>CM062817.1:1097849246-1099165440 GCA_031772625.1 Pinus tabuliformis
ATTAATTTGAGTTATTGTTAGTTTAACTAGTACTAATTGTCAAAAGAACTAGTGGAGGTCAAGTTGTGGAAGTGGAACTTCAACCACACTCAGTGATCAACCATTTAACTGATCAATCAACCCAAAATAATTATTGCATGCAGAGAATTTGAGTTACCTAGTTTAGATGGAGATACCAAGACAATGTATTATCAGTTGTAGCATATTATAATGTGTACAGGTGGTGCATGCAATCAAAGGAAGGATCCAAGGAAATTGCGCAATTCCAGAGTGGGAAATTCCTAAATAATAGGGGCCAATTTCCTAAGGGAACAATGCAAGGAAATAGGAGCTTAGAAGGCTTGAAAATTGGCTAAGTATTGTCCTGAGTTAGTCAGTCAGGTAGAGGGATAGATTATACACTTGCAGGTTGTGCTCAGGCTTGAGCAAGCATATGTAATTCATCCCTATTATCTAATTAATGAAATATAGGTAGTAAGGGGTTTTGAGTAGTTACTTTACCGTAGATAAATCTTTGTGCATTTGTGATGCTTCATTTTGCATGTCTATGATTCTTGTTCTAGATGGTGAATTAACTTTCACGGATTAGCAAAGTAGCTTAAAGTCTTGTGATTTAGTAAATTTCATGAGAATTATTGACTCTACACATTAGTTTCTACATGGTATCATAGTTGGAATAAATGTAGAACAGAGATTTTGAAGTTGTCATTGCAGGAGATTCAAATTTGAAGATCATTGTTGTAGGTTTTCTTCAGGACTAAGAATATAGATTTCAGTGATCTCAGGCTCAAGTATGCCTTGGAAGGCACCTCAAAATTTGTTGCATGGAAGGACCGCATGGACGCAGTATTGGATGATAATGGGCTGCTAGAATACATCAAGACAGATGTAGCAAAATCCCAAGCATCTGATGCCCAAAATCTTTCTCAGTGGAAGAAAGATGTGACCAAGGCAAGGAGAATCATATTGGAGGGAGTACGAGATCATATTTTCCTGACTCTCCATAGAAAAGAGACTCCATTCGTGATGTGGAAAACAATGACAAAATTGTTCGAGAATAATAGTGACCACAAGAAGTTGGCACTCAAGGACAAACCTTGAAGTATTAAGATGCAGAATAATGACACAATTTTGCAGTATCTGAGCAGGTTTACATAGTGTCGTGATGAACTTAGCGGGGTTGGTGTTAATGTCCCTGCAGAAGACTTGGTAACTCTAGCATTCCCAGGATCTGCCATATAAATCAAGATTCGGTAAATGGTAGAGAGAAACTACCAAGTTGGGAGTGCTTATGGTCTGACCTGGTGCAGGAAGAAATAAGGTAGAATACTAGAGATGGGACTTCATCCAAGGGCGAGGATGAGGAGAATTGTGCCTTGGCTGGAAAGGAAAAGAAATGAAAAGGGAAGAAATCCCAATCCAAAGTAGAATCTAGTCAAGAGGGACAGAAGAAATACTTGTCCAGAATCAAGTGCTTTCACCGTCATGAATTCAGGCATTATGCCACGGAGTGTCAACACAAGAAAACAAGCAAGAATACCTTAGTAGGAGTAGTGGGTGAAGCTTTGGCTTCACAGTTCAAGCTTGATTTTACTCTCATTGCATGCATAGCCATAACAATAATGGGAAGTGTGTGGTACCTCAACAGCGATGCCACATTCCATATGATGGGGATTAGTGATTTTTTTGGTGATTTCGATGAGAAGGATCTTCATATGCACATCAAGATGGGAGATGATGGAAGGTACAATGTGATCAGGATAGGTATAGTCACCTTTCAGAGGGAGTTGAGCTCCCCTCTCAGGATCAAGGATGTGATATTTATTCCAGGTCTAAATAAGAATCTTGTCTTCGTTGTAGTTTTGGAAGACCGTGGTTATTATGTGATCTTCAGTAAAGGAAAGGTATTCCTGAGAAAGATAGCCATGGGAAAGGTGAAGAAGATCAACGTTCGTGTGAAGAACCTCTATAATCTAGATGTGGAGGATTATGTTGCATTGAGCATAAAGGAAGATAAGGTGCAAAGTCGCGATGTCAATGAAATTTGGCATAGAAGACTTGGCCATTTTCATCATGGCACTTTGAAGATCATGCCGCAGATTACCAAAATCCTCCCCAAAGGAGCACTAAAGCAATAAGACACATGCAAAGGGTGTACCTTAGGGAAGTACACAAAATCCACTTTACATGATCGGGACAGCAGAGCACATGCAGCCCTTGAAAAGATCGACTCTGATGTTTGTGGAACTTTCTTAACAACCTCCACTACCAGGTACAAGTATTTTTTCATATTTATTGATGAATACTCGTGGAAGTTTTGGATCTTCTTCATGCTAAAGAAGGATGATACTTTCTCCAAGTTCTTAGAGTTCAAGGTACAGGTGGAGAAATAAATTAGCAAGAAGGTGAAGGATCTTAGGAGCAATAATGGAGCTGAGTACATGTCGAATGAGTTCAAAAAATTTTGTGCAAAAGAATCCATTCGACAAGAGCTAGCAGCTCCCCACAACAAAATGGGGTGGTTGAGAGGAAGAACTGAAGCATTGTGGGAGCAACACGGGCGATGTTGCATGACCAAAGCCTACCTCTGCACTTGTGGTCTGAAGCATGCAACACAACGGTCTATTTGCAGAACAAAAGTCCTCATCGGATTCTTGGCATGATCACACCAGAGGAGGATTTCTCAAAGATGAAGTCGTATGTGTCACACTCTCCAAAGAATAAAGGAAGAAGCTAGAGCCAACATTAGAGTTGGGGGTATTTATGGGTTACACAGAAACTTCCCACATCTACCGTTTGTATTTGTCTTCCCTCGGGATGAAATTTGTGCAACAAGATGTCAAATTTGATGAAGACAAAGTCATGCAGTGCTCTCTTGAGAGGGAGTTGCAGACCCCACAAGAGGAGGAGCTTTTAGCTCCAAAGGAGGAGCCTCGGGATGTTGTCGAGCAGCCACAAGTTAAGAAGAAGAGAGTGGAGACAACCACTCAAGTAGAACCATGCAGAGAAGGCAGGAAGAGAACTAGAGAAGCTGAGAGACTTCTGCGGGATGTTAGGGAGAATGTGGGTGCTCCTTCAAATCGATTGAAGCAAAGAAGGTCACCATAGTGGTACACTGGCTACATGGCTCTAATGACAGAGCTAGTAGAGACTGAGCCATCCTCTTTCGAGGAAGCAATAGAGAAACCTATATGGGTTGATGCAATGGTGATGAAATACGAATCCATTGTGAAGAACAGTGTTTGGGAAGTGGTCCCAACACCAGCAAACAAATCAATTGTGGGTTTGAGATGGATATTCAATGTGAAGTAGGCAACAGACGGAAGCATAGAAAAGTACAAGGTCGGATTTGTGGCCAAGGGGTACTCTCAGATGGAGGGGATTGAATATGAGGAGACCTTTTCTCCTGTAGCAAGGTACTAATCTCTCAGATCAATCCTTACTTTGGCTGCACAGATGGGGTGGAAGATCCACCAATGGATGTGAAAATAACATTCCTTAATGGATTTATTGAGGAGGAGGTGTATATCGAGCAACCAGAAGGCTTCTAGATTTTTTATCAAGAGTCTCAAATGTGCAGAATCAAGCAAGCATTGTATGGTATCAAGTAAGCACCTCTTGCTTGGTACACCGAGATCAATTGTTATCTCACTAGTTTGGGCTTCACCAAAAGTGAAGCGGATGCAAACCTCTATTATATTTTGGTAGAAGGAAAATTGTTGATTATTGATTTATATGTTGATGACTTGATCTTGAATGGTAATGAGCAGTTGATCAAATCTTGCAAGGAGGACCTTGCAAGAGAGTTCTAGATGAAGGACATGGGTCTCATGAACTACTTCATTGGATTGGAAGTATTGCAAGGTAATGGGGAAATGTTTGTCTCTGAGAGCAATTATGCCAACGAGATACTTCATAAGATATGCATGGACAAGTGCAAACCCATGGAGACTCCTCTAGTGACCAACTGGAGGAAAGAGGATGCCACTTTAGGTAAGGAAGTAGATGTGATTTTTTATCGACAATTGGTGGGTTCACTCATGTATCTTTTGAAAATGCAACCATGCATGTGCTTTGTAGTCAACCAACTGAGTCAAGTTATGGTTAGGTCAACCAAACTATTTTGGAGGGAAGCTAAGCGTGTTCTACGGTAACTCAAATGCACTACCTAGCTTGGACTTTGGTATAGACGGACAGAGGGAGTGAAGTTGTGTGGCTTCACTGATGTAAATTGGGAGGGAATTCCATCAGAATGTAAGAGTACATCAGGTGGAATTTTCAGTGTTGGTTCCGTAGAGGTTTCTTAGTACAACAGGAAGCAGATATCAATGGAACTCAACTCAGCAGAAGCAGAATACATGGTTGCAAGTCAAGCAGCATGTGAGGTGATCTAGATGAGAAAGATACTTATTGCCTGAGAATCCTATTTTTCACGATCAATCCAAACATATTAATATCTAATACCATCATCTACAGGATTGTGTGGAGAGGTGTATTATGTTGTTGCAATACATTCCAACAAAGGAACAAGTTGTGGATATTTTGACAAAGGACTTATCAAGAGGGAATTTGGAGCTCCATAGGTGTAGGATAGGGGTGGTTGGTAATCCCTTTCTTTCTGAGAGGGAGTGTTCAAAATGTATCAAGAAAATCTCAGTTTGACTTTGCCTTGGTCAAATTAGAGAAAATTCAAATTTCTATTTCAGTAGAAATACTAGAGGTAGTTAACTAAGGTGACATGGCACTTGTCACTCAGCTAAATCATTTAATTCGAGTTGAGGAAGCTTGAGTTCAGTTCAGTATGTTTGATTTCTAATTCATAGCAATCAATTTCAGTTAATTTGAGTTATTGTCAGTTTAACTAGTTCTAACTGCCAAAAGAACTAGTGGAGGTAAAGTTGTGGAAGTGGAACTTCAACCACACTCAATGATCAACCAATTAATTGATCAATCAACCCAAAATAATTGTTGCATGTAGAGAGTT
Organism: Pinus tabuliformis; assembly: GCA_031772625.1. Taxonomy (NCBI): domain Eukaryota; kingdom Viridiplantae; phylum Streptophyta; class Pinopsida; order Pinales; family Pinaceae; genus Pinus; species Pinus tabuliformis. The sequence goes on from CM062817.1 coordinate 1,097,854,231, forward strand.
CGAGTTACCCAGTTGAGATGGAGATTCTAATGTAGTGCACTACCAGTTGTATCAAATTCCAATGTGTACAGGTGGTGCATGTAGTAAGAGGAAGGACCTAAGGTGATTTCACAATTCCATAATGGAAAATTCCTAAATAATAGGGGTCGATTTCCAAAGGGAACATCGCAAGCAAATAGGAGCTTGGAGGGCTTTAAGATTGGCTAAGTGTTGGCTAGAGTCAATGAGTCAGGCAAAGGTATAGACTATACACTTGTAGGGTGTGCTTAGGCTTGAGCAAGCATATGTAATTCATCTCTATTCTCTTATTAATGCAATATAGATAGCAAGGGATTTTGAGAAATTCCTTTCCCCTAGATAAATATCTGTGTATGTGTGATGTTTCCTTTTGCATGTCTATGATTCTTGTTTTATATGGTGAATTAACTTCTGCATATCAGTAGAGTAGCTTCATGTCCAGTGATTTAGTAAATTTCATTAGAAGTATTGAATCTACACATTAATTTATACATATGCATGTCAGGAAGGAGTGGAAGGAGTATTGTTGCAAGAGGGTAAGGTGATCGCCTATTAATCCTGAAAACTAAAATAGCATGAACAAATGTACTTTACTTAGGATCTAGGTTTAACTGTGGTGGTACATGCCTTGAAGGTATGGAGGCATTAGTTATTGGGCAAAAATTTTGTGTTAATGACCGATAACAACAGCCTAACGAGTTTCTTTAAGCAGGCTAATCTCAATGCACGACAAGCTAGGTGGATAAACTTTTTAAGTGAATTTGATTTTGATATTAAGCACTTAAAAGGAAAGAAAACCATGTAGCTGATGCATTAAGTAGAAAATCACATCACATATATGAAATTTCCTATAGTCAAGTGGAATTTAATTTTTCTAATCTGATTAAGGAGGTTGCAAATAAGGATCTAAAATATATGTTTTTGTGGCAGCAAACTAAACAAGTAAACGGTTCTGAACAACAAACTAAGTATGGCATAAATGAAGACAATTTATTGACCTTTAGGGGAATAATATATGTTCCCAACCAAATGATTGTTAGAAAACTAATGTTGGATGAATATCACAAAATACCTTATGTTTCCAATCCCAGATATCAAAAACTATTTTCTGCCATAAAAAAAAATTATTTATGGTCGGAAATGAGAAAAGACATCACTGAATATTTGGCCAAATGTCTAGAGTGTCAACAAGTCAAGGCTGAACATCAACATCCATTTAGGTTGCTTCATCTGCTACCCATCCTAGAGTGGAAGTGGGAAGTAATTACTATGAATTTTACAATAGGTTTTCCTAAAACTAAGAAGCAGAATGCTCAATCATGGTGGTAGTAGAAAAAATGAGTAAAGTGTCACATTTCATCCATGTTCAATCTACATACAAAACTACACAAATTGCAGACATATTTATGCATGAAATATTCAGATTACATGGGATTCCAAAGGTAATGATTTCAATAGGGATGTGGAGTTCACATCCGCATTTTGGAAGCTCTTTTTACTGGGTTGGGCACACAAGTTCAATTTAGTACCGCATGTCACCCCCAAACAAATGGGAAAAATGAGCAAGTAAACCAGATACTAGAAGATATGTTAAGGATGTATGTAACGCAATGGCCCACTAAATGGGAAGAGTATATTCATCTAGTTGAATTCACGTATAACAATAGTTATCACGAATTATCAAAAATGATTCATTTTGAAGTTTTATACAGGAGGAGTTGTAGAACACCCATTAATTGGAACAACCTAGAAGATAAGTTATTATTGGGACCTAATATGTTAGCAGATATGGAACTCACTATGAAAAAGGTCAAAGAAAATCTGAAAGTTTCCCAAGACAAACAAAAAGCATATGCAAACAAGAAAAGGACTTATAAGGAATTTTAGGTAGGGGACCACGTATATGTTCGAGTGAAACCCAAGAAAAGAACTTTGCAGTGGAAGGGATGTGAAAAATTAGCCCCTCGATATTGTGGACCCTTCCAAATTCTAGAAAGAGTTGGACTTGTTGCATATCAACTTGCATTACCCAGCCACATGTGAGTCCATAATGTGTTTCATGTCTCTTTATTAAAGAAATATGTGTATGAATCTAGACATATTATTAATTGGAAATATGTGCAGATAAAGAATTAATAAATAATATTTCTTTGATAATTAATACTGTTTACCAGATATCAATAAGTTGATGATATTTTTATGATGTGGAACAGGTAGAACCATATGGAGAGTTCCCAGTAGAGCCTCTGCGTATTCTCGATCAGAGAAAACAATGTTACAGAGGTAAGATATCACCCAAGTTAAAGTGCATTGGAGGCACTTTGGCCCAGAAGAGACCACCTGGGAGGATGAAAGCTTTATGTGGGAATCATAACCTGACCTATTCCAAGGGCAATAATAAACGTCAAGGATGGTGTTTAGCTCGGGGGGGGGAAGATGTAACACCCCTGGTCGTGTAAATAATCTTCATTTACTTTTTACTGTTTAAGACAATAATTTTGGATTAGGTATAAGTTGGTAAAAGAACCTTGAATATAATTGTTTATTTGTTTTCTTTTTATTTTTTTCAAGGTATGTTATGTCAGGGAAATTATGGGATAAGACCCCAAAAAAGAGAAATATTGAGTTTCTAGGTAGTTATACAGTTACTTCCTCCTCCTTCAGAGATTAAAAGAAAACATCTCAATTGGGAAGCCACGAGTGGCTAGAGAGGGAAGTGTTAGGCAACAGAGGCAAAAAGAAAAACCCTTGACAGGATGTTGTTAAGGTGAGCATGTGTATTACTGAAGGGTTTTTTTGAGTTGGTCACAAACCAGTGGAAGCCATGAAATGAAAAATCTAGATTGGACTGGAGGTCTTGAGGTTCCAAAATAGTTATTGTCTTGAACTGCTCTGGAAACTAAAGCGGCTCGGGAGGAGACCTGGACGTAATTTTCAGTCTCATAGGCTAGGTGAATAAAAGAGTCTTGTCCTAGTTATATTTATTTGCCTGAGCTAACTAAGTCATATAAGTATTGTTTAATTGATTCAAATTTTATATGGTTTCTTAAATTTTTTTTTTTTTTTGAAGAGTTGGAAACAAAAAGTTTATTAGATGTGGAAAAAGGAGTCTTATTGTGAAAGAAACACTTGATATTGTTTCTTGAATCTTTTTGTTCTGAAATGTTGGAAAAGAAACTTTATTGTTTCTTAAGGATGAAAAGGAAACCTTACTGTAGGAAGGAAAAATCTTATTGTTCTTCAAATATTAAAGAGAAACAAATTCTTTCTTGTGTAATTACAGGAATGTAAAAGAATGGGAATAAATATCTCTACATTCTTTTCTTACATTAAATCTTTCTTTCTTTATTGTTATGAATCCTTCAATTATAACCCTTGTTCTTCACTAGAATTTTAACAAGAAAAGGGATTGGATGACGTAGCCCTCTGAGTGTGCAAACCCAGGTCTAGTAAGAATTTGAAAAGAATATAGTGCAAATTTGGGTAGTTTTTGGTTAAAAACCTAAACCTTAAGGGACTCTAGTTAACCCTAGGAGAACAAACTCAAGGAATTAGCTCTACAGGTGTCCGGAGTCTTGTAAACCTTATAGACCGCACCACATGAGCAGAGAGTAAACCTCAATTATGGGTTTGGTTCTTTGTCAGGAACATTTAAGAAAAAACATAATAAGAATTAAGCACCTGGGAATCACACAGAAAAAACATACAATTAAATTCATTTATATACACCATATGCGCTTGAAGTGAAACACAAAGAAAACCATAACATAAATTCATAACTATTTTCCATTTTTATCCACAGATAGTAAGCAAGGGGGGGGGGGGGGGCAAGTGGAGCGCGAAAAGCAATAACACAATTAATATATATAGAACTTAAGTCTATAAGAAAGAAACATATATATTGCACTATGAAAGACAGTTGTAATCCAACCGAAAACTTATATGTTTCTCCCATGTAAAATTTTAGGGGCTAATATTTGCAAGTGGGTTAATTTTCCATGGTTTTTCCAAAAAAGTATTCACCTTCAATTTTTTTCTAAAGATGATTCGCCCAAATTTTATACTATAAAATTCTTTTACCTTAAAATTTGCCAAAATTGTATAAAGGCTATATATAAAACTATTAGAAATTTGCATGTTTTTACAAATATATCAACAAAAATTTTATAATTTGCAGTTTGGGGACTAGTAAGATTCACTAAGGTTTCTAAAATTTAAGACAAATTTTCATCCTTAAAATTTTCCCTAGTTTGTCCACAAAATACATGGTAATTGAGGCGGTAAAATCCATAGCCCATAAGACATAAATAACATGAAATTCTCTGTAATTCACTTACAGGGGCTTCGCAACCATCCTTGCATGAATACAATAGTCTAACCCGACTCAAACCCTTGAGTGAGGAAAAGGAAAAGAAAAAAGTACAGTTAGACTAAAATCTTGTAACACCCGAGAACTCTGAATTAGTGTCAGAAGAAAATAGAGAGAAACTCTCATCGGAGATGGAGTTTAGTAACCTAGAAAAGGTGAACCCAAGTGAGATCATCAGCAGCTGAGGGGAAGACAAAATTTTGATGAGCCATGAGGGAAACGTACCCTAACCTGTGTGCACATGAGAGATAAACTCGAGGTCATACATACCCAATGTTTCAATCAACAAAAACAAAAACAAAAAGGAAACAACAAGTCATATAACAAAAGTAGAGCACATGTGAATACATGTTAAGGCACATGAGCAAACCCTTTGGCATGACCCTGATAGACATATTTGTTAGGAAAGGAATGATTGTGTGCTTGAGATTCAAAAGAAAAATAAAGTGAGAAGAAACACTCTAACAAGAAAAGGGATCTTGTACCTATAAGATGACCACCCTTCATCGACCTACACAACTGGAAGACAATTAGAACTTTGTCCTCACCTACATATAAGAAAAGAATTAGTCATATAAATTTGGAGTGAGGAACAAAAAAAAAGTAAGGGAAGTGTAGACAGACTAATTGTCGAACCCGGGCACAAACCTGTGAGCTTGAGGTGGAGGAAGAACTTGAAACCATAGCAGTGACAAGCTTGGCTATAGAGTATGTGAAACCCTTCCTCGCAACAACAAACTGACCGAATGAGCAACCTGACGGAGAGCGGCTACCCTTAACTTCCCAAAGGAATTATGAGTACTTTGATCTTGGGTGGTGATCTAAGGATAGATCCAAGGGCCAAGTGCCCAAGGCAAACTGAGAAAACATCAATGCAACAATACAGAGTCTAGAGGATTCTAAATGACCTTTCGACAAATCAACAACCTAAAGTCTAATAGCATGCTTAAACTCACAAATAACCCACCCACAAATCACAGTAATAAAATTTGCAAAGTCCAGCATATTATCTTGCAACTTTGTAACTATATATGTACACATAAATAACATAAATAATATAAATATGCAGATTAAATATATATAATTTAATGTAACCTTAAGAAAATGTTAAGGAATAAAATAAATATAAATATCGTATCCAAAAGAAATACTGAGATGAAAGAAAAAACCAATTGAATATACTCTTAATTAAATAATTAAACAAAGAACCAATCTGACTTTGCTTTTTCTCATAGCCCAATGATACCAAGTAATGATGGGATATAAATGCAAAAATACTTATGTTGTTTACTTGGCTCAACTGTGTAATTAAAAAAAAAATTATGGTGATGAATGGTTAATACACGTTACATTTTAACTTTTAAACTTAAGGAAAATAATAATATTAAGTACATAATCAGTATCAACAAAGTATTATAATATTAATATATATCTATTTACATATTTACAATTTTTTTAATTAAATATATAAGGGTGAAAAAAAAATATTTTAATTATTATTATTATATTATTTTTTGGTGTAAGTTTAATTTATAAATGAAATAGTTTCAAATAATATTGTTTTCTTATTTAAAATATATTTTTGAATGCATAAATAAATTAAACACTAAAAAATTTCAAATTGTACAAATTAAATAATTTAATTTCAGAATCTTTACTGAATTATAATTAAAATTAACCAAAATTAATACTCTGAAAAAAATCATTTAGTCTCTAAATTATCCCTCAATTTTTTACACACTTATTACTGTTTCAATAAATTTGCATGGACTTAACCTCTATAATCTCTATATTAAAATATAAAAATAGTGTATAAATCATATTCTTTAAGTGGGAAGTTTGGTCTCCACCAGTCTCATGGTTCAATACTGAACAAAATTGTATATATTTGAAAATTACTACAAACACAAATTTGCAAATAATTCATAGTCCGTTCGTTCTGCTCCTATCATTCTTATATACATACATTTTTATTATCCTCTTCTCCACATTGTCTTTCTCAACATAAAACTGAAGCTTTTAACCATTGCATTTTTCGTAGATGAATGACTTCAATTTTTGTTTATCATTGTCTTTCTTAACATAAAGCTGAAGCTTTTAACCGAATAACTTCAACTTTTGTTTACAATTGAGAGAGAAAAACGAAAACAGAAGGGTATTGTAATTAGATGGGCGCTAAACCATTGAAACTTCAAAATTGGTTTATAATTGAGAAAAACGAAAACACAAGGAAATTGTAATTAGATGGGACTCCAAAACATCTATTAATCATTCAGGCACATTGTTGACTGAAGCCTTTTGCATATCCTTCGTATGCATTTATGCACGCTAGGGTGCCTTTTTGCAGACATACATTTCTTTAAATTCATATCTCATTAGCATGGCATTGGGTTCGGTTCAATTCTTCAGGAGTAAGCTCTGCATTTAACCCCTACTAGATGTTTATATCCTATAGAAAAGTGGTTGCCAGAGTTCAAGTAGGCGGTGGCAGTAAGTTGGAACCCTTGGTCGATTTTGAAAGTAAACAGAGGGAAACTACTACCACCGATATAACAGAAACTACAGCAACAATGATCTTCGTTGAGAGATCCTTAGACAAAGTACTCTTATTATTCGGTTTTTCAGAAAACTTGAGCAGATGACTGCCAGCCACAGTTAGAGCTGTATCAATTATTTCTTTGGCTCTTTGATCAGGTAAAGCTGATGCAGCCGCCGTAATTGCCTGCGAAAGAGCCGCCTTAATCATGGAAATTGCCAGATCCAGATCGCTCGAAATAATTTCTTCATTATTAATTTCATTGGGCTCTTCCAACTGCAGACAAGAATTTCCAAGTTTGTGACAAGAAACATTAAATTTCATTTATTTGTTCCCGATAATTCACAAGAAAGATGTCCAAGGGTTTTCATCACTTTACCTTAGCAGAGACCGCTTTCTCGCTCTCGATGTGACAAAAGGGAGGTTCAGACTCAAATTCTGTGATTACGGTTTCCAAATCATGTTTGCTTTGGCTCATATTGACATTTTGATCTTCGTCAGTTACCAGGATCTTTACCGGTGCAAAATTATAAGCCTCCAACGTGCCAAATATATTGCCGTCATTTACCGTAGTTCCTTTTGCCTGCTTTTGTTCCTCTAGTAGCTGCGAATCATCATGGAATGATTTCAGGGACTCGCCGGACTGTGAAACGGAGAGTGCGGTCGGTGGAATAGCACCCGCTGCCTTCTCGTTTTCTTCAATATCGGATAACTTTAACGTTTCTTCCTTGCTTTTAACGCCGTGGTCATCAGCGACCACACTTTCAGTATTGTCAGGGTAAACAGAAACATCCAAATTCACTGCTGTCTCAACTGTGTCAACATTTTCTTCACACTTTTCCTCCTTTTCGTTGCTGCAAGCTTTCTCGGCTGAAGCTTTCTGCTTTACCACAATATCAAGAAAAGCAATTTAAATATAAAACATTAGCATCTGACTTCAAATTGTTCACCGCGGGGTACAAATAATACATATTAATGCAAATACTGAACAGATATCATAGGTCAACATCGCTTTTACAAGTGACAGTGCTTGCTGCGCCCTGTGTTGGCAGTATATTATTTTCTCACATAATTGAAGAAATATACAACATAACGTTTGCGAAGGTTTACTTGTGGATTTGGTGTCCCTCTCTTGATGATATCGTTGCTGCGCACGGTCATCATGACATGATTCCCAGCTGGTCTTTTAACTGCATCACGGCCGATTTTTACAGATGCTTTGGGAGCGGAAGAACTGCTTTTAGATAGTCTGCTCATTTAAGCGTGCCTGCCGGAACAATTTGTGATTTGACTAAGCTATTTTCCAACCAATATAGATGTTTCTTCTTTCCTGTTGACTAATGGAAAGGAGTATGAATATAATGAGATAATTTGACCATAACAATTACATAAGTAAAGATTGATACACACAATAAAAGCAAATATTTTACTCTTAAGAGTTGAAAACTGAGAGTAGGCAGCTTCGAAGATGAATCTTTGCAGCCAGGAATACGGAAAATCCGCTCTAAGTTTTCGAATTAAGACGAGCTGTGCGCTGCAAAACTCTGGACAAGTAAAGATCTAAATTTCTTGAATTCTGATGTGGAAAACATGATATCAATTCGCAAAGCATTACAAATTTTCGTCTCGGGGCGGATGTTTCGGATATCCTACGCAGAGGAAGAACAGTGATACTGCTCACCTGGTATGCTCGACCTTCAAAGCCTTTAGCTTCATCGAAATATTCCATTATTTCCAGAAAATATTAAGGTAACCCTCGTTCCTCTCCAGAATTGGCGGGACAGTGGATCCCTGAGAAGAAAGAGTAATTATAAGTGCACATAAGAACAAAAGGATTAAGGAACTAATTCCCGTTAGTTTTTAAAATTATTACTCATTACTATATTTACATGGGTTTCGATACGTTAAACCAGTTAATTTTCTTTTTCAAAGACTCTTATTTGAAAGCAAAAAAAAAAAAACAAAAGTTGTTACATCTTTTAAAGTTCATCAGTAACCAATCACTACCTACAGTGATCATAGCAGAGCCTCTAAGCCAAAAACTCTGGTTCAAACAATTGATTACATATATACCTGCCCAGCCTAGAAAATAAACCAGTTATATATATATATATAAGTTTAGTTTAAGTAATATATTTAGCGCTTTGAAAAACCCTGGAACATTCCATCTAATTTATAGAAATGTAAACCATTTATGATTTTAAATCATATAGAATTTAAAAAAAAAAAATTATTTATTAATTATACTATTCATATTCATATATATATATATAACAAATTATGTCGTACTACATAGGTTCAAAACTAAATTATTTATATTTTATGAAATATTATAAATAGTTATTTCATACCCTTTATATTATTAGTGTTATTTTATATTATTAGTTTTATTTATATTTTATGAAATATTATAAATAGTTATTTCATACCATTTATATTATTAGTGTTATTTTATATTATTAGTTTTTTTTTCTTTGGGATTATAGCATTAGTGTTGAAGGTAAAGTTTCGGAAAATTATTAATATTTTTTTTTTATTCAAAAATAATTTTTAAATTTTTTTGGATATTTTATTTTTCATTTTAGATTCGCTAAGCAAGGTTTCATAGCACAAAATTCTCTAGAGCATTTTATTTTTGGTATTTGTGAGTGTTTCACAATTCAGTTAAAAAAAATGTAAGTGGTCATTTCTTTAGTTAGTGCTTTGAAATTGGCATTGTTACACTAATTCTCTCTGAAATTGGCATTGTTACACTAATTCTCTACCCAATGATGTCAGAACTGATGTCGTTGCAAGTCCTTTAAGTAGGCGAGAGAAGAGGAGGAGGGGGGAGTGTGTGTGTTAGTGAGTGCTTTGGAAGTGACATTGTTATACTAATGCTCTACTCAATAATATTAGAACTAATGCGGTTGTAGGTCCTTTATGTAAGAGAGAAGTGAGACAGGAATATAGAGAGCAAAAATTGAACAAATCTCCAATTAATATTATTACATTTCATTGTATAAAACTTCCCTATACAAAATTTTGTATCATACAAAATTTTAAACATTATTTTTTATTTAACATTATACTATAAATTACTTATAATTATATGTCTTCTCACATATCTCTTTATTTTAATATAATGATATTTTTTAACCTCCAATCTGAACAATCAGGAAAAAAAATATTAAAAATACATTTGCATTACTCTAATAATAGCATGCAGTGCGTGGTTAAACTTATCACCTATGTACATGGCCACGAAAAACAATTATAAGTTTAATGTAACATTTTATAATTTTAGGTATGCTCTCAGTGTAAAGATAATGCATGTAAACGCATTTAACAAATTTTCCTTGTTTGTATTCAATAGCTTTTCTATTTATTTAAATTTTCATTATTTTCATTTACATTTTCCTTTTATTTGAATTAGACCTTGTTTTTCATTGGTATGAAATAAGTATTTGCGTACATATGTGTTTTTATGAAAATAAGTTATTTAGTCATTAATTTACTCACATAATGTTTTTCTTATTTAAGTATTTTTTCATGGGCAGAGTTTTATAAATTTCATTATTTTTATTTACATTTATTTTCTATTTGAATTAGTTTTTCATTGCTATGAAATACAGGTGTATTTTTATGAAAATAAGTTATTTAGCTATTGCTTTAATTACATAAAATATTTCATAAAATATTTCTTATTTAAGTATTTTTTTGATGGCAAAGTTTTATAAATTTCAACAGTTCATGTAAAGAACTAATGGAGAATTTTATTTATGTTCTCTAAATTTTTAATTAATTAACAATATCAAAATGTTAAAATTTGAAATAAATTGCATACTTTCTCTGAAAAAAGTAAAATGAATTTTAGATAGCATTATTACATATGGTATTATTTCAAAGCATTAAGATATCAAATCTAAAAGTATAATTTTCAAAAAATTAAAATATTAATATTAATATATATTTTCAAAATTAACACAAATGCATATGTGGGACTATGGAAAAAGTCTATTGTGGAGAGGAAATTTTCATGTTACACAATTTATTAGTAATAAAAAATAAGGTGTGTCTGATTACACAAAGATAACCATAATAATAAATGAGGAGAGTCAAATTTCACGTGTACTAAACTATCTATATATTATTTTTCAATTAAAGTTCAGATTGCATTAAAATTAAAAAGCATTATTACATAGGCATTGTTTCAAAGCATTAAAATATCAAAACTAAATGCATGATTTTCAAAGCATTAAAACATTAATATTAACATATATTTTCAAAATTAAAACATTAAAGCTTTCAATTTTTCATTGTGTGGAACTTCACACTCTGCATAATCTATTAATAATAAAAATGAAGCTAGTCTAATTACACATCGATAACCATAATAATAAATAATGTGAGATAAATTGCATGTGTTCTAAGTCGATAAGAGACAAAATGAATTACAATTAAAACATCAAAGAAAAATAATTTATTACAAACTACCACATTTATTATTTGAAAGCATTAAATTTTACTTTAACTTATCAAAATTAAATCTAAACATCAAAGAAAAATAATTTATTACAAACTACCACATTTATTATTTGAAAGCATTAAATTTTACTTTAACTTATCAAAATTAAATCTAATTATCTTATATATTGTCCACAGGGTCTTACATAGACGGTGATCCACTGTTCTATTATGGCACTCCTTGATATGAAGTCACGACACTCCTTGATATGAAGTCAATGGTTCAATTCATATTTTATTAAAACACTCCTTGATTTGAAGTCACTGGTTCAATTCCCTACTCGAACGTCTTAGCTATATATTGGACATGTTGAAGATGTACTATTGTATATATCGAATTTTCAATTAAAATTCATATTGCATCAAATTTAAAAAACATTATGATATATGGATTTTTTTTAAGCATTAAAATATCAAATCTAAAAGTGTAATTTTCAAAGCATTAAAATATTAATATTAAGGTATATTTTTAAAATTAACACATGCATATGTGCGAGACTCTAGAGGAAGTTCATTGTGTGGGGAAAGCTTGAAAGCTTTCATTGTGTGAACCTCTGCTCTCTGCATAATCTATTAATAATAAAATAACCACTGAATAGTAAAATAACCATTGGTCTGGTCTTTGTGTGAGACTGCTAAGAAAGATTTCAAAATTTTGCCATTATTTTAAAGCATTAAAATATCAAATCTAAAAGCGTGATTTTTAAGGCTTTAATATATTAATATTAACATATCTTTTAAAATTAACACATGCATATGTGTGGGACGACACAGGAAGTCAATTTTGTGGAGGAAGCTTTCAATCTTCCACATAATCTATTAATAATAAAATAACCACTAGCCTTGTGTGAGACTACCAAGAAAGATTCCAAACTTTAAATCTAATAATAATAAAAAATAAAGCATGTCTAATTACACAAAATCTATTAATAATAGAAAATAAAGCATGCCTAATTACACAAAGATAATCATAATAATAAATGAGACTACTCGAATTGCAAGTGTACTAACTCTTTCAACTATATTAACTCCAAAAGAGTTAAAATGAAGAAAATCATTATTTAAAAGCATTAAAATTTAAAATAACTTACAAAAATTAAATCTAAATTAATTTCCATATTATATTTAAAATTTAAACTAATCTATATATTAATTTTTCAATTAAAATTAGCATTGCATCAAAATTAAAAAGTAAAATTATTATATAGTATGTCATTATTTCAAAGCATTGAAATATGAAAAAGTTTGATTTTCAAAGTTGCATTAAAATATTAATATTAACATACATTTTAATTGAAACAAATATATATGTGTAGGATTGTGGAAAAATACTATTGTGCGGAAAAAGCTTTCAAGTTTTCATGGTGGGGACCTTTACATTCCACACAATCTATTAATAATAAAAAATGAAGCTAGCCTAATTACACACAGATAATTATAATAATAAATAAGGCAGTGAAATTGCACTTGTTTTAACTAAAAAAAGAAATAAATAAATTATTTTAACGTCCACGAGGCTAAATATAGCTTATGGGACATATTGCTTCTTCATCTGCTTGATGTATTTGACCCTTTTTTGTGAAGCTTCACAACAAATGCTCCCAACTTCTCAACAAACCCTTCGCTAAATAGATTACCCCAAGAGCTAGCTCCCAGCATATCTGCATAACTTTCCCTGTTGTCTTTGAAGGCCTCACATTCTAAAATGAAATGTTTTTTTGTTTCCACTTTTCTGGGAGAACAAAAAATGCATACCCTTTCCTCCCACACTTCCTTTGGCCTTCTCTAGCATCTTGTTTCACAACAGAGTTAATGAGAATTAGTCCTTAACTGAGAAATAAGAATTTTGGCTCTCCAAGAGATATTGGCCTCTATGTATACTTTTGGTTGATGATTATGAGTGGGATTCAACATTTCAATATAGTAATTTTTCTTTCTTCCTAGCTCCTTATTCCAAGTACGTTTGTGGAAATTTTCCATAACAAAAGCTCTTATCTCTTTGTTGTTTATGAGACACACATTCAAGAAAATACCCCATTTACTAAATCATTTGTTATTTTGTTGCATCCAAGTTTTTTTGCTCTTGCACAATCTATCATTAAAGACAACCTTAGGCCATCTACCCTCTTCCATTTGCTCAATTTTTTTTAAATACCTTATGACTCACACCATCGCAATTGCTTGAATAGGAGCAGTCCCTGTTTCACTTAACAAGATATCATAAGGAACTGCACTTTTAATCTTAAATTTGTTTGTAATCAAATGCTTCTGAATTTTCTCAATTTATCTCCACTGCATGTCGATGGTACTACTAGCCCACAATTCACAACCATAGAGAATCACCGGAATCACTAGAAGCCCAAAAAGAGTTTGAGTGGTCTTCTAGTCCCATAAATTTGCCTCTCTACACCTATTTTGAAAAGCATAAAATGATTTCCAGCCCCCAAATTTCTTTTCTTTCTACAACCATTCTAGCTTAGAGTTTTGTTGAAGTCAATTCCAAGGTATTTGTAATCCACAACTTCTTCCAGAATGTTGCCTTTAAAGTAGAAGTTATGCTAGTTATGTTTTCTTTTCTTAGAGAAGACCACTACTTTCGTTTTGCTGATATTGACTTGCATCCCCACACTTCTACAAAAAAGCTCAAGGGATATTAAGTGCTCTTCCAAACCAAGAGCCGATTTAGCAATCAGAATAAGGTCAACTGCATATAAAAGAAGCCTTATAACAAACTTGCACAAATAGATACCATCACCCCCTTGAGAATTTAACCACTCCTCAAGCTTGTCGATATATAAACCAAAAAGGATAGGAGATAGTGGGCAACCTTGCATGACCCCGATATCGCTTCTAAAACTTTCAGAAATGCCTGTTGAAGTTCTAATTTTGACTTTCACCTCTTCATACAGCCTATGCAAAACTGCTCTCAAATGTTTAGGAACCCCAAGTTCCTCCATTCTCTGCCAAAGTTTATCCCTAGGAACTGAGTCAAACGCTTTTCTGAAATCAACAAAGCAACAAAATACTTATTCCTTTTTCTCCCAAACTTTTTCAACGATGTGCCTTAAAGTTATGTAATGATCAACTGTGGAATGCTTAGGTCTAAAACCTGCTTGCCCTTTAGCACGCTTATCGCTTTCTTCTACCCACTTGCTAATTTTGTTTTCTAGAATGTTTCCAAATAGCTTTGCAAACAAAGGATTTATCATGATGGTCCTATAATTAGAGGGATTATTGACATCATCGCTCTTGAAAAGAGGTATTTTCAGACTAGTTTTACAATCTGTGGGGAGCCCTTGTTGTATGATGTTGTTGAAGATTTTTGTAATGTGAGGTGCAAGAATATTTGAGCCCCATTTTAGATATTTTTCTTGGAATTCAGCTAAGTCTTTTGCTTTTCCAACACCCAACTTCTTGATACCCATCTCTACCTCTTGTATCGTGAAGAGTTCAATATTAGTGTTGACCAAGAGTGGAGGGTCAACCTTGGGAACCTGCTCATAGAGTTGTCTTGCATAGTCAAACCATTTAGAAGTTGTAATATTATTTCCAAATTTTATCTTTTTTGGTTGGAGCTCCTTTCATAATAATTTGGGATTATTTTTCCCAAGGAAGATTAGTTCTTCCCTCCTTGAAACCATGAAATCAGCCTTTTTCTTGCTTAATAGCTACTTGTAAGATTTGAGCTTTATGTTATCCTTATTTGACTCTTTCCACATTCTCCTTGCCTTTTTGCATTCCTCGTCAAACCAAACATTAACTGGAAAGCAATTTGTTTCATACTTCTTAATTTTTGTTCTTTTGCACTTTGCAAGTGCACATTGAATTAAATGTGTTAATTCATGACTATGAAGGTTGTGAATTGTAATTTTCTCCTTCTCAAAGAGCCTCTCTAGTGTCATTTTGAAGGTATTACAATTTTCTGGGGCCAAAATAATTCTGCCCTGTGGGAGATTTTGTTGGACATGCTGAATTTTTTACTCTAATTGTTTCTTTCCAATCCAAGAGAAACATAAATAATTTGGCTTGTGATCTGATTTCAAATCCCACAGTTGATCTCCAACCAAAAATTCTTCCATTTTCTCACACAAACCATGCGAGCAAATTACATAATCTACCACACTTGCTCCATTGTAAGTATTGCAAGTGAAATTACCAGACTTTGCCCATCTAATCAAGCCATTACAAATGACTAAATCAAAGGCCCCACATAGAGTAAGCAATTGTTCACCAAAGAGATTGCAGCCCTTGTGCTCTGAAATTATTTCCCACTGATGATTACTTTCTTCTTTAAGCCAAATAGGGTCACAATCATCTTTACAACAAAGAATGCTAGCTTGCTCACTTGCAGTCCTAGCATTGAAATCACCCACTATAAGGACTTCACCTAGCTGCGAATATGTTGCAATATCCACTTTTAAAGCTGCAAATGGGTCTTTGTGGTCAAACCCTCAACCTTTGTAGATTTTTGAAACCTGTGGCGCAAAATAACATGTTGTAATTCTGATGTGGTTTCCATTTTCTAATATTTTAAACCAAATGAATTGCTTATTTGAGTCTTCTTTTTCTAATTGAATGAGACGATCTTCTTTCTCCCTTACTAAAACCATGATACCCCCTTCCCTGCTGCCTTGTTCCACACTGCCATCTTCCAATATCTTTCAAACAAAGGTGTCTTGCACCCTTCATGCTCATGTGTTTCTATGAGGCAAATTATGTCTCTATTTTCATTACAACTAAAACATCAAATAAAAATACATTATTACAAACTATCACGTATTATTTGAAAGCACTAAAATTTAAATTAATTCACCAAAATTAAATATAATTATCTTATAGAATAATTTTGATATATGTTTAAAATTTAAATATATATATTTTTATATAAAATAAAATTCACACTACATCAAAATTAAAAAAACATTATTACGTATGTCAATATTTCAAAATATTAAAATATTAAATTTGAAAGCGTGATTTTCAAACCATTTAAATAGTAAAGGCAAGGAATTCTAACCTATGTGTTCTAAAAAACTTTAACTAAGCTAATCGAAAAAATCTTTCTCATTTCTCTCTAAATTCTTAATTATTTAATCGCACTAAAATGTCAAAATTGGAGATGAATTGCATTTTTTTTGAAAAAATAAAATGAATTTTAGATAATATTATTACATATAACACCATTTCAAAACATTAAAATATCAAATGTTAAAGTATGATTTTCAAAGTATTAAAATATTAATACTAACATATATTTTCAAACTTAATATAAATGTGTGTGGGGGACAATAAAGGAAATTCATTGTGTGGATGAAACTTTCAAGCTTTCATTTTGTGGATCCCCACACTTTGCACAATATATTAATAATCAAATAACCATTAGTCTTGTGCAGGAGTGTGTAGAAAGTTTTCAAACTTTCATTATATATACCTCCACACAACACAACCTACTAATAAAAAAAAATTAAACGTGCCTAATCACACAGAGATAATCATAATAATAAACATTAGAGAAATTTTTAGGTCAAAATAAGTCTCAAAACAAAAATGTACAACCAAAATCAAATTTATTAGAACCAATAGGGTTCAAGATGATAATGTCAACTATGTGGGATGAGCCACCATTTTTGGAGTAAAAACGTAAAAGGATTAAAAAAAAACTTTTCAACTCATATTTTCAACTTATCTCCCTACAATTTTGCTCAAATTTTAAGTAGGAACACTGATTGAATGTAGAATTTAATTCTTCATCCAAGGAGTACCCATGTTGCATACTTTTGCTCGATCTTTCTACACAAAATATTAGAAATACATTAAAAAAAAAAAAAACATTATTGCAACCACACTTTTTCATGTATTTTTCATTTTTCGTGTCGTACGGTCCATTGAAAGTATGCAACATGGGTACTCCTTAGATAAAGAATTAAATTTGTATCAAATGAGTGCTCCCACTTGAATTGAGTAAAACCGTAGGGAGATAAGTTGAAAATACGAATTGAAAAAATAATTTGTTTTTCCCTTTAAAATTTGATGATGTAATCCAATCTTACTTTATTATTTCCACTATTGTTTTATAATATTCATTCAGAGACCCATTTTAGATCTCAAAAATTTACTAATGTGAGGTTTGGTCAAATTGCATGTGTATTGCATGTGTAGTAACTCGAAAAGAGTTAAAAGGAATTACAATTAAATGATCTAAAAAAACATTATTTGAAATCATTAAAATTTAAATTAACTTATCCATATTTAATTTAATTATTTTATATGTTAATTTCAATATATATTTAAAATTAATCAAGTCCCACTGGCACAATTGGTTGAGGATGGGTCTCATCAGCAAGGCAACCCAAGATCAAACCTCACAGGGGGTGGTTGTGCTGTGTGCTAGGGGGAGGAGAAATGCTAAAAAATCCAGTCAGCTAAGGGCTAGTGTGGCTCATGCCAGGTGCGATCCCCGGGTGATTTTGACAGCTTAGATGCCCCTGAATCGCGGCTCCTCAAGCCACAGATCAATCCTAGAGGCTTGACAAACAAAAAATAATATATATCTATATCTATATCTATATCTATATCTATATCTATATATATATATATATATATAATTTAAAATAATCCATATATTAATTTTTCAATTACAATTCACATTGCATCAAAATTAAAAGCATTGTTACATAGTATGGCATTAGTTCAAAGCATTAAAATATGAAAACAAAAAACATCATTTTCAAAGCGTTAAAATATTAATATTAACATATATTTTCAAAATTAACACAAATGAATATTTGCGGGACTGGGAGGAAGGTTATTTTGCCGAGGATGCTTTCAAGATTTCATTGTGTGGAACACGCGTAATATATTAATAATAAAAAATGAAGTTGGAACATAAATAACCATAATAATAAATTAGGCGAATCAAATTTCACGTCTCCTAACTCCAAGAGAGTTAAAATGCATTACAATTAAAACATTAAGGAAAAACACATTATTTCAAACTACTACATCCATTATTTGAAAGCATTAAAAAAATTAAAATTAAAATATCAAAATTTAATTTAATTATCTTATATATTAATTTCGATACATATTTAAAATTTAAACTAATCTATATATTAATTTTTCAATTAAAATTCACATTGCATCAAAATTAAAAATCATTATTACATGTCATTATTTCAAAACATTAAAATATTAATATCAATGTGCATTTTCAAAATTAACACAAATGTGTATGTGCGGGTTACGAAGGTAGTCCATTATATGGGGGAAGCTTTTAAGCTTTAATTATGCTGACTTCCGCACTCCACATAATCTATTAATAATAAAATAACCATTGGTCTTGTGCTGGACTACAAAGAAAGCTTTCAAGCACAAAGCCGAGCACCTTGGGCACACCCACACGAATGTGGGGCAAACAGGTTTCTATAGGCAGTGTTGCGTGCACAATTTGATGATAGGTAGGCAAGTTGGAGCATCGGGAAACACCATCGCACGACGAGTGCCAAGGGCGATTCAGGCGGAGGGCGCTCGACGGGCGTGGGTCGAGCAAGATGTGTGACGGGCATGAACTGGGCCACATGAGCGGTGATTAGGCACGTTGTATGAAGCAAGGAAAAGGCATGAGTCAAATGAGACAAGCAAAGGCATTTGACTGGGCGAGACGTGCGATGGGTGAAATGAGCGAGGGCATGTTTGGTGAAGTGAGTGGTGGGAGAGTGTGTGATACACATCGATGTGGGTACCCACACCCTGGGCGCCCCCACACGATGGCAGAGCACTAAGGTGCTTGATGGGTGTTGCATGTTAGGCATGTCATGGCACCTGAATGAAGGGGTGCGCCCGCACGATGGCAGGGCGCTAAGGAGCTCAGTGGGGAGTTGCATGTTAGGCATGTCGTGGCACCTGAACGAAGAGGCGTGCTTGCATGACACACAGTGGGTCGACCCAAATTGTGAAGGGTAGCTTGCCTAAACAAATCAAAGAACAGTGATGCATATAAGTAAAGGATTGTTAAGACCCAGAGTTGGCACCATGGCCAAACAAGAAACCATGACGATCCTTAGCGACTTAGACCGTGCGTGCCCAAGTCATGTGATGTGATGGGTGTGGAGCGCAGGCACAACACATTGAACGCTTGGGTCAGGTGTTAGGAAGTTTGGTTGGAAGAAGTGAACCCATAAACATTTCATAAAGTGCACGGAACAAAGGCGAGCACCTTGGGTGCACCCACATTAAGGCAGGGTTCCCAAGTGCCCATAGGCAGATTGCGAGAACAAGTCGATGACAAGCAGGCGAGTTGAAGTGTTGGGTGACACTACCCCACGATGGTCACTATAGGAGAGTCAGGCGGAGGGCATTGGCGATACATGCTCGATGGGCACAAGCCGAGAGAGAGTTGCAACAAGCATAACTGGGTGACATGAGCTACAGTGGGCACAACGTGTGGAAATAGAAAGGGAAAGTTTAATGAAGCAAGCAGAGGGGTGAC
This sequence comes from Pinus tabuliformis, assembly GCA_031772625.1. NCBI lineage: Eukaryota > Viridiplantae > Streptophyta > Pinopsida > Pinales > Pinaceae > Pinus > Pinus tabuliformis. The sequence goes on from CM062817.1 coordinate 1,097,874,148, forward strand.
GCATGATACACGATGATCTGAGCACCCACGCATTGGGTGCACCTAATAGGGCTTTGCATGTCAGGCATAATAGGGTGTCTGAACAGCAAGGGGGATGCCAACATGACATGGATAGGTCAACCTAACCTTAGAAGGGGCATTCGCCCAAAAAAATGATCAGGAAGCAACTCATATAAATAGAAAGGAGGTACACGAGTTGGAAATCATCAATGAAGTTCGCTCAAGAAGGACGAGAACCATAGAGTAGGGTGCAAGTCGTAAGAAGGAAACGTAGAAAAGGTAAAGTCGCAAGCAAGTGAGGCTTTCATTGTGCGAACATCTGCACGTCACACAATCTATTAATAATAAAAAATGAAGCTAGCCTAATTACACGTGAATAACCGTAATAATAAATTAGGCAAGTCAAGTTATACGTGTTATAACTCCAAAAGTGTTAAAATGCATTATAATTAAAACATCAAAGAAAAACATATTAATACAAACTACCACATTCATTATGTGAAAGCATTAAAAGTGAAATTAACATATCAAAATTTAATTTAATTTCCTTATATATTAATTTCGATATATATTTAAAATTTAAATTAATTTATATATTAATTTTTCAATTAAAATTCACATTGCATCATAATTAAAAAACATTATTACATATGGAATTATTTCAAAGCATTAAGATATCAACTCTGACATCGTGATTTTCAAAGCATTAAAATATTAATATTAACGTATATTTTATGAAATTATTTCAAAGCATTTAAATATCAAAACTAAAAGCATGTTTCTCAAAGCATTAAAATATTAATAGTAACATATATTTTTAAAATTAACACAAATACATATGTGTGGGACTATGGAGGAAGTCCATTTTGCGGAGGAATTTTTCAAGCTTTCAATGTGCCCCTCCACACTCAGCATATTCTATTAATAATAAAAAATGAACCTAGCCTAATTACACAAAGATAACTATAATAATAAATGAGGTGAGTCAAATTGCATGTGTTTTAATTTCAAAAGAGTTAAAATGTGTTAAAAAAACAAAAAAAACAAAAACAACATTATTACAAACTACCACATTCATTATTTAAAAGCATTAAATTTTAAAATAACATATCAAAATTAACTATAGTTATTTTATATATTAATTTGGATATATATTTAAAATTTAAACTAATCTATATAATATTTTTTCAATTAAAATTCACAGTGCATCAAAATTAACAAAAACAAAAACAACATTATTACAAACTACCACATTCATTATTTAAAAGCATTAAATTTTAAAATAACATATCAAAATTAACTATAGTTATTTTATATATTAATTTGGATATATATTTAAAATTTAAACTAATCTATATAATATTTTTTCAATTAAAATTCACAGTGCATCAAAATTAAAAAGCATTATTACATATGGCATTATTCCAAAGCATTAAAATATCAAATTTGAAAGCATGATTTTCAAAGCATTAAAATATTAAAATCAAAGAATTCCAACCTAAGTGCTTTAAAAAAAACTTTAACCACAACAAATCAAAAAATTCTCACTTCTTATGACTATAAATAATTTCATAATATTAAGTTCACGTAAAGAAGGAATGAAGAATTTTGTTTATGCTCTCTAAATTATTAATTATTTAATAACACTAAAATGTCAAAATTCGAGATAAATAGCATACTTTTTGTGAAAAAAATAAAATAAATTTTAGATAGCATTATTAGATATGACATTATTTCAAAGCATTAAAATATCAAAGCATGATTTTCAAAGAATTAAAATATTAATAGTAACTTATATTTTTAAAATTAAGGCAAACGCGTGTATGGGACTGTAGAGGAGGAAAATTTTAAGCTTTCATTGTGTGGAGTATTTCATTGTGTGGACCTTCATACTCCCCACAATCTATTAATAATAAAATAACCATTAATCTTTTGCGGGATTGCTGCGAAGCTTTCAAGCTTTTATTGTGAGGACCTCCACACTCCACACAATTTACTAATAAAAATAAATGAAGTGTGCCTAATTACACAAAGAACAATGATGCATATAAGTAAAGGATTGTTAAGACCCAGAGTTGGCACCATGGCCAAACAAGAAACCATGACGATCCTTGGCGACTTAGACCGTGCGTGCCCAAGTCATGTGATGTGATGGGTGTGGAGCGCAGGCACAACACATTGAACGCGTGGGTCAGGTGTTAGGAAGTTTGGTTGGAAGAAGTGAACCCATAAACATTTCATAAAGTGCACGGAACAAAGGCGAGCACCTTGGGTGCACCCACATTAAGGCAGGGTTCCCAAGTGCCCATAGGCAGATTGCGAGAACAAGTCGATGACAAGCAAGCGAGTTGAAGTGTTGGGTGACGCTACCCCACGATGGTCACTATAGGAGAGTCAGGCAGAGGGCATTGGGGATACATGCTCGATGGGCACAAGCCGAGAGAGAGTTGCAACAAGCATAACTGGGTGACATGAGCTACAGTGGGCACAACATGTGGAAATAGAAAGGGAAAGTTTAATGAAGCAAGCAGAGGGGTGACGCATGATACACGATGATCTGAGCACCCACGCATTGGGTGCACCTAATAGGGCTTTGCATGTCAGGCATAATAGGGTGTCTGAACAGCAAGGGGGATGCCAACATGACATGGATAGGTCAACCTAACCTTAGAAGGGGCATTCGCCCAAAAAAATGATCAGGAAGCAACTCATATAAATAGAAAGGAGGTACACGAGTTGGAAATCATCAATGAAGTTCGCTCAAGAAGAAGGACGAGAACCATAGAGTAGGGTGCAAGTCGTAAGAAGGAAACGTAGAAAAGGTAAAGTCGCAAGCAAGTGAGGCTTTCATTGTGCGAACATCTGCACTTCACACAATCTATTAATAATAAAAAATGAAGCTAGCCTAATTACACGTGAATAACCGTAATAATAAATTAGGCAAGTCAAGTTATACGTGTTATAACTCCAAAAGTGTTAAAATGCATTATAATTAAAACATCAAAGAAAAACATATTAATACAAACTACCACATTCATTATGTGAAAGCATTAAAATTGAAATTAACATATCAAAATTTAATTTAATTTCCTTATATATTAATTTCGATATATATTTAAAATTTAAATTAATTTATATATTAATTTTTCAATTAAAATTCACATTGCATCATAATTAAAAAACATGATTACATATGGAATTATTTCAAAGCATTAAGATATCAACTCTGACATCGTGATTTTCAAAGCATTAAAATATTAATATTAACGTATATTTTATGAAATTATTTCAAAGCATTTAAATATCAAAACTAAAAGCATGTTTCTCAAAGCATTAAAATATTAATAGTAACATATATTTTTAAAATTAACACAAATACATATGTGTGGGACTATGGAGGAAGTCCATTTTGCGGAGGAATTTTTCAAGCTTTCAATGTGCCCCTCCACACTCAGCATATTCTATTAATAATAAAAAATGAACCTAGCCTAATTACACAAAGATAACCATAATAATAAATGAGGTGAGTCAAATTGCATGTGTTTTAATTTCAAAAGAGTTAAAATGTGTTAAAAAAACAAACAAAAACAAAAACAACATTATTACAAATTACCACATTCATTATTTAAAAGCATTAAATTTTAAAATAACATATCAAAATTAACTATAGTTATTTTATATATTAATTTGGATATATATTTAAAATTTAAACTAATCTATATAATATTTTTTCAATTAAAATTCACAGTGCATCAAAATTAACAAAAACAAAAACAACATTATTACAAACTACCACATTCATTATTTAAAAGCATTAAATTTTAAAATAACATATCAAAATTAACTATAGTTATTTTATATATTAATTTGGATATATATTTAAAATTTAAACTAATCTATATAATATTTTTTCAATTAAAATTCACAGTGCATCAAAATTAAAAAGCATTATTACATATGGCATTATTCCAAAGCATTAAAATATCAAATTTGAAAGCATGATTTTCAAAGCATTAAAATATTAAAATCAAAGAATTCCAACCTAAGTGCTTTAAAAAAAACTTTAACCACAACAAATCAAAAAATTCTCTCACTTCTTATGACTATAAATAATTTCATAATATTAAGTTCACGTAAAGAAGGAATGAAGAATTTTGTTTATGCTCTCTAAATTATTAATTATTTAATAACACTAAAATGTCAAAATTCGAGATAAATAGCATACTTTTTGTGAAAAAAATAAAATAAATTTTAGATAGCATTATTAGATATGACATTATTTCAAAGCATTAAAATATCAAAGCATGATTTTCAAAGAATTAAAATATTAATAGTAACTTATATTTTTAAAATTAAGGCAAACGCGTGTATGGGACTGTAGAGGAGGAAAATTTTAAGCTTTCATTGTGTGGAGTATTTCATTGTGTGGACCTTCATACTCCCCACAATCTATTAATAATAAAATAACCATTAATCTTTTGCGGAATTGCTGCGAAGCTTTCAAGCTTTTATTGTGAGGACCTCCACACTCCACACAATTTACTAATAAAAATAAATGAAGTGTGCCTAATTACACAAAGATAATCATAATAATAAATGATGTGGGTCAAATTGCACATGTACTAATTCCAATAGAGTTAAAAGGCACTACAATTAAAAGATCTAAAGAAAAACATTATTTGAAATTCCAATAAAGTTAAAAGACATTACAGTTAAAAGATTTAAAGAAAAACATTATTTGAAAGCATTAAAATTTAAATTAAGGTATCAAAACTAAATCAAATTATTTTATATATTAATTTTCATATGTATTTAAAATTTAAACTAATCTATATATTGATTTTTCAATTAAAAATCACATTGCATCAAAATTAAAACCTATTATTACACAATATGACATTATTTCAAAACAATAAAATATCAAAACTAAAAGCATCATTTTCAAAACATTAAAATATTAATATTAACCTATATTTTCAAAATTAACACAAATGCATATATGTGGGAGAGGAAGTTCATTTGAGGAGAAAGTTTTCAAGTTTTCATTGTGTCCACTTCCACACTGAATACGATTTATTAATAATAATAAAATAAAGCTAGCTTAATTACATAAAGATAACCATAATAATAAATTAAGCCAAATTTCACATGTTCTAACTGGAAAAGAGTTAAAATGCATTATAATTAAAACATCAAAGAATAACACATTATTACAAACTACCACATTCATTATTGAATGCATTAAAATTTAAATTAACTTATCAAAGTTAAATCTAATTATCTTATATATTAATTTCAATACATATTTAAATTTTAAACTAATCTATAATTTTTCAATTAAAATAAACACAATATCAAAATTAAAAACCATTATTACATATGGAAGCATTTCAAAACATTAAAATATTAATATTAGTATATATTTTCAAAATTAACACAAATGCATATGTGCAAGACTACAGAGAGAGACCCATTCTAGGGAGGAAACTTTCAAGTTTTGATTGTGTTAATAATAAAATAACCATCGATCTTGCGTTGGACTATGGAGAAATATTTTAAGCTTTCATTATGTAGACCTTCGCACTCCACACAATCTATTAATAATAAAAAATGAAGCATGTGATTATAATAAAAAATGAAGCATGTCTAATCATGTAGATAACTATAATAATAAATGAAGTTGGTCAAATTGCATATGTACTAACTCCAAAAGAGTTAAAACACATTACAATTAAAAGATTCAAAGAAAAACATTATTTGAAAGAATTAAAATTTAAATTAATGTATCAAAATTAAATATAATTATCTTATATATTAATTTCAATATATATTTAAAATTTAAACTAATCTATATATTAATTTTTCAATTAAAATTTGCATTGCATCAAAATTAGAAAGCATTATTACACAACATGGCATTATTTTAAAGCATTAAAATGTTAAAACTAAAAACATGATTTTCAAAGCATTAAATAATTAATATTAACATATATTTTCAAAATTAACACAATACATATGTGGAGAACTTTGAAGGAAGTGTGGAAGAAGATTTCATTGTGCGTGCCACCACACTATATTGATAATAAAAAATGAAGTTAGTCTAATTACACATAGATTACCATAATAGGCGAGTCAAATTGGACATTATAAACCATTAAAGAAAAACACATTATTACAAACTACCACATTCATTATTCGAAAGCATTAAAATTTAAATTAACCTATCAAAATTTAATTTAATTATCTTATATATTAATTTCAATATATATTTAAAATTTAAATTGATCTATATATTAATTTTTCAATTTCAAAGCACTAACATATCAAATCTGAAAGCATAATGTTCAAAAAATTAAAATATTAATATTAATGTATATTTTCAAAATTAACACAAATGCGTATGCGTTGGACCGTAGAGGAACTCCATTGTGTGGCGTGCACACTCCACACAATCTATTAATAATAAAATAATCATTAATATTATAAAAGATTGCGAAAAAATTTCTATTAATAATAAAATAATCATTGGTCTTGTGAGGGACTACGGTAGAATTCTTCAAACTTTCATTGTGCCACTCTGCACAATTTATTATTATTAAAAAATGAACTGTGCATAATTACGCACAGATAAACATAATAATTGTATGTGTACTAACTCGAGTTGTACCAAATTACAATTAAAAGATCTAAAGAAAAACATTATTTAAACATTAAAATTGAAATTAACCTATCAAAATTAAATTTAATTATCTAATCTAATTATCTTATATATTGAATTCCATATATTTAAAATTTAAATTAATCTATATATTAATTTTTCAATTAAAATTTACATTGCATCAAAATTAAAAAGAATTATTACACAGCATGTCGTCATTTCAAAGCATTAAAATATCAAAACTAAAAGCATAATTATGAAAGCATTAAAAGATTAACATTAACATATATTTTCAAACTTAACACAAATGCATGTGTGGGACAGCAGAAGAAGTCCATTGTATGGATAAATATTTCAAGCTTTCATTGTATAGATCTCTACACTCTACACATTTTATCAATATTGAAATTGAGACAAGCCTAGTTACATAGAGATAACCATAATAATAAATGAGGCGAGTCACATTGCAGATGTCTTAACTGCAAAAGAGTTATAAAACATTATAGTCAAAAACATAGAAAAAAATACATTATTACAAACTACAACATTCTTTATGTGAAAACATTAAAATTTAAAAATCTTAAACTAATCTATATATTAAAACTAAAAATATAATTTTCTAAGTACTAAAATATTAATATTAACGTATATTGTCAAAATTAACATAAATACATATATTCAATCAAACATAACTTATATATTCAATAAAATCAATTAAAACGATACTACATAGGATGATTCTGCAATTGTGGAATTTAGAATGTGCGATGGGCGTGACTGGGCGAAATGAGCGATAGTCTGCATGATGTACGGAACAAAAAGAGGTGAGTTCGGTGAAGTAAGAAGCAAGGTGACGTGTGATACACTACGACGTGGACACCCGTACCCTGGACGTGCTGGACAGGTTGTTGCATATCAGGCATGTTGGAGAACCTGAAAGGCTATGGGTATGCCTACACAATATGACGGGTCAACTCGACTTGAGAAAGGGCATCCACTCAAGCAAATGATTAGGCAGTAATTCATATAAATAGAAGGAAGAATTCATATAAATAGAAGGAAGGTGCACGAGTCGGAGATCATCAACAAATTTCGCTCAAGAAGAAGGACAAGAACCGCAAAATAGGGGTGCAAGTCGCAAGAAGGAAATGTAACAAAGATGAAGTCGAATGAAAGTGAGACTTTCATTGTACGGACTTAAAATTCCACACAATTTTTTTTTTTTTTTAACACATGGTGAATCGGTAACTATCAAGTTTAATCACGGGAGACCCAGGATCAAACATCATTGCTGCAACTCCACACAATTTATTAATAATAAAAAACGAAGCAAGTATAAGTACACAAAAATAACTATAATAATAAATTAGGCGAGTAAAATTTAATGTGTTATAACTCTAAAAGAGTTCAAATGCATTAAAATTAAAACACCAATGAAAAATGCATTATTACAAATTACCATATTTATTATTTGAAATCATATGGATTTAAATTAATGTATCAAAATTAAATCTGATTATTTTATATGTTTATTTTGATATATATTTAAAATTTAAACTAATTTATATATTATTTTTTCAATTAAAATTTACATTGCATAAAAATTAAAAAGCATTATTAAATATGACATCATTTCAAATCATTTTAAAAGCATGATTTTCAAAGCATTAAAATATTAATATTAATGTATATTTTCAAAATTAACAAAAAAAAACATGTTTTTCGATGCATTAAAAGATTAATATTAACATATATATATTCAAAATTAACACAAATGCATAACTCCGGAGTAAGTCCATTGTGTTGAGGAAATTTTCAAGCTTTCATTATGTGGAGTAAGTCCATTGCGTTGAAGAAACTTTCAAGCTTTCATTCTGTGACCTCTGCATAATCTCTACATAATCTATTAATAATAAAAAAATGAAGTTAGCGTAATTACATAAAGATAACCATAATGATAAATGAAACGAGCCAAATTATACATGTTCTAACTTCAAAAAGGTTAAAATGCATTATAATTAAAACATCAAAGAAAAACACATTATTACAAACCTACCACATTTATTATTTGAAAGCACTGAAATTTAAATTAACCTATCAAAATTAAATATAATTATCTTATATATTTTTTCTAGTTAAGACTAACCTAAGTACTCATGGGGATTTGAACCGGTGACTTATCGCAAGGAGTGCCTTAACAGCGCACCCATTCACCATCAATCCAAAGCCCCATGGTCATAATTATCTTATATATTAATTTCATTATATATTTAAAATTTAAACTAATCTACATATTATTTTTTCAATTAAAATTCACCTAGTATCAAAATTAAAAAGCATTATTACATATAGCATTATTTCAAAACATTAAAATATGTGAAAGCATGATTTTCAAAGTATTAAAATATGAAAAACAAGGAATTCCAACCCTTCTGCTTTAAAAAAAGCTTTAACTACAACAAATTAAAATTCTCTTTCATTTCTTATGATGAGAAATCATTTCATAATGCTAAGTTCCCATCAAGAACAAATGAAGAATTTTGTTTATGCTATTTAAATTCTTAATTATTTAACATTACTAAAATGTCAAAAACTTTGTGTGAAAAAATAAAATGAATTTTAGATAGCATTATTACATATGACATTATTTCAAAACATTAAAATATTAAATCTAAAAGTGTGGTTTTCAAAGCATTAAAATATTAATAATAACCTATATTTTCAAAATTAACACATATGTATATGTGATGGACTACAGAAAAAATCCATTGTTTGCAGGAAGTTTTTAATCTTTTTTTGTGTAGACCTTTTCACTCTCGACAATTTATTAATAATAAAATAACTATTGGTCTTGTGGGGGATTATGGAGTAAGCTTTCAAGCTTTCATTGCGTAGACCTCCATAATCTGCACAATCTACTAATTAAAAAAAATTATCTCTAATTACGCAGAGATAACCATAATAACAAATTAGATGTGTCAAATTACTCATATAATAACTCGAAAAGAATTTAAAGACATTGCAATTAAAATATCTAAACAAAATCATTATTTGAAAGTACTAAAATTTAAATTAGCTTATCAAAATTAAATCTAATTATCTTATATATTAATTTCGATATATATTTAAAATTTAAACTAATCTATATATTAATTTTTCAATTAAAATTCACATTGCATCAAAATTGAAAATCATTACTATATAGTATGTCATTATTTCAAAACATTAAAATATTAATATTAAAATATATTTTCAAAATGAACAGGAATACATATGTGCAGGACTCTCGTATCAAAATTAAATTAAATATCTTATATATTAATTTTGATATATATTTAAATTTAAACTAATTTATATATTAAATTTTCAATTAAAATTTACATTGTATCAAAATTAAAAATCATTATTACACAATAGGTCATTATTTCAAAACATTGAAATATTAATATTAAAATATATTTTCAAAATTAATTGAAATACATATATACAATACTGGAACTCCGCACAATTTATTAATAATAAAAAATGAAGCTATTCCAATTACACATAGATAAGTCAAATTTCACATGTTCTAACTCCAAAAGAGTTAAAATGCATTATAATTAAAATTATTTGAAAACATTAAAATTTAAAGTGAATATCGAAATTAAATCCAGTTATCTTATATATTAAATTTGATATATATTTAAAATTTAAACTAATCTATATATTAATTTTTAATTAAATATCACACGGTATAGCAAAATTAAAAAGCATTATTACATATAACATTATTTCAAACCATTAAAATATCAAATCTAAAAGCATGATTTTCAAAGCATTAAAATATTAATATTAACATACATTTTCAAAATTAACATAAATACATGAGTATATTGTGAAGAGGAAGCTTTCAAGATTTCATTGTGCAAACCTTTGCCCTCTGGACAATCTATTAATAATAAAAAATGAAACGTGCCTTATTATACATAGATAACCATAATAATAAATGAGGCCGATTAAAATGCATGTGTACTAATTCCAAAAGAGTTAAAACCCATTACAATTAAGATCCAAAGATAAATATTATTTGAAAGCATTAAAATCTAAATTAATAAATCAAAATTAAATCTAATTATCTTATATATTAATTTTGATATATATCTAAAATTTAAACTAATCTATATATTAATTTTTCAATTAAAACTCACATTACATCATAATTAAAAAAATTATTACATAGTATAACATTATTTCAAAACATTAAAATGTGAACTAAAAACATGATTTTCAAAGCATTAAAATTTTAATATTAACATATATTTTCAAAATTAACACAAATGCATATGTACGGGAGAACATAGGAAGTTCATTGTGTAGAGGAAGCTTTCAAGCTTCCTACCCACTCTGCACAATCTATTAATAGTAAAAAATAAAGCTAGCCTAATTACACAAAGATAACCATAATACTAAATTAAACAAGTCAAATTGCAAGTGTTCTAACTCCAAAAGAGTTAAAATGTTCTTATGTCTTCGGTGGTTCACATTTGAACAGAATTCGCATCTAAATACAAACTCCGATGGTTTTCTCTGCGGTGCAGTGGATATTCTCCTTGTGGTGGTCTGTGCATGTGACACTTCCCCATGATGTTACGTAGCTTCTTTCGAGAGCTCACCTTTTGACTGAGTACCAAAGAACTACACACATTTTTAAACATTAGATCCGACCTACCAAAATGCTCCAGGTATCGATTGCAATGGAAAACCAACACAAACCAGCCAGATCCAGCAAGGAAAAACAATGATATCCATAGATTCGCGGTCACAAAGCCTAGATCTAACATTATGGTAATATAAAACGACGGCAAACATCCTACTACCTAGCTAAAACATTTGTCTACGAACAGACAGATCTAAAGCTAAAAGGTTTGTCTACCTGGAACAGACAGATCTAAGAGGCGTAAAGCCAAAATTGCATGTGGGGAATCCTTTAATGATTTTTCATTGTTCCTTAAATACAAACTCCGGTGGTTTTCTCTGCGGTGCAGTGGTTCTTTTATCTTTGGTGACCTTGCAAATTGATAATTGTCTTGTGGCCATACATTTGCAACTTTGATCTTCAGCATATCCCTGTGGTGCGATGGTTCTTATGTCTTCGGTGGTTCACATTTGAACAGACTTCACATCTAAATACAAACTCCAGTGGTTTTCTCTGTGGTGTAGTGGATATTCTCCTTGTGGTTGGTGATATCAGGTGCACACATTCCTTATCTTTCTCTAATACATATTTTCCTATACATTTTCAAGTATGAATAATTCACCAAGGCTACCAAAGATTACCAAAAGTAGACCTAGCATAGTTACTCCATAGAGCCTTTATGAGTATATAGAGTCTTTAGAGAAACGTAGAGAAGAAAGAGAAGTCAAGCTACAAACAGAGTTAGAAGCCATGCTGGAAAATAAATTCACATCTCTTAAAGACAAGATCCAAAAACAAATAGAAATAAAATAGAACTATTGGAGAATAAAATGGAGGTAATGAAGACTAGGTTACAGGTTATAGAAAAACAAAACCAAGATACGAACCAAAAATCCCAACAAGGAGATGTTAATACTTTAGAGGGTCTTTAAAATGAAGGACATGATTAAAGAGCTAGAAGAAAAAGTTAATAGTTGCCTCACCCTAAATAATGTAGGAGGTAAATTAGATATCAAACCAATTAAAGATCAAATGAAAAAATTGATAGAATTAGACCATGAGCGTAACAAAAGGGCCTTGAACCTTATAATCTTTGGTTTGAAAGAGGATGTAGACGAGGATACTTTAGACATAGCCCAGAAAAAATTACATAATATATTACAAATTGAAACAACGTGTCTCACAGAAGCAACAAGGTTGGGGAAATTAACTGAGAATAAAGGAAGGTTGATCTAAATAAAGGTGAGCTCTACTGATCATAAGTATGACATACTTAGTAAAACCTCAAATCTAAAAGGAACGAAAATATTTATAAATGAAGATCTCATTCCAGAAGATCAAGCAGAATTAAGAAAGGAGGTTCAAAAGGTAAAAGAAGCTAGGAAGGAAGGAAAATGGGCAATAATCAGAAATAGAAAAGCCGTTATTCAAGATAGAAACCAAAAAGATAGTAATAAATAGCAATTCAGCATGCTCCATATTCTTTCTTGGAATTGTCGGGGTTTCCCATGGAACAAAAGCCCCAAGCTAAGTTGGATCTCGAATGATGTTGATATTATATTACTTGTTGAAACTTGGGAGCATGAAGAATGTAAGGTTCCTAACATAGATGGCTTTGCACTATGGTCTACCTGGAACAAGCAATCCTCCCGTAGAGGCATTGGGGGTATAACTTGTTACATTAAGAAGAACACCTCCCCCCATGCTAGGATTTATAAAAACAACCATTACAACCAATATAGTTGGATAGAGATTACTGATGGTAAAGATAAAAATACCTACATAGAAATTTGTTATTTCTCCCCCATCAATTCTAACTTCTATAAAGAAAAAGAATCTAGATAAAAATAGTCCTTACAATGGTTTAGAGAATGATGTTTCTAGCCTAAGGAATAAAGGTAATATCCTTTTAATGGGTGACTTTAGTGCTCGAACTTCAAGCAACCAAGCTATTCTTCTAAGCAATCATTCCAACCCTAATCCTCTTTGGTTAGACGAAGACCTTACTTTAGCTAACCGGTAGAAAAGGAGCTCTAAAGACCTCAGGGAGAATTTGTTTCGGTTGGAGCTAATCAAGCTTTGTAATGCTCATGATCTCATAATTTGTAACGGTCTAAGGAAGTGGCCCAATTCTAGCCAGATGACTTGAATCCATGGGCTTGGTAGCAACGTGGTAGACTATGTTATTTACGATCTCCCTTTATACAACGAAATAATAAATTTTGACATCTTAAATGACCATGAACCTGACTCTGATCATAGGCCTTTACTTATAACTCTCAATTTTGCCATGCATAGAGATCCCATAAAAGATAATCCTTATAGCCAAAAGAACTTAATCTTTGATAAAAATAAAAACGAGATATTTCTAAATGAATTAAAAACTAATTTGCTTCATTTATCTAGTATAGACAACATAGAAGACCTCTATCATAATTTTACTACAACCCTCTCATATTCTATTAAAAAGTTCTCATTCGAAGTTTCAAGTAATAAAAGAAATAGCAAAACCAACCCATGGTATGACAAAGATTGTAAAAATGCGAGGACAACAATTAAGGAAGTTGTTAATGAATCTCTTAAAATTGGCAAGATAAAAATATACAAAGCCCTAACTAAAAGGAAAAAAAGGCAGTATATTTGTAAAAGACAAGAGAATCTCTTACACCTCTCTAAGGTAGCTCCTAAGAAATTCTCGAGGCAAACTCTAACTAGGAAAGCTAAAGATAATAATAAAATTGCTTTACACGACTATAATTCCTATCTTAAAAAGCTTTATGAATCTCCAAATGTTATGGATAGCTTTGAAACCTTGTTCACAACAAAAGAAGTTTTCTTATTAGAAGACATTGATTTTGGGGTTAATCGCCTGGAAAATGGGAAAGATAAGGACAATAGGCGGAAATCTTAAAAATTGGAGCTCCTGTCATCATCCCCCACATCCACAAGCTTTTCAATCAAGCGGTCAAGCAAGGATTCCCTAAACCATGGACTCAGAGCCTCATTATCCCTATTTTTAAAAGCGGGGATACAAATAACCCCCCTAATTATCGGACAATTATGATCAGCCCTCTCTTAGCCAAGTTATATGGTATTATTTTGGAAAAGAAGTTAAGCATATGGCTTGAAAGTGAATGTAAGTAGACTAAAGGCCAAGCAGGTTTTAGAAGGCAACACTCAACAATGGACCACCTCATTACGCTTAGGATCATTGTGGAGGAATGCCACAATGATAAATCCAATCTCTTTTGTTACTTTGTGGACTTTACAAAGGCTTTCGATATGGTTCCTAGAAACAACCTATGGAATAGATTAGAAGAGCTAAAGGTTCCTTTTGAGTTGAGAGCTACCGCTATAAGGTTACACGAGAATGTAATTGACAAGTTAAAGAGAAATGAGGGGTGGTCGAAAGATATTAAGTGTAATATCGGAGTTAAACAAGGTTGCCTCCTCTCCCCTACCTTATTAGGCATTTACATCGACAAGCTAGAAAGTTGTTTAGAGGAAGCAAGCTGTGCTGACACGATCTTAGCTAGGATAGTTATCATCCTTCTTCTCTATGCTGACGATATTGTTCTTCTCACAAGGTGCCCATCTAATCTTGATAAGAAACTTATACTTCTAAAGGATTTCTGCTCTACCATGGGTATGACTGTTAACACTGACAAAATAAAAGTTATGATTATCAAATCCAAGAAGGACACTTACACTAATTTTATGTATGACAATAGTAACTTGGAGGAAGTGTCTTCTTACAAGTACCTAGGAATTGATATTCATCACAAGCTCAACTAGAACTATAGCATTGAGAAAAGGATTAATGGGGGGTGGAAAGCTTATTTTGGTCTTGAAAATAATTGTAAGACGGAAAACCTCATAATGTGGGATAGAAAGAAGTCCCTCTTTGAAAATTTAGTCACTTTTGTTATCTTATATGGATGTGAGGTTTGGGGTTGCAACATCTCTAGAGAATCCTGGAGAAAGATTGAGAAAATCCAGAAGCATTTTATAATGTATAACCTCACAATTAAAAGCAATACACCCTATCCCATTCTCCTTATAGAAGTGGGTCTTTCCCCTATCGAGAACCTAGCTATGACTAGGATTTTGTTATACAAGCACAAACTCAATAACATAGGAGACCATAGACTTCCTAAGCTAGCTTTAAATTCCAGCCAAAACCACCTAAGGTTCAAACAAGGTTAGTATAAAGACACCAAGGCCTAGTTAAACCATTGGGAGATCAACGAGAATGTTGCATTGCAAGACATTATTAACATTAAAAATATTGTTACTTCTAAGTTCAAAGAAAAATGTGGGGTTAGAAAGATTTAACAGCTAAAAGAAAATTAAGATATTATAAGGACGTCATCAACCCCACCCTAGAATATCAAAAGTATCTCTCTGTTTTAGCTAGATCAAAGAAGAAAATTAATATAGCCAAGATTAGGACGAACTCTTATGAGCTTCATAGTGAAACAGGTTGTTGAGCAGTTCTTAAAACACCATGGATGGAAAGGATCTGCCATCTCTGTGAGAATATGAACATAGAGATTGAAAATCACTTCCTCTTAGAGTGCCCCGCGTACAACCACATTAGATCTCAGTTTCTGTAAGAACCTGAATCCTATTATTAGAGCCTTTATTTCGTTATACACTAACATATCTATTTTCCTGTTAATTTATAAATAATAAAAGGAGCTTGCTGACCTTTTCACATATTTTTAAACATTTAACATCTAATCATTTTATCATAAGCAACATAAATTAAGGTGAGCATTCCATTGATATCAACTTAACAAGAGTAGTCCATGGAAAAATACCTGTTCCGGCGGTTGATGACGATACCTTTGTCTGATAGCTCCAGCTGAACGCTCCTTCTGGCCGACCCAACCGGATTTACCTCCCAGCCAACTAGGAAATAAATTCCTAGCCCAGGAAACCTCCACAGGTTCCCTAGCCCTCCGTGCCCAAGTCCAACCAGGTATAGTGTGTCCTCAAGAAGAATGTGCAAAACTAGAAAATGATACTTTCCTCCCCTCAACCCAAGAAACCTCCACAGGTTTCCAAGGTCTCCCAAAAATCATAACAAGGCCAAACAATCACAACCAACCCCCACAATCCTAAGCAAAACTCCAACTCCCCCTCTTCTTCCTTCCCCCTTCCCTTTTATACCCTCTTTCCTCAACCACCTCTCATTAATGTCTTTAACTCTCACCCATCCTTGGTTGACTTCTCTTCCAAGCTAGAGTACATTTGGAATTGTGATATGAATTTAAAATTGAGAATTTAATGGGGAAGTACATTTGGGAATGTGAAGTGTAATTACATGGGGAGGACCATGTCTCCTCCTTATTAAATGTGAGGGTACATTGGGGAATGTGAAATGAATAAATATATATTGATGATAAGATGGAGAGGACTTTGTCTTCTCCTTATTAAATGTGAGGGTACATTGGGGAATGTGAAATGAATAAAAATATATATTGATGATAAGATGGAGAGGACTTTGTCTTCTCCTTATTAAATGTGAGGGTACATTGGGGAATGTGAAATGAATAAAAATATTTTGAATTAATGGAAGGAGACCATATCCTACACAATATTCAAATTGAGAAGGTAAGTGGGGAATTTGAATAATGGAAATCATAAATTTATTTTAGACCAATATTCCTCAATATTTTCAGATAATGTAAATATTAACACAATTTGTAGGATAAGATTTAAGTGGGGCATTACAGTTTCATAATCTTTGTTGCAATACTGACCTTCCTAGCCTCTTACCATGTCAAAATTATAGTGAGCTCGAGAGGCTTCTCTCCAAGCTTTTTGAGCATAGGAATACAATATTAAATCAAACTAAATAATTCGTTTCTTAGGTCCGATGGACCAAAGTTTGGTCTCAGTGGATGTTAACCACCACCACCACCACCACCACCATCATCATCATCAATTAAAGCATCAAAGGAAAACACATTATTACAAACTACCACATTCGTTATTTTAAAGCATTAAAATTTAAATTAACTTATCAAAATTAAATTAAATTATATATATATATATATATATATATATATATCAATTACAATTCACATTGCATAAAAATTAAAAAGCATTATTACATATGCCATCATTTCAAAGCATTAAGATATCAAATATGAAAGCATGATGTTCAAAGCATTAAATTAATAATATTAAAGTATATATTCAAAATTAACACAAATGCATATGTGCACGATTGTAGAGAAATTTCAATGTGCGGAGGAAGCTTCCAAGCTTACATTATACGATGTAATCTATCAATAAAAAATACATTGTATGACATAATATATCAATAATAAAATAACCACTGCTCTTGTGCAGAATTACAAAAGAAACTTTCAATCTTTCATTGTGTAGACCTCCCAGCTCCACACAATCTATTAATAATTAAAAACAAATTATGTCCAATTACACAAAGATAACCATAATAATTGCGCATGTACTAACTCCAAAAGAGTTAAACCGCATTACAATTAAAAGATCCAAACAAAAATTTTATTTGAAAACATTAAAATTTAAATTACTATCAAAATTAAATCTATTTATATTATTCATATATTGATTTCGATATGGTTTTTGGCCATGGTTGACATCTCTCCATAGTTGGATCTCGGAGGTATGGAAGCTTGTCATTTCTAATGAAATTAATATCTACCCGTGCGTTAGGGGTTTCTTTATAGTGGATTTTGAAAACCCTAAAAGCAGACAATGTATTCTAGATTTCGGCCCTTGGTTTTGGGAAAATTCAGGCCTATTCATGTTGGAACCCATCATTCGATCCCTCAACAACAGTCATAACCTCAGCACCAGTTTGGGTGAGATTGCCAAACCTACCCTTGCATCTCTGGAATTTCTCCTCACTAGAAGCCATTGGAAATGCAATTGGGAAATTTTACTACAGGTGCTCAGAAACGGAGGAACATGCCAGAACCACCTATGCACACATCTGTGTGGAAATGGACTTCAGCGCCAAATTCCCAGCTGAAATAAACCTAACAAGTAAGGACTATGTGTGGAACTAGAAACTCGATTATGAAAGTGTCCTCTTCAAATGTTGATCGTGCTTTGAGACAGGCCATCTAGCCAAAAATTTCCCAAAAGCCTCCCAGAAAAATTATGCTAGAAAGAATCACCACAAATCTACATGGTGGGAAGGAGCACAAAAAGAACATTACACTGTCATCAAGGAAGAACACTCTCCAGAAAACTCTGAATCGCAGGAAATCGGGCAAGAAAGAAACAACTCTCAAGACAAGCACAGGGAAAGCCCTGCCCAACAGCAAAAAAGTGAACTCGACAACCCCTCAAGCATCAACAGTTATGAGGATTCGCATACCGCACAAAATAAATCTTCATTTAACAGCAAAGCAGATCTCCCAGACCAAGCTTCTTCTCCGACTATCTTCAAAAGGACATACACAACAGATCACGAAGCTAAGACACCAATGTCCCAAGAACGAGAAGAGATGAAGGAGACGTAAGATAAAGGAAGTTGGAAGACCGTAGAGAAAAAAAAAGAAAGTTACAGCACCAATCTCGCTAAGAATGACGAGAAGCCAAACAATTAAGACCTAAGAAAATTATAGGTCCGATAGACCAATTTGGTCTCAGTGGACGTTAACCACCATCATCATCATCATATATAAATATAATTTAAACTAATCCATATATTAATTTTTCAATTAAAATTCACATTGCAGCAAAATTGAAAAGAATTATTACAGTGTATGGTATTAAAAGATCCAAACAAAAACTTTATTTGAAAACATTAAAATTTAAATTAGTATCAAAATTAAATCTACTTATCTTATATTATATATTGATTTAGAAATATATATTTAAAATTTAAATTAATCTATATATTAATTTTTCAAATAAAATTCACATTGCATCAAAATTGAAAAGCACTATTATACTGTATGGTATTATTTCAAAGCATTAAAATATCAAAATTAAAAGCATGATTTTCAAAGCATTAAAATATTAATATTACCATATATTTGAAAAATTAACATAAATACATATGTGCAAAACTACCCACTAGGCTTTCAACTCCACAAAATCTATTAATAATAAAAAATGAGGCAAGCCTAATTACACAAATATAACCATAATAATAAAGGATGCGAGTAAAAGAGTAAAATTGCAGGTGTACTAGCTGCAAAAAAGTTAGAAAGTATTACAATTAAAAACATCCAAAGAAAAAAACATTATTACAAACAACCACATTTGTTATTTAAAAGCATTAAAATTTAAATTAATGCTTCCAAATTAAATCTAATTATCTTATCTTATATGTCAATTTCCATATATATTTAAATTCCAAAATAATCTATATATTAAAACTAAAAGCATATTTTTCCCAATACTAAAATATTAATATTAATGTATATTTTCAAAATTAACACAAATGCATATATTCAATCAAACTTAATCTGTATATTCAATCAAATATAACTATTTAAATCACACACACACACACACACACACATATTCAATCAGATTTAATGTTTTAAAATTAAAACAATAGCCTTGCATCATTTGATGGACGCAAATGGACATAGGAAGATTTTGTAATTGTGGAATTGAATTATTCAAAATGTCAAGTCATCCTCATCATCACCAGCACTGCTCTGTCATTTCCGAAGGGTGCAGATATTTCATTGTGTGGAGTTTTCTCTACACTCCGCACAATGACAAAACTTCCACACAATTCATACACGCTTTGTTCATGTTGCAGCATTCACTATTGTTGCTATTATTTTTATTTGTAATTGGAAAATGAATATATGAAGACTTTATAACTTTGAAATATTGAGCTCACGTAACTAGAAACGAGTTGATGACTCGACACTAATTTTATGACAGGTTAAAAAATAATTGATGTCCTCCACATCATCTCATTGTTGTATGCAGAGTGTGGAGAGTTTTCATTGTGCAGTGTTTTCTCTGCACTCCATACAATGAAAAAGCTTCCACACAATTCGTCCATGCTTTGTTTGTTCGTGCTACATCATTGACTATTTGCTTCTATTATTATTATTTGTAACTGTAACATGAATCTCTAAAGACTTTATAACTTTAAAGCATTGAACTCACATAACTAGAAACAAATTGTTGACTCAAAAATAATTTTATGACCAATTAAAAAACAATTGGCATCCTCCAAAAACACTCCAAACAATGTTTCTATCAATCAAATTACTCTCGATAACTATAACATTGAGAAATTATTAGTAGCAATCGACAGGTCAATGTTGCAGCAAGAACAAACAGAGAGTGTATGAATTGTGCAGAATCTTTATCATTCTGCAGAGTGCAGAGAAAATTTCACACAATGAAAGCTCTTTACACTCTGCAATGTACTCTGCAAATCCAAGGCATGTTGATTTTTGTTTGAGTAGTATGAAATGAAAAAATTGTGTGGGTAAAATGCATATGTGCATATTTCACCTTGTATAGAGTTCTTCCTCTGTCATCACATAGAACCATCATTTTCGTTCTCATTTTAGGTTGTCATTGATATGTGAAGGGTGGAATAGCCACAAAGTTGTGTGGAGGTAGTTTTCATTGTCCGGAGTGCAGATGTTCAAAGGAAGCATGTGCGGAGGCAGGAGCTGTGTGGAGGTGGCTTTCATTGTGTGGAGTGCAGATATGCGGAGGATGTGTGTGTGGATGCGAGAGTTGTGTGGAGGTGGCTTTCAATGTGCAAAGTGCAGATGTATGGATGAAATGTGTTTGGAGGCAGGAATAATGAAAGATTGCAGACACAATTGTGGTGACAAAACACGGACCCTGCATTGCCTTAATTAATTAATTAGTGGTAAAGACAGGGACTATGTTGTGTTGCATCTATTAACTTTGTTAATGTCCTCCCAATATATAGACTACATTAATCAGCTCAAGTCAAATTAAACTTTGTATTGATTTCATCGTTGTTTCTTATATTTCCTTCAATATATTAAATTTTGTTTAGAAAAACAAATTTTCAAATATTAATTAGTTTTTGTTTTAAAATTTTTATTTTTTTTAATTGTGTTAAATCTATTAATATAATTCAAATATTGGTGTGATTTTATTAAAAATGAATAAATTAAAATAATACAAATTGTATTTAGTCTATGTATAATTTTATATTTATTTCAAGGTAATATAATTTAATAATATTAGCATTAATTTCAAAGTAGTATAATAATTGCTTTGTCAATATTGCACTATAATGAAAGTCACATGTCATGATAATTTTTTTAGCCATAAGGGTGTTCGGCCGATGAAATGGGTCTCAAACATCCTGCTCCATGTAACAGTTCTTTTCTTTTGTGTCATATCATAGAAATGTATTAATGAGACATGCACTAGGATATATAATCATTTTTTATTCATTTCTTTGTTTAAGTGGAGTAGTGTGAGAAACATAAGAAAGAAATAGAGGATAGTTGTGGAGCGCCAATTAGTAGTGGTTTTCTGACAATTTATTTTGATCGTATGTGTTTTGTTTGATGTAGTGTTTAACACAATACCTATGGAATGATCAATTGTTGGTTAATTTAGGTATAGTTTTCCTTTTTTCACATATCAAGTATGTGGTTATCAATCTTAATGCTAGAAAATGCCGAAACAAATAAAAGCTCTCTGCATGTAATTTTTACATGCAATGCTCA
Organism: Pinus tabuliformis; assembly: GCA_031772625.1. Lineage (NCBI taxonomy): Eukaryota > Viridiplantae > Streptophyta > Pinopsida > Pinales > Pinaceae > Pinus > Pinus tabuliformis. The sequence continues at coordinate 1,097,896,187 of CM062817.1, forward strand.
AAATTGGAATCTTACTAAAGGAGGTCAGTGCACCAAAATCTTGAAGGGGATACAATACATGATTATCATGTTGTGTGTGAGTAATACTTAGCAACCTGAGTGGTATGAGAAATGTTTCAATTCTAATAGGTGAGATTTAGCTACTTCATTATTTTTTTCCCATGGCAACCCATGATCATTGTGAAACTAAATTGAAACGAAATTGTGGGTATTAAGTATATGCGTACAACATATGTGTGGTAATGTAGGTTAAACTTTTCAAATTTCTAACTTAGTAGATCTAGAGGCATGATTTATATGATTTTGTTTCTATAAGGAGTAGGGCAATATCTAGAAATTTCTTTTACTTTGACTGCACTCAGTCATTGAATTTTATATAGTCATATATTGGTCGTGATCCTTTCTTAGATCGAGACGAATGGTCCCAATTGAATTCATTCAAGGAAGTGGTTTGGGGTCAAATGGAAGCACACTAACTATTAGGAAAGGTCGGGAAGTAATTATGAATTTTTAAGTTTGTTTAGTATATATTATTTATCCATAAGTTATGAAACAAGATAGGGGTTGGATAAGAAGGACGGATCCCCATATGAAGACCAAGCTTTGTCTAAGTTATGAGGTTTGGTGATAAGGTAAGAGATATGAATTAGGAGTTAGGATTTTGGTGATATGATCAGGATTTATTTAATAGTCTTTTAAGAATTAGATGGTGTTACTAAGCATTGGGACTCTAATTGATTAACAATGAAATACAAAATTTAAATTCAAGGCCCTTACCCTTAGAGGGCTTGTGTTTATTCCTCACCCTCTAGAGTAGTGTGATTCACTTAAAATACCTCGACCATAATTACTGAGTGACTCATCCCTTGTACCTCAAACACCCAAATCCTATCTTAACTACCAAGATCCATTTTTTCGAGATAGACACTTTAACTAGATTCAAGCATCACCCACTAACCTTGGAGACACAATCTCAAACCTATTGCATGGGACCTACTTGTATCTTGCATGACCAATACATTTGGTTCGATTTGGCATTTGGTATTAGCAATGGAATTTAGTTGGAAAATAGTTTTGGGTCTTTATAGAGATCCTCCATCGAAACCAACCTATTCTTGAGATAGTGATTTAGGGCATATTCGATATCAAGGTCCCACCTCTGTTCTCACCTTGACTTTTGTATCACTACTCACTACCCCCTAGCATAGTTCATTACTAGCAACGAAACATTTAAGAAATAAGTGACAAACGATATAACTAATGTGTGGCATGATAAATATGGATTCTTGCCCTAATTCCATCAAATAAAACCAAGTGGTTGAGTTGCCCCAACCAAATTCCTTAATTACAAAAGAGAAGCATATAACCAAGATAATTTCCTAAAACAATGGGAAGTTTATCCACTAGAAATATATATTGGTGTTGCTTTCAATAGAATATCAATGATATGGCCAAATTTTATGTAGGATAGAAACATGGAAGATAGTTGCAAAAGCAAAAAAATCGGAAAATATAAGTAAATATATATAAATTCCAATTACTTCATTACATATTAAGCGAAATATGAAACTCCTTTTCAAAATTTGCTAAGCACAAGGAAAATTTCAGCAAGCAAACAAACAAATAATTTGAATTTGACAAAATATAAACATACTAAAAAAAAAAAAAAAATCCTACATATAGATGGCACAACTATAAAATGCATGCAAAATTTTCATTTTAACTAATAGGAAAGAATGAGTACAATGCCCATGGGAACTTCTCTGGATGGAAATGCAATGAGAAGAATGATCCATAAACCAATGGTGTATACTTAGATTTAGTCCCCTTTGACATGAATTAAGGGACCAAATAGCAATGGTGAGTTTGCTTAAACTATCCATGTATTTGAATTCAAAGAAGCTAATGAGATATAAAACTTCATTATCATTCCTAAATTCACCATAACAATGATCAACATGGCATTTTTACAACTATAACTAGTCAATGAGTTATTAAATAAATTATTATTATTATTATGTTATAATTGTTCTAAATAAAATTTTAAATAAATTATTGCAGCGAAAGGTGCTCTACATCCACTATAGGGTAGATGTGTAGGGGTTAGATGTAATGTAATATTGTATGTAAACAATTTTAAATCTACTCAATTATAATCAATATATTTGTAATAATTAATTAATTAAAAGAAAAAATCAATATGCAGAATCTCCTTTATTAATTAAATTAGGAACATTTTTGTAGATAAAAGAAAATATTATATACATGTCACATTAAAATATATAACATATAAATAGTACTTATAAATTAACATCCATTTTACCATATAAATTAAAATGATGATTCCATGACCATCTTTAAATTTAGTTAATTAGATAAAAATTTCGTCTTTACAATATAACAAGATTTTTAATCATGAATATTTACCAGGGATATTATTAACTTACCTTTTTACAATATCATGGGCCAATACTGAGAAGAAAAATATAGAGAGAGGGAGAGAGAGAGAGGGAGAGAGAGAGGGATAGAAGGGATGAAAATCATAATACCATGGTTTATGAATACCATGAACCATCTAGGCTTTTGATTATTATGTTATGGATCTAGGCTTTTAATTATTTTGTTACAATACCATGGACCAATACCAAGGCTTATCATTACCACATGCCTAAAAACCATAACTTATTTCAAAACCAAAATATTTTACAAATACTTTATTTTAATTTAATTTTATAACATTTTTTAATTAAATGTAAAAGTATAAAGGTTATAATTACTTTTGAGGTATATCTAAACCCTCCATCCTCACAACTACTAAAGCAAAGTGACTAACAATGATAGAGGAAAGATGGTGCATGATTATTTTACGTTTTTTTATTATTGTATTTTCTTTGACATCATTGATCCAAAATATAGGTTAAATATTTTATTTTACATCCAATTATGTTTTTTTTTTATATATATAGATATTTTCTTAAATAAAATACAATGGGATCATATTTAAGACTGGGTGAGATGGAGGGGTAATAAAGTGGGGAAGAGAGACATAGAGGTGGGAGAAATCAGGAGAGAGAGGAAGGAAGAGAGAGAGGAGGAGAGAGGGAGTGAAAAAAAGATGGATTTGGAGGGGGAAGAGAGGGAGGGAAGAACAAAGAAATTGAGAGATGGAGGTGGAGAGAGAGAGGGAGTGATAAGGGAGAGATGAAGATGGAATGAGGGAGAGAGGACACAAGGGAAGAGAGAGAAAATGAGAGGATAGAGATAGGGAAAGAAGGGGAAGAGAGAGACAGGGAGACATAGATATGGAAGGGGGGAGAGGGGGAGAGTGAGAAGGAGAGAGAAGAGGAAGAGATAGAGAGGGAGAGGAAGAAGGAGAGATAGATAGATATGGAGAGAGAGTGTATATATGTTTGTGGGCCAATATAGAGAGATAAAGAACGAGAGATAGAGGGTGATAGAGATATAAATGGAGGGGGCGAGAGGGAAGAAGAGAGAGACAAAGATAGTGCATGATTCTTTTAAGTTTTTTATTATTGTATTTTCTTTGATATCATTGATCCATAATATAGGTTTAATCTTCTACATCCAATTATATTTTTTTAATTTATATACTTTCTTAAATACAATACAATGGGATCATATTTAATAGAGAGAGAGTGAGATGGAGGGGGAAGAGAGTGGGAAAGAGAGACATAGAGGTGGGAGAGACAAGGAGGGAGAGGAAGGAAGAGACAGAGGAGGGGGGAGAGAGGAGGAGAGAAGGAGGGAAAGAAAGATGGATTTGGAGGGGGAAAGAGAGGGAGGGAAGAACAAAGACATTAAGAGAAATAGGAGGGGAGAGAGAGAGTGGCAAGGGAGAGATGAAGATGGAATGAGGGAGAGAGGAGATAGGGGAAGAGAGAGAAAATGAGAGGATAGAGATAGGGAAATAAGGGGAAATGAGAGACAGAGAGACATAGATATGGAGGGGGGGTGAGAAGGAGAGATAAGGGGAAGTGATAGAGAGGGAGTGGAAGAATGAGATATAGATATATAGATAGATATGGAGAGAGAGAGAGTGTATGTTTGCAAGCTACTATAGAAAGATAAATAAGGAGAGACAGAGGGAGATAGAGATATAGATGGAGGGGGCGAGAGGGAATAAGAGAGAGAGAGAGAGAGAGAGAGGTAAATAAGGGGAAGAGAGAGACAAGGATACATAGATATGGAGGGGTGGGAGAGGGGGAGATTGAGATGGAGAGAGAAGGGGAAGAGATAGAGAGGGAGAGGAAGAAGGAGAGATAGATATGGAGAGAGAGAGAGTGTGTGTGCGTATGTTTTTGGGATGATATAGATAGATAAAGAAGGAGAGACAGAGGGAGATAGAGATATATATGGAGGGGGCGAGAGGGAAGAAGAGAGAGACAAAGAGAGGGAGAGTGAGAGAGAGAGAGGCATGTCTTTAGGGGGTTGAGATAGAGAGACAAATAAGGAGAGATAGAGGGAGGTATCGATATAGATGGCAGGGGAGAGAGGGAAGAAGAGAAAGAGAGAGAGAGAGAGAGGGAGGGAGAGATAGTTATGGAGGGGGGGGGAGAGAGAGAGAGAGAGAGTATGTTTATAGGCTGATATATAAAGTCGTGAATATTTTGATTTTTCACTAAAATAGATGTATTGATTTCAGTGTAGTTGTTGATTTGTAATCCTATTTGATCATTTGCACTAGATGCATTGATTTCAATGTAAATGTAGATTTATGATCTTATTTAATACCTTACACTAGATGCATTGATTTCAGTGTAAATGTTGATTTCTACTCCTATTTGATTGCTTGCATTAGATGCACTGGTTTCAGTGTAGATGTCAATTTCTAATCCTATTTAATGCGTTACACTAGATGCATTGGTTTTAGTGTAGATGTTGATTTCTACTCCTATTTGATGGCTTGCACTGGATGCATTGGTTTTAGTGTAGATACTGATTTCTAATCCTATTTGGTTGCTTACACTAGATGCATTGATTTCAGTGTAGATGGTGATTTCTAATCATATTTGATTATTTGCACTAGATGCATTGATTTCAGTGTAGATGTTTGATTTCTAATTTGATGCAACTAGATGTATAAAGTACGTTAATTTCAAAGTAATTATATTAATAGTGTGCATTGATTTCAGTTTAAGCACATCTCTGCCCCCTCCATCTATATCTATATCTCTCACTGTCTCTCCTTTATCTCTCTATCTCACCCCCCAAACATACACACACTCTCTCCATATCTATCTATCTTTCTCTCTCCCTCTGTTTTCCCCTCCCTCTCTCTCTCTCTTCACATTCTCTCTCTCTAACATTTATCTCACAATGATTGACTTTAAAGAATACTACTATTAATATTGAAGAGAAACATAGACAAGGTATGATGTTTACTATAGTAGCTCGAATTAAATATTTGAATGATCTATGATTCCAAACTGCCCTTTTAATATGATCAATATGCGAAAATGGAAAAACTAATAGATGTGACAATAAGAATAGTAGAAGCAAATAGTTTTAGATGAAACTTGTTTGTAATTGACTATATTCTTATTATTCACATTTTATATCATTCAACATTGTTACATTGTCACTTTGCACTAAATTTTTTAATTTCATCATTCAAGTTACTAATAGTCTCTCTCATCTCAAAAACTGAGGTAATTAAGAAAATGTAAAATTAAATTGACCAAATTAATCTTAGACATATTTAGAATTTTTAAAATGATCAAAATAATTAGATGTTCAACAAATTTTGTATGACCGCAAACGACTAAAACCAGCCTAGAACCATCTTAACTCTAGATATATCAATCGCTAAGAGGGATCAAATCTCTTGAGGTGCAAACATTTTCTCAAATTTTACACTTAAAAAAATGTTTACACCTCAAAAGATTTGATCCCTTTCAATGCTTAATAAATCCAAAATTAAAATAAATCTAGAATAATTATTAATATTTATACTATAATTGCCCACGGCTTTGGATTGACGGTGAATGGGTGCGCTGTTAAGGCACTCCTTGCGATAGGTCACTGGTTCAATTCCCCGTGGGTACTTAGTTTAGTCTTAACCTAGCAAAAAAAAAATATTTATACTATAATTATTAAAAATAAAAAATATTAACATCGTAAAACCTTCTAAAAACATGCTATAATAATTGTTGAAAAATTAAAATATATTTGTGAAACTAATTGTTAAAAAGTATGATTTACATTGTGAATTAATAAATGCTACACATGTTTTGTTCAAATCTTACAAGTTTGGAGAAAATCAATGTGTTTTAATTTCTACACTCGAAAATATCAATGATGACACCAATAACTAAGAATCTCATAAAGGATAGTCGCATCCAAAGTGGGAGAACCATACGAAAACAATTCCCAATATTATTATTAGAACAATTCTTGGTGCAAAAACTTATACTAATAGGTTTTCTGTCAAGCACCATGGTTTCTATTACACAACCCTTTTCATGCGAAAATAAGAGTCATTGTATGTTACAGGGAAGTTGACCGAGAATGGTTTCTTCCTATCAAAGAATGCTTACCTCGAGATTTCTAGGTTGAATCAAACTGTGAATGGAAACCCTTCGTGATCTTAGAGAAGTCACTAGCAAAGGCTGTTTCTGAATATCTTTGATAAAAAAATTTACATGTGTTTTTGGTATTTGATTAAACATAAACTTAGATTTATAATTAAAAAAAAAAGAGTTTAATATGTAGCCGTGTGGTTTAGTACTTGTTTTTTTAATATATAGCTTTGTTGCTTAGTACTTGTTTTTTATGTAAAAAGTAAAAAATAATTAACAATTGAAATTATTGATAGCAAAAATTATCTATAATAATAGTTTGTCTATTTAAATATTTTCATAGTTCATATATATAACAATTTTTATATATATATATATATATATATATAGCTTTTTCAAATTTTATTTACTCCAAAATAATAAAGTAATGAATAGATTTTATTAAAATTATAAAAATATAGAAAGTATATACTTATTAACACTTTGCAATGTGAGAGTTATGATGTATTCTGAAATTCCTTTGCAACTAGTAAATATAGAGTGAAAATAAATGTAATTAAGAATTTCTCTAAAACTAGAAAAATTAAGAACACAATAAAATGAAATAGAAAAAGGAAGCAAAAAGACTTGTGACTAATAAAATATCAAAAAGAGAAATCAATTCTTTTATTGTTAAAAATAAATGTGATAATGAATGGAAAGAAAATATTAATTATGGAAAAAATATTTTACATAATTAATTAAATTTCATAGTCTTCAGTGTTTTATTGAAAAAACAGAGGAAAAGTCTCAAATATTTCCAATTTATTAGGACACTTGGCTATTAGAGACTTTTTTAAACAATTTTTAATTCTAGCAAATTAATTTTAAACCACATAAAATTAGACATCCACCAAGAATAATAAAGAATCTGAAAAAGTAAAAATCATATATTTCCATTAATTATTTTTTGAATTACAACCAAACACCAAGTATCTTATCTCCTTTCTTATTAAGAGTAGCTTTGTTGAGCGATTAATATTAAATTAACAGTTTTTAATAATTTAAATTATAATTATAATTATATATATATATATATATATATATATATATATATATCTATATCTATATCTATATCTATATCTATAGTTTTCAAGTTTAGGAACATTGAAGATTAGTTGAAGAGATTAATTATAATATAGGAATTGTTGAAGGTTTTCCTTGTCCCCGCATATATATTGACAAGTTAAAAGATTATTTGGAAGAATCAGTGTCAACCCAATTTTCACTAGCATAGTCGTCATTCTTTTTGTATAATCTAATTGTTCTTATGACGAGTCTCTATGATCTTGGCAAGCAACTAAGAATTCGCAAAAACAAATTCTCGAATATGTGTATGACTTCAATACTAATAAAATGAAAATTATGATAATTTAATTCAAAAAGATAAGTTATAATACTTTCATATATGATAACAACTTAGAACTTAGAAAAATGTTGTGATACAAGTATATCAAAATTGATATCATCACCAACTCAATTGGTACTACTATATTGAGAAAAAGATAAATGGAGGTTGGAAATTTTATTATGGGCTTGAAGACAACTGTAAATCAACAAACCTTTAGAGATGGGATAATAAAGAACTCATTTTTGAGACTCTCATACTATTGTTATAAATGAGAAGTTTTGAGATGTGTTAGACACCAAATCTATTAAAACCAACCTAGATCCATCATAACTTCGAATCTACCAAGTGCTAAAATGAATCGAATCTTTTCACTCTAAAAGAGGTTTGCATCTCAAGTGATTTGATCCCTCTCTCCGCTTGCTAGATCCAAAGTTGAGATGGATATAGGTTGATTTAATTATTAATCATACATAATTATAACTATAATAACAATTTATATATTATTGTCCTTCAAAAGTGCTTTCATTAGATTTTCAAAATAGCATAGCTTACAAAAAAAATCTCAACAGTCCCCACTCTCTTGGGATAGACAGACATTGTGAGATTGGGGACTGGAGCATACCAGTGAGGACATATTACATACATTATTTCCGATAAGTGTTGAGGCCTTAGCCTACTAACATAGACACAAAAAGAAGCTTGAGTTGACAGCAGCATGTCAGGGAGGGGGAGGGTGAGGCATTACAGGGGGAGCTGCGAAATACCCAACATGGTCATGAATGTGGAAGTCGATGTGCTCCACTCGAGCTTCCAAGCTGCAAAGATGGTCATTGGTACGTCGCTGACTACATCGAAGGTTGTCCAGTTGCTCCAAGATTTCACTCTGATTGTACTGAATATATTTCAGATACACCACAATCTCATTGCGGTCCTCATACCCGTGGTCCCTGAGGATATTGATATCAAGCTGAAGGTGTCAACTGCTCTGCCATAGTGTCCAATGAGACTGGGGATACAAGGTTTCCTAGAGAAAATAGCCTCAACAACCTCAGTTTCTCGATTGGCCGAATTGGTAGAAGATGAAGAGTGCCCAAGCTCGGGATGACCAGCCTGAGTTGGTTGACCCCTCCTTTGACGAGGATGGCCCCATTGGTAGGGCATGTTAAAATCAACTGTAGATGATGGAAAACAACAAGAGGAGGCCACAGAGGATGTTGTATCCCACCTGTTAAAGACTCATCCAAACCCAAAACCACAGGGCCACTGTGCTACTATAATATAAACTTCCAAATTTTCACCAGAACCCAAAAAGGAAAATGAATCTAAGACCTCCCAATACAGAGCACAAGGTGGAGAAGCCTTCGCAAGAAAATGCAAGGCATACCACTGGCCGCGAGCACAAACCTGATTGAGCGAGAGGAGAGTGTAACTTCTTGCACACAAATGAGTAATGCCAAAACCGTGAAGCCAAATTCTCAAAATTAAAACACCATTCACACACCTGAGATAACCCAGAGGAGCTTACGCGGATGAGGGAGGAGCTAACAATGGCCACCATGTTGTAGAAGCCTTTGAAGGTGAACCATGATTGTCCACGTTCCAGGGTCCCAAGGGTAGACTAAGAGGCAGTATACAACCCGTGCTCAGAGGCAGACCACAGCTTCCTTGCTCCTCAATCGAGACCAACGCCCCAACAAGACGCCATGACCTCAGACCCAAGCACCCTCACAAACCTTTAAACCCAGATTCATCTCTTGAATTGTCGAACTGAAATGCACAGGCTACCTATTGGTGAATTTAAAGATTGGTTGTAGGGAGGGACCCATCGTGTTGCGGCAATGAATGCAAGTGCAGAGTGTCCAGGCTCTATCAATGCCCACATGGAGGAGGAACTGGCCACGAAGGCCTCATACGAGACAAATGGGCATTGGGAAGAGCACCCCCATTAGGGGAATTATAATTACAATTATTAATTATATGTTTTATTTTTTTATTTTGACAAAGTCAAAAAGTTAAATACAACATTATAACATTTCTATGGGTTGCAGAGTTTTATGTTTTTTATTATTATTTATTTTTATTTATTTATTATCGAATCAAAAGGTTAAAGATTACAACATCTCTACCATACTACGATGGAGAGCCTCTCGACGTAATTATGGTGAGAAATGTGAATCAAAAACTCAAAAAATTTTAGAATATGAATCCAATAGTTAAGAATATTGTCTTTCTATATATTTTTTACCAATGAAAATGAATTCACACTTCTCTTTATTTATGGTATGTAATCTAACCAACCTAGATCCATAACTCAGGATCTACTAAGCCGATCAAATCTCTTGAGATGTAAAAAAAATTTAGAGTGAAAAGAGATTTGATCCGTCTAAGTGCCTGGTAGATCCGGAGTTACGATGTTGGTTTAATTATGTGGAGTTAAGATTTCAGTTTAATTTATCCCGTTAAATAGGCTATATTTGATGCAGGAGCATCCGTCTCAAAAATATCATTGTATTTTAGTAGACATAGGGGGTCTTGTGTTTCCAAGGAAGTTGGTTTCCTAAGTATTAAATTAATGTAATTTTAATGTTTTTAAGTAATTTTATGAGAGATATTAAGAATAGGATTTAATTAAGTATTGTGAGGCATATTTGTAAATGTTCTCAAATGTTGGAGAACATGAGAGAACTAGGATAGTTGAGAGATTGGGAGATTTGGGAATTAATTGTAAATCTTAGATTAGGAATTGTTTTCATGATTTTGTGGAACTAGAGAGGATCCTTAGGGAATAGCTGAGTCAAAAGTGGACTTAGAGGATATTCAGGATTTAGTTCAAAAGCTTAAGGATCTGAAACGAAATGGGTTACAAAACCTTTTGTATAAATGTAAGCCTAGAATGTATAGAGAGAGTTAGTGAGTTAGTTAGAGAGTCAGAGTTCAAATATTAGATAGGGTTTGACTATAAGCCTATGGGCAGGAAAGGAAAAGGCCACTGATTAGAATATCAGGTCAAAGAAAGACTCATTATGTAATCATTTGTTTATATATTTTTACAGAGGATTTAGTTATAAATTGTGCAAGTGTGGATTGAGTAATTGACTTATAAATTGTGTGTGGATTAGAATCAATCTATGTAACATAGGTTTGCAGGATTGCAGAACCAGAGACGAAATATAGAGAGGAGTGTTATGGGCTTGCACACAGACAGTATTGGAGAAAACCTTTAATGTTACAGTGAAGGTATAACTGCAAGGTTTCCTAAAAACCTAAGGATTTACGAAGGAAGCATAAAGGTGCGAAGTAGTGAAGTAACGGAGCTGAAGATCAGGATCAAAGCAATTGAAGACCATAAGGCGAGAATAAATACATAGAAAGAGAAGTGAAAATACTATTACACAGTGAGATGTAGAAGAATGTAGCAGCAAAGTACAGTTGTTGGATCAGTCAGATCAACAAACGAGATTGTGTGAGATAGACGGCTGGGATTAAGTCGCGCAAAATAAAGTCAAGAAATGAAGAGTTCAGATGAAGCCACGTGTTAATGGACGTGGGGTAGTATTCGCAAGTGGTCAGCGGTATCTCACGTGCCCTAAAAGTTGTAAATGGTATTCTACGATTTCACGTGATTAACCTGAGGGGTTGACACGTAGCACGAGAAAACCACTTTTCTCGCATGTGCATGTAATCACGCAATATGGCACGATCACCATTGGATTGAGTTAGGAGAAATAAATGGTGGATATTGGCTAGGCTAGTTGGTGAGAGTTATTGTGCGATAACTGTCAGATTGAGGAATGAGATCAACGATGAAGATTTAATGCACTAAGGAGAGCATCGATATATGTGCAAAGGTTTGTGGAATGGAGGAAAGGTAAGGTTTAAGTGTTGTTTATGAAATATTTCTATTATATGAAAATTATAATATAAATAAGCGGGATTAATGTATTGTGGTTTAATTTGAGTTTAACTAAAGTCTAAAATCCATGGTATGGTTAATATGTGCAGGTAATAAGAATTAACCAAAAAATATGAAGGATTTATAAGGTTCCACTCAAATATTTATAAAGGTATAGACTTTGGATAGTTAAATCAAACATTTCCACATAGATTTTATTGAAGAAGCATTAAACCTTGGTTTAAGAAGGTTTTATTGGGCAGGAATATTAAAATCCCTGAGCAATAGTGTGACATGCAATTTTATTTGCATATTGTGGGTAGATGTGGCTCTTGCTGCGTCATTTTTGCTATCAGAGCTGAACAAGGAAATTCTGCATTTAAAAATTCTTTGAGAAATTTAGAACAAAGTTATGTTTTGGAGGTATGTATACAGGCAAGAGGAGATCAGGTTTTAATTCTGAAAAACAGTGGGCACACAGAGATAAAGTGTAGCAGAATTTGTAGATGCAAAGAAACAGAGAACAATCCATTCAAAGTGCAGGTGAATGGTAGAACAAGATCATGTAGAGATATTGAAGGTGAGATGATATGTTTTTGTTTTAATTTGGTTTGAAGATTGTGGTTGCAGAATTCAGGTTGTATACGAAATAATGTATCTCAGAAAAAGAAAAGAAGCAGTAATGAAGAAAGCTGGTAAGAATTTTTGAGTGCAAGAAGAGGTGGCCAGAACCTAGTATTTCATTTGTGATTGAAATACAAGAGGAAAATTGTGTTCTTAAAAGGTGCAAATGAGTTGAAGCTTAGAAGGAGCAGAGAGAAGTGCTCAAAGAGGTTTTAGAGAATAGAGAACCAAGTGCTTGCCAAAATACTAAGAACTTTGACTGAAAGAGGAACACTTGATGAGGTAAGTGACAGCAGGGAGGACTTATTGTTGCATAAGGCTTTAGTACAGCTCATAGTAAGTGAGTGAGGAACTCATGAAGATAGAGGAGAAAATGACTACTGATAGTCATAACAGAGATAACAGAGGTTCTGAGGAAGACCATAGTAGAAGAAAGGTGAAGAAAGAGGATGCCAAGGCAAATGGCATACAGAGACAATTAAGTGAAGAAGAATATGAGAGGGAGAAGGCTGAGATTGCAGTTCATCTTGAGTTATTGATGGAGATGTTGCAGATGAATAAAGAAGACCAGAAGCATGGTTATGTCATGAGGAAGAAAGTAAAGTGGCAGAGGCTACAAGAGAAGAGAAATCAGTAGGTGAATATGCAGTTAGCAAAAGAGATGATGAAGCTTGAACAGGTAATGAATGTTCAATTGAAGTCTGAAGAACTCAGAGAAGCTAAGTTGAGAATGGAAGTTTCCATTTGTGAACAAGAACAAGGTGAAGTTTTGGGTGAAGATGAAGACTGGAGATTTGTGAATGATCTTATGAACCATTGTGTGAATTTAAGACAACAAGAAGTTTACTTTGTTGAAGAAGGAATTATTGATGATTTTCAGAACTGTTGGACAAATTCAGATCAGCAAGAGGATCTAAAACCTTGTATTTTTTAATCTAATAATTTTGATGTGATTACAGGTTTTTCAAAAGATGAGAAATATTTTGAAGCTGTCAAAAGTATGGAAGAGTATCTTTCAGAAGATAAATACTCTGAAGTAAAGAATGATGGAGAATGTCTCTTGAATGAGAACAGCAGTGAATTATGGCAGCAGAAAGAATTTAGTAATACATTGATGTTTGAAGTTGTTATAACACAGGAACAATTTCTTGTGAAAGAAGGAGATGAAATTCAGTCTGAAGAGCTTATATGTGAAGCAACAGTTGAGACTGTTGAACCTTATGAAGGAGTTCACTACAGTGGACAAGAGCAGAAAGACATCATTGAAGTAGATGGTGTGGAAGAGATACTTACTGACAGTTTCGAGACTCCTTTAGAGAATTGTTTAAAGAGGTTGAATCAGCATATTGATGTGTTGATAGAGAAGGAAAAGTCATAGCAGCATATTGAAATGTTGCAAAAGGAAGAAGAGGCACTGAGGCCTTATGTTTTTCAACTTAATAATTGTTTTGTGAGTGCAGGTTTTGTTGCAAATGCTGGAGAAAATTTGGCACATATGAGAAGCCAAGTAAAGATGGAAGAGGAAGCAAAATATGTTGGAATTGATGAACATCATAGTGATGTATTTGAGAGGAATCAAGTACAAGGTGAATTGGAGGACCATTTATATTTTGAAAGTAAATTTACAGATATTGAACAGAGGTTTTTTGGAAAGTCACAAGAGGGTAAGGATGAAAGGGCGATAGTAAGAATTCGACAACTTCAAAGAGAAGATAATGAACAATAGTTTGAAGATGAGTGGACAGAGTACAACAGAAAATGGCAGAGTATGTACCAACCCAAGGATGTGATGGAGATAGAGATTGAAGAATTATGGCAATTAATGATGAAGCAGTCAAGATGGAGGAGATTGACAGCAACAAGAAGAGTGATCAGTTAGAATTTGAAACTACTTGACAAGGAGAGGAAGATGAAACAAAAGACAACAAACATACATCATCAACAAAGGAACAGAGCATTCAGACAACTACAAACTAAAGTTTGGGACCCTGGAGGTTTTCTATCAACATATAAGAACACATGATTTGGAGATCATGAATGTTTTCAACCTTGGGAGTTTGATGTAGGAGAATCCGGCTCAGAAATATCATTGTATTTTAGTAGACATAGGGGGTTTTGTGTTTTCAAGGAAGTTTGTTTCTTGAGTATTAAATTACTGTAAGTAATTTTATGAGAGATATTAAGAATAACATTTAATTAAGTATTGTGAGGCATATTTGTAAATTTTCTCGAATGTTGGAGAACATGAGAGAATTAGGATAGTTGAGAGATTGAGAGATTTGAGAATTAATTGTAAATCTTAGATTAGGAATTGGTTTCATGATTTTATGGAACTAGAGAGGATCCTTGGGGAATAGCTGAGTCAAAAGTGGACTTAGAGGATATTCAGGATTTAGTTCAAAAGATTAAGGATCTAAACCGAAATGGGTTACAATACCTTTTGTATAAATGTAAGCCTAAAAGGTATAGAGAGAGTTAGTGAGTTAGTTAGAGAGTCAGAGTTCAAAGATTAGATAGGATTTGATTGTAAGCCTATGGGCAGGAAAGGAAAAGGCCACTAATTAGAATATCAAGTCAAAGAAAGACTCACTATGTAATCATTTGTTTATATAGATATATATATATATATATATATAGAGAGAGAGAGAGAGAGAGGATTTAATTCTAAATTGTGAAAGTGTGGATTGAGTAATTGAATTATAAATTGCATGTGGATTAGAATAAATCTTCATAACATAGGTTTGGAGGTGTGCGGAACCAGAGACGAAATATAGAGAGGAGTGTTATGGGCTTGCACACAGACAGTATTGGAGAAAACATTTAATGTTATAGTGAAGGTATAACTGCAAGGTTTCCTAAAAAAACTAAGGATTTACGAAGGAAGCATAAAGGTGTGAAGGAGTGAAGTAACAAAGTTGAAGATCGGGATCAGAATAATTGAAGACCATAAGGCGAAAATAAATACACAAACAGAGAAGCGAGAAGACTATTACATGGTGAGATGCAGAAGAATACAGCATAAAAGTACAGTCGTTGGATTAGTTAGATCCACGGACGAGATTGTGTGAGATAGACAGCTAGGAATAAGTCACGCAAAATAAAGTCAAGAAATGAAGAGATCAGATGAAGCCACGTGTTAATGGATGCAGGGTAGTATTCAAAAGTGGTCAGCGATATCTCGCGCACCCTAAAAGCTGTAAATGGTATTCTATGATTTCACGTGATTAACCTGAGGGGTTGACACGTAGCACAGGAAAACCACTTTTCTCGCATGCTCTCAATCTAATATTGGTCATGCATGTAATCACGCGATATGGCGCGATCACTGTTGGATTGATGTAGGAGAAATAGACGGTGGATATTGGCCAAGCTAGTTGGTGAGAGTTATTGCATGATAACCATCGAATTGAGGAATGAGATCAACGACGAAGATTTAATGCACTAAGGAGAGCATCGATATATGTGCAAAGGTTTGTGGAATGGAGGAAAGGTAAGGTTTAAGTGTGGTTTATGAAATATTTCTATTATATGGAAATTATAATAGAAATAAGCGGGATTAATGTATTATGGTTTAAGTTGAGTTTAACTAAAGTCTAAAATCCATGGTATGGTTAATATGCGCGGGTAATAAGAATTAACCAAAGATTATGAAGGATTTATAAGGTTATGCTCAAAGGTTTAGAAAGGTCCAAACTTTGGATAGTTAAATCAAACGTTTCTGCATAGAGTTTATTGAAGGAGCATTAAAACTTGGTTTAAGAAGGTTTTACTGGGCAAGAATATTATAATTCCTGGGACATAGTGTGACCTGCAATTTTATTTGCATATTGTGGGTAGATGCGGATTTTTCTGCATCAATATTACACATGAATACCATGGTTCAATATCATGGGTTCTCATAAATATAGAGCTCAAAAACTACGGGTAACTTGATCAAGTCAAGTTTACCTTAACTACCAAACAAAAATTAATAATAATAAGAATAAAGTAGCTTAACCAGTGCACAACCAACCTATATCCATCTTAAATCCAAATCTAGCAAGCATTGAAAGGGATAAGTCCAGAGTTAATATGCATCATGTTGCATTCCATAATGGATTTCTGCAAATCTTTATATAGGCTTCATCATAACAAATACTATGCACAAATACCATGGTTTGTCAAAAGCAGGAACCCAAAAACCACCAATAATAAACTATTTATTTTATTTATTTATATTTTATTTTATATATTTTATTTCACCAAAATGTTTATATAACATAATGCAACATTAAAATATCTTTTCTATACTCTCTCTGTTGAAATTCTCAGGTCTTTTTCTATCAAAAAAAAAAAAATTGTTGGAATTCTCAGGCCTTTTTCTATCAAAAAACAAAAAGAAGAAGATGAAGTCTTTGTTGGATAGGCCTCTCAACGAAACAATGGTACCAAAACAAGTAGAAACGCCCTTCCCACTTGAGCTTTGTATACTTTTCATTTTGAATATTTCTCTGCCATCTTGTCGGACTCTGTCTACTCTACTAAGTAGAGATTCTCAACCATTTTTTAAATGCCAACCCCACCTTCACATGTTTGTTTCCAACCCTACCTCTAGTGAAAAACATATTTTGGTGGAAATGGAACCTATGGCCAGTCTCTAATCTAACATTACCTTGGGTTTTATCTTTGAAACAAATTTTGAGGATTTCATTGGTGTGTATGTAAAAGTAGACATTAATCTATGGGACACCTCTGAAAGTCAACAGAATTCCTATGAGCTCAAATTTTCCCAAAACTACCAGGTACAAGGAACCTTGCATTTGTTAGGATCACGGTGACAAATCCCATAGTATATGATTGTGAACATAGTGTCATGCAGTCCTATTTTCTTGTGAGAGAAATTTAAGGGTGAGAGAATGCTTCACTCATACCATACCAAGATAGAAGATGGGGATGATTTGTGCACAAGCCACAGATTTAATGTTGAAATGATGGTTTGAAACTGTGAATATGTTGAGGAATAACTTGAGCTAAAGACTACATCTACGTGTTCTATCTTCCATTCAAACCATGTACCTCTGGCATTCCTCTCTCTGCCGGCAAGAATTATCTAGCATGTTACGTGGAAATTAATGTGCACAAACTATATATGTCCACCATTGGATTCAAGCAAGTAGGTTATCCAGGAGTGGGCATATACAACCCTTACTCATTAATTGTCATGTAGCAGGATAGATAATCCTTGCACACTCTTCCTAGAACTTGTCTCACACATCTTGTTTTAGGCAACATCCAATACCCTATTTCAAATAGGGCAAAGTTAGAGGTTTGAATATTTAAAACAATGTCAATATAATTTTACACAAGTTAGCACATATGCAATTAGATATGTGTGGGTGTTCCATGGGTTCCAGCTAATCTCAATTAATTATGTGTTCTTTTCACTATATTTCAGCTTCCGCAAATTAAAGGAAAACTTGGGAACCATTCACAAGTAAAGAGTTTGTATTGTGAGTTTTTCCATTCACACAATAGTGTATTTTGTTGTGAATACAAGAGTTCAAATGGTTAGATGATGGGCTATCGTCAGATTGTTTAATGGTAAAATTTGTGAAGGAATAACTCATTCCTAGTTGAACATGTTAGGGTTTCTATATGCCATAGAGTTTTAATATGAAGCTTTTCGGGTCATCTTATTTACATTTTATTTTGAATTTTTAAAGGATTTTTAAATGTTTTGATAATAATGCGGGTTTTGTGTTTTCACATTTAATTATGAAGATCAATTCAATTTCAGAATTAATAATAATGATCATTTGAGAATAGTATTTTTGTAAGTGTACTAGCTAAATTTCATTGTAAATGGATGTGGTTTTAGTAGAATCCAACACCCTCATCAAGTTTGCCACTTGGAGGATCAAAATTTTTAATCTTCATCCTTGTGAGCATTGTGGAAAAATTTCGCTTTTTGACCTTGCATATGACAAGGGAATAATATTAGTGATTGAGAATCAAACTCAAGTTTTTAAGTCCTATTAATAGAGTATTTACAAAAAATCTTAAGCCATGACCAAAACTAGAGCCATAATCAAAGTTGTAGCTAGAGTCAGAGCCATGAGTATGATTTGGTTTGTGGTCCTTTTGAAACCACCATTTAATAGAAGAACTATAAATTATGTTATATATTAGTTTTTTGTCATCTTAAAACCACCATTAATTAATGGTAATCATGAAATCATCATTTGTAAGCACTTTCAATTAGCAAAATACATCAACTTCTCACATAATTAGGAGACATTATGGGAATTATTTAGCCTTAAAATCAAGTTTGGTAGTTGGTAATCAGCCTTAAACCATCATTTAGTAGAAGAATTCAACTTATGCTAGCCATTGAGTTTGTGGTCATCCCAAAACACCAGACTCAGAGAGCACATTCTGTTATAGCTCTGATACCACTTGTTATGCATCTAACCCAGAAATACTATGAGAATAGAAATAAACCCAAGAATAACAAGATCAAAATAGATAGAAATGCTTCTTTATTTATCAAACCCTTAAGGTAGGGCAACACCATACATTCACTCCTTAAGGAAGGAGAACACTCCACAAGCCATATGCCTGTTCATACAATAATCCTTCACTATTTCTCCATGTGGAGTCTCTAGCCTCTATATAGGCCTCATACATACAATACCATGGATCATTACCATGGTTCCCTCATACCATCAAACTAATACCATGGGTCCATTACATTATTATTAACTACTTTTGGTCTCTTACATGATATGTGTTAACCACCTTATTATTACTATGGCCCATCCCATTATTACATTATTACATTGGGTACCTCCCTTGGTACCCCATATTATCCCCCTTAGGTATATAACATTCCACCCCCCTAAGCATGTTTAGTCCCCAAAACATGGGAAGAACACAAATAATAAGATCTAATCAAAAGAGTAGTCCACTGGTACCATGCACATGCATCTAGCCATCCAAGAGAAAGGTGAACCCTCGATCTCGCTGGTGCCTCGCTCGCTTGAGATGGAAGTTGACCATGGCAGCTCTTCTGTGTTGATGTGTAGTAGGTGGATCTTCGCTCCTTGTTATCCGTCATACGGGGGTTGTTGTCATTCTAGCTAATTGGTTGCCATCTTTTTGGTTGTTTTCTTGTGGGGTGATGTGGGTGATGATATGTGGAAGTTTTAACCCACGATGTCTTTTGTTTTAATTCACCCTGTTGTGGTGCCTGTTGTGGTGTCTTCTTTTCCAATATGACTTCAACCACTGAGCCCTTATCTGATGTACCTGTAACATTTTCTGCTTCAGCCTCTGTTTGTGTTTGATTTTCGATCATGAAAGGCTCATCATCTGATATGTCAGTCCCTGGAACATCTTCTGCTTCAGCCTCCATGTACTCTACCTGTTTATTGATGGAAATATCCTGTAATGTAATTTTCTTCTTTTTATACCAGAGCTTTAGGAATTTCTTCTGTACATTAATATTGATAGTACCCATTGATTCCTTCCAAGGGTATCCCAAAACAACATCCATGTTATCCATATCTGAAGCATAAAAATCACCATGAAACACATACTTATCCATAGAAAGCTTCAAATCCTTATAAATTTGAACATCCTCATCATCAACCTGTGTATTTTCAATTTGTTTTGCTAGAACTTGCAATCTTTTTGCCAAGTTGACATTTATGAGATTTTGCTTGCAACTCGGATTTATAGACACAATGATTTTCTCCTTCTGAATCAATCCATGAACCTGCAATACAAAGATACCAGCAAAAAATAACCCTTTTGGTTCTTTGGTTTCCTTCTTTCCTGTAAAAATAAAATCTTTGCTAGGCTGTGTGTCTGTCTGTGTGAGCTTATCCACAAGATTAGATTTACGGTCAAAGCGCTCTATAAGAGGTTTTTTGAAGGCATCCCAAGTCAAAAACCTTCCACTGGAACGTTGATGTTCTTGCCACCATTGTCATCTTTCATTGTCCAAGTACATGCTTCCCACCATAAGCTGAGTCTCATTATCATAGACGTGATCCAAATATTTCTCCATTTGTGCTAGCCATCTAGCTAGATGAGAGCCATCAAATTTATACAAGTCCCACAAATTCCGATCTAGGCCCGCCATCACAAAAAATATTGGCGAAAATTTGAAATGGTCACAATTCCGTCAATATTGCTCAGAATCCCTATTATAACCTGTTTTTAGAAATGGAACAATCATTCTACATCTGCTCATGTGGTAGAAATCTTGATCCAGGCACTTGGAATTTCAGATCTATGCTGCAACTCTCCCGCCGTCACCAAAATTTCTGCAAAAAAGAACTGATTTTAAATAAGCGATATCTCCCTCATCCGGACTCCGATTCGACTGATTTTTTTTTTTAATTTGGGTATTTTTTCACAAAGAATCCAGATCTAAAATTAGATTTTTCAGATCTTGCACCAGGACGTCCAGATCTGTGCCGCCAACTCGCTGCCCTGAAAAATTGTCTGCAACCCCACTGATTTTTAGATTAGCGATATCTCCTTCATCCGGACTCCGATTCAACCGATTTTTTTTTTGAAATCGGCTATTTTTTCACAAAGAATACAGATCTACAATTATATTTTGCATATCTTTCACCAAAACATACATATCTGATCTGAAAACTCGCCGCCCCTGAAATCCTGCAAAAAATTAAAAAAAAATTCTCCCCTTGTGCCCAAGAAAGTGCTCTGATACCAATTGTTATAGCTTTGATACCACTTGTTATAGCTCTGATACCACTTGTTATGCATCTAACCTACAAATACTATGAGAATAGAAATAAACCCAAGAATAACAAGATCAAAATAGATAGAAATGCTTCTTTATTGATCAAACCCTTAAGGTAGGGCAACACCATACATTCACTCCTTAAGGAAGGAGAACACTTCACAAGCCATATGCCTGTTCATACAATAATCCTTCACTATTTCTCCATGTGGAGTCTCTAGCCTCTATATAGGCCTCATACATACAATACCATGGATCATTACCATGGTTCCCTCATACCATAAAACTAATACCATGGGCCCATTACATTATTATTAACTACTTGTGGTCCCTTACATGATATGGGTTAACCACCTTATTTATTACTATGGCCCATCCCATTATTACATTATTACCTTGGGTACCTCCCTTGGTACCCCATATTATCCCCCCCAGGAATATAACACATTCAATCATTGGAAATTATTCCCATCTATGTGCTTGGACTCAAAGAACCCCTTCAGATTAAGGAGGGAATGTTAGGCACCTATTCCATTAGGGTTGTGGTGAGAAATATGAACAACTATCAAGATTCCAAGAGACCTTGGAAAATGAATAGAATGGTCAAAAACATTGTGTTTATATATGTATGAAAAGGAATTTGTGAATACCTTTATTCTTGGTATATAGCCTAACAAGATGCAATGTCTCTAGAGTGTCATGGAGAAAGATAGAGAAAATCTAAAATAATTTTATAACTTATAATATCAAAATTAGAGGAAATACACCCTATCATATCTTCAACTCGTAGAAGTGAGTCTATCCCCATTAAGAGCATGGCTATGACTAGGGATCTAATGTATAAAAACAAGTTAAACAACGTGGAAGACAAAAGGCTTTCCAAAATTGGTTCAAACTCCAACCATAACCACCTTTAACTCAAGCAAGAATGGAATAAATATGCCTAGCATTGGCTAAAACATTGGATAATAAAAGGAAGAAAAGAATTGAAAAATAAGGAAAATATTAAAACTATTATAACATCCCAATTTAAGGAGAAGTTGTCGCGTTATAGAGAGTTAGAGGAAAAAAGAAAAATAGGACATTATAAGGAGGTGATCAAAAGCATCTATTTGTTTTGAATAGTGTTAATAATTAAATCAGCATTAGATAAAATAAGAACAAATACTCAAGAGCTCCTTAGTGAAATCGGGAAAGATCCTAAAATGCTATAGGATGAAAGAACCTATCATTTTTAAAATACTAATAGGGTTGGAGACTAAAAGAATTTTTTCTTAGAATTTATAACATTACCCAAATTAGATTTCAATTTCAAAATTTGTCACACCAACCTTCCCAATCTTGTAACTCAATAAAACTATGGTGATCTTAGAACACTTTTCTTAATTATTTATTAACATTCTAGAATTTACTGCCAACAACTGGGGGGGTCTCCCCAGTGTACCGCCAACACTGTTTGGGATAGGAGCCCCATCCGGTATGTAGGCCTGGCAGCCATCATGTTGTTTCGCTCTTGGCTATCAAATGAGGAGATGTTAGAGCAAGAACAAGAAAGAATTGCCTGAACAATTCGAATAAGGTCAACCCACAATTGATAATCTGTAGAACGAGATACGAGGATATAACAGTAAAACAACAAGGAGAAGCATGCCACAAAAAGGATCAGTAAGCTAAAACCATCTCAGACATACATGAACAAGAACATGCTAGAGGTTAATTACAAATAAATTCACAATAAGTTATTTGCATGGTGTGGAATAACAAAGCAAAGATTCAAAGCAGACATGAAAGCCATAAGCTAAGAATGTGTTTGTTAACATATGCCCCTATGAAAACCTACATACAAACATGATGGAAATATATGAAAGTAAATACAACCATCATAAATATGCAAAAGAATCCATGTCGAAAAGAAATAACTTCTCATTATCCATGCTACATATCCAAGTACATATTCAACAAGAACATCAAGGCCCAGTAGTGGAACATGTTTATTCATACCATCATCCAAAGAAAAACCCCAACATCATCACAACTCACCCTACTAGCTACCAAGATTTGAGTGCATGTAGCTCCTTAAGCACAAATTAGTTATCTAATGTTAGTCCTAGCTCAAGTGCTCAAGTCCCCTCTAAATGAGGCATGAGGGTATATTTATACAAATGGGGAGGAGGCTTTTCACCTTCCCTATGAACTTTCGTATTCCTTGTATTCATAGTCGCATTTTATAGTCACAACACCCTTATAGTTGCAATTGCAATTTCTAGTGACAGTGAGTAAGTTGCAAAACACATTAACATAGGATAGTCATAAATCGCATCAGCAAAGGCTAGTTACATCTTCAAGTCACAATGTTGATTGCAAATCCTCTTCATAGTGTTGGTCACATTTCCTCTTCACAATGCTAGTTGCATCTCCAAGTCACAATGTTGGTGACTAGAAGTGTGAATTGTGACCCGAGGGAGAAAGAAGGAAAGTCTAGTCATTGGTTGCAATGGCAGAGTCCAAGAAATGACTGTTGGTGATGGAAAGAACGATTACGGGGATAGAGAGTCCTTTTAATGCTCAAAGTGTAACTTGTTATCTCAACTGATAGTGGTGAAGAGTGAAGGTTCAAGTCTGAGAAGAAATTGTAGGTTGGGCTAGAGGTGTAGTGACTGCGAGGGAAGGACATCTTGTAGAGTGAGGGTGTACGAGGGATATGTAAAGGATGAAGAAGGATATAGTTTATGTGTAAAATACAAAGGGGAAATATTCATATAAAGCTAAGGTTTAGGGAAGACAAAGAGTTAGGGAAGCTGAAGTGAGAAGAATATGGAGAAACACATAAAAAACCACAATCACAAGATGCAAGAATAGGGAGGTCGCAAATTGTAAATCTAGTGAATAGTCACAAGTTTCATATCTAATGACTAGTTTCAAATCGCATCATCAGAGGCTAGATAGGCTAGTCACAAATTAAATATGTGTGTTGTGTTTATCGCATGTGCTAGGGACATTCTAGTTGTAGGTTGCACTTTTAGATGACAGTGTCAAACAACTATAAACTATACATGTGATTTGTGACTAGAGGGAATGAGATGCCCAAAGTAAGTCACAAATTGCAATTTTAGTGGTTATTCGCAGGTTGCAAGTTTAGTTTCCAGTGAGGAGGTCACACTTAGGACTTGCACACTAAATCTATCACATGTGATTGGCTCAATAGGGGTCAAAGGTCACATCTTTAGAGAGTAGTGCCAAGTTAATGTGAATTAAAAATCTAATTTGTGAATAAGGGGTGTGTGGAGCTTAAGGTAAGTCGCAAATCGCACTTACAGTGGCTAGGGAGACTAGCACTACAAGTTGTGATTGTGACTTGCGACTAAGGCAACGAAACACAAGTCTTAAAGCTTTGAGGCTAGATCTGCTAGAATACAAGGAAACCCTAAATAGGTCAAATGAGGAGTCAAACCCTAAGAAATCATAGAGAAAGGAGCCTTCCAAATGGAGGGGAGTCCAAACTCATTATTGTATGTGAAATCAAGCCTAGTTGACCCATGCGACAATATGTCGACCTTGAACAATAGATTGCCTATGATGCATCTTATAAACCATGACATAATGATATTTGCTTCCCACTAAGAGTTATTATTGAGGGTGTTGAACTTCTGATCTAGTTGCAACCTTGTCCAAACCCTGGGACATACAAAAGCACACATAAGTACAACTTTGACACCTTCTTAAAACTAATTCTGTTACATAAACACCAATGGAGAGGCAGTGTTGAAACATCCTTTACAAAATAAACGAATGTGAAATTCCATAAACCCTAATATCAAGGATGAAGCTAGACATGAAATCATAGGCAGTGTACCTCATGGACATACTAGCACTTGTAGCCTCGATGACAAGAGTTTGACCCCTCATTTTTATAAAAAATAAATAAACGGCCCCTCCTAAAATTTGATTATTTTTCTTGTTTTTCACTTAATTTCTTTGAATCCTACATTTATTTTCTAATGATCAATTTTTTTTTTGTCATGATGGTTCACTACAGATATATTCCTACACTCATTGGGATATAAGGATTGTTTTTCCTAGTCACTATGATTGGTGTCAACTGATATTGCTCCTAATAACAAGTAAATATTGCAATACAAGGGCCACTACATAATCTTAAATTCTATAGCAACCCTAAGTTATGTTAAAATGCTAATGGGGTAATTTCTTATAAAACTATTGTATACATTCTTATTTTCATCCTTATGTTTTAATGTGGTGTTTGATTTTAAATATGTCATTTTCAAATCAATAGTTCTAAACCTAAAGTTTGTAACTTATATGATGGTGTTGTATATGTCACATTATATGCTTTATTTATGTCATATCCAGCTCTGATTTGCATTCATGAATGTTCCCTTGATTTCAAATGCGATATATCATTTTTGGTGATCTCTTTATGGATTTGCATTTATGGTAGGTGTTGGTTTCAGTTGATATTTATCCATTGTACCTAGTCACTTGTTGATTTGGGAGCCTAAGTCGTAACTTTCGAAATGTAGTCATGACAACTATTATATGGCTCATGATTTCATAGCCATCATTCATTGCTCATACTCCAAGGCCATTATGGATTCATCCCAACCCGGTATTTGACACCTCTTGATTTGATCTTCTGGTGTTTCTCAAGTGGGTTTCATCAAACTTCCCCATTTCGTCATTTTTGTTTTGATCCTGACGATTCTGTGACTTAGGGTTTCATGTCTGGTTTCGATTTTCCAAGCCTTGTTCCACCCTGACCTATGAGTTTTCCTCTATAATATGCCTCCAGTAGTCCGAGTAGAGCTTATTGGAGCAAAAATTGTATAGGTAGATGAAGAGTGTTTAACATTGTTTCATCGAGTAGGATGGTGGCAGTTCTTGCAATTGTTTCAAGGCCATAGTAATGAAGTAGTCAAGGAATTTGTTGCTTCTTTCAATGGAAGAAGAGATTATGTTGATGACCTTGAAATTAAAATTTATTTGCATCCTATAGCAGCAGCTACCTGACTACCCTTGGAAGGCGAATGTTGGTCCAAAAAAAATCCAGTCAAGAGCATTCCATGGAATAAATTACTAGCGAATAAGGACCATGAATACATCATTAAATGTATGCCTATATTGTATCTCAAACCAAAATGGTGTAACCTATTACATTTAATTTGTATATATATAACCTATGAGGTTCATTTCAGTGTTGTTTTTATGTAACACATTTATCTTTTGATGGCCTTCCTAGGCCGGAAGCTTAATTTTCCATACTTTCTCCGGAACAGTTTGACAATAATGTCAAAGGCTTACCAAGCCAAGCACAAAAACCCTGAAAGGTCTCTTTGTCGTCATGGGTTAATCTTTATATTGATCATATATCACTTGACTTAGATTGGTGATGATCGGGATTTTTTTCTTACTCAAACTGGTTGTGGTAAATCACCACCATTTGATCCTATCTAGTCTTATCCCGACCTTTCACATGTTGATTAACTACATCCATGGTCGAGAATTTATAGTAGGATGAATGTGAGGGGTATCCTCAAATGCCTATGTCACCCTCTTTAGAGAACAAGTTAGATTAAAATTTCCAAAATCCTAACTCCCGTCTGAGTTACTAGGAGTGCAGCCAAAGCTCATAGGTTTAATTCTACTACTAAATCTCCTCAACTCAAAACAAGGCTTGTTCAGCCTACAAATGAATAGGAAACTATTCAGATATAGGACATGGAAAAAAGAAAATGAATGAAAATAAGAATTGATAGGGCTCAAAGAACCATGCTTAAGGGTCCTCCTGAAACCATTCTTTTGGAAGACTTGGAAAATAGTCTTGAGCCATCTCTGAAAAAGAATAATTCACATTCTCAGGATCTTTCTTTGGGTAATGAAAATATTGTCAATTATGGTTATGTATCCTTTGGAAACCCTCTCTGAGATGATTTAATTGTAAATATGTATTGTAAACAACAATATTTCCTTATTGTTCCTCGGTTGGAACATAGGATTGGCCAACTAGTTTATGAAAATGACCAGTTAAGGGTTGTGATCCAGACAAGGGATAAACCAAATGAACAAAAAACGTCTTATGTTGAAGGTAAAACTAGGTCTAAAGACACTCACAGTGTCATCAGTTCTTCAAACCTCAAGGTTACTATCTCCTTGGAATTAGAGGAACCTAATACTAGGAAATAGTCAATTTGTTTGAAAATTCATACAGGTAATATTTGTTTTATTTAGTTTTCTATCTTAATAAAGGGCTCACTACATAATTGTAGATTTTGTAGCAGCCCCATTTTAGTTTTATTGTTGCGTTATCTATTCTTAGTATATTTTCTTAATAGATTTTAAGCGATGGCAAGGAAATTCTCTTGGGAAGTATGATTCGGGATGCACTCACCCACTTCATGTCTGGTCTTGACCTTCTATGAGAATCCTTTCTGTCATATATTTCCTTATGCTAATTTTCTCATAGGCCGAGAAGGCCTAATTATGATACATTTTTCTTTATTTTCTATAACTAGATGATAGAAAGACAGTTTTATTGTTTATTCTAGATTGTAATGCTAAGGGCCTAGGTTATATAAACTCATGGATTTGATTTTAGAAGGTGGGGGAGGAAAAGGATCCTAAAGAGGAAACTTTTTGCAAGGAAATGTTGTTGAATTTATGACTGTGGAATACTCTTTATTTTATACAGTTAATTGGCTTGGTTGGATTCAGACTATTGCTTGAATCCTTATGTTCTATGGTCTCATTGATATCTTTTTTATGCCTTTGTGATTTAATTCCTAATATTGAGAAGATAGAAATGTCCTTTGTTTAATGATTTGATCTCTTGAATAGAAGATTGTTATATTATTGCATTTCTTTGTTGATTAAGTGTTATTTCAATTTGTGTTTGTTTAACCAGATTGATACACTTCTCTAATGACTTGTGTCCTAAGAGTGTTTTCCATTTAGACATTTAAAATATGTGAGTGTCTGTGGGTAGGTCCCAGATGTTTATATTTGTATAATGTCTTTATTTTTCTTATGGTTTGAATTAACACTTTAATTGTCATTAATTGGAAAATTATATCATCTCTTATTTCCAATGGTTTATTGGTTGTATCCATAGACCAAGAGATTAGACGTATATGAATTTGATAAGCAATCGATTACAATTTTTCTCCTATTTACTTATCTTGGCCAAGTATCATACATTATATATCTATTAGTTAGTCTTTCTGATCTGGAATTTATCCAGGAAAAAGAATTAAAGGTGTTACAAACTCATGTGCATGGATGTGCCTATGTTACTTATGCAACGAATCGATAATATTGCTAGAATTCATAGACACTGAGGCAATCAGAGAAAACATAGTCAAACATGTAAACAAAACAAGTTTAATAAGGAGTTCACCCAATGCTCATGGGCTACGTCTCCTGGTCCAGCCTTTCAGTGGTGGCCTCTCTATTATGTTTTCAAGCAGAGTTTTTACAACAGTGAGCTCGATTTGAGACTCACTAAACACAATGAAATCAGTAGGAATGGAGTGCACATACTCTCCTTACTAAAACTTGACCTCTAAGGGTCACAGTAGTATGACAGGCTTATGCCAAGGAGTTTGCTTGAACCGCTCAAGCTTCAATGGAGTTCATAGACTCTCTGACTCTCTCTAGCTCTGTCTGGCTTGATGTTGCCTTTAGGTCAGCTCGGCTTCTACTCTCTGTTCTCTGCGATTACCTTCCCACGTCTAGCTAACTCTTGTCTGCCTCTCTGTTTGTTTTTTTCTTCTTTTGTCAAGTCACGACTTTAAAGTCAGTCTGTTCTTTTGACTGTTTGTTTCTACTTCCCGGCCTTCTGGTTTCCTTAACTATGTCCATTCGAATTCCTCTGCTCTGCGTCATCATCACTGGGTAACACCTCGCAGGGAGGTGGCCACCTGTTTCCCAACAAACTAGGTGTTAGATTCCTTAAATCATTTTTGAATGACCATTAATTCCCTTTGCTTCAAGATCGCTCGCAAATCATGAGTCGTTTTCCAACTCATCATCCACGTCGGACTTCAAATCCCCTGTCATCTTGCTTTTTGACTTGTCAAATTCGGTTAGTCATCAGGATGTATCTTCGTCATTGATCTGGGCCCCCTATATCCTATCATCATCCTTCATATTGGGTGGACAAGTCGCACGATGTTTACCCATCTGATGCAAGCGGTTTTCTCTCTCATCCACCGAACACGTGTCGCTCAATGTGTGGCATCGGGCGGGACTCAGTAAAAAATGGTTACCACCTTGAGGCCTTCCGATATCCTGTTGGTTTGTGGAATCCCGCACTAGGAACCAAATGGGTTACTTTTCCGAATTTTATAACGATTTCGGGTCCAGGTGCTTTAGGGCTTTCCTTCACTAAGGGGTACGCCCTGCGATATGCGATTAGCGCTAATCGCGTATCAGAAACCACCCATGTTTCTTGATTTGGCCTCCGATTTTGCCTGTTTGTGCCAGTGCACGTTACCATGGTCCAATGGTCTGCGCACTCGACCAAGGGTCCTTGTTGCTCCACTCTGGCCACAACTGCAACTATTACGAGGATTCCTTCTGATAGCTTTGATTTTTCTAGGACTTGAATCTTTTAGCATAATTTGAAACAGTCATGAAAACTTAGAGAGTGTTCTAGGATCCAATTCGGATCACAGCCTTCCCACTGAAAAAGCTTTTGGACCACCAAAAGTTGGTTTTCTTTTAAGCATCAATCAAGTGAGGGTATTGCTTCCTCGCTTGCTCAATTTCTATCCATTTCGCACTACTTGGTTTTGAACCTTTGAGTCCAATCCTGAGGTATTCAACATCCCCTCTGTGCGTAGTTCTTACCTTCCTATCCAGAATTGTATCTTCCTGCAATTCATTAAGATATTCAGGCAACAGATCATCAATAGAAGGAAATTGACTCTACTATGCGGGATCTTCGATTAACGAAGGTTCAAATAGTCTCAAGCTATCTACATTAACGACTAAGTAGATATGCATGTAAGCTGGTAGATCAAGGCGAAAACATTCTCACCAATTTTCTCAAGTATCTTGAAATGTCCATACCTTATTGGCTTTAGCTTCTTACCTTCACCTTGCATTCTGTCTTTGCTGATATACAGCCAAACTTGATCACCAACTTGGAAACTATGCTTCATCTTATGCTTATCATGCCTTGCCTTGTACTTGGCTTGGCTCTTTTCCAGTTGTTCCTGTACAGCCTGGTGAATCTCTTGGATTTGTTCAATGAACTTGGTTGCCTTGTCCACATCACTATGTCCATCAACTGCTATGTCTTTACCAAAGACAAAATCCAAGGGAGACCTTGGTGTGAAACCAAAACATGTCTCAAAAGGAGATCTCTGTGTAGAAGAATGTTTAGCTAAGTTGTAAGCATGTTGCACATAACATAAATGTTCATCCCAAAGTTTGGGATGCTTGCTGCAATAGCCTCTGAGAAATTGGATCACTGTCCTGTTGACCACTTCAGTTTGGCCATTTGTTTACAGATGAAAATCTATGCTCTTCTTCAGCCTAGCATCCAACAATTCCCACAAACTTGACCAAAATTTCCCAACAAATCGGGTATCTCGATCAGATATTATGGAAGT
The DNA here is from genome assembly GCA_031772625.1 of Pinus tabuliformis. Lineage (NCBI taxonomy): Eukaryota > Viridiplantae > Streptophyta > Pinopsida > Pinales > Pinaceae > Pinus > Pinus tabuliformis. The sequence goes on from CM062817.1 coordinate 1,097,927,019, forward strand.
GGGTAATCCAAAATGAACCCATACATGCTGGAAGAACAACTTTTCATTTTGTTTAGCTATAATCTATTTGTTACAAGGTATTAAAATACACATTTTGCTGAACCTATCCACAACAACATATAAATAGTCATGACCTTTCCTAGATTTAGGCATTCCTCCAACAAAGTCCATGGAAACACTTTCCCAAGGATGAGAAGGAATTGGTAGTGGAGTGTACAAGCCTAGTTTTCTATTGTTGGGCTTGCTTTTAGCACACATGGTACACCCTCTTACATATCTAGAAACCATCTCATTCATTTTTGGCCAATAACAAAATCTTTGCAGCTGTGCAACGATTTTACTTACACCAAAGTGACCTGATATTAGAGAAGTGTGTGCTTCTCGAATTATCTTTACTCTTTCAGTTTGTGGAATGCATAGCTTCCCAAAATGATACAAGAGTTGGTCCTTAACATGATAATCCAATTCTTCTACTCATTTTCCTTGACTTAAAGTTGCATATACATCTTTAAAATCTATATCTTGAGCATATTGTTCAATGTAGCTCTCATGCAATATTGAATTATGCTTAAGTATAGTAGATGCATTTATAATTGGTCTGGACAACATATCTGCAACTTTATTGTGTATGCCCTTTTTATATCTGATGACTAAATGAAACTGTTGTAGAAAACCCATCCATCTATAGTGTCTTGATTGCTGCAACTTAGTTTGGGAGTGTATATATTGAAGTGGTTGATGATCAGTATGTATAACTGTCTCTTTGCCCATTAAGTAATGTTTCCACCTTTTCACACTTTGTACTAATGCATACAATTCTTTATCATATGTGGGATAGTTAACTATGTAGAATTAAATGTCTCAGAACGATAACATATGGGTTTACCGTTCTGCATCAACACTACTCCCATCTCATAGTCACTGGCTTCTGTTTCAATCTCAAATGGTCTTTGAAGATCGGGCAGTGCTAGTACTGGTGTTGTACTAATCTTTTCTTTCAAGGTGTTGAAGGCTTTCTGCTATTTGCCTCCCCACTGAAACACCTTGTTCAATCCTGTTAAAGCATGTAAGGGAGATGCAATTAAGGAAAAGTTAGAAATAAACTTTCTCCAATATTGTGTTGCTCCTAAGAAGCTTCTAACTTCTGTAGCAGATTTGGGTTTAGGCCAGTTTACAATGACTGCAACCTTAGAGGGATCTATCTTCAATTCACCACCCCCTACTATATGTCCCAAATAATTCAAAGATGTTTTTCCAAATTCACATTTTGAGAGTTTAACATAAAGATTTTCTCTTTTCAAAACATCTAGAGTCTGCTTAACATGCTTTAAATGTTATTACCACATTTTGCTAAATATAAGAATGTCATCTACATATACAATAACAAAATCATCAAGAAAAGGTCTGAGTACTTCATTCATTATTCTCATGAAAGTAGCAGGAGCATTAGTTAAGCCAAAAGGCATAACCAGCCACTCATACATTCCCTGCTTTGTTTTGAAAGCAGTCTTCCGCAACTCTGACCTGATGATAGCCACTATGCAAGTCTAACTTGGAAAAATAAACAACTTCTTTCAACTGATCTAATAGATCATCTATGCGAGGAAGGGGATAATGATTTTTTATCATTATCTTATTCAGTGCTCAATAACCAATGCACATTCTCCACGAGCCATATTTCTTTCTCACCAGAACAATTGGAGACCCACATGGTGATGTGCTAGGTTTGATGAACCCCTTCTCGAGCAGCTCCTATACCTGCTTCTTGATTTTTGCATTCTCTAAAGTGGACAACCTGTACATTCCAATGTTAGGCAATGGAGCATCTTGCTGCAAATTAATATCATGCGCTATTTCCTTTTTGGGTAGCATACCTTTAGGTTCTTGAAACAATATATCATATTTTGAAACAACTTTTTCTAAATCAGCTTGTTGTTTAGTATCACAGCCCTCAAATACATTGGTTTTATCAGGTTTCTTTTCCTTTACAACCATCAGTAAAAATTGTTTGAATGAATTTACAATTCGTTTCATCTGCCTTGAGTTTATGAGAGTATAATTATTCTTGAGCTTATGAGCTCTTACAATATATTAGATTCCATATTTAACGTGTAGATACTTGTTCTCAGCTCTATAGCAAATAGCTTTTCTATCATACAATTAAGGACTTCCTAAAACAATTCCCCATATATCCAAAGGAACTATATCTAACTCAACCTCATCTACAAATGTTGACCCAAAAGAAAACTTAAGTTTACATTGTCTAGTCACTTGTAGCTTTGCTTTATCACATAACCAACCTAATGGATATGGTTTCTTGTGAGGTGTGGTTAGTAATCCCAACTTCTTTACAATTGCTTCAGAAATTAAATTTACTTGTGAGCCACTATCAAACAAAGTATCAATCTTTTGATGATTGGAAATAACTCGAATATGAAAAAGCTCATGTCTTTTTCTCTCATTTTCTTCATTATCAGTAGATTGTGCAGAATTACTAGTAGATGCTTCATAATTTTTACCTTTTATACCTATGGCTGCGATTGTTGCTTCATCTCCTGAGTCTGACCCAAATCCTTTTGAATAGTTGCAGCAGTCTTCTTCTTCTTGCCCTCAAACTTCTTAGGTTTCAGCTCTGGATGCAGAATCCAGCAGTGTTCATCATCATGCCCATCCTTCTTATAGTGAGTGCATGAAGACTTGCTTTTCTATATAGTGTTTGTCTTCCTCTCTTTCCATTTCTATTTTCTTTTCTCCTTATTTTTGCTTGCAATGGGTTTAGATGATTCCCCAACTTCTGGGTTCCCATTCTTACCTCTAGCTTCTAGATGTGTAGCTTGAACGGATACCTCATCTATGCTAATGGGATTAAACATGAGGATAGTGTGCCTCATATAGCTATGTAGACCACCTATATACTTCAACAAAGTCTCAGGTGAGTCTAAAGAAATTCCTAGAATCAAAGCTCTTTTCATAAATTATTGGGTGTAACCTTGTACACTTTTCCCTTTTAGTTGTCGAAGAGCTTTCCATCTCATCATGGCTTGCTGCATGTAGGCTAATGGATATAATTTCTTTTTAATTGCAGAAACAAATTCACTCCAGACAGAAACAATCTTACCATGTTTCTTCATGTCAGCTTGTGTCCTGCCTTCCCACCATACCAAGGCAGTGCCTCCAAGGCGTAGGCTGGCCAGCTGAATCTTACTCTTGTCTGAGTCAATGCTCTGCACTCTGTGTTGAAAAGTGTGCAACAAGAAATGCTTGTTGAGAATGCAACAAGATGATGGAGCTTAGTGAAAAGAGTTGCCTTCACTAAGTGGGCCCGCAGGAAAATTATGGCGCAAGTTCTATTTTTGGATCCCAGCAGGGATGATCACAGCAGGAGTGATCACAGTATCAGTGATCAAATTCTATTTTTAGACTGGCTGTCAAAAATAGAAAAGTCAAATATTATTGTCTCATAATAATATTTGGACTATAAACTTGATCTTATTCTCTTGGAGCACTTCAGGATGAGCTACGGATGTGGTACATGCAGATCCCAGAAGGAAATACGTGGTTACCTATGGGATGAATAATATTTGCATGCAGGACTTCAGTTAGAACTCAAGTGAGTTGAGTTTAGTGGACTGGAGGTGCAGTTGGTGGAGTTGTGTTCAGTTTAACTTTGTTAAACTAGTTGTATTTAGTCTAACTGATCAATAGACTAGAGATGAGTTGGGTGAATTAGTTATTAATTAATTCACAAGTTATTAACTCATAATGCAACTATAGAATACATCAGTTAACTCAGTTTCATGTCAGTGCATGTTCAGTTCAGCAGGGACAGGTGTTAGAGGATCAGATTGCTATCAGTTGTGACTATAGCTGTGCATGATGATTTGCACAATCAAAGGGATTGAGTATGCCAATGAATTGGCCAATACCAAGAATTGTAGCATGTGCTCACGTCCAACACAGTGTGAGTGATTATTTGCAGGTCAAATACGAGTTTGGTAAACCATTCTCATCAATTCTTGAGCAAGTATTGAGCTGTGGAGGCAGGCAAGCAGCGGGGGAGATTTGGAGATCAGATCTGAGCTGTATTGTGTGTAGCATGTGGAGATAGTACTGAGTAATTGTGAGGAGTATTGTACTATGTATTGTTACATGATTCAATCACTATAATATACAGATAGTTGGGGTTTTTAGCGAGATGCTTTCCCCGGGAAAATGTTGTGTTGATATGTGTGATTGATGCTTCTGTGTACACCTGTGAATGTTTCTGCTTCTGTAAATTGATGATCAACGTAGAGGAGGTTATGTATTATGCATGTTCCGCTTATAAGTGTATAATCAGGATAATCTCTGTGAATATGTGTCATATTATTCAAAATTTCTACATGGTATCGGAGCTGCTTGATTTGTAAAAGAGATTTTTACAGGATATCAAGCGAGGATTGATCATCGGATCTATTATTCAGAAAGTGTTTACATTTTATTTCTTCAGGCAGAGTCTGTGATCAGGCCAGGTAGCATCTGGATTCATCCTTCTTTTGGAAGGTGAGATATCCGGTGAATGCCCATACAGTCGATCTCTGTACAAGAAATACTTTGTTATCACGAATTCTAGATCGGAAGCGGTTAAGTTTTGAGATGGTGGAATTTGAATTTAATTCCAAAGCAATAGATAAAACTCAGAAACATTAAGTGTGAGAATGGAGACAGTATGCCCCAGTATCTCACGAAGTTCACCCAATGCCTGGATGAGCTGGGAAGTGTGGGGGTGACTGTCGGATGAGGATGGTGAGTCTAGCACTCCTTGACCTTCCTAAGAGTTGGCATAGCTACCAGGACTCGGTGAATGGAAGGGAGAAACCGCCAGGATGGGAGAGACTTTGGTCGGATCTTGTGCAGGAGGAGATTAGACGGAGCACCAGAGACTGTTCTTCATCTACGCATGATGAGGAGAACTATGCCTTAGCGAGTAAGGCGAATAAGGGGAAGGGGAAGGTTTCTCTTTCTGAATCCATTTCTTCCAGTGGTGGGAAGAAGGTTGACAAATCGAAAGTGCGATGATTTCGTTGTCATGAGGAGGGTTCACGGGTCAAGAACCTGTATGCTCTTGAGGTTCAAGATGCATGCAAAGCCTTGATCAGCAAGGCAATTCATGGAGACTTGGTGGTTGAGAGGGAAGGTATGTTACCTTTCAACATGCAGAGCCAGAAGAAGTCTCAGACGATTGTGGAGGAGCCACGATTGTTGCAGCAGCTTAAGGAGGTTGTGGAGCAGCCACAACAAGGGAAGTTGAGAGAAGATCGAGTAGAGACATCTACTCATGCAGAGACCTCCAGTGGGGGGGAACTTTGAGCCAAGTGGGCTGAGGGATCGCATGCAGCCATACCTCCAGGTAGGAGGTGGGGTGATGTGGATTGATCGTCCCAAGGAGGAGGGGCAGGATCCTTGAGGTACCCAGCCTCTTGGATGAGACCTTGCTACGGGAGCCCCAAATTTGTAGTAGAAGGAACTGACAGATTGGGTAGAGACAGATGCGGATGGAGCGGCAGAGAGAGCGACAGTGCAGGGAATCCCAGGACAGCGCATAGCTAGCAGGCTGTAGCAATGCGAGAGGCACAAGTGTTTTGCACAGTGCTAGGTGGCACAAATAGGCGTGCAATCGTGCGAGATGCATGGAGATGTTGCAGTAGCTCAGATGTCAGAGAGGGAGCACTTGTCAGCAGCAAGTAGAGCTTCAGCATCAGAGGGTGTTTCTAGCCCAACAGGGAGGTCAGTTGGGAGGTGCAGTGCGGATGCAATGTTGGGAGATAGAACTAGCAGCAGCACAGATGCAGTCAGAGATCAAAGTGACAGAGGCTAGAGCAATCAGATACTAAAGAGCACAGAGATGCAGAGTTTTTAGACGACAGAGGCAATAGCAGTCAGAGACTTTGATGACAGAGCAAGTGGACCGGCCAGTTGTGTTGCATGGAGAACATTCCAGAGTTACAGAAACGGGTTTGAGAGGAAGCCTTTCTTGTTGAGAGGGAGTGTTGAAAAGTGTGCAACAAGAAATGCTTGTTGAGAATGCAACAAGATGATGGAGCTTAGTAAAAAGAGTCGCATTCACTAAGTGGGCCCGCAGGCAAATTATGGTGCAAGTTCTATTTTTGGATCCCAGCAAGGATGATCACAGCAAGAGTGATCACAGTATGGGTGATCACAGTATAACAACTTCAATAGAACTGAAATAGCAAACAAATGCTCATTTGGTAACTGGTCATCCACCATTCCTTCTTCACTTGCAGGCAGATTCATCCTAGATAGAAAATCTACAACAAAATTTTCCTTACCAGGCTTATCAACAATAGTTAGATCAAACTGTTGTAATAAAAGCAACCATCTTATAATTCTAGCATTCACATCTGGTTTGCTCATTAAATATCTGATTGCAGCATGATCAGTATGCACAAATGTTTGATAGCCTATAATATAATTCCTAAATTTGTTTAATGAATGAAAAACATCTAGCAGTTCCTTTTCGATCACAATATAATTTAGCTCGGCCTTTGACAGGTTCTTACTGATAAAATAGATGGCATAGGGCAATTTCTCCTCTTCCTAACCTAAGGTTGCTCCTATGGCTTTGTGTGAGGCATCAACATGAATATGAAAAGGGAGGGCCCAGTTTAGGCTTCTAAGGATTGGTGCAGTGGTTAACTTACCCTTTAGAATGTCTAAGGCCTCTTGGCAACTCTTTGACCATATAAACTCAGAATCTTTGGCCAACAACCCAAAAAAAGGAGAGGCCAACTTGTTGAAGTCCTTTATGAACCTTCAGTAGTATCCAGCTAACCCTAAGAAACTCCTGACATCTCTCTATTTTTGTGGAGGTGGGACCATTTGGATGATTGCTATTTTGTTTGGGTCCACCTGCAATCCTTGTTGAGATATTGAATGACCTAGCATGGTCCCTTCATCCATTAAGAATTCAAATTTTTCTGGACTGAGAGATAGGTTCATTTCAATGCATTTGTGTAATACTTTTCCTAGGTTAGTTAGGGCTTCTTGAAAATCACAACCATAAGGTGTAAAATCATCCATATAGATTTCCATAGCATCATGTACTAATTCAGCAAAAATACTCAAGATTGCTCTCTGGAAAGTGGCAGGAGCATTACATAGGCCAAAAGGAAGGACCCTATGGGAAAAAGTACCCCAAAGACAGGTGAATATGGTCTTATCATGGTCTTCTAGGCAGATTTGGATTTGGTTGTACCCATTGAATCCATCTAGGAATGAGAAAAACTTCTTCCCTGCCAGGCTATCTAGCACTTGGTCAATGAAGGGTAGGGGAAAATGATCCTTCTTTGTGGCTTTGTTCAACTCCCTATAATCAACACAAATCCTCCACTTACCATTTTTCTTGGGAACTAACACTAAAGGAGAGACCCACTCACTGTCTGAGATAGGGTAAATGAATCCTACATCTAGCAGTTTTTGCAGTTCTTCTTTGACTATGTCCTTAAGAGCTGGATTCATCCTCCTTTATTGTTTCCTGACTGGCTTGCAACCTTCTTTGATGTATATCTGGTGAGTACACACTGAGGGGTGTACTCCCTTCATTTCCTTATAACTCCAAGTGAAGGCTTCTAAGTTTTCTCTCAACATGTTGCATAGCTTTTCCTCTTCTAAAGCAGAAAGAAATGGATTAATTTTCAAAGTTTTCTCTGGGCCAAATTCTATGGTTTTGACACGGAGTGGGTTGGAATTGGCCAAGCATAAGTCAATTGGATGATTTTTCTAGGTTTCCCTTACTTCTTCTTCTAATGGTAGTGAACTAGGAGTTGGAATTTGGAGCAGGTGTTCAATTAAGTCATCCTCATCTTGTTGTCCTCCTCATAAGGTTACTTCCAAAGCATAAAGTTGGGCAGAATAAACCTCATCTTCTTCCTCCTCCTCCAACCATAAATGTAAGTCATGCTAGGGAAGGTTGAGTAGGAGGGTATAGGACTAACTGTTTGGACATATGCCCATTCTTGATGGTCATATTCCCAGCTCTGCAGCTAATGTAAGCATCAGATGTGGCCAACCATGACCTCCCAAGGATGATAGGGTAACCAGTAAGCTTAGCCTTAGGCTAGAGAACTAGAAAATATGTAGGGTACTCCCAGGAGTCAATGGAGACCATCACATCCTCCACAATTCCCTCAAGGGTGATTGTGGAACAGTCTACAAGTTGCAGAACTGTTGTGGTCTTTCTCGATGACCCTTGGAGGTTGAGCTTGAGCATGGTGTCCTAGGTCATCACATTAATGGCAGCCCCAAGGTTAATCAGAGTGTGTGGGACAATGGTGTCATTGATGTGCACATCTACTACAAGACTTCTAGGGTCCAAATATTTTGGACATGTTACCTGCCCGAGCATGAAGTCAGACAACTTCCCAATGACATTAATGGTAGGGGCATCCCTTTTTCTTCATCCTGGATGCTTGAAGCACTTCTCCTAAATAACTTATATCGTTTTTTGGATTATCGTCTATTAGGTCATAGATACATTGTTCATTCATTTACAAGTAAAAACATGATGAGATTCATACATAGTCACTCTCATAAAAGATATACATAACCAACATAATAGCAACAAAAATGCCAAGGAAATCATAGCCATATGATCCACATATAAACCAATATGTTAATCATAGAAATACAAGGAGAAATAACCTCATATTGATGATGCAAAATCCAAACCCAAGATGGGACTATCACGTTCCCCCCGACCATAGAATGGTTGAGCCAAATCTCTCTTTATTCATTCACCTTTGTGCCATATTCCAAGCATGAATGTGGGAATCAAACTAAAAGAACCAACTAGGGCATCCCAAGGCTAAACCACTTCACCCTCATCAATGGAAACTAGGCTTTATCGTAATCCATCTTGGATCATTATGCCAACACAATAACATGTAATAATTGGCTTTACCATGATATCTGACAAATCACTAGGCCAAAACAAGCATGGATGCCACCAGATTTTACCACCTACACCGTGAGGAATTTTCTTGTCTCCTAGTCTCTCAGGATTTACCGTAATCCACACCGAATCACTAGGCCCTAAACTGAGACCCACTCTCTAGGCTTCACCGCATATCCCATCCCAAGATTACTATCCCCAGTGGAGAGAAATCCACCTCTTGGTTTTACCATATATCCCGCCATTCACCGGCAAGGATTCCTAGGCCCACTGAGGAACACAATCCTAGCTTTATCGCAACCCACAGTCTGGCTCGAGGTTACTAGGGCAGTGGCTTTACTGTCATCCACAATCCAGTTCAGGGACCACTATAACATTTGTTCTATCATTCAGATATCCACCTCACTCAGTTTTGAATCCATCCGACAATCCAGCTCAACCAAAACATGAGAACCCCATCACACCATGGCTATCTCAAAATGGAAAGGCTAGGTTGAAAACACTATCACACATGGAAAAACCCATGCCATAACAAAAAAAGAACGACATGCAATACCATGCATGCCAAATCTAGGAACGAAAACACACATGCAAATTGATACCTACAAAGAATACCATTGTAGTTGCTTGAGCCTACTCTTCCTTGCTTTATCCTTCCTTCCTCTTGTCTTTCTCTATCCAATGCCAAAAGCTGAGAAAAAACTTGTCAACTAATCCCCATAAGCCTTTTTATCAATGAGTCCTCTATTTTCTTCATTTTCCATTATTTTCCTTCAATTTCCCCCTCACATGCAACTTGTGACCTTTCACCTTCATTTTCTCCTAATTTTCTTTATTTTCATAAATAAATGCCAATTAATGTCATTTTGTCTTTCCATAGCCTTTTCATTTTCCAATTTCTTTAGCCATAATAAACGAAATGAACACCCACTAGGATGTTTTTCCCACCATTCAGCTTTGAATACATGTCCCATCACCGTGACCTTATATATTTTTACATGTAATTTTCACTAGGATTGTTACAGAACCCTCCCCCTTGGGGGACACCATCCTTGATGTTCAATGACGCCTATAACCAACAATATTGATGAAAACAAAGCATAATGTCCATGGAGCTTTATAACATAACTCGTTGCAGTATTTACAATGACCATCTGCTAAAACATGAGAAACATACCATTTACTTGAGTTTTATAACACAACTCATTGCGATATTTATAATAATATCCACACATACACATTTGTTTCTCCCAACAAATAACCATATTGTGTATGGAGATTTATAAATCTAGCTCAATATAGCATTTACAATGATATACACATATGCACATTTTCTCAACTAGCAAATAAAAGGATATGAAGCATGTATCAATCAACAAGGGAATCCAAAGGCTTACACCTCCACCCTCAAAAGTAGTGTCAGGATTAAATTCCTTCCTAGGATGTCCATAATCCATTGTCAAAGTCAAAATGCATCCAATTTCCAGCACTACAATCCTGCGCCACTTGTCCTCTTAGTGAACAGTTACCGACTCATTGTTCTGAGGCACACTCCCAATGTGCATCTGATTCCATTTGGCAATGCTAATGACAAAAACAAATATGTCCCCGACCTTCCCTTGTCTACTACACAGTCCCTCGGGCAATCCATTCACCCTTTCTGTGCAGTCTTTCACCTTCCAGGTTCGTCGGCATCCCCTATCCTAGGCTATCCATCCCTTGTCAAGGCTTCCTCACATCGGAAGTTCAAACAACCAAGGCACATACTTGCCTCAAAACCATCATACCAGTCATAGCATGCTCATGGAAATCAATGGACACTATTGGGTACCAGTGTCCCACAATGGCCTTACACCTGAAGTGCTTTACCAACATACTGTTGCATTTTCCAATTCCTTTTACAGTTGCTAATTCTTGTAGTCAGCTTCAACCATCCAACCAGGCATTTCATGCTTTCCTGTACCAAGCACATAATTTCCATTAGATTCAAAATAAATCGAAATAAGTTCAAATAATACTTCATTGGTGGCCTGTGAATAAGGTACACTTGCAATTATGTTTGCTTCCTATCACAGTAAGTCAAACTAGCATATTTGACCAAATCATCATGTATAAACATATCACATCAGGTTAGCTCAAAACACAACCATCATAGATCAAAATCACAAATCACATGTAACCATTATAAACCAGAATCATAGATCACATGTAATCATCATAGACTAGAATCATAAGGCATATTCATAATAAAACTGAAATAAAGTATTGATGCTTATTCTTTAATCAATCCTTAGCTTCTACCTTTGTCTTTATTTCGTACGCACTCTAGATCAGTTTCCACACCAAACAAAATTCTCCTCAGTTGTGTGCACATACACATAATGTGCATCCCACACATACAACCACATACGAGATACAACACCATGCAATACATGCACCTACATCTGACATACAACACATACACCTACACCTAGTGTACAACACAACAAAATACATATGCCTACATCCGGTGTACACCACCACACAATATATACACTTACACCCGATGTAGAATGCAATACATATACGTACACAACGTACAACACAATGAATACACATGTCACGATACCACAACTACACAATGCACATACATAGTACCACATGTACACAAGACAACATGTACGAAATGCACATAATACCACATGCACACCAATACCATATTTACAACATGTACACAGTACCGCCTATACACTACACCACCTGCACAACATGTACACAACATCACATGTACACGACACCACCTGCACAACATGTACACAACATCACATGTACATGACACCACCTGCACAACATGTACACAATGCCACATCCACATCGTACCACATGTACAACTTGTAGACATGAAATACATACACAACACCACATGCATGACATGTACATGACACCACATGTACACAACACCATATGCATAACATGTACACAACACCCCCTACACACAACACCATGTGTACAATGTGTACATGGCACCACATGCTCACAACACCACTTGTACAATTATGCACACAACACCATATGTACAACATGCACACAACACCATATGTACATAGCACCGCATATACAACGTGTACATAACACCCTATGTACACAACACTGCATATGCAACATTCGCACAACACTATTTGTACCACCCTATATGTAGCATTGCATAAAAACATGTACACACGCTATATATACACAACACTGCATGCACACAACATCATAGACACAATATTTACAACATATGCACCACAATAGTACCACACATCCAAAACCACATTATCTCTACCAAGCAACCTTGCTTCCAGTGTCTTATCCATTCTTATCCTAGCATGGCACAGACGACATTTCTTTCATTTCGCTGATACATCCCTTCACCTAGTATGTCCATAACACAAACATACTATAATAACATAATATCAATTCATATCCACATGATACTGACCTCATATATTTTTCATGACTACTCTTCCCACTTGATTCCCATAAGACCAGGAACCCTGTCATCCCATTCACCTACATAAGCAATCATTCCTCCGCAAGAATGATCCATGACAACCCTGTTGGACAGTGACATAGATACATAGATATATACACATAAATATTAGCATAAAGGAATCATGATCCTGTCAGAAAACGACGTACATATGCACATATATACTTATAAACATTAACATTAAACAACCATGATCCATTACGACCTTGTCAGACACAACATACATACATACATACATGTATACATATATAAACATCAACATAATCATGATCATAACATAATTACCAAATATCATAAGGTCAAGGTCAAGAGAACTCCCTTTATCCATGCACACCATGCAAAGCATTGAGAAAAATCGTTCCCAACATAGCCAAAGCATATGACGCCTCAAATCCATTCACCTTCCCTTTCTTTATTACCTTTCCCATTATTGTTCTTCCAACATCCATTTACACTAATGGACTAATGGACCTAATCAGTACAACTGACTATCATAATCTTGCCTTCAACTACCCTTATACATGCATCGAGCTTCATTTGGGTCTTACCTTACCTATCGAGTACCACACATCTCTCCCCGAGCTCCATTAACTTCCTCATTCCCCAACCAATTCCCAAGACTCAAAACATAAAAGGCAAGACAAGAAACAAACAAGAAGAAAACCATGAAAGCCAATGACAACACGACACCTCGACAAAGTGGCAATGCCTTACACCAGACATAAACAAAACTGCAAATCAAGCTCAATAAATCATGAAAGACCAAAACCAACAGACACCATGACTCAATCCCATGGTTCCCAAGGAAAGCTAAACGCAAGCCTTCTTCAAGATTTCGCGGCAGTCTCTTTGCCATGCAATCCCCTACATCATATCGCCATAAACACATAATTGTCAGTGCATAAATAAACATAACGATACACTAGTTACCTTACCTTATTGTACCAAGCACATTGTTTTCAACTGAACACATCCACGCCATCTCTCATGGGACTCCAGTTTCCTTGATAGATCCATTTGTAACTAGAAACTAGCTAATATACATGTCAAGTACATGTTCATGAGTCTAGCACATATCCACATAATGTCAAACAAGATTAAGGTTAAGAAGACTTCCTATATGCACAACACTCATTCGTTTGGAATTAGGGTTTCCAAACATAGCCAAATGAACTATTGTCCAATTCCTTTCTTTTACCCTTTTTACCTTATTGCAATCGAGGCTGACTATGTATTGTCACAACACCCAACTGTTAGTTATATAAACACATTAATTATTACCTTGTCAAGATAATATCTGGCATGTTTACTGCAATCGTTTACACATGTCAAACACATGTTTGAAATCTCAAGACAATCATATCTATCAATTTTAAATCAACATTTACCAAGACTAACAATCATGTCATAATCCATAGTCAACTCATAGTCATTAGACATAATGCTAACATTGTCACCTACTACACTCAAGTACATATCAACTGTCTCAACACATAAGTGTTAGTACGAACATCTTAAAACAAGATCATTTCGACAATAAACCTTATAGAAACATACTCATATCATTCAAGTAATCAAACATCCAACCAACTTGCAAACTTACCATGTTAAATTAATCAACTAGATGACATAGTCAAACAGTCAAGCACCAATTATACGACATAAGAAAACTCATAACTTAATGTATCTTATGGGAGGCTATCTTGTCTACACAATCAATCCAAATTAGCATGATATAACTTCATGACATATCAACTCAAACATAAATAAGGTCATGATATCCATAGAATTAACTAACTAACATGTTCACATCATAAGCTGATAAACATTTTTCATTCATGTATAACAATCACATATGTACAATCAATCTAGATTAGTATAACACAATGTCACAAATAATTTGACTCGTACCTGAATTTCATAACCCTAACCATCTACATAGGCCAATCCAAATTAGTATGATACACATAACATCAAGATATTAATGTAATAACCCTAATCATCAAGTTACTAGCATATAACAACAATAAGTTATATATTATGCTCATCAACAACATATAACATAATCATCAAGTTATCTATCATATAACAACAACAAGTTAACCTATAACATACTCATCAACAACATATAATATAATCATCAAGTTATTTTACATACAACAACAATAGGAATGCATACAACCACAAGTTACTATCATTCATGACTATTTGACACATGTGCATATAACTACACTAATTAACTAGCATCCATCATGTATGTAACCATAACATCAATAGAATGAAAGGCATACACATAACCATAATGCATATAACAATCCTTAACTAACATACCTGCATGCCCAACATACAACTTGTAGGATGACATGCTCTTGCCTTGAGGTCTAATGTTGTGTTGATGCCTCGAAAATCGCTGCAACAACATTGGGGAAACCACCCGGTCCGGACATTAGTACAGCTCCTTTTCCGTTTGGAATAGTGGCTCCGACTGGGGATAATGGGACCAGTTTCCCAAAAATTATAGGTAAACGGGATGGATGAATGACTTATAGAATATGCTGGCGATAAGCGAATGACTAAAACTATCAGCAAAATATAATAACTATAATCTATCACGGGGACTTATTGATTTCTAAAGCGTAGCGTTTGATGATCTGTGCTTTAAGACAGGCATATAGATGACTCCATCTCTAAAACATAGATATTAAATCATTCAAGATTGCTGTGCATAAATAGTTACGCAAAGCGATAACAGCGAAATTACCACACTTTATCATTTATATCATTGTTACATGCATGATTAAAGGAAAAGGCATATCGCAAAACATCCAATAGTGGAATGAGATAGAGATTTGCTGTTACAGCACATACATGTATTCAACAATAGCAAGAATAATTACACAACAATTCATATAAAAGGAATGAATACAGATACAAATAAAAGTACCATATAAGCTGCTTAACACTCCCATATATCAATCGCTACGTCGCAGTTCTTCCTTCGACTCAGAAAACATCCCCAACAAAAGACAGTAGTGCGCAATTGCATAAAGAAACTTCCTTGTCAAATTAAGAATGATTGGTCGAGTTTCATAAAAGAATATAGGCTAAAGCACAGTAGTGCAAACTTCAGTCTTTAAGTCTATTACAAAATTTTACGACCCTTTCCAAAACAATGAAAGGGTCTATAAATACTAAGCTAATCTAAATATCTAATAAACAGAAATCCTACATAATTGGCATCAATAAATATTGATCCTATTTCCTGGAGCGATCTGGCAATCGGCGGCAATGATTCATCAGGTAGGCTCTTTGCCTTTAAACCTGAGCTGACTTATCGCTAGCATTGGTTCTACTTCAGGCGGTTTGTTGAGGCGCGAACTGAGCTGAGCAGCGTATGTGGCATCTTGAATATCGGGAATTATACACCCGAGTGCATCAGTTAAACACTTGAGGGCAGACCTTTGTGTGTGTGGCTTGATCAGAAAGAGCCAATATGCATCGAAAGTCAAAGTGTTAACCCCAGCGATTAATCTCCCCTTCTCCTCTAAGTCAGGATAACTTGTTTGCTCAATCACATTTGCTGTTGTTATTCTTCCAGGTGTACACTGGGAGATCATGTTTGCTAGGTAGAGGGTGTTGTTGATCAGATCAATCATATTGCTGGTAGTTAATTTACATCTTGAAGCCGCCCTTTCTGCTTTCATCACTTGAGTGTGCCATTCTGTAAAGAGTATGTCCTTGTATGTTTCTTGGATTCTAGGCAAATTCGCTGCTTTTCCCACATCAGAATCTTTCCAATCAAGATATCCGATTATGGTTTCTTCAGCTTGGTCTAACTCATTCCTGGCCTTCTCTACTTGCTGACATACTGATGTAGTTAGCTCGCACAATGGTTTTGCCTCATTGAGTTGATTAAACAGGAGTCTAATCTGCGATATTAAAGCATTGTTTATTTGCGATGCCTCTGCTCTGAAATCTTCCACTTTTTGGGTGCCTTTTATGACTTCGAGCCGTGATGATAATTGAGCTATTTGCTCGTCCTTCGTTTTCATCATCAGCTCATTTGCTGTCCTCAACTGTGCCAATGCCTCCGATAACTCCTTTTGTTTCTGGATCGCGCTTTGGTCGATCCTCTACCTTTCTTCCTGCAATTGCTGGGTCAATTGATCATTCATTTGTTGTTGTACCAGCAACTACTCCTCTGCTTGCGTTGCCCTCTGTTTTGCCTCGGTCACTTCTGCCTGTAGTGCAAAAATTTCTTGATCTTTAGTCTTCAGTAGAAGACTTACCTCTGATGCCTTATCAATAGTCGCTGCAGAATAGGCACCTGCATACTGTGACAGCTTTGTTAGGTCATCGGAGGGTTCCAATTCCTCCTTCCATACTACATTACCCATGACTGTTTGCTCTGGAAAGATAGAAGGTTGATCAATCCTTCGTCTTTTCCTTGATCGCTTTACAACTGATCTATGCCTTGGGCTATAGAAAACATCCAAGGGGGGAATATCTTCCACTTGGAGAACGATTTGATCGGAAGGGTCTTTAGGAATTACCTCAACATCCTTAGAAATGGGTGGGCCGCTGGTTCCGCTTAGAACCTGAGGAGAAGTGATGTCCTGTGTATCATTTGTCTTGGAAGTGTCCCCATCTTTTGAACATTCAAATCCACTGATGATGGAATGAAATTGTTGCCATTCTTGAAATAGTTTGGGGTCTATGGTAGTGTCCACATTGACATCGGTGGTTTGTTTCTGCTTCTCGGCTTGGGACTCGCTCCGCTCTTTTTCCTGCTCTTTCCTCTGCTGCTCTTCTTGCTCTCTCCTCTGTTTTTCTTCTTGTTCCCTTTTCTGCCTATCTGCCAGTTCTTTTTCCTGTTTCTCTTCTTGTTCCCTTTTCTGTTGTGCCTCTACCTCTTTCTTCTTTTTCTCTTCTTGTTCCATTTGTGCTCTCTGTTGTTTTTCTGCTTGTTCTTTCCTTTGCCTTTCCACTTGTTCTTTTCTCTGCCTTTCTGCCTGTTGCTTCTTCTGATTTTCCGTTATAATAGGAGGCTGGCTTGACTGTTGCTGACGAAGCTCACTTGAAGACGTCGTTGGGGTTGTTGCCAGTAAATCTAGAGGCAGAATTTGCAACCTCTGCTCCCTAAGTTTATTGAATTCAGTTACCCCTTCATCATTATATTTCAATCGAGCAAGTTCTTTAGCTTGACCTATTGTTTCGATTGAAACGAATAGGTCGTCAAACCAATCTTCTTGATGGTCAAATTTTGTTAATTTGGCCTGTTCTAATGCAGTATAGGCATTTTTGTTTGGATCATATAGCCTATTTGGGATAGTGGCTAGGGTTAAGGACTGAATCTTTGTGGCTTCCTTTTCTGCGTGTTTGAGATCATGCAGAGTATAGACACCAATTCTCAAGGGAAAAGAGGGCCAGCCCCTCTTCTTTTCTTTCTTGAGAGTCTGTGTAGTACTCGCTGCCATAATTTGATAGGAGATTTCTCTTGCTAGCAGTTTATATGGAATATACAAAGGGAGAACATGCGGATTGGCTTCGCTGTCGAAAACCCTAATGTAGGTAAATCTCTCTTCTCAAAACCAACTCGCTACCACCGGTAAATCAAAGGAAGCTAGATAGGAGATTCTGGGAATGGGCTTATCAAAAATAGAATAGTGAATGGGAACCATAAAGCCATTGCAGATTTGGTACAAATGGTGTTTGTAAGAAGATTTCCACAATTTCTGGTGGTATATATGAATGGGTGAGGGGTCTTGGGCAGTCCACCTCCAACCGAGGACGGGAAACTCAGAATTGAAACATAATGTATCTAAAATATATGCACTGTAATAAAACGAGGGAATTTTCCTTTCAGTGACTACAGATTTAGCTCTAAAATCACGAACAGCTACGGCTAGCTTATCAGAGAGAATAGTGGCCCAATCCATAATTATGTTGTTTACTGCTGCTTCCATTAGAGGAACCATCTCTATGGTAAAGTTAGAGGAGTCATGTAATCCCCATATCCTACACATCATTATCCCCGCATAACAATAGGGAGAAGCCAAAGAATCGACTGAGTACTTACCGGAAGACTCGTGCTTGTGTTTGGCTGGATTCTGTCTCCAATCCCGGATAGGTTCGGATTCGACTTCATTATCACTTGCAAATTTCTCTAGGAACGTCTTGTTATACACTTTCTCTGGCTCAGGCCAATGATACATTTGCCTTAGATGCTCTGGCTTGAACGATTCAAAAATCCTCCCATCTCTGGTGTTAAAAGTTCTGTCGAGGATTGGAATTTCCTCAATTGCCCATCGCACGACGTCTGTGTAGGGAAGAATCTGTTCTCTGGCCGCTATCCTGTGAAGGAAAGAATCGGCTAAATCTTTGAGAGTGCAATCAGACTTGCGAGTAGGATCCGCAGTAGCTTCTGTCACTGCCTTTTCTGGTTGTTCGGCTTCAATCAAATTATACTTGCCTTGCCATGTAGCTCTGGTAAGACCCGTGCATGTAGTATCTGATATTAAGCCCTTCTTTTTATCTGTGGCAGCTTGTCCTGCAACTGATGTAGCAGCGGAACCCATGGTCTTCTTAGATTTCTTTCCCATCATGCTCAGGCTTCTGTTAGAAGATGAATTCTGCACAAAGGCAAAAAAACCGTAACATAGAAATATAATAATGAGGACTTATGGTGGGAGAGATATATCAATCGAAGCGTGCTGAGAGATTAACTCTCAAAAATGGCTGTGGATCCAATCAATGAGAAGATATTACAGATATATTAAATGGTCGTTTAAGGCCTGCTACTCCTTAAATGCTTATTACACCATTATCCGGTTGAATGACTCCCTTAAGCGTGCAATGGATATTTTGGCGGTTGAGCGCAGGTGATCGTTAATCGAAGGGGCAAAACTTTAAATATGAATACATCACCTTATCCCTCCATTTAACGGCTTTTTCAAAATCCGCGCTCTATCGATCGGATATCAATAATACTTTAGATCTTCAAGCTATGCCTTTTGAAATTTCGATCGCCGATAGCGATATCGCATCGCTTTAGGAGAATAGGTATTATATAATCATAAGCATAGGATCCTCCCGAACGCCGATTGTGACGTCGCATCGGATTAGCGCGAAGAAATATAACAAGGTGCATTTAGAGTGAATTGCCGATTCCCCGATCACCAATATTGCATCGCATCGGGGGTAAGACCTGGGCGCCTTATTAATGTGCATGGAATGTTGCCGACTGCCGATTGCGCAATTGCATCGGATCGGAGCAAATGACTTAAGATGCTTTGACCGCATACGGAGTATCGCCGATAGCCGATTGTTGATATCGCGTCGCGTCGGAGTTTATGTTATGTGCGTTTTTAAGATGTGTATGAAGTGTTGCCGATCGCCGATTGCGATATCGCATCGGGGGGTAATCAATGTGCCGCTTATTTATATTTCTTATGTCATTGCGATATGCGATCTTGCGATCACTTTATCGCAATGACAAAGATTTGCCTTATTTCTTTAAAGGGTTTTTTTCAAAAAGGGTTTTATGAAATGAATTCATTTGATTATCGGACCTCTTTTGAACAATAAAAGAATTGATACCAATTAAACTTTGAAGGGACCCATTTCATACGTTACTATTTATAAGTAAAGATGATATGAAATGGGGGGTTGTTGTAGAGCACAACAATTGGCGATTCGCTGGAAGAACCAGTTATCTCTTTCAAAAATAGAAACATTTTAGCTTTTTCAAAAATAGAGTTTCAATCAATGGGGAAAATTCTAATATAACTAGATTTCTATGTATTCTGAGAAAAATGAAACTATTTTGTTGACTTCCTCTTTTTTAAGAAAATGAAAACATTTTAGGCTTTTAAAATAGGCCTTCATTGGTTTATAATGATAAAATAGAATACCTTTCCAAATCAGCCTTTATAGTAAACTCATTTGTCATAGGTAGAGCCTCTGCTGCCAGCAAACATCTATAGTTTCGACAAGGATACCTATTAACCATGTGATTGTCCATTGTCCCATCCAATTAAGAGTGTGATTAACAGAATGAATTCAAAATATTTTTTCATATTTTGTACTTCATTTCCTTTTTTCTTCTTTGTCATTGATAAGATAAAAAGCCATTGTCCTGGTTTGGTGGCCAGCTGTTGACAATGCCACTCACTGATAGTAGTCTAACTGAACAAGCTGGCTCGTGATGAGACCCCTTGTCTTGTAATTTCAAGCCATTACCCTGTTTTGGTTTGCAGTATTGGTAATGTCAGATAAACTATTTCTCTATGAACATGGTAAGCAGGCTTGTAATAAGACCTCTTATCTTTAATATCTTATATTTTAGAATTACACTCTGAATAATCATAAACTTTAATGAATGGGGTGAACAAATTTCTCCTTAAGAGTAAATGGATGACAGGGTAAGAGTTGAAGATGCTGAGATTAGATTGATTTCTATCTTAGTATGGATAACCTTTAGAGACCAATTTAAAAACAGAAAATGAGTTATAATATTTCTATGCTTTGAGAGGAGTTGACAAAACTTGAATTGTGATTTCAGAATACAAAGATATCTAATTTCCTAGAAATTATCCTTTTTGGTTAAAAGTTCTATCATTTTAAAAGTAAATGTTCATACTCGTTCTGTGGGACAACTTTTCAAACACAGCAAAAGGTCAATGGGAGACATCTCACAACCTTATTTCCTAAAAATCCTACAAACTATAAAATCCTACTGAAATGAAAGGAGAAGGGGTTACCTCCTCAGTTAAAGAATTTCTTCAAGACAAGGCCATTAATAGGGAGAGAATCTCTCAAACCTGATAAATCTTGCAATATAAAGGTTGAATGGCCTATCTTTTCACAGATCTGAAATGGTCCAAGCCACAATTTCTGGAACTTGGAGTGTTTACCCTTGTCTTCATGGGCTTTGTCCCATTTCAGAACTAAATCACCGACTTGGAATTGTTTTGAACCGGATGAGACTGAATCAAAAGCTGCTTTGATGACTTGCTGATGTTTGGCATGGATAACCTTGGCTTTTTCTCTTTCCTCCTCTAATTTTAGGATCTAGTCATGTCTAAACTGAATAGAAGAGGAAGGAGTTTCCTCAATAAACTGCACTAGGGCTAAAGAAGGAAGAACAAGATTTGTGGGTAAGATTGCTTATTTTCCATAGACAAGATTAAATGGAGAAGTTCCAATAGAAGCTTTCTGTGTTATCATATCAGCCCATATTGCAAACACTAAAGATTTGTGCCAATTTCTCTGATTTTGTTCGATAGTTCGCTTAATGATTTTAATCAGATTCTTATTAGTAGATTCTGCTAAACCATTTCCTTGGGGATAGTAATTAGCAGAATATTTTAACCTAAATCCACTTTTAATAGCGAAATCAAACATAGCATTGCCTGAAAAGTAAGATGCATTATCAAAAACAAGAGCGTTTGGGACACCAAACCTGGTAATAATGAATTGGTCTATGAATTCAATGATTGCTTCAGAATTTGTTGTCTTTAAAGGGATTGCCTCAACCCACTTTTTAAAGTAATCGGTAGCAGTAAGGATATACTTATGCTGTTTGGAAGATGCTGGAGTAATCTCCCCAATGATATCCAATCCCCATTGCTCAAATGGTTGCTCAATGTTGATTGGTTGCAGAGGGAAAGCTGATTTACATTGTCTTCCGCTAGCAGTTTGACAATTTAGACATTTCCTTACGTACTCGTGAGCATCTTTAAACAAAGTAGGCCAATAGTAACCAGCATGAATAATTTTGTGAGCTGTTGTGTCAGCTCCGAAATGTCCTCCTGCTGGTCCGTCATGTAACTCCTGCAAAACCTTTTGGGCTTCAGGTTTCTCAAGACATCTTAACAAGATAGAATCATAATTCTGCCTAAAAAGCACGTCATCAATGATTGTAAAATTCTTCTCTTTTAACCTAATGGCCCTTTTGTTTTTGTAAGACAAATTCGGAGGTGCATAACCATTCTTTAAATAAAAGATTAAATCTGCATATTGAGATCCAGAATCAGTAACACTTATCTGATTAATTTCTTGAGTTTGATCTGTATCGCTTGACTCTGGAATGTTGGATGCTCCTGCCAATATCCTGCAAAAACCTTGGCCCCTAACAATCTTTGCTGGCCTAATTTCTAAGTCATACTCTTGAAGCGCTGTGACCCAATTTGCCCTTTTTTCACCCAGCTCTTTTTGGATTAATAGTTGCCTAACTGCCGGGAAAGGAACTATTACTTTTGTATGGGTTTTTAAAAGGAAGGGTCTATAATGTTTGACCGCTTTGAATACAGCAAAGGCTTGTTTTTCTACATCGGAGTAATTTAATTCGGCACCCTGAAGATTTGAGCTGAAGAATGATATGGGTGCTTCCAAATTGTGAGCATTTGGCTACGTGAGAACTGCAGCATAAGACACGTCGGATGCAATGGTATACAATGTAAAATGATTAGAAAAATTTGGAGTATTCAAGGCTGGGGCATTGATTATTGATTGCTTGATTACATCAAAAGCTTGCTTTTCTGCTGATCCCCACTTGAAGACTGAATTCTTCTTGATCATTGTCTGAAGTGGTAATATAATTTGAGAAAAATCTGGAACAAATCGTTTAACAAAATTGATCTGGCCTAAAAATGACTGCATCGACTTTTTATTGTGTGGGAAAGGGATTTCAGAAATTTCCTTGATCCGATCAGGATCGATATAAATGCCATCTTTGGATACAATAAAGCCTAAGAGTTTTCCTTGATCAAGAGCAAAGAAAGACTTTTTTGGGTTCAGAGAAATACCATATCTTTTGCATCGCTGAAAGATTTGATTTAAGTCATGCAAATGATTATACCTCTTCTTAGAAAATACAGTAATATCGTCTAGATAGACGACTACTGTTCGATTAATCAACCCTCTAAAGGCTATATCCATAGCTCTCTGGAATGTTGCTCCTGCATTTATAAGTCCGAAAGGCATTTTCTGATATGCATATGTTCCCCATTTTGTTCTGAATGTGGTTTTAAGTTGGTCATCAGGATGAACCAGAACTTGGTTATATCCTGAGAATCCATCAAGAAAGGACATCAATTCAGAGCCTACTACTGATTGGAGTATTTGCTCCATAGTAGGTAATTGGAAGTTATCTTTCAAGCTCGCTTTGTTCAGGTTCCTGAAATCAATACAAATTCGAATGTCGCCATTTTTCTTTCTGACTGGCACCATATTAGAGACCCAGTTTGAGTGTCGGACAGGGAAAATAATCTTGGCTTTCAAGAGCTTGTTAAGTTCCGACTTTATCTGGCTCTCTAAATTTGGATGTATTTTTCTTAACTTCTGCTGAATCGGTTTCTGATCAGGAAGCATAGGAATGGTATGATGGATAATAGATGTATCATATGTCTTCAAATCATCATACTTCCAAGCAAAGACCTGTTTGTTTTTTCTTAACAGTTTGATGAATGCCTCCTTCTCTTCCAAGGAAAGTCCTAATCCTAAATTGATGTTTTGAGGAGCATGGTCAGTACCTAGATTTATCAATTCAAACCTAAGGGTAGAACTTTGAAGCTTTGCATTAATTACAGGTTTAAACCTATCTTTGATATCATAAAGATCTTCGAGCTTTACCACTGGTTTAGGAATTGAATTTTCCTGAGGTGTTTCTTTCATCTGTAGATCATGGTCATTTTCCTCAATAATTTGATTGTCATAGGACTTTTCAGAAGTTAGAAATTGCAAAATATCTTCATCATGGTTAAATACTCTCCAATTAGTGACATTGTCGGGAATTGAAGGCCTAAAAAGTAATTCTACGGAAAATCTATCAAGGCTGTAGTCTTCAGAAGGTAGAAGCTTGGAAGCTACATTGGCTAGTAGGTCGGCTGCCGAGTTTTGCGACCTAGGAATGGAGGAAATGTTAAATGCTGAAAAGTGTGAGGTAAGATCCTGTACTAGCGATTGATAATGCTTGAGGTGATTTGAAAGACAATGAATTGCATTCCTCACCTGTTTAACAATAATTTCCGAATCGCCGAATACTTTTAGATATTGCACTTTAAGGCCGATTGCTTTATATAATCCCTGGACTAAAGCTTCATATTCGGTTGTGTTGTTAGTGCAGTCAAATTCTAACCTGCAAGACAGCATTGTCTTTTCTCCTTGTGGACTAACCAAAATGCAACCTGCTCCTGAGCCTTCACTGGACTTAGAGCCATCAAAATATAAAGACCAAAATAAAGGAGTATTAACAAAAATATTTACATTTTCCTCAGCATCATTAAAACATCTAGACTTATCAGTTTGTGAAAAAATTTCAATCTGAGATGTAAAATGATTAACTGAAAAAGGAGATGGTTGGGCAACAAAGTTGCCAAAGAATGACTCTGACGAATAATTCCCCAAAATGTTGTTGTTGAACGCTACAGGTTGGTTTTCTTGCTCAAATTCAGTAACTGTGTGGGTCATGTGCTTCTCTCGATCGATCCTTATTTGATTTGGCTTTCCCTTGTAGGGAAGCCACATATGTGACCAATCTGTGGAAATATACCCATGCAATTTTTCGGACCAATCCCTACTCAAAATTAAACCGTAGAATTTAGGTATGTCAGCTATTAAGATGTCAATCCTCTGTACAATTCTGGGATCGGCAAACAACCTGATAGTTACGGAATTAATTTCTCCCACAACCTGCACTTTGGTCCTGTCCAACTGTACAATATGAATAGCGGATTTCTGAGGTTCAATGTTCAGTTTAGTGCAAACTGAAGCTGGCATTATGTTAGATGATGCCCCTGAATCAATTAAACAGTTGTGCAGGTTTCTGTTATAAATCTCATAGGTCAGCAGGAAGGGTGGAGTATGAGAATTCGATCTATCTCCAATTAGAACTGAATCGGTAGCTTCAACCATACCTGGAGGAGGTTGGCCTGAATCATTAGCAGCTTTTGCACTAGGAAGGGGTGTAGAGGGAACAGCATTCAATTCTTTGAGAAGTAATTTTTGCTGATGCTTTAATTTACTAAGCTCAAACATAGTTATGTTTGCTTTAGTTTTCTTCATGTCATCAACAATGTTATATTCCATTGAATCGGATACCACTAATGTTTTGGATGTTGAAGGAGAATTAGAAGTTGAAGGCTGGTTTTGGGGAACTACTACAGGCGACTTCTTAGGGGGAAATTTTTCCTTTGTTGTGGTAGCACCTGCACTCCTTTTCTTTGAAGTTGCCTGGGCAGGTTCAGAAGTACTTTTACTTCTTGTAGTAACCGGGAAGGCTTCTTCTTCGTTATCGGTATCAGAGTTGGGGAGTATAAAATCCCACATTCTGTGGCATTCAGCGACTTCTTCTTCATCATCAGTTTGTGAGGTTGTTTCCTCTTCCTCTTCTTCTTGCTCTGAATCTGCGTTAGATATAACATTAGGTGGCTTTGTTTCAGTTTTCTTATAAGTCCTAAATGGTCTTTTGTTTGAGGTTTCGGCGACCTGTTTCTTTATTTCAACCATTTTGTTAGACAAATTTTTCAGGACTTTTTGTAAACCCTCCATGTTGTATGGGTCTTTTGGGGTTTTCTTCTTGGAATCCTCTTTAAATGAGACTTTTTTGGCTTTTCTGTCTTCCAAAGCAGCTTTCTTCTCTAGAGCATTGATGCGCTTTTCCACAGCAAGTGCTTCTCTCATGTTTTCAGCTAAGGTAGGTTTCCCAGCCCTGTCCACAAAAATGGCTATGTTGGCAGGTAGGGCAGTAATATACCATTCGCTTCGAATTTGTTCACTTGGTTTGGAAGCTGTAGGGATTTTATTCAAGAGTTTATTAAATCTAGCGTTAAATTCCTTTATTGGTTCCCTATGCTCTATTCTTAGATTGGAGAGGTCATTTATTAAAGTAGCTAAGGACCTATCATCTCCATATTTGGTAAGAAACTGCTCTTGGCAAGTGTTCCAACTGGTAATTGAACCAGAGGGTAAGGAAAAATACCAGGATCCAGCTGATCCTTGCAAGGTGTAAGGGAAGAGTCTTACAACAACATCTTGTTCTGTCACTCCTTTCAAGTTAACTGCTAACATAAAATTATTAATGTGTTCTTCAGCTTGGGTCCCATCATCTGGGTTAAATTTAGGTAGCCATTTTTCAGGAGCATCTGGTAAAGGATGCAATGGTGCAGGCATGTTGACTGCACCTGGCCTAGTCCATGGATCTGCCATTATAATAGCAACAGTGGTTGATACTACTATTGGAATTCCAGATGTATGGGAAGGAATTAATGATGAGGAGTGAACAGGTTGGGATGTTGAGGCTTCTAATCCCTGGTGAACGACAATATGTAATGGGGGAGTGGATGGTTGACTTTGCAGAGGAGAAGATGCAATGGAAGACGTGGATGAAAGCTCTTCACTATCAGATCCTTCAGTAATTTTCTTTGCCTTTTTCCTTTTGGGTAAAGGGAACTCAGTGGGTTCAATACCGAGTTTTTCGCTCTCAAGTCTGGTGAGAGGATGAGTTAGATTGAACTGCGAAGTCGCACTGCTTTGTGATACCTCAGATTTCTGTGGTGAAATCGAGAAGCTCTGAAGTTTATGGATTAGAGACTGGACTTCAGGTGATTCAAGACTTAATTGTTCTGGGGTATGATGGGTTTGAGCAATGGTAGTTGATTCCCCTTCTCCTTGTTTGGATACCGGCGAACCAGTATGCCAATGGGAAGATCGAGGGGATACGGAGGGAGAATTACTCTTAGAATGGCTTATAGGTTTTGACTTATGTGCCATTCACAGTTGATGGCCCTCCTTCTAGCGCCAATTATGTTGATGCCTTGAAAATCACTGCAACAACATTGGGGAAACCACCCGGTCCGGACCTTAGTACAGCTCCTTTTCCGTTTGGAATAGTGGCTCCGACTGGGGATAATGGGACCAGTTTACCAAAAATTATAGGTAAACAGAATGGATGAATGACTTATAGAATATGCTGGCGATAAGCGAATGACTAAAACTATCAGCAAAATATAATAACTATAATCTATCCCGGGGACTTATTGATTTCTAAAGCGTAGCGTTTGATGATCTGTGCTTTAAGACAGGCATATAGATGACTCCATCTCTAAAACATAGATATTAAATCATTCAAGACTGTTGTGCATAAATAGTTACGCAAAGAGATAACAGCGAAATTACCACACTTTATCATTTATATCATTGTTACATGCATGATTAAAGGAAAAGGCATATCGCAAAACATCCAATAGTGGAATGAGATAGAGATTTGCTGTTACAGCACATACATGTATTCAACAATAGCAAGAATAATTACACAACAATTCATATAAAAGGAATGAATACAGATACAGATAAAAGTACCATATAAGCTGCTTAACACTCCCATATATCAATCGCTATGTCGCAGTTCTTCCTTCGACTCAGAAAACATCCCCAACAAAAGACAGTAGTGCGCAATTGCATAAAGAAACTTCCTTGTCAAATTAAGAACGATTGGTCGAGTTTCATAAAAGAATATAGGCTGAAGCACAGTAGTGAAAACTTCAGTCTTTAAGTCTATTACAAAATTCTACGACCCTTTCCAAAACAATGAAAGGGTCTATAAATACTAAGCTAATCTAAATATCTAATAAACATAAATCCTACATAATTGGCATCAATAAATATTGATCCTATTTCCTGGAGCGATCTGGCAATCGGCGGCAATGATTCATCAGGTAGGCTCTTTGCCTTTAAACCTGAGCTGACTTATCGCTAGCATTGGTTCTACTTCAGGCGGTTTGTTGAGGCGCGAACTGAGCTGAGCAGCGTATGTGGCATCTTGAATATCGGGAATTATACACCCGAGTGCATCAGTTAAACACTTGAGGGCAGACCTTTGTGTGTGTGGCTTGATCAGAAAGAGCCAATATGCATCGAAAGTCAAAGTGTTAACCCCAGCGATTAATCTCCCCTTCTCCTCTAAGTCAGGATAACTTGTTTGCTCAATCACATTTGTTGTTGTTATTCTTCCAGGTGTACACTGGGAGATCATGTTTGCTAGGTAGAGGGTGTTGTTGATCAGATCAATCATATTGCTGGCAGTTAATTTACATCTTGAAGCCGCCCTTTCTGCTTTCATCACTTGAGTGTGCCATTCTGTAAAGAGTATGTCCTTGTATGTTTCTTGGATTCTAGGCAAATTCGCTGCTTTTCCCACATCAGAATCTTTCCAATCAAGATAGCCGATTATGGTTTCTTCAGCTTGGTCTAACTCATTCCTGGCCCTCTCTACTTGCTGACATACTGATGTAGTTAGCTCGCACAATGGTTCTTCCTCATTGAGTTGATTACACAGGAGTCTAATCTGCGATATTAAAGCACTGTTTATTTGTGATGCCTCTGCTCTGAAATCTTCCACTTTTTGGGTGCCTTTTATGACTTCGAGCCGTGATGATAATTGAGTTATTTTCTCATCCTTCGTTTTCATCATCAGCTCATTTGCTGTCCTCAACTGTGCCAATGCCTCCGATAACTCCTTTTGTTTCTGGATCGCGCTTTGGTCGATCCTCTGCCTTTCTTCCTGCAATTGTTGGGTCAATTGATCATTCATTTGTTGTTGTACCAGCAACTGCTCCTCTGCTTGTGCTGCCCTCTGTTTTGCCTCGGTCACTTCTGCCTGTAGTGCAAAAATTTCTTGATCTTTAGTCTTCAGTAGAAGACTTACCTCTGATGCCTTATCAATAGTCGCTGCAGAATAGGCACCTGCATACTGTGACAGCTTTGTTAGGTCATCGGAGGGGTCCAATTCCTCCTTCCATACTACATTACCCGTGACTGTTTGCTCTGGAAAGATAGAAGGTTGATCAATCCTTCGTCTTTTCCTTGATCGCTTTACAACTGCTCTATGCCTTGGGCTGTAGAAAACATCCAAGGGAGGAATATCTTCCACTTGGAGAACGATTTGATCGGAAGGGTCTTTAGGAATTACCTCAACATCCTTAGAAATGGGTGGGCCGCTGGTTCCGCTTAGAACCTGAGGAGAAGTGATGTCCTGTGTATCATTTGTCTTGGAAGTGTCCCCATCTTTTGAACATTCCAATCCACTGATGATGGAATGAAATTGCTGCCATTCTTGAAATAGTTTGGGGTCTATGGTAGTGTCCACATTGACATCGGTGGTTTGTTTCTGCTTCTCGGCTTGGGACTCGCTCCGCTCTTTTTCCTGCTCTTTCCTCTGCTGCTCTTCTTGCTCTCTCCTCTGTTTTTCTTCTTGTTCCCTTTTCTGCCTATCTGCCAATTCTTTTTCCTGTTTCTCTTCTTGTTCCCTCTTCTGTTGTGCCTCTACCTCTTTCTTCTTTTTCTCTTCTTGTTCCATTTGTGCTCTCTGTTGTTTTTCTGCTTGTTCTTTCCTTTGCCTTTCCACTTGTTCTTTTCTCTGCCTTTCTGCCTGTTGCTTCTTCTGATTTTCCGTTATAACAGGAGGCTGGCTTGACTGTTGCCGACCAGGCTCGCTTGAAGACGTCACTGGGGTTGTTGCTAGTAAATCTAGAGGCAGAGTTTGCAACCTCTGCTCCCTAAGTTTATTGAACTCAGTTACCCCTTCATCATTATATTTCAATCGAGCAAGTTCTTTAGCTTGACCTATTGTTTCGATTGAAACGAATAGGTCGTCAAACCAATCTTCTTGATGGTCAAATTTTGTTAATTTGGCCTATTCTAATGCAGTATAGGCATTTTTGTTTGGATCATATAGCCTATTCGGGATAGTGGCTAGGGTTAAGGACTGAATCTTTGTGGCTTCCTTTTTTGCGTGTTTGAGATCATGCAGAGTATAGACACCAATTCTCAAGCGAAAAGAGGGCCAGCCCCTCTTCTTTTCTTTCTTGAGAGTCTGTGTAGTACTCTCTGCCATAATTTGATAGGAGATTTCTCTTGCTAGCAGTTTATCTGGAATATACAAAGGGAGAACATGCGGATTGGCTTGGCTGCCGAAAACCCTAATGTAGGTAAATCTCTCTTCTCCAAACCAACTCGCTACCGCCGGTAAATCAAAGGAAGCTAGATAGGAGATTCTGGGAATGGGCTTATCAAAAATAGAATAATGAATGGGAACCATAAAGCCATTGCAGATTTGGTACAAATGGTGTTTGTAAGAAGATTTCCACAATTTCTGGTGGTATATATGAATGGGTGAGGGGTCTTGGGCAGTCCACCTCCAACCGAGGACGGGAAACT
Organism: Pinus tabuliformis; assembly: GCA_031772625.1. Lineage (NCBI taxonomy): Eukaryota > Viridiplantae > Streptophyta > Pinopsida > Pinales > Pinaceae > Pinus > Pinus tabuliformis. Next base: position 1,097,957,696 of record CM062817.1, read on the forward strand.
CAGAATTGAAACATAATGTATCTAAAATATATGCACTGTAATAAAACGGGGGAATTTTCCTTTCAGTGACTACAGATTTAGCTCTAAAATCACGAACAGCTACGGCTAGCTTATCAGAGAGAATAGTGGCCCAATCCATAATTATGCTGTTTACTGTTGCTTCCATTAGAGGAACCATCTCTATGGTAAAGTTAGCGGATTCATGTAATCCCCATAGCCTACACATCATTATCCCCGCATAACAATAGGGAGAAGCCAAAGAATCGACTGAGTACTTACCGGAAGACTCGTGCTTGTGTTTGGCTGGATTCTGTCTCCAATCCCGGATAGGTTCGGATTCGACTTCATTATCACTTGCAAATTTCTCTAGGAATGTCTTGTTATACACTTTCTCTGGCTCAGGCCAATGATACATTTTCCTTAGATGCTCTGGCTTGAACGATCCGAAAATCCTCCCATCTCTGGTGTTAAAAGTTCTGTCGAGGATTGGAATTTCCTCAATTGCCCATCGCACGATGTCTGTGTAGGGAAGAATCTGTTCTCTGGCCGCTATCCTGTGAAGGAAAGAATCGGCTAAATCTTTGAGAGTGCAATTAGACTTGCGAGTAGGATCCGCAGTAGCTTCCGTCACTGCCTTTTCTGGTTGTTCGGCTTCAATCAAATTATACGTGCCTTGCCATGTAGCTCTGGTAAGACCCGTGCATGTAGTATCTGATATTAAGCCCTTCTTTTTATCTGTGGCAGCTTGTCCTGCAACTGATGTAGCAGCGGAAACCGCGGTCTTCTTATATTTCTTTCCCATCATGCTCAGGCTTCTGTTAGAAGATGAATTCTGCACAAAGGCAAAAAAACCGTAACATAGAAATATAAAAATGAGGACTTATGGTGGGAGAGATATATCAATCGAAGCGTGCTGAGAGATTAACTCTCAAAAATGGTTGCGGATCCAATCAATGAGAAGATATTACAGATATATTAAATGGCCGTTTAAGGCCTGCTACTCCTTAAATTCCTATTACACCATTATCCGGTTGAATGACTCCCTTAAGCGTGCAATGGATATTTTGGCGGTTGAGCGCAGGTGATCGTTAATCGAAGGGGAAAAACTTTAAATATGAATACATCACCTTATCCCTCCATTTAACGGCTTTTTCGAAATCCGCGCTCTATTGATCGGATATCAATAATACTTTAGATCTTCAAGCTATGCCTTTTGAAATTCTGATCGCCGATAGCGATATCGCATCGCTTTAGGAGAATAAGTATTATATAATCATAAGCATAGGATCCTCCCGAACGCCGATTGCGACGTCGCATCGGATTAGCGCGAAGAAATATAACAAGGTGCATTTAGAGTGAATTGTCGATTCCCCGATCGTCGATATTGCATCGCATCGGGGGTAAGACCTGGGCGCCTTATTAATGTGCATGGAATGTTGCCGACTGTCGATTGCACAATTGCATCGGATCGGAGTAAATGACTTAAGATGCTTTGACCGCATACGGAGTATCGCCGATAGCCGATCGCCGATATCGCGTCGCGTCAGAGCTTATGTTATGTGCGTTTTTAAGATGTGTATGAAGTGTTGCCGATCGCCGATTGCGATATCGCATCGGGGGGTAATCAATGTGCCGCTTATTTATATTTCTTATGTCATTGCGATATGCGATCTTGCGATCGCTTTATCGCAATGACAAAGATTTGCCTTATTTCTTTAAAGGGTTTTTTTCAAAAAGGGTTTTATGAAATGAATTCATTTGATTATCGGACCTCTTTTGAACAATAAAAGAATTGATACCAATTAAACTTTGAAGGGACCCATTTCATACGTTAATATTTATAAGTAAAGATGATATGAAATGGGGGGTTGTTGTAGAGCACAACATGTTGCAAGGTCGCTTTGATGATCTACATATCCTGCTCTATCTCAGCCAACACATTAGCATCATAACATACCAACAACATCATGATGACCTAAACTGCACACAGTGACCTCACAATGCATGTTTGACCTACTATACATGCATAACTATAACCATGACAATGCATGCATAACAACATATAGACACTGACATGCATAACAAATTCATATACAACCATACACTCATGATGAAAAATCCCACAAAAAGACCATCAACCTTCACATGGCGACATCACTACAACTATGATCAACACCATGCAAATGCAACAAACACATGGACTACAACAAAAGAAACACATATTCAACCGACATGAATGCATGGCCAACACACCACTCATCCATTCTGAGGGGTGAACCATGCTCTGATAACACTCTATAGTATTATATATAACCCAAAGTGAGTGCAACATTCTCTGATACACTCTGTAACACCCTCCTCCCACATCTACCCAAGTAACCCACCAACCGGGGAAAACATGTGATGAGAGGCTACTATGATTGGATTCAACCTCCTAGGTGACCTTAAGGAAGTGGAATCGACGGAAACACAACATACAAACCTTCCACATCAGCTACAGAACCCCTAAGAACCATCCCAACATTTCTAGTAACCAGCCCGTGGGTGCCACTGAGGTTTTAAATCACTTGACCTCTGGATGCTCCCATGTTATGGACCTGATAGTGTCCAGGAGGCTCTCCAGCTCTCATGACAAGGAATGCTAGTGTCCAGGGACTATTTTTCTCAGTGTTGTGCCACCGTCCTCGATATTTGAGCCACTTTTTCATGCCTAGAGCCCAAGTCACTGCCAGAATTGAATGACACCTTGAGAACATAAAGATAACAAGGAAACAATGATGCAAATGCAAATACTTGAACAAGCCCTTAACTAGACCCTTACTGGCCGTGACATGCATGTCTTCAAACAAATCACAAATATGTAATATACTGGTGTAAATGACATATTTAAGCATAGGGGTATCATACTTATTTGAGAATCGCTATGAAGCATTGGTCCCTTATATCATCTGCTGCATTATCGTCTATTAGGTCATAGATACATTGTTCATTCATTTACAAGTAAAAACGTGATGAGAGCCATACATAGCCATTGTCATAAAACATATACATAATCAACATAATAGCAACATAAATACCAAGGAAATCACAACCATATGATCCACATATAAACCAATATATTACTCATATAAATACAAGGAGAAATAACCTCATATTGATGATGCAAAATCCAAACCGGGATGAGACTACCACGTTCCACCCGACCATAGAATGGTTGAGCCAAATATCTCTTCATCCATTCATCCTTGTGTCATATTCCAAGCATGAATGTGGGACTCAAACCAAAAGAACCAACTAGGGCATCCCGAGGCTAAGCCACCTCATCCTCATCAATAGAAACTAGGATTTACCGTAATCCATCCCAGATTACTAGACCTACACAATAAACATGTAATAACCATATTTACCATGATCTCCACCAGGACACTAGGCCAAAACAAGCATAGATGCCACCGGATTTCTCCACCTACACCATGAGGAATTTTCCTATCTCCTAGTCTCTCAAGCTTTATCGCAATCCACACCGAATCACTAAGCCCTAAACCGATCCCCACTCTCTAGGATTTACCACATATCCCATCTCGGGATTACTAGGCCCAACGGAGAGCAATCCACCTCTTGGCTTTACTGTATATCTTGCCATCAACCGACAAGGATTCCTAGGCCCACCGAGGCACAAAATCATGGCTTTACCACAACCCACAGTCTGGCTCAGGGGTTACTAGGCCATTGGATTTATCGTGATCCACAGACCGATTCAGGGACCACTAGGGCATGTGTTCCATCATTCAAATATCCACCTCACTCAACTTCAAATCCATCCGGTAATCCAGATCAACCAAAACATGAGAAACCCATCACACCATGGTTATCCGGAAATGGAAAGGCTAGGTTGAAAACATTGTCACACCTAGCAAACCCTATGCCATAACCGCAAAGAACCACATGCAATACCATGCATGCCAAATCTAGCAAGGAAAACTTGCAAAGAATATTGATGTAGCTGCTTGATCCTACTCTTCCTTGCTTTCTCCTTCTTTCCTCTCGCTTTCTTTTCCTTTCTTGATCCAATGCCAAAACCTGAGAAAAACTTGCCAACTAATTCTCATAAGCCTTTTTATCAATGAGGCCTCTATTTTCGTCATTTTCCATTATTTTCCTTCAATTTCCTCCTTAAATGCAACCTGCGACCTTTCACCTTCCATTTGTCCTAATTTCCCTTATTTTCATAAATAAATGCTAATTAATGTCATTTTGCCTTTCCAAAGCCTTTGCCTTTACCAATTTCCTTGGCCATAATAACCAAAATGAACATCCACTAGGATGTTTTTCCCACCATTCAACTTGGAATATGTATCCCATCACCATGGCCTTATATATTTTTACATGGAATTTTCACCAGGGTTGTTACATATATAATATTAATAAAAAGTAATAAGAAAAGGAAATAAAATTGAGAAAGAGGATAAAACCCAAGTTGAAAGATATTGTAAAATAGCATTTTTTGTAAAACTCTTTATTAATAAAAAGATTAGATACTAGAGTAGATCCATCTTAACTCGCCAAGAGGGATCAAATCCCATTTCACTCTAAAGAGGTTTGCATTTCAAAATATTTGATCCCTCTCGATGCTTGGTTGATTGGGAGTCAAGATGGATATAGGCAGGTAATTAAGAATCATTTTCCCTATGTCTATCTTGCATATTCAATGTCACTTTCTAGGGTGGTGGGATAAAACATTCTCACTTTGGGTGTTATTTTGTATCTAAGGTTAGTGATGTAGAAATATCCTACCTAAATTGCATCAAGGTTTTCCTTTGCCTCCAAATTCTACAAAAAAACTTATATAAATTCGCCAGTTGCTAGCTTCTTCCGAAACAAAAGGGAACCCATAGAACTAATGGGTTATTTGGGCATAGAGTTGGATGAAGATTCAAATATTGTGCATGTGTTCTATTGTTTTTGAAAGAAATATACCGATTTTTCATTCTTGTAAGCGCATTGAGCGGGAGTGGACGAGAAAATTTAATGAGAAAAACCATTGGGTGGCATATGAAGAGGGTGAAGATGGTGAGGAAATGGAAGGCGTTATTTGGCATAAGTTTCATCTTATAATACATGTCTATTTAAATTGTAAGCACTATTGGAAGGAATATAAATGGTTTATACCACATGCATGAATGAGTAAAAAGGGAGGAGAGGGGGAATAATAGAAAAGAGAAGGAGAAAAGCATACCTTTCTCCACATTTTGGCTAAAATCAAGTGTAGTATCTATTCTTATGAGTTTAATATTTTATATGTGGTTCATAGAACCACATGATATTAAATGTATTTTTCTAAGGGAGTTTCCACTCACAATAGCTTGCTATTGGGGCTTTTGAGTGTGCACAAGAACTGGAGCATCAGCCTGACACACCCCAACAACGCAAAATAAATAAAAGTAAATAAAATTAAAGTGGTGGATTGTTTGTTGGGATTGAACCTGCAGGGGCTCCCGAGTCAATTGTGAAGGGAGGCCAACATGGCTTGGGTAGCAGTTGCAACATTCATCTTCTAAATTTCATATTGGGTGTTGTTTGCCATGCAAGGTACCGCATCTATGGTGTGTTTTCCCATCCGACCCTTTCGTTTCTCTGTTTCACGATATTCATTCCTTGTTTTCATCTTTCATTTCTCCGTTTCAACATATTCATTCCCGGTTTCCATTTATCATCATCATCATCATATTATGGGCGTTGGTCCCTCTATCATGTATGTATGTATGGGATGTGGGGTCTACCACACAAATTTCACTCCCTAAGTCCATCCATGTATGTGTACTCCCTTAATCCATGATAGCGTCGTGAGAAGGGATGGATGGATGGATAGATATATGTGTATGTCAAACAAATTTTGTTGTACACACAACAATGATTTCAATTTCAACTATGTTTTTGGATGTTGTGTTGAATTTATTTTTATTTTTTATGTATCACAACAATGATTTCACCTATGTTTTTGGATTTTAAGAAAAAAAAAAAATTTATGTATCACAACAACGATTTCAACTATGTTTTTGGATGTGAAGAATCTGGTTTTTTATGTATAGCGAGATTTCAACTATGGATTGACTTTACAAAAGAAGTGATGTGTTGTATATATATCCCAAATTCATTAACAACATGAGAATCGTGTAGGAAGAAGTGATGTGGTGTATATATCCCAAAGTCGTTAACAACAACTCTGGTAAACATTGCGCTGAAAATTTAAATTAGAAATGTGACAATGGGGATGAGTATGTTTCTAGAGATTTTTTCCATTGTCAGTGAGATGGTTTTGGATTATACAGAGTGTCAAATTCTTCTTCTTTAACACATATTAGTATGCTGATATGTTGCAAAATGAGGGCAGAATACCTTAGGGAGGGAGAGTGCAGGGTGCGTGCTCAAAAATATATACACAGAGAATACCTTAGGGAGGGAGAGTGCAGGGTGCGTGCTCAAAAATATATACACAGAGAATACCTTAGGGAGGGAGAGTGCAGGGTGCATGCTCAAAAATATATACACAGAGAATACCTTATGAAGGGAGAGTGCAGGCTGCATGCTCAAAAACATATACACAGTACTATTACTGAAATCATTTTGGGCAAAGGCAGATGACATTGTGTTGCGCCATATGTTTAGGATAGGATTGGATACCCACTGTAACATTGTGGAATAATGTTATGTTTGAATATATGACACTGGGAATTTGCGGAAATAATGTTCTGTTTGAAGTTATGACAATGGGAATAAGCCAAGTGACAAATTTTGGTTGTAACTATGCATACACTGCACACATTTCATTTTGGGCGAGAGGTGGAATAAAGTTTGAATGATGATATTTGATTGGTAATGATTTAGATGCCATGCTTATGACTCCTATTGCTACAGAAAGGGTGATTGGACAAAGATCATCCCTGCCTACAAGGCATCACTCACAGTTCAATTCATTGGGAAGTTGGGACATGTGCTCAATAATAGAAAGAAATAAACACAATCACTTTTCCTTGTTATTTTATCAATTATTCTGGTAATGGAATTTACAATGCTTATAACCTCCAATGCTTGAGGCTGTTTCGGCTACAACAATTCAAACCTCAACATGACCAAGTCCATTTGTCTCAAAGGTTACCCATTTCTCTAAGTCTCAGTATCGATTGCACTCACATTCACTGTTCAAAATAACTGTCAATGGATCCTTCTAAAACTAGGAATTATGGTTACGTTGTTTCTGCATTTTCTCCTCTCCACAAATATAGGGTCGTTGGACTCGTTTTAGGCCCATGACAGATGACACTTTGAACATCATCCAAATCAGATGAGAAAATAGGAATGAGAATTTGCAACTTTGGTCTTTCCCCTTCTTTTAGGGTAACAAAATCAATTGTAACATTGGATTTTTGGTTTCTAATGCATGACATATTGCTGACCCAAATATTTGCAAAGTTGTTCTCTGCCCTTTCACTATTGGCCTTGATGATAAAAAAAAAAAAAGAACAAAAAAGTTCTTCAATTGAACCATTATGGCTCAAAAAGTATATATTTCACGCTGTAAAAACCAGAAATCCAATGACAATATGTCCAGATGTGAAAGTATCCATTCTAATTCGATCTTGATGGTTCCAAAAAGTATATTTCACACTGTGAAAACCAGAAATCCAATGACAATATGTCTAGTTGTGAAAGTCTCCATTCTGAATTCGATTTTGATGGTTCTTCAAGACATTGCCCCAGCAATGCAGGTTTTGAATTTGTAATCAGGAATCATGTGGAAGAACCATCCTATGTTTTCTATAGGAAATATAGGCTAACCTGGCAAGAATTATGTCAACGTTGTGGCAGCCAAGAAGGAACTAAAGCATCCATAAATTGGAATGCAAGAGCATAAAACTTGGAAGGGGACTCAAAACTCAACTGTGATCAATTAAGAAATCAAGAATCTTTCGTGAGCCATTGGATGTTAGAGTCCATTTCCATAAATAAAAAGGGTGGCTTCCCTCATCTCCAATTTGGAACTCAAACACATAATGAGCCGGAAGGAGCATGCAAGATGGGTGCAACAAGATATCTAGATTTGCAGCATCCTCCAGGGTGATATGAAAAGGAAAAAATCAACAACTTCACATCCATAATGATGCTTAGCCTCTAGGGGATATGAAAATACAAAAACCAACCAACTTCACATCCAATGATGATGTTTAGAGCATCATATAGGAATAATGTGGGAGGATCAAGGATCTTTAATGATGGAACTTCAAGCCATCAATCCACCTTGCCACAAAATGAATAGTCGGGAAGGATCCATCCATCATGCCACTTGAAAATCATCTGAGAGTCGAATTTATCACCATTGGATAATGAAACCTAGATGCAAGTACAACGAATGGTCCAATGTGTAAAGTCGAGGATCTCAGAGTGTTTGGTATCTTATAATAGAGCATGCCCGATTGGGTATAGACTAGATCTAAATATTGAGCACAAGCAATAACTTGCTCTTCGGTCATGACTCCACCTTTGGCCACATATTCTGTTATGGGAGCTAACAAAGACTTGACAAACCATTCCTCTAACAACTGATCGGGAACACAAGTCTTGACTAACTGGCAGTAGTGTCTCCACTCATGAATGTGATCTGAAATGTGAGGAGAGTCTAATTGTTTAAAGTTAGTCAATAGTTTTGTCCCAGTTTCATATTTGATAGGAAACTGGAAATGTGTCAGGAAGGTAGTGGCTAAGTGTTGAAGTCATGAAACAATGCTCTAGGTAATTCAATATAACATTTAGTTGTAGTACCTGTAAGCGTTCGTTGGAAAAGACGTAGTTTAATGGAATCATCATTAATTGAATTAGATGAACACCATAGATGATACGTCATGACATGCGTCGACGGGTCTTCTTTAGGATTCCCATTGAACTTTGGGATATCATAAGGCAACTTAGTGGGAATAATCGGCCACCATGGCGAATGAGAAACGGGGTTGTTAGTAAGCCGAGTTAAATCTGGTAATTCAAGAGTGGCCATAAGAGGAAATTGTTTGTTAAATTTTGGAGGCAAATGGACTGGATATGAAGGCATATATTGGGCAAAAAACAGTTGCATTCCTAGATAAGGAGGGTTCTGATAATAAGGAACCTCGTTACCAAAATATGGAGGAGTTTGATAACCAGCATACAAGTGGGTATGTTTTCCAGTCCCATGATGGCGATAAATTTGTTCGAATGGTTGGGTTTGGATTTGTTGGCCTTGAAAAATCACTTGATGTGATCCATATTGTTGCCCGATTGGGTTTTGCACTTCCCCCTAGTTCTGCTAGTTCGCAATCAATGAGTAAACCATCTGGTTTTGGTCTTGCCGCTATGCACAAAACCCTCCATCTCATCCTCCCGTGGCTTCTGCTTCTGAGATAAATGTCATCTCATATAATAAAGGAAAGTCTCAACGACAACCCGAAAGCAATAAGAAAGGTAAAGGTAAGAAAAATAAAGATTCCTCACCATAGGATTTGTTATCACTCAAGAATTCTAATTTCAAAACCGCTCACATTAGTTTGATGGTAAAAAATTCAGTGCTAGTCTAGCTTTGAGTTTTTGTTTGCCTTAGAGTCTGAGTCTAAGGAGTCCACTATGCATCCTCATTCTTCACTGGTCTCATAATTTACACAATTTCCATGTGTCAACTTTGTTCAAAGGTTATTATGTGCTACAAAGCTCTTTAGGTGATTTCGTAGCGCATAAGTCAGTTTTAAGTGTTTTCGCAGCGCAACATGTTTCTAGTGATTTCGTAGCGAAACACGGTCTAAGTGATTTTGTGCTGATCCATAACAAATCTCACCCCAGCTGTCATATTTTCTGCAAGAAGTTTACGAGGATAGCATGTGCAAGGTCTTACAAGTTGGTCTTGACGCGTGTTCTGTAGCCTTCAAATGAGGGCTGGTGGCCTGACAAATGCTGCGGTGATATCATCTTTGCTAGAACCGATTAAGTGACAGTGAAAGTGTTGTGAAGCGGCCTGATGAAATTTATTATAAAGACCCTTTATTAAAGCCTTATATATTTTATGATATAACTCATGAAAGAGAATCTCATAGAGGTGGCTCTGTTTCATATCAGAATATTCATGAAGCACAATTTGCCCTGCAGTTGTATGAACATCTTCAGAAATTTGTGAAGTCTGCGGGCATTAAGGTTTCTGTTGACATTATCACACCATACAAACTACAGCTGAAATGTTTGCGGTGGAAGTTCGAAAGTGTTCTTAACACTGAAGAGGGAAAAGGATTATATATTAACACTGTAGTTGCTTTCAGGGTCAAGAACGAGATGTCATCACCATGTCTTGTGTCCGAGCTTATAGCCATGGTGTAGGTTTTGTTGCTGATATTCGTCGAATGAACGTGGTTTTGACAAGAGCTCGCAGAGGACTTTGGGTTATAAGTAATGTCGCAGCACTGAAACAGTCAAATAACTGGTCAGCGTTAACCGATGATGCAAAAGTAATTTTATAGGGCATTGCTTCAAAAAGACTTGGAGGTTGTGAATGCTGGAGGAGAGCGTAAGCGCCTTTTGAATATAGCCATGCAATTGATCACCAATGCGGACAAAATGGTTCCAAAACTGATAGACCGTTTCCAGAGTTCTTATTTTTTTTTTCACAGATGACAAAACTGTTGAACATTTAAGGGACATTGATGGGCGTAGTGTCCGAAGGCCAAGCAGTTTACGCATGCTGCTGGAAGCTCCATCATTTATAGTGCACTATTACTGGCGAAAGTTTGATGATTCATTCATGCGTCCTGTGTTTGGGGGCTGAGGTTTTGTTCCCTTTGTTCCTAGTTCACCAGCTGAAGCTAGAAATGGCGATGCATGGGCACGGTAATTCTAACCGAGTGTTGATGATTTGTCGATTTCTGGTTGAAACTGTATATCTGAATGAGCTGAGACACACAAGTTACAACAGGCATGAGTTTGCTAACTGTGTGTCGTAAGGGCGCTTGAATGAGAATCATCTCTCATGGAAATAAATCTTCTTCTATCCTTATCATCGTCAGAATCCAGATAATCTGGTCACTTGCAGGGTCTTACTCTATTTGTATATGACCTATGTTTGAAACTTTGATCGTTTGGCTTATTGGTGTCTACACAAGCAGTGAATAATGAAATTTGGAGTAGGTCCTTGACATTTGTGGTGCAATGCCATGATGCTTGGTTATAAAATGTAATATTTCCCTGCAACTTTGGTAGTGTTGGATGCCTGCAGAAACATGAGAATTGACTCCGCTTCTCATCCTTGTCATTTACCATTTTTGCATGTACTGGGAATGGAGTCAAAGCTTTGATGATGTGAATTCTGCAACAGATGCAACACGTTTCAAGTTTCATAAAGGATTTTGGGATGAAGTGGCCAATAAATCGAACAAGGAGACAGGACAATGTGCATCAGCAGTAAAATTGTTTACCAAGTTCAAGTGCATAAAGAATAAATACGTTGTAGGTAAGCAGAGTTATTTTCAACAGCTAAACCAGCATGATAAGGAGCTTCTTGGCATACTTGAGCAAATGTTTGGAAATGGTAGCTGTGTTCTGATTCAGATATTAAAGGACAAGACAAATCTGGTGCTCCTTTTTCAGGCAATGAAATTGAAGATAAGGTATACAAACAGAGTAGAGTCTAAGACTGTGTTTTTGAAATTACACAGCAGTTTCGTAGCGCGCTACGAAACTGCTGTAGCTGCATGTTACAATTGAGTTGAGCAATTATGATTGACAAAGCGGCAAATCTTTTTGAAAGATTTTTTCATCACACAGGTACATGAGAAAGGCTTACAGCACATCAAGGACGTGGTACTCCATTTTGGGTAATTAAAGGATAAAGAACATGGCTAATTACTTCCGAATATCTTTGAGGAAAACAAAGGCATAAAAACAGGGACAGCTTCCTATTTCTCAGCAGAGGTAAAAGGATACGACATTAAAGGCCAGCAAGCAGCTACAAACATCCATCACAGCCACCGCCAGAAGGGAACCAGATGTCAAAGAACAAGAACCATTGTAATCAAGGCTATTATTAGCATAACACGGTGTTAGAATCCTACTTGATTTAGATCTCTAAAAACTCCAGTCAACAGTCAGTTGTATTTATTAGTTAGTTAAAGGTTAATAGGTGTCAATAGAAGTAGTTTTCGAATTCCCCTCATGCTTGAGGAGGAATCTCGATCAGTTAGAATAAGAGCTCTATATATAGCTGAAACAGAAATGTAATAAGGGTTGGAAAACTTTATAACAGAGCATAGTATTTGGCTTATGTAAAAAGACTCACTTTCAGTAATATAATTTTGATTTTACTTCTCAGGATTCATGAAGGATTTCTTATATTCAGAAGGTGTGATGTTGTCCTTTTCTTAGTTTTGTTTACAGTGGTATAGATGTATAATCACTCAGAATTCACTGAATGTGCTCTGATTTCATGTATGCATCTATAAACTGTGTGGTTCCATATGAGTGTATGTTTTGAATATTCAAATGCTGAATGCCCTGATTTCCATGTAAGGTCAAGATCTTTGTTATATTGAAGTGTTGTTGACTCCATAGGCCCAATGGATACCTGTTTAATGTATTTCCAGCATTCATATTTATCACAGTTGTTCTACAAGAGTTAGCCATCTTATTTTTAATCAAAATCATTATTACACCCAGAGAGAGCCCTCTCAGGTTGAGGAGGCTAAGCCTCAGCCTAAAGTAGGTTTGAAATAGTTACACTTGAAGTCTTCCTAGTCTGCAGCCTTCCAGGGCCTGATTTTGAGATAACAGGATTAACAAACAAATTTGTCTTCCAATGAGAAACAAAATCCTCAATACCCATGTTTGATTTGTAATGAGGATCACTTTACAAGTGCTTGTCTGCACCACGTTGAAGTGAATCAGTTCCTTAAATCACCCACTTCTCCCGTTGTGCTGACCGACGTGTTTCCTAATCAAGAGACCCATGTTGTTACCCAGGTATGCCTCTTCCTCTAACAAATCTTTGATGCTTTCCTCCGCAAAGCTAAAGTTCGATGTCATGGTGGCCACTCGGAATAAGGACTACGGTAATGAAAATCCACTAAACGGTTAGGCTACTGATCAACCTACTAGTTCAACACCACCTTCATCTAATCTTGTTCCACCTCTAGTTCATACAGAATTGACTATCAAACCTCCAAATGGTGTTATGCATAATTTTGCTGTCAACCCTCGTTCAAGATCCGCTGAAAATTACAACATAGTTGAAGACTTGGCTTAGTCTCCTTTGTTAATGTCGACTCTTGAGGTTTTGAAAAATTTCCCCACCCAAAATAAGGCCTTATTGTTAGCTATTAGATGTGTGGATCCATCGGATTCCAACCTAGTGGTTTTCTCTCATGAAAACTATACCCCTCAACTTCCGGCTCAGTTAGCTTTTATGATCCAGGTCATTGTCCATGGTAAGAACATTCATTGTTCTATTGTGGATGAGGGAGCCTCGACCTACATCATGTACTTGTCTTGCTAGAAGGTGATTGGTTCACCCCAACTGATTCAATCGACCACCACATTAAAATCCTTTGATGGAAGGACATACAAACCTTGTGGGATTTTGAACTCCCTCCAAGTGGAATTAGGGGGAAAATCCATCTCTGTTGAAGTAGAAGTTATTGATGGACCTTTGGATTATAATCTTCTACTGGGATGTACATGGGTTTATGCTATGGATGTTTTCATTTCAACTTACTTATGAATGGTCACATTTCCTCATAAAGGCAGGATCGTGGCCACAGATCAACTTACCTTTTTTGCCTCTAATCCAATGTTACTGGAAGTGTCCCTCTTGTAGGGGAAGCCGTACATTCCTATCAACATGTTGGAGTTGGTTTATTAAAGGATTCATCACTTATGGGAACTTTTTCGCTCCCTCCCCCTCCCCTTCCCAGCTCCTCCACTTTGGTTTCTTATATTAACATGATATCATCATTTATGATCCTAGTTGATCCATGGATTGTCCCTGATGAAACTGACATCAAAATTTTTGGCGACCGAATGTTGCTTAGCCCCATTGAGAAATATTATGAAGCCATCTTCTCAACTTGTGCAGCCCATACTTTTTCTTTGATCAATTGGGTATATCGATCACTGGATTATGGTTCGCACTCTGATGCTTTCTTGCGTACATTCTCTACCGATGAAAAAATCTTGGAGATCATGATGTCAGATGACGCGACATTGGACAAACATCATCACCGTTCCTCCTTCCCAAATACCATTGAAGATAGTCTCAGTGGTGTATACCTACCTAACTTTGTTGAATCATTTATGAATTCTGTTTCCATTCACGAGATCAACTCTGAAAATAACCTTTCGAATGTCAACAAAATCATTCCTCTTGATATTTCGATTAAACTAAGAATAGTAAAAAAATTATACATCGAAGCATCTTACACTTCATCTGAAGTCAAGAATTATCGAGCCCTTTTTCACGAGTTTAGAGATGTATTTGCCTGGACACATGAGGAAATTCCAAGTACTGACCCAAACATCGTAGTGCACGAAATCAAGACGTATCCTGATGCCAAAACCGTCCGACATTGCCTCCATCCGTCCATCCCAAGAAGGTTACTGAAATCAAAAAGCTTCTTCGGGCTAGTTTTATAGACCCCATTCCTTTAACTGATTGGATATCGAATGTTGTCCCTGTCATGAAGAAATAAGGCATGATCCGAGTATGTGTCGATTATGGCGACGTAAATTGAGCTTGTCCAAACGACAACTACACAACCCTGTTGATTGACCAGATTATTGATGACTACGCTGGCTGCAAGATTTATTCATTTATGGATTGATTCTTGGGCGATAATCAAATCAACATTCTCCCGATGGACTAACCTAAAACCACATTTATATGTCCCTGGGTACTTTTTCTTATAAAAATCTCCCTTTTGGTTTAAATCACGTTGGGGCCATGTTTCAATGTGTGATGTAGTACACTTTCCATGATATCAAGCACATCGTGCAACCCTATTTAGACGATCTCCCTTCTCACTCTAAGCATCGGGCTTATCCCCTCATGAATTTACGAGCCATATTCCTCTGTTATAGACATTATAACATTTGACTCAACCCGCACAAATGTGTGTTATGTGTCAGTTCCTGTCAACTCCTTGGTTTCATAGTTTCAAAATAATGAATTTGTATTGATCCTTTAAAACTCCAAGCAATCATTGACTTGCCTATGCCTTCCACTCTTGTTCAGTTACAAAGAATCCAAGGGAAAGCCAAGTCCCTAAGGAGGTTCGTCCATAACTATGCTAAACTAACCAAAGGATTTACTCTCTTACTGAAAAAAGGGATGCCCTTCCATTACGATGATGTTGCACAGAAAGCGTTCGATGCCTTAAAAGATGTTTTGGTTCGGGCATCTCTTTTATATCATCCCGACTATCAATGTGATTATTTCATGTACCTTGCTACTTCCATCTCTACTATAGATATGGTGTTGGTCTAAGAATACGTTATGGGGACTGAACATCCCATTTGTTATCTGAGTCAAACCCTTAATGATACTGAGATCCGGTATACTCATGTGGAAAAGTTAGCTTTGGTGGTCGTTCAAGTTGTCCAGATATTTCACCATTACATCTTGCTTCACAAAACTACGGTCATTTCGGATTGCAACCCTATGACATACATATTGTCATGTCAATTGCTGGGGGGGGAATACTCTAAGTGGATCATTATTCTCCAAGAGTTCGACCTGGAATTCATCAAGTCCAAGTTGAAGAAATCCTTAATTTTTGTCGAGCTTATGTGTGATATCCCTTCCCTTGATGTTGAATCTACATCTGAAGATTCCATCCCAGACGAGTCATTGTTCTTGATCTTGTCATCTGACCCATGGTATAGATATTTTCTCATTTATCTCCACACCCATACTTTATGTCCTAATACCTCTCACTCAGAGCAGTGACGTATTCGGTACCAATCCCGAAACTATGTGATTATCGGCATACCGTTTACTGTCGTGGTATCGATACGATATTATAGAGGTGCCTCACTCTTGAGGAGGTTGAGAAAGTCTTGAATGAATGCCACTCGGGAGCATGCAGTGGACATTTATCTAGTTATGATATCGCGCAAAAAATCTTACGTGTTAGTTACTTTTGTCCCACCTTTTTCCACGACTGTATCCTCGCAGTCCAGAAATGTCATGCGTGCCAGATATATGATCAGAAATTATGCTTTCTCCTTTGCATCCCGTTGTCTTCATTGGTTTCTTTGGGAAGTGGGGCATTGATTTTATGACATGTAACCCTCACTTGGCTGGGGGGAATGGCTACATTATTTTCTTTGTTGACTACTTTACTAAGTGGGTCGAAGCAATGCCTACATTCAATAATACTGGCAAAACAACTACATACTTTTTCTTCAACCATGTGATTGATAGGTTCGGTGTTCACAAGCAATAGTAACATATTACAGGAATCACTTTCAGAATCATATGATGACCGGATTAGCCGCCAACTTGGGACTTTCACATGAAAATTCCACTCCCTATTATCCTTGGGCTAACAGACAAGTTGAGGTGATTAACAAAGTTCTTAAGACTATGATTCAATGTATAATACGGGTCCACAAATCAGACTGACACTTTATTCTCTTTGCTGCCTTATGGCATATCAAACCTTATTTAGGACTACTACTGGATTCACACCCTTCCAGTTGGCATATGTTCTGGAAGCGATCCTCACCATTGAATGTGAAATTCCATTGTTGAAACTAGCTATCAAACTTTTTCCTGCTACTTCCACAGAGGAGGAGTGTCTTTTACATTTAACTCATTTGGATGAAACCTGGCACGATCCTGCGTTAGCCAATGAATCCCATAAATGACACATCAAAATGCAATATGAAAAAAGTTTCAAGCCTAGAATCTTCGCAGAAGGAGATTTGGTTCTCTTATATGACTAGGAGGCCGACAAGTTAGGCCGAGGAAAGTTCTAGCCTATGTGGTTGTGCCCATATCTTTTCAAGTGAGTCCTTGAAAAATGGGCTTATGAGTTAGTAGATCTCGATGGATTTCCATTGGTGTAACCTAGAAATGTGTTGTACCTGAAAAAATACTATGCTTGATCCCATGCATAGTACACTAAGTACATATTGTCTATAAGTGTGTTGAGTGTCTTTGCAATGTGTTTGTCATAGTTTCCAATGGTTTCTGTTGATTATGTTTACTTTTGGATTATAGATGTCAACCTCTCTCGAACTGTATATTAGGTTATGCTGATGGTGTTAGTCATAGTACTCAGAACCTATCCTCCGCAACATGGGTTATCTTTGCTCTAAATTGCGAGCTAGTGAGTATGCAAGAGATTTTCAATGGTCACTCGACTAACAACATCGTTGAGTATAGCGCAGTGATTGAGCTACTTTCTGATATTATTTCACATGGTATCCATCATATAATCATCGGGATTGAATCACAACTCGTATTACTGCAACTCGTGAACATCTATTCAGTGAGAAATCCCACTATCCTTCGAATGGTTTTGAGAGTGTATCTTCTGGAAAGACATTTCAATTTCATACAATATGAACATATTTCTATAAATCTGAACACATTCGCAAATTCCCTAGCTAATTTTGTTTTAGATTGACATTTGCAAAGAATGTAAATAACTTTCAATTCACATCACATTCTATTGAAAGCAGAATAGGAACTAGGAAACATTGAAGAAGAAAAATAAATAAATAAAATATATATATATAAAGTTTGGTTTTACAAAATGTGTGCCCTCAGACACATATGGCTACATTGTCCATATAAAAACTACATGCAAAACATCTAAGTAGAAAAATCATTGGTGCTCATGATAAAACTACGATGCATGAGTTATCTTGCACAGTAATCAACCAATACAACTAAGCCCTCCAATTGTGTGTCGCTAGAAGTTGATCGACAACGGTCTCATCAATCCCATGTGTGATTCCTTCCATCTAGTGCTCCACCTCTGATAGGATCTTTGTTACATCTGGATCTTGTAGTGCATCATGTCCTACCGCAGTGACCTCTACTGGTCCCACTATCTCCTCCTGTGGTTGTCTCTCTGTACGACGAAGATATGTAGCACCCACTGGTCGAACATGTCCAATGTCTGCATGAAAATAGTAAATAGTTTAGCCTCGAGAACATCAAAAAATAAAAAAAAATATTGTGAAAAATTCAAAACTTAATGGTCGAAGTATCTTACCTAAAGCATCCCATTGCTCACCCTCAGGCAACTCGAGCTCAGGATCATCACAGAAATCCATCCCTACGTAAGGATAATCATCAATGATGATGAACTACCTACATAGCCACCCAAAGAAGGTTGGTGAAAAGTTGATCGTTGATGGGCCTGCATGTCGGCTCATATGGTCTATCCACCTCCTCATCTATGGGGTCCTCAGATCGATGGGCTCAAGTACAATCTGTTGAGGCTGCAGTAATGGTACCCACTCTAGAGAAAAAGAGACTAAGATCATGCCATAACCAAAGTTCTTCAACTTCCCCTCCTTTTCTTTAGTAAGATGTTCCTTCAAATTTACCAAGACACCCTCACTCCAGTTGAATGTTATCGGCTCTAAACATTTTATCCCATACTGCATGTATGATTTGCTTGCTACATGTAGTGTTGAGCTGCCTGCTAATCTTGCGATAATGAACAAGATCGTTCTCAGAGGTAATTGGGTTACATCCTTTATGTTGATCTTTCCATCCCTAGTAGGAAGGGTTCGAGGTTTGCAATAGGTAGCGATATAGTATTTCACCATCTCACTGTCAATTCTTCCACCTAGAAGAGAGACGGGGTCACCTCGCTTTAACAATCCTGTCAGAAAGTAAATATCCTCTACCTGTATCTCGAGAAGGTTCTCCCCATACCTGAATGCCTGTGCCTAAATGTACCATGAGAAGACAAGGTATTTGAACAACTCCATTTGTTGCCTCATACCAGGAAGCCAAAATAATTTCAATAACCCACAACTTTTTAGCACCTAGATGGTAGCAGGGTCGTTTTCCGCATTCAAATCTTGTTCCTCATGTTCTCTTTCTTGCCAAATGAATGCCATTTTGTGCTAATGGGTAACTGAAACATCAAAAATGGATCCATTAGGTTCTTTCCCATGTAAAAAATTTGAGGCAAAACTAAGAAACAACTTAGGAAAATGCGCCCAACGCACCCCAGCAGTGTCTACCAAAGCATTACACCTCTGCTTGTAGTGTTTCCATGCCTAGGTGCAACACAATTTTTGACATTTGGGGGGGGGGGGGGGTTGGGGTTGTTGGTCCCAGGGTGTTTTTTATGAAACCCAGGGGGGGCTCAAAACCTTAAAAATCTTGCATGAAATCAAAAAAATGGACCACATAAAGATAGAGAAAGGTCTCAATTCCTACTTGCAAGCGACAACACTTGAAATGGTTCCTTGGATTGACCATAATCAGTTGCAGAAGATCAACAGAAAAAAGGCTCCAAATACTCACCGTTGAAGGTAAAATGTGAAATGGTAAAAATGACAATTCATTTTGAATATTGATGGTCATTTTCTCATTATTTTATTCATTTTTAGGGTTTTGACCTAGATATGGTTCATTTTTACAATTAAACAAGTATGTTTAATCCTTCTTGTGGTGTTTTGAGCAGGTCAACAACGGTTAGCAAGTTTTCATTAAGTTTTGAATAGATTACTTTGACCACACAGTGTACTTTTATCTCTTTTTTGGGCTCTTTCAACCTACGAAAAAGGAACCCCCTTGGAGTCGTCTTTCAGCTCTTTTCAGACTCCAAAAATATGAAAATATTGTCGAGCACTTGTCTTTCCGAACTCATAAAAGTAAATGAAAATATGTTTACTCAGTATAAGTTTAACAACTTTCCAAATTGAGATAGACTAACTACGAAAAAGGAATACCTTAGTCGAACATGACTAAGAGGTTCTCTTGGATGTTGTTTTCTACCATTTCAAACCTAAGGTATTGGGTAGAAGAGTTTCTTTTTCGCCTTTCTTTCAAACTCTCTAAACATTAAAAAGATGTCGAGTTTTACCTTCGTTGGACTCGTTAAAACATCAAACAACGATGGACTTGTCAAACATGACGGTGTCGAACCACTCCTTCTCAGGGTTCATTAAATATACTCGAAGGGATTCATCCGAAGGATGAACTTACAGATAAAGCATATGTTATCCTCCTCAAGCTTGTTAAAAAATAAAGAGGTACTAACCAATATGGATGTGGAAATTATGAAAACAAGGGATTCCATTTTTCTAATGGTAGTGAGCCGCTCTTGAACACGAAACTCTTCCACTTCATCTTTGTGGCTATTGGGTTGGGTAATCTGCTTATCTTTTGGTTATCATACCGTTTTCATAGCCCCCATCTCAATTTTGGGTCAATAATTCCAAATCCATTCAGTGTCATCGGTATGTTCAAGAGAATTCATTCAGTTGATCTCCGCTACAATAGTCTTAAGCCTTCATTTCATGTCTGAATTTCCTGATCTAGTTCCATATCAACATCATTCTGATAATTTTTTCTCAATCATGATATCTATTTCATGTCATTAATGGGGCATACATCAAGGCCCTCCTGTGATCATTCACATCCTGTCGACATTAGCACATCATCCAGGGAGTTGACATAGAAACATCTCGTTGGTACCTTGGTGATTGCATACATCAATGGAAAGTTTCCTCGCTCTCGGCGACATGTTTACATCATTGGCCTTCAACCGAAATATTATGTGTGGTGTTCGACATCAACTCATTTATTCACACCATACAGATTGTACTTGAGTACCTTGAGAGCCATTAACATCATTGGTGGTTTCTCTCGCGTCTATTAATGGCTTACATCATTGGTCGGTAATCAGATGGTGTCTACCATGTTCGAATCCATCTCATTGATTCACATGGTTAGACTCGTACATTGGTTGATCGTGTGAACATGATAGAAGACCCTTGATCTAGTTTCATCCATTCGGACTGCAATTTCAGGATTATACAAAAATTACAATGTATGGTGGTCATGATCATATAGAAAGCCATATAGTCATGGGTCCACTAGTTGCATCTGTGGATGCATCACTTAATCATTGTACATGTTATGTTAGCTTATGAGATGAGTATGGGTATGCCTCCCTTAGCAAACAAATATGTCATGTTGTAAATGTATTGTAACAGATGAAGCTCGCCAGTTGTCCTTGATCCCTACTTGTCACAAGGTAAAGCACTTCAGTCATCAATCATCATCTCTGAAATGCACTTTAGGGGCATTCTATTATATGTAATTTTTTTCACATCCAATTAGTGAGTCTCCTAATGGGATCAATCAACATCCTATTCCCCCTTGTCACCATATTGCATAAATCCCTAAGCATGTACCTTTAATTTCCCAGAGTTTGAGCCCTAAATTGCTTCATCTGAGCCAGTTTGAGGACCAACACTCCCTGTAATCCTATTGGGATGCATTCACCATCAGGTTGCTCCATTGTGGCCCTCGTTGGTCACCAATAGGCTGCTCCCCTTTGCACCTGTGTTGGTGCTAGAAATCCAAGAGAATGATCGAGATTCTGGAAGCTTCCTCTTCTAGGAGTTTCCAGAACTTGTTACAACTACTTACCCTAGATAAAACATTTGGATCCTATCCATCCCTAATTTGGATTTTTAACCATTTATCATTTGATCTTATCCCTCCATCAAAGGTGGATCTCTTACCCTATATTGGTAATTGGATAAGAACTCCCAATTTACCATACTTCTTTATATATTCCCAGCCTTCTATGTGGTTGGGGTTGGATTTTGGAGAGTGATTCTTCCCTTATGTTGTTGTAGTGAGTGATCATCATTCCATGCATTTAGGGTGATTGGAGGTGCATATTATGACAAGGAAAGGACAAGTCAACAACTTGGAGGAGCTCTTCTACAAGATCAACTACTACTTATGGTTGTAATCTCCTTCCATTTATAGTAATGCAAAGAATTCATTATTTTCCTATATGTGATGTTGTTTCACTTATTTCAATACCATGTTGATCTATTGAATGAAGTACTTAGATGATATTGCATAGATCTCGTAGTTTCTTGGCTTGTGTTATCTAACTGTACATGTTCTAATTTTGGCAAT
Source organism: Pinus tabuliformis (assembly GCA_031772625.1). NCBI lineage: Eukaryota > Viridiplantae > Streptophyta > Pinopsida > Pinales > Pinaceae > Pinus > Pinus tabuliformis. The sequence continues at coordinate 1,097,979,888 of CM062817.1, forward strand.
CGGAGCTTCCAAGTTGAAGAAGGAGCGAAGTATGCAAAGGATTCCAAGTAGGCCTCACTTTGTCATCTATTTACTTTAAGGAAAAACATTGTGTTCCTTGTCTCTCTATTGTTCTAGGTTAGCCACCGACCTAGGGGAGATACTTTTGTCTACAATCGTAAATCTCGTATAACTTAACATTCTTCCAATTCTGTGTTATCATAATTTCATCATCCTACTCAATTCTTCTTCAAGGTTCTTCTAGGTCCAAAAAGGGTGGAAATCCCTTGCAAGAGTCCACGCTTGTACATAGGGCCATTATCGCCACCCTGGTAAGATTCCGTGAATGCACGCTGAGCCATTATCCCACCCGAGTCTAGAGGTAATTCCCAACAAGTTTCAAAATTCCGGTCACCCATTATGGTTAGCATGTATGGGCTCGCCTGGTAGTGATGCCCTTTGTATCCCATTTCCCTCTTGATATCACCTGGCATCGTGGTTGCCTTTGACATGAGTTTGTTGGTGACCTCGAAACATGCCTTCATGTTTGGTTAATTAGCTTGACATGTGTTGGTTGGTGAGCTCGATGCATGCCTTCATGTTCAGTGAATTGACTTGACAAGCATTGGTTGGTGAGCTTGAAGCATGCCTTCATTTTTGGTGAGTTGACTTGACATTTGTTGGTTGTTGAGCTCCAATCATGCCTTCATATTCAGTGAGTTGATTTGACATGTTTTGGTCGTTGAGCTCAAACATGCCTACTTTACATGTGTTGGTCGTTGAGCTCGAAACATGCTTTCATGTTCAGTCAATTGACTTGAGATCTGTTGGTTGTTGAGCTCAAAACATGCCTTCATGTTAGGTGAATTAACTTGACATGTGTTGGCTACTCAAATCGCAAATTCACTTGAAATGTGTTGGCTAATGAGCTCGAAACATGCCTTCATGTTTGGTGAAATGACTTGACATGTGCCGATTGTGAAGCTCATGTGAATAGACTTAACATGTGTTGTTTGTTGAGCTCATGTGAATTAACTTGACATGTGTTGTTGGTTGATCTCATGTGAATTGACTTGACATGTGCTTGTTGTTGAGCTCATGTGAATTGACTTGACATGTGTCGGTTGTTGATCTCGAAACATGCCTTCATGTATGGTGAATTGAAAATAAATGGGCTCGACACGTGTTTTTTACGACTGAGCTCGAAACATGACTTTCACGTTTGGTGAACAGAAAATTTGTAAACTTAGGGTGTGGGACAAAGATAAGATAAAAGATAAATTTATGAATGCCCCACAACCTAACGTAAGGTAGGTCAATGGGACGTGGAAACTCGGAAAGGTCCTCTAATTCAAGTCATCCACTAAATTAGATTTCCTAATGGAGGGGTGTGGAGATCGGGAAAGGAAAAACCTGCAAGGATAATTGTACACCCACAAATTGACAAAACTCCTACGCATGGGAATATTTTGATGGACCGTGTCAAGGAGAGCCACAGAAGTTGGGGCAGGAGCAATTTCATATTTGGAGGAAGCTAGAAGGTAATTGTTTCAAAGAAGTATTGGGAGAGGGTAGAAACAACTAGACAATGTTGAATTCTCTTCGATTACTTATGAGGGCAACAACAGGAGAAAGGATTCTACAAATTCAGATTTTAAGAGATACCAAGATAGGCACATATCAACGGTAAAGTAGATCTCCAAAATTTGACCCTTTCCCAATCTTGGAAAGAATCAAGGAGGCACAAGAGAATTTCACTAAAATTTCTTTTTCCTCGATCTTGGAAAGAATCAAGGAGCCGAAAGAGAATTTCACTAGAATTATTAAATAAATATAATAATTAATAATTTAATAATTTATTATTTTTACTTTTACATTTCAATATATATCCACTTTGACCTCCCTATTAAAATATTATCAAATATTTTAATATAATAATATTTAAATATAATTGTTGAATATTATTCATTTTTAATAATAACCATATTAAAATTATTTTTAATTATATATTTACAAATATTTAATTCTTATTATATTATTATTAAATTAATCTAACTAATTTGAATTCAATATTATTTTAATTAAAAATATTAATAAATTAAAATAAAACATAACAAAATAATAATAAATTTATTCAACTAATTTTTAACGGTTAATTCCTAACAGCTATTTCCTAACGGCTAACTCCGGAACCAGATGCATCCTTGTTACTTAAACATTTTGATTGACTGATCTTTTCACCTTTGTCCTGAGGATTAATGTGATTAATCCGAAATAATTTATCAAAATAAAAATATTAATTATGGAATCGAATTTGTAAACAACTAATAATAATGGTATCCAAAGCACTCCACTACTCTCCTCTACACAATCGAAAGATGTATAATCATATGTAACATCATCCATTACAATAATCTCCTCTCAAATATCGAAAGATGTATAATCAAATGTAAGATCGTCCATTACAATAATTTCCAGTAAATTATTTATGAACCAGGATTACAAACAGATAACAATAATTTCCAGCAAATTATTTATGAACTAGGATTACAAACAAATAGATGTAAGATCCGCCATTACTATAATTTCCAGTAAATTATTTATGAACTAGAATTTTTCCAGTGAATTATTTATGAATTAGAATTGCAAACAAATAGTTCCAATAGATTGCAGTGGCAAGCAGATATTTTGAATTTTTGAATTTGGACTCGTGTGGAGGCCACGCGAATGCCATCTTTCGCTGCCAAAAATTATGGTGTGCACTCTCCTCAAGGGGAGATGCCAGGTGGACCCCCCTCCCAAGTGCAATGGAGGTGGCCTTCATTAGACATCGACCTTATTGTTCATCGAGTGACCCTGGCTAGGCATGTATATCTTCCATCTTCTCATCTTCCCCCTCTATACCCCTTCCTTTCATTATTTGCATCCCCGCTTTGAATGTGGGATATATCCACCATATTATATCTCAATTCAAAATTAAAGTAAGAGTATACACTCAATTCGTAAATTCCATCCCCATTAATGTATTATTATTGTTGTTGTTAATATTCGTTTAAATTACACTCTCAATTTGTTAATTTTATCCTTATTATTGTTGTTGTTATTGTTTATATCCATTAGTGAAAGTGGGTAGGTGACATGGTACACGCACAGTTCGATAGTATTATGACATAGTGCACTCACAGTTCGATAGTATTGTGACATGGTGCATGCACAGTTCGATAGTATTGTTGTTGTTGTTATTATTTGTTTAAATGAAAGCGGTTAGGTAACATGGTACACACTCAAATTGTTAATTCCATTCTTATTGTTGTTATTGTCATTGTCGGTAATATCCATTAGTGAAAGTGGGTAGGTAACATGAGCTTCATTAAGGTTCAAACCTTGCTCGTGTACAGTGCTTGTTCTTACCTTTTTGGATATGCATTTATGTACGCAATAAGTGTTGGGGCTATGTGCAAGATCTTGGTAATGTTAGCCCTAGGGGTTTGGTCAATCAATTAACCCTTTGTCAAAGGCATGTTGTCAATAAAAAAGTCACAAGTTCAAATCAAATCAAGTCCCTCAAACTTACTAGTAACTCCTATAATTTGTGGTTGACACCACTCTTCGCCTAGATACGGTGTGAAAGAACGAGAATCCTGTAAATTTTCCTTCATGTTTACACACACGCAAAGTTGTGCATTGTGGAAGAAACCACAACGAGTAATACCTGGTGATACGCAAAGTTGTGCATTGTGGAAGAAACCACAACGAGTAATACCTGGTGATGTGCAAGTTCCAAGAGAACTATAAAAAAAAATATAGATTCCAACCCCTATGGCTTTTCAAGTCCAAAACAAAAATGATGATATCGCCACATGCCAAAGCACGGAGAGAGAAAACCAAATCTAAGGCCCGTTGGTCATAATAAAGATAGACATTAAGACCAAAAAAAACAAATCCCATATTCTGAATAAGGCCACATTGATTCGCGTGTGGGCCCCACCCATTGATTGATGGCTCATCCATAGGTAGACCAGGCTTCCATCCAAACTTGGAATTAACATCACAACGCATACATACATGGATTTAGGGAGTGAAAGTTGTGTGGCAGACCCCACAACCCATACATACACGCTAGAGGGACCAGTACCCATAATCTGATGATGATGATGATAAATGGAAACCGAGAATGAATATGGTAAAACAGTGAAATGAAAGATGAAAACCGGGAATGGACAAACACACCATAGCTGCGGTACCTTGTGTGGCAAACAACACATGATATGAAATTTAGAAGATGAATGTTACGGCTGGCACCCAAGCCATGGCTGGCCTCCCTTCAGAATTAACCCGGGAGCGGAGCCCCTGCAAGTTCAATCCCAACAAACAATTCACCACTTTACTTTTATTTATTTTGTGGTGTTGGGGTGCGCCAGGCTGGTGTTGTAGTGCTTGCGCATGCCCGAATAGAAAGCTATTGTGAGTGGGCCCTCTCTCTACAAAAAAGCATGCATTTAATATCATGTGGTTCTATGAACCATGTACCAGATATTAAATTGATAAGAACAGATACCACACAGCCGAGAAAGGTATGCTTTTCCCCTTCGTCACGTGCATAAATTAGAAGCATCAAAGGTTTCCTTTCAAATCCAATTAAGTGAATATATAAAAATTCCAAGAGGGCCAAGGAGCACAAACTAGAGTAAGGACCAATCAACGTTCTTCATACGTTTGAATCAGATAAAAACTGAACTGAGCTTTAAGGCTCCAAAGGTAGGGGTACCAAAACTGCATAAGGTCAACATCAAAGGTAGGGGTACCAAAACTGCATAAGGTCAACATCAAATTTGGCATATCGCGACGTCGAGATGCCTTCAGAATCATTGCAATGAACAATGGCACATACTATGTATGAAGTCATATAGAAATTGTTTGCTTGCATAAAATTTTCCAACTGATATGAAATTTCGACAGATTTTGTGAGCCCAATCAAAAACAAGTCCTTCATGCACCGAAACATCAAAAACAAGTCCTTCATACGCCGAAAAGTGTAAAACATATAGAAAGTACTTAGAAACAAAGTCACTGGATTCTTGCCCAATAATTTAGGTAAGTAAATAGGAAAACACCATGTAGGGTACGTCTAGTGTAGATATCTCAATTTTGTTAGAGTTAAACAACTCTTTGGTCAGTTTCTTCAAGAAATTCTTTAAAACACCCTTCCCTCCATTGTAGTTCAAAAGGAATGTGTGCGTTTGTTACTCTAAAAGATCGGTTGGCTTCTAGAAGCCATAGCAACATCTTGAATACAATATGGATTAATGGATGGGAGTCTTACCATATTATGATATTCATATGTCTTTTCTTGCTAACGAAGTTATTAGCTCACTAGAAAACCATTCCCAAAAAAACGAAGACTTTCATGCATGCACCCAACATGCACAATGCATGAGTTCCAAGATTTGTTATTGTTCTCCACCTCTAGGTTAAGCCCAAAATACCATGTATAGGCCATGGACCACTAAAATTCATGCCCCTGTTGTACAAGATTGTTGATAATATCTTCTCAAAAGTATTTTCATATTTTTATTGATATTCTTGTTTTCTATTTATCATTAATGTTGAAGAATGAATGAACTAATAAGTGGCTAATTTGGAACCTTTAATAGTATTAAGTGGGTTATTACCCTTCGTTGTGTGGAAGTGTGCAAGGAGGTAGTTAATAAATAAAAAGTATTGTCTTGATTTGAAAAGATAACCACATCTTAGGGAGAAATATGCCTCATTTAATACCCAATAGATCTTCTCTTCTATGAAGTATGCACTGGCCTTAGTGATTTATTGTGTCTTAAGAAAGACACAAAAAAAAAATGAATGTGAGAAGCAGGTTGCAAAAATGGGATATTATTGAATGGCATCTCCAACATCTGTGTGTAAAAGAAAGTAAACGTAGAAATGACTAAGTATAGATTCATGCAAGGAGAATTGATGTAGGAAGAAATCATGTGGGAAGACAAGGTAATACAAGAGGAGGTCAACCTACATACAAGTGAAACAACTAAGTATAAGTATGCAATAGGAAAGGTAAATAGAATACATCTGGGAACCTACATTGGATAAAAATGGCTAAATATAGAAAAGGTGCAATTTGTAGGCTATGGAAATGTGTGTGCAAACTGTAAAATGTGGGATGGATTGAAGAAAAAGAGAGTATGTACTCCTCATACACAAGAATGACCAAGTATGATGGATTTTTCAAGTTGTGAGTGATGTGAGAAGAAAAAGATAGAAAAGTGGCACACAACCTATAAATGTGAACTTAGCTAAGTATTAGAAAAGAAGAGAGTTAAGAATAGAATGAAGTATCAGAAGCTATGCCCAAGTGATCAACTAGCATAAAGAAGAAAATCAACATTGTTAAAATAAGACCAAAATCTCATGAGTTGCAAAGAGAAACTAGGCATTATACAATTCCCAAAACACCATGGGATGAAAGAATATATTTCCGTTGTAACACTAACAGGGCTAAGTCTGGAAAAAACTCTCTTAGTGTGCCTTGTGTATACCCAAACTAGACCACAATTTCAAAATATTTATTACATTACAAACATTCCTAATATTCTAAGTCATCAAAATTGTGGTGATATTCGAACACTTCTCTTGATGTTTTTCATGCATAGAAATAGCATTCTAAAGAAATCCAAGAAGTATCTTGCCTTTATTAATGTCTAATAGTCCAATTTTCATCTCATTATAATTTTTTACCATTTTTAAAGTCTAATAATCCAATTTTGATCTCATTGTCATCATTGTCATCATCATTGTCATTGTCACCATTGTTACCATGATCATCACCACCACTATCATTGTTGTGTCATCATTGTTGTCACCACCACCATCATTGTTATCACCATTGTCATCATCATCAACAACAACAACAAAAACAACAAGCCACTAATATATCTTTAAAAGTGTGGATAAAGTCATTCCCTCTAATTATAGGACCATAATAATTAGCCATGTATAGAAGTATTTTGGAAAAGAAGATTAACCTATGGATACAAATTGATGATAAAAGAGCTAAAGGCCAACCTAGGATTAGGTGATATCATTTAAGTTTGGACCAACATATTATTCTCAGGATCATAGCAGAGGAATGTCACAATAGTAAAATCGATTTCTTATGTTGATTTGTGGGCTTTAGAAAATCTTTTTACATTGTTCTCAAGAGAAAATTATGGAAGAGATAATGATCCCTTTCAAGTCAAGGGTTGTTGTGACAAAGTTGTATGAGATTGTTATTACAAAATTTAGGACCACTCAAGTTGGTCGAAATAAATTAACTACAATATCAAATTCAAGCAAGGCTTTCCCTTGTCCCCTATCTGTTTGACATATATATTAATAAACTAGAAGAGTGTTTGGAAGATGCGGGTTTGTTTTGGCCCCATGCTCTCACTGGTATGGTCATAACTCTTCTCCTTTATGTCGTCGATATTGTTATTTTGGTAAGGAGTCATTACGATCTTGGCAACAACTAAGAATCCTCCAAGATTTATGTCCCAAGACGGGTATGACTATTAATAACAAAACAAAAGTCATGATAATTAAATCCAAAAAGATCACATATGATACTTTCATATATGACAACAACAACTTGGAGGAAGTTACTTCATACAAATATCTTGGAATCAATATCCATCACAAGCTCAACTGGAATTATAGCATTGAGAAAAGGATAAATGGAGGATGGAAAGCTTATTATGGGTTTGAAAACAATTGTAAATCAATATATCTTTAGTTATGGGATTAGAAAAAGCTTCTTGTTGTGTCTCTCATCACTTTGTTATTTTATATGGATGTGAGGTTTGGGTTACAATATCTCCAACGAATTGTGGAGGAAGATAGAAGAAAACTGATAGCCATTTATAAATTACAATCTTGAGATTAAAGGAAATACCCCATATCTTATCCTCCTTATTGAAGTAAGCCTTCCCACATTGAATGTATGGCCATGACTAGGTATCTTATGTATAAGAAGAAGTTAAACAACATGGAAGACATGGTTTCCTAAATTGCTTCTAACTCTAGCCAAAACCACCATCTTCGGCTCAAGCAAGGATGACATAAGGATGCTCGGTCTTGGCTAGACCATTGGGGGGTAAATGAGGAGATCATTTTGTAGAATAAGGATAATTCTAATATATTATTACATCAAAATTGAAGGGGAAATTTTGGGGTGATAAAGAGTTAGAGGGAAAATGAAACTAAGATATTATAAGAAGGTGATCAACTTGAATCTCGAAAATAAAAAATATCTCTTTGTCTTGACAATTATAAAGAAGAAAACAAACATTGCTAAAATAAGAACAAATTATCATGAGCTTCATAGTGAAACTAGAGGTTGGTCAATTCCCAAAACACCGTGCAATGAAAGAGTCTACCACATTTGCTACACTAAGAGAATTTAAGATGAAAATCATTTTCTCTTAGATTGTCTAGCTTATACTCACATTCTATCTAAATTTCAAAATATTTGTCAAACTACCAACCTTTTTGACGTTTTCAAGTCAACAAACCTATAGTGATATTAAAACACTTCTCTTAATATTTTTCAAACATAAAAATAAAATCTAAAAAAATCTCATTAATCTCTTACCTTCTTAAAATTCAATAAACCATTTTAATCTTAATAAATATTAATTATCATCATTATATAGTTTTACATATTAAATTAAAATTTTAAACCCCTATTTTAATATAAACACTTCTCAACCTAACTTTATATATTAATTTCATTTCCCAAATAGTAAATCACTTACCATTAGTATTTTTACTTCTTTATATCTTCCCTTCCCTAAAGGGTATACATTTCTTTATTGTTGTTTTCGAGTGCCTAACATGTGACCTTGGACACAAAACACATAAAGCCCGTACTACTTATATGTTGCTATGTCAAATGCTTCACGCTATTCTCGAGAGGGTAATGCAATTTGCCATCTTAGGCAACACAAAATAAATGTGTCTCCCACAAAGGAAGTACACAAATTTTGAATTTAACCTTGTAACTATATTCTTGTTATTCTTATTTTGTTCTACTCGTCTATCATACCCATGCTTAATGTTATCTACTTTCATACACTTTTGCTACAGTTACTCCAATCGTGTAACATAGTATTCGTTGAAGTGCCATTTTCCATTGTTCATAAGCAATATTTCATTAATCTTTCTGGGATATTTTAACATAATTAATATTTCATTAATCTTTTTGGGATTTTTGTTAAAATATGTATTCATATAGTTCCATAAATATAAATCAAATTAATTATTAAAATAACTAAAAAGATCAATTAATGATTTACTTCAATGGTTTTATATTTGGGATTTCTGTTAAAATAATTATTCATATAATTCCATAAATATAAACTAAATTAATTAATAAAATAACTAAAACATCCATTAATGATTTACTTCAATTGTTTTGTATTTGACTTGTCTAGGTTGAGTAGCCCTAATTAATATTTGCATGAGTTATATATATATATATATTTCAATTGAAAAAATCGTGTCTAGAATAGCTCTCAAGCATATATAGTATTGCCCGGGATTGAACACGGAACTTGTGGAGAGCAAATTTCTACATGTAATCGTTGGACCACAACCTCTGAACTAAACACTTTATAGTTATAGAGTAGCTTTATATAAGTAGCAAACACACTATTGAATATAGCTTCAAAGATTAACCTTTGAAACTATCAAGTTTATACTAGCATCTCCCTCAAAACATTATAGTTGTGCCACCATACCACGTGATGAATTAACTATATTTATGTGTTAAAGGCTATTTTACTCTTTTACAATTTAATATGGGAGTGATATTATTAAGTGAGTAATATTACTATCATTATATATTATGTTGGAAGACAAAATTATAATATGTATAATAAATAAGGGTAATAATATCATATGTTGATTAAAAGAATATAAAATCTACTATATAAAAGGCATTATATAGGAAGATAAAGGAGAGATATAGATGATAGGTATTCTAAGTAAAAGATATCTACTATGCATATTAAATATGTGTCATTTTCTCCCCCAAGGAGGGTGCTCAAGAGTAGGTGTCACCCTCACCTTGATATGATGTCATCTCACATGAAAGGGGGTTGTGACTCCCATTATACTTCGTGTATTGCATGTGCTTCCATCATTTCATCGGTCATGGCATGAATCTGGCACAAGATTAAACGTCATTTGAACATTGCATGTAACATAGGGAGGTACAAGAGGACTCAACAAGAGAATTCTATCAGATTGGCATATATGCAAGAAAAAATTGACAACATAGATTGCAAGCTGACCATTCTAGCGATGAGATTAGCCAACATCTCCTTCTCTTTGGAGGAGGGTAGTGACCAACCAACGCAAATTCCTGGAGATTCTACCCAATAGTTGTTATGACTCACTGGTTTTTTGCTTGCAACACTAGTAGTCTTTTTTGTCTTCTCATGTTGATGTATGTCAAGGTCTAGTACAACTAGCAAGTTTTTATAGGTTCCTATTTACAAGATGCTTTAGTTATACAAGGGCTTAGCAACCTCAAGAATCTAAATGTATGTCACTAGTATGGTTTCCCTTTTGGTAGACTAGTAGTAGAAAAAATTTGGTCCATGTAATCCTCATTTGATGTAATGCAAAGTGTCTAACTTCAAAAAAAATGTGTCGTTTTCATAAAAGGATAGAATTTGTGAACCCAAGTTGTGGAGATCATGAGTAACTAGAATTCTTGTTGTATATGCTTATGGAGGTTAGCGTACCATAATTAGGAGTGAATGAGTTCAATCTTGTTATAAATTAATTAATGAAGCAATGAAATACATAAAATATTGTGGAAACACAAATACATAAACACATAAAACAAGAGAGACACAGATATAGGTGGTTCACCCAATTTGGGCTACGTCCATGGAGAAACAGCCAATCCTTCCTTTTATATTATCCAGCAAAATGAAGACATACACCCTACAACAGATCTGCTATAATTTCCTCTTCACTCTCACACAACCTTCTCTTTCTCTCTCGCTTAGAATACTCATCCACAACCATAATGCAATTCCCTCATATAAATTGAGGGTTGTCGTATGGGGAAAAAACCCTAAATTATCATAACTTCTACCGTTAGATCATCTACCTAATGAACGACCCAAATTGACTACAAAATTATAATATTTTACAAGGCAAATTTCCATATATTTTTAGCTTCGCGGGCGCTGCCCCCAAACCCCTGCCAAGGGGGACTCTAACGGAAATTAAACAGGTGGAAATGTGGGGAACAAGGGTCCAACACGACTGAAACAAAAACCTCTATACAATCAGGAAGAAAATTAGGCTCCACACCCAACAATCTCCTACTTAGAGACTGATTATAACAACTCCATCGATGCTTCACTTGCTCCAATGCTTCCACTTTGGACCTAGATGTTTCTCATCTTCATCATCATACTTGAAGACCAATTGAAACTTAGCAGAATCTTTGTTTCTCCTTCGTTAAAACTTTTGTTAACATATCTACAGGATTCTAGCTAGTGTGTATTTTTTCCAGCTTCAACTATCCATCTTCCAAAACTGACTGTATGAAATGGTACTTGAGTTGTATATGTTTAGTCTTGGAATTGAATGTTGAGTTCTTTGCAAGATGAATGGCACTTTGCCTGTCATTGTATAACCTGCCCATCTTCTGCTTCTTTCCCTATTCATCCATAAACCTTTGTAACTAAATCATTTCTTTACTAGCCTTTGTAGCAGCAACATACTTTTCTTCCATTGTTGAAAGTGAAACAATGTTTTTTAATTTTGAAAGTCAACTGACAGTCATTCCACCTATAGTAAACACATACCCTGTGGTGCTCCTCCTGTTATCTCTATCACCTGCCATATCTGCATCAACATATCCCTGTAGAGAAATGTTTGAACCACCAAAGCATAATGTTTGATTTTTGGTACCCCTCAAATACCTAAGAATCCACTTTACTACCATCCAATGCTCTTTCCCTGGATTTTTCATATACCTACTTACAACTCCCACTGCATGTGCAATATCAAGCCTTGCGCAAACCATTGCATACATTAAGCTTCCAATTGCTAATGCATATGGAACATACACATATAATCCATATCTTCCTGAGTGTCTATCTGCATTGCTTCTTCATATATTTCTGGTTCACCATAATCAGTCAACAATAAATAATATAATGAAATAGAGTATTGTTCAGGGGGTCTACTTATCCTGGTAGATCTTCTAACACCACTTTCAAGTGTTTGAAGTGTCTTTTGTTGTTGTGGTTGTTTTTCTTGTTGTGGTTGTTGATCATTGTGATTTTTAAGCACCTTTACTTTTTCTGTGATCTCATCAAGCACTGTATATTCTTTGTTTTCCTTTTCGAGATTTGTAGTCTTTCTTCAGATGTCCTTTCTTCCCGCATTTCCAACACACTATCCCTGATTTGGATTTGGAATTTCCTTTTATTGACTTACTGCGATTTCCCAGACTCCTTCCTCTTTCCATTTTTCTTCCCCTAGTCTCTGCAATCAAAACGTTACCTGATGTCTCACCTGATATTTTCCGTCGCATTTCCTTGCTAAGGGTAGCACCAACAACATCATCAAACTTTAAAATACTAGATCGAGAGACATAGTTACTAATGTCCATAACTAAACCATTCCAACTTTCTGTTAATGAGCACAGAAACAATAGAGCCCTAACTTCATCATCAAAATTTACCCCTACAGAACTTAACTAATTGGTAACCGTGTTAAATTCATTTAAATGATCAACAACATATCCACCTTCTGACATCTTCATATTAAATAGACGCTTCAAGAAATACCTATTTGAGGCCAAGGGTTTTTCATATAGTTTTGTCAATGTTGTCATTAAATCTTATGTTGTCGTTTCCTTTGAACTGTTGAATGTCATTGATGCTTCCAGACACAATCATATCGTTCCTAGTACCTTTCTATTGAGAATCTCCCATTCTACATTTGTCACACTCATCGACTTCTTTGTTTTTTTGCTCAATGGTAGGTACAGATCTTTCTTATATAGATAATCTTCCATCTACATCTTCCACAGCTGGTAGTTGTGGCCATTAGATTTCTCGATCCTAAACCTACCATCTTCCGCCATTACTCCCACTCGAACTCGAAACCCATCTCTCCTACAATTTTATTAGCTAAATAGACCTTTGCCTCTTATACTAGTTGTTAGAAATTAATTAACGGAGCACTGAAATACATAAAATATTATGGAAACACAAATAAAGAAACGCAAGAAACAAGACAGACATAGATATATGTGGTTCACCCAATTTGGGCTACGTCCACGGAGAAAAAACTAATCATTCCTTTTATAGTATCCATCAAAATGAAGAGATACAACCTATAGTAGATCCATTGCGTTGGACACCTAATCCTCTAAGGGTTTGTATGGAAGCCGAATAGTCTAAGGAAGTCCAAGAGACCTTGGATTACGAAACCAAAGGTCATATGAATGTACTATAAATGTATATCATTTGTTAATAATAGATACTCTCTCATGCTTATCATTCATCTTTTGTTGCTACCATGTATGTATTTAACATGGTATCAGAGCTGCAGGCGAATTTCTACCCTGCTCAAATTTGAGCCACTAATTGTGGCCTCTCTGTGAATATCAATTCTGCATTCCTACTAGTAGAACTACCATTATTGTGTGCTTGCCTATTGCCATTATTGTGTGCATGCCTATTTCATGTTGCACATTGTCCAGCTGACCTCTCTCAGCTATATTTGTGATGGGTTTTCTATCCATTGTCTCAAATAAAAAAAAACGCACATGCACTCTTGCCTATTCAGTGTATTCTACCCATGTTTTGCATTTCTGCAACCAGACACATCTGCCTTCTGCCAGCACAAATTCCTAACTCTGAATGATGATGATTCTCTGCGCATGAATGAATGGCTCCATTGAATATTGATGCTACTCCGTTGCCTCCCTTTTCTTCACCTGTGATGCCCATTGACAGAGTGAGGATGCTAAACCCATTAGCACAGATGCCGCTATTACAGGTATAATGCCAAGAAGAAATTCTTGCTCGGAATCAACTCCTTTGGAACCATGACCAGAGCTTTCACCAATGCTGAGCAGAAAGGCAGTAATGATCAATAAAACTAGGGCTCCAATTTGTTGAAGTGACTGCTTCTGCCCCAAAATAAGGAACATGAAAAGTGCAGTGAAAAATAGCTTTATTTGATTAAGCATTGTAAAGGTAAGGGAGTCCATATTTCGATACGAAAGCTGCAACAAACTATTCTACAGAGCATAAATAGCTGCTGGAAGGCCTGAAGCTGTTAATGAACCTATAAAGGTCCACTCTTTGCTAAGTCTGCCCAAGCTACCTTATTTTACCATAAGTATCAAAGCACATAGAACCTTTGCACACTCGCAAATCAGTACAAAAGAAGTCACAGTTACTCCTTTCCCAGTAAAGCGTTTAGAGAGTAGCGGCTGTGCACCATATTGAAGAGTAAGAAGTGTGAGATACAACCATATTCTGCTCTTGTGGCTTTGATGATCCTCGCTATTCTGTTTTCCGCGTGCCCTGGATTTGACCACCATTGCTGGACCTTCACAACTCTGGAAAACATAGAATTACAGAGTCAAGTGCCTCCGCAGAGGAGATTTAAGCTTTCATAGTCAACAAAGTACCAACCTATTTGTCCAGATTTCAACAATGTCATCATTGAATCAAATGTTCAGACAGGTTCCATAGGAATGTGGTTGTGGTTTGACTTCATAATAACATTGATCTCCTAGCAAGTTGTAGAAAGCATCTCAACAAAGCTCTTCTTAACACGCTCTATTTTCAAACATGTCCCTCATGAAGCACGTGCAGATTTTGTTACCATCCCACCAAACAGAAGCAGAATCGAACGGATCTCATTGACTTGGATGTCAAATATAAAGGGTTTTTAAGTTGCGCGTGCAAGTTATCTGGAATTTGAATTGCTTCCATGACCCGAGAGACTACTACTTCTTTCTCCCTGAGCCGATACAAGAATCCTGTAATGCGACCACATAGATGTTTAGCGTAATATGGGTTCATAATACGAAGGATTGGGGGAACTAGTTGTTGTTGCAGATTTGAAAGCACCATTAAAATCAATACAATGTGCGCAAGCAACAACGAGTCACCCTATTGCTAACTTTGGCACTGCCTTTTGAAAGAGAAAACCTGGGGTTGCAATTCCTCCTGCCCTTTGGCCAGAGAGAGACCCACAAGCCAAGGATGCTCTCGACAACTTCTTTTTTCCTTCTACTGGAAGAAGATATGGACCAATTAAAGGACATGGAAATCATGAAAGGTATCTTGCGCAAGAACAAATTGCAATTGGAAAGCCTCTAGGCTGGAGCCCGAAGCCTGAGAGATTAAGCTTCGTGAGTCGGTATCAAATTCTTCTTTTGCGACTTTTATTGCAACGATTTTTGTTCGGGTACCATAAAGCCTCATTGAATATTTTGAAATTTTATACAATTTACCAAAACAGAAAGACAGTTCCAATACCTTCTCTTTGTGTTTTTGGCTGATGCAACTCTTGGGATTTGATACAACTGAAAATTAAAATTGGTATATCTTGGAAGGCCTTTCCAATGCACTTGAAACAGATTTATATTGAAAACGGTGATTAGATGTCATTTTCTATCTTTGAGGCCTTTAATTTTTGCTGAGACAATGGCGAAAATTGATAATTTGTTAGAGTTATTAAGCACTGTAATGTTGTCCAATGTTCATATCACAGTCCAAATTAGTAAAAACACTCTCTCAGATATTCGAACTTCTCTACAAGATGCACAAGAGAAGATTGATTTTTTGCAGCTTGAATCAAAGCTACAACAATAAGAGTTACAGAAGTATAGTCATCATTTTGAACTTGTTTCTGTTCAAAACATTGAAACAAACTCCCATAAGCAGCAAGTTGATCCAGTGCCCAATGAAGCAGCAAAGTCACATGCAGATGTAGAAGTTCAGTCTACACCTTCCAAGCCCATCATCAGACCTTGGGAAGAGCTTTTCCATAAAAAGCATAGAACTGGTCTTGGATATGACAAGGATGTGTCCTTTCATATTCCAGATTACTCAAAGCCCATTCAATTTCAAAGTGTTGGATTCCTTCATGACAGCTCACCTTCAGTTGTTCTAGATTATACTCCTCTTCCACATCAGCCACAACAAGTTGTTAAATGCCAACATTGTGACCGAGTTGGCCATATGAAAGATCACTGTTTTGATCATCATCAATGTAAGAATTGTCATAAAACCAATCATTCTTCAAACAGATGCTTTAGAAACAAACCTCCTGCAAGAACAAAGATTCAACTTTGATGGATCGCTTCTTGGCAATGGGCATCAACAGCCAAGAAGATATTTTATTCATATGTCCAAACTTGTTCTAGAGTATTGAACAGTCTTGCAGTTGAGTTTTCTCCATCATCTCACCTTGTATCTGATAGGGGGGAAATGATGGTCATCTACAAGCTTCAAAGCCACATCAAGCGAGCCTGAGCCACAACCTGCCATACCAAATTCAAAGTTGTAGCCAGAGACAAAGATGCCACTAAGCATGCCTTCAGTTCATGATACCTCTTCAAAGAATTGGGAGCACTTCCTCTAGCAGAAGACTTGAGCTTCATGCCAGACTTGGAAGAGTTCTAGGAACTGCACTAAACATTCTAGTGTTGGTGGTCATCCTTAAACCACCTCCCTTATACCAACATTTCAGAGAGCACATTCATCCTAGTGCTGCCATGCATTTTTGCATGTTTTGTATTATAGCTCTCTTCTTGGACTCATACACAACCCTTTGAATTAAGGGGGTGAATGTTGGATACCTAATCCTCTAAGGGTTGGTGTGGAAGCTGAATAGTCTAAGGAAATCCAAGAGACCTTGGAATACGAAACCAAAGGTCATATGAATGTACTATAAATGTATATCATTTGTTAATAATAGATACTCTCTCATGCTTATCATTCATCTTCTGTTGATGCCATATATGTGTCTAACACACTGTAATTTCATCTTTGCTCTCACACGACCTCCACTCTCTCTCTCTCTCAGAATAAGAATCCACAACTGTAATACAATTCCCTGATATAAATTGATGGTTTCCTTCTAATGCAAAAACCCATAAATTAACATAACTTCTATTGCCAGATCATCTGCCTAATGAATGGTCCAGATTGACTAGAAAATTACAATATTTTACAAGGAAAATTTTCATCTATTTTTAGCTTCGTGGGTGTTACCCTCGAACCCCCGCCAAGGGGGGGCTCATAAAAGTCGTCATCGCCCCCCTTGGACCCCTCTAATGGCAATTAAATGGGTGGAGTTGTCGCCCCATTAGGAATATGGATCCAACGCGACTGAAACAAAAACCTCTGAACAGTCAGGAAGATAATCAGGCTCCACACCCAACAAATATTTTGATACTTATGTTGCAATAATTTATTATAGTTGTTTTAAAAAGCTCAAGAATTATGTAGATTTACATGATATATGCAAAAGAACTCACTTTGTGGAGTCAAATATCATAGTTTGTCCTATGGATAGACCTACATATGGGGATAAAAAACTTTAATGGATAGAAGATAGTGACCCTGCATACATTTGGATGCCAAGAAGGGAATGCGCATATGACTTATAAATAGTTGTCAATTGACTAATAAAGGGAAATGTTAGTTTTGAAGACGAAGGAAAATTTTGGGATCAAATTGGAGCATAGTGAATGCCCCATTTCTTGTGAAGAAGTGGAAGAGTAGCTTTCCAAGTCTCAACAAAAATAATTCCAAGGAGGAGTATAATGATAGGGTAAAGAACAAGGTTCTCAACTGCAATAATTCTGAGTATAATGATAGTGTAAATAACAAGGAAAAGGTGCCATAGGCAACATGTCAAGGATATAGTTAAACTAGTGAAGAAGGCCATATGTGTAGATTTAGATAAATTATGCAAATCAAAGTGATTATTTCCATCTAGAGAGAGATTATCATCATGGATGCACATGTTATCTCTTCCTTCAATGATGCCATTCAGTTAATATTAGTACATGCACTTATCACATATGGTTGTCTAGATGTACAACTTGAGTAAACTTAATTGTTATGAACATGTGTTTCCTCCTAGGAGATCATAGGTTAAAATCTAGAGGACAGATAGGGTCTATACACCTCCATAGAATTTAGTAGCCAAACCACAAACAAGGCAGTCTCATACACCATTTTGGTGTCTAAAATGGTTGTGACCTTAAAATTAGAGTATTTTTATGATATTAAATGCTATGATCTCATGGGCATTAACAATAAACATCAACCCCGATAATTATGAATTTTAGGATGTTTGTGTAAAATGTTTACCTATGCCATACACATAGTCATTTTGTACAGTCATGGTACTAATCCAATGGGTTATTAGGATACTAATAAGGTTTTCCCTAAATCATGTATAAGATTATGTTATTTATGAATGATTTCAAGTAACTTGGAGTGGTAACCTAACACGTCAAATATTCAAGGTGGATAAATATGTACTCATTTTGAGGATAGTGGGAAATAATTTTTGTAGGGTCGAACAAAAAATGGAAATGTTGATGTTTACAAAGTTGCATTTATGAAGAGAGAAGAATGATGAAATATATTTATGAAGAAGTATTTGGCCCATATAATTGTAGTTGGAGCAAGAGGGATGCAATAAATAAAGTAGGTTGATGTTTCATAGGATCATATGCTCAAGCATATAATGGAAATAAATTCAAACTTTATTGCATGTAAATAAAGATATCACTATAAGATTTTTTTTATGCATGCATACCTTGGTCTTCTAGTTCACTAGTGTAAGGTCTAGACATAGACCTAGGTGGAAAAGATAAGGGGAGCTTGTTGTATTCTAGGATACTGTGTTAATAAAAAATTTAGAGTAGTAGGTATTTCTTCCGAGTCAAGTTTAAAGTGGGGAATGTTAGGTTAATCTTGAATCGATCAAAGAATAGTTAATTTAACGGTAATTTAATCAATGATGGGTTTATTATAGGTAGTTTATAGAACCACAATATTGAGTGGCCCATGGTATTGTTGTGGCGATGCCTATTTAAATTATTGGCATACTATATTTGAAAATGTCTCAAGTGGATTAGATCGGTTTACAAGAAAGATCGTGATATTTGACTTAGTGAATCAAGTGATTTCACTCTTAATTTGTAAAGGTTGCATCACCCTTATCCTTATATCTAGTGACTCCTACTTTTAAATTCAACAATTTAGAATAACTGGAACAAATCATTGGAATAGAAGTAGCATAAGATTGATCTCACCCACTCCTAATTGCTTTATGCTAGCCTACATAAGCACAGACAATAGTAAATCCAATTAATCCATGATCTTAGCATCTTGGATTCACATATTTTATGAAAATGACATTATTTTATATGTATAACATATATGTAGATCATGAACAGGGCTTGGTAATGAGTAGCATATTCCTTCAACATGCCAAAAATGCACATCCACGATGCATTGATTCAAATAGGTTGATTCAAACTCATTTAACTAATACTTTGTGTCATGAATCTACCAACAATAATTCCCACATGAGTCATATGCAATGGACGTTTCAACCATGAATCCATCAACAGTTTTGGTAGGCCAAATCATCCTAACACAACCCATATATTATAAACTAGTATATGTTTCAAGCCACTCTAACTAGAGAGTCTAAGCTTTCCTACACTTTAATACCACACAATGGGAATATAATTATAAGATCTTGATTAGTTATGCAAACCCCTAGTTTTCGGTTCACCAATGTAAGTCTAAATATAGACCTAGGTGATATGATAAATGGATGTTATGAACATAAATTATATAAAAATAGATAATAAATAATAATTATAATAATATAAATATAATAATAAGTAATAAGTAAATTAACTAATGGTTAGTTAGTTAATAATGAAAAGGCATGTCTTAGAGACATGATTGTTCATGAAAGGGTAGTTACCTGGCTATATATACAAGACCCTCATTCTCAATTGTAATCATCTTATAGCAATTCTTTATACAATATACAATTTACAATTACTATCCCACAATGGATGTCTTTGTCTACTAAGTATTTTAAATATTTACGTTGCGTATACGACTTTTGGTCATTACATTAGTATCAGAGTTGTTTGATCCTCTGGAAGCTCAACCACTGAAGAGAACCAATCTGATCCGGCCTTTGGCCATTAATCCTTCGTCAACCTTGTTGTCGTCACAATTGAAGCATTTTGCTATACAAAGTTGGAGTTTCTTTGTTTCCCCAGTTTCATCATTCAGAACTTTTGCCATTAAACAAAAAAATGAAGAAAAAAATAAGATAGTCAAAAAAAAAGAAAAAAGAAAATAAAAGAAGTACATATAAAGATTAAAAATAAAAAAATATGTAAATTTTGAATGAGAACATTCATATATATAAAAATTCTCTACATTATTGATAAAAAGTGCATGATAAAGTTAAGAGGGGATCTTTCCAAATATATTTAAAACTATACGTAAGAGAAGGAAGAGTAGATAATATTATCTTGATTCTTCATTAAGTAGTTTACAAGCCCGTGGTTTTAGCAACCCATGGTAATTACCCATGGTATTTTCAAGGTAAAAGAAAAACAAAAGGAATACAAAAACTCTTTATGTGAATGATAAGTTTTACATTTTATATAGAGAAAATTAACCGAGTTAAAAGCACATAAGTGGAGATATATTTTATATTATACCCCACAGAGGTGAATAGTCACGTTTCACTAGGGTTGTAACTTTTCAAAAATAAAAAGAAAATATTATAAATAAAAGATATGTAAAGAGAAGTTTTATATTATAAAAGGGTATTTTAAAGAAAATTTCAAGTCATAAAATTATTGAAAATATATATAAGTACAAAGCGGGTATTATTATAGAAAGTTACTTAAGATATCCATATATTAGAGTATGTAAAGGGTTAAGTCTAGAACTATAAAGAGACATAAGGATAACAAGTTATAACAAAGGAAGAGTACTTTTTAAAAGCATTATAATAAATATAAGGTGCAATTTATTTAAATAGTGGAGCTATATTAACTTATTTTAAAGTGGGAAAAAATATATAATTGAGGAAAATAAAAGTTAAATGAATTTATAAAGGTGTTCAAGTTTATCAAATAAAAGGTCACTTATTTTAAAGAAGAAGTCCATTTTTGAAGAAAAAAGTGAATGGAGCCTAATTCTAAAATGATGAAGGAATGACGATTTTTCTATAAAGGTGTTTTAATCACACATCACAAGTTAATTACAAGCAACGACGAAATTTACATAAATATTAATCTGGCAAATCGACTATTAATTTCAGATGCCAATGTAGGCGAAACAACAGATATTTTTGGAAAAAAATATGAAATTAATGATTTACAAATAACAGTAGATCATTATGAGTGCATATCCCAATTTTGTGTTGTAAAAATGTATGACATGGAGGTTGACATAATTTTTGGTCAACCTTGGTTTAGAGAACTGGGTGCGTTAATGTTAAGCATAGAGAAAAAAATCTTGATGTTTTCATATAAGGGAAGGATGATCACATTTTGAGACAACACAATGAAGTCAAAATCAATAATGTCCTCGTCAGAAGACTTTAAAGATGTTACGAAATTAATACCTCAAAGGAATCAAAACTCAATATCGGAGAAGCAAAAAGAGCTTGAGGAGGCCATATCCAATAAAAACAACGAAAATTCTCGTTTAAAATATCATATCCAGAAATTACTTAAACAAGTCAAAAAGTGTAAAACTAGGAAGCAAAAGTTAGAACAAGAAAAAGAAATTTTTAACGAGAAGCTCAACGAAAGTTTATCAGAGAAGGAAGAGGAAAATTTACACTTAAAGAACCTTAATAAAAAATTATTAGAACAAATTAAAAAATTAAAAGATCAAGAGAAGGATAATAGTGACAAGATCAACAATTCAAAAAAAGAAGAACTTTTACGTCTAAAAAAACATAACCAAAATCTTCTTAACCAGATTAAAAAACTTAAGACTGATAAGAAATCATTGAAGAATAGATACGAAGAACTTATCGCAAAGGAAGCATCAAAATCTCCAGATGTAGCAGCCCAAGCTGAAGAAACAAACATCGATCCCACTAATCTCACAGTTTGGGCAAATCCAAATCCTACTGAAGTAAAGACGTACTCAGAGGTTGCAATTCAAACGACGGACACCCCAAATGAGGATTCAGTAGTCAAGTCAACAACAACAATGCCTGAAGGAAATCAGGAAACTAACATAAAAAGATCTAAGGAAGGTCAAACAAGAAAAATTCCTTACCTACATCCAAACCACAAGAGTAGACACCTTAATCAATCTACAAATCTATATCATGCAGAACATAAACAAACTTATGTTATGAGGAATATTGAAGTGAGCTCAATTTGTTCATACGATAATTATTCACCACACATCTCCAAGGATCAGAAGATTCCCCAGAAGATTAATCTAGGATGGTCCGATACATTTTTAGTACGACAATTATGTCTATCACTCAGAACATCATATCGTCTTTTATCAACAAAGATAAAAGCTCAGAAACAAGAAGATATTCCAAACGAAGAAAGAGATCTGATCCTTCATCAGTAGGCTTTGAGGATAAATCTTTTTGAAGGAGAAGGCAATGTTATGAACATAAATTAGGTAAATATATATATATATATATATATATATAGATAATAAATAATAATAATACAAATATAAATATAATAATAAATCATAAGTAAATTAACTAATGGTTAGTTAGTTAATAATGAAAAGGCATGTCTTGGAGACATGCATGTTCGTGAAAGGGTACTTACTTGGCTATATATACAAGACCCTAATTCTCAATTGTATTCATCCTACATCAATTCTTGATCCAATATATAATTTACAATTACTATCCTACGATGTATGTCCTTGTCCAGGGGAGGAAACAATTTTTTTCTTCCTTGTTGATAGTAGTTTACTCATAGCCCTATTTGTTTTGATTATGTGCAATTATATGTTAAATTTTCTTAGGGAAACATTGTTCTTTACTATGATGGTTGCATTTCATCATTAATACATTATCTTCACCCCATATCATCATTGCATTATTCATATCTACACCATAGTACATTAGCATATGTAATTACAGAGAGAGAAACACCATCACCAACATCATCAATGAAACAGAACATAAAAGGAATAATGGAAGAAAATAATGCACACATATAGAGACACCAGATTGGTCTGAGAGCAAGCCAAAACCCACTATGGGGAAAACCCTTTCAAATCTTCTTCTTCTTAGATCGTTTTCAAATTATGTAGAAAAAGAGAGTACAGTGATCCATATCTTTGTCTATGCAGCAAAACAATAATGATATCTATGAAACAGATCTAATCATGTTAGGAATCAGAACCCTCATACTGATGGCTTTATTGTGTTGTCACAAACTGATGTCAAATGTTGTATAATGTTGTCGTTGTGTCGAATACTAATCACTGTTGTTACTGTCAATGAGCCCAATACATATGTTTGCAGCGGAAACTAACAAATCAGGTCTACATATCTACAGATTTGTTATGATAGCAGAGAGAAACCCAAATCTACCAAATCACAAAAGTCAACTGAATCTAAGATGTCAAATCTTAGATCTAAACTTTGGTCGCCCTCATCACGACTGACTGTGTGTGATTGAAACTCCTTGGTCACTCTCTCTGTCACTGTATGCAAGCGACTATGACTGTAGGCTCACTCTCCGGGGGTCTTGATGCGAGAAATTGTGGTAATGTACTACAAAAACCCAAAGCCACACTCTTGTTGAGTTGTATGAGCGACCGACAAACCAAATTCGCACCCTTGTCGAGCTGTGCAAGCGACCGAGATGACAGGGTTGCCCCCAGGGATACCTTGTGCGAGCAACCGGGGACCGGAACCTTTCGATCTGCCTCTAAACCCAGTGTCGCTCTCACTGAACTGCCTCAGAGCTACCAGAGAGCCAGAGTCGCCCACTTTCCCACTCTGTGCCTACGACCAAGGACGAAAAACTTATGTTTTGTGCCAGCGACCGAGATCCAGAAAACCATAACCTAGAGCGAACCTTTCACCTGTAATTTCAGACCTTGTACGAACTTTTGCTGACAAACCTGTGCAAGCCAAAACAAAATAGAAGAGTAGAAACATGTCTTCATAAAGTGTGTTGAAATGAGCTTGATGTCGCTTCCTTTTATAGGCTTTCTTGAGGGTTTACTTGGGGTTAAGACTAACCCAAAGAGTTACTCACGTGGTTAGGGTCGACCCATTCCATAATACATGTATGAATAAAATAATTCATAACTCAACTTCCGCTTAACCAAATTGGGTGATCTTTAGGTCGATTTTGGCCCTCTCGGTCATTTGAGTTGTCCAAGGTGGAATTTGACCACAGTTGCAAAAATTAACACTCCTTCTCAACTAGGGAGAATTCCACCTACTAATATTTGTTCATTGAACAATATGCTATTTTGGAATCTTCGAGTTTCATCACGTATCATCATAGATCATCTCTGTCATGTAGTCACCATGTCATGTCCATCTCAATTGTCTCATCATCACAAATCATCATTGTATGTCTCGATCTATCCCTTTCTTATTCCTGCTTATCTCTTGATTGTTCATGCTCGTATGTTGAACATTATCATATCTATAAGAAGAATCATTTGTTACTGGAGGGGAGCTTAAGCTACCACCCTTTATCCAATCAGGTTGTTATCTGGAATCTCTGTCGGTGGAATACTACCCAGAATATCATCATCAATCATCATCGGAGAGCATATCATCAAGGATCACTTCTCAACCTAGAACCACATCGAGGAGAAATAGCTTCCACCCATACCGAGCAATAAGATAGCTCATCACACAGGGGAATACACCCTCGACCCTGGAATTTCATCAGGGAGCTTACCCTCAACCCAAAATCATATCGAGCTATCGCAAACCATCCTATTTCCTATTGATCTTCCCATCGATGACCCATAATAGTCATGTGGTAGAACACCTTCATCATAATCGACTTGGGTTGTACACCCCAAGTACACTCTCAACTCATTGGCCAAAACGAGGAGTGGTATTCCCGTCAAGCTAGCATGCTTGAAGGTATGATGCCAACTAGGGTATACTCTGCAAAGACCAAGTAGAGGAGCAGCATTCTCCAACCCTATAAATATATGGGATTATCATTATTCAGCCCTAGGTAACATATAGGGGTAACTCCCTATTGTCTAGAGTTCCTTCAACCCCAGGATCCCTCTATCTCAATTCCTCACCCTGGGAGCTTGACCAAGGTAGGAAGAGTTGCTCAATGTCCTCGATCAACGCTGCTCTCATCATCAACTTGTCTCAATAGAAGTTGTTTCTTGTTCATACAAAACATCAAACCAAATTATCACATTAGATCATATATAATCATATGAATCACAAAATGATACCATAATCATCCTCCCTCTTAAGGAGGTGCCAACCACATGCTTGAGCTTGTTTCAAATGACTACACTATCTCAATATATGAGTATCTCAGTCCCAACTATAAATATGGGACTTACTTCCAATCATATCATCACAATGTATCAATGTCATATCCAGATCATGATCAAACAACTCTCTAAGGAGCTTATGTATCCTGCCTCACAGCTAGCCATGCTAGCAACATCATGATCAACCTCAGTCATGCTATGGACCTCCTATCCAAGATATCATGGTAGATCGCGTACTATAGCAACATCCAAATGTTATCAACAAAAATCTCAAATATCAACAATACATCTATGCAGATACATATCATAGGATAAATATCTCATTCTCAAAATAGAATACCTCATGCAGATATTTCAAATCATGCTCGGTGGAAACTCTATGTAAGTGAAGCAACTCACTCATAAATTTATTTAGGTTCTATGCACATCATACCTATACAGGTGGATGTTAAAACAGAACACCAATGCTTCAACCGTCGGATTCCATGTCAAGTTCAACAACATCTTGAACTTCAAATCAGAGTATCCAAGGATTTTCTATTTTCATTATTCAAAAACATTTTCCAATAGAATTTCAATATGGAATTTCTTTCCCAAATTCCAGAAATCGATTCATCATGCCATGATACATTATTTCAAGCTTTATAAGCCATCTCCCTCTTATTTAGATCATCAGAGGCTCATCACCTATCACAAGTATATCATCAGGATATAAAACCAAAACCATAATCAATATCAAAGCCATACCTTGGAACTCATCATCCTAACTTCATCAGATAATTGTTAAATCTAGACATATCTGGATTGCAATGCTCTAAGCATAATGCCTTGATAAGCCAACATAATCATCCTTACATAACTCAATGTTGTACCATCAACAACAAAATCAACTCATCAGATTTTAGAAGCCATATCACGACCATTATCAAATTCATCATTATCATAGTATTAATACTTTCAACCGGGAGACAGGTGGAGCTCATATCAAATCATGACTTCATTATGCCAACAAGTCATGCATTATCAATCCGAACTTGATTAATTCATTCTCATAATCATAGTACAAGTCATTCTGACACTATGTGCAAATGCATACATCAAGGATGAGTCATGCAGGTTCCATTTTCATGCCAAATCACAACTATCATTACTTCAACCATTGTGCTAAGAACAAGGAGGCCAATTTCCACATAAGTCATCATGCCTACATAGTATCAATATCAGGTAAAATCAATAATCGTCAAATCATATCACTAGACATCAAGTCAAGTCCAAATGCTATCATAGAGATATCCATAGTCAAAGCACATCTTAATCATCAATTCAAAGTTATTGTCAATCGTCGTGACAAAACACTTTTCATATATACCAATAATGCCAAATCATGTCAAAATAATGGAATATCTATATGTATGTCCTGGTCACCTTCAAACACAAGTTCAGTCTGCATGTTCATGTTATGGAAAACATTCAACCTTTTCCTGCTAGAATATCTGCAATATATCTGTGGTACTGACATCTTCTAGGTGACCATCTGATTTCATGCACAATACTTCATTATAATAGTTTAACTCAACAACTTCATAAATCAATTAATAGTGGAAAACTATGTCAAGGACATCATGATTCAGAGTTCAAACAGCTTCAAAAAGCTTCATATGATGGTCAATAAAATTCAAACCCCTAGTCGCTCTCTTATTGTTAGCATGAGAACGACTTTAGCTTCCTGGACATTGTTTAGGCCTTATCATGAGTGCGTCCAAGGATGAAATCTCCTATATCTGTGACTGCATCTGGAGTGGAAACCCTAATTTTTGTATGGGCTTCAGATATAAGACTCTGTTGTAGATCAATATTGTCAGACGCACATAAATCATACTTCAGCAACACATAATGCAAATAATAGTATGAGTAAGAGTCCTGAAAATAGATTCTCCCTTTGACTGGGGATATGCATCATTCATATTCATTCATGTAAGCAACATGTATCTAGTAGAATCATGCAACATTATATATGTTAGATCATAAACATATGGCTACCAACATCATGACATCAATCTTTCATCAAAGGTTAGACTCAAAGCATCAAATATATGCAACATCATATCTCAAATATTATGAACAAATTAACATTTTTTGTCAAGTCATTCCATCAAGTTACTGCATCCAGTTTAACCATATGCCATCAAGACAAGACCATAGGCAGTAAAAGGTCTAGAATATTAATATTACACTTATACCTCTCACATCAAAGGTTATCATGATCTTCATGACCAATGAAAATTAGGTCAATCAATAAAGCTTATCAAAACAACAAGAGTGTCAATCACTCTTTCAATATGCTTTCATCATGTTTTTCACAAGCATTACCAATAGACTCATGTATAGGAGTCAATGAACTATCCTTCTATATGAAATTCATCAGGACAAGTATCAAGAGTATAATTTTCTAGATCCAAGGTGCTAGCCTTCTTTATAGGATCAAGATATCCAACAGATAGATCATATATGTTAGCCAAACATCAAGTGTATCAACGTATCAACATTAGATAGCCTCATAGAATTCAAGAAGGTCAAAATGTTCAACACTAAGTGAATATTTTCATCATAGGAAATTAGATCCAAGTCACTTTCATATGCATGTATGAGCTATTAAAGAAAGAGGCATTCTTAGGGCATACCGAGCCAAATGTTGAAACGCAACATACCATGCATACCTTATGGTATTCAAATACCTGAGCAACTACTCCTAAAACATATGCACTTGAAGCACTTTGTCACATTTCCATCAAGTACCTCTTTATCTCTTTCCATATATGCATCTCAAAGTGATCCTCAAGAATGATCTACTCATCACATCTCATCAAGGAGATTATAAACATCCATATACCCAAATACATATGCAGGAAGTAATAAACATAATCATCATATCCATAAGTCTAACAAGTAAGAAGCATCATAAGTAAATAAATACTTATCATCAATGAGAGGTGATCCTCTCCCTCTTGAACCAATCTTCAAGAGCCATCAATGTCCATGGTCTATATACCAATATTGTATTCAAGTATCCAACCAGATCTACTAAGGATTATCCCATCTAGGGCTTGAGCATCTTCACATTGAACATACTATATCTTATATAGTTTCCATAAACAAAGGTTTTATCTTCAACCCTAACCTCATAGAATCCATCAAACCCTAATAATCAATCTACCTAGGGTTTTCTTCAAACCCTATAATTCTTTTAGGTCTCCATCATCCTCTTCTTGCTCCCATCAATGGTGTCATCATCGGGGTGATCTCCATGGCCTTTCTTCAGCCCACCTCTAATACCATGTTAAATTTTCTTAGGGAGACATTGTTCTTTGCTATGATAGTTTCATTTCATCATTAATACATTAAGTTCACCCCATATCATCAGTGCAGTATTCAGATCTACACCATAATATACCAGCATATGTAATTACATAGAAATAAACAACATCATCAATGAAACGGAACATAAAAGGAACAATGGAAGAAAAGAATGCACACATATAAAGACACCAGGATTGGTCCGAGACCAGGGAAAAACCCACTATGGGGAAAACCCTTGCAAATCTTCTTCTTCTTAGATCATCATCAAATGATGAAGCAAAAGAGAGTACAATGATCCGTAACTTTGTCTATGCAACAAAACAATAATGATATCTATGAAACAGATCTAATCATGCTAGGAATCATAACCATCATACTGATGGCTTTAATGTGATGTCACAAACTGATGTTAATTGTTGTATATTGTCGTTGTTGTGTCGAATATTGATCAATGTTGTTACTGTCAATGAGCCCAATACATATGTTTGCAGCTAAAACTAACAAATAATGTCTACGGATCTATAGATCTGTTATGACAAAAAAGAGAAACCCAAATCTACTAGATCACTGAAGTCAACTAAATCCAATATGTCAAATCTTAGATCTAAACTATGCTCACCCTCATCATGACTGACTGTGTGCAACTGAAACTCCTTGGTCTCTCTCTTTGTCACTATATGCGAGCAACTGTCACTACAAGGTCACTCTTAGGAGGCCTTGATGCGAGAGAATGTGGCACTGTACTGCTAAAACCAAAAGTCGCACTCTTTTTGAGCTGTGTGAGTGGCCGACAAACCAAATTGCACCCTTGTCAAGCTATGCGAGTGACCAAGATGACAGGGTCACTCCCAGGATTACCCTGTGCTAGTGACTGAGGACCAGAACCTTTCGATCTACCTTTGAACCTAGAGTCACTCTCATTGAACTATCTCAGAGTGACCAGAGAGCTAGAGTCGCTCTCTTTCCCACTCTATGCCTGCAACTAAGGACAAAAAACTTATTTTCTGTGCCAACGATAGAGATCTAGAAAACCCTAACCCTGAGCGAACCTTTCGCCTGTAATTTCGGACCCTGTGTGAACTTTTTTCGATGAACCTGTGCGAGCCAAAACAAAATAGAAGAATAGAAACATGTCTTGATCAAGTGTGTTGAAATGAGCTTGAGGTCACTTCCTTTTATAGGCTTTCTTGAGGGTTTACTTGGGGTTAAGACTGACCCATGAAGTTACTCATGTGGTTAGGGTTGATCCATTCCATAGTACATGTATAAATAAAATAATTCATAACTCAACTTCTGCTTAACCAAATTGGGTGATCTTTAGGTCGATTTTGGTCCTCTAAAAAAGAGGAATCTAATGCAATCATTATCTCGGTCATTTGATCTATCCAAGGTGGAATTTTACCGCAGTTACAAAAATTAACATTATAAGTACACAAGTAAGGGGTGAAACTATTTCCCTTCATGACTGATTATGAAAAAGACAGAATAGAACTAAGGTTGTAAGTGGAATCAATATGAAAGGGGCATATTGTGCCACAAATCCTGAGCTCAACCACAAAATGGAAAAGTGGAGAAAAGAGGCATTACAAATCGCAGGGGAGTGTGTCTTCATGAGGATTAGACATGGTAAGAACACCAAAAGTCCAATAGATTATAAAGGTAGTGGAGGGACATTTGATGTAAGGAATGAGGAAAGAAAATTAAATCTAGTAATCATGACAAGGGGTGCCATGGATTTGAGCGAGCCTACATTAATGGATCCACATTGCATTAAGGTGCTTGGGAATTATGCAGATGGAAAAAATATTCATGTGAAAGGTAAAATTGGTTGGCACACGATTGTGATATCGTACTCAAGGATAATGTTCAGGACATACAAGAAAATATGCATGGATTTCTCAACCCTGTACTTGCAATATACATCGAAGCATGTAATTTCACTCTTCAAATTTCCTTTTATGGGTGGAATGTTGTATTAGATATCAGTTCAATTGTGCCTGAAGTGAATTATCCGGTAAATTCCACTTTGTTTATTTGGGAAGGTCATGAAATTGAGCATCCAATAGGCAGCAATATGGAAGATCACGAAGATGACGGTACGTTCAGGAGACTCACTATTTGTTGTGCCCTTGACGAGAAAGCCTATAATGTTAGGTTGTTAATTGGTAATGTCAACATGGTGGCTAATGAGTTGGAACGGAAGTTTGATATCCTATCTGCACAGTTGGTGGTTCTAGAAAACAAATTTAGGGATCTTGATGGGAATATGGAAGAGTGTGAAGGGGTGTAGCAAATGAATGGTCTCAGAAATGTAGACCCGAATGATGAAGGTACTGAAGGTGGAAAAGAGGAGAATAATGGAAGCAAGACTGGTATGGAGGAGAAGCATCATGGAGATCAAGCATCTAATGATGACCAAGCTCAATGATTCTAGATGCAGGTGACTTGGTGAGGGGTTTTATAGTTTAAATAATGAATTTTGAAATGCTTTTGCATACTTATATTACAGGTCTTTTATAGAACTTACAGTTGGAATATAGTGGTAAAGGATGATGCTAGGAGCATTATAAGCATACTTCTGCAAGTTAAGTTTTGTAACTTTTAGACAGACAAGTCCTTCATTTTTGTATTCTTTATCTAATATATGGATCAATGTTTTATATAAATGAAAAATTAACCATTACTATTAAAAAAATATGTATATAGATTGGTGCATTTCCAATGTCAAGATATGAACATAGAATTTTCAAACCCACTCCAATTTATACATACCAAAACCATTAAATAGCTTGTATTCAAGGATCGAGGGAGATATTATGCAAAACATATTTAACAAAACAACCAATATTGGTCTTATCTCATTGGTATTGTTACAAATACCATATGGACTTGATCAAATATCTATCAAATATGTATAATGAGCATTATTTTAAGATAACACACTTACAATCTACTAAGTGTCATTTGAATTCTTATAATGTAGTTTGCAAATAACCATTGTCATAGTGTGTATATCCATAGGTAAAGTAGAGTATTCATCCTAGCCAATGTACTATTTTATTATTCCTCTCTGCATTGTTATTGTTGTTGCTCATTCAATGATGTTATCATTATTTGCTACTCCATGTCAATTACTCAAACTACTATAATGCATAATCATTAAAACAATACTATTATAGCCTCGGTATCTTCTTCCCTTTTTGTTATTTTGTAACTCTCTCCACAAGTGAGAATCCTCATTGTTCCCACCTTCATACCCCATACTTATATGATAAATATAAGCTATTGCAAACTCATGTAAGCATTCTATATAGAAGTATAGTCAATCCACCTATCAACTCTTAATGCATATAGTCCATTATTAACCTTCATATTATAGAGGGAAGAGTATTTCTTTGATGTTGTCAAACTATCATCCTCTAACCTTTGCACCTTCTTTCTATTTTTCGTTCAAAAACCCTTTTCCTCTTTCAAAAAACATGGATGCTTATGAAATGAGGTGACAACAAGATTATGTGAACATAGAGCTTTGAGATGCTTAAAAAAGGTGGATGATTATGGAATGAGATAGTTGTAGGATCATGTAAAAAAAAAAAAAAATCAATGCGGACTCTAATTTTGTGCACAATGTTATTATGGTTTGAATTATAGGAAAATATGGTCTTTGAATTGATGAGATGAGTCCAATACTACTCATACTTATCTACCTATTTTGTGTATGGTCACTACTTATTATATTTCAAATACTTTAATGATTACACCAATATTTATTTAGCTATCCTATTTATTGTCACTCTTTATTAGTATATAGATAATTACAACATTATTAGATGATTGATCCAAGCATTAACATTTTCTCTTTAAATAAATGTGTTTTTGTTTAATTTCATAGGAATGTGATGAATACATCACATTGATAGCTTTAATTGTCATTTTCATCATCATGTGACCTCGAACTTATCATGATAAGACAATTCAAACCCAACATTTCACAAAATAGTCCATATCATAGTATTCAATATGTTTTTCATGTATAAAACATGCACTAAATCTCTATAAAACCATATTATAGAAATAAAATCATAATTATTTCCACAACTCATTATGTATCTACAACTCATTAATACATATGCACCTCTCGAAAATGTAGTGGTTAAGTGTGGACCATATAATTTGTTATAAGTAATTATAAGGTTTCATCTAGTCTTCATTGGTTATACTTATCCATTGCTTCATCATTAACGTGTTGTGATTATACACATTGAATTTGGCTCTAAATAAAGGTCCAACATCTCACCAATAAATAAAAAATTTGAGTTCGCTCATTTAATCCACAATACCTTACAAGATTATGATGATGTAATTCCACTAGAGAGTTTGTACCTTAGCCACATTATTTATACCATCAAGCTTCAAGTTGTAACACATAAGGAGGAAAATGTCCTTCCCTAAAGGTAGTTTTGGAGCCCATTTTACTACAAAATCCATTAGTGACATGTTCCTTGTAAATCCACATTTCGTTGGAATAATAACATTATATTTATTCTTTACTTTGTTTTATGCTTTGCATATTATATGTGTGTCATTTCTTTATATATATAATGTTATGACATGGGGCAAAATAGGGAATAATTTTGCTAATATGTAGTATTTTTACACGAAGGTTACAAAACTCCCAAGTATGTTCTTTGGGTACACCATATCAAATACCCATACATAGATGGGTGATTCCATCAAAGAGATTATTCTTATCTCCTTTCTTTGTTATGTGTGTGCTTCATTAGGTCTTTAGTAGTTTAGGTTTCCTTGTTTTTTCTATTGTTTTATCTTATTATAGATTTAGTTATTAGGTGACCTAAGTAGGAAACCCTTATTTTTGCCTTATCCATGATCATTTCATATTTTTCTCTTTCAAATCATTGCATAACTATCCTTCAAAAAGTTCTGTGTAGTTAACCATATATTTCCTATGCATGCACACATTCTAGACTTGTTTCTATGCAATGTTCCATTTTTTCATTATTTTCATGTTTCACCTCCATTTTAGGATTTTACAATGTATGTACTTGACTAGGTGTATTACCATATTGATGTTGTTTTGTTTAGCCCTTAGAAAATTGTAGGTGAAGTCAATGGTTTGGTACCTTGAGTATTTATTATCTTTAAGGCTTTTATTTGGGTGAATTGACCTCTTTTAGTTTTATAATACATCTTAGAATAGGTTGTGGGCTGATTTTTCCTTTTCGGTTTTCTTAAAATTCTTTAAAAATTAGTTGAATCTGCAATTTTTTTTATTACCTTTTGAATTTTCTCTTTTCTTTGCAAATTCTAGAAATATTTAATCTCTTTCTCCCCAAATTTTTTTAATGTTAGATTAGTGATTTATTCATTGGTTTCTAAATGCTCTGTTTTAGGAAGGGAGGTTTGGTAAATAAAAGAATTGCCTAGGTTCTTAGTATTCATTGTAATTGTTTTATTTTCCTAGTTTAGCATTTCCATATTGCACTAGCCCCTACTTAGTTTGCATTAGGAAACTTGATTTATTAATTGTTTCCAAGCTCGCTTTCATTAGAGAGAAAAAATACCCTTTATACAAAGGAAAACAGTTCTATATATTTAGTATTTATCATACTTAATTTTCCATCCATGCAAGTCTACTTCCAACATTTATTTTATTTCATTTTTAAGAAATCTTATTTGTTTTGCACATCTCACATGCACACAAGTTACACTTTAGTTCACATACTTGGTCCATACTACTAAGTTCATCCTTAAAAACAACTCAACTTCAACCAACTAAAGTTACCCACTTTCCAACCAAAATAATTATTTGAATCACTAAAGGAACTCATTATGAGCATAAACAAAAAGAAAACAAAAATACTTTGAAATAGCCTATTACTACATTCATTCAGAAGGAAATTATCACTCAGGCTTTATAAAAAGAACATTATATCAACATTGAAAATACAACATATTTTCCTCCAAGCTATTTCATCAATTATGGATTTGATATCCTCAATCTAGAAAGATTAATCATGTATACTTCTAAAAAATCATTGGGAATAGAATCTTTCCTTCTTCCTCCTTTGCACTAATAATGCCTAAATGGAGAAAAACATCTTGTTAGAAATCCCATCAATATTGGAAACAAAAAGAAATAAAGTTTAGCTCTCTAATTCTTTCCAAAATAGAAGAGAGGGATTTGGAGGTTGTTTATATCATTTATCCTTCCTTGGATTTCATACCCTTCAATGGGAATATATGATTTAATGGATGACTTTTATGGGTAGTATCTCCTTGTATTGAAAGTCATCTCATTGCTAGACAACCAAAAGGCCCAAGATACTATAAATGGCAAGGCTTTGTGGTCTTTAACTATTTTTATATTTTACCAATTGTTCAAACAAATAGCTACAGTGCTTCCTTTCTATTTACCTCTTTCTCTAGTTAATGGAAAAGCTTATTTCCATACCTCTTTAGTGAAATGGAAATGTACCAATAGATGTGATAGTACTCCATCTGTGAAATTTTTGCTACCCATAAGGTGTTATTAACCCAATTAATATTTTTTATTACTTATACAGACTAAATTAATTTATCAACCAAAAGTAATGAATATAAATATAAATAGCGCCATTCACCAAATAAAAAATTTAGTGGAATACACGAGAAACCAAACACACAAATGACACAAACATTTTTGGACAAATGTCCCTGGAAAAACTCCAATGTGGGAAAACTAGTCTTCAGTCTGAGGGTTTTATTATTATCTTCAGAAAATATTCTATTGAAAAATTACATAAACTGCTCCAACAAAACTTTGACAAAATTATTTTCACCACTTTTGATCAAATCGAACTAGGAAAACCTCATGGCCTCCCTTCTGCGAATAGCACTTCCTCTATAGTAACTCGCACAACCTTCCCAAAAATTCGAACTATTTCCTGGCTACCTCTCACAACCTCTCAGTAAGCTCCCACTACCTCTAGAAAACTCGCACGGCCTCTAGAAACTCGTTCTAGCAACTCGCACTACCTCCAATAAATTACACTAGCTAATCTGGCAATTCGCATTGCCTCTGGAAAATAACTCAACTTTGTTTGTAGACAATATACTGGCCAACAAAACTCCCTCGGAAACTCAAAAACTGGAAGTCTTCTTAGATAAAGAATAAACCCTGCAAAACTTTCATCAATTACTATTGTTGAAATCCTCCTAGTGTCTTACTAAAAACTCACCCAACTCATCTCACTACATGTGTCTCCAATGCTACCCATAGACTTCTATTTATAATCTCTCATTCACAAATGAATGGCCAAGATTAAAAGTTAACTTGATCCAATCAATGGCTAAGATCATCTTAGAAACTTTCTACAAGCTTCTAGAAGCAAATTGATCTTATCTCAATTAATGTCAATTAATTAAACTGGAAGTCTTCTTAGATAAAGAATAAACCCTGCAAAACTTTCATCAATTACTATTGTTGAAATCCTCCTAGTGTCTTACTAAAAACTCACCC
Source organism: Pinus tabuliformis (assembly GCA_031772625.1). Lineage (NCBI taxonomy): Eukaryota > Viridiplantae > Streptophyta > Pinopsida > Pinales > Pinaceae > Pinus > Pinus tabuliformis. Next base: position 1,098,016,356 of record CM062817.1, read on the forward strand.
AACTCATCTCACTACATGTGTCTCCAATGCTACCCATAGACTTCTATTTATAATCTCTCATTCACAAATGAATGGCCAAGATTAAAAGTTAACTTGATCCAATCAATGGCTAAGATCATCTTAGAAACTTTCTACAAGCTTCTAGAAGCAAATTGATCTTATCTCAATTAATGTCAATTAATTAACCACTTTCCCTAAGTTTTAACTTATGAAATATTTAAAATTCACTAATTGACTTAATTAAGACATTTTCCCTATGTGAAACTTAGAAAAAATTACATGGGCTTAGAGATAATTAATTCCTTTGTGTTCTTACCCTTACTAATACTTCTCAAAGCTATAAAAATTATATGAGCTTAATTTTTAACACTCCCTCTTAGCGAGGAAGGTGTTCTCCACAACACCCAACTTATCCCTGAAGAAAACAAACTTTCATTTATTCAAGGCCTTTGTTAAAATCCCTGCCACCTGTTGATCTGTAGGCACATATTGTAGTTGAATTGATCCACGATGCACACAATCGACGAATAAATGGTATCATATTTCGATATGTTTCAACTGATCATGGAATACTAGATTCTCAAATAGCTTGATGCAACTTTGATTATCACGGTGAATGATGATCGACTCTATCCTCTCACCAAACAGTGCTACTAGCATCTTCTAAAGCCATATGGCCTCAAATGTTGCTATGCTTGCTACAATGTACTTTTCATTAAAGAAATTTTGAGGTCAAATGGTCTCAAAACAAAAATGTATAACAAAAATCAACTTTATAAGAACCAATAATATTCAGTATGATGATCTCAACCATCGGGGATGATTCGCTATTTTTCGAATAAAAAGGTTAAAAAAAAAATTACTTTTTCAACTCGTATTTTCAACTTATTTCCCTAAGATTTTACTCAAATTTCATGCGGGAGCACTTGTTGGATGTGGAATTTAATTTCGCATCCAAGGATTACCCATGTTGCATACTTTCGATGGACCCTACTACACAAAAAATGTGAAATACATCAAAAAATGTGATTGCAATCATGTTTTTCATATATTTCACATTTTTTATGTAGTAGGGTCCATCGAAAGTATGCAACATGAGTACTCCTTCAATGTGAAATTAAATTAGGCATCCAACGAGTGCTCCCGCTCGAAATTTGAATAAATTGTACGGAGATAAGTCAAAAATACGAGTTGAAAAAACAATTTTTATTTTTATTTTTTCCCTCCAAAAATTGACGAGGCAATTTAATCATATTTTATTATTTCCACTATTATTTTATAATATTCCTATGGAGACCCATTTTTAGACCTCAAAATTTCTCTAATGCTTCTGTAGATCTTAATGCTCCAAATTTATGCTTCTTTTTGTACCGAAAGACAACCCCTGACCCAATGTTGAAGCAACACCCTTAAGTGATTTTCTGGTCCATTGCATTACCTTCCCAATTTGCATTAGTGTAGCCCATCATCCTAACACCATCACCTCGAGTATATTTCAACCATATTCAATTGTGCCTCGTAGGTATCATAGCACATGCTTTGTTGTTGTCTAATGCACTCTCTTTGGTTCCACCATGAACTGGCTAAGAGTGTTGAGTGCAAAGCAAATGCCTAGGCTTGTGTTGACCAGATACATGAGAGAGACAATAAGTTGTCTATATAAGATTGGGTCCACTGCCTCCTTTAATGCATCAATCTTCCTCCAATTGGTGATCATAGGTGTATACATGGGTCTACAATCCAACATCCTAAATTTCTTCAAGGTCTCCACATATCTTGCTTGACCAACGAATATTTCCCCATCTTTCTGCCACATCTCAAGTCCTAGAAAATAGTGTATCAACCCCCAATCCTTCATCTCGAACTCTGTTGTTAGGTCCCTCTTGTAGTCTTCTATGATCCCTGGTGACCAAATCAAGAATAGATCATTCACATAAAAATAATAATAATAATTCACCTCCAACCTTAAGATAGTAGAGGTTTGAATCTACCTCACTCTTCACAAATCCCATCTCATGCAAGTAGTTGTCAATACGACCATACCACACTCTAGGAGCTTGCTTGAATCCATATAGCACTCTCTTCAACCTACATACATGAGTTTCCCTCCCATACATCTCAAAACCCTTCGGTTGCTTCATGTACACTTCCCCTTCTATGACTCCATTCAGGAATGCCATCTTGACATCCATCTAATGAATATTCCATCCCATCTATACTACAAGTGAGATCACGACCCTAATGGAAGTATACCTAGCCACAAGAGCAAATGTCTCCTCATAATGTATTCCCTCTTTCTCAGAGGAACCCTTGGCCATGAACCTAGCTTTGAATTTGTATATGTTGTTATCTATAGCATGCTTGATCTTATAGATCTAGCGAGAACCAACCATTATCCTATCTAATGGTATATGTACCACCTCCCAAACATTGTTCTGCATGACGAAGTTGTACTCCTCCATCATAGAATCCTACCACACCTGGCATTGTGAAACTTCTTCATAGCTTGAAGGCTTACTATCAATAAGCTGACTCTTCAACGCCTTGTAACCTAAATATCTCTCTTGTCCCTGGTGCTCGATCTAGGTGCTCCCACAAACTCATGTGCATCCCTTAATGTATGAAGCACGTCACTATTCCTTCTCCCACTTGTGTAGTGGGTGAAGCTTCAAGCTCCTCATCATTCTGATGCTCCATATGTTGTGAACTCTCCTCAACACTTGTAGGCCTTGTGCTCGTACTAACTATTGTACTAGTACTTGTGCCATGAGGCTGAGATTGTTGTTCAATCCTTGGAGCTTATGCTTGTTGACTCTGATCAACTACTAGCAACTTGTGAGATCTCCTGGAGGCTTTCTCCTCTAGAAAATTAACGTCTCTAATCATGATGATCTTCTGAGTCCCTGGAATATAGATCTTGTATGCCTTACATGTTTATTTGTAACCAACGAAATTCCCCTTCTCTGTAGTTGAATCCAACTTGGTGCGTTTCTCAGCTCGAATGTGACAATAAGCGATACTGCCAAAAATCCTAAAATGACTAACTTCGAGCTTCTTCCCTATAAATGCCTCAACGGTGACATATTTCCCAACACCTTATGTCGGACCCTATTATGAATGTAACCCGTTGTTCTACATGCTTCTACCCAAAGATATCTAGAGATGTCTTGATCATATAGCATGGCCCTTGTTGCTCCAACTATGGTTTGTTGATTTCTGGTAGCATCGGATGTGCTCTAAGTCTCATATTTTGTAGGGAGGCTTGGGCACATGTATTCCAAAGAACCTAGAAAGAGTTTTGGAAAATTCCACCCGAAGATAGTTTTATTAAAATAATTAATTATTTTTAATGGGTCCCTAAGTCTAAACTTATGCAATTAAAATAATTAGTGGGTATTAATCTAACTGTGGGTGTACCTTCTAGAAGAAGACGAGGATCAAGAAGAAATGATCTAAGCCATTGATTATCTTATAATCTGGGCCATTGAATTTCAATGAGAATATTATTTAAAGAGGCTTGAGGGTCATTTGGAAAACACACCAAGAGTTGATCAGTCAGATCGAATTGCTAAGCCAGAGAGCAGAGCAGTGATTTCGTGGTGATCAAGCAAAGAGGGGCAACGATAGTTTTAGCTGGAGAATCTTCTCTAAAGCCAATAATACGCAGCAAAGAGGTAGAGAAAGACGCAGAGGAGGCAGCGCAGTGTCCAATGAGGGTGACGCAAAGCCAGGAAGGGCTCACACAGAGTAATGCAATGCCTTCCACACAGAAGTCCAATATTTTGCTAGGGATTTGATGTTCTGATCCAGGAGGGCTGAAGTCAAAGCACCTGAGAGAAAATCGATCCAGCGGAGACGTGATGTAGTGCCTCAAACGCAATGATGCAATGACTACATAGGGGAAACAAAAAGGTAGTCCAGGACTCGTTGGTTCAACTATCGGATCAGTTGAGACTTGCGATGTAAAGTGAGGTAATATCCCTAATTTCTTCTGCAAGTGATATTCTATGTATTGGATTGCCAGCAAGGCATCCAGAGTTTTTATTCATAAGTTACTACTGCATAATAATAGAACCCTCAGATATGGCGCATCGGTTTTCCCGCATTGGGTTTTTCCGAGGACATTTGTCTAAAAAATAATGGTGTTATTGTGCTGTATTTTCCTTCTTGCTCAATTTCATGTTTCTGCATTATATTTAATTAAGTGAAGATTGTTGTGTATGTTTTTTGATATTTGTCGTAGGAAACTGTAATTAATATGTTTAAAGGAATTTAACAAATAGGAGAAATATCATCAATTGTTTCACTAGGGATTCTGGGTTTAGGGATTTTCACATGGTATCGAAGCTGCAGGTGAAGCAAGAAGAAAAAAGACAGAAGACCCGACGTTGAAGGGAGAAGGGAATTTGAAATTCCTGCAGAGGCAGAAATTCGAATCCCCAGAGGATTTTCATAGTTCATGCCAGGACAACTAGATTTTTGAGGAAGGTCTTTCTCTGAGTGAGTCGACAGAGAGGTAAGACTTCCAGATCAAAATTTATCAGCGACAGAGGGAGCAACACAGCAGAAGCTTCAGTGAAGAGGTTTTTCTGGTGGGACGCAATTTTTTGTAGGAAATCGCTGGGTAGAAAGATGCTAGAAGGAAGAGAGAGACACAGTTGAAGGAATTTTCCCTCAGTATACTTCCCACCAAGAAATCTGCTTTCTTATTCGCTGAGCAGTAGCAGTAAGAAACAGAGAGGAACATTTTGCCATTTTCGTGGTAGAGATGGCAATCAGTGGGTTGAGAGATCGGGATAGGTTGGATGGGGCACCCAACTATGTGATCTAGAAGGAAAGGATGTAGTGCCTGCTAGACTAGCATTTTCTCAAGGCTTATGTCGACAACGTGGTGGTTGAACCTGCAGATCCAGATCTGTTGAAGCAGTACAAGGGAGAAATGGTGAAGGCCAAGAGGATGATCCTTGATGGAGTAAAGGATCACGTGGTATGTCACATCACCAGCAGATGGACTGCTAAGGAGATGTGGGATGCCTTGGGAATGTTATGTCAAGGATCTTCCGAGCAATAGAAGATGTACTTAGAGCATAAACTGAAATCTGCACAGATGCAGAATGGGGAACGCATTGATTCATTCCTCACAAAGCTTCAAGAGGCCCGGGACAAGTTAGCATCTATGGGGTCTGCACCTCAAGGTTTTGAAATGGTGAGACTGGCCCTAAATTCAGTCTCACGAGAGTGGAAAGTCTTTGTCTAGAGCATCCTGGGCAAGGCAACTTTGCCAGACTGGGATAGCATGTGAGCAACTCTCAATTACGAAGAGTTGAGGAGAGATCTAGTCAAGTGTAAGCTTGACGAAAGTAGCAGCAGTGGGTCGAAGCCCAAGGAGGAGGAAGAGAATGCAACCCTTGCATCCAAGGGGCAGCGAGAGAAGCAGAGGTAGAAGAAGGACGTCTTGAAGATCAAATGCTTTAAGTGTGGTGAAATGGGTCACTACGCAACACAATGTCCTCTCAAGAAGAAGGACAAAGATGAGAAGCGCGATTTGAAGGTTGCACCTACGAAGATCGAGGAGGAGGAGTTTTGCATGACAACCGAGATACCTCTAGGAGGGAGGTGGGCTGATTTAGAGTTGTAGTTCAAAGAGCTACAGATGAGAAGGATCCTTGAGGAGCCCACCTCTCGGATCAATTCCTTGCTACGGGAGCCCATATTAGAAAGTAGCGGGATGGACCAGTATCATTTGATGCAGAGGAGTGTTGGAGCGACAAATGCAGTGGATAGAATGCCAAGTCTGAGCAGCGTAGTGTAGAGTTGTAGCAGTGCAGGGAGGCATAGTGTAGTAGCAATAGCAACGCAATGGATTTAGAGGGATAGTGTGGGACTAGTAGCAGTCAGAGCTTCAACATTGAGATGCATCTATGTTGTGAACACTTTTTCATATCTTGGGATGTTTCTCAGTTTTCAGTGCAAGGGCAGTTGGTAGTGGTAGTGATAGCAGCAACACAGATGTAGAAATTCAAAGGGAGTTGCAGTACAAATGCAGTGTTGACAGTGACAGTGTCAGCAACAGTACAGTTGCAACAATAGTGCAGTAGTTGGTGGACAGCATGTCAGACATCAGCAATGCAGAGGACGATGTTATGAAGTGAGGGTGATGCTTCAGTGGGAAGCATTGTTAGAGCACATTCCTCGCTGAGGAGTGTTGATTTCTGGTAGCATCGGATGTTCTCTAAGTCTCAAATTTTGCAGGGAGGCTTGGGCACATGTATTCCAAAGAACCCAAAAAGATTTTTGGTAAATTCCACCCGGAGACAGTTTTATTAAAATAATTAATTATTTTTAATGGGTCCCTAAGTCTAAACTTAGGAAATTAAAATAATTAATGGGTATTAATCTAACTGTGGGTGTAACTTCTAGAAGAAGACGAGGATCAAGCATAAATTATCTTAGCCATTTATTAGTTTCTAATCTAGGCCATTGAATGTCAACGAGAATATCATTTGGAAAACACACCGAGAGTTGATAAGTCAGATCGAATCGCTAAGCCAGAGAGCAGAGCAATGATTTTGTGGTGATCAAGTAGAGAGGGGTAAAGATAGTTTTGGTTGGAGAATCTTCTCCAAAGCGAAGAATACACAACAGAGAGGCAGAGAAAGATGCACAGGAGGCAGTGCAGTGCTCATTGAGGATGACGCAGAGCCAGGAAGGGCTCACACAGAGCAACGCAATGCCTTCCACACAAAAGTCCGATATTTTACTGGGGGTTTGATGTTCTGAGTCAGGAGGGATGAAGTCAAAGCTCCTGAGAGAATCAATCCAGAAGAGAGGTGACGTAGTGTCACAGGGCCTCGCAGTGACTGCATAGGGGCAGCGCAAAGGTAGTCGCGGACTTGTTGGTTCAGTGGCCAGATCAGTCGGGACTTGCAGTTGTAGAGTGAGGCAATCTCACTAATTTCTTTTGCCGAGTGATATTCTATGTACTGGATTGTCAGCAAGGCATCCAGAGTTTGTATTCAGAAATTAATACTAAATAAAAATAAAACCCTCAGATCTTTTGCACCGGTTTTCCCGCATTGGGTTTTTCCGGGTACATTTATCCAAAAATAACGATGTTATTGTGTTCTATTTTCCTTCTTGCTCAGTTTCTTGTTTTCACATTATATTTAATTAAGTGAAGGCTGCAGTGTATGTATTTCAATATTTTTCGTAGGAAACTGTAAGTAATTTGTTTAAAGGAATTTAACAAATAGGAGAAATATCATCAGTTGCTACAATAGGGATTCTGGGTTTAGGAATTTTCACATGGTTATATTCTTTCGTTCGACAACCCCATTTTTGGTGGGTTGTATGGATTTGTCCATTCTCTCTTGATTCCCTCCTTAGTGCATAACTCCTTGAAGGATTTCAAGATGTACTCGCCGCTTTATCTATCTGAAGTACGTTTATCATCTTCCCTTTTGAGTTCTCCACAAGAGCCTTAAATTCTTGGAAGTGACTGAAGACTCCATCTCTTGTCTTCAAGAAGTATATCCAGGCCTTCCTAGAGAAATCATCAATGAAGGTCACGAAATATTCATAACCCTTGAGAGAATTTGTGGACAATGGACCACAAATATCAGAACGTATCAATTGTAAAACACCCTTGGTTGTACTATCACTCCTTGGAATGATGCTTTTGAAAACTTTCCAAGTATGTACCCTCTGCATACGTCATCATGTTTTGTACTTACCTCTGGAATACCTGTCACGGTCTCTCTGAGCAACTTAAGTGCTCCATGATGGATATGACCCATCCTCTTATGCCACAACTCTCCCATATCTCTGCTACTGCTACTACTAACCAATGCCTTTAGAGCATCAAACTGCAACTTGTACAACTTGTTGCTTCTCACCCCAATCTCCTTTACTTACTTCGTATCTTGGTATTTCAGATACACCTTTTGTCCTTGATATTATATGTCATACCCTTTATCCTAACGAGAAGACACTGAAATCAGATGCATTCACATACGTGGCATGTGAAACATATCTGTAACATGGATATTCTTGCCCAACTCCCTTTGAAATGTGACTATCCCTCTCCCAGTTGTAGTATAGTTGGACTTGTATCCCATTTGTATCTAGAATCCTATCTCATATTCTTTGTGGCTAGCGAAATACTCTTTAACTCTTATCATGTGACATGACACCCCACTATCGATGCACCAGAATCTTATGATGGTCAAGGTAGATAGGCAAGCTATAAGAGAAAACTCATCCTCAAGTCTTGAAGATAGTTCAACAATGTTTGTTGAAGTTGTTGTCTACTACTTCATCTTCTTTTCACCCTTCTTTTTGTTTGAACATTGACTGACATAGTGTCCCTGTTGACCATAGCCAAAATACTTGATTTCACTCAAGTCTTTCATTTTCTTCTCTCCCTTGGAGTTAGGCCCTTTGCTTGATCCCTTCTTGGGTTTTCCCTTTCATCAAAAGAGAAACATTCTTGTCATCCTCACCATTCTTTCATTTACTATTTTCTTTACTAACAAGGCTCAACCTAAGCTCTTCCTGAGTGAAGTCACTCCAAAGACAATCCTAGCCAGACAGGCCTTGGCGTCCATTAATCACTTAGATAAATCCATCCCACTGCGTTGAGAACCCATTCCACGCATTTCTCATGAGTTCATCATCATATATTTCCTCTTTGACAATTACTCATCTTTAACTTGTCTGACCCTCTTGAGATAACTGACAACGCCTTATCCCTTATTCTGTCTGGTGTTCGTAGCTTCTCTTTTTCGTAGCTTCTCTTTAAGGATCAATTTTCAATTCACAATTGCACTCTGGAATAAATTCAGGATGGAATCCCACATATTTTTACACGTATCCAATTTTGTAATATGGGGAACGATACAAATCTTTGACCCCATCTTGGATAATACCCCTAGATTTGGCATCCTCCTTGTGGTAGGTTGTTAACTGTGTTGGATATGTCAGTACAACAACAACAGGATAACATATTCCTTTAGCCCATGCTCTTCCAGCAACAAAAGTATCATGTATTTCTAGATACCAAAGTGTGATGCACCATCAAGTATATATTGATCCCTCAAATTAGTTGAAGCCATCTTTGAAACCCTCGAATAATAAACCCTAATAAATCTAAAGATATCTAAAAATTAACCTAGGTGAAAACCTTTGATTTCTGTTTCAAAACCCTAGCGCTCACATGAAAAATAACCTCAGTGCTTCAGTGCTTTCATACCATGTGAAATTTCTACTACCCAGAAAGTGGTATTAAGCCAGTTAATAATTTCAATTACTTATACACAACAAATTAATTTATCAGCTAAAAGCAATGAATAAAAACATAAATAGCACCATTCACCATATAAAATTTTCATCATAATACACAAGAAGCCAATCACATAAATGACACATAATTTTGGATAAATGTCCCTGGGAAAACCCTAATGTGGGGAAAACTTGTCTTCAATGTGAGGGTTTTAATATTATCTTCAGAAAATATGCTATTAAGAAATAACATAAACTGCTCTGGAAAAACTTTGGCAAATTTATCTATGCCATTATTGATCAAATCGAACTAAGAAAACCCCATGACTTCCCTTCTTCAAATTGCATTGCCTTTCAGCAACTTGCCCAACCTCCCCATCAATTCACGTTGCTTCCTAGCTAAGTCACACAACATCCTAGCAAACTTGCATTGCCTCTGGAAAACTTGCACAGCCTCTAGAAACTCATTCTGGCAATTTGCACTACCTCCAACAACTTGCACTAGCTAATCTAGTAACTTGACTACCTATGGTAATTTGCACTACCTCCAAAATATAACTCGACCTTCTCTGCAAATAATAAATTGGCTATCAAAACTCCCTCTTAACTCAAAAGTTGGAAGTATTCTTGGATGAAGAATAAACCCTACAAAACTTTCCTCAATTATTGTTGTTGAAACCCTCCTAGTGTCTTATTGAAAGCTCACCCAACTCAACTCACTCAATGTGTTTCCAATATTGCCCATCAACTTCCCTGTATAATCTCACATTCACAAATGAATGGTCAGGATTATAAGTTAGCATGATCCAATCGATGGCTAAGATCATCTTAGAAACTTTCTATAAGCTTCTAAAGGCAAATCAACCTTATCTCAACTAATGTAAATTAATTAACCACTTTCCCTAAGTTTTAACTTTGGAAATATTTAAAAATCACTAATTGACTTAATTAAAGCATTTTCCCTAAGTGAAACTTAGGAAAAATTACATGTGCTTGGAGATAATTAATTCCTTTGTGTTTCTAACCTTAGTGACACCTCTCAAGGCTAGAACACCTATGCAAGCTACAATATTTGACACCATCATCATTTTTGTGGAGAATACATCTTCATATGCCATGCGAAGTTCATTTTTTCACAAGTATCCCATGTTGAGACTTTGTTAGAGAGCTAACTAAAGAAGCAATCTTATTTTTACGATAGCTTTTATTTTCTAAGCTTCCAACACCACTTATGTTTCCCTCCTTTATCTCTTCTAGAAACCTCGTTAAGTAATGAAGTTCCTTCAAGAGCTAATTTTAAATAGTATTGTTTCATCATTCTCTTCCCCAATCTTTACTGCACTTTGTTCAAATCTTTGCACAAATTAGCTCCATATGTGCATCCTCTTCCTGAAGTCTCAAACTCATTACTCCTTTCCATCCTCAATTCCAATGGATGAAATACTGAAGTCTACTACCTCTATGAAATCATGAATTCACTTCAAAATTAGTGTTAATCAATGGCTCAAGTATTTTGTAATTTTGCACACGCCATCCAAGGATTCCCCCACACCATCCCCAAAAATCTTAGCATAGGCCCATTTCCTAGTCTTTATCCCAATCAATATCTAACCAAAGTACAAATCTTTGAATAGGCCCTTCTATATTATGGAAGCCACTACCGTTTCTTTCAATGGAAGTAACATCTAGTTTTCAAAGGGAAGAGGATCAATTTATTTCTAAATCATCACGTACTTCCATAATCCATCATATTTTAAAAGCCTCAATAGAATCTTCACTATTAGTGTGTAACCAAAGTATCGTATGAAGTTCTTCAACCTCCATCACTTCTTTGGCTTTTCTATCGTGTTCCATTTCAATGGAATGCCTTCTCTTTATATTTTCCAGATCCCTAAGAAACTCAAATATTTCTTCCTCATTTTTCTCAACATTCCTTTCGAAATACAAGGTAATGAATGCCAACAAACAAGAATAACTTCAAGAATTGGTTATACCAAAATTTTTGTTTCTCCTATTAATGATCACCTATAGCATGAATTTAAGAAAAAAAAAATTCAATTTTTCATAAAGCCAATTCCAATGTTTAAACCTATCATTTAGTTTCAACATAAAACCCAAATATTTCACACCATCCTGAAAAGAGGATCTATAGAAAGGAAAGATTTAACCTATCCTTCTTTCTTTCTTGTTGACTAAGCCATTTAAACAAATAGCAGATTTGTTGTCGTTGTTCTACAAAATAGCATCCACAAAAAATAAATGGGACAAAATTAGAGATCTACTCATGTTTATCTATCCATTTAAAAGAACCTTTGCTCTTGAATGATTTCATTGCCCTACTTAATCCTTTAGCTGCCAAAAGGATAAGAAACGACGACATTTGGCAACCATATATCAATTTGCTTGTGGGAGAATAGAATATAAAGGCCAAACCAATGATTAATAAAGCAAAAGATATTTAAAACAAGTTGTGCATCATCCAATGTAGCATTTGTAAACTCATTACAATATGAAATAGCATGAGTATACAACAAACTTATCTATCTTGTGCCTTATATTTATCTAATTTGTGGCATTTTTTTCTTTTTATGGTGTGAGAGCCTTCTTAAGCCACCCCACTATACGATGAATCCATATATTCAACAAGAATCTAAACTGTTCTTGAAACATGGAATTTAAGAAGACATTCTTAGACCCATTGGCTATTATTTTTGTTATTATCTTGTACATTTTATTACTTAAGGAAATTGCCCTATAATGCTTAAAAACTTGAGAATTATTCATCTTTGAGATAACAATTATACAAGTCAAGAGTTAAAAGAACTTAGAACTTTTCTTGAGGATCTTGATCCATTTAGTACACTCAATAAATCTTTCATTATCATCTCACTAAATTCCAAATAGAATTCCACTATACCACATCTAAGTGTAGACATTTTTGCCCTCCTCAAGGATTCCATCACTGCATTGAATTTTTCCTTGTTTGATTATGCTATAATGTTTTTATTTTTGCTCTCAAACTATGAATATATGGAAATGGTTGACCATTTTGACTATATCTTCAAAGTTTGCCTTAGGAGACTTTTGATAGATCTACAAGTGGGCTACACCAAGCTCTGCAATATCTTGGAACCTTTTGACCTTTGTTCCATTCTCTTTTCTCACCTCCTACGTAGTATTAATATTTTCCTATGTTTTGCATATTCTAGAACCTAGTATTATCATCTCTTTCTAACCAAATTTCCATATTTTTCAGCCTCCATTTAGCTTCCTACAACTAAAACAACTTAATTTTTTTCCCTCTATTTTGTAATTGAGCCACTTCTCTTCTTATACAAAGATCCCTTCTCTATTTTGATTAAAAATATTTACAATATGGACTTCTATCTCTAAGCATTTTAGGAGTTTCAAAAATTTTGAAAGATCATAACTACTCCAATTTTGACTATCAAAGATTCCAAATTTCTCATTCTCTAACCACCTTGGATAGAATCTGAAACTTTTGGTTGCTTATTTTCATCTTTCTCAATTTGAAAAGGAATTGAGAAATGGTCTAATGAACCAATCTCCCCAACCCAACTCGTGTCTTAATCCTACTTTCTTCCTCTATGACCCCTTCCACAAGTTGTTTAGACCTTCATTTACAATCCTACAATCTCGTTAAGCATGAACAAGTTTTAACAGCAGCATGTCACAAAGGCCTAATTCTTCAAACATATGGATGAAACTAGACCTATTTTTACATTTGTATCCTATACCTCACTTCTTTTAGTGGTGGGACTTAAGTTGCCACCCAATATCACATTGTCATCTTAAGGATAGCTAACGTAAATAATCTATTCTCAAAGACCTATTTATCCTATTAGGGACCATACAAACCAATAACAAAAGAGATCTTCTCTAATTCTAGTGGTTTCAAGTTTGTTAGCAACTTCACATTATAAATAGAAGATTTAATGATAATCTAACTTTAAGGTTATGACCAAGCCAAACCCCAGAATGGTGTATGAGACTCATTTGTTTGTGGGACAAGGGGCCCCTTCCATGCAACGATTTGACTACTAAAACCTACAAAAAATGTACATACTATACTCCCCTTTGGATTTGAACATGTGGCCTCTTTAGGAGGAAAAACGTGTTCTTAACCATTTGGCTCACTCAAGTTGTTTAAGGAACCATTTCACCTTGTTAATAGCCCTCTAAATCTCCCATTGAACTTGTTTAAAGAACCATTTCACCTTGTTAATGACCCCCCAAATCTTCCATTGAACTCTAGAGTTAAAGAGTTAAAATATTTTTAAAATGTTGATCAAGTCCCTTCATTTGGCCCCCTTCATACAATTCCTTGGATCAAAATCATCTCTAGTTTGAATTGAGTAATCACTCTTAAGTGCTAGTTTTGTGTGAGCCACCCCTACTCCCCACTCCCTCTACCTTGCATTTAAAAATAGGGAAATCCTCCCTAAGACATTTTTTGCTCAAAGGCCTTTTTTTATGGCTTCTTGTCTTCCTAGAACTTCCTTCTCTATTTTTCATTTTCTTTTTATAGACAAAAGATCTACCCACATAAATGGATTGTCCTGTGACAAGAGCCAATCCCTCTTGGATATCCCCATCATCCATTTGTAATTCACGTTTCCATTATCTTAGTTTATATCTAGATGGTTTACTTCTTTTGTCTTAATAGAGTTCAGGCTTTTGTGATCCATATCAAGTTAGAGAGACATTCTTCGGCGAAAATCACATGGAAAACCATTTGTCGACGCGTTTCGAACCAACTAGTGTGGTTCATCGTCAGGACAAGTTGAAGAAACAGATCCAGCTTAGCATGTTAAATAGTTTGAGCGGAGCCTCCAACGGCTAGTTTGACTCTAGGACCGGGATCAAAATTATTATAATAGTTTAATTAGTAAGATTAAGGACCAAAAAATATATATAATATATTTATGAGGGGAATAAAGTTCAAAAATATTATTAAAAATTATAAGCTAATTAAAATAAAGGAAATTTAGTTGAATAAAGGACCTTAAAAGCCTAAGTAATATATAAATTAATCTTATTAAAAATATTAAAAATTATAAATTAATTAATAAATAAATGGAAAAATAAATAAAATCAAAAGGAGGATAGGTTAGTTAGAAAAATTAGTTAAAAAGCCTAAGCTAAAATAAAAATTAATAATAAAACTAATAAATAAAATTAAAATAAAAATAAAGTAAAAATAAAAATAAATAAATAAAAAGTAAATAAATCAGTTAAACAATAATAAATAAAATAAAATTAACAATAAAGATAAAAATAAAATAATAATAAATAAAGGACCTTAAATTCTAAATTAAAAGCCTATAAATTAATCTTATTAAAAAATTATTAAAAATTAATAATTAAAAGGAAAGATAGTTATATTAAAGATCAAAAGGAGGTTAGGTTAGTTAGAAAAAAGATAAAAAGTCAAGAAAATAAAAATAAATAAATAAAAATAAAAAGTAAATAAATAAATCAATGAATAAATATTAAATAAATATAAATTAGTTAAACTAAATTAGTTAATAATAATAATTAGTAAATGCATAAATAATAAATAAGTAAAATTAACCAAAAAGAACTCAATAAAAATAAAATAGTAAAGTAAAAAACCTAAAGAGGAGGGCGGAAAACCAACTAGGAAGAGAGTGCTGGGACCCAACACCCACTGATTTTCCAGCCATCCTCTCTATTGAGATTGCATGGCCTTTTTTCAATCTCAAGCGCTTCCCTAAATTTACGATGATGGAAATGCAAAACCTTAGCAATAACACTAGCCTCCTCAATACAAACATGATGATTGGTTTTTTCAGCATGTTCAGCTAAAGCGGAAGACTTAGCTCGCCTATGTTTAAGGTCCGTTGCGTGTTCGCTAATCCTTTGATTAATGGAGCGACCAGTCTCCCCAATATAGGGGGTCCCACAGGAACATGGGATCAAATAAACACCTTTCATATACTTGGGGTCGATAGGATCCTTCACAGATCTTAGGGACCTACGAATGGTGTTCAAGGGCCTAAAGGTCACAGGGATAATATGCTTCCTAAGAATCCTTCCAATTATTGTCTTCTCTGTAAGTTTCATAGAGAAAACATGATGAACAACTTTATATGACTTTTTATATTCAAGATCATTGGCTTATTACATATAAGGGAACCCTATTAATCTTGGACAAAGGCTCAATTGGGATGGGGAGAACACTACTTATAAAAAGAGTTTTAATGGGAATGTTTTCGACATTCCTCTAGCGTAGTTGATCTTTTGAATTATTCTTAGAGCCAAAATCACTATCAAAAAAGGATGGGGAGATTTAGAAACTAGTGATATATTTTCAACTTACACAATTAAAACTTTGTTTAGCTCCTTTGATATTGCATCCTAGTTTTGATCATCTTTATTGCGCACCCCATAGTTTAATATTTTTGCTAGCCCCAAATATTCTTCCATTCTTTCCTCCCCTTCCCCTTTTGACCCTCTAGCAATGAGAATTGAATCCTCTCACCTCACTAAACTCTTCTTAAACTCTTTATATATTACATTGCATTCCATGATACTTAGTATTGATCCATGACTATCTTTAGTGGGAGTTCCCCCCCTTACAAAGTTCTTTTGCTTTAAAGATTGCTCTAAAATCTTGTCAATCCCACTTTCCTACATAGCCCAAACAATGCATCAACAAATGCGCATGAGCATGCCATTTCATATATCTTAAAAGGATAGTTCTAGTCATCTAATAATTGGCAACATTTCCATTTTCGCCAATTTGATTTGTACAAACTCTAGAAGCACCCTCTGCCTGCCCCCACCACCCACAAGGTCAATCTCCACCAATATTATAACTATCACTATGTCAATCTTGAACAAGATATTTACTTTGAAATCAATGCAAATCCTGAGCTATTGCCAATTGCCTCCAATACCACTATGTTCTAAAATTCTAAAGGAAGATGAAGGAGTTTCATCTAGATTGGTTGGGTAATAATTTTCAATCTAGGATTGAAAAATAAAGGTGATCTCCTTAGGAGAACAATTGTTAAACCCCATTACCATTTTCCCTTTAGAATATTTTTGGCATCGTCCACAATCTTGAACTCAAATGCTAGCCACCCCTGTACCCTAGAAAACCTTTTTATACCTTATTAGTCCAACCATATAGATATTTCTCCGAAACCACCCTTCTATAGAACCTTGCTCAATGCCTTTTCACTTAGCGACAACACCTCATCAATTGTAACATCTTCTCCAAAAACTAGTGTTACCTCCTTTGTAGGTTTTAAACCTGTACAGAAATTACATGCAAACGAATTCTTCAAACAAAAAAATAAACAATGGCAAGAACAGAAAAACAAATATACACAGATTTCCCCCTGGATCCCAAAACTGGGACTACAAGATTGATTTTTCATTATTCCTTTCAATGTTATAATACATACATATACATGTCGAAGCATTCATAAAAGCATTCATAAACCACAATCCATTAACCCTAGATTAGAACATAGCCATAGCTCCCTTGGTTGGATCTACAAAATACCATGGGCATAAAATCATCATACCCAAAAACATGTGCAAAACCCATGCAAAAAATGATGGGTAGGTCCACCCACCATCTTTGGGTCTGCCCAACTATTATTGGGTTTGCATAAAAAAAATCCCGGAGCATTGTCGCGCTCCTAACGCAATGTACAACATGTACTACTAGTCATGGAAAGAATATAACATATACCCAACATTCTCCCACTTGTTTTCTTTCCACACAAGGGGGTCACAGGAGAGATTTGGCAGTCCAAGCTTGCAACACCCATTGTTTCTCTACACCAAGAAAACTTCTTAATGCTCACAAACTTCTTCAATGCCTCTGCAACATTCTTCAAAGTGTCCACCTTTACCAGCAACACCTTTTTGTCCTCAACCATATCCCTCACAAAGTGATATTGAACATCAATGTGCTTTGTCTTCGAATGATAAGCAAGGTTCTTAGCCAAGAAAAGTGCACGTTGGTTGTCACAGTCTATCCTTATAGCTCACTGCACCAACCCCATACTTGAACACAATCTCTGCAACCAAACTACTTCATTGCTTGCATGAGTGGCCGTCATGTATTCAACGTCTATAGTTGAAAGTGTCACTACAAAATATAACACATACCCAACATCCTCGCTAACTCACATGTTTCTTTTTTCTTCTTTCCATCCTCACCCCAATCTACTTTGGCCCCTTTAGTTCTTCCCTTCACCCCAAAAAATCATGACAAGCCCTAAATCCTCCCTCCTTTCTTCACTCCCCCCTCCTTTAAACAAAACAATGGATCTATCACAACTTCAAACCTTTGTGGCCTAAACCCTACAAGATGACAACATGTTGGGGCTTTATTTCCATTTGCATAAAGTGTGGATGGCAGATGGTAGCTTTATACCTCCTTTCTCTGTACTCCTACTTTTCCTTAATTAAAGCCCTCATATACATCACCAAAGCCAATATAGATGGTTAGTCACATACTTTGGTACTTACAATGTTTTTAAGCCACATTCCAACATCCATGCTCAATACCTATGCTAGGGAATTCCATTGTTCCAACATTCCTTATCAATACCTATGCTATGGATAGTTCACACTCCTAAATTGCAGATGTTTTGATAACCTTCCCATAGAGCCTCCTTGTTGCTGCTATGTAACTAGGACTTGAGAAGGGAAAGTAGGTTTAGAGTGCTGTGTACTTCATCAACCTCTTAATCAAGCCCTAAACTTGAAATCTAGATGCATCCTAGTGCTCTCAGAGCTCATCTATTGATCTGAAAATAGGACTTCAAAAGTTATTCCTCCCCTTGCTTCAAGTTATCCAATAAATCCTCCTACACTACCCCAAATCATTTCGTAGTTATCATATAACAATAGGACAAAAAAGTCCTTTTTCTTAATACAAATCCTGCTAGGCAGGATTTCTCAGATTTCTCAAGCAGCACCATATTATAAATGATAATAACACAATATACTCGATAAAGTTTGATCATTGTGATAAGGCTCAAGGAGTAGGCTCCCAAACCTTTGTGGAATCTCGGCTCTTGCTAACTCATAAATTCTTGGTATATCTAGCTTATGAGCTGCTGAATATACTCTTGGTGTTGTAGTGGCAGCCGCTAGATTTGATCATGGACTTCACCCAGATTGCTCCAAAAACTTACCGATTCACCATAATTTGAAATTATTAAGAAAAAAGAGAAAAAATAATTTGAAATTATTAAGAAAAAAGAGAAGAAAAATGAACGAAGGAATTACCTTCCATGCTAGAAAACTCCCTGAGTGATATTCATAAATAACAATGTGCGCAGTCTAACAATTTACTCAATATTCATAAATAACATTGTGCTTACTCAATATTCATAAATAACAATGTGCACAGTCAACAATTTACTCGATCATAAAACACTAACTGAGAAAACAGTCAAATAAATAATAGACCCCATTTGCTACTAAATAATATTTTTGCATTATGGTGTCAGTTAACATGCAATGTGAGCATGGACAACTTATGCCTAAGAAATCCCTATCTACAAACAACATATTGTGCCTTAAACATTCCACTTCAAAGTTCAAAGCTAAAGCAGATGCACGGCCGAATTTGCACTGGAAATTGAAGTCATTTTCGTGTAATTTTAAAAGACCTCCGAAGTACATCAAAATCAATATCATTAACAAATGATTGATATAATGTTAATTAAATGCTCACATTTGTATCACAACTTCTAACGATTAGAAATAAATCCTAAGTAACAACGCTGTAATCAGATACAAAAGCTAGTACACTTTCATATTACTGCACAAGGAGACGATGCCGAAGAAATATGCTATTAAAGTTAGACAATATCAAACAGAATATTTGCAGCTAATGGGCAGTTTTAATTTCAAGTCATTAGCAGCATTATAATCGAGGGCTGCCATGAATGTGACGATGCAGAAAAACTGTATAATAAATCAGAATAATGAAGCATCATCAGTTCCACACCTAATGGTGAAAAACTCTCAGTGATTGTGGATGCTTACAAATGGTTAGTGTCCTGATGAATTCAGATCAGTTTCTATAGTGCTGGTCAACAAAAAACAAACAGAAAAATTAACAACAACAACAAAAAAAAAAAAAAAAAAATCAATGCACCTACAAATACTCGGGCCAGCAACAATGCACTGAAGCTCGGGCAGATACCTTGATATATCAATTTCATTATCAATAGAAAATAAAAAAAAAATTGAGAATGCATTCTCAAGGTCCCTAGTGAATGAATGGGAATGTGCCCATGATCGGTTGACTGCAGGGAATTAACGTACGAAGCAATGATTTCTCTAGTTAATTTACATGATCAGCATTGAAAAATTTATACCATTTCAAAGTGCTATATCAATGCATCTATATTTGGTGCCTTGCTCAACTCGATTAAAACCACTGATATGAAATGTGCTATAACCTAGTCAGCATGCAAGTGCCTCTTTCTTCTAAGGCACCGACAAACATACCATTTGGCATGCATCTGCAAGCCAAGCCCAACAATAACTTTTAGGGTTGCTAACATAAAATATGTCAACGAAAAATGCAGAGTAATCCAAAGCCATCTCCACCAATATGGGCCATAGGGAAGATGTGCAGCATAAATAGGTGTTAAAACTCTGATAACCTGTAAAAAACAGACATTGTGCATTTCAAATATCTTCCGGAAGAGAAGCAAGTGATCTTATTTCCTTTTAATTTTTCAGTTGATCATTACCGAGGCAATCATATTTTGTCTGATTTGTTCAAAAAAGTTAATACTTGAGAAGGAAGCAGCATAACAACTAAGCCAGCATACATATGGACGATGACAAGTGAAAACGATTACTAAATGGAAAAGAGGCCATACCACACATGCTGGTGCAAGAGGAATAAAAGTCAGTGTCGTATGGACTTCTTGTGATTGGCTGTTTAGTGTCTGCATCCATTAGATCAAAGAAATTATTAGTTTATTAAGAATTAAAATTTAAAAAAAAAAATACCGTCCAGAAATAGCGGAACTGAGTAGATACACAATTGTCTATATCCCATTTTCTTCCTACCGTGATGACCTTTTAATAGTTGGTCATCATTTAAATGAATAAATAGTATAGTTTTATGATAGTTTCCATCATCAAGGTATCATAGTTGAGGCGCTTATGTGGTATCATGGTCAATACCTGTCTGCAGAGAGTTTCTAGAAATTCTGAATAAGCAGACGGTTTTATCTCGTTAAATTTTGCAAGAAATGCATGCTTGATAACATCCACGAGAATTTCACAGCACCAAATCATGCATGCGTTCTGGAAGCACAAAACCAAAATTAGAAATTGGAAAGTTGACTAACTGAAAACAAAATTCTGACTAATCAATAGTCAACAGATAAATTCAAAGCACCGTTTGCCCTGTATTTTAATTCAATCAGCACAATTGAAGGTGGAAAATATCATGTCCTTGGAGTTCAGTCAACAATCTTACCATTGCAAAACTCCAAACCCATGCATTTTCTGCCTCCAAAATGTTTTGAGCCAATACAAATATGATGTATGCCGTGATATGGAACCTCTCCACAGTATCTGTTGAAGAAAAACAACAGTTTAAAAGTCATCTCTGCATATAATCTGCCCATGCATGATAGGAAAAGCAATAAAATAAGAGCCTATTTCTCTCAGGCCTATGTAATGCACGGCTGGAGAGATGGTACATCACTTGTCATGTTATTACAAGACTCAACGTAAAAAAAGGACATAAGAATTAGAAGCTTCAACACATTGGCAGCAATACAAGGAAAACAGATTACAGGCCATAGAGGAAAACACTAACTGATCATGCCCTATGCCCTAATTAAACTAATAGTTTACAGATTACAGACCATAGAGGAAAATACTGATTGATCATGCCCTATGCCCTAATTAAACTAATAGTTTACAGAATGATTAATTTTTATATAACATTGCCTTCCTCCCAAAAAGATGCGTTGTCCTCAAAGCATACGTAACGACGGATGTTGTTGACGAAACGCTTCAATCTCCCAAGAAGCTTCTTCTTCTTGTAAGTCCTTCCACTTGATCAAGTATTCTTTGATTACTCGTGATCACAGCTTCCTTTCCCTGCTGGATATGATACCTTCTGGCTCTAGAATAACCCTTCCTTCGTCATCTAAGGTCGGAAGTGTTGTCTATGCTGATTGATGTTCACCAAGTGCCTTTTAGAGGCAAGATACATGGAAGACGTTATGAACACAACTTTTATCAGTTAGGCATAAACTTTATGCGACTTGGCTGATCTTTTTGTTGATCTGATATGGTCCATAAAACCTTTGTGCCAATTTATTTTTTCCTTTTTGTTTTAAGGACAACTGCTTGTATGGTTGAAGTTTGACAAATACCCAATCTCCAACTTCAAATTCTCTCTCGGTTCTATTTCAGTCAGCTTGTTGCTTCATACAATTCCTTTCATTATTTAGATTTTCTTTTAGAGTTTGGACGACTTTTTGGGTTTCTTCTAACTGGGTTTTAACAACTGGCAACTTCGTCTCGATGATAGCAAATTCCTTCCATTTCGACAGTTCGTAACCATACAGAACTTGAAAAGGAGTCATTTTCGCTGATGTGTGGTAAGTGGAATTGTACCACCATTCAGCGAGATGTAACCACTGAACCCACTTATTTTGTTTGTCTGTGGCATAACAACGTAAGTAGGCTTCTAAACACTTATTGACAACCTCTGTTTGGCCATCTGTTTGAGGATGGTAAGTTGAACTCATGTTGAGGTAGGTTCCTCTATGTTCAAAGAATTCCTTCCAAAAATTAACCTATATGTTTGAAGAATTCCTTCCAAAAATTACCCTTAAATTTGGCATCTCTATCGCTCACAATAACCTTGGGAAATCCATGTAATTTGTAAACATTTTTGCAAAATGTTTCAACGATTTGTTTTGCTAAGTCTGATTTCCTCATTGCAATAAAGTGAGCATACTTGGTGAGTCTGTCGACTACTACAAGAATTTTATCCTTACCATCAGACACAGGTAAACCTTCAATAAAGTCCATTGATATTTCCTCCCATTTCTGATTCGAAATGTTTAAGGGATGAAGTAGTCCGGGTGTCATAATATTTTCATTTTTATTCCTCTGGCATTTATCGCATTCGGCTACATATTTTTGAATATCATTGCTCATTCCCTTCCAAAAGAATGATTGGTGTGCGTTGTAGTAGGTTTTAAAGTATTCTACATGTTTGACTGATGGTGAATCATGCAACTCTTTGCAAACCTTGGCCTTAAATTTGGAATTTGCATTCAGATGAATTCTTCCCTTGTACCATAGAATATCGTTCTTCCATTCAAATTTTGAATTTTGAGGAAGATTATTGATTATAGCACTTGTTTCTGGATCTTTTGCATATTCACTTCGAATCTCATTAAGTCATTCGGGAACAACCATTGACGCTACAAGTGACGATGGTTTTTTGTCTTTCCTCAACAAGGCATCAGCTACTACGTTATCTTTTTCTTTCTTGTGTAATATATCCATGTCAAAGGTAGCGATCTTTTCTATCCTTTTTTGTTGTTCTGTAGACAGTGTTTTCTGTTGGAGTAGATAATAAAGACTATTATGGTCTATTCGTATTAAGAACTTACTTCCCAAGAGATATTGTCTCCATTTGGCTAATGTGTGCATAATAGCAAGCATTCCCTTGTTGCATGTAGACTTGAGACGTTCTTGCTTATTGAGCTTCCTGCTTTCAAACGTGATTGGGTGACCATCCTGCATTAGTACTGCTCCTATGCCAAAACCCAAAGCATCACATTCAATTACAAATGGTTTTGAGAAGTCTGGAGTTGCGAATACAAGAGCACTGGACATAACTTCCTTCAAGTCTTCAAAACACTATTCTGCTTCATCATTCCATCGAAATGAGTTCTTCTTTAGAAGGTTCGATAGGGGTGTGGTTATATGGGCGTAGTTTTTAATAAATCTTCAATAATACCCAGTCAACCCTAAGAATCCTCTTAGCTTGGAGATATTAACTGGTTTGGGCCATTCCCTTATAGCCTTGATCTTGTTAGGATCTACTTTAACTCCTTCCTTGGATATTATATGTCTAAGATATTCTACTTCTTCCTTCCCAAAAGTGCATTTGGACTTCTTGGCATAGAACTGATGTTCTTCCAACACCGTAAGAACTTTCTCCAACTGTTGTAGGTGTTCCTTCCAAGTTTTATTGTAAATTAAAATGTCATCAAAGAACAGTAACACAAACTTCCTTAGATATGGACAGAATAACTCGTTCATGGTAGCTTGGAATGTTGTCGGTGCATTGATTAAACCGAAAGGCATTACTTTAAACTCGTAATGACCTTCATGTGTTCAAAACGCAATTTTTGATACGTCTTCCAATATTATTTGAAACAACTTCCAATCTTATTCTGATTTGGTAATATCCTGACCTTAGGTCCAATTTGGATAAGTATTTAGCGCCATGTAGTTCATCCAACATTTCATCGAAAAAAGGAATGGTAAACTTGTTTTTAATTGTTATTTTGTTTAGTCCTCGATAATCGACGCATAATCTAAATGATCCATCTTTCTTTCAAACTAATAGAACTGGAGAAACATACAGACTTTTACTTTTTGAGATAATGCCACACTTTAAAAGATCTTGGACTAATCTCTCAATTTCAGTTTTTTGATGTTGTGGGTAGCGATATAGTTTGATGTTGATGGGATTTGATCCTACTTTGACTTCTGATGTATGCCCAATATCTCTTTTAGGCGGCACCTTCATGGGAAGGACTTGGAATACTTTTCCGTGCTTTTCAATTAGCTCTTGGACTTTTGGTGCTTCTTCGTTGACTAGATTTGAAGCTAACATTTCTAATTGATGACATTGTACTACATAGCTTGGCGCTCCTTTCCAAATCACTTTCATCATCTAGGATGATGAAACAATTTGGTTCTCAAGTGGTTGGAACCCATATAATTTGTATTTTTGCCCTTCCCATTTATCTTTTATCAATTGCTTTTGATGGTTGGCAGAGTAAGTACTAAGGGTTTGTAACCATTGGATACCTAAGACCACATCCACTCCTCCTAATGGTACCTTGTGGAACGGAGATTCTAAATTAAAGCCTTGAATCTGCAATTTGACTTTATGGCCTTTCCCTACTTTTTCAATTTTCTTACTGTCGACTACCATAACCTTCATGTTGGGCATGGGAAATGTGAAAATGTTGAGTCGCTTCACCATGGTTGAGTCCAAACAATTGTGGGTGCTACCAGTATCAATGAGAACCATTACATTGTTCTTCTTGATATGTCCTTTTAATTTTAATGTCTGGGGTTGTGATATACCTGTCATGGCCGATAATGATACTTGCGGAATGCTCTCGTCATCTAGTTCTAGAGAGAATTCCGGGGAATCTTCGATTTCTTCTACGTTTGATTCATCATTGTCTGAATCATTAGTTGCTTCGCATTTATACAGGTTTTTGGTCTCTTTTCCTTTAGCACACCTATGTTTAGGGTCCCATTTTTCGCCACAGCATTTGCACTTGCCCTCTTTCATCCTTTGCATTTCCACGTTAGTTTTTTCTCCTTCACGAAGATGTGGTGGAACATATTTTGTGTTATCCGTGTTCGCAAACTGGGGAAATCTTCGTCTCAAATATACTCTTTCAACCTTTGACCACAACATCTTTTCAAATTTCTTTTCAGCAACTTTTGCTTTTTGTCTTGCTACTTCTATCGATGTAATGTCATGAAGCTCAAGTTCTGCTTGTAGATGGGGTTTAAGTCCCGAGGTGTATGATTGAATGAGACGAGTTTCTGATAATCCAGGTACTCGTGTTGCTAAAGTCTCCCATTCTCGAGTGTATTCATCCACATCTCCTTTTTGTTGCAATCTAGTGAGTGTTGAGAAGAACTCTTCTTCCTTGACACCTTGGAACCTTTTAAAGAACGCATCCTTATATTTCCTCCAACTGATAGCAAGTGTCGTCTTTTTCCACCACATATACCAATTATATGCTTCGCCTTCCATTTTCATGGAAGCATGCCTGATCTTTTCATCATCATTGTCAATATCATAAATCTCGAAATATTCTTCTTCTTTATTGAGCCAAGCAACGCTGAATTTTTCGTTACCATCGAATTTGGATAGCTTTGTTGATATGTCACTATCGACAGAGCGAAAAAGGGATATTGATTTGAAAACAACATATTGGTGTATGGATTCTAGAGTTGCCTATTTTGAAAAATTTTGTTACTTTTTTCTTGATTAAGTGTGGAAGATGTCTTTGGAGACTTGGGTTTATCATGTGCGTCTGATGATTTTGACGAATCTGGAGAATTGAGATGTTGAGTAGCCTCATTATTCTGGAGTATTTGATTGGGTGTAATCTTCAGGCTAGTACAAATACAACCCAACATAACCATAGTTTGATCCACCTTAACTGAAACAACTGCCTGATCCTTTTTGAATTCGTTCTTGTTCTCCTCGAGCTGACTCTTTATTCCCTTTGTTGTGTTCTAAAGCTCTTCGATTTTATCGCCTTGTCCGATCACCTTAGTCTCAAGGTCTACTAGTCTTTTATTGAAATCGGCCATCAACATTGATGAAGCCATTGAGCGGGTCTGAGGTGGAGCATACTTATCCAACGTAACCCTTTTTTTTAATTTGACCTAATTATTATTATTTATTTATTTTTACATATTTTTTAAATCACTTTATTTTATAACTAAATATTAATTAATATATATAGTTATTTAAATATTAATTATTATATAATTATGAATTATATAACAACTAATAACAAAACTATGTAATAATTAATATATATATATATATGTATTATGTATAAATATTAATTATATGTAAATGAATTGATAAGTATAGGAGCGGACACAAATGAATCGATAAAGCAGCAATCGAATCAGCGTCTGGCTCTTTCGGCATTGGTCACAGCATTTGGTAAGTACGTAGCTGGATGGGAAACCGTAAAATGTCTAAGTGTGAAAATTTCTAAACATAAATTCTATCACTGCAGCAACTGATTTATTTCACCTACATATTATTCCCAATAAGTTATTTATGAAATCCCTTCAGTAAATATTAAAATAAATTCTACTACAAATATCACACCATTATACATAAACAAATATATGCACAAGAATCAATCACATCAACACAGTTATTTTTGGACAATTGTCCCCGGAAAAACCCAATGCGGGAAAATCGGTGCAGCAGAGGAGGGTTTTATTAATCTTCAGCAACAATCGCTTTTACAGAAAAATTTACATAGACACTGGGAGAAAACACCTGAGACTTTTCTCCAAGACTTTTTGACACCCTGGAGAGCTTCCTTTCTCTACTGCATCAGCCCTGCATCATTCTGCATGGCTCTACGCAGCTCTGGTCCCTCTCTGCATCTCTTTGATCTGCGTCTCCCTCTGTGCTGTCTCTCAGAGCCCTTGCGTCACTTCTTCTGAGCTCCCTGGTTGTTGTTAATTCCCCCTCTTCCTCCACCCTGCAACTCTCCCTCTGAAATCAATCTCCTTCTCTTTGAGAATCGATTTTCCTTGAGATACTGAGTATCTGCTAGTGTGTCTCCAACTGACCCTCAAGCCTCCTCTTATACTTTTCCTGTTGAGTCTTCAATGGCCGAGATTAAGTCCCTAATCAACGGCTAAGATTAGATTTGGCTTGATCCTCGTCATTTAGAACCTTCTCACCCAGTTTTATATTAATACCCGTTAATATTTTAATTTTCCTAAGTATAGACTTAGGAACTCCATTAAAAATATTAATTATTTGAAATCTTTCCAACCGGATGGAATTTCCCAAAAACGATTTCTGGGTTTTGGAGATCTTACGTGCCTTAGCCTCTCCACTAATTTTCATGGCTAGAGCACATCTGATGCTACCACAAATGAACACTCCCTTTTAGCGAGGAATGTGCTCTAGTAATGCTCCATCGCTGAAACATCATATTGATCCTTCCGCACCTGTACTTGTGCTGATGCTTGCCCTGATGCCTCACACCATCTGCACTGATGCTTTCTGTATTGTTGCCCATGACACTGCCACTGCTACATCTGTACTGCAACTTCCTCTCCATATGTTGCCCATGTTGCCTATAGCACTGCTAACTACTGCACTACAACACCTGACACTTATCAATTTCTGCTACTAAAATGGTTCTTTACCATCTCCCTCTTCTCCCTGAAATAAATGAACTGTGTTCTTCCTAAGGCCTTGGTGAGGATGTTTGCCACCTGTTCTCCTGTAGGAGTGTAGCTCAATTGTACTGCTCCTGGTTGGACACAGTGTCTGACAAAATGACACCTGATATCAATGTGCTTCGACCGATCATGAAATATTGGATTCTCAAAGAGCTTGATGCAACTCTAATTATCACACATGATCCTGGTCGCATCCATCCTTCTACTGAATAGGTTCACAAGCAATTTTCTAAGCCATATGGCTTCGCACGAAGCTATGCTAGTGGCCATATATTCTGCTTCAGCTGAGCTCAGAGCTACGGATTTTTGTTTCCTACTGCACCAGGAAGTCATCCCCGATCCAATGTTGAAACAGTACCCAGTGGTACTTTTCCGATCTACTGAACTTCCAGCCCAATCTGCGTCAGTGAACCCACTTAGCCTGATGTCATTGCCTCTGGTGTACAATAGTCCATGCTCGACTATTCCTTGTATATACTTGAGAACATGTTTGGCTGCAGGTTCCACCATGAATTGACTGAGGGTGTTGACAGTGTAACAAATGTATGGCCTGGTATTGACCAGATACATCAAGGATCCTATGAGTTGCCTGTACAAGGTGGGATCAACATCTTTATCTTCTGATGCATCAATTTTCTTCCAGTTGGTGATCATTGGAGTAGCCATAGGCCTACAGTCCTGCATCATGAATCTCTTCAAGATTTCTGTAGCATATCTCCCTTGTCCAAGGAAGATCTCACCCTTCTGCTGCCAAACTTCCAACCCCAGGAAATAATGCATCTGTCCCAAATCCTTCATGTCGAATTATGTGGCTAGATTCTTCTTGTAGTCCTTGATGAGCCTAGATGATCCTGTCAAGAAGAGATCATCCACATATAATACTAGGACAAAAGGCTCATTTTGTACAAAGAGATAGTAGGGATGGGATCTGCATCACTCTTGATGAACCCCGTCTTCTGCAAGTAACCATCAATTCAACCATACCATGCTCTAGGTGTCTGTTTAAGCCCATACAAGGATTTCTTTAATCTGCATACATGAGATTTCTTCTCATGTGTCTCAAAGCCTTCTGGTTGTTCAATGTATACTTCCTCTTGTATTACCCCGTTCAAGAATGTCGTCTTGACATCCATTTGATGAATCTCCCACCCCATCTGTGATGCAAGAGATATCACTGTTTTAATAGATGTATACCTGGCTACTAGGGCGAAGGTGTCTTCGTGGTCTATTCCTTCCCTCTGAGCATACCCCTTTGCCACAAACCTGTCTTTGTATACCGCACCCTTAACAAACCTTCTAAAGAAGAACTCATTTTGGTGGGATGAGGAGGCAAAAAAATGTTCTGAACTAAAGAAAATTATGTCTAATGCACCTGTATTAACAACTCTAGACTTTTCAAAACCATTTGTAATTGAAGGTGACGCTTTAGGTTTTGGAATAGGAGCAGTGTTGATGCAGGAAGGCCATAAAGCAGGAAGCTCAATAAGAGGGAATGTCTAAAGTCTACATACAATAAGGAAATGCTCATCATTATGCATGCACTAGCGAAGTGGAGACAATATCTCTTGGGAAGTAAGTTTCTAATACGAACAAACCATAACAGTCTTCAACACCTCCGGCAGAAAACACTTCCTACTGAACAACAAAAGTGGATCGAAAAAATTGTTGCCTTTGACGTGGAAATATTACATAAAAAGGGGAAGGACAATGTGGTAGCAAATGCTCTATCCATAAAAGATGAAGAGTCATCATTACTTGCAATCTCAGTTGTAGTCCCAGAATGGCTTAATGAAATTCGAAGTGAGTATGCAAAAGATCTGGAAACATGTGCTATAATCAATAATCCTGCTCATAATTCAAAATTCGAACGGAAAAATGATATTCTTTGGTATAAAGGAAGGATTAACCTAAACCCAAATTCCAAATTTAAGTCCAAGGTTCTTAAGGAGTCTCGTGATTCACTATCAGCGGGACATAGTAGGTTTCCTTAAAACCTACTATAATGCACACCAATCATTTTTATGGAAAGGAATGAATAATGAAATCCAAGATATGTAGCAGAGTGTGAGCAATGCTAGAGAAATAAGAATGAGAACATTATGACACCCAAGCTACTCCATCCCTTAAATATTCCAAACCAAAAGTGGGAAGAAATATCAATGGACTTTATTGAAGGGTTACCCATGTCATATGACAAAGACAAAATTCTTGTAGTAGTCGACAGACTCACCAAATATGCACACTTCATA
This sequence comes from Pinus tabuliformis, assembly GCA_031772625.1. Classification (NCBI taxonomy): domain Eukaryota; kingdom Viridiplantae; phylum Streptophyta; class Pinopsida; order Pinales; family Pinaceae; genus Pinus; species Pinus tabuliformis. The sequence goes on from CM062817.1 coordinate 1,098,046,172, forward strand.
GGAATGAAGAAATCAGACTCAACAAAACAAATTGTTGAGATATTTTGCAAGAATGTCTACAAACTACATGGGTTTCCCAAAGTCATTGTTAGCGATAGAGATGCCAAATTCAAAGGCAATTTCTGGAAGGAATTTTTCAAACATATAGGAACCTACCTCAACATGAGTTCAGCATACCATCCTCAAACAGATGGTCAAACAGAAGTTGTCAATAAATGTTTAGAAGCCTACCTACGTTGTTATGCAACAGACAAACAAAATAAGTGGGCTCAATGGTTACATCTCATCGAATGGTGGTACAATTCCACTTACCACACTTCAGCGAAAATGACTCTATTTCAAGCTCCGTACAGTTATGAACCTCCTAAATAGAAGGCCCTTGCCATTATCGAGACAAAACTTCTAGCAATTAAAAATCAGTTAGAAGAAAATAAAGAAGTATTCCAAGCACTAAAGGAGAATCTAAATATTGCAAGAAATCGTATGAAGCTGCAGGTTAACTGAAACAAAACAAAAAGAGAATTTGAAGTTGGGGAATGGGTATTTGTTAAACTTCAGCCCTACAAGCAATTGTCCTTGAAACAAAAAGGAAAAAACAAATTGGCACCCAATTTATATGGACCATACCAGACTAACAAAAAGATTATCCAAGTAGCATACAACTTAAGCCTTCCTCATAAAAGTTGTGTTCACAACATCTTCCATGTATCTATCCTTAAAAAGGCACTTGGCAAACACCAAGTGGCACAGACAACACTCTGACATTAGATGACGAGGGGAAGATCATTTTAAAACCAGGAGTCATCAGTGTCAGGGAAAAGAAGTTGTGATCATGAGTAATCAAAGAATACCTGATTAAGTGGAAGGACCTACTAGAAGAAGAAGCCGCTTGGAAGACCAAAGCATTCCATCAACATCATCCTTCGTTACCTATGCTTTGAGGACAAAGCATTCTTTCAAGAGGAAGGCAATGTTATGTAATCATTAATTTAATTTAATTTCTAAACTAAGAGGCACAATCAAAGATCATGCCCTCTCATGTAATGGCAGCTAGGTTGTATTTAAGACAGGGCCTTTTGTTGAAGAATCTAAGGCAAGATGACATTAATGATTCTTCTAATAATGATAACTGCTTGTGATGTCTTTTTACTTATTATTATTATTACAGTGTGTTCTTCAATCATAAAAACAGTGTCAGGCCAGGCAGTAACTCCATAAGGCAAAAATGATTCGACTGCTTTATTCCTTCAAGTAGGTATTCATTATATACATGAGGGAGAGACTGTTCAGTTCGTCTCCCGATGACTGTTCATATTTCCTGTTTATCTATTTACATTAATTCACCCAATCACAAGGATTAGGTGTCAACATTCCCCCCCTTAGTCTGAAGGGATGTTGGTGAGTCCAAGCATCATTCTGAATCGTTCAAGCTTTTCCCTTCCTAGCGCTTTGGTGAATATGTCTGCAATTTTCTCATTTGTGGAACAATGACGAAGATGGATTGTTTTGGCCTCAACATGATGTCGAATCAGATGATATTTAGTATTGATGTGCTTCGTTCGATCATGGAACTTTGGGTTCTTGGCCAACTTTATTGCAGAGGTATTGTCAATCATGAGTGGAGTTTATTGTACTTGTTTTACTTGCAAATCTTCAAGAATCTTCCTGAGCCACACAATTCCTTTTGTTGCTTCAGCTGCTGCCATGTATTCTGCTTCTGTTGTGGAATTTGCTGGAACTGATTGTTTGCGTGATCTCCAGGAGACAGCTCCTGATCCAAGACTCATAGCATATCCTGAAGTTGATACCCCAGTTTCTTTGTCTCCATCGAAGTCTGAATCAGAGTATCCAATCAAACTGAAATCGTCCACCTGTGTATACTTGATTCCAAAGTCTTGAGTTCCCTTCAAGTACCTTAGAACTCTTTTTGCAGCAGACCAATGTCCCTCACAAGGCTTTTTCATAAACCTGGAGAGAATTCCAACAGCAAATGAAATGTCTGGTCTGGTAGTAGTTAGGTAGTTGAGACTTCCTACAAGCTGTCTATACTTTGTTGCATCCTCAAATTCTTTTCCTTCAATAGATGTGAGCTTTAAGTTTTGTTCCATTGGAGTAGTGAGAGGATTGCACTCTGTCATGCCAAACCTGTTCAACAGATCTCCAATGTATTTCTTTTGAGAAATAAATATGGACTTTGGATGTTGGGTTACTTCAATGCCAAGATAGTAATGAACATAGCCCAAATCAGTCATTTCAAAACTTTTCCCCAATTCCTTCTTTATGGATGCAATGTAGCTTTCATTGTTCCTTGTCATCAAAAGATCATCTACATACACCACAAGATATACAACTGTTTTGCCAACTTTCTTGACAAACAAAGTTGCATCATCAAGATCAAAAAGTTTGAAATTGAGTTTCAGAAGATGCTCAGTTAGTTTTTCATACCAGGCTCGCGGTGCTTGTTTGAGGCCATACAAGGACTTCACAAGTTTGCACACTTTATGTTCATGTCCTTTCACAGCAAATCCTTTAGGCTGGGACATAAAAACATTCTCTTTTAGATCTCCATTCAAGAAAGCAGTTTTTACATCCATTTGATGGACTTTCCAACCGTTCTGAGCTGCTAGTGCAAAGAGTGTCCGGATGGTAGCCCATTTTGTTGTGGGGGCAAAAGTCTCTTCATAATCAACCCCTTCCTTCTGTGCAAAACCTTTTGCCACAAGCCTAGCTTTGTGCTTGTCAAGTGAGCCATCAGCTTTATACTTGTTCTTGTAGACCCACTTGCAGCCAATTGGTTTGGTTCCTAATGGAGGATCAACCAACTTCCAAGTGTCGTTCTTCATGAGGGCATCATACTCCTTTTGCATCGCTTCTTTCCATTCATCATGAGAAGCAACTTCTTTGAAGGAAGTTGGTTCAAATTCTGTAGACAAGTTCAATTCACAATCATAAGAAACATCCATATCAACAGGTGAATTAGAGTCATCTACATCACCTCCATTTTGCCGGTTTGAATTTCTGGTTCCTGCCTTTCCAACTTCATCAGGATGAACACTTTCAAGTGTCTTTGTCACCCACTTTGGGGGACCTTTTTTAGATGGTCCAGGCTGCTCCGTTGATTGAGTTGGGACTGAATCAAGATTGAGTCTCCCAATTCTATCAATTACATCACTTAAAGCATCATCCGTTGTTGGAGTTTCATGCGAGGGAGATTGTTCCTCAGAAGAAGATTCCACATGTTGATCTAGTATAGGAATCCCCCCTTCAAGATGTGGAATCTGATTATCAAATTCTTGAAATGATTTTGCTTTTGCGAATCTATCCAAGCCATCAAGTTGCCGCTCAACAACATTGTCAGTTTTGGATGATTCAAGAAAAATTACATCTCTAGATACAACAAACTTCTTATTTACATCATCATAGAGGCGGTATGCTTTGGAGTTGTTTGAATACCCCAGAAAGATACACTTACGACTTCTAGCACCAAGTTTGTTTCTATGTACCTTTGGTATCAAGGCATAACAGGTGGAAACAAAGACCCTGAGATGCTTTACCGAAGGAACATGTCCATACCACATTTCATATGGAGTCTTGTTTCTTATAGCATTAGATGGACATCTATTCTTTATATATGCAGCACATAGAACAACATCAGCCCAAAACATTATCTTTACATTTTTGAAGAAGAGCATGGATCGTACCATATTTAAGATTGTCCTATTCATTCTTTCAGCTACACCATTCTGTTGGGGATTATAAGGCACAGTTGTTTGATGTTTGATCCCATGTTGGCGAAGATAGTTTTCAAATTCATTTGATGTGTATCCTTTTCCATTATCAGTGCGAATAGACCCAATATGAGACTGTGCATCATTTTCAATCCATTTATGAAAATTCTTGCATGTTTGAAAAGCATCAGATTTGTTCTTCAATAAATAAACCCAACACATTCTGGTGTAGTCGTCAATAAATGTCATGATATATTTATTTCCATTTGCAAAAGGAACAGGCATTGGACCACATAAATCTAAATGAATGAGTTCAAGTTTTCTATGTGCTCTTGAATGTGAATCATGAAAAGACTGTTTGGTATGCTTTCCTAGAATGCAAGCATCACATTGCTTAAGTTTCCTAGGAATTGTAGGCAAACCAGCAACACCATTTTTCTTCAATAAGCGGAGACTGTCATAGTTCAAATGTCCAAATCTAGCATGCCATAATAAACTTGATGGAAGTGTATCTTCTTCGTGATGAGAATTGTATGAGAAATGTTGTGCATGAGCAGAGGTTCCTTGCAGTTTGAGAAGCCTTCCTTCTTCCATTCCCCTCATGACAAGTGAGTGGTCAGATGCTTTTCTCACCTCAACCTTGCCATCAAACATATGAATGGAGTGACCTTGCTGGCGGATGTGGACCAAGGTCAAAAAGTTTCTCTTGAGCTATGGGAGATAAAGAACATGATCCAGAAGAAAGTCTGGAAGACTAGGCAGTTTAAGTCTGATTGTGCCAAGCCCTGATAGCTTGATTTTTGATTGATCTACAAAGTATACTGCTCCATCAACATTGTCAGTGAAATCTTCAAAAAAATCTTTTCTACGAGTCATGTGGCAAGTTGCTCCTGAGTCAAGCAACCAATCATTTTTCCAAAAAGCAAGTGAAGCATTAAATAAATCTTCATTTACTCCAATGTTACATTGTGCCACAACATAGTGAGCGGATTCAAGTGCTTTACCTTTGTCTATAATATATATCATCAGTTTTACCTTTCTGTTGGTTTCTTTTCTGCTCAATTTTGTCCCATGGTAGCTTGCATGTAGAGGCATCATGTGATCCATTTCTTTTGCAGCAAATGCAATGTAAATCTGCCTTTTCTCCTTGAGAGTCTCTGCCCCCCCTGCCTCTGAAATCTCTTCTACCACTTGCTCTGGAAGAATCTTGAGCAAGATTATCCTCTCTGTGTGAAAGAAGAGTTGTCTTCTTTTCCAAACCCTTCACTTTTTCAACAAACTTCTCCATCATAAAAATTTGAACTAAGCCCAAAAAATAATTATAATATTCGTAGCAAAACACTAATAGTAATTTGCTATGTCTTTACAAAATGGAATCAACTGCAAGCTCTCAATATTTATATATCATGCAATATATATTCCAATATTATACCATATCATGTCATATATATGGACATCATACATAGGGCATGCATTCAACGCAGAGAGATAGTGTTAACTAGCCCATGATATTTGTAATCCAACAGTTCACCAGCACATCATAAGGAGAACTCCACACTTCATAAGAAGAAGTCAATGCAGAAATCATGAATCCATCATTAAAAAAGGCACCAAGCACTAAGCACGGTCACCAAGCTAGGTAAATACACAAAGTTTTATAGCGTAAATATCAACAGCGTCCTCAGTATACCATGTATTCAGCTGGTCGTGGGTTCAATCCACGGTTTACCATGTCGATGACAATAAAAATTTTACTAAACTTCCATATTTAGCATTGAGCTTCTGCGTTCAGCGTCCATCAAAAATCGCCAGCAAGCATATCTTTTATGTCAATATTCCAGTATTAAAGAACACACATAATAAATCCGTGCCACACTGATTTATGAATAAAAAACTTAAGTGTGGTTCTGTTGCGCAGTGGGGAGAGACGACATGTGGTGTGGCAACGTAGTGAGAGACCTGTGTGAGGCACCAGCGACAGAACCAGCAAGTCGGACTAGTGGCGAATGTATTATACCACAGCGTAAATGTAAAATATGGGCAGTGTAAATGAATGTATGGGCAGCGAATACCACAGCGAAGACCACAGTGTAAACAGATATACGGAGCAGTGTAAATGTTTGGGTAGCGTGGGCAGCGTAAACGGATATATTGGCAACGTTAAACAATAAGAACTGTTGGAGCAGCGTATACCATGTCAACAGCGTTTATATGGAGCAGACCAGCGTTAAAAAAACCATGTCAACAGCGTATAGATGGAGCAGACCAGCGTTAAAATACCATGTCAACAGCGTACATATGGAGCAGATCAGCGTTAAAAATAGTATATATGGAGCAGACCAGCGTTAAAAATACCATGTCAACAGCATATATATCAACGTTTTCCAAGATTTTCAAAAAAGGATTGAACCTGGAGCGCGGTTATACCAGCGTGGAGGGAGGTCGGCTAGCATAAACAGCACCATACACCGCAGCACCTACGGCTACAGTGCGTTTGATGCAACAATCAGCTCCAACGCAACGAATCGACTCCTTCAAGAGGTAACGCACTTCAACGAATACATTAAACTATGAATGAGATTTAGCAGGGATTTGACAGAGATGTCAGCCTGCAGACCATGGGCAAAATATAAGCAGAATATGCAGGAGGGAGTTACAAAGCAAAGGGAAACTAAAAAAAGGTGCTGGCTCTGATACCATGTCAGGCCAGGCAGTAACTCCATAAGGCAAAAATGATTCGACTGCTTTATTCCTTCAAGTAGGTCTTCATTATATACACGAGGGAGAGACTGTTCAGTTCGTCTCCCGATGACTGTTCATATTTCCTATTTATCTATTTACATTAATTCACCCAATCACAAGGATTAGGTGTCAACAAACAGCTACCAAAACAAGAAGATCAACAAGACACAAGTACACAAGATGTAGGCTCCAAGCCAAGGCAAAACCTCTCCTCTTGAGAGGAAAACCCTTCAATCTATTCTTATAGATTCTTTATTGACGAATACAAAGACCCTTGACCAACATTGAAGCCCTTCCAAGACCAAGATTAGCTTCTCAAGAACGTGCTTGCTTCACTACTTTCCAAACCCAGCAAAATCTCTTCCAGCAACACTACTTCGACCATAGCCACAACTTTTCGGCCCTAACTGACAGCAGGGTCTACTTGGCACGTGTGGACTAGAACTGCTTCTTCTTTGCCTCCAGTTGCCTCACTTGACCTTATTTGTCTTATGCATCTAGAAGGGGACTTTATTGGCCCTTCCTTCAGCTCTTTTCCACCAAATCGAACCTCCACAACGAAACCCTAGCCCAACAGTAGAAACCCTAGCGAAAAACTACAAAATTTCGGCCTTCTTCTTTGCACGTCTGGAGAGAAAGAGAGAGAAAAACCCAAAACACTTCTTCTCCTTCTTCTGCCTTCTTCGCTTGCCTTTTTCTGCTTCTTCCTTCACATGAGAGAGAGAGGAATGAATGTGTCCAAATGAGGTCGAATTGTCTTCTATATATAGGTCTTCCAGGGGTACGAATTCCAACTTCTAGGCCGACTTGACAGGTTGGCAGGCTGACTTGATCTTGGAAGGCTCAATAAAATACAAAAAATAATTCTTTTTACAATTTACAAGATGCCCGATGGGGTCTTCATATTATGATAATGTCCCTAATTGACTTATTTACCTAAGACAATCCTAGAAGCACTTTCAATTAGTGTCTGGCCTATAAAACAAATTTCTTGGGCAAGAAACCCAAGCTCAATAATAATAACAATCATTTTTCTTTCTTTTACAAAATACAAGAATCAATAGTACATTCATATTTATGAAGACCGGACCTAGTTACACTTTCTTCAACACTCCCTCTTAACAAGGGAGGTATTCATAAATGGTACATGACTATTCTCAATATTGAAGAGGTCTCATAAGTAGAGTTGGACTAGTAATCCATCTGTATAGCATGATTATAACCAACATTGTCACATAGCAAGGCCTTGACTAGTAGCTCTATCTCTCAATAGATCAAAGCACAATGTTGGTAAGACCAATGATTATAGACACCCTCATCATTGTCTCTCAAGGTACATACCCACCCGGGTGTTCACCGAGTATGATCTTCTAGGACTATTCTTATCTTGGGTCCCCAACCCTCAAAGAATATCAATCCTCTTACCTAACTCTTATCTTGGATGTCCTACCACATCCTCAAAGAGTATCGGATGCCAGATGATTACTCAATCCTCCATTCTTTCATCCAAAATGAAGACAAGAATGATGTGCCTATCTCTCCCTCTCAACTAGGGAAGATACGTCAACCAATCCAAGCTTGTTTCTAAAATACACAAGCTTCTTATTGGGAAAGCATTTTGTCAAAATATCAGCAGTTTGATCATCGGTGAGGATATACGCCAGCTTCAATACACTAGTATTATCACAAAATCAGCTTCAGGATAGTCTAATACAGTTGGTATTATCACAATGTATTATCATAGGATCCAACAATCCTACAAACAGATCAGATAACATCTTCCTTAACCATATCGCTTCCCTGCTCACTTCATAGGCTATAATGTACTCGACCTCAACACTACTCAAAGCCACTGTCTCTTGCTTTTTGCTCATCCAAGAGACCATGGAGGATCCCAAGCTAAAACATCCTCCTGTAGTGCTTCTTCCATCCTTCTCGCTGCCTCCCCAATCGGAATCAGTAAATCCTTCAAGATGAACATCTTTTTCTTTTTCATACTTCAGGCAGTAATGGACAATTCCCTGTAGATATCTCAGTATATGCTTGGAATTTATCCAATGATCATGTCTCGGCTCCATTTGAAATTGACTGAGAACATTTACTGCAAAACATATGTCTAGCCGAGTATTCACCAAATACATCAGGGAGCCAATCAATTGTTTGTACTTAGTAGGATCCACTGGATTGGATTCAAAATTCCTTAACATTTTCAAGTTTGTGATCATCGGAGTTGACATGGGTTTGCATTCCAACATATCAAACCTTTTCAATAGCTCAATCACAGACTTTCCTTGTCCTAAGAAGATTTCATTCGGTTCTTGCCAGACTTCTAGTCCCAAATAATAACGCACAAGTCCTAAATCCTTCATATCGAATTCAGCTACCAGCATTTTCTTTCATTCTTGATTTCTTTCTTCATTACCAGTTAATAGAAGATCATCTACAAAAAAAAAGGATGATGACAAGTTCATCATTCTCTACTTTGATGTATAGATTGGGATCTGTCGTGCTTTTCCTGAAACCCAACCTTTGCAAGTATGCATCCATTCTAGCATACCATGCCCTAGGAGCTTGCTTGAGGCCATAAAGTGCCTTCTTCAATCTGCAAACATGAGTTTCTCTATCCTTTACCTCGAATCCCAATGGTTGCTCTATGTAGACTTCTTCATCTATGGTACCATTCAAGAATGTTGTTTTGACATCCATTTGATGTACCTTCCATCCCATTGATGCTGTCAGAGATATTAGAGATCGGATCGTGGTATACCTTATTGTGGGAGAAAAGGTCTCTTCATAGTCAATGCCTTCTTCCTGAGAGAAGCCTCGAGCCACAAATCTAGCCTTGAATTTATCTATGCTTCCATCTGCAACATGCTTGATCTTATACAGCCACTTAGAGGTTACCACTGATTTGTTTTCCGATCTTGGGACAATTTCCCAGACTCCATTCTTCATAATAGATTGGTATTCCTCATTCATTGCATTCTTCCATTCTTGGTGTTTGGTTGCTTCTTCGAAAGTGGAAGGTTCATTTTCAATGAGCTTCGACATGTATGCTGCATATCTTGAGTATCTTTTCGGTTTCTTGCTCTCCCTGAATCTTCCTCTTGCAGTGTGACCTTCTACTTCTTGAAGTGTAGAAGTTAACCAGTTAGGTCTCTTTCTTCTTTCAGGAAGAGAGATTGGTTCACTAGGACCTTCTTCTTCATGATGAGAGAATTCTTCTTCCTTATTAGCTTCTTCCTCAAACATAGGAAGATCCTCATTAGAATCGGATGGCAGATCTTTAGATTTCTTGAAGGCAATGCTCACATCAAAAATTACATCTCTGCTTACTTCTATTTGATGTCCTTCCTTTATGTAGATCCTGTAAGCCTTGGAAGAGTTGCTATATCCAACAAATATTCCTTTCTTGCTTGCGGGATCTAGCTTCTTTCTTTTGTCCTTGGGAATGTGAATATATACAAGACACCCAAATATCCGAAGATGATCAATATTTGGATTCTTCTCAGTGAAGACTTCTTCTGGAGTTATGTTGCCAAGTGACCTGTGAGGACTTCTATTTTGAATGTATACTACAGCCTTCGTTGCTTCTCTCCATAGGAATTTCGGTAGATCTTGATCATGGAGCATAGCCTTGACACTTTCTTCTATAGCTCTATTATTTCGTTCAACTACTCCATTATACTCAGGATCGTATGGAACTATAAGCTCCCTCTTAATCCCAGCCTCCTTATAGAAAGAAATGAGTGCTTTGGAAGTATATTCGCCTCCATTGTCTGACCTTAGAATTTTTATCTTTCTTTCTATAAGATTTCTACCTTTGCCTTGAATTCTTGAAATTTTATGAATACTTCGTCCTTGGATTTTAGTAAATAAACCCAAGTTTTCCTTAAATGATCATCAATGAAAGTAACATAATACAGATGACCTCCAAGTGATTTAGACATGGGACCACATACATCAGAGTGGATGAGATCTAGAGCCTCTTGAGCTCTAGATGTACTATTTGCAAATGGTTTCTTTGCATTCTTTCCCAGAGCACAGCCTTTGCAAACTCCTTCATGGTCTGCTTTGAGATTTGGTATCCCATCTACAATGGAGTTTAGAGTTGGCAAGATCTTGTAATGGCCCAATCTTCTATGCCAAAGTTCACATGGACTTATCTCAATGTGGACAAGTGCTTGATTTAGAGGAGATGAGAGTCTGTAGAGTCTTCCTTCTCGAACTCCAATGGTTCTAGCTTTTTCAATGCTAGAATCTTTAGCCCAAACCACTACTTTACCATCTATAAAAGCAACTCTATCTCCTTTTTCTTCTAATGATGAAACAGAAATAAGATTTTTGCACAAACCTGGAACATATAGAATGCTATTTAGATGAATGTTGCCTTCTTCTTCCAGCTCAATTGATGTAGATCCATCATCCAATGCCTTTTACCGGATAGCTCTTGTTGTCACCAAGCTCCACAGAGTATGAGGACTTCCCTTTGGATAGGTTTTGAGTTGCTTGTGATATCCAGTCATGTGTCTTGAAGCTCCACTATCTATCACCCATATATTTTCATCTTGAAATGTTCCAATGAGGGTTGAGAACAATCCTTCATTCTTTGAAGATTTGAGATCTTTGGAAGAGAAGAGACTATTCCATACTGCCTTGAAACTTTGCTTGATGAGACTTGTTAATGATGAAACTTTTCTTCAAGCTTCTTCATAATAGATTTGACATTCTTCATGCCTTGTGCGAACCATAGCTCTAATACCATATTGAAGAATCTAAGGCAAGATGACATTAATGATTCTTCTAACTATGATCACTGCTTGTGATGTCTTTTTACTTATTATGATTATCTTATTATTATTATTATAGTGTGTTCTTCAATCATCAAACAACTACCAAACCAAGAAGATCAACGAGACACAAGTACACAAGATGTAGGCTCCAAGCCAGGGCAAAACCTCTCCTCTTGAGAGGAAAACCCTTCAATCTCTTCTTATAGATTCTTTATTGACGAATACCAAGACCCTTGACCAACACTGAAGCCCTTCCAAGACCAAGATCAGCTTCTCAAGAATGTGCTTGCTTCACTGCTTTCCAAACCCAGCAAAATCTCTTCCGACAACACTACTTCGACCTCCATCCATAGCTTTTCGGCCCTAACTGCAGATCTACAACTCCCCCCCCCCCCCGACAACAGCTTCTACTTCGCACGTGTGGACTAGAATTGCTTCTTCTTTGCCTCCAGCTGCCTCGCTTGACCTTATTTGTCTTCTACATCTAGAATGGGACTTTGTTGGCCCTTCCTCCTTTAGCTCTTTTCCACTAGATCGAACATCCACAACAAAAGCTAAAACCCTAGCCCGACAGCAGAAACCCTAGAGAAAAATTGTAGAATTTCAGCCTTCTTTGCACGTGTGGAGAGAAAGAGAGAGAAAAACCCAAAATACTTCTTCTCCTTCTTCTGCCTTCTTCGCTTGCCTTTTTTTGCTTCTTGCTTCGCATGAGAGAGAGAGGAATGAATGTGTACAAATGAAGTTGAACTGTATTCTATATATAGGTCTTCCAAGGCTACGAATTCCAGCTTCTAGGCCGACTTGATGGGTTGGCAGGGCGACTTGGTCTTGGAAGGCTCACTAAAATACAAAAATAATTCTTTTTACAATTTACAAGATGCCTGATGGGGTCTTCATATTATGATAATGTCCCTAATTGACTTCTGGACCTAGGACAATCCTAGAAGCACTTTCAAAACAAATTTCTTGGGCAAGAAACCCAAGCTGAATAATAATGATAATCATTTTTCTTTCTTTTACAAAATACAAGAATCAAAAGTACATTTCATATTTATAAAGACCGAACCTAGTTACACTTTCTTCAACACCTTCCACCATTGTAAGCATCATCATCATTCAAGTTATTAATAAAAATATATATTTCTTCTGTCAATTACTGAGCGTATGCGCTCCATAAAGAATTAACATCTATCTTTATTAAGAAAAAATCTTTAGAAGAAGAATCGTAAACAGAGCACAACTCACATTTCAAGGTCATCTATAATTTATAAATATTCTGAAAGCTCATACTTCCAATGATCTAAAAGAACTATAACAGGAAGAGTTGCCCATATGAATTAGAATATAATTGTGTGAGGTATGCAAACTATGTATTAAAGAAAACAACAATGTTGTATAAGGCAACTCACCATAATATGCCATCTTGTGCAGATTCTCTTTGCTCACACGTTTGAAAACATTGCTCTTAATCTCCGCAAAATTATTTGACACAAGTAGTGCCAACAAGGCGTTGTTGTGAGATATGATTGCAGCTGATAGAGTAATTGCTTGGGCTAAAATGACAGAGGAGTGGACGAGTAAGAACAGTTAAGGGCATTACATTGATGATAATGGCAATATAAGCATAGAAGCTCTTAATAAAAGGTTTATGATTATTTTCCAGGGGGCAAAATAGAATAGAAGAACTATTAAAACTTGTTATTGAAATGAGAATATAAACGAATATTTATTTTCACTAATTATGTTATTAAACTGGGCTGTCACTCTGGAGAAGGATATTGAATGCAACAACAGCTATCATTTGGTCCAGAATGAAACGTGCAGTCTCAAATGCCATAGATTCTTTAGAGCTACTTGCAACTCCCTCTGCTGAATTGAATAGCACTTGAAGCACATCCCCTCCAAATGACTGGCAGAGTTTATCAAATATCTGTTTTCAGTGGCATATAGTTCAATTAGTACACCACATACTAAGAAAATCACAGTAAGATATGATCAGCAATGAATGAATGCAAACTTTAGCAAACACTGCATGTTCTATATACAGCTAAAAATCTTACCGCACCTCTAGTACATTAAACACCACATAAAGTTTTACAGTGCCTTGTCCTCTGATAAAATGGTAGATGAGACTAATATCTGTTTAAGAAAGGTAAAAACCAAGGCACTCTTAAGTTACAATTAAAGGTAATCCTGTGAAGTCTTATTCTTCTAGAAATTACTAAGATGCTGTCTGCAAACCAAAACTGTGACTTGTCTGTAAAAAACAGAGCTTTAGCCTCATAGTCATAGCCACCTTATGGTCATGGTATCTGACCTCAACTAGAAAAATACCTGTTACTTGGAGAAGTGCCACTCCACAAATCAATATGACTAAGCATCCTATGTCAGAAAGCTCATCAGCACACGGCCTCTGGAACTGCCTGCTCATTTCATTATCAGATCATCTGGTACCGTTATAGATGACAAATTATCATTACAAGTATGTTCAAAGTAATCAGAGTTTAATGAACAATGAAAATATATTATAGAATTATGTTGAAGGGAACACAATATTTCACATATCATGCACTAAAATATAGAGAATTGGTAAAGACAATGCTTTGGAAGCAAATATTTATTAGCCACTGCTAGAACAATCATCCTCCTGGTAATTTCCAAATAAAGACGAGTAGAACAAAACATTTGTGCCCTCACCTGACCGTCAAGCATCTCCATGTGAATGCCAGTATCTTTGCTGGCATGATAGTCAATAATGATAGAAAGGAATCAAGGCACACAAAAAATCCTACATCAATAAGCTGCATCAGCATGGATAAGACTCGTTAAGTAACATGGGAAAATTTAAAAATCCAAAAGAAGCACACAGTTCATAAGTCTAAAAACAATTACAAAAATACTGCTAAATTATTTCAAATAAATTCTCCTGAAGCTCGCTATTCCAAAAATTTATGATTCTTTTTTACAGTAAAATCTGAATTTTCAGCACAAGAATTCAAATTGTAGTTCTGCACCAGCCCAATAATATCCTAAATAGTTATAGGCCTTCTAACAGTCTTAGATAATGACCATGTTGACTATAAATGGTATGGAGACCAGAATCATCATAGAAACAATTTCCAATACATAACATTAAATTTGATAAATTCTTGCCATCTCTAGAGTCTTGCTCTCGGGACAACCAGAGTGTGGCTTCAAGGTTTTCCCGAGAAGGAACTTCTCCAAGTGGATTACAGTGCTTCAAAACAGAGTATAATTGGATAACTGTACTTTGAAACAGAGTTAAATACACAAAAACTGCTCACCAATTCACATCTCCAGGGAACATGGAACATTGTATTGTAAACCCTCTGTCTCTTTTTATCATTTCCTACTGATGTTGTGCTTCGCAGAGAACTGCCTCCATATATTTCACCGAAAAAATATTGGAATGGGGACATCCCAACATATGTAGGATCTGAGTAAACACAAAACCAAGACTAAATTTAGTAAAAGGTATCAATACCCAATGGAAATAATAATCAGTACAAGTAAATCAGATTCTTTTATTTTTCTTCCTTATGCAGAAAAGATTGGTAAAACTATATACATAGCAGGAAAACTTACTAAGTTCTCTGATCCTTGATCCTAATTTTGTTTTCAAAGACTACTATAATTTACTTCTTTGTTGGTTCTGAAGCAAAATATACATTCTACATAGTATTACTTACAGCCAAAACATGTCCCAATTTTTGGAAATGGGCAGATTGATACATATTATTTGCAAGTCCATATGGGAACTGGCTTCAAGCCATTTACCAACCAATTCCCTCTAACAAGCCAAATCTAAAAGGAATCCAGTAATTTGCATCTCCACCCCAAAAAAAACCTATTCAAAACACTTTAGAATGAACCACAGAGGAACCCCTAAAGCCATCCTCTGGAAGCTTGTAAAATGCTAAAATATGACAGAGTAATAGACCTGAGTTGTATACTAATAGATAGCAAAGCCTTGTGAAATCACTCAAGTTTCTATGATCTTTGTGTCTTATGTCAGCTGAAGGTGCAAATTTACATGCAACATGTTCAATGAAATTTGCAGAGCAGTTTTTAAATGAAGTGACATCCTGAAAGAAAATTATGTCGGGACCTCGGGGAAAAATTAATTGAAATTGAAATGATGTCTTTCTCATTTCTTCAGTCTTCCCTTATTCCTATCATATAATCAGCTAGCTGAGGAAATGGAAATATTTGCTTCTTTGTTGGTTCTAAAGGCAAATAGACATTCTACATAGTATAACTTAACATAGCCAAAACCTGTCCCAATTTTCTCAAATGGGCAGATTGATACATCTTATATTTGCAGGTCCTTATGGGAACTGACTTCAATCGGCAGCAGGGGCAGAAGATGGGGGCCAATATGATCACTCAATGGATTTCTTGAGTCAATTGAACTAGAGGATACAAACCTATACAAATAGATAATTGGGTGGACATCTTTTTGCATCAGGAAATCAATCAAAAACCTGTTCATTGCTCCTTCGAAACCAGCCTCAAAACTCTTGAACTATAGGCGTGGTTTTGTTATGTAGAGGGGTGTGTGGGAAAATGTCTATAATGAACTGACACCGATGGTGGGGACCAGGTGGGGTAGGTCCCTGCCCTATAGTCTAACGGATTCAAATGAAGAAAACTTCCCTTTATAAAGAAAGACAAAGATCATCCCCAATCAATAGAAAGATAGTGTGATAGATAGTAGTGTCGCCTTTTTCCAAATAGATACGTGCTGGCTGGTGCATTAGTGTCCCACCAGGGCCTAGAAACAATCTTCGATCATCTTGATTGATTGCTTAGTCCACCAACCCTAGATTGGAAAGTGGTACTTCATATAGATATGGCAATAGTTTGTTCTTGTGTGCCCACTTCTTCTCATCCAAAGGTGACCCAATATAATAAATTAATAATATATATGCTATTATATATATGCCTACGCTGAAACAAACAGGGAGTGCAGTGCCAAGTGGGAGTTAATACTCTTTAAATCCAATTTGACTGAACCAGGACAACATAAACCGATGGTGGATCATCAACCATCGAGCATTGGTGGCTCACCTCCATCCACCTCTATTTGAAACACTAATACTTACAATTGAACGTTGACAGGGCTTTCCAACCTGCCAGGGCTGAGTGATGCTCTCTTCAACTGTCTTGGTCAAATGCATCATTTTATTATTCCATATGGACTTTGAGTAAAATTTCGGATTGATTTCATTCCACCACACACCAAGTAAAGGTTCCTATTCAGTAAAAGGTTCTCCCCACTCCCCTATGAAAGTGAAATCTCATTACCTGGAAAATTCAATTCAATGCTATGCTCATTATAAATGGGGAGGCAAGGTGGGCAGGTGATCCCTCCCTTTTATCCCTTCTCGATAGGAGCTATTCTAGGGTCAGAAATGCACTAGAACTCTTGAATCACCGAGTTGACCCTAACCCTCATCATGCTCACCTTTGCATCTCTATGATGGAACGTGGACTTTATTTTTGGATTCAATGTTCTAGCTGGTATTACAAGATATGTGAAAATAAGATGTGGGATCATTGATTGGAGCAAAAAGTTGGGTGGCTGAAACCAAGGTGTTAAATTTTTTAAACTGGTAAATGACATATTATTTATGAGCAAACTTCCTTGCTGATTTTTTATTATTTTTTCAGCTTGCTGAACAAAATGTATTACCAGTGATTTTAACTCATAAATTTAATTTTGAATGGCAGCAAAATTAGCAGCCAATTTCAATTGCTCAAATACACAAAATGTTGCCCTTCAAAATTCAGCTTTTCATTTATAAATTTCTTCCAAGCTTACAAGGGCCTTCCCAACAGGGAAAATAAATGGCCACTGAGGAAATATCACACACAGAAAAACCTGAAAACTTCCAGCTGAGAAATTTCTCTTCAGCCCTCAATTTTGCATTTGTACAGCCTGCTTCCCAAGCCACCTTTCCATCTGTTCCACGTGCTATTAGTCTGCCCGCACACATGAGAGGAAATCTGGGCAACTTTCTGAGCCTGCCTGCGCACATGTGAGTCCGTACAAGCTCGTACAGCCTCCTGCCCATGCACATCTGGTCCATACTATGCCTTTCCTGCTGCTCTAGACCTGCCCAAACTGTCTCCTGTCCCTACCTATGTTGTACAGCCTCCTGTGTTCAATCTACAGCACACACATGTGCCTTCTTTACTGCAAAGTCACTTTCTGAATACTTCTCTCCTTTTGCTCCTTGTACTCTTCCTCTAGCTGTTGCACACTGAGTGAATGTCCTTCCCCACCCAATCACTGAGATCCTTACTGTCACTGTGTCATGTGCTCACTAATGTGTCTTCTCCCTTAGTCTAGCCTTCCATTAATAAGTCTGACTAATGACTCAATCAAAAACCCTAATCTCCAAAGTGATTGGCGACTGAGATGAAATCTCAACTTCACTTGAGATCAACAGTTGTGATTTATCTAATTCACTAATACAAATAGTCTTTGCATTTCATTAGATCAACTCACTTTTCTCATAAAAAGAAATTACTTTAATAAATAAAGTCATTGCTAAGGTTAAGAGTCAATTACGTGACTTCCTCACGCCTTCACACTTAGGCCTGTACAGAAGTACCTGCCTGAGCTACAAACATCAACACAGAGTGCTCATCCTTCTAGGCCATGCTGATACTTCTCCCTCAAGTATGCATGCCCTGTTTTTGGATTCACTGATTCAATCTCCCTTCAGTCCTAAGATTGCTAAGGTTAAGAGTCAATTACGTGACTTCCACACACCTTCACACTTAGGCCTGTACAGAAGTACCTGCCTGAGCTACAAACATCAACACAGAGTGCTCATCCTTCTAGGCCAGGCTGATACTTCTCCCTCAAGTATGCATGCCCTGTTTTTGGATTCATTTATTCAATCTCCCTTCAGTCCTAAGACAACATCTTAGGTGTCATGTCCCCATTTTTATTCTTCTTCATAGTACAGCCAGGCTAGATTTCCAAGGCAAGGGATGGCCAGGTCAGTGGAGCAAGTTTATGTCATCAAGGGTCCCAATGGAGTTTTGAGGAGTTTTTAAGGGATTTGATGGCATTCTCTTGGCATATTCCATCATCCGCACAGTTTGTCTTTCGTTCCGTCGCATTCCGACAACTTTCAAAAATCAGCATTATTATTGGGCATAACTTGATTAATTATGCTCGAGGTGGCATTCCGGGGAGATTAATTGATGGAACACCTCAATGTAATAGCTCGTTGGAACCGTAACAAGAAGCTCTATAGGATGGGATGCTGAGAAGAGACTTCTAGTGGCCAAAAAGAGTATGGTGGGCGATTTGCCATTTTCCTTAGCTAGAAATGACTTTAATTAGTCATTTAATTAAGAAAAAAACAATTAATTGGAGAAAAAGGGCCAAAAGTGACTTAAGTGAAATAAAATAAAATTAAAGGTCACTTAAGATAAAGTCAATGGAGAAGCTTCTAGAATAATAATAAAATAAGATGCTTCTAGAGGCTTGGAGATCTATCCACCAGATCTATAAAGGGGAGGAGGGGATCATTAGGGTACATCTTGGATCTGATATTGTTTCTTGTATGAGAGGTTGAGAACCCGGTTCTCTACTTCAGCAGTAGCCCCAAGACGGAAACCCTTGGGTGATTCAGTGAGAGTGGGCGAGCACCCATCTCTTCCCTTTGGTGAATCCATTCAGGATTCACATGTTGCAGTTTATTGGTTTTCAGTTTGTTTTGGAGGCCGATTGCAGCATTATTGTAGATCTGTTTGAGGCCAGTTTATCTCAGCTATATGGGTTGTATGTCCATGTAAACCCCAGTTTATATAATATAATAAAACTGAGATTGTTCCTGTTCACTGTGTTATGGGATTGCAGTGCTTTTTCTGTTTAATTTTACATGGCAATCTTCTGTTAAGTGAATAATATTTTTATGTGAAGTCTGTTCCAAAATTTGGGACATTACATTAGAGTGGTCTTCATCCAGCTTCAAATGCTCCAATTCCAGTCCCAAATGATCCAAATCCAACTATTTCACTGGTTTCAAGTAGTTTGTTTCTTGGCATTTATAAACACTGTAGGACACCATAAACCAGCTTGCAAAACCTTATATGCATTAGCTTTTCCTCCAACATGACCCCCAGCAATTCCCTGATGCCATTCCCATTAATAATTCCTTCCTTTCATGATCCAACACACACAGCATTAGAATTCCATCAGTCCCTAATTTATACAATTGTCCTGCAGTTAAATGACAATCTGCAGCTCACACCAGAAAATGACATCTCTGAGTTGCAGACTCATTCTCAGGGGCCAAAGCTGTAGTCAGGAAAAGGGTAATTTATGCTAGATGCTCAAGAACAGACTCGATTCTGAAAAGATCAGCATCTGGAAGCTGGTCATCCACTGAACCCCCCGATTCCCCTTAATGAACCAATTCCTTCTAACAAGCCAAATCTAAAAGGAATCCAGTAACTTGCACCCCCACCCCAAAAAAATCATCCAAAGTACTTTAGAAACAACCACAGAAGAATCCCTAAAGCTATTCTCTGGAAGCTTGTAAAATACTAACATATGACAGAATAAGAGTTGTATACTAATAGAAAGCCAATCCTTCGGAAATAACTCAAGTTTGTGTGTTCTTTGTGTCATATGCCAGCTGAATGTGCAAAGTTATATACAACATGTTCAAGGCAATTTGCAGAGCAGTTTTTAGATGAAGGAGGTGATATCCTGAAAGAAAGTTCTGCCAGAGCCCGGGGGAAAAATTAATTGAAATTAAAAGGATGCCTTTCTCGTTTCTTCTGTCTTCTCTTATTCCTCTCATTTACTCAGGTAGTTACAGTATCAGCCTAAGACCATTTAGTAGATGGTGGTCTCTGTGATCATGGTGGAAAATGTTAATGGAGGTGAGGGGGAAAATATTGGTGGCAGCATGGTGATTCTGGTTTCAAAGTTATTGTTAATGCTGTTGAAATCACCATCACAAAAATATGTCATAGAACTCCCAAAGTCAAAAGAGGAGCAAGTTGTACACAAAGGTATCTCAAGAAAGAAAGAAATTGACAAATGTGGAGCAGCCACCCAACTAGAACTAGGAGGCTATCCAAAGGAGCAATGCAATGACCCAACCTGAATACATCAATGGCATGGATAATATGCATGAAAAAACAATTATTCTGATAATATTAATCAAGCAAAACTCACTGCAATAGGAGTGCAAGATAAGTGGACTGTGCCATGCCTGTCCAAGAACTACCAAGGGAGGTAAACTGTCTTCCTAACTGCGACATTCGCTTCACAAAGAATGAGGTGAATTTGAAGCACACAAGACAATATGAAACACTCTTCATAACTGACCCCCACTAACTGCCAAAAAATACAAAACGACAGTTGCTATAATTAGAAACCCTACCAACCCATGGGAAACCCCACCCAACATGACTTTATTACATATTACACTACTGTTAACCACTAGCCAATAAAATTTTCCTCTTAATGAGGAATTAGACTTAGACTCCCATGAAGCCAGAAGACATTAAATTTCACTTTCTACAGTGTGAAGTTGGGTTTTACATAACAGTTACGGTTCACAGACGTTCAAAAGTTATGGTGGGAGTTTGAGCTGGAAAATCGATGACCGAAAGCAAATCAGTGTCACTATTCTACCAATTAGTGTACTGTCTCATGTACTGGCCTAAGGCAAGTGGACAGCCTTGTGTTGAAACTCTCTGTCAATGCCCTTCGAAGGTTCATTCTACAAGCTTAAATGCTATTGTTTTGGTGGACTTGACTGGTTTTCTTTGGATCTAGTTTTGAATGGGGTTGTCATGGATGATCCATGAGATTATGACCAAAAATGTTGATACCAACACATTCACAATCTTCCACAAGTAGCAATCCACAAAGCAAATTTAACCGTACTCAATGCACGAGACAAAGATGGGGCATGACCCTTGCTTTGGGCCTTAAAGCAGGCCAATCCTGATGGAAGACAATGTCAAGGGGGGGTCCTTGCTTGAGGCAGAATATCTATTAAAGGTCAATGTAGGTATCCTATGAAGAGATCAAGGATAACAGATAACTTGTCTGCTACAAAAAGGTAATTGTTCAATGTCAAGTAGTTGCACATTCGCTAGCTGCAAATTTAAGTCATCACATTCTTTTCCAAATGCTTCAGAGAGAGGCCCCTACCAATCTGGTATTAACCATATCTAATGTGGCATGTACTTTGCAGCCTTTCCTCACAAACTTCGACAATGCAACTACCAACTACCAATCTTCATAGCAATTTTCTGATCAAATGATCTTTCACAATTTTCAGATTAGATTAACTTCAACAACAATAATGGAAACATCACATAATGCAAAAATGATGTGGGTCAACCTTGCTTTGATACCACTTGCAATGCCCCAAGCTGAATACTAGCAAAGAGCAGCACTACAAAAAGAATAAAAGATAAGTGGACCGCACACACTTATGTCCAAGAACTACTAAGGGAAGCACACCAATTTACCAACTGTGACACTCCTAGTCAAATTGTTGGTGCAGGATCACTTGTTATGCTTTTGTGTTGTCTACTCTCGTAACCTTGATTCAAAGCATAGGAGACTTGGGTATTGAATAGTTTCATCTTTTCTGACTATGGAATGTCTTTTTGGAGGGGACTTGAACGTGCTGATTAGCAGTTTTGGCAAGCAGACTTGGTCCCCTTGCAAGGTTGCACTTCAAATGTTTGACCCCAATAGGAAACAAAAAAAGATTGACAATTGCAGTTGGTTCACTTTGGACAAACTACCAATAGGGTCATGACATGGGTCAAGCTCCGTTGTATCGGATTTATGGCCCTCTAGAGGATATGGCCTTCTCTGAAAAGGCTTGCCCAGTTGATGTGTTTATGGATATGATGGGCTCTTATTATTTTTCAATACAACCTCTTTATCACTAAGGAGTACTTGGTTTATTCACCTCCTTCAACTTCAATTAAGTTGAATGTAACATTTTTGGAGTCAGGATTTTCGTTCTTGATACAGAGAGTTTGGAACCTCTTTCCTAGGCCAATGGGAGCTCAGGGATGGATCCTTTGGTGGGAGGCCATCTTTTGTCACACTAAGAGAGCATGGGATCAGATGATGGCTTGTAGACTGAAAAAGGACCTACCAGAGGCACAGCTTAGACTTGAGAAGGTTAGCATCTTTCCTTGAAGAGAATCTTCATAATAGGCCTCTTCAAGAGCAGGCTGCACAGCTGGAGATGGTTGTTTGTAGAAGTGAGGACTACATTGCTAAATGTGCTCAGATCCATTTCTTCTTTTAGTGGATTCACGAAAAGGATGAAGCCCCAAAATCTCCTTTGATTTCTTGAAGAGGGAAGTGGTTGTAGACAAAGTTTTTGGTCTACAAAGGGTAAATGAATCTGTTCTAAACTAAGTTACCTAGCACATCCAAAAGGGTCATGTACCACGAATCCAGTATGTCAAACACAAATTCATGAGGACACATGTCAAACACACATTTGGCTTGTGTCTTGTTCAAAGGACATGTGCCACAAGCATGTCCCATGATTCCAACACGCCCCTCCAAAAGGCTATGTGTTTCCTAATGATGTGGGATTGTACAGCAATGTTAAGTTGGCATTAGCCAACATGGATCTTAATCAACTGGTGCTAGAGCCGGCCACTTTTGATGATGGTGATCCTCATAAGGGGTCATTCTCCACACTAGCAAGTACAAATATTGGATTGTATATAGTGCATGGAGGAGAGAGCAGTGGCAGGGATGTTGACTTTGATGATGACGACATGTTAGAGGACCACTGACAATCACAAGCTATGAGATTTTTACACCTATGGTTTTAGTATCTACTCTATTTTGTATTTTCCATTAACATTCCCACCTATAGTAGCAATGACTCAATAACTATGAAATACATTTTGATTTTGATGACTTAAGGAGAAAATCACAATTTATGGTTCTAGCTTCTTGTGTGTTTGCCATTTGATCATGATTGATGTCGTACTAGTTGTATGATTTTACTTTGTATCACCATCATGTAAATGTTTTAGTTTCCAAATTCTAAAAAATTGAATCACTAATTTGTTAATATGTGTGTGTGCTGGACACCTAGTCTGTAAGGGTTGGCGTGTAAGAACTCCAACAATAATGGGGATTCCAAGAGACCTTGGAAGATGAATCCAATGGTCATGAACATTGTATTTATATTTCTATCATCCTAATGAAAACGCAAATCATGCTTATCCTTTATTTTGGTTGCATTTTCCAACAGTGGTATTAGAGCAGGTCTTGCTTAGAAGCCCGTCAGATCTGCCTCTCTAGGTTTGTCAATTTATATTTCTATCATCTTAATGAAAATGCAACTCACACTTATATTTTATTCTGGTTGCACATTCCAACAGTCGTATCAGAGCAAGTCTTACTCAGAAACCTGTCAGATCTGCCTCTCTAAGTTTGTCAGATCTGCAATCCTGAAATACTTGGCAGTTTCTCTCTGTACGCACAGCTTTGCCATTCTAGGCACTACTCTATCCCTATCCTGGCATTTTCTCAAACCTGTCAACTGCCATTTCTCTGTCTCTCTATCCATTTGCATAACGTTCCAAGATTTTCTCATCTGTGTTCTGCCCACATTGGTGTTACACTGCGATGTCGTGGTATTTGATGCAGAAACCATAATTTTGAGTGTAAAAATGTCGAATTTTATGCCTTTCGACGATGAATTTGTGGGATTTCATTCAGCAGCATAGGATCGAGCAGTGGATTCATGGATTCTCATTCTGAGACATAGTTTGAAGGGGTATTTTAATTGGAATTCGACAACGTTGTAGAATCTGCATTGCTTTTTGCCGATTGTCGGAGCTTTGGAACATGATTGATAGAATATATTGTGCCAGTGTGCCACACAGCAGAGGTTTGCTTCTAGTGCTCGAGGCCATCGTGTCACAGATGTTAGAGCCGATAACTGGCTGTCATCCCTTTTCGGGCTTAATTCAGCCAAATCTGCCACAGAAAGCATGAAAAGAGTCATTGTGGTGAATGACATTGCAGCCCCAGGGTTTGTGTAGCAAAATGAATGGGCATTCTAAGTCTTACCCAGAGAGGCCTGATCAGGCTAACTGTTCTCATTACATATGCACTGGTTTTTGTGGATATGGAATGAATTGTCATTTCCATCATCCCACTAACATTAAGCAGCAACTGCAAGTTGCTCGAAACAGAGGTGAACTTCCTAAAAGAGAGACACAATGCCAGCCAGTTTTATATGAAGACTGAAACGTAAATTTGGTGCAGTGAAGCACATTTTTGTGGACAAGCATAGTGTCGGGCATGCCTACCTACGTTTTGATGGTGCAACATCTGCAATTGGTGCACAACATGCTCTTCACGGCAGATGGTTTTCTGGAAAAATGATTATAGCAACATTCATGCTGTCTTATACATACAAGGAAAAATTTCCCGACAGCAAATGAGCTGGGCCTAAACAAATTTAGGCATTTCAAGGAAAGAAAGGAGGAAGTTGCAGAACCAGAAGCTGACCCAAAGGGGGATCAGAGGACAATGTTTGCTTACCAGATATGCTTCAAGGCGGATGATACGAGTTTTTCTCAAGAGTTGGAAAGGTATGTGATGTGAGGCTTATAATGGACCGCAATTCTAGGTGGTCAAAAAGTGTTGGGTATATTGAGTTTTATGATGCCATGTCAGTTCCAATGGCAATAGCATTATCTTGTCAGTTGTTGCTTGGTCAGCCTGTAATGCTGAAACCATTAGAGGGCTAAGAGATACCTAATTCAATCATGTTGCTAGGGTTGTTGGAATTGTTGGCGGTTTTATTGGGCCTTATTCTAGTGGAGCCAGAAGATTGTACATTGGTAATCTCCATTTCAACATAACCGAGGATCAGCTTTGCCTGCTTTTCGAGCCATTTGTGCCATTAAGCTTGTTCAATTGCCTACTAATCTAGAAACTGGCCACTGCAAGATGTTTTGGATTTGTGGTCTTTGGAGACCCTTATATTGCAGAGATGGAGTTATTCAAGAGAAGTACACTATTAACGACATAATAGTTGAAGCTGAAAGGGTTCATGAGCTTATGCCATAAGGCGGTGGCTTGCTTTGGAAGAAACAACAAAAAGATGGTAACTTGCAAATAGTGTTTTTGGTAGGTTTCTTAGTTAAATTGTTTGGTAAAAAGGTACATTTTCAGTAGAGGCTGACACCCTTCTTGAGTTTGCCACATGGAGGATCATAGTTTTTTTATCTTCATCCATGTGAACATTCTAGAAACATATTCATCCTCACTTTGTTTGGGATAAGAGGGGCTTGACATAAGTGATTGAAAGTGAAGCTTCTAGTTTTGAAGCCCTATCAAATCAAGCACGTACAAGCGAGCTTGCGCAACAGTTATATCATCTTCTCACCTTGTATCTGATAGGGGGAACTGATGATCAACTACCAGTTTCGAAGAGCCTAAGCCAGAGTCTGAACCAAAGCCTTAATTATGAACTAGAACCAAAGTTGTCACCAGAGTCAAAGTTAAGAGCCTCATTCAATTTGCAGTCATCTTCAAACAAACATATGTGAGCACTTCGAATAGCAGAAGACAACAACTTCTTGCCAAATTTGGAAATGTTCTCGAAATTGTTGAGCCTTAGAGCAAAGTTCTATCAATTTGCAGTCATCTTCAAACTAACATCAGGGAGCACTTCCATCAGCAAAAGACTTCAACTTCTAGCCAAATTCAAAATTGTTCTAGGAACTGCAACAAGCATTCCAAAGTTGGTGGTCAGCCTTAAACCACCACAGGTTGAGACCTCGAGTTCTCCCACCTCATTGGGTTTGTGGTCTTCCTTAAAAACCACCATTTCAAAAAGCACATCTTAGTCATTGGAGTACATCCCGTCATTGGTTGCCATGCATTTTTTCAATTTTGTGTTCCAGCTCTCTTATTGGACTCATATACAACCCTTCATATTAACAGGGGAAATGTTGGACACCTAATCTGTAAGGGTTAGAGTGTAAGCACTCCAACAGTCATGGGGAGACTAAGAGACCTTGGAAGATGAATCCAATGGTCATGAACATTGTATTTATATTTTTATCATCTTAATGAAAATGCAATTCACACTTATCTTTTATTCTGGTTGCACATTCCAACATTATGTATGTATAAGGCATATTTTGGTTCTGTCACAAGTTGATACATGGCATGGTTCATGGCACAGCAGTGTAGCTTGAAGGCGTATTTGGTTTTTTCCCAAGTTCGAATCCAAGTGAATTGATCTGGCCTAACTGTGGCTCTCAGTTAAGCTCGAAGGCATATATTTTGATTTTGTCACTAGTTCGAGTCTAAGTGAAAGCAATTTTGATGAATAGTAGTGAATGAGGAACACCACTAAATTGGTAATCAGTTTGGTTATGCCTGGTGGTCACGAGTTTGAGTCCTGTCAGGTTTGCCGGTTTTTTTTATTAATTGAAAAATGCATTTTGTCGAATCTTTAAGCAAAGAGGCGAAGTGCATTCTGTCGAACGCATACCAGAAAAGTGCATTTTGTAGACTGCAGATCGGAAAGGTGCATTTTGTTGATTAATTAATTTTCGTGATGTTTTATGGGGCAATTTGAGGTGGGAATTAATTTTTGAAAAGGGGCAAATGGCAAGAATGTTTTTGTAATCTATAATGGGGGCAATAAAAGTCATGAAATGTTATGGAGCTTATGAATAGGTACAAGAAAAGGAGAAGATGCTACTATTGAAGAATGAAGAACAGGTTGAATTGAAATGAACAAATATGTTTTGCGCTTGTGGATCCAATTTGAAAGATTGTGAAAAGTGATCCACCATGTTTTGGTGAAAGAGGTCAGTGCCTCAATCCGGTTGGAGCCTACAAACTTCAGAGGTTGGTGCCTGTTAAAATTTCATGTTCTTTGTATAGGACAGTCACTTCAGAATTCCACATTAGCCCATTTATTAAACCATTAGCAATCACATGAATTATTATCATTTTGATAGTAACTGAAGAAAGAACATATACAATTAATTGGTGAAGACAAGCCAAGATAAGAGGACACAATGATATGGCTCAAGCCAGGGAAAAACCCCAAGATGGGGAAAACCCTTGATCAAATCTTTTTATTATTAATATCAATTGTTCAGCAGAGAAAGAGGGAGAAAATACAAACGATAACAAAGAAGCAACCCTAGCAACTCTTCCATTCAGCCTTCAAACAATGGTAGACAGGTTCTGCCTTAACCGGTGATCAATAGTAGACAGAGCAGCTGTAAAAAACACATCTATACTGGGCAGACAAGTCTGATCAACATGGTGATGTAACAGTTGTAGATCTGGAACCCAAACTTACTCTAGGGTATGAGGCTCCTCCTCAATGTACCCTACAGCTTTCCTGTATCAACCAACAGCCCAAACACATGGAAGAAACCCTCTATTCACCTGCGTTGTACAAGGAGAAGATGCGGCTAGGGAAGAGGAGCTTTCCTAGCCCACTCGGCCCACAAAACAAACCTTCTAACTTACTGTAGAAGGTGTCCTTACCTGCGGCCTCAACAGAGAGAATATAACCCTTAGAATATGCACAGGAATTCCTCTTACCTTCTGAGCTGCGGCCTAGGTTTGCAATGAAGTCTGCCTCAAAATCTGGTCAAAATCTGTCCAGGAACTTGTCCTTCATGATCTGCCTAAGACCTCAGACATCTGCGGCTAGGTCTGTAAGGAATCTGAATCCTTCCAACAAAAATATTCCTCATCCAGCTCGAGTTCCTTGGCTCCTATCTTCCTGCCTCATAACCACACCAAAAATCGCAGAGCCAATCCATGTGTAAATGCTCTTAGGATATCTCTAAATGAAGGTGGAGGCACCCCCATTTATACAATTCGGTAGAGGGTCAAGAGATGTGTCTATACGACCTGTTGAGCCGACATAGAGATAAGGCAACCTTGATCATTTTCGTGTGAGAAAATAAATCCAAAAACCGACTTTTACTTATCCAAATTTGACGATCTTTAGATCAATTTTGGTCCTCTCGAAAAGAGGAATTTAATGCAAAAATCATCTCCATCAAATGGGATGTCCAAAGTGGAATTTTGCCCTAGTTGCCAATTTTAACAGTGCCTCAATCAGGTTGGAGCATGCAGCAAGTTGGTGCTTGCATATTTCATAGGTCGGTGCCTCAATCAAGTTGTAGCCTACAGCAAGTTGGTGTTTACATATTTCAGAGTTTGATGTCTCAATCAAGTTGTAGCCTAACAGCAAGTTGGTGCTTGCACATCTTTGGGGGTCGGTGCCTCTAGCAGGTTGGTGCCTGCAAATATATTTCAGGGGTTGGCGCCTGCAAATTCATTTTGGGGGTTGGTGCCTACAAATTGATGTAATTAAAGATTGAAGAAGATAAAAAGATTTGTGATTTTCACCCACAAGGGTTTCCACATACATTTGGTGTGTGTTGGAATTAGGTTGTCATTAATGTCAACCCACGCTGCGGCCAGAAGAAGCCCCGCATTTGATGAAAAAAATGATTGGGAAGATCAATGTTTTTGCCCACAAGGCCATAGTCATTTGATTGTCCCTGTCCTGCCATTCCCAACAGTAGGTGGCATGCCACATAACTCCTCACAGTTGAGGAGATAATAGATATGCCTTCCCAAAGATGATGCC
This sequence comes from Pinus tabuliformis, assembly GCA_031772625.1. Classification (NCBI taxonomy): domain Eukaryota; kingdom Viridiplantae; phylum Streptophyta; class Pinopsida; order Pinales; family Pinaceae; genus Pinus; species Pinus tabuliformis. The sequence goes on from CM062817.1 coordinate 1,098,075,149, forward strand.
CTGAAAGCTTGGTTAGGATGCCCAAAATGAATGATAAAAGGCAGCCATATAATTGGAAAAGCTTGAATGACTTATGTGGGCTTTGCGTTGATCAAATCTGCCTTAAAAAGAGAAAATATTCATTAAGAATTTGGCTTCAAAGGAAGGGTTAAAGTTGGCTCTTTTTAAGGATGAGTTTATCTTTGCTTGAAGGTCAATTCAGCCTACAAAAATGGAATTTACTGAGGTGAGCTCCATTGGTTTAAGGGCTACTTGGCCCTGCCTTCTAGACCCCTCCTTAAACTATAAATAGAGCTCAGTTTCCCTCCTACAGGCATGATTATCACACACTGATCTGAAGTAATTTTTCTTGTTATATCTCTGAGGCCAGGGCAAAACGAAAATCAGGAGAAGGAGGCCAAATTCTTAAAGGGGTTCTAGGCTTATTTTTTAATCTTTTGTTGGGTTTTTTGCTAGGTCTGAGACGTGTTCTATAGCTGATTCTCCGAGGCATTCTCGGCTCTCTGAGACAAAGCTTCTAAGGCCTATTTCAGCCCCCATCTAAGGCACAATCACGTCCCCAAAGTGGTAGGACAGATCGAGTTTCCTGAGGTTTTTTCATGGACGAGTTTGGGCAGAATTAAGGCTGAGTTAAAGGGAGTATTAAGGCAAACTTTGAAGCAGTCCTAAGGCCCCTTTCCAACTGAAATATAGGCCAGGACAGACGCTCCTTTTTCTGCCCTCTTGAAGTCATTTTCTGAGGCATTTCCACAGCGTGATCATAGACATATCCAAGCTTGGTTAAAGATTATCTGAGGCAACATTAAAGTGTGGTCAGAGCCTGTTCTAGGTCCCGAAAAAAGGCCACATTAAGCTGCAGTATTTGAGGCCAAGTGTTGGCCAAAGAAGGGTGACAAACGTTGTTGCAATAGGATGTCGAGTAGGCCTGAGTTAGCTGCACAGTGGGGATTTGTTTATCCCCTCTTTCTTGGACTGCAAAAGGGACAAATTCGGCCAATTTTAAGGGTTGTTCATGGATTGTTTAAAGGGTTGATCTAGAGCCAAGGTTGGCAGCAAAAAAAATGAGTGTTCAGCACTGTGTAAAGGCTACTCAGAATTGAAGTTCAAGGGCTGATTTGTTCACAAATTGAAGTTTTGATTAGAGGGCAACTTTGAAGCAACAACGGGAGCAGAAGGCAAATCAGTGGCAACTAGATGTTCATCTTCCTGTGTTATAATCTCTTAAAATAATCTTCCTGTGTCATATAATATCTTAAAATAATTGAGGTATGACTAGATTCTTGTGTTTGTTTAATCATTATATGTCGCAAATTGAAGTCTGATCTAAAACAACGTTTAAAAGCAGTCCTGAAGGTTGTGAGCAGTTTGTTCACAAAACATTATTGCATACAAATTCTGATCTGGGTATCTATCAGCAGAGACAGCAATAAAAGTTTTTTTGTATATCCTTGTAAGTGGGTCATTGTCCCTGGTACAGGTACCCATATTTGTTTTTTTTATCTTCAATAACTAGGGTGGCAGGGTGGTGCTAGGGCAAGTTGGAGCTTGCAGGGTGTTAGTGTTGAGTTTTCAATTACAACAGATACAAGCACAATATTTATGAAATACTGATAATTACTTCTAATGATATGGATCTTCTTTTAACAATTCCAGTTTATTATTAAACAATTACACTTCAGAAATTTAACCATAAAACCATAACGACAGTAGAGATCACAATGCACAAAGAGAGCATAAGATTAGCCTAGGAAAATCCACATAAGGGAAAAAACCCAACCATCTTTTTCTTAGAGAAATTCTTCAATTGAACAAGAGATGCACCTAATTCTGCAAGTTAGAGAGAGAGAGAAAGATGATCTTCATCCTTCTTTTCGTCCTTCTTGTCCTTTGCTTGGATGCCGAGAAACTGTCTTGCTTGTGAGAGGTCAAATGGTGACTTTATGGAGGAAGTTGAATGGCTTTATATCAATGTTTTAAAACTCTGACTCCGACTCCGACTCGGTATCGACTTGGCCGGCTGGATTTCAATGACTCGGTCGTTGTAAAAAGTACATTAAATATTTATTTTTTATAAAAACACATAATGTTAAAGATTTTCATTTATGTTTCCAAACACAAAACATTAAAATATAGATAGAAGACAACATATGATCAAAGTAGGCTCATGAATATATCCATTATATCAAAATGGCACCCAATGCACTGTCCAATACATACACGATGATGATATAGAGATCAAAACAAAAACACATAACCAAGGAGGCTATAAATGGCCTCTACAACAGAAGTTTGTGACCAGTACTACTGGCTACTGCTAGAGTTGCCAACATCATCTAGCTCAGTGTTACCTGGGAGTGAGAGCGAAAGTGGGGAGCGAGAGCGAAAACGGGAGCAGGAGCGACATTTTCAGAAGCTCCTGGTTTGGGAGCGAATCCAGGAGGAGTTCGACAACCAATGTTACTAACATCAAGGTACATAGAGGGATTGGTGCTCTTGATTAAATACAAGTTCCATACCCTAATACATGACAAAATTCTATGGATACATTGCAATCCTCTAATCTTGAAATCCTGAAAAACTGATAAGTCTAATGGATTTTGAATGAAATCCAAAATTCTACTTTCTCCATATGAAATCCAATGAGGTCGGAACCACTCTCAAACATCCTGAGTCATTTCATGGTAATGTTAAAAATTTAAATAAAATGATGAAAATGAAGATTAAAGAGAATGTCACTTTTACTTTAAGAATTTAACATTACCATGAAATTTGAATAGCATATCAATACTAGGAGAGGGGAATGGACCCCAAATAGCACTTAACCAATTTAGAAAACAAATTGGAGTCCCCAACAATCAGCTAAATGTTAAAAAGTTCAAAAAAAAATTAGAAAAATCGTTGTTTTTTTGGGTGACTGGCCGGATTTAATGACTCGGGCGAGTAGATGCGGAAACGGCCGGGTTGACCGAGTCATGACTGACTCGGCCGAGTCAGTCATGACTCGGCCTCCCAAACTAGTTTTTCTGTCGGGTCATAAAATTCTTCAATGACTCGGATCAACTCAGTCGTTTCGGATTCAATTCGGCCGAATTTTAAAACAGTGCTTTATATAGCGTTCTGCCTTCACGAATGGTTGTGTCTCTTCACTAGGTCCGACTTGACTTGAGGGAGGGCTGACTTGATTATTTTGGAGCCAAAAATTCAATATTCAAATTTCATTTTAAATCTGACTCGAAGAACATGTCTTATATAAATTCTTTCAAGGGCTAAATAATCAAAATGACATGAAGAACATGTCTTACAAATTCTTTATACATTACAAGGGCTAAAATATAAATTATGAAAACCGACCATAGCTACGAAATTCGACACTCTCTCTTAGCTAGGGAGGTATTCGTAATGACTAGACAAATGTTCTTCTTGTGAACAAAAAGTTATAACAAATCATCAATAGTATCAACATCATTCAGCTACCATAATTTTGGTCAATAACTTTGACACATGATAGATTTATCAGCATCAATAGGCTACCATCATTTTGGTCGATACCTCTAACATGTGCTGCATACTCACTATAGTTTTGGTTGGTACTCCTGACACATGTTAGATCAACCATAATTTTGGTCAGTACCTCTTGACACATAGCACATCATTAGCATCAACTACTCTACATAACTTTGGTCTAGTTGTCACATAATATACAAACTAGTCTTGATTCACCATTATACTGGTCGGTACCTAACACATGGTGAATCCCCAAAGACCACACTCCATCTGAGTAATTCGGGGCTTGATGCTAATGAACTTGATGTTGAAAAACCACACTCTTATCTGAGTAATTTTGGGCCTCTATGACCATTCTTCCTAATTCTGGTCAATAACTTGACACAAGAAGAATGTTTGTCCTCAGTTGAACCATTCTCCCTAATTTTGATCATATATGACACAAGGAGAATGTCATTCCATGATACTATCTCATCAACACTCCCTCTTAATGAGAGAGGTGTTCTCAACAAGTCCAAGCTTGTCCCTAAAGTATACAAACTTCGCATTGGACAGAGGCTTTGTAAGAATATCAGCAATCTTCTCATCAGTAGAGACATACTGGAGCTTCACTACTCCCTTTTGCACCATGTCACAAATGAAGAGGTACTTGACCTCGATGTGCTTCAACATGTCATTGAAAATTGGATTCTATGTCAGCTTCACACACCCTTGATTATCACAATATATCACAGTAAGTTCTAGCACATGATCAAATAGTCCCGCGAGTAGCTTTCGAAGCCACACTGCTTCACAACTCGCCAAGCTAGATGCAAAATAGTTTTCCTCGGCAATGCTGAGTGCAACAGATGTTTGCTCCCTGCTCGTCCACAAAATCATAATGGATCCCAAACTGAAGCAACCTTCGGACGTACCTCTTTCTGTCTTCAAGACACCTTGCCCAATGTGCATCTATATAGCCCTGCAATTGTATGTCACCGTTTGAGACATATCTCAAACCATAATCAACCATACCACACAGATATCTCAATATGTGCTTTGTTGCAATCCAATGATCATGTCTCAGTTCCACTTGGAATTAGCTCAACGTGTTTACTGCAAAGAAAATGTCTAGCCTAGTATTAACCAAATACATCAATGAGCCAATCAACTTCCAGTACATGGATGGATCTACCAAATCAAACTCAGAGTCTCTTAGCTTTCTTAGATTTGTCACCATGGGAGTTGACATCGACTTACAGTCCATCATTCCAAACTTTTGTAGGATCTTGATAATATATTTTCCTTGACCAAGAAAGACTTTGTCGGGCTTTTGCCATACTTATAGCCCCAAATAGTAGTGCATTAATCCAAGATCCTTCATATCAAATTCAGAAGCCAACTCCCTCTTACACCGAATAATGAGATGCTCCACACCTGTCAGAAATAAGTCATCAACATATAGTAATAGAATAAGTTCATTTTTCTCAACCTTGAAGTACAGATTTGGATCAGCGTTACTCTTGGAGAAACCAAGTCTTGTCAGATAACTATCAATTCGTGTATACCATGCTCTGTTAAAATTGGCAATTAGGGCAAAACTTCATGTGGGTCAGCTTATTCATGGCTGATAATATTTTTATTAGATTCCTCTCGTCAAGAGGTGTAGGATTGATATAAAGATCATCCGATTCCGATAAGTATTCATGGAGATATGAATTTATTTTGATTATGGAATTATTATCAAGCCAACCTACAACTCATGTAGGCTCAGAAGCCCAACAGTCGCATCTATTCAAACACCAACATTGTGTATAAATATAGGAGGACTTTTCCTCATTTGGACTCACTCATCTCATCACATCTCTCTCTCTACTGTGCAGAAAAGAGTCTCTTCTCTACTGCGCAGAAAAGGGTCTCTCCCTCACACGTTTGAAGCCGGAAGCTGCTGAAACTGAAGCTGCAACTGCAGAAGTAAAGATTGACCTGCGTGGACTAGAAGATCTCCTCATCTAAACTGCGTTGTAGGTTCATCTGAACCTCCTCTAAAGGCTGCAACTTTTGGTGGTGGAATCAAGTCAATCCGACAAACGGTTTGCAAGATATCAACTGCCCTAGTTTGAAGCCGGAAGCTGTTGAAACTGAAGCTGCAACTGCAGAAGTAAAGTTTGACCTGTGTGGACTAGAAGATCTCCTCATCTGAACTGCGTTGTAGGTTCATCTGAACCTCCTCTGGAAGCTGCAACTTTTGGTGGTGGAATCAAGCCGATCTAACGGTCGATTTGTGAGATATCGTTTGCCTCAGTTTGATGATGAAGCCGCTAATGCTGATGTTGTTGATTTAGGGTTTGCTACTGCTAATATGAATCAGATTTATTGTACTATTCCTCTCTGCTGAATTATTGAAGATAAAAGAAGATTTGATCAAAGGGTTTCCCCACACATTGTGGGGTTTGTCCCTGGCTAGCCGCCACATCTTGTGTCTCTTGTCTTGGCTTGTTTTTTGTCGATCATTTAATGTTCTATCTGCACTTTACTTTATGTACATGTGATTGCTAATCTGTGGAATATAATAAGGAAAAGAAGTAAACTGTTATAAGCATAGAACATACCATAACTTAACATGGTATCAGAGCTGAGGTGAAGACAAAGCCCGAGCAAGAGCAAGAGCAATCACCGAAGAGAAGATTGGCAAGGCTATCCTAAAAGAACGATGGGGTCCTCAACACTCTTTCCTGTCGAAGACAAGCTCTGTGAGAAAGCTGACTATCACGGATGGAAGATGTCTATCGATCTAACCCTTGAGGATCAAGGAGTGTTGGACCATGTGAGAGGCAATATTGTTGAGCCTCCATCAAATGCATCCATTGCTGCCAGGAACAAATGGAAAACCGGTGAAGTCTAAACAAAGAAGATCATCCGAGACTCTATCGACAAGCGCTTGGTGGCCTACATCTCCGATCTGGACACCTCCAAGGAAATCTACGATAGACTGGTGAGTTTATTTAAAGTAAATGATGCAAATCAAGTTTTGTTTCTTAGAAATAAGCTGAGGGAAATCAAGAAGGGTAAAGATGAGAGTATGCAAGCATACTTCTTAAAAATCACCGAGATCAAGAACGATCTCCTATCTATTGGGGAGACTATTACTGACAGAGAAATGGCACTCACAACTCTTGGAGGATTACCATCCGAATGGTACGTGTTCAAGACTACTCTTCTGAACAATAATGTAATTCCTGGTTTCGAGGAATTAATGGCTAGATGCATTCAAGAAGAAACAAGGGTAGAAGAGCAAGAAATGCCCATGCCTAAAGGTCCTCCTGCTGCCTTTTCTTCTCATGCTAAGAAAATAAATAATTCCGGGACTAAATCAAAAGGAAAGGCTGGACCTAAGGATGGAAGAAAAGGACGATGTTACATCTGCGATAAAGCAAGTCACTATGCAAGGGAGTGCCCTGATAGAAAAGACTCACACCGGGACAATGATCAAAATCCCTCTGATGGCAATCAAAGGAATGACAAATTCAATAGCAAAGGTAAGAGGAGAGCTGGGAATCAAGGAAGAGGACAACCATTCAAGAAGGCTAGAAATTCCAACATGTATTAAATGCACCTAACCTCAAAAAGAACCTGATGTCCATCTCCACAATGGAAGACAAAGGCTACAAGGTAACCTTCAGCGATGGCAAGGTACGTATATGAAAAAATAATGTTAAAGATGCCTTTACTCTTGGGTTTCGTGTTGATTCATTATATCAGGTTGATGGAAGTCCACTAGGTGTCATATCTTATGACACATCTCTTCAGTCCGAACTTTGGCATCGGAGGTTGCCCACCTTCATTATAAAGCTTTGCCCGGTGTAAGATAAACGATGACAGGGATGCCCGAATTCCGAGTAGAGAAAGAAGGTGTATGTCTAGGATGTGCCAAAGGAAAGCTCAAAAGGGGACCATTCCCCTCAAGCCAAAGCAAGACCTCCGATATATTACAGTTGGTTCACTCAGTGATATCTGAGGCTGGCATTAAGAGGGAGACTACTACACCACATACTCCTGAGCATAATGGTGTGGCGGAAAGGAAGAACCATACGATTGTGGAAGATGTCTCTATGGGTAGATGATGTAACAATGCCTGATGTGGAGGAACCCATGGATCTTATTTATCCACCTTAGCCTCCCTCTTCTAGGAAGATACCTTCATGGCTTAGGGGGATATTTGATGATGCTGAAGGACATGCTGCACCCCGAGGAACCTTCCGTGAAAGTAAGAAACCTAACAAGTATCAGGGATACCTGACCATCATGAGCACGATCATACAAAATGAGCCTCCATCATTCTCAGATGTCGTCAAGCATCAAGTATGGAAGGATGCTATGACCAAAGAATATGAGTCTATTATGGAGAATGATGTCTGGGAAGTAGTTCCCAGACCCCAGGACAAGACAATTGTCACTTCTAAATGGCTTTACAAGATAAATCATGCAGCAAATGAAAGTACGGAAAAGTATAAGGCTCGTTTTGTTGCTCATGGTTTCTCCCAAAAGGAAGGTATAGACTATGATGTGATATTTGCACCTGTTGCCAGATATACGACCATCCGCTCGATCATAGCCCTTGTGGCTTCACAAGGATGGAACCTACATCAGATGGATGTCAAGACCATGTTCTTGCACGGTTCGATCAAAGAAGAGGTCTACATGGAGCAACCCGAAGGATTTGAGATTTATGATCAAAAATCTCATGTATGCAGGTTGAAGAAGGCTCTCTATGGGCTGAAGCAAGCACCCCGAGCATGGTATGAGAGGATCAATAGCTACTTGATGAAGCTGGGATTCACTAGGAGTGAAGCCGATCCTAACCTTTACTTTAAGGTTGAAGATGACAAGCCTCTCATACTGGTGTTGTATGTGGATGACCTCTTTCTAACAGGTGCATACCCTCTCATTCACAAATGTAAGAGGGAGTTGGCTTCTGAATTTGAAATGAAGGACCAAGGACTTGAAGTGTGGCAAAAGCCAAGGGAAATTTTCCTATCTCGAGGAAAATATGTGGTAAAGATATTGGAAAGATTCGGTATGATGAACTGCAAGCCTGTGACTACCTCGAGGATCTTAACTTTTAGAAGTTATATGGTAGTGATGTCGGACCAGATTTTGGAAATGCCTCTGAGTTTCATAAACTCATTCGCATTAATGTTCTTGGTGAACCTCCATCCGAACATATGTTTTGTAGTTAGCATTGTGAGCTCATACTTGGTTGAGCCTCACTGGATTGATGCCAAGAATCTTCTGAGATATCTTTGTGGCACAATTACTAATGGGTTAAGATACACTGCCGGAGATGTGAGACCACTTGGATATACTGACGCTGATTGGGCAGGCAGTGTGGTGGACCGTAAGAGCACTTCCGGGTGTTGTTTCACCATGGGATCTGCTTTGATATCCTGGATGAGCAAGAAATAAAAGTCGGTGGCTTTGAGCACCTCCGAAGCAGAATATATTGCTGCTAGCATGGCCTCCTATGAGGCAGTCTAATTGCGAAAGCTCTTCAGTGAGCTGTTTGGATTTACATTGGATACCATTGTGATTCTCTGTAACAACCAGAGGTGGGATTCGATTATTGAGGAATCATGTATTCGTCGATTGCTCCAGCAAATAGACATCATCTGGGATATGGTAAGTTGATGAGCAAGGAGGCTCCATCGCATTAAGATGATCTACAGGTCGATACACCTTGTCAAAGCCCCGAGGAAAGATCTAATCTGTGATTTTCCCAAACGACTTGGAGTCATCAAGAAACCCTTGTACAAGGGTCCTGCATGTTGCATACATTGAACTCTGGGAGCTCAGGGCTTGCAATTCTTATTGGAGCAACATAAGACCACAAGGTGACTCACCCTCCCCTGGTGGTGCGCACTGGAACAAGATGATCCACTCTCTTGTGGGACAAGATGATTCGCTCTCTTGTGGAATAGGATGATTCGCTCTCCTGTGTAGCAGGATGATTAGTTCTCCTGTGAGGCCTGGATTGATGTGTTCTCCATGGCGATTGTAGCAGGATTGATGTGTTCTCCTGTGAGGCCTGGATTGATGTGTTCTCCACGGCGGCCTGGATTGATGTGTTCTCCATGGCGATTGTAGCAGGATTGATGTGTTCTCCTGTGAGGACAGGATTGATTAGTTCTCATGTCGAGGCATCCTACCCATGCAGTCTGGGACTCATGGGAAGTACCTCTCATCTGATCAATGAGCAGGGAAATGAAGTTAAGGACCATAGTAGTACCGATCGACACATCGTTGTATCTACTGTACTCCCTACGCTAGGATGACCTCCATTGATCCGGGATCAATGATACTGGTCTAGGACCAGTGGTAGGAGTTGTACCATACTATGACACTGACTTCGGGTCGGTTGAGAGGTCTGGGACCAGTGGTACATACTCTGAGACTGGCTTCGTGTTAGTGCAGTACTGGTCTGGGACCAGTAAGAGTGGTACATACTATGACGCTGACTTCGGGTCGGTTAAGACTGGTCTGGACCAATGGTACACTCTCTGAGACTACAATACTGGTCTAGACTAGTGGTAGGAGTGGTACTTACTATGAAGCTGACTTCAGGTCAGTTGAGACTGCTCTGGGACTAGTGGTACGCACTCTAAGACTGACTTTGAGTCAGTGGTGGATGATATTGGTCTGGGACCAGTGGAGTTGTACTCACTATGACGCTGACTTCGGGTTGGTTGAGACTGGTCTGGGACCAGTGGTACATACTCTGAGACTGACTTTGAGTCAGTATGATACATCCTTGATCATTTCTTCTTCTTCATAATTCGGACAAAAGCAGAGCAGAACAGAACAAAGCAAAGCAGCATGACAGAGCAAAGTCGTACAGATCAGTACAGGGCTGAACAAGACAAAGCAGAACAAGCAGAATAGAGCAGAGTAGGCAAGGGTCAGGCTATACAGGGCAGTGCATTTGATGGATGAATAATAACGACCGATAGACTGATTGCAGATGAAGTTCTCCCTAGTTGAGAGGGAGTGTTAAAATTGGCAACTAGGGCAAAACTTCATGTGGGTCACCTTATTCATGGCTGATAATATTTTTATTAGATTCCTCTCGTCGAGAGGTGTAGGATTGATATAAAGATCATCCGATTCCGATAAGTATTCATGGAGATATGAATTTATTTTGATTATGGAATTATTATCAAGCCGACCTACAACTCATGTAGGCTCAAAAGCCCAACAATCACATCTATTCAAACACCAACATTGTGTATAAATACAAGAGGACTTTTCCTCATTTGGACTCACTCATCTCATCACATCTCTCTCTCTCTACTGCGCAGAAAAGAGTCTCTTCTCTACTGCGCAGAAAAGGGTCTCTCCCTCACACGTTTGAAGCCGGAAGCTACTAAAACTGAAGCTGCAACTGCAGAAGTAAAGATCGACCTGCGTGGACTAGAAGATCTCCTCATCTGAACTACGTTGTAGGTTCATCTAAACCTCCTCTGAAAGCTGCAACTTTTGGTGGTGGAATCAAGTCAATCCGACAACCGGTTTGCAAGATATCGACTGCCCTAGTTTGAAGCTAGAAGCTGTTGAAACTGAAGTTGCAACTGCAGAAGTAAAGTTTGACCTGTGTGGACTAGAAGATCTCCTCATCTGAACTGCGTTGTAGGTTCATCTGAACCTCCTTTGGAAGCTGCAACTTTTGGTGGTGGAATCAAGCCGATCCGACGATCGATTTGTGAGATATCATCTACCCTAGTTTGATGATGAAGCCGCTAATGCTGATGCTGCTGATCTACAGTTTGCTACTGCTGATATGATTCAGATTTATTGTACTATTTCTCTCTGCTGAATTATTGAAGATAAAAGAAGATTTGATCAAAGGGTTTCCCCACACATTGTGGGGTTTGTCCCTGGCTAGCCGCCACATCTTGTGTCTCTTGTCTTGGCTTGTTTTCTGTCAATCGTTTAATGTTCCATCTGCACTTTACTTTATGTACATGTGATTGCTAATCTGTGGAATATAATAAGGAAAAGAAGTAAATTGTTATAAGCATAAAACACACCATAACTTAACATGCTCTCAGTGCTTGCTTAAGTCCATACAAGGCTTTCTTTAATCTGCAAAAGTGAGACTCTCTTCAACGGACCTCAAAACCTTGTGGTTGTTCAATGTACACTTCTTCCTCTATTACACCATTAAGAAAAGCAGTCTTCACATCCATCTGATGTAAACTCTAACCCATAGAGGAAGCAATAGAAATAATAAGCCTAATGGTAGTGTACCTATTGCAAAGAACAACCCCCAAGGTGGTGTACTCGTACCAGAAACTCGCCAAAAAGCTGAAGCACTCCCGAAACATGACTGAAATAGGGTTGAAACGCCACCAAAAAGTTTCAAGGGCGTTTCAGCCCAAATCTGCCCTGATTCCGCCCAAATTTTCCTAGTTTTCGTGACTTTTTTGCCCCCTGTGGGCTCACTCAAGCACCCAAGAAGGTTGTGGGGCCCTTCTATGGCCAAAATAAATTTAATATAGTACTAAATTTTATCTCTAATCACTCCACAAACTAATATATCTCCAATCAATCCACGATCTAGTTCTACTAAAAAACAACTTGTTCTATTTTTGTTAATGAAGATGAGGATTAGGATTATAAGATATGTCATTGTATTTGTCATTAGCTCATGTTATATTTCATTTCCAGCATATATAGCCATGTATAAAGGTTGATTTTGGATATAAATCCTCGTGTATAAAGGTTGATTTTCAAACCTTGGATGTACAGCATCATTTATAAAGGACAATTTTGGATTTTGAATCATGTAATCATCTGTGCGAGTTAACATCGACTGGTTTTTCCTTCTAAAATGTCATTTATGTGTTTCATAATTCATTCTTTTTTTCTTGGAAGATGTGTTTTAACTTATTTGTAAAAAAAATTATGTACATACATACATACATATATATATGGTGTTTTGCTCAACGTTTCCATTTTTAGGGAGTCGCGTTTCCAATCGTACTAGTTTCGAAATCTTCTAGACGTTTCGGCGTTTCATGCAACTTAGGTCTCATCATAGTCTTCTGAGTCTTCTCCCTCTTTCTAGGAGAACCCTCTAGCCACAAAATTTTTCTTGTATTTATGAATACTTCCACCCATTCCATGCTTGATCTTGTATATCCATTTGGAGGACACCACGAATTTTAATTTAGGTCTAGGCACAATTTCCCATACATCATTCTTCATAATCGATTGGTATTCTTCCAACATCACATCCTTCCAAACTTGTTGGCTAGTTGCTTCTTCAAAAGTGGAAGGTTCAACATCAATAAGATTAGTCATTAAAGTTGCATATCCAGAATACCTCTTTGGCCTCTTGCTTTCCCTGAAGGAGCCACGTGGTGTTGCATGTCCTTCTACTTCTTGCAAAGTGAATCTTAGCCAAGTTGGCCTCTTCCTAATTTTAGGAACAACAACTAAGTCCACTGGATCATTAGGCCCTTCTAGCTCTTCTTGATGATCAACAAGATGTTTTGAAGGATTTGATGGACCAAAATCTTCTTCTTTCTTGGGAGCTTCATGTTGTTCGTCCTCATCAGAGTCCATAGGGACTTCTTTGGATTTCCAATAGGCCACATTCTCATCAAAGGTCACATCCCTACTAACTTCAACTTGTTTTTGTCCTAGAACATATATTCTATAGGCCTTTGATGACTCATTATATCCAACGAATATTCCTTTCTTTCCTAAAGGTTCTAACTTCCTTCTCTTATCTTTTATTACATGAATATAAACAGGACAACCAAATATTCTCAAATGACTAACCTGAGGTTTTTGTCCAGTGAACGCTTCTTCAGGAGTCTTATCTTCGAAAATTTGATAAGGACTTCTATTTTGAATGTAGACGGATGTCGTAGATGCTCCGCTCCATATCAACATAGACAGGTCTTAATCATGTATCATTGCCTTCAAAGATTCTTCAATAGATCTATTCTTTCTTTCAACAACTCCATTTTGTTGTGGATTGTAAGGGACTATTAACTCCCTCTTAATCCCACCTTTACGAAAGGCATCGAGCGCCTTGGAGGTGTATTCTCCTCCATTATCAGATCTTAGGATCTTGATCTTCTTTCCCATCAAGTTTTCTACTTCAGCCTTGAATTCCTAGAACTTGTCAAAGACTTCATCCTTCGTCTTCTTGAAGTACATCCACATCTTGCGCGAGATGTCATCAATAAATGTTACATAGTACAGGGAGCCTCCAAGAGATTTTACTAGTGTCGGACCACATACATCGAGATGGACCAGATCTACTTAGAAAAGGCTCCTTGATTTCTTCCTCCACCTTTCTTGAAACATGTTGCATAAGCTTGAGAATTGCCTTCTTCGGATCCTTGAATCTTTCCGCTTGATATGAGTCTTAATTCTTCTTGAATACACACAGTCCATAGTTCATCAAACTTTGGAACATCTTTTCTGGCACATATTCCTGCTACAAATGATTCCCAAGACTCAAGTAAATTGTTAAGTGTTGTAGTTACTAGTTCTTTTCCGGGAATGATTTCATCAATCACTTGAAGTTGATCTCTCAATTGAGGCTATAGCAATGTTGCAAACATCGGCAAAGGTCTGGAAAACCAAAATATCGTAAAAATCAGCAAACATCACCTAGGCCAAAAAATCATGATTTCGTGATAAAATCGGGATGTTATTATGATGTTTGGCATTCGCAACACCAGGCTATAGTATCATTCCTTGTCATTCTAACATCATGAAGCTCATTCTTCAAACTCATTGCTCAACCAATATTGTTGATAGTGTACAAACCAATCAGGGCATCAATCACTTTCTTTGAAGAGTCAAGATCGGCGATATATGGAATCAAATGATCTCTGACAGAATCTACAATGATACTTCTAGTTGTAATATCATCTTTTTCGAATCTTAATTTCTCTTCATCTTTTTCAAGTTTAGTGACCTTTCCCTTCACAATACCCAAGAGATCCTCTTTTGCAAGAAGATCAATCCTTGTTTTCCAAACCCTAAAGTTTGTAGCTCCTAATTTGTTTTTTGCCTTCATATGGGAACCCATGGTCATGGACAAGCAAATAGATTGTAGATATAGGCCTTCCTCAAGAGTGATCTCTTACCAAAACTTCTTAAAGAGTGATCTCAATGTTTGTTTCGTCACCAAAGCTCTAACAACATGTTGAGTTTTCAAGTGCAATAGATACAAGCACAATATTTTTTAAATACTAATAACTAGTTCTAATGATATAGATCTTCTTTTAACAATTCTAGTTTATCAATAAGCAATTACACTTCAAAAATTCAACCATAAAACCATAAGGATGGTAGAGATCACAATGCACAAAGACAACACAAGATTTACCCTGGAAAAACCCACTTAGGGGAAAAAACACAGCAACCTTTTTCTAAGAGAAATTCTTTAGTTCAACAAGAGATGCACCTAATGCTACTAGTCAACTATGAGATCAAACTGACCAACAAAGCTTATGGTCAAACCTGGTCTCTAGCCCTTAAGTCAAGCCTCCAATCTTCCCTACAACTCGACCTGATCTACACTGCCCTAGGCTGAAAATCAGCCTCCCAGAAACTGTCCAGAAACCCAGAAATTCAATCTTCCAGTCTGCCCAGAAAACTACCCAAAAACACATGTGCGAGCTACAGAAAGAGAGATGCGAGTTAGAGAGAGAGATGAACTCCATCCTTCTTTTTGTCCTTTGCTTTGATGCCCAGAAGCTATCTTGCTTATGAGAGGTCGAATGGTGCTTTCAGTGTTTTGCCTTCACGAATGGGTGTGTCTCTTCATTGGGGCCCACTTGACTTGAGGGAGGGTCAACTTGACTATGTTGGAGCCAAACATCCAAAATTCAATTTTCAAAATTTTATCTTTTAAATCTGACATGAAGAACATGTCTGTATAAATTCTTTCAAGGGGTAAATAATCAAAATGACATGAAGAATATGTCTTACAAATTCTTTATACATTACAAGGGCTAAAACATAAATTACGAAGACCGGCCATAGCTACAAAATTCAACAGTTGGAGCATCCTTTCAGTTGGAACTGATATAAATAACTAGGGTGATGGAGCATCCTTCCAACTGGAGATGGTAAAACCAAAGTGTTAGAGCATCTTATCAAGAGTCAGAGATTCCTCATAAAACAGAATTTTTTTCTAACAGAATACTAGGAAGTTGGAGCTTCCCTTCAATTGGAGCTGATAAATTATTGTACTCATTAATTATATAAGAAAGCATTGGGTAGTTTTTCTCCTGGAAGGGTTTCCACCTAAAAAATTCTCGTGTATTGTTCATGTGATGTGCTGTTGATTTATGTTTTGATCTGATGATAATGATATTTATGTTGAGTATGTTGTCATTGATGTCAAAGCGGGTGCAGGTGCAAGATGTAGATATCGTCATTGATGTCGAGTATAGTTGGAGGTTATTGATATGATACAGGTAAAATGATGATGGTGCAGGATGACTGAGATGATGCAATTTGGTGATGTCACTAGATGATGCAGTTGGATGAAACCCTAACACTAGGGTTAGGTTTCCTGGTCGATGGATATACCCTACATTTGTTGGAATTTTTGGAGCAGTAGATCAGCAAGTTTTCATTCGTAACCCTCGCAATCGGATTCTCCTCGTCATGCTAATTCCATTGATATATGGAGCATCTCATGGGCCCTCACGGTTTGTGAGAAATGCTCAATCAAAGTTGAAGACCCAATTTAGGGTTCAAAACCCCAAGGGCTAACGATGTGGCAACAATGTGTGATGACATGGCATAGAAGGATTGACGTGTGCGATGATGTGGCAAAGTTTATGAATGATGTGGCAACCTTTTCCTAGATGGAAGCCATAGCATAAAGACATTTATTGAAAACCCTAATTCAGCTAGGGTTTTGGACCATAAAAAATTTTAAAAATAAAATAAAAATAAAAAATTATGGTCAAATTTCCTATCAAATGGATGATGTGGCAAATTAGTACTAAATTCATAAAGTCAAAAGGGTCCTTTTATTAAAAATCAAATTAAGTAGTCATGGCCAACATAATTCGGTGGGGATACCATATTTTGAATTAAATAGGCTTTGGGATTTTTAAATTGAACATTCAATTTTAATTTTCCCGCTTATACGATAGGTCAGTCCCACCTAAATCACCCAACAGGCTAATATATATACTAAGCATATTAGTCCTCCAAGTGTAACGTGAATGCCTAATTAATCTGAGAAACCTGGGGCTTCAATAGTATTGAATATCTGACCAGAAGAAGTTTGGCAAGGGTTTCTGGAATAATTTTTGGGTTTGGGTCTCTTCTTATTTTGCTTTTGCAGGTGCATTCTCTGCGGCCAAAGACAATCTATAACTGCGGCCTAACTACGGTTCCGCCTAAAGTATAAAAGAAGTTTTCGCTGGAAATTAAATTAACCTTGCAAGTGGTCCTCTTCTCTCTCACACGTTCATTATACTCAGACCTTCTCTGCACAAATTACTGACTGACAGATTGTAACTAAAACTTCATCGAACTTCAGATCAGTGTGCGGCCAGGGGAGGTAAGCATACCAAAGAAGTTGGGCATCGGTTAATACTTTCTAATGGTTCTATGGGTTTTGGCATTTGTTGTTTTGATTGCATATCTCAGGTCTTCTGTGCAAGGCTGGTTTGTTCTTGTTTTGACTAGATCTGAAGGAGTGGAACTCAGTATCCATGCCAGCAGCCTTTCTTTCAGGGATCAGGACGTTTGTCCATCATATTGCAAAACATCTATGTCTTGCATGCATTAAATCTTTACGCAGCCCTGTGTGAGGCATTGCAGTGCCTTCCCCTTACATTGCAGAAGACTACATCATATTGACCTCATTGCAGTGAATTCACTAAGATCCTACAGTAGCTTCACTATTCTCGACTGGTGGCTCAATTATGGTATCGAACTTCTTGAAACTCGTCCTGTGAAATATCCCAGATTCTGAGCTGTCGCACCTTAGGTAATTCATGACACATAAATAAATAAGCCTCTGCAATATGGTTCGTTATATGCATGAATGAGCTGAGCCTGTGTTATCAGTTTATACACCTACAAAGTGACAGAACAAAGACTATAGGTGCTACACGGTGGATTTGTTATCTAATCATCATTAGTACTTGCCGAGGTTGTCAATGAAAACCTGCATGTTACCATGCACTTGTGCCATATGAAGAAGAGAATATAGGTGTTGTAGTATGGTCCTGCGGATTACTTATATAACAAGTATGTGCATGTAATTGATGTTGATTACATTGTGAAACGATTAATGTAATTTTTGATAAATTTGGACAGTGAGCATATGTTAAAATAAACAGTGAGAAACAGTGCACAAATTGAGACTAAATGAGTATTCTGAGAGGAAGGTGTGGTGCCCTGTAAATCACGCAACTCTTCACCTCAAACAACCAAGAGAATCACATCTTTCATTTCTAGCAATGAAGAGTTACCCAAGGATTGCACTGAACTTTAAAGACTGATCTAAAATTTATTACCTCTATGGCTGATTTGAAGTCTGATGTATTAAGCTCTTGTTTGAAGAAGATGTGAAGTGACTAGATCCATAAAGCAGTCCTGAAGGTTCCTTGACACTAGTTGAGAGTTATCTGATAACACCAGATTACTCTCAAGCATTTTACCAGTCTTCGTGCTTAAGTAATTTGGACATACAGTCGCATGCCCTAGCACAGTTTGAGTTAAAATGTTGTTGAAATCGCAGTGACAGAAATTCTCCTTGATGTTCTTAAGATCCTGACATCTTCACAAGCAGACGCCTTTTGACAGAATTACATATTGCATAGATTTTGATGTTGCAGCTAATGAAGAGCCTGAGATATTGCTGAGGTGTTGAAGAAGACATGAGGAAATCATTGTGATTGATGGATCTCAGGAGTCCAAGGAAGCTTTGATCATTATTCGCTACAGTGGGTGGAAGAATGTCTCACCTTCAGGGGTAAGAAACTGTGGCTGAGCTAATCAGAGAAACTACATGGCAGCATAGATCTAGATGACAGTGACTAAGACATATGACAGTGTGACAGCAACCTCATAAGGCAGTTACCTTTGACGGTGACTTTGGTGTTGTGTTGGTGAGTTGAAGGCATGATTGTGTTCATGGCAAGAGTCCTTGATGAAGGATTATGTCAGTGACCTGTGAACTGGGTAGCAACCTTCTATAACAAGATCTTGATGAAAGTAATTAATGGCAGCATGACAGCAGTAATCTTGACATAGTGACCTGATGACTGTAATGATAGTTGTTGTGACATGACAGTGACCTTGTTATTACCATACAGACAGTGATCTTGCTAACAGTAACCTTGATATGTTTGGACAGTATAGCAGATATACCTGAATGCAAAGGACCCTTTTACATTTGCAGAGAAAACTTATGGTTGTGTGGTATATAGATAAACCCTATGGCTGTGAGGATTATGGTAGTATTCACAGTGGCAGAAGCATCATTGACAGTGTATGGCAGCAGTGATAGTGAACCATGGTAGCGGAGAGAATGGACATCAGCAACGGTAAGAGGGAGCAGCAGCAGCAATGGACAATTGGAGGAGTAGCGGCAGCAGTAGGATTGAGAGTGGATGGTTGTAATTGGTCATTGTCCCTGGTACGTGAACCAAACTATTCAGGGAGCATTTGCTTCCTCCCAGCTTTGCTGGTAAAACCTTGAGGAGTCTTGTACTTCCTTCCAGATTTATCTGGTAAATTTGTATGCAATGTTATCAGAACCAAACCGGTGATCGAATCAAAAAACCTTGTGGACCGGGAACCAGTTGGAACCAGATCGGAACCAGTAAAAAACCAGAACAACTACAACTACCAAAACAAAAACAAAAAAACAGTTTACCAAAAACACATAAATATTCATATTTTAAAGAAAAACATATATATTTATGTGCATCCATATGAATCCAAACCATTTATCCACAAATATGCAAAAGTTCTCATTTACATAGCATGTAAGGGTGCACATAACCAAAATAGCATCAAGTGCAATCCATCTCTGAACCGAAAATACATCAACAAACAGGCTCTAGATGGCCTCTAACATCCAAAAAAAATCATGCTACAACAAATGCCTACATATCATCAAAACCATTGCCTATATCAGGGTCTTCGCCATCAATATAACAATTTAGGCATTAAAATAATATAGAAAAAGCGTAGCATGTCATGTGAAGATTTTGTTTGACTGATGGGTATTTTTAGTAGTCTTAATAGATGCATTCGACAACCAATGCCACTAACATCTAAGTACATAGAGGGGTTTGGTGCTCTTTATTAAATACTAGCTCCATACCCTCGTACATGACAAAATCCAATGGAAACGTTGCAATCCCCCCAATCCTGAAACCATGAAATCCTCAAAAACTGTTAAGTCTGCCAGAATTTGAGTGAAATCTAAAATTTTACTTTCTCCATATGAAATCCAATGAGGTTGGAACCACTCTCAAACATCCTGAGTCATTTCATGGTAATGTTAAAAATTTAAGTAAAAGGATGAAAATGAAAACTTTAAGAATTTAACATTACCATGAATTGCATAGCAATACTATGGCCATAGACTTGATTATTAGACTGAGGGCCATAGGCTTGAATATTAGGCTAGCCTAGGGGAGAGTAAGAAGTGGGCCAACCAAATAAAAAATCAAAAAATAAAAATAAAATTAAAAAAGGCAAAATAATTCTGCACAAAACCGGTTCTGCACCGGCCGGTTCCGTTACAGAACCAGTCGGTTTGATACTGAACCAGCATGTTCCGGTTCGGACCGACCGGTTCTAATAACACTGTTTGTATGTACAACATGCATAACACGGCATTTGGTTGAGACGACATATCTTGTGTACTGATCTTTGATGTGATGATGTTTCATGTTTGTTTTTATGCTCTGAATGTTTAAAGTTTAACTAACCAATTGAAAAATTTAGGAAATATTGATTCACCCCCCTCTCAGTATTTTCAACCATTTTAATGCTCTGCAAGTTTAAAATTAACTAATTGGAGTGAAATATCGATTCATGCCCCCCAATACTTCTAACAGTGTGTTCATGTGTTGATTGTACTTTATTGATGCACTATTATAGTATTATGTTTACAGTTATGATCAATTGTGAAATTGTTAATTGGGCATTACACCAATTCACCCCCCCCCCCCCCCCCCCGCTTTCAGTGTAATCATTATTCTAACACCCTATTGGGAGATCGTTCATCTTTGTAAGTCTGTGATTTGTTTGGTGGATCAGCCCTACTTTATAGTGTTTGTTGGTAGAATCAACTATTGGTCAAGTTCTTGTTTTGACTACTTGTGCATTCAATAAAAGATCATCTATGTTTTATAGATTGATGAGTACTACAACATTTTTCTGTTATACAATTCTTTCATGTGTTATTCAAAACCCTAACTCAGAAATGCATCCCAAGAATAATCTCTCCAAGAGGGATATTACAAGGCCACATGTGAGGTATATCTCTTCTAGATGGTCTTCATTCTAGAGGTGGGTAATGACCATTTCCCAAATGATTCACTCGTTTTTATACACCTAGATATTGGTTCAATTAATGGAGCCAAGCATCATTTGGTTGTTTTTTGTGAGGCGGCAAGGTGGTAGTTAATGATCAAAAAGCCAACTATTGGTTGGTTGGCTTGGAGAACCCCCCTTACTAGATACCCCTAAGTCGGACTTTTGTCCACCTAGGTCCCATTTTGCACTTAACCCCTCTAGTGTGGGGCTCTCTCCAACTGCCATATGGGATTGGTGTCTCCTATGCTTGCGGCATAAGCTTCCCTTGTAGCAAAATAAGGAGCTCCAATTTGCCAGGAAATTCACTGTTGTGGTAAGGATCCTTCACGCCTTTCACATTTATTATATGTCACAATGGCTACCAGGCAGAGCTTGCTATTGATATTTGAAGCAGATGCTAGAATGTAATTGTGGTCTAAGTTGTTGAGAAATCTAGGGCAGGTAGATTAAGTGATTTCTCTTTACATTGATAACGACTTGTGATATTCTTTTATTTTTCTTTATGATTAGCTTCTGCTTCTCTTATTATCATAGTGTTCTTATCATCAAACAGTTATCAAAAACATGAAGATCAATGGAACAAATGGACACAAAATGTAGGCTGCTAGCTAAGGCCAAAACCTCTCCTAGAGAGGAAAACCCACAAAAATCTCTTCTCTTCTTATAGAATCTTCAAATGACTAATTCCAAGAGTCAAGACCCTTGGACCCAAGACCAAGACCCAGTCAACCTTGTCGAGGATGTGCTTCTTTTTACCAAGTCAAACCAAGTCAAATATTTTCCTAATGCTCAACTTCGACCCCCAGTAACAAACTTTAGCGCTCACTGCAGTCCTATAACTTTCGGCCCACCTGTAATTAGCTGTAAGCCTGCAACTTTGCACGTGTGGTTATTAGGGCTCTTTTAGACTTCCTCCTTCCTTCGCTTGGGTTGCATCTACTTCAAAGGCTTGTGGATTACTTCAAATTTTGTCCCTTCTTAGATAGTTCAGAAATTCGAACTTATAGCTACAACCAAACCTAGCCTTCTTCGCACGTGTGAGAGAGAGTGAGCAAAACTCAGAATTTTCTTTCTTCTTTGAAATCTATTCCTTTGCTTGTTCTTCCTTCATTTTGTCCTTGCTTCCTTCATCAAACGGATAGATGGTATTTCAAATGAAGTCGATGGCTTCTTATATATAGGCTTCTAAGGAGGACAAATAACCCTAAGGAGGTCGACTTCTTCACTGCCAGGTCAACTTGGTCTCGGAAGGGTAGATCTATATTTTTAACTCAAAAATAAATACTTTACTTGTTACAAAATGCTCGAAGGGGTCTTTTACATAAGATAATGACTCTATAGACTCCATGACTCTTTGACAATCCCTAGAAGCACACAATTAGTGCTTTGACCTAGAATAAAATAACATTGAGCATGAAACCCATGCTACAAAATAATAATAATTTAATTTTTCTTTCTTTTGACAAAATATACAAAAATCAAGAGTACATGACATATTATGAAGACCGAACTAGTTACATATTTTAACATAAGTATGGTGGGGAACAAGGCCTACCAATGGTCCCTTGGAATATATGTATCATGTCCAAAGATGAGGTAGGGTTTGGTTTGATACATGTAGTGACTCAAAGGAGCATTCTTGCAGCCAAATGGTTGGTTCATTGTTTGGAGGGGTCTTTATGGCAACTTTTGTTGAGACAGAAATTGCTCGTTGTTAAAAACAATATGGGTACCAAGGAGGTGTTTCCTACTGCATTAGCCTTTTTGTCTAGGAAGACACTTTAATTACCTTTTTGGCACGTGAATTTATGGATTATATCAAAGTCATGGTGTAAAAGTCACTTTATGTGGTACATGTACTAGGTATTTTATATTATTGTCACTTTATGTCTTAGAGTGACTTTATGAGAAAAAGTACTAAAGTACTTTCTAAT
Source organism: Pinus tabuliformis (assembly GCA_031772625.1). Lineage (NCBI taxonomy): Eukaryota > Viridiplantae > Streptophyta > Pinopsida > Pinales > Pinaceae > Pinus > Pinus tabuliformis. Next base: position 1,098,098,179 of record CM062817.1, read on the forward strand.
ACTAAAGCCACTATATATTTTTAAAGTGATTTTATGTGGAGAAAAAATGCAAGGTACAAAACTAAAGTTATAAAGTGACAAGGAGTCATTAATGAGGGGAACCACATTAGAAGGGGGTCAAGTGAGGGAATGATCTCCATCACTGATCTCGTGGGCTAAGGTCTAATTTCAGCCCTTGATCAATAAGGTTAGGATTCTCCTATCTAATGAGAAACAAAAAGGGAGAAAAGGCATTGTAGCTCATTCACTCTTCACATGAGCATTTTGGAGAAGAGAGTGAGCAAGGAGAAGAGGAGAAAGCTAAGGGAGAAGGTTTTACAGTTGAGAACACTTGCTAAGCAGACCCGAGTTTCTAGGAGGAGGCCAAGTTCAAGCTCAAGGGAAGGGCACAAAAATCAAGGCAACCAGAGCATTTCATAGCACTGCTTGAGGTATAAACAAAGGTATGGTTCAATGATTTTTGTGGCAGAGAGAAGCTTCAAACTGCACAAATTTCTAGGCAACAGTCTGCACAATTTTCTGAGGTCGCTCTTGTAGGAGTCAACGAGAAATTTGGGACAGTGGTAAAGAGACAAGCAACACAAAATCAAGCAAGTGATTATTGGTCTGTCGGCGTGGGTTTCTAGGAAATCTAAGCATTAAAAGAAGGTTGACTGGCACTCATTTCTGAGCAGTCTAAGTCAATGTTAAAGCCCATATTTCCTGGGAGAGAATATCAGCCAGAAGTCCAATATGCTAGTCTTTGAACATTGAATAGAAGTCAGATAAAGAGTCAAAGTCTATGCTTCAAAAACAAAGAGAAAGTGGATTGACTGAGGCACTCTTCCCAAGGGAGAGATAAGTACACCTTGTTATCTTAGTCACTCTTCCCAAGGGAAAGATAAGTAAACCTTGTTATTAATTATCTCTGTAATATTTTTCTTGAGAAGCTAATAAATCCTCTTTGAAGACTGGTTTTCCCTTTGTGGGTTTTTCCAAGGTCTAGTTGACCAAAAACACTTGTCTCATGTGTGTTAAATGCTTGCATAACTTTTTTATCAACTGGAAGGAAAATGAAAAATGTAGAGTAGTCCTAAATGTTTCAAATTAATTTGTATTAAGTTTTGTTAATTTTACCACGATTATATGTTGTTTCAATTACTTTAGCCCAATTCAATTCTTCAATTATCAATCTTTCAATAGCAATTAATTCTTTTCATCAATCAATAGTAACTAAAAATAGAACAGTAATGCAATGACAATAGGAGACAATCAACAACATCAACAAGAGACACAGATTTGGTCAAAGACTAGGGAAAAACTCCACAAGGGGGAAAACCCTTTGTAATTCTTCTTCTATTAGATTGTCATAAAATGTTCAGTAGAGAGTACAATGAGCCAATACAAAATTATCCAGCAAAATCAACCAAACAATATCCAGAAATATGATCCCAACAATAATATTGATTAGAGTTAACTTTCCCAACCTGCGGTCAACTGTGATCTCCTATCAAAATGAAACCCTAGATTCAAGCTGCACTGAGAGAGATGTGTGCAGCTGAAATGTTTCGGGCGCACGGATAGGTCGATATGTGAGCAGTTACAGCCGAAAAATTCCTGTGTCAACCCTATGGTTGGAAACCAAAAACCCTAATCACACGTACAAGCTTTGGACCCTGCAATTTCAAACCCGTATGAACCAAATTCCATGAACCCACTTCAAACCTATGCGAACCAAACCAAAGAAGAGAGAAGAAGAAGATGCTTGATGATGATGTCCAAATGAGGGTCACTTGACTTGTATTTATAGGCTTCCAAGGGTGTCCAATTTCCTTTTAGGGTTGACCTGATCAAATGTGACATTGTGGGCTTCACTTCAAAAAATACACTTTCCCTTGTCCAAATCCAATGCTTCAAAGGTCAAAATTGGTCCTCTCGAAAAGAAGAATCTAGTCCCATGATTGGAATTTGTCACTGAGATGCCAAATTAACACTCCCTCTCAGCTAAGGAGAAATTCCAACTGCATCATGTAATCATCATAAGTATCCTGTCATTATATCATGTCCCATCTCTGCTCAACTCTATCTGTTGAATCATTTTCAAATTTAAAGAAGAAGAATCATCGAAAAGTTATAGCTAACACCCTCTCATGACAATGAGGAAGGTCCTATGGGACACTCTCACCTCATGTTTATGACAAGTGGGGAAGGTCCTATGGGACACTCTCACCCCAAGTCATCTCATAGGGGAGCATATGTCTTCCACCCTATGTCAAGCAATAGGTGAGATATGATATCTCATCCATCATATTGCCTCCTGATCTTCCCAACAATGACCCTCAAGAGTCATGTGGTAGAACACCTACATCATAATCAAGCTTGGATGAGATACCTGACTTATCAAAGGTAACGATCACACACCCCCAAGCTTTCTCAACCCATTGGCCAGACGGGGAGCTACAATCCCAACAAGCCTGGCTTGTGGGTATGATGCCAACTGGGGTATACTCTGCTAGACCAAGATAGGGGAGCTACGTCTTCCACCCTATGGGTGACAGATAGGGGCGATACCCTATTGGAGCCCTCAATGCTCCATTCCCCTCCTTGGGGAGCTCAACCAAGGGGGAAGAGCTATGCTCAGTGTTCTCGATCAGTGATGCCCCTTATCAGGACGGGTCATGTCCATCAGTCGAAGTTGCTATCTGAAGACCAAGAACTTTCCTTTCGGAAAAGCCTTGGTGAGAATATCTGCAATCTGCTCATCTATCAATATGTGATGGAATCTAACGGCTCCTCTCTGCACCATATCTCGAATCTAATTATATTGAATCTCTATGTGCTTGGACTTGTCATGAAACACAAGATTCTCTATCAGACGAATCCCACTCTTGTTGTCGCAATATATCATTGTAGTGTCTAGGACCTACTCAAACATCTCTCCAAAAAGCTTTCTCAACCAAACTGCTTCGCAACTAGCCATGCTAGCGGCAATACACTCTGCCTCAACGATGCTCAATGCTACAGACGTCTATTTCCTACTCATCCAAGATATCATGGCAGATCTAAGGCTAAAACAACATCCAGAAGTGCTTTTCCTGCCAACAACATTTCCTACCCAGTCAGCATCGATATATCCATGTAGTCAAACATCTTCGGCAGAATATCTCAGACCAAGGGTGATCATCCAATGCAAATATCTCAAAGTGTGTTTGGCAGCAACCCAATGTGCATTGAGAGGCTCAGTCATGAATTCACTCAACGTGTTCACTGCATAGCATATGACTGGCCAAGTGTTCACTAAGAACGTCAAAGCCCCAATCAACTATCTATACTCGAATAGATTTGCCAAATCGGGTCCTGCAGTTTCTCCAAATAGCTTCTTGAAATTTATTTCCATCGGCGTGGCTAAGCATTCTATTAGTCCAAATCTTTCCAACGACTTCATGACATAATTTCCTTTTGAAAGGAAGATCTCATCAGGCCTTCGCCACACCTCAAGCCCTAGAAAGTAGTGCATGAGTCCAAGGTCCTTCATCTCGAATTCAAAAGCTAGCTCCCTCTTACACTCGATCATCAGGGGCTTGCTACCTGTCAAAAATAGATTGTCAACATATAGAACCAAAATCAATGGCATTCCTTGGACCTCCTTGAAGTAGAGGTTGGGGTCGGCACTGCTTCTTGTGAATCCAAGCTTCATACCTTGAAGTAGAGGTTGGGGTCGGCATTGCTTCTTGTGAATCCAAGCTTCATCAGGTAACTATCTATGTGAGCGTACCATGCTTTGGGGGCTTGCTTCAAACCATACAATGCCTTCTTCAACTCGCAAACATGTGTCTTTCGATCCTCTACTTCAAATCCCTATGGTTGATCAACATACACTTCTTCTTGTAATATGCCATGAAGGAATGTTGTTGTTGCGTGCATCTAATGAAGGAAGGGTCAATCCTTGACTTGCAGCAAGGGCAACTATTGAACGAATGGTGGTGTATCGAGCCAGGGGAACAAATATATCATCGTAATCTTCTCCCTCTTTCAAGGAGAATCCTCGGGCCATGAACCTTGCATTATATTTCTCAATGCTTCCATCGACTCCATGTTTGATCTTGAATAGCCATTTTGAAGTTACGACAGATTTCCCCTTCAGTCTCGGCACAACATCACATATGTCATTCTTCATAATTAATTCATATTCTTCGGCCATATCATCCTTCCAAACTTGTGCTTTCACGACTTCTTCAATGGTGTCAACCCAACTTGAATCATATTGCTCATAGCTACAACATATCCTTGGTACATGCATGGCTTCTTGCTCTCTCTAAATGTTCCTCAAGTAGCATGTCTCTCGGCATCTTGTAATGTGTCATGAATCCAAAGTGGCCTCTTCCTGGCAGGAGGATCACATGGAGGAGGATCCAAGGGGTCCATAGGCTCCATGGAATCATCAACAATGTCTCTCTCAGATTCAAACACGGAAGGACATTCTAGAATATCCATATCATCATTCTTCTTCTCTTCTCAGGAGGAGGAGGTGGAGAAAGGTCCCTTACTTTCCCAAGGGCATCATCTTCATTGAACTTTACATCTCTGCTAATTTCAACCTTCCTTTGACCAAAAATATATAACATAAATGCTTTAAAATCTTCACAATATCCAACAAACATACATTTTCTTCCCGTGACTTCCAACTTGTTCCTTTTGTCCTTTGGCACATGAAAATATACAAGGCATCCAAATATACAGAGATGACCAACATCGGGCTTGACATCTGTGAATACTTCTTCTGCAGTCTTATTGTCCAATGCTTAATGAGGTACCCTGTTTTGACATATACTGTTGTATTTGTTGCTTCTCCCCAAATAAACTTCGGCACATATACCGTTGTATTTGTTGCTTCTCCCCAAAGGAACTTCCGCAGCTTTTGATCGTCGAGCATAGCTCAAGCAGCTTCTAAAATGGACCTGTTCTTTCTTTCAACCACTCCATTTTGTTCAGGATTATAGGGCACAATCATCTCTTTCTTGATGCCTTCCTTCTTGCAAAAATCTATGAATTCATTTGAAATGTACTCTCCACCATTATCAGACCTGAAGATCTTAATTTTCTTCCCTGTTTGATTTTCGACCAAAGCCTTGAAATTCTTGAACAAATCAAAGGCCTCATCCTTATGCTTCAAGTAATATATCCATGTCTTCCTTGAGAAATCATCAATGAAGGTAATGTAGTAGAGATGGCCACCAAGAGAGTGTACGGGCATTGGACCACATATGTCAAAATGAATGAGTTGGAGGATGTCATTTGTCTTGTTCTCGCTAGAGGGGAATGGTCCCCTTGTCTTCTTTCCACTGGCACATCCAGGACATACTCCATCGTGTTGGGCTTGAACATCAGGAATTCCAGAGACCAATTTCTTCAATTTTGGAAAGCTTCATAGTGTAGATGGGCCAATCTTCGGTGCCATAGCTCGCTTTGATGATTAGTATCATGGACCAATGCTAAAAGAGGTCTTCCAGTGACTCTATAGAGTCCTTCAAATCTAGATCCCAATGTGAATGCATCTCTCATAGATGATCCCACCGGCCAAGTAAGTACTTTTCCCTTGATAAAGGCAACCTTCATCCCTTTGTCTTCCAAAGCAGATATAGATACCAAATTATTCTTCAACCCCGAGTCCAAATGAAATTTAACAGACCCAAAACCTTTAACGGGATGAGTGAAGTTATCTCCAAGAATAATTTTCAAACTTGACTCCCTCTCCACCAAATTAGAGAGAACTTCCTTATACCCAGAGAAATTATGAGAGGCCCCAGCATCAACCAACCAACTATCACAAGTATTCAGAGGAGAGGAATGAGAAAGTGCATAAATAAGAATATATTCAAAGTGATTATCAGCATTACTTTCATACCTGGTGTTTCTTGACTTCTTTTGAGGATGGTGGTCTTCTTCATGATCACTCGAAGCTTCTCTTCTTCTTTCATCTCTTCCATTATGATCATTCCTTCAATCATCTCCTCTTCTTCGATTATTAAAACTGTTATTGTTGCTTCTAGTGTTGTAGCATGGACCATTGTTCTTCTCAGGCGAGCATAGTGACCTTTCTTGTGACAATTGTAACATTCAATGTGTGATGTTTCTCTTTCATTCCTTCTCTTTGAATTTTGAGGAGTCTTCTTTGAATTTGATGGACCTAATTTTTCGTTATTTTCTTGTTACGAGTGACGAATGCAGCGAGCTCTCCTCCTTCATACTTTTGTATCTTGCCCAATGTTATCAAAATTGAACCGATGATCAAACCGAAAAACCTTGTGGATCGGGAAACGGTCGGAACCAGACCGAAACCGATAAAAAACTGGTTATAAAAAAAAAACAAAACAAAACAAAAAACAGTTTACCAAAAACACATAAAATATTCATATTTTAAAGAAAAACATATTTATTCATGTGCATCCATATGAATCCAAACCATTTATATACAAATATGCAAGAGTTTTCATTTACATAGCATGTAAGGGTGCACATAACCAAAGTATCATCAAGTGCAATCCATCTCTGAACCGAAAATACATCAACAAACAGGTTCTAGATGGCCTCTAACATCCAAAAAAAATCGTGCTACAACAAATGCCTACATATCATCAAAATCATCGCCTATATTGGGGTCTTCACCATCAATATAACCATTTAGGCATTAAAATAAGATAGAAAAAACGTAGCATGTCATGTCAAGATTTTGTTTGAGTGATGGGTACACTTTAAGTAGAGTCATGGTAGAGGAGTTTGACAACCAATGCCACTAACATCTAAGTACATAGAGGGGTTTGGTGCTCTTTATTAAATATTAGCTCCATACCCTCGTACATGATAAAATCCAATGGAAACATTGCAATCCCCCCAATCATGAAACCATGAAATCCTCAAAAATTGTTAAGTCTGCCAGATTTTGAGTGAAATCTAAAATTCTACTTTCTCCATATGACATCCAATGAGGTTGGAACCACTCTCAAACATCCCGAGTCATTTCATGGCAATGCTAAAAATTTAAGTAAAAGGATGAAAATGAAAATTTAAGGAAAATGTCACTTTTACTTTAAGAATTTAAAATTACCATGAATTGCATTCAATACTAGGGCCATAGGCTTGATTATTAGGTTGACGGCCATAGGCTTGAATATTAGGCTAGCCTAAGGGAGAGTAAGAAGTGCGCCAACTAACTTAAAAACAAAAAAAGGCAAATTTTTTTTGCACAAAACCGGTCCTAAATTGGTTGGTTCAGTGAAATAGGTCGGCTCGGACCGATTTTGCCTCCAAGCCCATCGGACCAACTGGTTTTGCCAAAACAGGTTCGGTTCTGATAACACCGATCCTGCCTCTAGAAACCATCATTGATTCTTCTTGAGTGACCTTTCAAACAATCTCATCAAATGACGGGAAATTGTTGTTGTTGCTTATAATAGTAATGAAGGTTTCCCAAAGAGAAGGGAGACCTCTAATGGTTTCCCCAACTCTCTGAAATTGATCTCTAAGACGAGATACCCTCATAATGCAAGATTGCACAGACTCTCCTTTATTCATCTTCATATCTTTGAATTGATCTTTCAGACTCTCCTTTATTCATCTTCATATCTTTGAATTGATCTTTCAAAGAGATGATTTCATTCAAATTGTTGACTTCATACATGCCGGGTAGATTATCATACATACCCTTAGACTTTTTCAAATTTCCAACATATGCAAGTAAATGATCTTGTAAACCATCAGCAATAATTTTCTTTGCTTTTAACTCACCTTTCTTGTACTTGTTTTTGGCAACAGTGGAAGCATTCTCCAAAGGCTCGGGTACTTTTCCTTGTATGTATTCCCAAACATTATGAGCCACCCAGCTTCTCATTTTCCTTGAAGTAAGAGGTTGTCGTCTTGACTTGATCAGATAGGCTCCTTCAACTTTTCCAAAGATCAATGTTGCAAACATCGGCATCGAGATATAATCGGCAATGGTCCGAAAAACCAAAAAATCGTAAAAATCAGGAAAATATCGGTAAAAATCGGCAAACATCGGCTAGGCCAAAAAATCGTGATTTCGAGATAAAATCAGGATGTTATCAAGATGTTCGCAACACTGCCAAAGATGATTGCTTCAACTCTTGTCTCCTTTGGGCATGTCCTTCACCTCAGCTTTGAAACCATGTTAATGTTACCACTGTTCTATGTTGTTTCAATTACTTTAGCCCAATTCAATTCTTCAATTAGCAATCTTTCAATAGCAATTAATTATTTTAATCAATCAATAATAACTGAAGATAGAACAGTAATGCAATGACAATAGCAGACAGTCAACAACATCAACAAGAGACATAGATTTTATCAAAGACCAGGGGAAAATCCCACAAGGGGGAAAACCCATTGTAATTCTTCTTCTATTATATTGTCATAAAATGTCCAGCAAAGAGTACAATGAGATGATACAAAATTATCCAGAAAACTCAACCAGAAAGCATCCAAAAATATGATCCCAACAATAGTAAAGATCAAAGTTAACTTTCCCAGCCTGTGATCAACTGCGATCTCCTATCAAAATGAAGCCCTAGATTTCAGTGGCATGAAGAACGAGATGTGCGTGCGGCTCAAACATTCCAACCGCATGGAGAGGGCGATATGCGAGCAGTTGCAGCCAAAAAAATCATGTGTAAACCCTGTGGCTAGAAACCAAAAACCCTAATCACACATGTGAGCTTCGGACCCTGCAATATTGAAACTATACGAACCAAAATCCACGAACCCACTTCGGACTTGTGAAAACCAAACCAAAGAAGAGAGAAGAAGAAGATGCTTGATGATGATGTCCAATTGAGGATCACTTGACTTGTATTTATAGGCTTCCAAGGGTGTCCAATTTCCTTTTAGGGTTGACCTGATCAATTGTGACATTATTGGCTTCACTTCAAAAATACGCTTTCCCTTGCCCAAATCTAGTGCTTCAAAGGTCAAAATTGGTCCTCTCAAAAAGAGGAATCTAGTCCCATGATTGGAATTTGTCACTGAGCTATCAAATTAACAAGTTTTATATCAACTAACAATTTGGGGTTGAGGGCATTAAACAATATGCAAAACACTTGAAACTGGGAGGGCTACAGATTTGCAAAAAAAATTACACTCACAGCTCAACAAGTTGGCAAGATTCAAGGTCCTTTGGTCTGATATATTTTAGCACCCCAACAATTTCAAATAGCAGGCATTTTTACCTTCAGAAGTATTTGGTCTACTTAAAGGAAAGTGGAGAGATTGGTTTGGTGGTAAACAATTGGCATTTGTGCAAGGAAGGATTTGGCTAGATAGCCTATTTGGAGTTAGAGGATTTAGGATACCTACGATGTTGAGGCACGACAACTAAGCAAGGAAGGTTTCTTTCTTTATAGGGACTTGCGAGATGCACACACTCGCTCTTGGAAGGATTAGCAAAATTTAGTGTGTAAGTATGTATTGTTTTCCACATATCAACCCATAATTATGGAGATTATCGACCTAATCTTGCGGGAGGATACGTTCAAAATGCACATTGATATGTTAGGACCTATCTGGCATGATTAAGAATGGATTTTTGGGTACCATTGTTTAAGTATGACTCATGTAAGTTGTACTCCATTATGCATCAACCGCATGAGCTTGGCCTTGTACTTATGCATGGTAGGTATCATTTAATGTTGAAAAACAATGGATTGGAGATTGCAGAATGTATGGTGACCCAATGTTGCACGAAGCGGGGACAAAGTGTGGATGTTTTTTGGAAGCAAAGCGTCATCTCCCAAAAATCTAGGAAACAAAGCATCTCGGAAGCGTCTGCTATATATATATATATATATATATATATAGCAGACGCAGACGCTTCCGAGATATATATATATATAGCAGACGCATACGCTTCCGAGATATATATATATATATATATATCTCGGAAGCGTCTGCGTCTGCTATATATATAGAAGACGCTTCCGAAAACATGCATATTTGTACATAAATCAAGATAGATATGGCATCCATTATACATCAATGATTATATATATATATATATATATATATATATATATATATATATATATATATATATATTCAATAAAAACATCCAAAATACATGCATATTCGTACATAAATCAAGATAGATATTCTAAGCTCAAGAGAAGACTTAATATATGGTATCATGAGCATCTTTCCAGAGCTGGAAGATTGGTACTCATCAAAGCGGTTCTGGAGGCCACCCCCGTTTACTGGATGTCCCTAGCAATGGATTCCAAGAGGCATGCTCAATAGAATACAAAACCTCTGCTGCAGATTTCTGTGGAAAGGCAAACAAACAGGGAGGATTTATGCATGGGCAAAATGGGATCTTCTGTCTATCCCTAAGAAATAGGGCGATTGGGGTAAAGAATTTTGGAAGATTTATCCTCTGCACTAGCGGCCATGCTAGGGTGGCAATTAGTCACCACTAACAATCTCTGGACCAAAATTGCAATCGCTAAGTATATTGAACCATTAAGGTCGTTGGACTAGTTGAGAAAAACAAGATGGAACAAATCTGGGGTCTCAAACATATGGAAAGCGGTTCTGAATTCAATGTCACTTATACGAGACAGCCTTACATGGAGAATATCTAATGGGACATCTGTTTGCATAGGTCGTGACCCTTGGATAGGATGTGGGAATGCACACCTGCTACCTGAAGGCTTACTCCAGAACCTTAATGAGAAAGGAATCACACACTTAATACACATTGTGGACCAGGAGAGATCAACTTTCCTGCACCATGCGTGGAAGTCAGCCCATAGCCTGCTCCTTCCTATTCAGTGGCACCAATCTTGGAGCACTTACACAACAGCCCTCACTGAGTCTCACATTCGAATAAGAGAAGGGGAGGATGAGATTACATGGGCCATCGCAAAAAATGGTCGGTACTCCCCAAAAGAGGGGTATCTACATCTGGCCAATAGACACAAGCCTCACCACATAGATTCATGGTGGAAAGGAATGTGGAAGCTCAAAGCACCTCCTCGAACAAGATTACTCATGTGGTCCATACTGAAGAATAAGGTACCAATGGGAGACAACCTGAACAGAAGAGGGCAATATGGACCTTATTGGTGTTGCCTTTGTAAGGACAGCACTGAAACATTGGATCACCTGTTTCTCTCATGTCCCATCACAATTGAACTTTGGAGCTCCATTCTATCTCACACACCCTCATCCACCAGCTGGAGGGGACAGACCACTAAGGAGGTATGGGCAAACTGGTGGTCATTTGTACCTACTCCGAAAGCTAGGAACCTCCCCCTACTCATTAGTTGGGAAATTTGGATAGCCAGGAACCGCACCATCTTCCAGGACTCCGCCCCCCATTGGCCATCCATCATAGCCAGAATTCTTGCCGACTACAGCGCACTACCCGAGGACGATGCCAACTCTCCTCCCAGAATTATCATCCCTGAGTCCATTGATCACTCACAGCCCTGGGCATATTTTGATGGATCGGCACAAGAGACAGGATGTGGTGGTGGGGCAGCACTATATATAACAGATTCACACTTCTATCATATTCAAATGGGACTTGGAAATGGCACAAACAACTATGCAGAGCTCATCACTGCAAAAAATCTCATACAATTTGCAATCGAAAAAAACTGTCATAATCTACAAGTTTTTGGTGACTCGAAAATTGTTTGCAACTAGATTAACAAAACATCAACATGTCATGCATACACATTGCGACACATATTGGATGAGGTGCATAGATACATTACATATTTTGACAATTTTGCATGTCACCATATCTATAGGGAACGGAACACACTCGCTGACAAACTTTCCAAAGAGGCAGCGATCAGGCCATGCAACCTCTGGATGATCCAGGAGTAGCGAGAAGGAGAACAATACCAGTACTACCACCACCCATACATGGACCATGCAGCTCAGGCTCAACAGGAGCCTGAAATCATTTGATATTTGACCTGTTATTTTTGTTTATATTTATTTTGCTTATACATAAACAACACATGTTTACAGGAATACTCTCTGCGTAGAGTAATAAAATTTTGAGTTTATTAAATTTTTTAAGGACTGTCTCCCTGCGTGGAGAACATATTTTTGTTTCTTAATTTTGGACAGGCACACAACCTACTAAATCATGCATATGCTTATAGCATCTACAACATGTAATTTTCCTATCTTAATGAAAATTACGATTTTTCCAAGGGGAAAAAAATCAAGATAGATATGGCATCCATTATACATCAATGATTAATTATTCAAGCATCAACCATGTAGATTCCAACAATTACAAACATACATCAATTTTTTAAGCATTAGCAATTTAGCATATCATAATGATAAAACATAAAACATTTAGAACATAAAAGCATAAAACATTCAAATAACTTATCTAGCAAGTCACAAGTGAGCAAATGTCAACATGAGTCATGTCCAAAATTCAAATTATAATGTTTACAAAATAGGCCACTTGGCCACCACCAAGTACACACTGAACTAAGAAGAGTAAAACAAAAAAGTTCAAATTCACAACAAGACTACAAGTCTAATATATCACAAAAGTAGTAAACTACGAATATATCTACTAATCTCTCCTCCTTCCACCACTAACAACACATGAGCCTCCACGTGGTGGTAGTGAAGAAGATGGCAATGAAGACGATGGTGGTTGTGGAAGTTGTGGCAGTGCAACTGATAAAGATGAAGCCCCGGTTGTTGGTGTTGAACCATGGAACCTGGGAACCATGGGACCGGATGGGGTTGGCATCTTAACTCAATCATCATCATCTTGGATAAGAGCATCCTCCACTTGCTCTAATCGCAACACTCCATCCTCCAAATTGGCCTCCTCTACATTTTTGTCCCAAAGCTTAAGGTCTTTATTAGTCTTTGCATCGTCACAATAATGTGACAACAATCGCAAGTTGTAGTGAACATAAACCAAGCTCTCTGCCCGGTTTAAATTTAACATGTTCCTTTTAACACTGTGGATGAAAGAATAAGAGCTCCAACACTTCCCTGTAGAAGAAGTGTTTACCACCTGTGATAGCACACGAAATGCCAAAGTTTGCAAAAGTGGAGTAGCACCTCCATGCACGTTCCACCACTCGAGAAGATAAATTCTCTTGATCTCTATTTGCATGATTGCTCACAAATGGACCAGTGCCAAGCATATAGTGGCTCAAATGTCTACGGAGCATGGTAGACTCCTCATCAAGGACTAATTTATCCAATGCTTTCATATAGCCAGATAAAACCTCTGGATCTAGGTGTGGTTATCTCCTGCTCCCAGGTGTTGGTGTTGAAAGCCATGATGGATGATAGTATTTAGGTGTCATAACAGATGCTAAGGCATGCAATGGAATGCTTAGCATTTCCCATCGTTTTTTTGCACAAATATAATTATACAAGGTGATATCTATAGGCTCAACAATGTCTTTAATTTGCCCCAACATGCTATCCATTTGCTCATACACCTCCCCAATTATTGGCCAATCTAAATATGCAAACTTGATCATGTAATAAATTGGTTTGGTGAATTGCAAAACATATTTAACCTGTCACCAAAAGTAACTATCAAGAATAGTGTCCTTGACTACATTAGCACCATCTCTATTAGTGTTAATGTCATCCCAAGATTCAGAGGTCACCATATTATTAGTTAAAGCTGTCTCACCTTCGCTAGCCACCTAAATGTGAGGTAATAAAACTCGCAAATCTTGTTTTTGAAAGTTTAAACAACTGCAACTTGGAGTAAGTGCTCTAAAAGTAGTTTACCCTTGTATTTCCCTATGATAAATTTAATGAGTTGCTCCCCTCTCTTGTAAAGCTCATTAATCCATCCACATTCTTTATGCTTCACAAAATCATGCATCAAAAGGTTCAATGTGTGCACCAAGCCCCCGGACCAAAAGATGTGTGGATGAGCATGCTCAATAATTTTTCCTACGACCTTACAATTTGTTGCATTATCAGCGATCACTTGAACCACATTATTAGGACCAACATCTTTGATTGTCTGCAATAGGAGATCTGTAATGTTTTCGGAAGTTGCACTAATGGAGGAGAAGCCATGACTTGCAAGAAACACTGCACCACTAGCAGAAACACCAAGATCAATTATCAAATGTTGGTTTCTAACATTTGTCCACCCATTTGATACAATGGATACCCCACAATCTACCCACTCATCAGTAAAACGTATCAAAGCTTTTTGAACCTTTGCTTTTCCTCTTTCTAATAACATAGTTCTAGCTTTCTCATAGTTGGGGCTCTTGTATCCTTTTGGGGCTTCATTGATGGCCTTAATCATATCATGCCAATAGGGAGAGTGAAGCACATTGAATGGTACACCGCAAGCACAAAGAAACTGGACCACCTTTCCATCCACATCATCCCTCCCAACAACATTCAAGAAATCTACTATTGTGCTTCTACTTCCAGAGATTGCAAAAGCACCATGAGGAGATGAGCTACCAAATCTAGAGGTTGCACTTAACTCAAAATGAATGCTTTGTTTCTTGTTTTTATGTTGTGCTTTGTTTCTTGTTTTTCTATTATGCAGCCTCCTCTATTTCAACATATTTTTGTCTTTCTTCCATTGAAATCTTAGAGCAATTATCCCCATGGGACCCTTTTTCTCATCACTCTCCATCACCCCACAAAGATGCCTCCTCACACGAGTATATGAACCACTATATGGTTTTCCTCCATGACAACCATGAGGGCACACAAACTTGTAGCTTCCACCACCTTTTCCCCCCTCAAGTTTGGTCACATAATTCCACAAGGGTGTCAATGCTTTCCCCTCATGCATTTCAGTGTCCTCTTCAAACCCTTCCTCCTCATCATACATTGGATCACTCATATGGGTACCACTATCCTCTTCTTCTTCTCCCCTTCTATTCCTACTCCCCAACACCATCATGAAAACCAAAAGTGGAATGATACATATAAGCCAAAAGAACACCATTTTGGAATATGAATATAGATGGACAACCTACAATAAAATGAGCAAGAAAAAAGAATGGGCAAAAACAAGAGAGGGAGGAGAAAAAATACAAACAACAATGACAAAAAAATGAGGGAGTTTAGGGTTTGCAGTTACCTATTTAGCTCTTGTAGATAGCGGCCCTTCTTTACTCCTCCAAGCTCCTCCTCCTTCACTCCTCCAAACTCCTCCTTCACTCCTCCAAGCTCTCCTCAAGCCTTTCTTCTCCAAGCACTCTTCTCTAAGTTGTCTTCTCCAAGCTCTCCAAAGATGCAAGAATGAGGAAAAGGGAGGGGGAAATGGCTTTTAATCCCCTCTATCTTTTCCCTAACTATTAAAATTGGCAACTAGGGCCAAATTCCACCTTGGGACAGTTCATTTGATGAAATGATGATTGCATTAAATTTCTCTTTTTGAAAGGACCAAAATTGATATAAAGATCATCTAATTTGGACAAGCAGAAGTGTGTTTTTGAATCTATGCCCACACATGTGCAAATTGTTCAGGTCGACCACATCATCATGTAGGCTCATGAAGCCCAATGGACGTGACTCTTCACCCTCAACGACTTGTATAAATACAAGTGCCCTCTCACCTCATTTGGCATCATCATCACACACATTTCTTCTCTCTCCTTCTCTCATTGGTTCGTACAACTATTGGGCAGATCTTCTCTCTCTCACACATGTGGCAGAAGGATGAATTTTCTGGGCAAATTGTAGGGCCGAATTTCAAGACTATTGCAGGAGTTTGACCAACGTTGACCGAGCACTTTGACTCATCCTTTGACTGTGATTTTTGTGGGAAATTTTCATTTTTGGCAGGTCGTATAGTTTGGCACAGGAACCGAGAATTTTTGGGCACTTTGACCACAGGGTTGACCGCAAACCTAACTGCGGCGCTGACTACAAGGTTGAACAAAGAGTTGACCAAGTTTGACCGTAGTTTTCTGCACTATTTTGGGCTGAATTTGACCACCTTATCAAGCTGAATTTCACTGGGTTTGACCGAGCTTCAAGAGGACTATTTGACGATTGTGTTGACCATCTTTGACTTTCTTGTTAGAGTTGAGTTTGACTGCAATTAACTACATATTTGACAGGGTTGCTTTGACTTTGATTTGGCAAGTCAATTTTGACTTTTGTACTCTCTCTCTTTGCTAAACATTTGATATAATAATAAGAAGAATTGATCAAAGGGTTTTCCCCACATTGGGGTTTTTCCCTGGCATCCGCCAAATCTAGTGTTCTCTCGTCTTGGATTGTTTTCTGCATTTTATTTTATGTTCTATCTATAGTTACTATCAATGTTATTTATGGTTAATGTGATTGCTATTGGAAAACTAAATTGAAATTGTCATTGGGATGCTAAAGGAACATTGAAGTAATTGTGTTAAGCATAGAACATACCATTGTTAACTAAAATTAACATGGTATCAGAGCCCAGGTGAAGACAAAGCCCAAGCAAGAGAGAGAAAAGAAATCACCAAGAAAGGTTTATTGGACAAGTTTCAATGGCTTCTTCATCTTACTTCGAGCCTGAGGACAAGCTCAATGAAAAATCTAACTATCATGCATGGAAAATGACTTTGAACCTAACTTTGGAGGAGCATGAAGTATTGGATTATGTGCAAAGAAAAGTGGTGGAGTGTCTTTCAAATGCACCAGCTGCTGCTAAGACGAAATATAGAAAAAGTGAGATCAAAGCAAAGAAAATTTTGGTTGATTCTATTCAAAATCATTTGGTTGCCTATATTTCTGATTTGGGAACTTCTAAGGAAATATATGATAAGTTGGTTGGGATGTTCAAAGTGAACAATGCAAATCAAATCCTCTTTCTCAAAAACAAGTTGAAGGACATCAAGATGGATAAAGGGGAGTCCATCCAATCCTACTTCATGAGGATCACACAAATCAAGAATGACCTTTTATCTATTGGAGAAGTTATTGCTGATAGGGAGCTCACTCTCATTGCACTTGGGGGTCTTTCAAGAGCATGGGATGTGTTTAACACCACCATTCTCAACAATGACAGGATTCCTAGTTTTAATGAATTATTGGCTAGATGCACTCAAGAGGAGACAAGGATGATGGAGAGAGACAAGCCTTCAAATGGAAATGAACCCACTGCTTACTCCGCTCATGCAAAGAAGAAAAATAATGTTGGTCCAAGGAGACAAGGTCAAGGGTTCAAGCAGAGATTCAAAGAAGGAAGAAAAGGAAGGTGTTTCAATTGTAATAGGTTCAGCCACTATGTTAGAGAGTGTCCTCACAAGAAGAACTCTCCAAGGGATGATGACAACAACAACAACAAAGGCAATGGAAATCAAAGGAACAACAAGTTCAATAATAAAGGAAAAAGGAAAGCTCTCATTGCTTGATATGGAAATGGCCAACCTCCCAAAAGACCAAGAAACTCCAAGTATGAGGAAAGTAATATTGTGGAAAAACAAAAGGAATTTTATCTTATTTCCACTCTATCTGCTGCCTCTCCTCTGGACACTTTGGATCATTGGTTGATTGAAAGTGGAGCCTCGAGGCACTTCACTAGGTACAAGGAGGTCCTCTCAAATTTGGTTCAAAAGAAGACTAATTTGGAGATCATACTTGGAGATAATGCCACATATCTCATTAAAGGAATAGGTATTGTCACTCTACACTTAAATCAAGGTCAAACAATTCATCTACAAGAAGTATTGTATGTACCCGATTTGAAGAAGAACCTGGTGTTTATTTCTGCGATGGAAGATAAAGGCTTCAAGATAGCATTCATTGATGGAAAGGTACGTATTTGGCAAAGAAACCCTAAAGATGCATTTACACTTGCATTTAGGGTTGAAGGTCTCTAGCAAGTTGAAGGAAGTCCTTTGGGAGCCTTGACTTGCGATGCTTCACTTCATTCTGAGCTATGGAACCAAAGGTTCACCCACTTACATTACAAAGCCTTACCTGAGGTAAGGAAGATGGTCACAGGTATGCCCGATTTCAACATGAATCATGAAGGAGTTTGTCAGTGTTGTGCAGCTGGGAAACTCACAAGGGAACTATTCCCTTCAAGTGAAAGCCAAACTACTAATATTCTTCAACTTGTCCATTCTGACCTATCTGGTATGTTGCTCGTAACATCATTGGGAGGATACTTATACTATGCAATTTTTGTGGATGAGTTCTCTCGTAAAACATGGATCTATTTCTTGAAAAAGAAGGATGAAGTGTTCAAATGGTTTCGTTCTTTCAAATCCTCGGTGGAGAATCAAACAAGGAAAAAGATCAAGAGATTGAGGACCAGCGAGGGCACCAAATATGAATCAAATGAATTCAATGACTTCTGCAAAGAAATTGGCATTACGAGGAAGACAATGGTTCCATACACTCTTAAGCAAAATGGAGTTGTTGAAAGGAAGAATCGAACAATCATGGAAGCCACTCGTGCCATGCTCTATGATCAAGGTCTACCAAAGTTCTTATGGGGAGAAGTTGTCAACACTACCATGTATGTTCAAAATAGGAGCCCGCATCAAGCACTCGATTTCAAGACCCCCTAAGAAGTTTTCACTAGTAAGAAACCTGATGTTTTCCATTTTAGAATATTTGGTTGTCCCGTCTATTTTCTTGCGCCTAAAGAAAAAAGAAACAAGTAGGAAGCATATGGAAAGAAAGGTATATTTGTGGGCTACAGTGAAAATTCAAAGGCATATGGAATCTATGTGCCTGGTCAAAGAGACGTGGAAATAAGCCATGATGTCACCTTCGATGAAAACATTGACTTGGGAAGGCCAGAGATCTCCCCATTCCAAGAAAGGATAATGATGATGCTACAGAAAAGATGGATGAACCTCCGACAAATGAATTTATGCCCGATGTTGAAGGCCCGATGGATCCCATTGATCCACCTCCTGGTGATCCCTCTACCTCAAGGAAAAGACCTTTGTGGCTCAAAGATACTCTCGAAGATGTTGAAAGACATATTGCTCCAAGAGGGACATTCCGTGAAAGGAAAAAGTCGAATAGGTATCAAAGGTACTTAGTTGCTATAAGTACAATTGTTCAATCTGAGCCATGTACGTTTGAAGAAATCGTAAAGCACCAAGTTTGGAAGGATGCAATGAATGAAGAGTATGAATCTATCATGAAAAATGATGTAAAAATGATGTCTGGGATGTGGTGCCTAGACCGAAGGACAAGTCTATAGTCACCTTAAAATGGCTATACAAAATTAAACATGGAGTTGATGGGAGTGCTAAGAAATACAAGGCCAGGTCCGTTGCTTAAGGCTTCTCTCAAAAGGAGTGGACTATGACAACATATTTGCACCGGTTGCCTGATATACCACTATTTGAACGATTATTGCTCTCGCTGCCCCTCAAGGGTGGAGCCTACATCGAATGGATGTTAACACTGCTTTCTTGCATGGCTCGCTTTAGGAGGAAGTCTACTTGGAACAACCTCAGGGGTTCGAAGTACAAGATCAAAGGACACACATATGCAGGTTGAAGAAAGCCCTCTATGGGTTGAAGCAAGCCGCTAGGGCTTGGTATGAGAGGATTGATAGTTATCTTATGAAGTTGGGATTTATGAGAAGCGATGTTGATCCTAATGTATATTTCAAGGTTCAAAAGGACATGCCTCTCATCTTGGTCCTTTATGTAGATGATCACTTTCTGACAGGTTTAGACCCTCTCATTTATCAATGCAAGAGGGAGTTGGCTTCCGAGTTCGAGATGAAGGACCTAGGACTGATGCACTACTTCCTAGGCCTGGAGTTGGCTTTCAAGTTTGAGATGAAGGACCTAGGACTGATGCACTACTTCCTAGGCCTCGAGGTCTGGCAAAAGCCAGGTGAGGTTTTACTTTCTCAAGGAAATTACATTGTGAAGTTGATCGAAAGATCTGGGATGGTGGATTGCATCTCTGTGTCTACTCTGATGGAATTCAACTTCGAGAAGCTAAGTGGAAGTGTTGTTGGGCCCGAATTGGCAAACCCTTCTAAATATAGACAACTTGTGGGGGGCCAGATGTTCTTGGTAAGCTCTCGTACGGACATATGCTTCAATGTGAATAGATTGAGTCAATTTACAGTCACACATTGGATTGCTGCTAAGAATCTCTTGAGATATCTCCGCAGCACAATCAACTATGGACAAAGATACATTGCCGAGAATTTGAGGCTACACGGATATACTAATGTTGACTGGGTTGGGAGTGTGGTGGATCGAAAGAGCACATCAGGATGTTGCTTCTCATTAAGGTCTGTTTCGACTTCATGGATGAGCACGAAGCAGAAATCGATTACTTTAAGCACCACCAAGGCCAAATACATTGCAGCTAGTATGGCTTGTTGTGAAGTTGTTTGGTTGAGGAAGCTCTTCAGTAAGATATTTGAGCACATGCTGGATACCACCATGATCTTCTGCGACAACCAGAGTGGGATTCGCCTTTCAGAGAATCTCGTGTTCCACAACCGCTCCAAGCACATTGATATCAAGTACCACTTTATCCGGGATATGGTATAGTGGAGAGCAATAAGGCTCCAACACATCAGGATTGATGAATAGGTCGCAGGCATCCTCACGAAGCCCTTAGGGAAGGTCAAATTCTTTGCCTTCCGAGAGAGACTTGGAGTTTTCCAAGAGAGACTTGGAGTCGTGGAAGGACCCTCCCATGAGGGTCCCGCTTGACTTAGACATTGAGCTCTGGGAGCTTTCCTAAGGGCTTGGGGTACTTATTGGAGCTATGAGCGACCATAGGGTGAGTGGTTCAACTTCCCCAATTGGTATGCTATGTATAGGGTGAGTGGTTCACCTTCCCCTATTGGTGCGCTATGTACAAGGTGAGTGGTTCACCTTCCCCTGTGATACCCCATGATGGTTGACATGTGTGTAGGGAGAGTGGTTCATCTTCCCCTATGATTGATAACACATGTGTGTAGGGTGAGTAGTTCACCTTCCCCTACGATTGACATATGCATAGGATGAGTGGTTCACCTTCTCCTATGGCATATGAGCAGAATGAGTGGTTCACCTTCTCCTGCCGATGCCCTAGCATACATCCTAACCATGTAGTCTGGGACTCATGGGAAGTACCTTTCATTTGGCCAATGAGTTGGGAAAAGTTGTTAGGGACCATAGCACTACCGATGGACGCGTCGTGTACTGTCGTACTCCCTATGACTAGGATGCATGGTGCTCAACAACTTGATCTGGGATCAAGTCTGATTGAAGTTCTACCTCTGGACTAACTTTTGTCAATGGAGAGTGGTAGGGTCATGTGACTCACTCTCGATCGATTCTTCTTCGTTATTCATATAAGTATTCAGCAGAGCAAAGATGAGATAAGAATCAGAGATGGTACATGACGACAGGGTGGCATGATGATCAATGATGATGGACAGATTGGAAGGTGGAATTCTCCCTAGTTGAGAGGGAGTGTTAAAATTGGAAACTAGGGCCAAATTCCACCTTGGGACAGCTCATTTGATGGAGATGATGATTGCATTAAATTCCTCTTTTCAAGAGGACCAAAATTGATATAAAGATCATCTAATTTGGACAAGCAGAAGTGTGTTTTTGAATTTATGCCCACACATGTACAAATTGTTCAAGTCGACCACATCATCATGTAGGCTCATGAAGCCCAATGGACATGACTCTTCACCCTTAATGATTTGTATAAATACAAGTGCCCTCTCACCTCATTTGGCATCATCATCACACACATTTCTTCTCTCTCATTGGTTCATACAGTTATTGCACAGATATTCTCTCTCTCACACGTGTGGCAGAAGGACGAATTTTCAAGGCAAATTACAGAGCCGAATTTCAAGACCGTTGCAGGAGTTTGACTAACGTTGACCGTGCACTTTGACTCATCCTTTGACTGCGATTTTTGTGGAAATTTTCATTTTTGGTAGGCCGTACAATTTGTCATAGAAACCGAGAATTTCTGGGCACTTTGACCGTAGGGTTGACTTCAGGATTGACCGCACACCTGATCGCAAAGTTGACCAAGTTTGACCGCATTTTTCAAAACTAATTTGCGCTGAATTTGACCACCTTATCAAGCCAAATTTGACTAGGTTTGACTGAGCTTCAAGAAGATTGTTTGACTATTGCGTTGACCATCTTTGACTTTCTAGTTAGGGTTGAGTTTCACTGCAGTTGACAGGGTTGTTTTGACTTTGATTTGGCAAGTCAATTTTGACTTTTGTACTCTCTCTCTTTGTTGAACATTTGATATAATAATAAAAATTGATCAAAGGGTTTTCCCCACATTGGGGTTTTTCCCTTGCATCCGCCAAATCTAGTGTCCTCTCGTCTTGGCTTGTCTTTTGCATCTTATTTTACGTTTTCTCTACATTTACTGTCAATGTGATTTATGATTAATGTGATTGCTATTGGAAAACTAAATTGAAATTGTCATTGGGTTGCTAAAGGAACATTGAAGTAAATGTGCGAAGCATAGATCATACCATTGTTAACTAAAATTAACACTAGCTCACCATACACCCACCCCCAACCCAAGCTAGAACCTTAAAAAAATAAAAATAAAAATAAACGTTGTTGCTCGCGCGGAACCGCCCGTCGAGCCTCAGAAGCGGTCGGGATCCACTCGGATGTGTGCACAGTTCCGAAGTTCCAAGAATCGACTAAAATTGGCAGAACCACAGATCTGATTTTCTGATTCACGGTTCCGCCAAAGGATCTCAGACGGTCTTTGCCCTACCTACCATTGTTCTGAAATGTTGAAGCATAAGTTGGAGACTGCCCGTTTTCCAAGAGCTTTTGGGATTATGTGAGTGCACAATATGCAGCCATTCTTAAGGGGGAAGGTGCATTGCCATGCAACCTTCTTTGGTAACTTTGGGTCTCCAGTTTGCTCTCCTCTCAGTGGTATTTGGCACTGTCTAAGAATCTCTGCTTTGTTTCTCCTCTGGAAACTTGGTGTAAATGTGTTTTGAGAAGACGTTAGCTCTTTGTCTGCCTTTAGAGATGTATGAGATGTTAGAACCTACCGCCTTCATTTTTCCTTTAATTATGTAAATATATTTATGTGAATATAGGAAGTATTATTTAAGAAAAAACGAAGAGAACAAAGGAATGGTAAAGAGATCAAGGTCATGCATAGCTCGTTTAAAAATAATTTTCTCTAGGGAGCATGCACCTCCATATGCTGATAATACATGTGGAAGTCTGTTCCTCGAGAAGAGGACTGTCTATCGAAAACAAACTCCCCGAGGAGATAGCGTCCCTAGTCCACAATTGTCTGCCAAGAACTGAAATTGTCAAAATCCGAGCACTCAAAAACCCAATTTTTTTTTTTTTGTAAATGTAGCCTCTTCTATGGCTAAAGAACAAGGATTTGCATGTTTTCATTTCGGAGTTGAAGTGTGTGAATAGGGAACGGATTGATAGTTTAAGAAAATTTCACTGGCAAATCCATTTATAGTGCTAGGGCAATGAATGAAATTTGAAAATTGAAATCACTGACATGAACGAGTGGCAGACAAATTGAACCAACTAACTACTAGACCAGGTTTCGAATGAAACACAGATACTTACATTCGGAGCTGTGAGCAATCACACGCTCCCAATCCATCAGTGCCTGGGGATCTCCGAAACTGACCCTTCCCTTATTTGAATCCTTTTCAGGTAGTTTCTGCTGTTCTGATCCACCACTTGGAGAAGCGGCCCCATTCGATGCCTGATCTTCTGCTATTTCATTCTCAACTATGCATTTCATGCAAGAGTTGGCCTTCACATTCAAACTAGCATTCACAGTCCGCTGCCTCAACTCAGGAGGAGAACCCCAATTGTTGCACATATTCGAAACGTCTTCCAGATTTGATGGCGTATTCACGACGACCGATCTATGTGCCCCTAGTAAAGAAACCGAAACCATGTCCTCTGGGTCGGCCGAATCCACTTGATCAATACCCATAACTCCATTTGCATGTGCATCCATATCTGTTGCTTCCCGGAAAATCAAAGAATCGTCCATTTTCGTATGGTCTCTCTCATTATCCAGGGAAACTGGCTCATCTTTCTTGGTGTTATTATTACTATCATCTTCTGGCAATAGCAAAACAGAGTTCTCTGCATGGCATTGAATAACCCCGTGCCCCGCTTCAGTTTGCTCTGAAAATCCTGATTCGGATCGTTCCACGGCGGCTTCCTTCAAGAAACCGAAATTCGGAACAGTGGAGGGAGAATTTAAGTTATCGTCCAGGGCTGAAAACGGTGGTAAATCTGTGGTACTTCTCTTTAAACCCTTATTTCTACGTCGTCTGCCATGTGATTTAACGGCAGCATCTGAGCCATTACAGGTGGTAATTCCACGCTTGGCATTGCCGTTGCCATTGGCAAAATCTCCGTCTTTTTCTGCATCCCCTGCAAAATTGCTTCCATGGATTTGGCCATTGCCCGGGGCTGAAAAGAGTGGTAAATCTGTGGCACTGCTCTTTAAACCCTTATTTCTATGTCGTCTGCCGTGTGATTTCACAGCAGCATCTAAACCATTCTGGGTAGGAATTCCAAGCTTGGCATTGCCGTGGCCAATGATAAAATCTCCGTCTACTTCTGCATCCCCTGAGCTATCGTAGCGGAGAAGATCGAAGGAAAGCCTTCTTCGGATGGTCATGATGCAAGGTCCAAGAGATTTGAACCTGAAACTTTAAGATCTCCCAACCCAGGCGAAGGCTGAGGCTGGTGATGCATCCATTCAAGGATGTGGAATCTGATGGATGGATTGAGGCATTTAAAATGGAATTGAAGGTGCTTTCTTCTGCTGGGGTAATGTCAATATCCCATTTTAGAAAAATTGACAATTACCGATGTCATGGGATGCGATGCGATGCGAACTCCATGGCTGCACGCAATTCGCAAATTGAAAATGCAACCGACATAGTCTTATAAAAAAACAAATCGTCAATCGCGATACAAGTACAAGCATGTTCTTCACCATCTTGCTCAGAATAATACAGACGACATTCCGTGAATCACACTCATCCGCTCTCTCCGAGCTGATCAAACCGTTACTTTATGTGCATTTGTTCATGCCACGGAAACAGATTACTCACCTCGTGGGCTCCTGATCTACCTAGTGATTTGTCAGAAAAATTAATATAAATTAAATATACATGGGAAGGTAAGGAAAGGAGTTGTCTATAATGCGACTTTTTGGAGATTCTGGTGACGGAATCCGGCAGAAGAAATTGAGGTTAAATCTTGATTTGTTGCAGTTAAAATGGTTTTTTAACTACATATTTGGATTCAGCACCTGGAAAACCCCTGTGACGCTTTCATTGTGCAAAAACTAGCTATCAAACTTGGGATTCCAATAAATCCCTGCCGGATTTCGACCGGAAAAACCCACCGGAAAAGCTTTCAAAAAGTCGCGTTATAGACAACTGCGTAAGTAAATGATTTGTTTTAGTTAAATTAAAAAATAAAAAGAATATAATTATTTATGTGATGAATTTTAACTCGGGATAATAAGATAAATATAATTAGTTTGTCTTGTTTTATCTAGGTTTTGTGGAGGTTAAATTTGTATTGTTCATATAATAATTATTAATAATTAAATTAAAATTGTGAAAGCTTTATTATGAAGTAGATATTTCTATTGGCATAACTAGCATTTGCACCGATGTTGCAAAGGAAACGCCATAAGGCATAGAGTGTGGAAGAAGAGGGACATGTGAATGGGCATTGTTGAAAGCAAGGGTGGATGATAAAGAGTTGCAATTGAAATTGTTAGTTATGTGTATGGTGAATATAGATATTTTATAAATAATAGTGTGTAGAAGAATAGTGACATGTGAATGGACATTGTTGAACGCAAGGGTGGATGATATTGAGTTACACTTGAAACTATTAGTTATGTGTGTTTTGAATATGGATAAGTAATAGTAGTGTGTGGAAGAATAGCAACATGTGAATGGACATTCTTGAAAGCAAGGGTGGATGATAATGAGTTATAGTTAATGTCATATAGAGGTTATCCATTATTCATGTAGCAGTTGTTGTTTATGTGAACATATTTTTGTACATTATTTTAAGTTTTTTTTTGTATTTGGAGATTTTGTTTTTCCATATGTTACATATTTAAGAATGAATTGTCACTTTTAAAGAGGGCACACAAGGTTGCTAGTTGTCACAAACCATCGTGAGAGTAAAAATTAAATGTCATTTTCCTACTACATGGTTCTATCAACTAGGTGTTTCGAAAAATACAAGTGAAAGCCATCAAACTCCTTGCTGAAATCAAACTCTCTGGTGAACTTTTCGTAAATATAGGGATGCACAAATTCTGTTATGAAACCAGCTCAAGAAAAGATAGAAAAGATAGATCAACGCCTTAGAATTTAGCCTCTTCGAGGGGGCAACCTCCTTTACATTACATAAATGAACAATTCTTGGATGCTACAAATGACAAAACCTCCTTCCTATATATAGGAGTCTAAGGAGTCACAATATAATCCAGCTGACCTAACAATAATAATATAAAGCCACAAAAATAACAATAGAGGGATTCTATGGGGCACAGAAATAACAATATGGGGGTAATAGGGGCACAACAATATAAATAAGGGGTATAACTACAATAGTAATGGGGTAATCACTAGTATTATAGGAACCCAACAAATTCCTTAACTTGCCAAAACTCTATTAAAATGACATTTTTCACTACTAACTTCACATGAGATGTCATGAACTTTCTTTTGGATAAAACCTCGAATGTGTTTTTAATATCCCAATTCAACTCTCGGTGAAATTTTCATAGATATAGGGATGCACAAATTCCTTAACTTGCCAGAACTCTATTAAAATGACATTTTTCACTACTAAGTTCATATGAGATGTCAATTAAACTGTTTTATTATTATTATTTTAATTTTGTTTCATTATGCATACTAAATCTTTTTTTCATATAAAACTAAATTTAAATGTTTACTCATTTACAAATACTACAACACATACCCCTTTTTCGGATTGATGTTTATGAGTAGTAGGCCAAAACTTGCCAAATGCTTAAATTTATTTTCCAAAATTTCAGAGATGCCCATTTGAAAACCCTGGATATATTAGTGTTTGATACGAACAAGTTTCGAGCATACTGGTTGTTGGGGTACAGAGTTTTCTGTAAATTGCTACCAAGCAAGGAAGAAGTCAAAAGAGGATTGGTATTAAAACCATGGCCACAACTCAAGGACCTGTGTTCTTGTCCCCAAATAAGACACTGCAACTGACATATGAGGGTGAGTTTTATGAGGTACTCATAGCAAGAGCCCAGCTCTCCGCCATAGCAGACAAAGGGGGCATACCCTCATCTACAGATACTGTAAAGCAACTGTAGCCACATTTTGAATATTGCTACAAGGGCTTAGAGCATACTATATTGCAGGCTGTAAAGACTCCACATTCAAAACAAAATGGAAAGATAAGATGAGAAACATATTGGATCATAAAGCAATAGAGAGTATAGTGGAAGCATGGGATCCTTATAATTATCGTTGGTCCTCCTTAAGCCTTGCTAGGATTGGTGGCTTAGGCAAGAAGAGTGATTTTCTAGGTATCATTTTCATTTTGTTGCTCCTATGGGGCTTCTTAGATTCAGAATTTGAAGGGACCCAACATGGGAAAAGTGTTGTTTGGTGGCTTGGGCCTGTAACACATAGACTGTACTCATATTGGGCTATGCATTTATATACACCCTTTGGCTCTAGTTTTCCAACCATAAATCTCTCTGACAAAAGCATTGTCTTGACTGGAACCCTTCTTATGGTGACAATGACAAGAACTTCATGCAGAGACCCCACATTCTTTACATAATTCTCAATAATCAGTGGTAAGATGGAAATAAGGTCACTGTAGAAGAAACAAATTCCTGGTACACGTGAATTCACCCTGGCAAGCAATCCATTCAAACCTTCTATGCCGAGTTTTCTCCGTGCTAAAAATTTATACTTTTCTGCCTTCCATAGTTCCAAGAGAACATTATGGTCAGAAAAATTGTTGCAATTAGGAAGGGACACCAACCTCCCTGTGGTACCTTATTCAATACAAATGATAGATAAACGCCTTCAGAGATAGCAAAAAACAGAGTGAAGGGTAGTATAAGCAAAATATTTTGTGTAAACGATGTCCCGTGCACTATTTATCATAGATTATCCTTCTAATATTCTCACCAGTGAAGGAAACAAGTTTTTCCAAGTCCCAAAAGTCAATAAAAACAACATATTATCAATACAACAATGCAAAGGTTTCTATCTTCCTATATTTTACATCACAATTGAGCATCAAGGGCTGGCACTTCCAAAGGAGCGTGATCAATTCTTCTTAAAATTCGCCACAACCAAAACAACACCATCAAGACCAGTAACAATATAAGTAAGAAAAATAAAATATCTAACCATATATATGCTATTATTCTCTGCTGGTAATCCATAAGTGGTGACGTTTCAAGAGCTGATGCAGATTCAAGCAGCAAGCTAGCCAATGTTGTCAATTTGCTATAAAGCATTTGGTAGACAAAATTTGAATCTCAAATTCACCAAACAATGAGCAAGATTAAATAGCTCTAATTATCTCCATATAACCCAGCTCACATGTCCACTATCAAAACTGAAGTAAATTAAAAACGCTCTCAAAAGTTTTACCTCTTCCAAAACATAATTTAAAAACACATTGTGACATCCTGTCCATCTTTTACCTATATAATGATAACCTAAAAATCAAAGAACTTTGGTAATCTTCTTCTACAATGCCAAGATTTCAAATCATGATTCATACGTATGGTCTATATAGACTCAAAGGTCATGCATGCTCATTAGTCTCCACCCTAGATTGATGAGCAACATGTCTGCTAAATAAAAGCATAGATAATCTACAATAAATTTAAAAATGAATGCATATTTAAAACATGGTAAATGCTTAGAATTTTCATTATATACTGAATATCAGTACATTATGATATGAAATAAGGCAACATTTTTCATCCCTGTGGTGGAAAATAAGCTCGAGGGAAGCAGCTAAGAGCCATGGACTGTTTTATGATTGAGAATGTTGTTTTAATCAATGCTTGACTGGCTACAATGGCTGCTAAAGTGGCAATAATGAACATTGACTAATACACAGACTGTGGTATTGCTTTGTAAAATGTAGAGCCTATGTCCCCTGGTTTTTTTATCAAATAAGCCGCTTGTCTCGTATATGTGATAAGCAGAGATGGGTAAACCAACACACAGAAAGCAAGCTGCAACAAACAACCCAAATTTCTCATTATGGTACTAAAACTTAAGGAGGATGAAGCATGCAGGTATGATGAAATACTAATAATTTTGTCCTTGTCAGACATATAGCTTGGACCTGGATTGATTTCCTTTTGGAATGGCCCAAGTCTGCAAACATGGCCTCAGCACTTGGATCCAGTCAGAACAAAGCACTGATGTTAGTGTTTCTATTTGTATAGCTTTAACATAAATAATTGGGATAAAGTTCTGAATTTTCTTTGAGAAAATCATTGGTATGGATTTATCAATTTAGAAAATAGTTCCAAGTATACTATATGATAAAATGAGACACATATCATCATGCGAATAATCAATACCTGTTATACATAAGACTACACCTCCAAGCATCACCCATCCTTATTAGTGATATTCATGAAAGTAATAGTATATATAATATGGGTTGAATGCCTTGAATGCTCCAGGATAATATTTCACAATATTATACTGTCCTATCATGATGTTGGTCACGAACCAGGCAATCATTATGGGTGAGAACATGAAGCTAACTTTACTTGTACCGAGTACCTACACTCTAGATGAAACACCAATGTATTCAAAATGCTTCTCTGAGTATGATGATGGTGTCCGAGCTGTTTTAAATAGGTGAAATTCTGATAAGATGAATGGCACTGAGTGCTATGAATTAGATGAATGACACTGAGTGCTATGAATTTCACTGAGTGCTATGAATTTCACCTGTTTAAAACAGCTCAGACACCATCATCAAAGAGAGTTTGGTTATGCTCTCAAAGATTATCCCAAAGAAGAACAGGGAAGTAGCCATGATATAGGTGTTCTGAATTCTACATATTGCAGGTTTGTTCAGGTGGATCCTAATATTTATGTTCGTCGCTTGCTGGAGTGCGGAAATAGCAGAGCCCTAGCAGAGGGCAAGACGGTTCATGGCCATATGGTTAAAACCGGCTTTGAGCCAAGCATCTATTTGTGGAATTGTATGATTGACATGTATGTGAAGTGTGGGAGAATTAAGGATGCATGCCAAGTGTTTGACACAATGCCTGAATGAGATGCCTGTTCATGGACTACGGTTCTTACAGGTTATGCAAAATGTGGGTATGTGGAAAATGCACGGTGTCTGTTTGACAAAATGCATGAACGTAGCATAATTTCCTGGAATGCAATGATTGCGGCATATGCCCAATGTGGTGATCAGGTTGAAGCCATGGATTTATATGGCCAGATGCAATGGATGGCCATGAAACCTAATGAGTTCACCTTAGCCAGTGTTGTAAGTGCATGCATGGTGGATTTAGGATATGGGAGGAAAATTCATGGACCGGTTGTTAAGCTTGGATTTGAGTCAAATGTATTTGTTGGGATTGCTCTTGTTGATATGTATGTCAAATGTGGGAGAGTAGCTGGTGCACGCCAAATGTTTTATTTAATGCCAGTTCGAAATATTGTTTCTTGGACTGCCATGGTTGCAGGATATGCCCAAAATGGGCAAGTGGACGAGGCCACAAGGTTTTTTAATCAAATTCACCAGACCGATATGAAGCCAAATGAGTTGACATTTGTCAGTGTCGTCAATGCGTGTGTTATTCACATTGATTTGTAGTTTGGCATACAGGTCCATGCGTACATTATCAGAAGTGGATTCCAGTCCCAAGTTTCCGTGTGCAATGGTATTGTTACAATGTATGCCAAAACTCAAACCATAGAAAATGAACTATGTGTGCTTGATAAAATGCAGGAACGAGACTTAATCTCATGGAATGCAATTATTGCAGGATATGCACATAATGGCCATTATCAGGAGGCCTTCAAGCTTAGTTTCCAAATGAAACAGACAGGTGTGAAACTGAATCAATTCACTTATGCAAGCATTCTCAGTGTAAGTTACAGCTTACCTGCTTTTGAAGAAGGTAAACAACTTCACAGCCACATTATCCAGACTGGTTTTGACTCAAATATGTTCGTTGGAAGTGCTCTTGTAGACATGTATGCTAAATCTGGCAGCCTACAATATGCCCGTCAAGTGTTAGACAAAATGCCTCAACAAGATGTGATCTCCTGTAATGCAATGATTGAAAGGTATTTGCAGCATGGGCATAGTGAAGAGGCTCTAAAACTCTTTTGTCAAATGCAACACACTGGTTTGAAACCAGATGAGGCAACTTTTGCTAGCATTGTTAGTCATGTGCCAACCTAGCAGTTCTTGAGCATGGAAGACACAACCATGCCCACATTTTCTGTATGGGGTTTGAGTCACCCATGTCTGTGGTCAACGCCCTGGTTACTATGTATGCAAAATGTGGAGGCATAAAAGATGCACGAAAAGTTTTCGAGAAGATGATTGAGCGTGATGTTGTCTCATGGAATGCAATGATTGTTGGTCATGCTCAGCATGGGGATGGGGTGGAAACCTTGAGACTTTTTGAGCAAATGCTACTGACAGGCATTAGGCCAGATGCCATAACCTTCCTTGGTGTTCTCTCTACTTGCAGCCATACAGGTCTAGTAGATCGAGGACATTATTACTTTCATTGCATAAGGCATGAACATAACATCACACCAAGAATGGATCATCATGCTTGCATGATTGACCTTCTTGGTCTTGCTGGTCGTCTAGACGAGGCAGAAGATTTCATCAATAAGATGCCATTTGAACCTGATGTCAGTATTTGGGTGGCACTGCTCAGTGCTTGCAGAGTTCACGGCAATATAGATATAGGAAAGTGTGTCACACAATTGCTTTTCGATTTGGAGCCACAAAATACTTTTGCATATGTGCTGCTTTCAAATATCTATTTTGCAGCTGGTAGGTGGGATGATGCAGCCAAGGTTAGAAAAATGATGAAAGACAGAGACGCTAAAAAGAAGCCAGGGTTCAGCTAGATTGAGGTCAAGAATAGAGTACATGCATTCATGTCAGAAGATAGATCACACCCACAAATAGAAGAAATTCATGCAATGTTGAATACATTGGTCGGGCCAATGGAAGACACAGGTTATGTACTGAACACAAACTTTGTCCTCCATGATATGGAGGATGAACATAAGGAACATGTCCTCTACCATCACAGTGAGAAGCTAGCCATTGCATTTGGGCTTATGAGCACACCTCCTGGGGCCCCTATTCGAATAATAAAGAACCTTCGTGTATGTGGTGACTGTCACAATGCTGTCAAGTTTATTTCTAAGATTGTTGGACGTGAAATTGTAGTAAGGGACATTATACGT
Source organism: Pinus tabuliformis (assembly GCA_031772625.1). Lineage (NCBI taxonomy): Eukaryota > Viridiplantae > Streptophyta > Pinopsida > Pinales > Pinaceae > Pinus > Pinus tabuliformis. The sequence continues at coordinate 1,098,130,673 of CM062817.1, forward strand.
TTTCACCATTTTAGGATGGAACGTGCTCTTGTCAGGATTATTGGTAATACAAGATGAAGTTTGAGCACTATTTGGGAGTGGCTTGAATGCTTCTCTATACTATCCTCTATTGGTCTAGAAGTTACCTCTTGTGACACACGGAAATAAGGAGAAACATGCTGAGAATATGTCAGTTGTGTTGGCATTATGATACAGTTGTTGTCCTTGATGGCAACTCACTCAAAGGTAGGAGACAGGTGATGGAAACTTAATCAGATGGCAGATCTAGTGCAGTAGGTCAAAAGAAAGGTATACGCGAGTTAGACTTGATCAAAGCGCGTATACACGCGGGTAAGCGGAGCAAAAGGCGCGTATACGTACACACGCAAGTTCACAGAAGGAAAAGCGCGTACATGTGGGAAAGTTTACTTTTGGGCCCGTGGTATTTAGACCTATGGTTTTGGTCCTTGGTATTGCGTTCGAAGTGTTGAACACAGGTATTGGGTCCCTAGTATTGTTTCTACATGGTTTTGGACCATGGTATTGAGCGAAGCCTAAACCTATATAAGGAGAAGATCATTAGGCAAAGGGGATGAGCAAGGAATGCATGTCTGACAAAGTGTGAAGATCTAGTATGCTGGTTATGGGTTTGCGATGCTTGGCTCAGGTTGGAAATGACAGCGAAGGTATAAGTAATTATCTTTAGATCTGTACGCGGGTTGTCTCTGGTGAAAGCGCGTATACACGTGGTTTTGATATAGTCAAGTAGCGTATGCATTATGAGATTTGGTGTTTCAGGTTGCTGTTGGTTCTAGTGGTTGTTGCAGAGTTCTAGGCTCTGGTCTGCGTTCTGGTAACTGTGTTTTTGATGATAGGGTTTCAGTGATTCAATATTGGGTGATTTAGAGATTTATGATGCAAGTATAGGTTGATGATTGTATTGCACCAATGATTGTTTTGTACTTATGGATCTAGTCTGAAAATTGATGAAACGTGATCCCTGGAAGAAAAGAAGGTTGTAGCCTTCTGTAGGTCAACACCTACGTACTAGTATATCAGCTAGTACAAGAGCTAAGGGGGTTGTAGCTCCCTTCCAGAAGAAGCTAGAAAACGAGAGAGGGTTGTAGCCCTCTGCAGGTTGCAGCGTCCGTGCTGGTAAAGGACTGTACCAGTACATTGTAAAAGAAGTTTCTTATTAAATGAAGATAGAAACTAATTGCAGCAGGTGGTTTTCACCCACATTGGTTTTCCACCTTATATCATGGTGTTCATGTGTGCTCTTCATGTGTGATGATCTGTTCTGTTTACTATTCATATGGTTAATAATGTTTTGATGCATTTACTGAAGATGAACTAACTAAATCATAAAGTTTACTGGATGTACGCTAGTTGCCTCTAACACAGTCGCGTATATATGCGGATATACTTAACTGAAGTAGCGTATATGAATCAGAATATGAAAATGGAAAAGTGTTTGATTTGATAATATTGATTCACCCCCCCCTCTCAGTATTATATCCAACAATTGGTATCAGAGCGGGTCCTTTAGAAGAAGCTTGATCGCTTTAAGGAAAGATCCATCAGAATGGCTAATCCAGAAAGAGAGGCACCCATAAGGCCACCAATCTTTGACGGGAACAACTTTTCCCATTGGAAGATAAGAACCACGGCGTATCTACAATCGCTTGGAGCAGAAGTTTGGGGAATCGTGGAAGGAGGATACAAATACCCATCAGCAACTCCTACAGATACAGCAGAGAGAAAGCAATATGAGCTCAATGCCAAAGTTGTTACTGTCTTATTGGGAAGTTTGTCACAATCAGAATTTATGAAGGTCATGCATTTCAAATTAGCTAAGGAAATATGGGACAAAATCATTCTAAGCTACGAAGGAGATGAATAGGTAAAAAGAGCAAAGTTTCAAACTCTCAGAATCCGGTATGAAAATCTTAAGATGCATAGTAATGAAAGCATAGCTAATTACTTCCTACATATAGATGAGATTGTAAATTGTAGATCAGATCCAAGTTCGAATTCCCTTGGCTTGTACTACGCAATCCTCATTAGCAATCTCAATCAATGATTGTGCAAATCTCATGCACAGCTATAGTCACAACTGATAGTAGTCTCACCCTTTCACCCACCTCTAACACTTGTCTCCACTGAACTGTCCATGCACTGAGTTAATTGATGTATTCTTTAGTTGATTTATGACTTAATAATTAGTGAATTAAGTAATAATTAATTCACATCACTCATCACTAGTGTATTTGGCAGTTAGACTAAATACAACTAGTTCAACTAAGTCAAACTGAACACAACTCCATCAACTCCTCAATCAACTCCACCAAACTCAATCACTTGAGTTCTAACTGAAGTCCATCATGCAATAGCTCAACTAACCCATAGGAAAAGCGTATTTCCTTCTGGCAGTTGCATGTGCCACATCCGTAGCTCGAACTGAAGTGCTGCAAGAGGATAAGATAATGTTTATAGTCCAAATATTATTAAGAGCTAATAATATTCGACTGTTCTATTTTTAGACTGGCAGTCTAAAAATAGACTCCGCCCATATGTCTAAAAATATAAGTCTACCAACATGACCAATCATCCATAAATAGCATCCTGCAACTCATAGACCATGATCCATGTGTCTAAAAATAGACATAGTCTAAAAATAGACTTTGCACCAAAAATAGCCTTTGGGCCCACTTAGCTCCATCATCTTGTTGCATTTTCAACATATAACTCGAAAAACCATCCATAAATGAGAATATTTCACATCTAGCACATTCATCAATAATCTGGTCGACAAAGGGAGTGAGATAATTTTCTTTTGGACAAGCCTGATTAACATCCCTATAATCAACGCACACTCGTATTGTCCCTTGTTTCTTCATGATAGGAACAATATTGGAAACCCAACCAGTAAGAGGATTAGGGTAAATGAAACCAACATGCAAAAGTTTTTCAACTTCTGTTTTAATGGTAGTAGCCTTCTTTGGATAAACAGGACGGAGGCGTTGTCGCACTAGTTTGACATCAAGATACATTTTGATTTCATGTTCAACTATACTAGAGTTAATTCTTGGCATCTCCTCATATGACCATGCAAATATATCTTGGAATTCACGAAAGAGAGCACAATAAATATCAAGTTCTGATGGAGAACAAGATTTTCCAACATGAATGTTTTCTACAATGTTAGGTTTGGTCAAAATATTGATAGAAATTGTTTCTTCGATATTTGACAGGTTTCGCTCAGAATCTACTGTATCTATGAAAACGGAATTCAAAAGGAAATCAACAACTGAAGGGTGATTAAGTTCATTTGAAAAATCTTCTATGTGATATGGAAGAAGGGAACGATGATGATAATCTTCCCATGGTTCTTCTTCCGCCATCATTGATTGGATGATCCCTTCATCAGTAGAAAATATACGTGAAAAAGGATCGGAGGAGGTACCATATTCTAATGAACGATTTACCCATACAATTGGTGAAGATGGATTTGGGTTTTCCGCATAAGCCAAAATGATTGATTGTTATGCAAGCTCAATAGGGCTTAGCGAAATGATTTCATTATTACTATCAACTTCAGAACTATTGGTAATCTTCCTTAAGTCAGATGAAGTGGAAGATATCATGTTCCAAGTCTCAACTTTTGCCACTTCCGACAAGTTTGATGGTGACAGTAGTGAAAAAGTACCCATTAGGGAAGGATCCTTGAAGATACCTACACCAATGTTTTGAAGAGATAGCGGGGGTCCATGTACTAACAGAATGCTTCCAGTAGCTTGTGATCTAGAGGAAAAGAAGGCGAGTTGGTCGGTGATTGTGATTCCACCCTTATGAGGGAATGCAATCTTACGAAAGTATGTTGAGACCACATCAGCCATAGCATCCCACGGTCTTCCTAGAAAAATGTTGTAGTCAAGGGGTACGTCAACAAACTCAACTTCAACAGTTACTATTTTGCCTCCTAATTCGATTTGCAAATTACTCAATATTCCACAAGGCGTATATGTGTGACCGTTAAAAGATTTTAACATTGTTGGTGAACGTGACAAAGGCGGTGAGCCAAGCGTTTTCCAGCAATTCATAGGCATAATAAAAATAGATGCCCCCTCATCAATAATGGTTCGATGAATAAGTTTATTCAAGGCATTTACTTGAATCAGGAATGCTAATTGTGCTGGTAACTGTGGCATATAATCCACATTGTATGGACTTGCGGTCCAGGTCACCTTCACCGTGTGAAGGACAGGCGAGGAGCTCATGCGAAATGCGAATTGAACGAGCCAAGGGCGAGTTTATACGATGTTGGGCGAGTTGAGAGGACGGTCCCACGAGCTGGGCAGGCCGACCTCCACTCGGGCGAAGGCAACATATTGAACGAGTCGGCTTGGTTGTTGGCATGGGTCGGCCGGGTGACATAACCCGCCACCCACCCGTATATATTGGAGGGCGTTTGGAGGCAAACGACCATCATTCAATCATCACGAGTTTGATCAAAGGAGTTCTGCAGTGCGTGGATGAGCCCGCACGATGGGCAAAACTCGGGTGAAAAACTCGTGTAGGAAACTCGTGCAGAAAATTCGGGCGAGGTCGCGGACAGAACTCGGGCGAGGTCATTCAGGCAGGACTCAGGCAAGGTCGTTCAGGCAGGACTCGGGCAAGGTCATTCAGGCAGAACTCGGGCGAGGTCGTCGGGCAGGAAACTTGGGCGAGGTCGTTTGGGCAAACCAGGTGAGGTTGTTCGGGCGACCCGGGTGGGGTCGTCGGGCGACCTAGGTGAAGTCGTTTGGGCGAGCCGGGTGAAGTCATGTGGCGACTCGGGTGAGGTCGTTCGAGCGAACTGGGTGAAGTACTGTGGTGACCGGGGTGAAGTCGTGTGGCGACTCGGGTGAAGTTGTTCGAGTGAACGAGTTTGGGTGAACGGGTGGACGTGCGAACAGGCGGCTGGGTGAGGGCGTGCCGTGCACGACGAAACGAAGAATCGTGCGGACGGGCGACTTGGGTAGGGCGTGCCGTGCACGACGAAATGGTGGAAACGGTGAAGTGTTGAGGTTGTGAACGAAGGTGTGACTCGTGCGGAGGTGCCCGTGTGTGGTGACTTGGTTATGACGAGGCACGCCCAAGTTGGGCAAACAACACGATCGTGCGACGAGGTGAACGAAGGGTTGGTGAGTCGTGTGGAAACCGTGCGAAGGTGCTGATGAGCTAGGCAACCAAGTTTGTCGAAGTTGGAAATTTGGCTAAGTGTAAATTTGGGGTTTCCCAAGATTTAACTTGTACTTATAAAAGAAGATTATATATTGATTCGGGCAGACTCATATTGCAGGGAGTTGGCCCTCCCTTTATACTGTTGTGCATTTCTATTGTATAATGTTGTTTATGTGAATGTTATGGGCTTTCACTTGTATAAAGGATAAAGATAATACTTGGTAATGAAAAAATAAACTAAGTATGGAATGTTAGGCGTAGTCTACAATCGTAAGTATTGGTGAAAATAAAACGGTTGGTAGTGCCGCACCTCGCTATAGTGCGGTTGGAAGAGTACCACCAGTGTAGGGGCGTGATAGGTGGTATCAGAGCTGGTCCAAGTTTTGTAGGAAACTTGGTGAACTGAATCAAGGAGCTGATTCTACGAAGACCGAAGACTTGAAAGGGAGTTCAAGTTTTGCAGGTGACAAGTGGAATATCAGGGTGATTCAGGTGAATGGTGAAACAGGTTTAGCAGAGGTGAAGCTTAGTGCTTGGGCCAAGCTGAACAACAAGGCATGACAGGTTTGGAAGAATGCGAAGGGAAGCTCTTGCTTACCTTATACAGGTTGAAGCGGTTGAAAGAAGAGAACCCCCGGATTCGAAAGGAACTTGAAGTCTTGGAAAAGAATGTTGAAGACGAACTTCTTCAACTTGGTTGGACAATGGAGCAGGATGAAGTTGCAGATTGTGCTGACAAGGAAGAGGATGCTATGATGATTGAGAATGTTGCAGATATGACCATGATGGAGGATGAACTTGAGGATGATCAAGTTGGACCAGGATCGTGCAATTTGCAGACATGGACGGGTGGGGATACTCACATGGAGGAGCCTCATGATGATGATGTAAGTACTATTGATACTTATGTTTCATTTGTGCATTTGGTGGATGGACAGTATGCAGGGAAGGGCAAAATCAGTTTGCCGATGTAGGGGAGCATCTTACCATGGATGTTTATGAGGAGACCTTGTATGGAGAAGCAAGGATTGTTGATTGTTGCAGGACTTGTTGGGGTTGTTTGTGACCTTATGGTAGAAGGTACAAAGGCCCGTGACAAGGGAGGAACATGATGATCATTGTGGAGGATTGGGTCATGCTTTAGCCACATGAAGAATTAGCTAAGTGCCCGGCATGACTCATGGACAGATTGGAGGGCACACACTTGAGGTATGATGATACCTGGGTGGACTTCTCATGGCCGAGACCAAGAGAAAGTCTTGGTGGAACCTTTAGTGGGGGAGCTATGATGGAAGGGACTCATGATGATGATGATATGGTTGGGTGATCGAGTTCACAAGACCAAAGATTGTAGACTTGGATGGGGATGACCGATTGTTCTGATGGGTCTACTTGGTTGGACTACATGGGCAACTTAGTCATGGACATCAGGTTGAAGACATGGAGCATGGCAGTCTATGCAGGGACATTATGCAGGAGCACTTGTAGAGGTGTCACTTATGGGCATCCAATGGGAAGTGCCAAGGCAGGGATGTTGCGCAGGTGGATTTGCTGGTGTGACATGGAGATGTTTTATTTATGAGCCGATGGAGGGGTTGTGCACTCTTGTACAACAAGGCCATGGACTTAGATGGAGTTGTGAGCAGACTATGGAGCATTCCTACTACATGGAGAGCTGAGGCATCTTGCAGAGACCTTTGGGTTGAGACTTGTATGCTTGCTGAGATGTTGGTTGGAGATGACTCATGGAGCTCATGATGACATGAGGTTGTGACTTTTAGGGACTTCGTATATGGTGGACTTGGAGGATCTGATGCATTGAGGAGCTGAGGTCAGGGACTTTGATGCAGAATGGGATGCATACTTTCAAGTACATGTATGGGTGTGGCTTGAGAGAGTGACTTGATGTGGACGATCGATATGAGACACTTTGGAGTGATGAGTTACAACACTGATGATGCCTTGGTGGCAACACTTGGGCATGGGTTGAGCCGAGACTCAACCACCTTTGACACATGGGAGCTGATTGATCTGTGATCATGGGCAACACATGGATAGATGACACGGGTGTATACTTGTTTATATGGCAGACTTGAGGGATGGCACATACAGATATGATGGAGATTGCTTCATGGACCTGGATGTGGCACATCGAGAGTCAGAGTTTGATGAGATGATCTCTTCACTTTGAGGAGATGGATGTTTTGCAGATGGATGATGATGTTGGATAGAAAACATCATGGATAGCATGTTGCAGACAAGATGGAGACTACTTCATGGACCTGAGCATGGCTTATACTTGTATGGAGATGGATTCTTGACTGAGTTGATGATGTGACAGGATGTTCTGAGAAACGACTGATGATGGCATGAGGATGTGCATTCTCATGGTTTGGGCATGACAGTTGGATTAGCTACCCAACTAGTTCGAGTCATGAGGGGATCTAGTGTACAAAGATGTGTTAGCATTTGTTGGAGTATCATGGCAGCAGTTTACACGAGGATGATACATGATGATGTCAACGCGATATTGTTGCAGCGGGCATGTAGCTTGAGATGCAAGGGCCAGCCTTCCACGATGAAGAGCAGCATGTGGAAATTGTGACAGGGTGGTTGATGGTCATGGATTGATATGATTTCCAATATATGACATACCAATGGGGTGTATGCCTTGGTATGGTGATCTTGGTGACAGATGGTTGCCGGGATGAGATATTGTCAAGGATGACAATGACTTCAAGTGGGGGAGGATGTATGGACCTGTGGTCCGAGTCACCTTCACCGTGCGAAGGACGGGCGAGGAGCTCATGCGAAATGCGAATTAAACGAGCCAAGGGGGAGTTTATACGATGTTCAGCGAGTTGAGAGGGCAATCCCATGAATTGGGCGGGCCGACCCTCCACTATGGCGAAGGCAACATGTTGAACGAGTTGGCTTGGGCGTTGGGCATGGGTCGGCCGGGTGACATAACTCGCCACCCGGCCGTATATATTGGAGGGCGTTTGGAGGCAAACGACCATCATTCGATCATCATGAGTTCGATCAAAGGAGTTCTGCAGTGCGTGGATGAGCCTGCATGACGGGCGGAACTCGGGTGAAAAACTCGTGCAGAAAAGTCAGGTGAGAAACTCGGGCGAAAAACTCGTGTAGAAAACTTGGGCGAGGTCATGGGCAGAACTCGGGCGAGGTCGTTTAGGCAGGACTCGAGCGAGGTCATTCAGGCAGGACTCGGGCAAGGTCGTTTAGGCAGAACTTGGGCGAGGTCGTCGGGCAGGAAACTCGGGTGAGGTCGTTCGGGCGAACCGGGTGAGGTCGTTTGGGCGAGCCGGGTGAGGTCGTCGGGCGACCCGAGTGAAGTCGTTCGCGTGAGCCAGGTGAAGTCGTGTGGCGACCCGGGTGAGGTTGTTTGGGCGAACCAGGTGAAGTCGTGTGGTGACCCGGGTGAAGTCATGTGGCCACTTGGGTGAAGTTGTTCGAGTGAACGAGTTTGGGTGAACGGGCGGCCGGGTGAGGGCGTGCCGTGCACGACGAAACGAAGAATAGTGCGGACGGGCGACTTGGGTAGGGCGCGCCGTGCACGACGAAACGAAGAATCGTGCGGATGGGCGACTTGGGTAGGGCGCGCCGTGCACAACGAAACAATGGAAACGGTGAAGTGTTGAGGTTGTGAATCAAGGTGTGACTTGTGCGGAGGCGCCCATGTGTGGCGACTTGGTTACGACGAGGCGTGCCTAAGTTGGGCAAACAACATGATCGTGCGACGAGTTGAATGAAGGGTTGGTGAGTCATGTGGCGACCATGCGGAGCCGCCGACGAGCTGGGCAACCAAGTTTGCCAAAGTTGGAAATTTGGCTAAGTGTAAATTTGGGGTTTCCCAAGATTTAACTTGTACTTATAAAAGAAGATTATATATTGATTCGGGCATACTCATATTGCAAGGAGTTGCCCCTCCCTTTATACTGTTGTGCATTTCTATTGTAAAATGTTGTTTATGTGAATGTTAAGGGCTTTCACTTGTATAAAGGATAAAGATAATACTTGGTAATGAAAAAATAAACTAAGTATGGAATGTTAGGCGTAGTATACAATCGTAAGTATTGGTGAAAAGAAAATGGTTGGTAGTGCCGCACCTCGCTATAGTGCGGTTGGAAGAGTACCGCCAGTGTAGAGGCGTGACACACATGGTTGAAAACCACAAGATTGGAATCAGTTGGATTGATTCCACCAATCGCTGACAACAAAGCCTGCTTTTGGGAGGGACAATTTTGAAGCACCTCGACCGTCGACATAGCAGAAGGTGATTGAGCCAAATCTTCTACTATTTTATAATTCTATGTAGCTCGAGCTCGAGGGTTAAATGTTGATTTATGTAGAACTCCCTTAGGCGGTTTTATTGTTAACTCAAGTGTAATAGGTGGTGGAAGAGGATCAGACGAAGTCGAAGTTGAAGAATTAGGTTGATTAGACTGGTTATTCGATGATGACGGTTGATTTCCATAATCTTTACTTCGTGTTTACACCAAAACTTCAATTTTAGGCTTAGAGGCGGATAACATAAGCACTTGGGAATTGGAAGCATGGTCTATAGCAACCATATTTGTCTCCGGTTTTGGAAAAGGATCGTTAATACTGCAGATGTATTAGAAGTCTTTAGAAGCTTTGAGACTTCGGAGCAGTGAGGACAATCTCGCGTAAAATGCTCATCGTTATAGATCAAACATGGGTAATGAGGTTTCCTAGCCGAAGGAGAGGAATCATATGATTTCTCTTGAGGGGAATTATTTTGTTTCTTCTTGTTTTTCCCCTTCTTCTTGCTTCCTGGTTACTTTTCATTCTTGCCCTTGTCAGATGACATGACAATGATTTCGGAAGCAAAAGTGGTATCAGGTGCATTTGTAGTTTGATTGGAAATGGAAATTGTTTGACCAGATGGTCTACCTGCCGTTTGTGTGCTCGAAGAACCAATCACACTGTCACCGACATGAGAGTCCTTACTCGATGGTGGTGGAGGAACAGTGAAAGCTGGTCGGGGTGCATTCGGGATCTTGTCATAGAGCGTGCCAGACTATGTATAAATAAAGTCCAAATATTGGGCACAAGCAATTAATTGCTCTTCAGGGACAACTCCACCTTTCGCCACATCCTCGGTGATAGATGGCAGTAAGGATTTTATAAACCACTCAGCTAAGAGCTGATCAATAACATAAGTTTTAACCATTCGACGACACCGACGCCACTCATGAATATGATCAGAGGTATGAGTAGCAGTAGTCTATTTAAAGTTGGTTAATAGTTCCATTCCAGTTTCATATCGTATGGGTAACTGGAAGTGGGTTAAAAATGTGGTATCTAAGGTAGTGAAATTATTAAAAGAAGTTCATGGTAACTCAATGTACCACTTCGCAACTGGACCAGTAAGAATTCTCTAGAAATGACTTAGTCTAACTGAATCATCATTCAAGGAGTTTGATGAACACCATAAATGAAAAGTCATGACATGGTTGGATGGGTCTTCTCTAGGGTTTCCATTGAATTTCGGAATATTAGAATGTAATTTATGAGGAATCACTGGCCACCAAGGTGCATAAAGAATTGGGTCATTGGTGAGCCAATTTAGATCTGGTAATTCAAGTGTTGCAACGAAAGGCAACTGTCTATTGAGGTTAGGTTGAGCATATCCAGGGTAAGATGGAATTGCATGGGCAATAGGCCTTTGCATACCAGCATAAGGCATCTGTTGCTGGTAACCTTGATAAGGGTAAGTTTTCTGAGCAAATCCAGTGTGAGGTTGTTGTTGAGCACCAGGATACATTTGCTGTTGTCCAAACCCAACATAGGCTTGTTGACTAGGACCTGGGTAAACTTGTTGCTGACCAAACCCAGCATAGGCTTGTTGACCAAGTCCAGGTTGAGGTTGGTATTGCTGGAATTGTTGTTGTTGATATTGGGGCTGCCAAGGCTGTTGAAGCAACTATTGTTGTTGTTGATACAACGGTTGTTGATTTAACGGTTGTTGCCCACCAATGTAAGCTTGACCAGGTTGTGAATACACTAAACCAGTGTAAGTCTGAGTCATTCCAGTAAAAGGTAAACTAGCCTGAGGTTGTTGGACTCCAGGCACAAGTGGTTGTTGTAAAACTGCCTGAGAAGGTTGAATCTGTAAACCTGAAACTTGGGGGTCTGAGGTTGAAGGACCAACTTGCACAGGTTGAGATACAACAATCTGAGCTTGTGACTGCAGTAAAGCTGTAACAACAGGCATTGTAGGTATGGATGAGACAGATTGCATAGGTTGTGATGGATACATAAGCCTAGGTTGAACGGGCATTGTTGGCTGCCACTGACAGACAGTCATTCTAGGCTGACCTAAAGACGATGGCATACCAACATATGGTTGCCCCCTAGAAAATGGAGAATAAGGAGAATGTGCATATTGTTCTCCATATGGGGGTAGTCCAGTGTAAAGAAAATACATAGGACGGTAACCAGATGAACCAACTTGATATGAACTTGATGGGTCTAGCTGTTTGGCATCCATTAATGAAGAACCAGATAAAATTCCAGTAGCGGACATTGGTGAAGACTAAGGGATAGAAGCAACACCTGAGTGGGTTCGTGATAAAGATTGGTAACCCAATGGGACATACGGAACACCATAAAAGTGTGATTGAGGTGTCGTAGTAAACATCAAAGAGGTTGCAACAAAAGATTTTGCCGTAGCCGTAACAGATGGTACGGTCTGGGATGTTGACTCTGCCATAGTCAAATGTCCAAATAAATTTCCTAACGAATCAACGGGTGTCTGAAAGTAATCAAGATCAAAAGGAGCAGTAAAATGAGGAGTATAAGGATACAGATAAAGTCTAGTTCCAAAATGGAATGGAATTCTGGGTGATTCTACCTCAGGTTCCTCTTCTATCAAAATCAAACCAGGTGGAAGAATTTCACCGTCAGGTCCATAATAGATTTCCGATATTTTTTCCTGGGGTAAAGTGGAAGTCTCGACAGTTACGGATGTTTAAGGATGTATCGGTCGATCTTATTTTGGTATGGTAACAACTTTTGATTGTTCAACCTCTAGATCCAAGTGTTCTGGTAAAAGAACAAGTTTAGGTTGGGCTTCTTGAACAACTTCTAGTTCAGAAGTAACTTCTGATTGAACAATGATAGGTTCGTGATTAACTTTTGGTTGAACAGATTCAGGTTCAGAAGTAATTTCTTATTGAACAACTTTAGGTTTAGATTCAACTTGTTGTTGAACAACCTGGGTTACTGTTTCACTAGATTCAGTTCTAGTTTCCTTAGGTAATTGTGGAGATTCCACTTCAGTAACAGATATACCAGTAACTATAGGAGTAACTGGGGTCACAGTACTTACCAATATCGGTGTTTCTAGTAAATTAGATGAAGAACCAGAAGTTTGTGAAGTATTGGATCCAGTCAAACGAGACCGCTTCGACCGGATAGGTGTAGCTTTGGGCGGTAAAGGCGATCTACTTGCTGCTCTCCGTGAATGACGGCGTAAGGGTTGATGTTCCTCCATGATTGCTGATTGGTTTTATTACAAAAATAAATAAACAAAAAGGGTTAAGCTAGGCAAAAAGGTTTACCAAGCAACTGTGAACTGCAGAATACCTCCCGGCGAACCGAGAAGTATGGCAGACAATCTCCCCGAATGTTGTGTTCAGTGTATTACAGTTGTTGACACCTAATCCTCATGATTGGGTGAATATAATGTAAATAGATAAATAAGTAATATGAACAGTCATCGGGAGATGAACTGAACAGTCTCTCCCTATGTATTTAATGAAGAACTACCTGAAGGAATAAACACGAATCAATTTTTGGTTGAGGAGTAGCTTGGCTTGACATGGTATTAGAGCCAGCTCCATTTTTTTAGCTTTTATGCCCTTTGTAACTCCCTATTCTTCTCCTCTGCTCTCCATTCAAAAGAGTTGTCCATACGCTACTCCATAAACGTTGGTGTCCATTCGCTGCTCCATAATACCTGCATACAAAGTGCTATCCATAAATGTTGGTGTCCATACGCTGCTCCATAATACGCTGCATACAAAGCATTGTCCATAAACGTTGCATACTGAACACTGCTGCCACGTGGTGGCCTGAACGTTGCTCCACGCAGTGGCCTGAACGTTGCTCCACGCAGTGACCTAAACGCTGCTGCCACGTTCCTCTGCTACAACACCGGAAGCTTTCCTCTCCTTTAATGAATGTGAACTCTAATGCGTGAAAATTTTGGTATGCTCCATATGATCCTTCTCTGAAGAGCCCTTCGAGTGGCGCCTTGGTTCGATTAAAAAATAGGTTTGTAAAAAATGTCGGAGGAATGTAGACTGAGAAATGTAACATGAGATTAATCCACTCGATATCCATCCATCTATTTTCATTTCATATCTCTTAATCCAAACATTAGGTTTGACTTATATATTGGATGTATCTTTTCGTATGGATGACCTCGCTCTGAAGAGCCCTTCAAGCAGCGCCCTGGTTTCACCTGTGGCAAATGCATGTGGCTAAGATTAGAATCAGTTCCACTGCCTCTTGTTTGTGCAAAGAAATTGTGTTGGGTCCCTATAATACTAGTGATTACCCCATTACTATTGTAGTTATAGCCCTTATTTATATTGTTGTGCCCCTATTACCCACATATTGTTATTTCTGTGCCCCATAGAATCCCTCTATTATTATTTTTGTGGCTTTATATTATTATTGTTAGGTCGGCTGGATTATATTGTGACTCCTTAGACTCCTATATATAGAAAGGAGGTTTTGTCATTTGTATTATCCAAGAATTGTTCATTTATGTAATGTAAAGGAGGTTGCCCCCTCGAAGAGGCTGAATTCTAAGGCGTTGATATTTCTTTTCTATCTTTTCTTGAGCTGGTTTCATAACATTTGGTATCAGAGCTTTGGATTCTAGGGTTTCGCTACTCCAAACAGGTCATCGTGGCATTTTCTCTATAACTTTTTTTCTGTGACGTTTCAGAAGTCGCAAAAAAAAACCCATTTGAGAAGAAATCGCGCTGAACCTTGGGTCCGAATTTCAGAATTTTTCACGCGATATTTTCGGAGATATGATTTGAGAAAGTTGGTCTTTTTGCAGACTCCTGAATTACACTCAAAACAGGTGACCTGGGGAAAATCGTCATAACTTTCTTTCTGAGCATCGGATTGAAATTTCGTAAGAAGGTACAGAAATAGGACGGACTGTAGTTTTCTTTTATATATTTTTCAGAGTCAAAGGTTGAAACAGTGACACGTGGCACGTCGTACAAGTTCACTCTACTGAACTAGTCTATAATCAAGTCACTGTGGGAGATTTCGCATAACTCTTCCTTGGAGAATCCAATTTGGGTCAGACTTGTGGCATTGGAAAGAGGACACAGAGGGCTACTACAGGTCACAAATTCAGATCTAGATAATCAGAAAGTACAGAGATACATCGGAGGAAATATCGAGCTCCTACAAAGTGAAAAAAGGTGTGTAGATTTTCTTTAATTTTTGCTTAAGCTTGGTTTGAAAATTTATTTTGAAGGAATTCAAAGGGCATATTAGAGAATTATTATCGGTAACTGATGCCCCGAGGAAAGAAAATGCAAACACCTAGTAAGGAACCTGAAAGCTCTAGCATGACTCATGAAGAAGAAGAAGAAATGCTATATGATATATCAAAATTACAAGAACAAGTGCAACGAGTGTCACTTGCACAAAAAGCAACAGAATCTAAAATGGATGGTTTAAGGAAAGATGTAGAAGCTAAGATGGATGGTTTAAAGAAAGGTGTAGAAGCTAAGATGGATGGCATGGAAGCTAAGGTGAATGGCATGGACGCTAAAATTGATGGCATGGATGATAAGATGGATAAGTTGCTACAAGAAATAGTCACTAAGGGTGAAAGAGTACTAAAGGAAACTCATGATGAGAACAAAAGAAATGTTAATCATGATTCCATAGACTCTAATGTTGGATCGAAGACTCACCATGTTCCAAAAATCGATATGAGGAAGTTTGATGGCAAGGATCCCGCCACATGGATATTACAGATGGAGCAATTCTTCGATCTCAATAATGTGCAAAACACACAAAAGGTACGTATGGCAACTTTATATTTGGAACCAAATCAGTTTGTATGGTATCAATGGCTTTGTTCTCGTAAACAATTTATCACTTGGGCAATTTTTACGGAAGAATTGATAGCACATTATGAGGATACAAAAAGCAACACTTTTTTTAGCCAATTGATAAGTCTCAAACAAAAGGGTTCAATAATGGAGCACATTGAGGAGTTCCAAAAATTGAACATAAGGGTAAAAGATATTCCAGAGGAGCATAGGATTGATGTGTTCATAGGGTCTTTAAAGGATAATATCCAACATGATGTGCGCCTTTGGGAACCTGATTCATTAGAGAAGGCATTCAGGTTAGCAAGAAAAATGGAAAGCAAAATTATGGCAACTAGGAAGCATACCATTCACAACTATAAAGACGGAAGTGTTGTTGCCCATAGTCTTCCACAACCTATAAGGTTGACACCACAACAATTGGAAGAAAAAAGAGCAAAAGGGCTTTGTTACAATTGTGATAGCAAATACACAAAAGGTCATAAGTGTGCTGAGAAGAAATTATTCTACATAGATTGTGAAGAGGAAGAAGAAAAGGAGCAAGAAAGGTCAAAAGAAGAGGATATATTCCAGGAACAAAGCCTAGATGAAGAACAAATAAATCCGACCATATCTTGTAATGCATTGGCGGGAATTACCACTCCTCAAACCATCAAGATAGAAGGACAAATCAAGAAGAAAAAGGTAATAGTGTTGATTGATTCAGGAAGCACCCACAATTTTATTCATTGTAGGGTAGCAAAAGAATTGAATTGCTTCCTATATCCAGCACCAGAGTGTCAAGTGATGATTGCAAATGGAGGAACAATAAATTGTTCTGGAAAGTGCCATAATATCAAGCTATCCATGGGAGAATATGTATTGACTAGCCCAATGCTTTCCATTCCAATGGGAGGTGCTGATGTTGTACTAGGAGTCCAATGGCTACAATCCTTGGGTACAATAGCTTTTAATTTTCAAGAACTTTTCATGAAATTTTCTGTGGAAGGAAAGGAAGTTGAATTAAGGGGTATTGCAGGGAAACCAGGAAAGATAATCAGCTCTAATGGCATGACAAAGCTTCTAAAAAAGGAGCAAAGAGGTGTAATTGCACAATTATGTTCGCTAGATGTTTCCACATTGGAATCATCTATTTCTCCAGATCTCCAAAAAGTCCTGGACAATCATTCCAAGGTATTTGAGACTCCCAAAGGTCTCCCACCTATGCGTGATCATGATCATGCTATTCATCTGATTCCAGGAAGTGTTCCTCCAAACATCAGGCCGTACAGATATCCATATGTCCAAAAAAGTGAAATTGAACGTATGGTTGCAGAAATGCTAGAGGCTGGTATAATTCAACCGAGTCAAAGTTCTTTCTCAGCTCCAGTAGTATTGGTGCACAAGAAGGATGGATCATGGCGCATGTGTCCAGATTATAGGGAGCTCAACAAGCTCACTATTAAAGATAAGTTCCCCATTCCTGTCATTGATGAATTACTGGATGAATTGCATGGATCAATTTACTTCACCAAGTTGGATCTTCGTTCGGGATATCATCAAATCAGAATGAAGATTGAAGACATTCCGAAAACGGCATTTAGAACTCATGAGGGTCATTATGAATTTTTGGTCATGCCTTTTGGCCTTACCAATGCACCTTCAACATTTCAAGGTTTGATGAATTCAATTTTCAAACCATTCCTTAGAAAATTTGTGTTAGTATTTTTTGATGATATACTAATCTACAACAAGTCTTGGAAGGATCATGTTGAACATGTTGACAAGGTGCTACAACTATTGGAGGAGAAACAATTATATGCAAAAAGATCCAAATGTTTCTTTGGAGTCCAGGAGGTGGAATATTTGGGTCATATTGTATCTCATGAAGGAGTTAAGGTAGACCCTAGCAAAATTAAAGCCATTAAGGAATGGAAAATCCCCACATCCATAAAGCATCTGCGAGGATTTCTTGGGTTGACAGGGTATTATCGCAAGTTTGTTAAGAATTATGGGAGAATAGCAGCACCTCTAACAACATTATTGAAGAAAGATTCATTTTCATGGACTCCGGAAGCAACAAAGGCCTTTAAACATCTTAAAGAGGCAATGTGCCAAGCACCAGTCTTAGCTACACTGGACTTCACAAAAACCTTTATTGTGGAATGTGATGCTTCAGGAAATGGAATTGGTGTTGTTCTAATGCAAGATGAAAGACCCATTGCTTTTGAAAGTCGTCCAATCAAGGGAAAGTTTTTAAGCAAAGCTATTTATGAGAAGGAAATGTTGGCAATACTCCATGCACTTAAGAAATGGCGACCCTACCTAATGGGAAGACACTTCAAGGTAAAAATGGATCATGATAGCCTTAAATACTTTTTAGAACAAAGATTATCCTCTGAAGAGCAACAAAAGTGGGTCACAAAGATGTTGGGTTATGACTTTGAAATCATCTACAAAAAAGGGAAGCAAAATGTGGTGGCAGATGCACTCTCAAGAAAGGATGAGGATATGGAAGCATTGTTGTGTGCCATTTCTATTATCCAACCAGATTGGATAAATGAAGCAAAGGAGGAATGGAAGAATGACAAAGAAGTGTGGGCACTTATTCGAAAGCTACAACAAGATTCAAGTACTTCTGATACATTTAGCTGGCAAAATGATTCGTTATGGTACAAAGATCGCTTATACCTCTGTAAGAATTCCCAGCTAAAACAAAAGATTCTTATGGAATTGCACACTTCTCCCTTAGGAGGGCACTCAGGATTTTTAAAAACTTACCACAGGGTTAAGAAGGAATTTTTTTGGGATGGCCTTAAATCAGATATTCAAAAGTTTGTGGCGGAATGTTTGGTTTGCCAACAAAATAAAGTTGAAACAATTAAGACACCGGGTCTATTACAACCTTTATCCATTCCAAGCCAACGTTGGGAGGAGGTTTCAATGGATTTTATCACAGGTTTACCCAAGTCTGAGGGAAAGAGTGTCATCATGGTGGTAGTTGACAGACTTACCAAGTATGCACACTTTTGTGCATTATCACATCCATTTAAAGCCAGTACAGTTTCTAATGCATTTATGGAAACAGTTCAAAAGCTACATGGAAACCCAAAGATTATTGTAAGTGACAGAGATCCCATTTTCACTGGAAATTTTTGGACAGAATTATTTTCTTGTCTTGGTACTCAGTTAGCTCATAGCTCATCTTATCATCCTCAATCTGATGGGCAAACTGAGATAGTAAACAAATGTTTGGAAGGATATCTTCGTTGCTTTGTATCTGATAAACAGACACAATGGGTCAAATGGTTGCCTCTGGCTGAATGGTGGTATAACACTTCCTTCCATACAGCAACAAAAATGACCCCATTTATGGCACTTTATGGGTACCAACCACCATCAATCACATCATATTTAAGAGAAAATTCTAAGGTTCAGGCAGTGGAACATCACATCGAACATCAACAACAAGTCCTCCAACTCTTAAAGGATAACCTCGTGTTGGCACAAAATAGAATGAAACAACAGGCAGATCAACATCGCAGTGAAAGAAGTTTTGATGTAGGTGATTGGGTATTCCTACGGCTACAACCATATAAGCAAATGTCCCTAAAGCAAGCTAAGAAGGATAATAAATTATCACCAAAGTATTATGGTCCGTACAAGGTGTTGGAAAAGATTGGTACTATGGCATACAAATTGGAGCTTCCTGCAGCTTCTCGATTGCACCCAGTTTTCCATGTTTCATGTTTAAAGAAGGTTATAGGCGACAAGCTCCCAGTTCAAACAATATTGCCAGAACTTGACAAGGAAAGAAAAATTATATTGGAATCGGAAGCAGTCACAGAAACAAGAACTCGACAGCTACGAAATCGATCAATTTCAGAGTATCTTATCAAGTGGAAGAACTTATCCGCTGAAGATTCCACATGGGAGGATGAGAATTTTATGCAGAAGTATCCAGAACTGCTCAAGCGTTGAGGACAACACTTTTTTGAAGGAGAGGGGCATGTTGGGTCCCTATAATACTAGTGATTACCCCATTACTATTGTAGTTATAGCCCTTATTTATATTGTTGTGCCCCTATTACCCACATATTGTTATTTCTGTGCCCCATAGAATCCCTCTATTATTATTTTTGTGGCTTTATATTATTATTGTTAGGTCGGCTGGATTATATTGTGACTCCTTAGACTCCTATATATAGAAAGGAGGTTTTGTCATTTGTATTATCCAAGAATTGTTCATTTATGTAATGTAAAGGAGGTTGCCCCCTCGAAGAGGCTGAATTCTAAGGCGTTGATATTTCTTTTCTATCTTTTCTTGAGCTGGTTTCATAACAAATTGTGGAAGATCGGAGCAGCCGCAGGGATTTGGACATAATGTTCATGACCTAGACCTTCTTATGATGCACAACAGGACATACTGTGCTGAAATTGCACACAATGTTTCATCATTAAAGAGGAAAGCAATTGTAGAACGTGCTGCACAACTTGATATTCTGGTGACTAACAAGTTAGCTAAGCTGCGTAGCCAGGAAGACGAGTAACTTGTGACAGTTTTTGCAGGTTGATGCGTTGATATAATTGATGTTTAATTAACTTTATACATCATATCAAGCTTATAATCTGGTGCTTGGCAGATTCTTATAGCTTATGAAACATGTATCCGATTATGTTTGCATGAATGTGTTGTTCTGCGTAATACTGTTGGGTGTTCTCCAAAAGGCAGTGTTGAATAAGTTTGTGGCTTTTGGATATTTTTTACATCATTTTAATACATGCGTGCCGGTAGCCATACTGTTTTCCCACACCGCCTCACTGGCTGTGTGTGTTTTTTAGAAAATGTCGAATGTTGCTGCAATAACCATATGGGTTGAGCTTTTGTTAAAATATAAAAAATCAAAAGCACATTTTTTTACATCAAAAGCACATTTTTCCAGCAGAAGTATTTTTTTAAAATACAGTACACAGATTTTTTATTAGCAGAAGTTTTTTTTTTTTTAAACTACAGTATGCATTCAATCATATCTATTGTGGGAATAGTTCTCACTGGCAAGGAGAACTATCCTGAATGGTCTCGGATGATAAAACACACCCTCATTTTCAATGAGTTGTGGAAAGGAGTGTGTGTCGGAGACAGAGACAATGAACCAGTACAGCTTACCTCAGACAAAGAGCTCGTCATTTGGGAAAACAAGAACAACAAAGCTTATGCATTAATCGCAACATCTGTAAATGAAGAGGTGAGTCACCATATTTCGTCATTTTCAACTGCCTTTGAAGCCTTACAAAAGCTGAAAGAACTCTATGACTCACATTCTGCACTTGAAGTTGTTCAACTCATGATTAAACTCTTCACTCTTGAACTGCAAAATAATGATCCTCTTGCTCTTGCATCTGAAGTAAAGTCTATAATGCATGATATCAAATCCACTAAGGTTGAATTGGTTATTCCTCTTATCGCTTTTCTCAAAGCACTTTATCCTACTTACTCCAATTATCTTGAGTCATTGCAAGCAAATGGTAATCTCAAAGATATCACCTTTGACTCTCTTGTGAAAAAGTTTGCTGAAAGAGAGAAAGCTTTTGGAAAGAAGACAGCCCCTGAATCTTCTGAAGAGGCTGTGTGCCTTGCTCATAAAGAAAAGCATCTTGCTCAAGATTCTTCAAGAGGAAGAGGTGGTCGAAGAGGAAGAGGAAGATATTTTAGAGGCACGGGACAAACACTCTCAAGGAGAAAAGGCAGATTTGCACTGCATTCGCTGCAAAAGAAATGGATCACATGATGCCTCTACATGCAAGCTACCATGGGACAAAATTGAGCAGAAAAGAAACCAACAGAAAGGTAAAACTGATGATACAGACAAAGGTAAAGCACCTGAATCCGCTCACTATGTTGTGGCACAATGTAACATTGGAGTAAATGAAGATTTGTTTAATGCTTCACTTGCTTCTTGGAAAAATGATTGGTTGCTTGATTCAGGAGCAACTTGCCACATGACTCATAGAAAAGATTTTTTTGAAGATTTCACTGACAATGTTGATGGAGCAATATACTTTGCAGACCAATAAAAAATCAAGCCATCAGGGCTTGGCACAATCAGGCTTAAACTGCCTGGTCTTCCAGACTTTCTTCTGCATCATGTTCTATATCTCCCACAGCTCAAGAGAAACTTGTTGTCCTTGGTCCACATCCACCAGCAAGGTCACTCCATTCATATGTTTGATGGCAAGCTTGAGGTAAGAAAAGCATCTGACCACTCACTTGTCATGAGGGGAATAGAAGAAGAAAGGCTTCTCAAGCTGCAAGGAACCTCTGCTCATGCACAACATTTCTCATACAATTCTCATCATGAAGAAGGTACACTTCCATCAAGTTTATTATGGCATGCTAGATTTGGACATTTGAACTATGACAACCTCCGCTTGTTGAAGAAAAATGGTGTTGCTGGTTTGCCTACAATTCCTAGGAAACTTAAGCAATGTGATGCTTGCATTCTAGGAAAGCATAGCAAACAGTCTTTTCATGATTCACATTCAAGATCACATAGAAAACTTGAACTCATTCATTCAGATTTATGTGGTCCAATGCATGTTCCTTCTGCAAATGGAAATAAATATATGATGACATTTATTGATGACTACACCAGAATGTGTTGGGTTTATTTATTGAAGAACAAATCTGATGCTTTTCAAACTGTTATCACTTAGAATTTAAAAAAAAAATTCGGAGTCTCAAATTTTTTGTATATAATCCTTTGTCCTAGTTCAATGTCAAAAGTCTGTGGCAAATTGTTTTCGTTGTAGGTTTCTTACTTAGAGTTGGAGATTTAAAGGTGTTTGATTTAAATTATACTCGAATTCTATTGGTCCTCCTCCACCATCATGGTTTCATAAGTCATGTCTTGTCTTATCCTAGTCATCGGTTCTTTTCGTGATTTCGCAGCGTAATCTCCTATTGGCCAGTTTCGCAGCGTAATCATTGTTTAGCCATTCCGCAGCGCGTTGTCATTAAGCCGTTTCGCAGCGCATTATTAGAATTCAAAACTAACCGCGCTGCGAAATCGTGGATTCGTGCATTTCGCAGCGAATCTTTCCCAAAGTGTCAACTCTGTTGATGAGTCACCAATTCTGTCCTCTCATGTCAGTTTGTGTACCTCCCGTAGCATGTCTAAACACTCATTAGTCATTACTCCACCAATAGATTTGTTGAAATGCACAGAAATATCATTCAAATGGATTTTACCGTGCATGGATCTTTATGATGATCGTAAGTGATGCATAAGTGACAAGCTCGTATGATGATGTATTTGAGTTTTCAAGCGAGGCTGTTTTCAAGCGAGCCTGATTACAAGCGAGGCCGAGTTAAAGAGAACTGAAGCGCCATTTCAACTGAAGCTGTTGGTCATTGTGTGTGTGAATATTTCAAAAGCAAAATGGAGAGGAAAGAACATAGATCTGGAAAATGCCAGAGGACAGTACCCGAAGGTTTGGACATAGCATTGAGAGATGAAGGCGTAAAGAAAGCATTCAAAGATGCTGGGTGCTGGAACTTTTGTAAAAAGCTGCAAGGAGGACATGCGCAGGTAACCAAAGAGTTTGCTTTAAACTTCACCGGTTTAAATTCAAAAATAGCTATGTTGGAAGTTCAAGTGTCTCCGGAGGCAATAGCTGCTGTAACAGAGATCCCAAGAGGTCGGCAAGAATGGTTTAAGAATTTTAAGTTTGATATGAATCCATGCAAAGAGTTTTTAAAAGAGGCATATGTGAATGAAGACCTAACAAAAGCAGTGCCCAGAAACTATGTCAAGGAGCATTATGCCCTTCTTCTCACCTGTATTCAGAAATACCTGACCTGTGAAGGAAGATACAATAAGGTCTACTCTTATCACTTCAAGCTGCTTTTACATTTCACTGGGAAAGCTTCCATAGACATTCCTTTTTACTTATTTCGCAGTTTGAGTAAAATGTGTGATAAGGTGCAGCTGAGGAAAGAGGATTGTGAAACCTCTTTGTTTCACCATGGTTTGGTTAATTTGTTAGTTTTAGATGGCCTCCAGAAGATAGGCAGAGACTGGAATTCGTTCATCTTCATGGCTGGTTTCCAAAGCAAAACTGGCCTTACTCCACAACCAGTTAAAGAACAACCAGTCAAAGAACTCACGATAGCTGAGCTTCAAAAAGAGGCAAGAGATAAAAAGCAAGCCAAGTCACAGCTAAGAAAACCAGTGAAGCCACTGATCATTAGAGAACAACCTCAGCAATCAACAAAAGAAGAAGCTCAGCATAAGAGGACTGTACCTGAAACAAGTAAATCTGAAACAGTGTCAAGGGTAAGGACAAGAAGCCAAATAAGTAAAGAAAAAGGTAAAGCCTTAGCTGTTGAAGAAAGCCCAGTATCTAAAGCAAGCTTGAATGATTTATTGGAGGCCATTGAGTTTGAGAAAATTGAACCAGTGCATATTGATTTGACACAGTCATCACCAGAAAGTACCAAGAAGTCTAAGGCCTCAAAAAGGCTGAAGTTTGATGAGCTAGGTGAAGAATTTATTTTCAAACCCAGAAGACCTATTACAAGGAAGCAAGTAAAGGAAGCCGAGAAATTGCCCAGAACAGAGGAGGCAGAGAAAATTAAGCAAAAAGACACAAATAGAACAGTCATCATATCTCAAGGAGGTAATATTATAGCTATAAGGAAACAGTTAGAAGCAACTAAACATGAGATTGCTACGGTGAAGAATGCCACTAGGGAGACTGCAGTCAGGTATGCAAATTATCGTAAAGCTGTATGGAAAGGAAGTGAAAGCCTAGTAAACCAGTTGGATTCAGTAGCCGATGTTTACACATGGACAGTTCCGATAATTAAAGAGGCTAAATTCATCAGAAAGATAAATATGCATCTAAGAGCTGAAAATAAAGCTATGAGGAAGAAAGTTGAAGACTTGAAGGCACAGCTAGGCCAGTTAGCTGCTAAATGAAGTTGATGTTCAAAGAAAGGTTTTGTTCTAAATTTTGTCAAATTTTACTTAGTTTTATTGTTTTAAGGACACATGTAGATCCCTGCTATATGTATCAAAGATCAAAAGGAGTTTTGGCAATCAAATGTCTAGGCGGTAAATACCTCAGGGCAAAGACAAGCTGTTTAAACAATTCAGCAGTTTCGTAGCGCGCTACGAAACTGCTGTAGGTGGTGTTTTCAACGCAGACAAATAGTTTGGTAATATGTGTGGAAATTTTCAAAAGGAAACACCTGAAGGATATGTAAGAGACCAAATGAAGCCATCACAACCATTCAGATCAAGACAGCTGTACCTTTAAAAAGTGGAATGCTTTAACTCAAGTTTTAAGTTTATGTTATAAAGCCACTTTATTATCGGTCATAGGGTATTGAATGAATTGCATACAAGGAATTTTGGCTTGCACACTTGGCCATCGATGAAGCCTCCAACACATCAGGAACATGGTGGTGTTCTATATTTTTGGGTTATTAAAAGGGCTAAAAAAAACATGCTGCTGTTTTTTCGAAGTTATGGAGGACTGGAACCGAAAAGCAAGGGATATCATCTAACAATCACTGAGCAGTTAAAGCATTCATCATCCGAGGCCAACATGGAGCATTAAATACTCATCTCAGCCATCTCATCCAAACTGAAAGGAGACCACGTGTCAAAGAACAAGAAGGAATCATTCTACGAAGAAGATAGAGTTAGAGTCATAGTCAAATTAGAACTCTTTAGAACTCCAGTTAGCACTAATTGTATTTAATAGTTTGTTGCAAAGCAGATAGGTGTCATAAAAAGTAGTTGTTGAATTCCCCTCATGCTGGAGGAGGAATCTCGAATTAGGTAGAATAAGAATTCTATATATAGCTAAGACAGTGATGTAATGAGGGTTGGATATTTTATAAAACAGAGGACTGTTTTGGCTTATGTAAAAAACAGAGTTCAGTAATATAAATGACTGTTTTACTTCTCAGGATTCATAAGGGATTTTCTTGTTCAGAATGTGTGATGGTATATTTTCTTTAGTGTTCTTTTACAGTTGTACAAATGCATAATCACTCAGAATTCATTGATCATGCTCTGACTTCCTGTATGTCTTTGTAAACTGTGGTTTTATATAAGTGGTATTCTGAACATCCAAATGCTAAATGCCCTGACTTCTATGTAAGGCATCATCATTGTTTGCTGTAGTATGTTTGATTCCATAGGCCCAATGGAAACTTATGTAATGTTTGTCCAGCCTTCATTATTTGTCAATGTTATTCACAAGAGTTAGCCATCTTACTAATAGTCAAAATCAATAATCCTTTGAGAGAGCCCTCTCAGGCTAAGGAGGCTAAGCCTTAGTCAAAAGATTGGTGTGAAATAGTTACTTGAAGTCTTCCTGGGTTGCAGCCTTCCAGGGCTTGATTTTGAGATAACACAAACATTCAAGAATTTTCATAAATGGATTGAAAATGATGCACAATCTCATATTGGGTCTATTGGCACTGATAATGGAAAATAATACACATCAAATGAATTTGAAAACTATCTTCGCCAACATGGGATCAAACATCAAACAACCGTACCTTATAATCCCCAACAGAATGGTGTTGCTGAAAGAATGAATAGGACAATCTTAAATATGGTACGATCCATGCTCTTCTTCAAAAATGTAAAGATAATGTTTTGGGCTGATGCTGTTCTATGTGCTGCATATATAAAGAATAGATGTCCATCTAATGCTATTAGAAACAAGACTCCATATGAAATGTGGTATGGACATGTCCCTTCGGTAAAGCACCTGAGGGTATTTGGTTCCACCTGTTATGCTTTGATACCAAAGGTACATAGAAACCAACTTAGTGCAAGAAGTCGTAAGTGTATCTTCCTGGGGTATTCAAACACCTCCAAAGCATACTGTCTCTATGATGAAGTAAATAAAAAGTTTGTTGTATCTAGAGATGTAATTTTTCTTGAATCATCCAAACCTGACAGTGTTGTTGAGCGGCAACTTGATCGCTTGGATAGATTCACAAAAGCAAAATCATTTCAAGAATTTGATAATCAGATTCCACATCTTGAAGGGGGGATTCCTATACTAGATCAACATGTGGAATCTTCTTTTGAAGAACACTCTCCCCCGCATGAAACTCCAACAACGGATGATGCTTTAAGTGATTTGATTGATAGAATTGGGAGTCTCAATCTTGATTCAGTCCCAATTCAATCAATGGAGTAACCTGGACCATCTGAGAAAGGTCCCCCAAAGTGGCTGACAAAGACACTTGAAAGTGTTCATCCTGATGAGGTTGGAAAGATAGGAACTAGAAATTCAAACCGGCAAAGTGGAGGTGATGTGGATGACTCTATTTCACCTGTTGATATGGATGTTTCTTATGATTGTGAATTGAACTTGTCTATAGATTTTGAACCAAATTACTTCAAAGAAGTTTCTTCTCATGATGAATGGAAAGAAGCAATGCAAAAGGAATAGGATGCCCTCATAAAGAACAACACTTGGAAGCTGGTTGATCCTCCATTAGGAACCAAACCAATTGGCTGCAAGTGGGTCTACAAGAACAAGTATAAAGCTGATGGCTCACTTGACAAGCACAAAGCTAAGCTTGTGGAAAAAGGCTTTGCACAGAAGGAAGGGGTCGATTATGAGGAGACTTTTGCCACCACAGCAAAATGGGCTACCATTTGGACACTCTTTGCCCTAGCAGCTCAGAACGGTTGGAAAGTCCATCAAATGGATGTAAAAACTGCTTTCTTGAATGGAGATCTAAAAGAGAATGTTTTTATGTCCCAGCCTGAAGGATTTGCTATGAAAGGATATGAACATAAAGTATGCAAACTGGTGAAGTCCTTGTATGGCCTCAAACAAGCACTGTGAGCCTGGTATGAAAAAATAACCGAGCATCTTCTAAAACTCAATTTCAAACATTATGATCTTGATGATGCAACTTTATTTGTCAAGAAATTTGGCAAAACAGTTGTATATCTTGTGGTATATGTAGATGATCTTTTGATGACAGGGAACAATGAAAGCTACATTGCATCCATAAAGAAGAATTGGGGAAAAGTTTTGAAATGACTGATTTGGGCTATGTTCATTACTATCTTGGCATTGAAGTAACCCAACATCCAAAGTCCATATTTCTTTCTCAAAAGAAATACATTGGAGATCTGTTGAACAGGTTTGGCATGACAGAGTGCAATCCTATTACTACTCCAATGGAACAAAACTTAAAGCTCATACCTATTGAAGGAAAAAAATTTGAGGATGCAACAAAGTGAAGACAACTTGTAGGAAGTCTCAACTACCTAACTGCTACCAGACCAAACATTTCGTTTGCTATTGGAATCCTCTCCAGGTTTATGCAAAAGCCTTGTGAGGGACATTGGTCTGCTACAAAAAGAGTTCTAAGGTACTTGAAGGGAACTCAAGACTTTGGAATCAAGTATACACAGGTAGACGACTTCAGCTTGATTGGATACTCTGATTCAGACTTCGATGGAGACAAAGAAACTGGGGTATCTACTTCAGGATATGCTATGAGTCTTGGATCAGGAGTTGTCTCCTGGAGATCACACAAACAATCAGTCCCAGCAGATTCCACACTAGAAGCAAAATTCGTGGCAGCAGCTGAAGCAACAAAATAATTTGTGTGGCTCGGGAATATTCTTGAAGATTTGCAGGTAAAACAAGTACAATCAACTCCACTCATGATTAACAATACCTCTGCAATAAATTTGGCCAAGAACCCAAAGTTCCATGATCGAACAAAGCGCATCAATACTAAATATCATATGATTCGACATCATGTTGAGGCCAAAACAATCCATCTCCGTCATTGTTCCACCAATGAGCAAATTGCAGACATCTTCACCAAAGCACTTGGAAGAGAAAAGCTTGAACGATTCAAAATGATGCTTGGACTCACCAACATCCCTTCAGATTAAGGGGGGAATGTTGACACCTAATCCTCATGATTGGGTGAATATAATGTAAATAGATAAATAAGTAATATGAACAGTCATTGGGAGATGAACTGAACAGTCTCTCCCTTATGTATTTAATGAAGACCTACGTGAAGGAATAAACACGAATCAATTTTTGGTTGAGGAGTTACTGTCTGGCCTGACAACAGTGTACAAAGCGGCTGACTAGGTTACCTAAGTGATCTTAAATGAGTGTTTAATATCTTGTTATACGTACAAGAACCTTCCACTCTAAATCTTAACAAATATATGATCTAGCTTATGTTGACAATTGCGGAATTAAGTACTTGAATTAGGTGTATGTCTTTGTTTATACTGTTTAAGTGCCTATTTGTTCATGCCGATATTAAAGACAAATAACAGTAAATGCAGCAAATAGACAAACACACATAACGATAATATAATCTAGGATTTCACCCTAATATCATGGGCTATGTCTCCTTGAGCTCTTGTCAACTTGACTAGGCTCTTTGGGATTATGGTAAAAGCTTCTTTTACAAGTTCCACACTCAACTCCAAAGGTTTATAACTAAACTAATGGGCTTAGAATACCATCTTATGCCTGGCTTTCCTTACTTTGCAAACAGTAGGCTTCCTTGGACTTGATTCCTTCAATCAGTGCACTAAGCTGACTTGAGCTTCTGGATGACACCAACTCCCTCAGAATTCTGCAACTGTCTCTGGAACTCCTTCTTCTATCTTCAGCACATATAAGACACCAACAAAAAAACTGATCATTTGATCATTTGCTATTCTGAAACGCCCCATAGCTTCTTGGCTCTTAGAAGTTTTTAGATGCTTCTTAAAATCCCTCCAATGGATTTAGAAGGTCCTTTACAGTCAGAATTGACTATAAGATAACTGAGAATGAGCTCTGGTAGCTCCTGCAACTGCCTCCAACCTCTGGTGGCTTCTGAACTCCAAAATCAATCTTCTTGGATGGAATTCTCCATGAAGATGACTTATTAAGCTTCTATGGATCATTCCATTAGCTTCAGAAGGCTCTATTTAGTCTAGCGAGCCTCTTGTTTCAATCTCTCTGAGTTTTCTCTATTTCTCGGGCTCTGCCTCTATCTCCCTGGACTCTTTGGACTCCTCCTTTAAAACTACTCTGTGTTCGCTTTTATGTGGTATCTCCACCAATATTAGCAATCGCACCTGACTCCCACTAAACTTAGCATATCTGCTAAACTTTAGCCACTCCACCAGGCTGACCATCAAGGGTAGCCGTTTAACATTACCACAACTGTTGGGTGCACATATGTGCGATGCAACCCCGACAGTTAGGGACATTCAGCCATAGAGCTTTTGCGATCGGGTTAATCCTGAACCGCCGATCTATCTCGTCCATCCAATGGCTATTGCATCATCTGCTGGCCAACTTTCCCGGATAATCTCTGCCGTTGATGTGATCCCACTGGATCCAATGGACATCGCTCATATCGTGCAGGTTTCCTACATGAACAATATCTGACCGAGGGCGCGCGATAAAAGCAGTTTTTCTTTGCTACGTGTCGCCTGCTGAATGGAATCGTGTGCTCTTAGCCGATTACCACTTCCAGCCTTTCACCCATGCGATATACCGTTTACCGCTTGGCTGATACTGCCCACATGCTTTATTCATATTTAATGAAAAAGGCGCTTTATAAAGGTTTTGCGCTTAAACAAAGGTTTTAGCGCTTAAGGCCAAATTTAACCCTTTAACACCAATTCAATTAGAACTGGCGGTCATGTACAAACGTTTGTTCTTTAACTCTGGTTAAGGTCCTGCATCATTTTCTGATCACTCCTCCCCATTGAGAATCTTTTGGACCCAAAAGACTAATATACTGATCTGAACAGTAGATGAGAGCACGCCACCCTCTTCTTTCAACCTCCATACACTTGCCCTGCATAGCTAGTGCCTCTGAACCAAAATTGTAAGAACTGTCCTCCCGTTAAAACTGGCTTTCCTTCATAATTCATGTAGAAATTCTATTGAGAAAGTTACAGAAGGTTGTTGAACATCTCTTCCTTGATCATTGATCCAAGGTGGCTCACACAAATGTAAGATTACATATTCTTAACAGAAATTTACATTTGTACTAGTTACAATATGTTTTTCTGACATATTGTCAAAAACAACATAATACAAGAACACAACTGGATGGCCTAAACTCTTGCTTCATAAAAAAAAAACAGATTTCACATCATGTGAATCATCCTCATGTCTTCACACCCTGTATACAAATGATTGACTAGATAACAAGCCAACAAAAGCATGCTTTTACAAACAATAGACCCTTCAAGTCAAGCATGTACAGAAAGAACTTAAGGATTCTTTTTCAAAGATGAAACACTTGATCATTATCTCCCTTTTACAATGTTGGAGATGGAATCAACTTTTCCCAAGTCAATATTACGTTACATGCATGTTTTAAAACAAATCAATCGACCCTTCAAGTCAATTACACATACATGTCCAATACAAGGAAATCATCAACATCCCTATGTTCATACATATCATGCTCATGTATGTATCCCATCATTCAACTTTCTCTTAAGCACACTGTACTTATGTTGTGGTCACCAACAACCCCCCTCTTTGTTTGATATTAGTAATAACATCAAGCAAAGGGGGACCCTTAACCAAAAATCCAAAAAATATTTTGTTTTAAAAATATTTTGTATTAACTCCCTAAGAGCTATATCGCGTCGCAAAGGTAGAGAGAAGCGTTTTCCCAAAGCGCATAAATACACTGAAAAAGAGCAACGTGAGAACCCATCCCATCGCGTGCATTAAAAGCGCTCAAAAAGGGAAAACCTAAGGAATCTCCGACGGCCGATATGCGACGTCGCACGTCGCAATGTCGCATAAGCAGCACAGAGTGATAAAGCGAAAACCTTGCGATCTTGCGATCTGCGATCATACAAAACTGCGATCTGCGATATTGGCAATTTGCGATAACACTTAATGACGTCGCAGTCCTCGATACTGCGATTCTAATCGCAGAAAGGACTCATCGCAAGAATTCTTCGGCATAAACGGTAAACCCAAAATTGAGCGCGCACCTTAAGGGAAATTAATGATCGCATGCTTCAATATCCAAGAATGATTGTATCGCGTTTTTCGAAGAGTCAAATCATGATGAGTGTCAGAATTACGCATTCATTAGAACTTAATGCTTTCATGTCAATCTTTTCGTCATTTCTCTTCTTCTTTGCGTAAACTGCAAGACATGTAACTGATATAAATCTATATGCAGGAAACATCTAAGGAAAAGAGGAAAGCGCCAATGGGGTAACAGAGAGAAGATGCCTCCGCAAATGGATGCCGCATGCAGCAAGACCGCGGATTCCAGAGTATCACCCAACAGGCGCTGATGAAAATAGACTATCTAAGACTCAGAGTCAAAGGCGCACAAAAGCAGCGTGTTTGCAAAAGATCTTGAAGCTCAGACTGGGTAAAGCAAAAAGAGAAATGCAAAAGAAGGAGGACGCTCCAGAAAAGCCTGGAACAAAGAACGGAAGCAATTCTCGATACAGGGGATTGTCCATACAACGCGACTCCTAACTCATTGAGTCATTCGCACGACCGGAAACCGAAATAGCAACAGCAGAATCAGTTCGAAAGGAACCTGGGTTGTACTAAGTATATGCACAGCGAATACACCCAGCTAGAGAAAGGTTTTCGAAAATATCTTCTAGTCTGTCAGAAATTGGTGCTAGCTCTTGTCATTTCTAATTTTCAAGCTCGAACAAAAGGAAAGGACAACCAGCCAACTCTTTCAGGGCGAACAGCGCATTGCTTACAGCACTAAGGAGCAGATACAGAAACGGTTAGAAATTAGATTTGATTTTTAGAAATAAATTTGCTTTTAGTAAAAGGGCGGTCATTTGAAGCCGTTCCCTAAATTTGTGTAATTAAGATTAATTAGTTAGTAGTATTTAACCCTTCTCATGGCATTTGGAGAAGGGTCCGGAAATCTGTCAAAAAATTTGTCCTCAGAACATGCACTTTTGCACCCTTGGAGGGGGTTTTTGATGAATGGATGGATCGAGATTTATTTATGTTTGCATTTTAATGTCTGTTACTGATGTTGCACTTCTGTACTCTTAGCAGATATTAGAACAAGTAGAAATAAATCGTTATTGCTTGAAGTTTATTAGTGAAATCAGTCATAAATGGTACTTTTATCTCTTGACTAATTTCTGCTTATATTCCTAAAGTGATATGCAACTGAGTTCTTTATATGTTAATGTATGAATGTGTGTATTACCATTTGGCACTTCTATACGGTGGAGTCATTTATTTGTGCTTGACATATGAATAACTAATTATGCGATATGATGTTCACAACTGTTTTGCCTAACTTTTTATGCAGAATGGTTTATCTTAATGGATTTCTATTCTTATGATAGCTGAATGATCTTTATTACCAGCTATTGTTCGAAATCTTTTTAGATCGCATAATAGAAGAAAAATACCCCGGGTTAGCGTAGATTAGATGTATTGTTTTTCATTAGATTACAATAACATAGAGTTAGTTTAGAAGTTAGAATTAAATTAGCTTAAAATACCCCTAGATCAATACCATCAAACTCTAAACACACACGCACCCCTCACATTGGGAAACTGGTCCCATTACCCCCAGTCGGACCCGCTACACCAAACGGGCACGGAGCCACCAACCAGGTTCCTGACCGGGTGGGTATCCCCCTTGTTGTTGACCCGATTTCGGGGCCCTCAAAATTATTTGGCGCTAGAAGGAGGGCACGAGCTATGAATGGCGCATAAATCAAAATCTAAATACCATTCTGAGAACAAATCACCCTCACCAACTCCCCCGACTTCTCCGGTACGATTAAAATCGGAGCTAGAAGTCGCTCGGGCATCCACCGCTGCTACACACTCTAATATATCAGACCAACTTATCATTGATCCCTCTGAACTTCAAACTTTGATTCGTAAACTCCAGGGATTCTCAATTTTTACTCAGAGGTCTGATAAATCTAAAGGCTGCGTGACTTCGCAGTACAATCCTGCTCATCCCCTAACCAGATTGAAGAGTGAAAAGTTTGGCATCCAGCCAACTGAAATCTCTCTCCCCACTAGGAAAAGAGTAAGGAAAGCACTTCCAGAGTCTGACAGAGAGACTCTTTCATCTACCTCGTCCATTTCAACTCCCTCACTGCGAAGTCAGCCACCCACATCTTCACCCCAGATCACTCATCACTCATCCATCTTCCACAACCCTTCCTCTTCAAACATCAAAGACCTCAATATCTTCATCTTCTCGGCATCAGGGATCATCTTCTGCACTTCCATTGACTAGCAGCTCAACGATGGCCCAGTCTCCATGGAACAATCCTGGGGCGGTTTTAATGCCTCCACCCCTGAGCCCTATACCGACCCATCTTGAGAAATGGCTGCCTAAATTCAATCCAGAAGCAGGCATGCTAGCCGAAGAACATATCAATAATTTCATGCTTTCTGTTAATCTCAACGGAGTTACTAACGAAGACGCTGTTGTCCGGCTTTTCCCTTATACAATGCAAGGAACAGCCGGGTCGTGGTACTTTTCGTTACCTTCCGGATCCATCACAAGCTGGGATATTTTTCAAAGTCAGTTCCTCACCAAGTTTGGTGATGACAGATCCACGGCGACATTGATCAATGACCTATCTAATCTTAAGGCTGAGGCTAGAGAACCCATTAAAGATTTTAACTTACGGTTCAATAAGATCGTCAACAAAATCCCCGCTGCTTCACAACCCAGCGAGAAAGTAAGATGTGAATGGTACATCACGGCCTTACCATCTAACTTGGCTATCTTCGTAGATAGGGCAAGCAAGACAACCTTAGTTGAAAACTTAACAGAGACGTTAACAGTTGAAAAACGCGTAGTAGCCCTTGAAAAGAGATCTGCAATTGAAGAACGTAAATCTAAGAAGATCTCTTTCAAAGAAGACACCAAGAAGAAGCAAACGAAAGATCCTTTCGATATGGAAGGATTACAAAAAGTATTAAAGGCCATGTCCAATGAGATGATTGATATAAGAAAACAAGTAGCAGAAACGTCTTCAAGAAAGCCTTTAAGGACTTTTAAAAGAAACCCTCCCATGGAGACGAAGCCACCCAACGCTGTCTCAAACGTTGAATCTAAAGAAGAAGAAGAAGAGAATACCATCGAAGCACAGACCGACGATGAAGAAGTGGTGGAACTACAAGGAATGTGGGATTTCATCCTCCCACAAGAAGAGGATCAAGAAGCATTTCCAGTTAGCACGAGAAGCAAAAATCAACTTGATCCTCCCCAAACTACCCCAAAACAAAAGGGCGCAAGCCCTGCAACAAAAGATAAGGTCGCAACAAAAAAGACAACTGCTAAAGCGACCCAGTTTAGCCCAGTCCAATCTGATCAAGCACCTCCATCAAGAACACTGATAGTGTCGGATGAAATGGAGTATAACATCATTGATGACATGAAGAAGACTAGGGCTAACATCACTCTTTATGAATTGAGTAAATTGAAACACCAGCAGAAAATAATGATGAAAGAATTACATGTTGTGCCTACTACATCTTTACCTACAGCTGTAGCTTCCCACAATCTAGGAAGGCCTCCAACCAACGCGATAAATAAGATTGATCCAAATGACATCGCCTTGATTGGAGGAAGATCAAGATTTCATACTCCTCCTTTTCTTCTCACATATGAAATCTTCAATAAAAACGTGCACAATTGCTTGGTCGATTTTGGTGCTTCAACGAATATTTTACCCAGGTCAATATGTGCCAAATTGAATGTGCAACCTCAAAAATCCGCAGTACGTATAGTTCAACTTGATCGATCTCAAGTCGAAGTGATTGGTGAACTTAATCAGGTGACCATAAGATTGTCGTCTAACCCAAAAGTGTGTCAGGTTATCGACATTCTAGTAGCTGATATCCCTGAATTCTATGGTTTGATTCTTAGCAGGGATTGGTCGGAGAAACTCCATGGATATTTCTCAACCGACTGGTCGCACATGTGGTTACCATACAACGGTAAACCAAATCAGATAAAGGTTGAACGAGAGTTGCACCAAAAATACATAGTGACAGAACTGGAAGGAGAAAATGAAGCCATAACATACAATAGCAACATTGTAGGCAATTACGCAGTAGATTCTTTCCTCGGCAATTTCAATGCTCATATTTCACCTTACTTAGAGAATTCAGTTTTATCCCAAGTTGAAAATTTCTCCCAAACTGATGACTCAAAATGTTTTAGTTTTTTAGATAATTCTGTAAATACATCTTTATTTTGGAAATTATATTTTGACAGGTCTAAATCCAATGAGGGAGCAGGAGCAGGATGCGTTCTGATTAGCCCAGACGGGAACAAGATTATGCCCACATGCAGACTTGATTTCGATTGCACGAACAACACAGTGGAGTACGAAACCTTGGTTCAAGGCCTATACAAAGCAATCAGATTGAACGTTAAGTATCTTCAAGTCTTTGGAGATTCTGAGATCGTCGTAAAACAGGTACGTAACACCATACACTGCCTGTCGAGTCATTTAAAGCACTATCAATCGTTAGTTCAAGATCTCACTGCACATTTCATAGCATTCAACATCTCGTCAATTCCAAGAATTCAAAACGCGAGCGCAGACCTGTTAGCTAACGTAGCCTCTAGACTTATTCCTTCTGAAGATTTTAGTCCTGAGAGGTTTTCAATAGAATTAATCTTTAGACCATCCATCCCTGACAACATCACCAATTGGAGAGTATTCAACGATGATCCAGACATCGTAAGTTTCCTCACCTCTGAAGGATCCTATTCAAACCAGATAATCGATGAAGACTGTCATGATCACCAAATACAACAAAATGGCACTGACAATGCTATACCGAAATCAGTGGTCAAGTTAGAAGATTTATATGATTTGAAAAGTCGGTTCAAAAGGTCAGCTAATGCCAAACTCTACAGTTCAACTCTGAACTATGAATCGGTGAACCTAGGAACCGATGAGAAGCCACAAAACGTTAATCTAGGCCAGGGCCTGGCCCCTGAAGAAAAATCAGCATATATCCGTCTTCTGAGACAGTACAAAAACGTTTTTGCCTGGAATTACGATGAGCTGAAGACTTACAACACTTCTATCATTCAACACACTATCCCTATGATTGACAATGAAAAACCTGTCCAGCAGAAGCTCAGAAAAATTCACCCTAACTTAGAAAATCAGATAAAAACTGAGCTTAATAAGTTGTTGAGAGCCAGAATAATTTTCCCCGTCAGGCATTCCAAATGGGTATCCAATATGGTACCCGTTAGGAAGAAAAACGGAGACATTAGAATCTGTATCGATTTCTGAAATCTCAACAAAGCCTGTCAGAAAGATAACTTTCCCCTCCCACCTATGGAACAAATATTACAAGCAGTAGCAGGCTCAGAATTAATGTCTTTCCTGGATGGATTTTCAGGATACAATCAAGTACTGGTGCATCCCGATGATCAGTTAAAGACTACGTTCCGAACCAAATGGGGCACTTATGCATATCGGAAGATGCCATTTGGTCTAATCAATGCCGGAGCTACCTTTCAGAGAGCCATGGACATCGCGTTTAAAGGGTTAGTCAATAAATCAGTAGTGATTTACCTGGATGATATAACAGTGTACTCCAAAAAACGAAGCAACCATCTCAAAGATTTGAAGCAAATCTTTCAAAGATGTTTAAGGTATGGGATCTCACTTAACCCGAAGAAATCATTTTTCGCATTAAGTGAAGGGAAATTGCTAGGATTCATAGTGTCAAAATCTGGTATTCACATTGAACCTGACAGAATCAAAGAAATTTCCGAGATATCCATGCCCCATAACAAAAAAACCATGCAATCTTTCCTGGGACAGATCAATTTTGTAAAAAGGTTTGTCCCGGATTTTTCACGTATTATTTCTCCCTTACAAAATATGATAAAAAAGAATTCAAATTTCAAATGGGGCCTAGATGAGCACGAAGCATTCAACTTAATCAAACAAGCTATCATCAACGCTCCATCTTTAGCAACCCCAATTTTTTCAGAACCTTTTATCTTATACACGTTTGCCTCAGAGAAATCTTATGCTGTGATTTTAACTCAAGCAAATCAAGAAAAGGCAGAAGCTCCAATCACATTCTTTAGCTCGAACTTACAAGGTGCTGAACTTAATTACTCAGACGTAGAGAAACAGGCATATGCCGTTTTCAAAGCAATCAAATATTTCAGACCTTTCTTGCTAAAATCCCATACCAAAGTCATAGTACCGTTCCCAGCGGTAAGAAACCTCCTAATACAGAAATACGTGGGCGAAAAGAGAGCGAATTGGATCACCGCCTTACAAGAATACGATCTTGAGATCAAGCCAGCACACATCGTGAGAGGTCAAGGCTTATGCAAGATGTTAGCTGGAGCATCGCAAATTCCTTAAAACTCGTCTGAAGAGGTACACATGTATGAGGTAAGCCTAAACGACGCAGAATCATTATATGCTGACACCATTTATTTTCTTAAGAACGGGTATGCTCCATTTCACCTGGATCACACCAAGAAGAGAGCCCTGAGATTGAAAGCTAAACAATACCAGCTCATAAATGATGTTATGTTTAAAAGAAATTACGATTCTGTGCTTCTCAGATGTCTTGAGAAAACTGAAGCCGAAAATGTTTTGCAGGAACTTCACGATGGACCAGCAGGTGGACACTATGCTGGAGAAGCCACCGCACATAAAATCTTGCGTGCAGGATATTACTGGCCCACGCTGTTCAAAGACTCATACAATTACGTAAGGAAATGCCAAGTCTGCCAGACTGCTGCAGGGAAACAAAAGAAGTCATCCATGCCACTGCAGCTGGTTAACATTGAGCAACCATTCAGTCAATAGGGCCTGGACATAATAGGTGAGATCGTTCCTCACTCTTCTAAACAGCATAGGTATATCCTCACGGCAACTGACTATTTTACCAAATGGGTAGAAGCAGTTCCTCTCAAGACAACTAATTCTGAAAACATTATTGAATTCATAGATCAGTTTATCATCACCAGGTTTGGATTGCCAACGGCCTTAATGTTTGATAATGCATCATATTTTTCTGGAAATGCAATGACTGAGTTTGCGCTCAAAAGAGGGTTCAAACTGAAGTATTCTGCCAACTACTATCCGCAAGGTAACGGGTTGGCCGAATCAACAAACAAGAACCTAATCAGGATTATTAAAAAGACAGTCGACCAAAACCAAAAGAATTGGCACAAAGCGCTGGTAAATGCCTTATGGGCAGATAGAATTACAAAGAAAGCTTCTATCGGCACTTCTCCCTTTAATTTAGTTTATGGGAGAGAAGTGGTTCTTCCGACTCACCTAATCATTCCCTCTTTGTCTTTAGTGCAATATATCGATGAAGTATCTACTTCCTCTTTACGATTAAGACAAATGGAAATAATCAAACTAGAAGAGCAAAGAGAACAAGCTAGGAAAACCCATGCTCATCACCAAGCACTAATAAAATCTTCTTTTGACTCAAAC
The DNA here is from genome assembly GCA_031772625.1 of Pinus tabuliformis. NCBI lineage: Eukaryota > Viridiplantae > Streptophyta > Pinopsida > Pinales > Pinaceae > Pinus > Pinus tabuliformis. Next base: position 1,098,169,530 of record CM062817.1, read on the forward strand.
ATAATGACCAGAAAAAAACTTTCAGATGGGAGATTTAGTTTTAAAATGGGATAAGGCTCATGAAGAAAAGGGCAAACATACGAAATTCCAGAAGCTGTGGCTTGGTCCTTTTCAGATTGTAGAGGTCATAGGCCCATCGACTTTTGTGTTGCAGGATTTAACAGGCAGGAGAGATTCTCTGCCTGTGAATGGACAAATTCTCAAAATGTATTTTCCATAGAAAAGAATTCTTCTAATTTTTGTAGGATAGATTTAATTTTTAGTTTTATCTTGTTTTGTTTTTCTCTTTTTATGAATAAAACCCTTTGTAAATGATCATTTAAAAAGGATTCATGAAAGAGCATGCCAATTCTCTATCAGATTTTGATTTCGCTTGTACAAATAGCAAAATTTTTGAAAATCTGAATTTTATTATTGACAAATAGAGTTAACTTCACCTTGATTACGATGCTAGTTTCAACCTCTAAAAAACTTTGACAAAAGCAACCTTGGTAAAGAATTGTTTTGTATCAGCACAATGAAAGGTATCATCAATAATAAAATAAGTATTCTCTGCAAAACTATTGTTTTCAAAAACTCTATTATTGTCGTCCATAGCTTTCTTAAGGAAAAACAATGACTTCCTCCCTGCTAAAAGGAAATTGCAGCATTCAGAGAAACAATCCAAGGGAAACACTATATCTCAAAGAATAAGAGGTCTCATCACGGGCCAGCTTATCATGATCACATATATTATAACTTGCTGACTTTGCCAATACTGTCTATCAAAACAGGGCAACGACTTAAGATTGTTGCAATCAAAAGACAAGAGGTCTCATCACGAGCCGGCTTGTTCAACAAAAGTGTAAATCAAGTGAATGACTATGTCATAATTTGGCCACCAAACCAAGACATTGTTCTTTAGAGAATTAAAAAAGGAAAAGTGTGTCAAAAAAAAAAAGAAAAAAAAAAAGGATTTTTTCTCTGGAATGTTGCGAGTAACCTCAAGCAAGAAAAAGGATCATTGCTGGATAACATGGTAACCTTGTCGAGGATATGGACGCTTGCGGGCAGCAGAGGCTCTACCTACGACAAATGAGCATACTTTTAAGCCAGTACGCAGAGAAGACTTTATTTTATCTTTAATCAAGACCAAGTAATGTCTGGTGTGAATGCAAGAAAAAGCCTGAGGAAGCAAGAAATTGGGATATAAAAAGGTTGATACAAAGTATCGTTGACAAGGTGAGGGGTAATCTACTCTATCTGTCCATAACAAAATTTAGACATATAAAATTTTTGCTGTTTCGGAAGTGAACGGTCAATAGAAAAGCAGAGATAACTGGTTCTTCACAGTGAATCGCCATTGTTGTGGTCACCAACAACCCCCCTCTTTGTTTGATATTAGTAATAACATCAAGCAAAGGGGGACCCTTAACCAAAAATCCAAAAAATATTTTGTTTTAAAAATCTTTTGTATTAACTCCCTAAGAGCTATATCGCGTCGCAAAGGTAGAGAGAAGCGTTTTCCCAAAGCGCATAAATACACTGAAAAAGAGCGACGCGAGAACCCATCGCATCGCGTGCATTAAAAGCGCTCAAAAAGGGAAAACCTAAGGAATCGCCGACGACCGATATGCGACGTCGCACGTCGCAATGTCGCATAAGCAGCACAGAGTGATAAAGCGAAAACCTTGCGATCTTGCGATCTGCGATCATACAAAACTGCGATCTGCGATATTGGCAATTTGCGATAACACTTAATGACGTCGCAGTCCTCGATACTGCGATTCCAATCGCAGAAAGGACTCATCGCAAGAATTCTCCGGCATAAACGGTAAACCCAAAATTGAGCGTGCACCTTAAGGGAAATTAATGATCGCATGCTTCAATATCCAAGAATGATTGTATCGCGTTTTTCGAAGAGTCAAATCACGATGAGTGTCAGAATTACGCATTCATTAGAACTTAATGCTTTAATGTCAATCTTTTCGTCATTTCTCTTCTTCTTTGCGTAAACTGCAAGACATGTAACTGATATAAATCTATATGCAGGAAACATCTAAGGAAAAGAGGAAAGCGCCAATGGGGTAACAGAGAGAAGATGCCTTCGCAAATGGATGCCGCATGTAGCAAGACCGCGGATTCCAGAGTATCATCCAACAGGCGCTGATGAAAATAGACTATCTAAGACTCAGAGTCAAAGGCGCACAAAAGCAGCGTGTTTGCAAAAGATCTTGAAGCTCAGACTGGGTAAAGCAAAAAGAGAAACGCAAAAGAAGGAGGACGCTCCAGAAAAGCCTGGAACAAAGAACGGAAGCAATTCTCGATACAGGGGATTGTCCATACAACGCGACTCCTAACTCATTGAGTCATTCGCACGACCGGAAACCGAAATAGCAACAGCAGAATCAGTTCGAAAGGAACCTGGGTTGTACTAAGTATACACACAGCGAATACACCCAGCTAGAGAAAGGTTTTCGAGAATATCTTCTAGTCTGTCAGAAAGAGGTGCCAGCTCTTGTCATTTTTAATTTTCAAGCTCGAACAAAAGGAAAGGATAACCAACCGACTCTTTCAAGGCGAACAACGCATTGCTTACAACACTAAGGAGCAGATACAGAAACGATTAGAAATTAGATTTGATTTTTAGAAATAAATTTGCTTTTAGTAAAAGGGCGGTCATTTGAAGCCGTTCCCTAAATTTGTGTAATTAAGATTAATTAGTTAGTAGTATTTAACCCTTCTCATGGCATTTGGAGAAGGGTTCGGAAATTTGTCAAAAAACTTGTCCTCAGAACATGCACTTTTGCACCCTTGGAGGGGGTTTTTGATGAATGGATGGATCGAGATTTATTTATGTTTGCATTTTAATGTCTGTTACTGATGTTGCACTTCTGTACTCTTAGCAGATATTAGAACAAGTAGAAATAAATCGTTATTGCTTGAAGTTTATTAGTGAAATCAGTCATAAATGGTACTTTTATCTCTTGACTAATTTCTGCTTATATTCCTAAAGTGATATGCAGCTGAGTTCTTTATATGTTAATGTATGAATGTGTGTATTACCATTTGGCACTTCTGTACGGTGGAGTCATTTATTTGTGCTTGACATATGAATAACTAATTATGCGATATGCTGTTCACAACTGTTTTGCCTAACTTTTTATGCAGAATGGTTTATCTTAATGGATTTCTATTCTTATGATAGCTGAATGATCTTTATTACCAGCTATTGTTCGAAATCTTTTTAGATCGCATAATAGAAGAAAAATACCCCGGGTTAGCGTAGATTAGATGTATTGTTTTTCATTAGATTATAATAACATAGAGTTAGTTTAGAAGTTAGAATTAAATTAGCTTAAAATACCCCTAGATCAATACCATCAAACTCTACACACACACGCACCCCTCACATTGGGAAACTGGTCCCATTACCCCCAGTCGGACCCGCTACACCAAACGGGCACGGAGCCGCCAACCAGGTTCCCGACCGGGTGGGTATCCCCCTTGTTGTTGACCCGATTTCGGGGCCCTCAACAACTTACAAAGCTGAAATGAATTTAATTTTTGCTGCAATAAAGTGAGTTTGCATACTCAACTTTTCCATTCACCTTATTGGTAAAACCCTGCAACTTGCATCTCATTAGCAAAGAAATGCATCAAATCAAAAGACATGCAACCTTTAATTAGATAAGAATTCTAACCATATCTTACCAATCCCTTTCAAAGGTGCTTCCTTTGTCTACACATTGACATTAACATGTGAATCATCCTGTTAGCGCTTGAAATTTCACCTCAGGCTGAGAAAGGTAAACTTCAAGGCAACATCAAACCACTTAGCCTCGTAGCTAGCCCTATGGGGCAGGAGAGGGCTCTCTCCGGTCTATCTCAGTAAAGATCTTCAATGGGTGAGATGACCAATAGGAAAACACTGATTTTAGGCTAGTAAACTGATCAAGAGGTTTAAATTTGGGATTTTTAAAGTTTTGGTGGAAAATTGGGGAATGGCAATTTCGGGTGTGGGGATTGGACACAGTTTTCGCAGGGAGTTCTTTGGGGCGAGGTAGGAAACAATATTGATGCCTTTGATAGAGATGGATGGATGAGAATGACTGGTGAGGAGTTAAGGAGAGCAAGCAATAACCTTGAATTCCCCTTAAACAGTTGAAAACATTGATATTAAGCAAACTTAAAAGCAGAGCATGACAGTCATGAATTCTACTTTAACACTTCATTTGCCTAATTTGCAGAAGGAAAAGTAAGGAAATGATTCACATAACACACTTACAAGTACAAAGAGAAACACACCATCAATACATGTGACCACAAGAATCCCAAAAAGGACTGCAAAACCCTGGTCTTCCTTTGCCAAAAATTGCAGAGATACAATGAATAATACAATAAGAGCTTCTCCCTCAAGAGTCCAACCATGAAAATGAGCAAGAGAGTACATAATATAGATCATCTAACATCTTTCCCTGCCTCTAGGGGTCGAGCTCACTATCTTAGGAGTTGTTTCAACCAATTCTAAACTAAGCACTGGAAACTAGGCAGTCAAAACAACTTGCCTCTATAAACTTGGAAACCAATTCATTCATTTAATTTTCACCTATCTCATGAATGAATCTTCTAGAAGAGATACATAAGTGTAAAAGTGTCATAAAATTACATCATTTACAACAAGGAGGATAAAAATCAACTCCAAAAAGTCAAACATAGTCAAAACTGCGTTTTTCTGAGCTGTAGGCTGAAATCCTGAGCAATTTGCCTGACGGGTCGCGTGCCAAATCCTGATGGGTCGCGCGACGTTGAGAGCACTTTTGGGGCACTTCCAGGTCTCCAAATGGGGCAAGAGTAGGCTTGTTGGAAAGGTATGGATGTCTACTTTCCAACCCAAGTGGAATTTCTGAATTTGGTGGTCATTTACCCCTCCAAAATTGCAATCTCCCAAGACTGCTTTATGTGTGTCAAAAATGTGGCAGAAAGTCATTTTTTGCTTGTTTTTTGACTTTCTAGAGGCCCAAAACTTCATAAAATCTCTTGGCAATGGGTGAGCATGTGTAAATTTTCATGACAAATCCAGAAATGCTGAGTTTTCCCGGAATGGAGTAGCCAAATGAAAGGGTCGCGCGGGGGGTGAGACCCGTTGAGGGGACAAAACCTGTTTTTTGCCTGAAAAAACCAAAATGACCCAAAATGCTCAAAATTTCTTGGAATTTGTGTTGGGGCTGAGCTATTTAGTGCCATGCTCCTTCAAGGAAGCCTCGGCCAAGATGTGGAGGGGGTCGGACCTTTTTCTTCGTTTTTGTGCTTTGGCCAACCGCCTTTGGAGCACCTTCATTTTTGCCTTGCATACATGCATTCGGGCCCAATAGTGGTTTTTCATGTTCCGGAGCAGGCTCAACTTCTGGTGTTGACTCACGGTCATCACTTTGCTCATAGTCGGTTTCGGTTTCTGACATGGTTTCAGGGGCAAAGTGGCTGAAATGTACTGCTGCTTCTGCTTTGAAATCTGCTCTTTTAACTGTTTTGAAATGCTGTTTCAAGGGGACAAGTAGCACAAGGGAAATGTTAGGGAAGGGAGACTTGGAAGGAAAATTGGGAAAAATATATGAAACAGGGGTTAAAGAGAGGAATCATGACATCAACATCATCATACAATTTCATTTGCAAGGATGTTATGAGAGGTAGGGTTTAGGGTTTGATTTTTGATTTCTTAATATTTTTGGTAGGGAAATTAAATAACAGTGATAAGGGAGTAAGAAATGGGAGGTGGGAAAATGTAGGAACAATAGGAATGAAAAGGAATACCTTAAAACAACAAAACAAACCCTAGCAACTTTGATATTTTCAAGCAAAAGCACATGGAGTCTTTACTTGCAAATGAAGGCTTTTAAAATATTATCATGATCTTCTCAAGCTTTAGCAAACCATAATTTATATGATTGAAGACCTACCAGACAAGCTTGAATAATTTGTGGTCGCTTGGCAGCTTGCTGGTAATTTTCTGTGGAGGAAACCCTGATGGGTCACGCGCACTGCCCAACGGGTTGCGCGCCCTCAACGGGTCGCCTGTGTAATTTTTACACTGCTGGAGGTGCCCTGACGGGTCACGTGCCTTCAACAGGTCGCGCGCCAGTCTCGACGGGTCGCGCGCCTCCCAAACTCACCGAATTCACTCAAACGCTCTTGCAACTGATTTCTCTATCACTTGGATGCACAATGGAGCTTGATGGAGGGAAATAGAGCCTTTATAGCCTGGCTTTGAATAAATTTCATGTCACAACCCACTTTCTAATGTTTTTCCATGACACTTTTTAAACTTTGAATGTTGTTGTCTTTTTGGTTTCCTTTTGTCCTGAAATTGATTGATTTGATGTTTTTCCTTGATAATTTTTGCAGGGATAGCTTCTGAGGGGTCTTGGCAAGGGAGCCAGGGTTGTATGCTGTCCTTTGAATCATTTTGAATTTTTACAAGTTTTACAAAATTTTGTGAAATGACCTTGGCTTTAAAAACAAGGTTTTTAAATCCAAGGTGAAAATTAGCTGCACAAGATAGAATCTTTCGAAGAAACACTTTGAAAATCATCCCTCTGGCTTGCTGGGCACTTATTGACCTTCAGAGACATGACCTTGAAGACAAATTTGACCTAAACCCTAGACCTAGAAATTTTGACCTCAAGACAAGACAAATAACCTTGAAAAAGTTTAATGACTGAAACAACTTGATCCAGCAGTGCCAAGAGGGGAATAAAGACACCAGCTCCTCCATCAGGGTTATGGCATGCCTAATGGAATGCAAGACACTGCTGAGACACCTACTTATGCAAATGCAAAGAGCTTTGATCGCTGATGGAGGGCTACTAGACCGACTCTAACATTGGCTCCAATGGGGATGGTAGCTCCTTGGAGGTGCCAAGAACCGCAGATCTCTGTAAGAGCTAGACCAGTGCCTTTCAACCATTGGGCAATGGAGTCAAAAAATCAAGCTGAAATGCATGACTAAAAACTGATAAATCGACAACACAAATTGACTCTCACTCAACTAAAAACTGACTCAATACTTAAACACAACTGACAAACTGGAAATGATGCTCAAAGCGGAGCTTATTCATCACAACCTACCCTAACAGTTTCATTCATCACCTGATCAAGTGAAATGAAACAACCAATGCAACCAAGTAAGTATTCCGTCTGCTGTTTGAAATCTCCGCAAGTGCTCACTTATGAACAACAAAAGAGTACTACTGAAAGGCAACTCCCATGACAATTTAGAAACAGATCCGTTGAAAGATATGAATTCTCTATCCACCTCCAAAAACACCGCATAAGGATCTTGAAATTCAAGCACACTGGAACTTAGCTCATCCAATGGATTACTTCTCTTTCCTTCATACCATGAATGCAAACTTTGATCTGAGCCTTGTGACAAGACCTCTGCTAAAAATGACAAAGAAACCAGCTGCCAGATCAAATTCATATCAGCACATGTTTCAAGCTCACATGTAGTCAATGGAGAAAGACTTTGACTGCAAACCTCATCCAAAACATCAACTATTGGATCATGAAAAACTTGAAAAGACTGATGTAATGTATCCATTGAAAATGTATGACATCCTTCTAGTTGTTCATCTTTTTCTTGAGAGATTTTACGAAGATTCTTCCTTATAAACTGAAATGCTTCGAAAGAAAAGGGTATAGAATCTTCCTGCATCATCAAATCATGTATTTCATCTTCCACAGCTTCATCTGTAATTTTCCCTTCAATTTCATTTGGTGGCTGCAAATCTGATGCTACAGGCTGCTCAAGCATTTTGTTATCTGTCTCATCCTCAACATTAACACTAAGAGATTGCTGATTTGTTATAGGCTGTTCATTTGAAGATTTACTATGCAATCTACCCTTCAAAAACTGAAATTTCAAAACAGAAGGGTACGGAGTCGCCTTGAATCATTAAATCATGCGTGTCCATTTCCAAGTCTTCAGCTGCAACTTGACAATCAATGGCTTCCGGGGGTTGCAAATCTGAATATGTAAAGTCTTGAACAAAATTTTCATTGCTCTCAAGATGATTCAAATCAAGACTTGTTGACATTTGATTTCTGATTGCATGGTAGTTATCTCTGATGAAATGAAACGAATCAAAACAAAAAGGCAAATATCCTTCACTTACTTCAAACTTTGATGCACTTTCCTCAGCAATGTCATAGCTGATATGTGATGGCTGAACATTGTATTCAAGCTGCTGTAAATGAACTTTCTCCTCCCACAAACTAACTGCTGGTTTATCTACAAGATTAGCTTCTGTTTGGAGAACATAATCATCGTCATACTGATCAAACTGAGGCAAATCATCAGTATAAAAGACATCATCAAGCATGCAGGTCATATCAACAGTTCTTTCTTCGCCAAGGTGATCTACAAAACAATCATCATCAGATCTATAACAATTGGGATAAGAAACAAAATGTTTTGGATCAGCAACTTGTTCTTCTTCAATCAGCGAGCCTTGAATATCATAATCATTCCTTGCGGTGATCTTCTCCATCATCTTTTCCACTGCACTTACCAAAATGTCAAGCTTCACCTCTAGAGATGTCGATTCGGCCGGATCTATGTTTTTCATCTCTTCTTCTTTCAACCTTGCCCTTCGGATCAGCAGATGAGCCTCTACATTTACTGCACTGTTCTGCATCTCGTGAAGTGTTGCAATATCCCTTTCTCTCAGCTGAAACTCCATCTCCGGATCAAAGGCACCCGGATAGTGCAAGAGAGCAGATCTAGGAGAAGGTCTAATATCAACTGGCATCGAATAATAAACTTGGTTAAATCTGGCTAAAAACTGTTGTACTGTCTCCCCTGGCAATCTTTTCAGCTGGTTATACTCTTCTACAATCAAGAGAAGGTTCTGTCCGATCATCCACCAGTCGAGAAAAACTTTGACAAACTGCTGGAAATCTGAAATGCTTGCATCAGGCAGGGTTTTGAACCAACTCTTCACTTTATCTTGCAAAGAAAGAGAAAAAAGCCTAATACTAACATCTTCATCATCAACTTCAAAAAGATCTAGAAAAGTCTCAACATTCTGCACATGTTGCTCAACGTTGACATTCTTACTTTCACCGTCAAACCTCGGCAAGTATAGATCATAGTTTTTGGGGAAAGCATGGAGAACATAAGGTAAAACAAGAGGTTTATACCGATCTGGAATTTTACAAGGTATAGGGGTATGTACAGAAGGTATAGAATCAGTCTTGGTCTCTTGAGATTCATCAATCTGAAGATGGTCATCACAAAATTTAGAAGAAAGGTCTTGATCAAGCTCAAAGGTATGCAAATCTTTGGTATTCACAATCTTCAAAGGGAAATAATCAACTGCAGGCCGAGGATCTCTTCTCAAGCATAGTATACTTTGCAAAGCCTTCTTGACATTCTTGGGAAAAGAGAAGAAATAATTTATGACAAAGAACAAAATGTCTTGGATGAAATTCCAACTTGAATACCTGATCTGTTCATGTTGTCCTTTCATGTTTTTGCTGGTCGGGATCATCCTCCAGTGGAGTCTTTGGATCTGATCTCGAAAATGATTTTAGAGTCGCCAAGTGAATGATTTCAGCCTTTCAAGTGTCTGATCATTGTTCACCATCAACAATCAGATCTGAACTTGATACATGTACTGGGGTAAAATGCAAATGAAGTGCTCGTATTCACAAGCTCACGGAGATTGACTGAAGCAGCATTTATCTACTGCCACTTATGCAAAGCAAAAGCGTTTCGAAGGCTACCTGGCATAACTTCAGGCTCCGTCTAAGACTTATGAAACAAACACATCAATCCACAAACAAGTTTGTTCTCCCAAGTCAATATTACGTTACATGCATGTTTTAAAACAAATCAATCGACCCTTCAAGTCAATTACACATACATGTCCAATACAAGGAAATCATCAACATCCCTATGTTCATACATATCATGCTCATGTATGTATCCCATCCTTCAACTTTCTCTTAAGCACACTGTACTTACAAAGCTGAAATGAATTTACTTTTTGCTGCAATAAAGTGAGTTTGCATACTCAACTTTTCCATTCACCTTATTGGTAAAACCCTGCAACTTGCATCTCATTAGCAAAGAAATGCATCAAATCAAAAGACATGCAACCTTTAATTAGATAAGAATTCTAACCATTTCTTACCAATCCATTTCAAAGGTGCTTCCTTTGTCTGCACATTGACATCAACATGTGAATCATCCTACAGTACATTAATTATGGAAACTTCCTTTCCATTCTTGCCATTCTCTCTTTCCACCTTCTTCAGATTTTGTGGAAGCATTGTTGGATTCAGAGTCCAACAATTTTCAACAACATGTCCTTGCTTATGGAAGTAAGTGCAACACATGTGCATCTTCTTGACAACATGATTTTCCTTGTCGAGTGGACCTTTGGCTTCTTGTCTCCTTTCCTTCAATAGTTTCCTATACGTGGCCATTCTCTTCCAACATCTAAAAACACTATGGTTATTCAAACCACAAAAGGAACATGCAATTCTTTTCCCATGCTTATGTGGAAATTTATCATGCTTTACATAATCAAAAGGAATATGATTGAAATCAGATTTATACCTTTTTCTTTCACCTTTATTACCTTCATGAGGAGGTGAATCGAATGAAGAAGTGGCTTCCTTTGGAACACCATCGATCTCTTCAATGCTTTTAGAGATTTTACAACTCTCTATTTTAAGTGCATGCTTATGAACACCTTCTTCTTGCAAAGTGTGTTTAAAACTATTGCACTTCCCAAGAATACAATCTTTACACTCTTGAGGTAGAAGACCTGACATGATACTCCTTCTAGGAACTGTTTCATTTGCCTTCATGGCTACTTTGGAACTTTCTCCATAAGCTTGTCCATAGCCAAGACCCAAATACTTAGGCCTTTCCTCAACCATTACTGGCTCAACAATTCCCTGTGCATGTTTTCCAATCCTTTTCCTTCATAGCCCATTTTCGACATCAACTTGGACCCCATGCCTCTTGTATGCTTTTCAAATGAACCAACATAATCATTTTTAGAGGAAATTGAAGAAAAACTAGAATTGTTTACCTTTTCTTCAAGTTGATACTTGACTAAGGCTTCTCTGGCAACAAGGAGTTGTGTCTCCAACTCATGCATCCTTTCCAGGTTCATATTTGCAATATGAAGTTGGCTTTCCACTTCCTGCAATTTGTCAGAAAGCAACTGCTTCTCTTCCTTCATGGAATTCAACTGCTCTCGAAGTTTGGTGCTCTTCCTTTCATCCTCATACATTTCTCTCACCATATTCATCATGATGAACAAGTCTTGCTTCATTTCTTCATCAAAGAATCTTGTGAAGGAGGAAGATTTTGAGAACTCACTTGTAGAAGTTGTCATTATCGAAATGAACAAAAGAACTTCAACAAAATTCACAAAGAGCTTATTCAAGCAACCTTTAGCAATCAAACCTCTTGTGCTTCAAAGATTGCCTTGAGGTCCTTGGGGTAAGGAGAATGCCTTCAGCCCTTCTTCCTTCTTGTCCTTCTTGGACTTAGCTATCAGTAGCTTTCCCTTCACCTTTGAAAACTCAAACAATAGTCAGTCTACAAACAATCAAACAGTCAAATCCCTTGTACTGTTTAAACACCTTTCAAGTCAAACAAGCAATCTAAAGCTTTGTCAATCAAGCAACTATGCTCTACCAATTAAGCAGCTAGCTCTGATACCACATGATCTGAAATGAGGGTTTAATAGATTGTTATACTTACAAGAACCTCCCACTCCAAATCTTAACAAATATATGATCTAGCTTATGTTGACAATTACAGAATTAAGTACTTGAATTAGGTGTATGTCTTTGTTTATACTGTTTAAGTGCCTATTTGTTCATGTTGATATTAAAGACAAATAACAGTAAATGCAACAAATAGACAAACACACATAACAACAATATAATCTAGGAGTTCACCCTGATATCATGGGCTACGTCTCCTTGAGCTCTTGTCAACTTGACTAGGCTCTTTGGGATTATGGTAAAAGCTTCTTTTACAAGTTCCACACTCAACTCCAAAGGTTTACAACTGAACCAATGGGCTTAGAATACCATCTTATCCCTGGTTGTCCTTACTTTGCAAACAATAGGCTTTCTTAGACTTGATTCCTTCAATCAGAGCACTAAGCTGACTTGAGCTTTTGGATGGCACCAACTCCCTCAGAATTCTGCAACTATCTCTAGAACTCCTTCTTTTGTCTTCAACACATATCAGACACCAACAAACAAACTGATCATTTGATCATTTGTTGTTCTGAAACTTCCCTGTAGCTTCTTGGCTCTTAGAAGTCTTCAGATGCTTCTTAAAATCCCTCCAATGGATTTAGAAGGTCCTTTACAGCCGGAATTGACTATTGGATCACTGAGAATGAGCTCTGGTAGCTCCTGCAACTGCCTCCAACCTCTAGTGGCTTCTGAACTCTAGAATCAACCTTCTTGGATGGAATTCTCCATGAATATGGCTTCTTTAGCTTCTATGGATCATTCCATTAGCTTCAGAAGGCTCTCTTTAGTCTAGCAAGCCTCTTGTTTCACTCTCTCTGAGTTTTCTCTAATTCTTGGGCTCTGCCTTTGTCTCATTGGACTCTCTGGACTCCTCCTTTAAAACTATTTTGTGTTTGCTTTTATGTGGTATCTCCACCAATATTAGCAATCGCACCTAACTCCCACTAAACTTAGCATATCCGCTAAACTTTAGCCACTCTGCTAGGCTGACCGTCAGGTGTAGCCGTTTAACCTTACCGCAATTGTTGGGTGCACATATGTGCGATCTAACCCCGACGGTTACGGACATTAAGCCATAGAGCTTTTGCGATCGGGTTAATCCTAAACTGTCAATTTATCCCATCCATCGAATGACTATCATGTCGTCCGCTGGCCAACTTTCTCGGACAATCTCCACTGTTGACGTGACCCCGCTCAATCCGACGGACATCGCTCATATTGCGCATATTTGCTACACGAACGATATCTGACCTAGGGTGCACGATAAAAAATGGTTTTGCTCTGCTACGTGTCGCCTACTGAATGGAATCGTGTGCTCTTGGTCGATTACCGCCTCTAGCCTTTCACCCGTGCGATATACGTTTATTGCTTGGCCAATACTGCCCATGTGCTTTATTTGGATTTAATGAAAAAAGCGCTTTATAAAGTTTCACGCTTAAACAAAGGTTTTAGCGCTTAAGGCCAAATTTAACCCTTTAACACTAATTCACTTAGAACTGGTGGTCATGTACAAACATTTGTTCTTAACCTTTGTTCTTTAACCCTGGTTAAGGTCTTGGATCATTTTCTGATCACTAAGGATGGATAGCAACCTAATGTAGTGCTCCCATATATACTCGAAAGTACATGAAGGCCCAATCCGTGTTAGCACTGTCTAATGTGAAACGTACGTGGAATGAGGTATCGCACTCGGAATGTATCGCAGACAAGTTAGCAATAGCTGCTATTTTTTACGACGCTGGAACACGTCTCTAGCCTAGAACCTCTAAATGTTTTGCGTTAGGTGACAATGCTCCATTAGGTTAATTGATGTTAATTTTAAGTTGATCTTGATTAAGAATTTGCCTTTCAAGGTTCACCACGTGATGTATTTGAAATTCCTAGAATGCAACTAATATGATAAGCATTCTTTCCATTCAATTTTAACAATGAAAACCTTAGCTAGTAGGGATAGAGCAATCAGATTCTTTTAATCAAAGAGCAGAGAACACATCTAATGCAATTTCCCTAAACTATTCCTATGAACACACACAAACTCTTTCAATGCACAATGCAAGTTTTGCTTTTCAATTCCCTTAATGTTATGATGAACAAAAGGAAACTAATGCACATACAATCAATCAATCTTTTTGAAAGAACAAAGACTTTACGACAATTCCCCTTTCAAGAAAAGATTGATCGATTATAAAATAACTTTGACAATAAATTGATAGTGATAAAGAAATCATTTAAGAAACACTAAACAACCAAGGTCAAAGTAGGGCTAGCAAAGGAAACACAAATTGATTTTAGAGACACAAGCATCATTGATCTTTCAGCAAGTAGAAACAAAAGGAAATTTGGGAAAAATCAAGTCAAAGGAGTGATTTTTGACCTAAGGAGGATCAACGCAGCCTTGAATGGGAGACAGTGCACTTCAGAGCACTGTCCTCAAGCCAGGGCTGCTCTGCAGTGTTGTCTCTTGACCAGACCTGCGCTGGTGCCAGAGAGGCCATCCTAGGGGCTTGCAAGCACAATTTTTACCAAAAAACACTTCAAAAAAGGCTGAAACAAGATCAATGGAAGCAAGTAAAGTCTACTAGGGTGTACTAGGATGAAGGTAAACTACTTGGAATGATGATCGTTCCCTAGTGTGGTCACCAATTTGTTATGTGGAATTTTGCATCTACGGATAAACACAATTTCCCTAGGTGGGTAGCTACACCTAGAACAACAGATTTAAAGTGCTTAACCTTTTTCTATAGAAGATAAATAAGACAAGGGACCTACTTGTTATCTTTCACTTTCCCTTTGTCTCCTTTGTATGGCTCCCGTCGCTCCTTCTCGAACTTAATCTACTCGACAAGTACCTGCAATCATAAACAGAGGACAAAAACCAATCAAAGCAAGAGATCTATCTACTATAAGCAAATGGAATCGAAAGCATTTACACATATAATCATCACACATAAAGACAAGAATATGGGAAAAGGTGTAAACAACTTTATTAAGTAAAAGGAAGAATTACAACCATGAAGTCCGATCCATTGTCACTCTTCCAGCTTGGGTTCCAACCAACATCACATCAAAATCACAACACTCTGGCAGCATAACAATACTTGCTTACAATCTCAAACCTCACACCAATAGTATCTCCTTACAAATTCTCAAAGTCCAGCCCCTGATCACTTAGATGAGTGCTCAATTTATAGGAAAATGGAGGAGGTTTGGTCATAAATGAGGGTATTGAATGGCCTTCCAAACTTAGAGTTAGTTTCCATGGAGGAAGGGATGAGAGGATAGGAGGTTACTTAACTCATTCCCTATCCAATTTCGAGCTCATAGGAGATGATAAGTGTGGGAATCTTCTAGATGGCTCTAGAAGATAAGAATATTCCCAGAACCCTATGATGATTTCGCTCAATCTCGCCCAGCGTAGGTCAAAGTGGGCCTAAGTGCTCTGGAAAGTACCCTGGCATGGGCCTACTTGCACTGAAGCGCACTTACCCCTGACCAAGGTTGCGTTGGTCCCTCAAGGAGGCATTTCTGGAGGGCTTCAGGCCAAGAAACTCTCAGGGAAGGAGGCATTCAAAGTGATGACTTGTCTAGGGCATGTAGCAACTGAATTAGGGTTTGATGAGCCCTAATAGTATTGATATGAATGATGGGAGTGGTGCGACCAAATGGATCTGTAACAGTCTTTCCAATACAAGATTTTGTTCAAGATACAATACCTCATAGATTTTAGCTTGACAAATCTGGCTTTTGATTTTGATAATTCAGGAGGAGTTCTATGATGCTGTAAAACAAAAATGACATCCTTATACTAGTTTGACATAATGAATTTTTGTTCAACAGGGATCAGCTCTTCATCTGCAATTACATCTGAAATTTCTACTATAAAATTAATGTCTAGACAATCAAAATTTTACTGAGTCATCAACTCTTCAAATCCTTTCCTTTCACCAACTTTGTAGGTTTGATCTCCAAATCATATTCTAGCAAAGTGGAAATCCACTTACTTCTCTTACCATATGGATAAGCTTGAGTTAATATGTCTTTTACTACAACATTAGGTACGAAAGCAAAAATGTGTGAATGGATAACATATACCCTCAAATCTTTGAGTGCTTTCACCAAATAATAAGCTTGTTTTTCCATAATGATACTTCAATTCATAATTTCCAAGTGTCCGACTGAAAAAGGAGTTACGCTGTTCATTACCTCGCTGTTTTTTCTACAATAATACTCCTGCAATTGTATGTTCCGAAGCAAAAGTAAAGACCATAAAATCTTTTGAAAAATCAGGATTTATGAGTAGTGGAGCTTGAGTAAGAGCCTTCATTATCTCTTCAAAAGAATGTTTAGCCTTCGATGTCCACTTAATATTACAATCCTTCTTAAGCATCTTGGTGATATGCTTCATAATTTCTGCAAAGTTAGGAATAAATCTTCTAACAAAATTCACCTTGCCTAAAAAAGATTGAATTTCTTTTATGTTTCTGGGCAAGTCTATCTTTTGAATAGCAGCAACTCTACTTGGATCAATTTTAATCCCTTCCTTTGATATTATATGACCCAATAACTTTCCAGATGTCAAAGCAAAAACACTTTTCGTGGGGTTCAGAGAAATACCAAATTTTTTGCATTTTTGAAGAATCTTTTCCAAGTGCTTGAGATGTTCCTCTTCCTTCTTTGAAAACACAGTGATGTCATCCAGATATACAACCACAGATTTGTCCTTTTCTTCTGCAAATGCAATATCCATGGCCCTCTGAAAAGTTGCTCCTGCATTCATGAGTCCAAAAGGCATCTTGGCATACATAAATGTTCCCCAGGGCATGGTAAAAGTTGTCTTCTCTTGGTCATTAGGATGTACCAATATCTGATTATAGCCTGAGAAACCATCTAGCATTGACATCCTTTGTGATCCTACAATGTTCTGTAGTATGTAATCCATCTTGGGAAGAGGATAATTATCCTTTAATGAGGCTTTATTCAAGTTTCTGAAATCAATACATATCCTGATCTCTCCATTTTTCTTCCTTACAGGAACCAAATTAGCCAACCAACTGGAAAACCTCAATGGAACTATGATCTTTGCTTCAAACAAATTTTTAATCTCCTTTTCAATCAATGGTAGAAGTAGTGGATTAATCCTCCTCAACTTTTGTTTAAAAGGATTTTCATTTTCCTTTATTGGTATTATATGTTGTATGATACTAGGATCATAACTTTTCAAATCTACATAACTCCATGCAAAGACATCTATGTATCTTTTCATCAAATCAACATATTTTTGTTTTACCTCAGAAGAAAGATACTTGGACAACTTGACACACTTAGGATTATCTACAGTACCAAGATTACAATTTTCGACCTCTTCATCATCAGATTTTATCTTAGGATTCTTGGCTACATCATTCTGGTCAAACAATTTTTCAAGAGGAATCAACCCTTTAGGAATACAATTGTTTTTCAGCTGAATGACTTCTGTACTGGCTTTGGTTTCAACAAACATATTTTGTTGGTCAACATGAGTAGTTTCAAATTCTTCTTTCAATTCTAGAATGTTTTTGACTTGTTGATCATTGTCAAATACCTGCCAGTTTTTTATGTTATCAGGAATGGCTGGCCTATGTTTGATTTCAATCTCATATTTCTTGCTAGAATGAGTTGGAATTGTAAATTGGCTGGCTGAAACAGCTAAGGAATCTGCAATATTGTTCTGTTCTCTAGGCCTGATTGTGAAATTGTGTTCTTCAAAATTTTCCAGTAACTCAAGAATTAAATTTTTGTATGCTCTCATTCTAACATCTTTGGTTTGATAGGTGCCATTTACTTGTTTGATGACTAACTCAGAATCACCAAAAACTGAAATCTTTTTAGCACCTAAGTTTTTTAAAGCTTCTAAACCCAAAACCAAAGCTTCATATTCTGCCATGTTATTGGTGCAATCAAAATTTAGTTTGTAAGAGAAAAACTTACTTTCATCTCTTGGGCTGATTATCCAAATGCTAGCACCAACTCCATCTCTTCCAGCAAAACCATCAAAGCTCATGTGCCACCAACCTTCTCTGTCAATTTCATCAACTCGCTGATTTTCTGTTTGTTGATTTTATGTTTCATTAGTGATTCCAGTGAAAATAATAGAGGATCCTAACTTTGTTTCCACTGCATAAATTGGAAAATTTTGAGGTTTTTCTTTGTTTTTGATCATATATGTCGTTCTAGATTCTCGATATAATCTTCTCTTATCAACAAAAATAGGGATAGTGGCATTGGACATGTCCATTTGTATGGTTCCCTTGATTTTAGCAGCCCATGATCTAGACAACAACATGCCAAACTTTAGTGGAATATCTGCTACAATTATGTCCATCATTACAGTTTTAGCAGGAACTTGAGTTAAACCAACCACCAGATATTTGATTAAGCCTATACATTGATTCCTTTTAGAATTAAATGAGAATAAATCTTTGTAAGGTCTAGTAATGTCCAAGCCCAATCTTTCCATGATGACCTTTGGCATTAAATTGTGAGATGCCCCTGAATCTAACATAGCATTTTGTAATGTCATGTCATGAATATTTAAACTTACATAGAATGGTGGTACTTCTTCATTTTGTTCATCTTCCACTCTTGGCCCTAAGAAAATGGTTGGATGATCTTCTTGCAGATTTAGAGTATCAGAGGGTCCAACTTGAGTGTTAAGCATTTTCACAATTTGATTCCTGTATTCTGTAACTCTCAATATTTCTCCAAAAGGGACAACAATTTTTATCTTTGAAATCTCATTTTCAAGGCTAAAAACTAATTGAGTTTTTTCAATTTCTTTCCCAGGAACATCCTTCTTTTGGACCATCTACTTTCTTAGGCTGATTCTTATTAACAACTATAGGGACATTCCTATTCCTCAAGTTATATTGCTTTTTCATCTCGAAAATGGCATGATGATATCCTTTCAGGTAATCTGATTGTTTTTTAGTTTCATCAATACACATGTCATTACTAGATTCATCATGCTCTTCTTTTGTTAAAAACATCCATGTCTCATCCTCATCTAAACAATGTATGATGTCTTGTTGATTTTCTGCCTGCATCTCTTCTTCATCAACTAGATAATACTGAAAAGGAGGTCTAACTTGCTGATCGGGCTGGTTTCTTTGTTCTCTGGTTCTT
Organism: Pinus tabuliformis; assembly: GCA_031772625.1. Taxonomy (NCBI): domain Eukaryota; kingdom Viridiplantae; phylum Streptophyta; class Pinopsida; order Pinales; family Pinaceae; genus Pinus; species Pinus tabuliformis. The sequence continues at coordinate 1,098,188,463 of CM062817.1, forward strand.
TGTTGAATCCGAACTCTCCTAAAATTAGGGTTTATTATCTATGGTTCTGGTTATGCATCAGGAGGATTATTTTTGAGTTTTAGTTTGTCCATAAGTTTCTCCATGGTTTTCATCATGCTATCATATTTTACATATGAAGACGAAGAAGGTTGATCTTCCTCCTTTACTCTTGCTTTCCCAATCTTTGTCCTTTTTGTTGCAACCATGTTAACCTCCACCTTAACAACATCATTTTGCATGTCAGCCAAAGTGGCAGATTCTCTCTCTCTTAGAAAAATGGAAAACTCATAATCAAAAGCTTCAACATAATGCAACTGAGCAACCCCTAGGGGAGGTTTAATATGAGCAGGAATGGAATTATACACTTTGTTAAACCTTTTTGTAAAGTCTTGAACTGATTCATTACTTTCTTTCTTCAAATTATTATATTCGGTCAATGCTTGAATAGGATTCACCTTACTCCCCCATTTCCTTACGAAAGTGTCTTCTAATTTATCCCAATCCTATATACTTCTTAGGGTTAAGGCTTTAAACCATTTTCTGACTTCACCAATGAAACGTTATACAAACAATGTCATTTTAACAGCTTCATCATCTGCTTCCTCCAAGTCTATGAAATCATTAAATTGGTCAACATGTTGTTCTGCAGTAATTCCCTCCTCACCTCCAAAAGTTTTTATTCCAGTGGAATATCCTTGTGGTAGGTCATGAAGTTGAACAGGTAAGATAAGAGAAGCATATCTAGCAGGGCCTATAAGAGGTGGAGGAGGAGGAACTCTTGCCATTGTAGAAGTAACAACAGAAGATGTACTAGTAGAAACTACAACTGGTGGGGTAATTATCAAACTAGTATGAGTGGTAGTAAAAGCATATGTGATTGTAGGAAAATGAGTTACATGGATCTTCAACTCATAAATAAAAGAACTCTGCTCAAGTAAAGGAATACCAACTCTTCTTTTCAACAATAATTCAAAAGGATCAAGCTATTTTAGTTTTTCTAAAGACTCTTGTTCCAATAATAATTCTAGTGTGTTAGTTTCCTAAAACCTTTCTTTATCTTCTTTGAAAACAATAGTTGTGGTATCTACCCCTAATATTTTTAGATCTAGGACAATTTCTGTTAATTCATTTTCTGATTTAGACCTAAAAAGTGTTTGCTCAAACTTTTCATCAAATTTTATGCCTTCAAAACTTTGAACACCTCCAGGGGGTAAAGATGAAGACCTAAAAAGATGTGGAGTACTTGATTTTGATGAGCTAGCAATTTCTTTGAGAATTTTCTCTGGATCGTCAACTATCTTTGGTGGAGTTGGACCTGGATTGCTCCTTGTATAAATCTTCTTGGGAGCCACCTTTAAGTTGAAAAAGTCAATGAAGTCGCCAAGGTAGAAGTACAAACTTGAAATGTCTGATCTCCTGCTACCTTTAAGAGCTCAGGTACTTTGAAAAGAATCACCCATGATAATAAAACTTTCGAACTCTATCCATGATAACATATTCCATCCAAAAAAACTATATAGATAAAACATCTCTTATACTTACTCAACACATATATAGATCAATTGTATTATGTATTGTCGAACTTTATCATACAATTTATCAAATCTATGTGCATAAAACATATCTCTCCCATGTTATACATATTATATTATTATGATCAACTACATTATATATCTTTTTCAATTTTCCACCTAAAAAATAATAACCATTAGAATTTACCCTTTTCTATGTTGCTTAAAGCTTCGATAAATTCTTCTTAAAAGCCATTTACACCGAGCATATCTTATCTAATACTCCATACTTTTAAAGCAAATATTCTTGAAAATATTTTTAATGAGCTTCGACATTTTTGGTCATGGATTTTTAACAAAAATGTAATGTTTGTGTACTCTAAACACCTTACAAAATTCATTGATGTAGTTAATAAGAATATCGTAAGATTCTTCAAATCTTAAAATTCAAATATGCTTAAGGTATTCAAAGTAATAATGGGTAGTTTCATCGCCATCTTTAATCCAATGCAAACACTTTTGAGTACACTAACATGGTATTACACTAGTTTATTTTTCTTGGTTGGCGATTTATATTAAAAAGAAAAGTATTATAAATTTGAATTATTATGTCATTGCCATAGCAGTGACATCTAGTGACTGGGTTGTATTATTTCTGCCAATACAAGTATTTTAAAGCAAATATTCTTGAAAATATTTCTAATGAGCTTCGACATTTCTTGTCATCAATTTTTTAACGAAAATGTAATGTTTGTGTACTCTAAACACCTTACAAAATTCATTGATGTAATTAATAAGAATATTGTAAGATTCTTCAAATCTTAAAATTCAAATATGCTTAAGGTATTCAAAGTAATACTGGGTAGTTTCATCACCATTTTTAATCCAATGCAAACACTTTTGAGTACACTAACATGGTATTACACTGGTTTATTTTTCTTGGTTGGTGATTTATATTAAAAAGAAAAGTATTATAAATTTGAATTATTATGTCATTGCCATAGCAGTGACATCTAGTGATGGGGTTGTATTATTTCTGCCAGTACAAGTATTTTTTCTTATTTACAATGTTCAGCCTTAAGTTTTGAGTTTTTATAATGAATGACATCAACTCATTGTTGCATGCCCACTCCATTTTTCGAGGATGGACATAAACGATAGGAAACATGCTCTAGTTTTCAAAGTGTACAGTCCTGTAGCACTATCACTCTCCAATCTTTTCATAATGCTAGAAGCAATTATCTCGCTGTCAATCCGAGTATTTGTAGTTTCACAATTTTTTGTGGGTGGTTGGTTAGGGTTTTACGTGCAAATAAGAATTTGGAGCGGTGGTTCATCTTCTCAAAAAAATGAGGAAGGCTAAGAAATGGCTTCCTCTCGCAAGGGAAGGAGCCAAGTTTGTAGTTGCTTTTACAATTTTCATGTTATTTTCTATAGGTCTCCTAAGCATATATCTGGAAATGCTAGAAGCAGAGTATGAAATCCTTAAACTTCCTCATAGTATTATAGATCTCTGATTACTTAAGTAAGTTTCATATGTTGCTTTGACTTATTTTTATTGAGGCATCATCATTTCTATCTTGCATGAATATTCTTGAATCCTCATTTTTCTTTTTCTAAGATGCCTTTAGTTTGAAAGTTTGGAAAGTTTGGCACTGATGTAGTAGAGAGCTTGAATGAAGGACTAAAGTTTCTTTCTCAAATATTCATTAATTTTATTTCCAATCAAGTCCTTATCAATAAATTCTAAGTTAGTACCATGTATGCCTTAATACTTTATATAAAACTCAAGTTTTCAAATGAAATTGTAGCGATATAGTGGATCTTTTAAATATTGTGGCAATCAAGACCAGTTCGTTCTATTGCAAGATACTATTGAAATCTCCCTGGGCCCTGTATCTCTTGATTTTTTATTATGAACTTATAGTTTGAACCTTGAAATTCCATTTTTAGGAAGAGTTTTTTAGGGCTGAAACAATACCTTCGAACCCATTCTCAACCAAGTTGCCTTCACCTAAAGCATATTTACAGATTCCCTTACCAACTTTTGAATCCAAAAGATTTCATCACACTTTTCAAGAGTTATTAAGGATGTGTGATGCTGATTGTCAATGATTTTAAAGGAAGATTGGTAGCTTCAAAAGGTTCAGGGCATTGAAATCATTGGTCATAAAAAGATTCCGTGAGAAGGCTTGAGTTCTAGAAAACTAGAAAAGTTGTCAAACTTCCTGGTCAAGATTGTTAGTGCTCTTCTTTTACTAGAAAAAGCAAATTTCTAACCTAACAATTCTCATAAATAAATTATCTCTTGATATGTTACTTGGCCCCCAAAAATGTTCCTTTGTAGAACTTAATTGTGTAATTGAAAAATGGCCTCAAAAACACACTGCACGGAAAGTTACAGATTTATAGATTTTCTGTATATAGATATTGTACTCTTTTAGGAATAAAAGAAACCATATAATAACATAACCAATTTTGTCATTGTTTTTCTTGTGAGACAGTTATGTCTTCCTCTGATAGAAGTGATTATTCATCATCTGCTCAACAATATATCTTCTTACTTATCATTTGTGCTATGTTTTTATGGGACACTGCAACCCTTTTCTTTTCTTTGTGTTATTGATTTGCTTGAATGAATGAAAAGAAGGATGTTAAATAAACAAACCCAAAGACATGATAAAATGAGTCTATTCGTTTCGACACCATCCTGAGGCTTCCTTATCTTTTTAAGTTCTTTATCCTATACCTCTTGTCAAAAGGGTTCGTTATAAAAGTGAAGACCAGAGTACTCTATTTCCAATGCATCCATATGACCTCATACCATGGTTAAGTTCACATATTACCCATTACTAGGTATGGTGATTTGGTGCCTAATATATGTGATCCTTTTAGTCCAAGTGAAGAGAGTTGATGAATTTACTCGAGTTTTTGCCATCATATCACTCGTATAAGTTTTTTACAATGTTTTAAGTGTTTTGCTGAGTTGAACATGAGTGTTTGGATGGGCTGAATAGTCAAATTGCATAACTATTAGAAAAAATGTTACGAATGGTTTGGGAACAATTTGGGAACTTGGATGTGAAATGGGAATGATTGTGATTGTCATGTTTATTTGTTTGATTTTTCTATTATGTTTTTTCCTCTATTCTGGCATTAGGTTTTCAGTTGAGTGTGAATTTTTTTTTTAGTATGTGCACTTCGACCATTAGTAATGTAGGTGGGTTGTTTTCTACATTCTGCATTGTGCAAGTTGTAAATAATTGTTTCGGTGTGTTCTAGATGGTGGAAAAGTATACTACTTGAAAATGTCACAAATTGGGTGTGGTTTCAAAAACCTATAGTTTGTCTCATCTGGGTTTATATTCTTAGCTTGTACATGTTTGCATTGTCAACAAGCAATGTTGTATCTACATATTCAAATAATTGTCTCATACATGTAGAATGGAACATTTAAATGCATTTTTCTATTAAAGTGTTTCTTATTTTATTTTATTTTTTCAATTTTAAAATATAGTAATTGTTGATATTTCAATTTGTAGAGACCAACTTGCAAACTGTACTAGAGACTACACAACTTAGTTTATACTGGGTATTGTGCCATGTGCATTTTATGCAGACATTTATGTTTCCTGGTACCATATTCTTGTCACTGCTAGCAGGAGAACTCTTTGGAGTAACCAAGGGCATGACCTTGGTTTTATTTGTTGCAACTCATGGTGCATCATCTCGTTATTTATTGTCAAAATTGATTGGGAGGCCCATTTCTTTTTGGTTGTGGCGAGAGAAACTAATATTTTCCCGAGCTCAAGTATACGTTTTATGTACTTTATTAGATACTTACATACTATATGCATATTGACAATAGTGACACATCTGCTAACCTTCCCAATACCCTTTTTTTCTCTGGCATCCTATTTAAGTCTCATATGTAATTATTAGCTTCTAGTGGGAGAGGGGGGAATTGAAATGCCTACATTATATAGGAATGCTCTACTTAATTTATAGCTAAACATGCAAGTGTTGTAGAAATTTATCATTGATGTCATTGGTGTCATTAGATTATCTTATGCTATCTCGAGGAGAAAACTGACCACCAACTACTTGGAAACACCTATTATTAATTGTTATAGAGTGGTTGCACAACCTTTTGCTCATTAATCCTTGAAATGCCAAAATTTAGTAACAACTATAGTTAATAAAAATATGGACTTGTTTTATAACTCTTATGATATTAGGAAATACAATTCCAAAGTTTCATCTATTATTTTTAACTTTGCCTACACTTTATTGTAGGTAGCTCTACACATGGAAAGATTGTTGAACTATATGATCTTCTTAAGGATAATACAAATGTTACCAAACACTTTCATAAACTTAGCATCACCAATTGTGGATGTACCTTATCACATTTTCTTCTTTGCAACATTATTTGGTCTTCTTCCAGCTACCTATATTACAGTTCAAGTAAGCTACTTCATCTATTGAAATTCACAATTACTGGTTTATATGTAGAATTTCAAGTCCCCAGTTCATTTTTCATGTTGTTTATGCAAAGCTCTTTTTCACAATCTAATTATTGTTTTAGAACTATTCACAACTTCACATGTTAACTGTAATTTTTCCATCTTGATGATTTTAATATATGTTCCTTAGTAGATTTTAAACTACAAGATGATTATAGTTACTAACCAGTTTGTATTGCATTGCTTAGTAGTTTATTGTTTAGATGCCCTATATCGAGAGCTTTGAATATGGTATATGCCACTTGTCAAATAGCAGCTTCTTGTCTCTATAATACTTGTCTCTCTTGGTAGAAACAACGATCTTTTTGTTTTCATGCAAATAGTTCTAGGGAGGTTGTCTTTACATATGTGATTATGATGATTGCTACCAAACTACCTATTCAATAATTCAAATCCATGTATTTTTAACAACAGTTGAGTTTAAAATTTGGATGGATTGATAAAATAGAATGGTTTTGTTAGTAATTTTTGTATTTCTTTAGTGAAATCATCAAATATCAATAAGCAGGACAGAACGTGCACTGATTTTCAGTTGATTATTGATATATCTAATTTTGAGATTTCCTTAAACTGTTTAGTAAGTTGGATGTATAATTGATTTGTTACTGTTATTTTTGCAGACTCGTCTAACTCTTTGGGAGTTGAGGTCTATGACATATTTGTATGATTTTAATACATTTGCTGTATTATTTTTTATTGGCTTTGTAATTGTTGCTCCTACAATTATAAGCAGGACACAGACGCATGAATAAAATGGAGTTTATCTAAAATTTTAGGTTGTTGTTTATGCTATGGTTGGTACAATGGGAATTAATTTGGTTCTTTAGCCCTCGACTAGGACAACCTAGTCATTGAAAATTGTTCCAATTAGGTAGATTCAGAGGGCCTGTATAGGATGTTCAATTACATTTATCAAGGAAATATTTTGCAAACTTTCTTGAGATTTCATTGATTTATGTCCTGTGTTTATTGGGCCAGTTTTGTTGATAAGCTATCTTTTTCACGGAAACAATAATCATGCAATTTTGAAGACAACCCTTCTTATGCATGCTTTGTAGCATGATTTTCTGATCTGCCATCACAACATCTTATACTGCTTGATTTGTTGTTTGCTATATGAACACACTTAGTTTTTGGATTTGAAGGTAAGGGTGAGAGTATATAACTAACACATATTTAGTTTGCTACATAAATCAACAAATTGATGATGTTGTTTTGCAGTTTAGGCAGTTTTGACAATGTGGTGTTAAATTTTCTTTAAGTGTTCTTACAGTCCAGGCACTTTACAATTTCGTGCTGTGCTGACATCTTAGCAATAGCGTGATACCAAGGATGACTCGCCTTTTTTCGTTTTTGTTTTGAAATGTGGATCTCATATTTATAATTAGGAAATTCACCTCATCTATTTAAACTTAGGCTTTCAATTTGTACTTGCACATTTGTTCAAGAATGTTACCTTTGCTTGGGACTTTGGTTCGAAAGTAGAGAGTGAAGGATCTTGAAGATGGGATATCCCATGAATAGTTTTATACTGTGTTATGGATGTGGATTCCAACTTTATTTGTTTAATTTTTATTTTTTATATGGACATTGGAGTTAACGTATTTGGAATGTCTTAGAAATCTCATACTCATGTTTATGACTATTAGTGAAATATGTGGATCATGGTTATACAATTTCTACATATATAGCAAGGACTTTTGAACTTGTTCAAATACATGCAATTTTTGATGACTTTGCTTATGACCTCATAATTTAGAGTGAGAACTCAATTATGTTCAACAAGTATTTTTGAATTTAAATCAAAAGTTTATGCTCAATCAAGCCGCCCCATGTTTATCTTTTGTTTTAGCATTTCAAGGTATATTTTAGATTTTTAGTTTTTTGGCTTGAAGTTTGCATCTCGAAGTCTCCATTCCGATAGTGGTGACTCTAATCAGAATGCATGTTAACTTATTGGGACTTTTATTTTACAAAATTGAGTTGCGGTAAACTTAATTCATATTCTTTTTGTCGATACAAAGAGCTAGTAATAGTTTTCAAATTCTATCACTTCACAATTAAAGTCGTGGAAATCCATGGTTGCGTGTACAACTTTTTTTGAGAAATAAAGTATGTAATCAAAATAAAGTGGCTAAACAAAGACATATCTTTATAATAGACAAAGATATAAAAAAATGCACATATCTTTATAATACACAGATATTTAATTTGTAGTTTGGTATTATATTATAGTGAAGGTTTAATTTTTGTTTTGTTTTAGATTATATAATTTTAAGTAAATTACTAATTTGTTTTGTTATTTAAAATATATTTTTATTATATACACTAAAATTATACAAATTAAGTAATTCAAATTTATAATTACAAATAAGTTTCAAATTAACTTCAACAACATAATGAGGGTAGCCACTCGTCCTCTGTTGATGCCAGCAACCGAGATACGTAAGAGGATGCGGCCATATCTATTACTCGCTCTTTGGTGCAAGTTTTAGCTCCAGTCACCCTGGATATGATTGCAGACCAATTGCACCATGTCCAACTAAATATAGATATTATGAGGAACCAACGCTACGAGGATTGGAATGAACTGGTGGCTTACATCAATGATGTACAACATGTCCAGAATGAGATCCTGGACAATTTGGAAAGCCTTCAATGAAAACACTAGTGCACCAACGATCACCTTCACACTCTAGGCGCGAGGATAAAACACATTGACTTCCACATGCATGATCATGCAACTCTCTTTGTTGCCCCTCCTATTTTTTCGCCCAATCCGCCTCCTTGAGAGGTTGTTTCTTATTGTAGATGTGGCTCAATTTTGGTAAATGTATGGTATGGCCAGTAGGCCAAGTGGAAATAAATTCTGGTATTGGGTGTAACTGTTTTCCTCTAGGCCCTATGCTCTCTAAATTTGTCTGGCATGAGAAGAAAGGGTCTTTGGAGATGAATTTTGTACTTAGTTTCCTTTCGATAATATAATGCAAGCTTATTGACCGACAAAAAAAATAATTCAAATTAACTAAAATTTTAAAAATCCGAAACTTTTAAGAATATGACATTCCGTGGTACGAAGTTTATATATATATATATATATCCTCTACAACCTTTGCTAAGTGGCGACTGTAACAATTACTCACATGCCCATTCACGAGCTATATGCGCGACATGCAGGTGGAACTGGACATTCCCCTTTATGTGGATTTAATTAGTATTAAATGCCCATAATGCTTTATGCGGATTTAATTTAGTACTGCGAGTAGTGACAATGGTTTTTTCCTCAAGTGTGTAATGTCCCCTAATAATAAAAAAAAATAATAAATCATAAATAATATAATATAATATCAAAATATAAAAAAATAAATGATAAACAATAAAGAAAATATAATAATATTAAATAAATAAAATAGTAAGTAACAATACTAGATAAGAAAGAATTAAATTAAGATAACTACAAAAATAAATAAAGTTATCAAAAAACAAAAAAGAATAAAATAAGAAAGAATTATATTAAGAGAATTACTAAATTAAGTTAAACTTAAAATAAATAAATAAAAGTTGCATATTGACACATGGAATAAGAAAGAATTATATTAAGAGAATCACTAAATTAAGTTAAACTTAAAATAAAGAAATAAAAGTTGCATGTTGACACATGGAATATGTGCATGTGGTTCCCCTTCCAATGTTTGCTTTATTTAATATACGGTGAGGAAGATGAGAGATCATTCCATGATTCTATCATCCATTCTCTTGGGAGAAAAGTGCTGTGAGACAAATGATTTCCTAGCAATAGTACGTTGATTGAGGGCTCGGGGGTGGCCAGTTGTAGCAAGATTTTGTGCAATTGAGCCTATGGTTGGGTGGAGAGTCGTCTTAAAAACTTTGTTGCGTTTAGCAGGTTTCAAATAACGTTCAACTCTGAAATCACAAGTAAGGAATATCATTGCCACAAGTAAGTTGTCTATGCTCATATTTCCGAAATTTTATGTTAAATAGTTGATAAATTGTGTGTTGATTACAAATCGCATAATTAATCTAATTAATTGTATGTTTTAATTTCGAGATTGTTACATATGGTATTAGAGCGGGTTCAATGCTGAGTGACCTCGAAAAATATTAAGCCTATAGAAATGTAAAAACAATAAAAATAAAAATATTAAAATGGTTAATGATGGAAAAAAATAAAAAAATCGAGCGACACGCATGAGGTGTGATTAAGTGATAAGTTTCACTCGAATTTTTTTCCTTTCTAAATTTTATATCGTCATGATATAATGAGTATTTTTTTTTCCTTTCTAAATTTTATATCGTCATGATATAATGAGTATTTACTTTTTGCGGAGTATTTAAATGTAATAATTTTAAGAATATATAAGAGTAATGGATATTTAAAAATAGTATTTAAATTTGTTATACTATATGAAAACAAATTATAATATATAATTTTTATAGGTTATTTTTTTATTATCGAAATATATATATATATATAAAGAGCCCTATATTATTTGAAAATAATTAATGCCCCCTTCCTCCCCGATATGAAGATTTGGTGGGTCCCTTGTTGTGCTAGTTCCTTATTTTTCCTTTCTTGCGATGACCAATCTTGAAACCTAGTTTATGTGGTAAAACCGTATTCTCAATAACCATGGATCTTGTTTATCATAATAATAATAATAAATATATATTTATATATATAAATCCAAACGCCTTTGACTGCAGGTTTTCCAAAAGCCGATGCGGCTAAGGAAACGTCAACATTGAATGCCGTTGCGGGTAAAGAAATGTAAACATTAAAGAAAGGTCCTACCGGGATTTGTACCCAGGTTGCTGAATTCAAAGTCCAAAGTACTTCCAAAAACAGACTCAACAAAACCACGACTTTTAGTGCACACAACAATTCGATCCCAACTCTATTGTTTTTCTTCAATTTTCTCAAATGAAGTGGTGGTGAAATATAAATGTTTAAGAAAAGGTTGTATTATGTTGAATAATTTTAAGTAAATTTAAGTTAGTTTTATATGTGATAAGGGTTAATTTAATGAGTTTAATCATTTTAAAATATATTAAGAATTAAGGAAGTCTAAAGTCAAAGCTTAATTATGGTTATTGCAAAAGTGAAAGGTTGAAAGTTTAATAGTGGTTATTACTTCAAAAGGAAAGATTGAAGTGTATCAATTTTTTTGTATTACTTTTGCTTTTGCATGAATATATTATTAATTTAAAATATGATTTTGTGGGTGGTTAAAATTTTGTAATTGACATTCGTGTAGCAAGTTAGTCATATTGTTTAAAATTATATTGATACACTATGGTATTATGTATGAGGTTACGGTTCTAGTTATTGTTATGTCAACATATAAATGTTGAAGTATAATGTTGTGATGATGTTTTGTGGTGTGATGGTATGTGGTAATTGGACATAATTCTGACGAGAGGGTAATGATGCATATGTGGTGCTTATTTATTTATTTTGTTATGATAATGATGTTGTATGTTTATGATGAATATGATATGCATAGGGATTTTGATGTCATGTTGAGGTATATTGACAAGTGGTTCATTTATTATGCGATGATATGTTTTTTATGCTGATATGTTGATGTTATAATTTATGAGAGTACTTTATGTGGTAATCACATGTTGATTTCTCGATATGCAAGAGTAAGCAATACTTTACTATTCAAAATGTGATGATTAACAATGATGTTATGTTATCACGATGAAATGCAAGGATTGGCATGTGGATTATTTCTATCATACTATGGTTATTGCTAATGCATTGGTTGTATGTTGAGATGTGGTGATGGACAAGAAATCTACAAGTGGGCCAAGAGGGCTAGTTTATTTAATGATCTCGTAGGAGCCCATACCTACGAGGGAGAATATGTAACACCATATGGGTTGTGAACAAACTCAATCAACACTACATATGTTAGTGGTTCCTTTGTTTTGTATAGCTCTTGAGGGGTTATGGGACCATCTTGAGGAGGCCAAGTGCTTGATATTGTAGGCTAGGTGCCTAGTATTGGATTAGGATGCCGAAGTCTAGTGGGGGTGTAAGGACTTCGATGCCTGGGGCTGTGCACCTTAGTAGTTGTGAAGGGAGTGGGCTAGCCTTGCGAGATGCTTGGAGCCATTGAGTACCGTACCAGATGTCTACCTTGGGGCATATGAGGTCTAAGTTAGGCACGAGCCTTGGGGTTAGCCTTGGACTAGGATATAGACCGGGGAGGCTTATGCCTGGGTCCGAAAGTGGAAAAAAGGACAGAGATTCCTTGAGATTTCCCGGGTGTTGTGAAAACTTTCGATGCCTGCTGGTTATACTAGTTCAGCAGAGGGTGTAGGGCAAACATGAAGTAATAAATAACTAAATAAATAAAATGTTAAATAATTCAACTTAACTTCGGGACGAAGTTCCTTAAAGAGGGGGAGTATGTAATGTCCCCTAATAATAATAAAAAATAATAAATCATAAATAATATAATATAATATCAAAATATAAGAAAATAAATGATAAACAATAAAGAAGATATAATAATAGTAAATAAATAATAAATAATGAAGAAAATATAATAATATTAAATAAATAAAATAGTAAATAACAATACTAGAGATCTAAATAAATATAAACAAAAATAAACTATAAAAATAATAAAAATAAGTAAAGTTAACAAAAAGTAAAATAAAATAAGAAAGAGTTAAATTAAGATAAATATAAAAATAGTAAAAATAAGTAAAGCTATCAAAAAGTAAAAATGAATAAAATAAGAAAGAATTATATTAAGAGAATTACTAAATTAAGTTAAACTTAAAATAAAGAAATAAAAGTTGCATGTTGACACATGGAATGTGTGCATGCGGTTCCCCTTCCAATGTTTGCTCTATTTAATAGACGGTGAGGAAGATGAGAGATCATTCCATGATTCCATCATCCATTCTCTTGGGAGAAAAGTGTTGTGAGACAAAAGATTCCCTAGCAGTGGTACGTTGACTGAGGGCTCAAGGGTCGCCAATTGTAGCAAAATTTTGTGCAACTGACCCTACGGTTGGGTGGAGAGTCGTCCCCAAAACTTTGTTGCGGTTAGCAGGATTCAAATAACGTTCAACTCCGAAATCACAAGTAAGGAATATCATCGCCACAGGTAAGTTGTCTCTGTTCATATTTCCGAAATTTTATGTTAAATAGTTGATAAATTGTGTGTTGATTACAAATTGTATAATTAATCTAATTAATTGCATGTTTTAATTTCGGGGTTATTACAAAGTGACTACAGCCTAGGGGATTCTCCTCATAAACATCACAAATATGTTGAATTATTTTACATGTTTGTCGCTGGCATGTTTAATTATTTTATGTTTTGAGTTGGAATATGGAAATTCAATTTACATTGTAATTTTTGTTGTTAAATTTATATTTTTTAACATATAAATATTTTCAACATCTAGAATTATTTAAAAATAGTATATATATATTTTTTACAGAAATGGATAGTGGATATATTAGTTACTTGGCCTTAATGCCAAAAATCGGATTATAAAAGATGAGTCTAATTCCACAAGTACTGCACAACCATGCAAAACCATGGCATTTATGCTTAGCTGACATCTCTTTTTGGCTGCTACTATGAGGTCAATTTAAGAGATTTTCCCAAGTTTATGGATACATACAAACTGGTTTAACAAAAGGCAGTAAAACATGACAACTATCTAAGTTAAGGAATTGGATCCCATGTTTCTTGTCCGCCTCTGAGTAAGGCTCCAGCCGTAAGGAGGGCTGCTTTGTTGGCTTCAATGTCTGCCTCCTTATTATTTTTTTTTTTTGAAAAAGTCGGTTGCTATGTATTATCTTCTGAAAAAAAACGAGGGTCTAAATCCCTCTTTGTACATAAAGTTCGCAGATTGAGAGGAGACCAGGGGTTCACAAAATGAGGCTGCCCCCTTGGTCCTTAGTCTACTTTTTTCCTTACTACTGCTAGAGATGGTACTAGTATATATTCTGATGAAAGAGGATAACAAAAAGATGCATTTGACTTTCATTCAATCGATCATTATGTGTTGAATGTGTCTCGCTGTTGATTCTTCTGGATTCTCATCTTTGACTCCCTGGTTTGCGCTGGAGGAGCTAGTGGCATTGGGGTGCTTGTCCATCCAGGATTTCAGAATGGCGAGCGATTCCTCAACATGGCCACAGCGATTGGAGAGCTGCTGGAATTGGTCTCGGAGAGAGGAGACCCTGTGCATGAAGAGCTGAATTTCTGCTTTGTATTTCTCCGTGTTGATGCGATCTTGTTCAAAAAGTCTTCTACTGTGCTCATCGAGACGCCTGTCATGCTCTTCTAGCCTTGCAGCAAGCAGCCCTTGTTTTTCCTCTATCAATGATTGTTGGGTCCTTATTTCTTCCAGCTCAAATTGAAGGTCTGCACAGTGCAGACAGTCCTCACTGCGTGCCATGGAGAGGATGAAGCAAAAAGGGGAAAAGGTCCAGTAGGCGGTGAGGATTTTGAAGATTTTAGAAAAGTTTTGCAGACTGATTTGGAAGACCCAGTCAAGAAAGACAGCAGATCTTACTTTCTGAGCAACAAAAGAGAAGTATAAGTAGTGCCGGATGATGGCGCGCAAGCTTGGAGGGTGAATATTGAGGATAAGGGAGAATGGACCAGAGGGGGGCGTGTTAGCAGAGTTCACTTTCTGAGCAACAAAAGAGAAATATAAAAGAGGCCGGATGATGGCGCGCAAGTTTGAAGGGATAATACTGAAGATAAGGGAGAATGGGCCCGAGGGGGGCGTGCTGTAGGGGCAAGTTTGGAAGATGGAAGGCGGCCAACAGAGGAGAAGTAATGAAAACAGAGAGTGAAGAAGGGATGGAACAGTAATACTAGCCTCCCCACAGAGACTATTCCTGAAAAACACCAAGACAAGGATTAGTGAAGAGATAAACAAAGCAGGGAGTAGCAATACCAGAGACTGATTTCGGCTTCGACTCTGGACGAGAGCGCCTTCATCAAACCAGAGTCGCTGCTCTTGCGCAAAGCAATGAATGGTAATTCTTTGCTTTCCTCTGCCCGTATTTATGGAGCGAAACCAACAATAGCCTGAGTGTATTACAGGAGACGGATCCTTTGAATTGATTAGATCTTTTCCTAAATCTCGATGGCGATTTGCTGGTGCAGTGTATTCGATCTTCCGTCCTTCGCTGAGTTGATTGGTTTTTCTTGGGATGTAAGTTGTTCTTTGAGTCGATGCTTGAATGTGACTACTTATGCATTTCATGCTCTCTGTCAAGTGTCCTGAAGCTGTTGAAGCCATGCCCGTCACACGCTTGCTGGATCTGTGAGCCTGGGCAATGTCAGGATTGGCCTGTGTCATGGCAGAGGCTGGAAGGTATCTCTGTTATTGTGCCTCAACGCACCTTCCGGATTTCCAACTGCGTTATTCGCATGTTTGTCAGCTTCCCCATTGAACGTGCGAAGGATATGGTAGAATCTGATTTTTTCAAAGTGTTTGAGAAGGAGATTGATGCGTTGGATATGTTGCTGAAGGTTGCTGTTTGGTGATCTCCGATTGTGGTTCATGAAGCCAATGATTATGGAGGAATCTCCAAATACAAGAGCTTTTCTGATCCCCATGCTTTTTAATTGCAACAACCCTTGATAGAGAGCTAGGGCCTCTGCATTATTATTTGTTTTTTTTCCAAGACTCCATTCATAATTGCAAATTTCTTCTCCTAATTCATCTATGATGACACCTCCTGCGCCTGCTGGTCCTGGGTTGGCCTTTGAGGCGCCATCAAAGTATAAAATTGGGCAATTGTTACTCTGAATCCACCTCTTGTAGTCCTGGGTTGGAAGTCTGATTTCCCATTCCCTGGTCTGATTTTGATGCTGTCTGTCAGTTCTCTGTATACTCTGTTGATGTCCTGGACTGTCAAGAATATGCCTAATCATTGACCTCTCCTCAACTGAATAATCTGCTGCTTTGGTTGTCCCTGAGTGTTTTGCTGCAATTGTCTCCTGCGCCAAGAGGTGAGCTTTGTTGCATGTCTTCCATACATTACTCTCTTTGTTTTGGAAGATTTTTTTGTTTCTTGTGAGCCAGATTTTCCATAGTAGGTTGTGAGGTATGATATCCCAAGTTCTTTTGACAATCTTGCTCCTTTTATCTTTCCAAGGGCAGTTCCTTCTCCAATCTTGAATTGCCTCTGCGATGTTCTGATGAGATTGCCAAGTTATATTGCCCAAGTTGGACAAGTTGATCCAGCATTTCTTCGCGAAGGTACAATCAAGGAATAGATGGTGGATGGTTTCCTCTGCTGAGCAGCAATTGGGGCAAATTGAAGGTCCATGTATCCCTCTCTTTCTTAGATTTTCAGAGGTGAGGATTTTGCCTTTTAACAGCAGCCATATGAAGAATTTGACCTTGGGGATTGCCTCAGATTTCCATATTGTTCTCCATTGATTCCATATAGGAATCTGATAAGTGCTGTTGCAAATGAATTGGTAGCCAGACTTGATGGTGTATCTTGAGCCCGTGGGGTCCCATCTAAATCCATCTGCTTCTCCTTTTTTAATGGGAGCTCTGTTCTGAAGGTTTTTATGGAGGACTTGATAGCTTATTTCTAAGTTTGGGGGAATAGCTGGAAATTCCCAGCTAGTCCAGGCTCCTGTGTCAACATCCCATTTTGAAATTTGATCCAGCCTCTGAATGCCCTTGCTATTAAGATAGAGAATGAAGGGAATGGTTTCTTCGACTGTGTTTAGAGGTTGGAAACCCATTATCTTATCAGTGGCATAATTTATACTGCTCCCTCCCCCCGGAATCTTTGAGGTATTTTGTCTGAGAATGGGAATTGCTTTCTTACAGAGGTGCCAGATTTTAGTAGAATCTCTACTGGGAATATCAATATCAAGGAGTCTTTGCCTATTGTCAGAGAGATATTTGCATTCAATGACCTGTTTCCACCAAGCTTTTGGTTCGTTGATTAATCTCCAAGCCATTTTGATCACAAAAGCGAGGTTTAGAATTTTGGGGGCTCTAATTCCCAGCCCACCTCTATCTGAAGATTGAATTACGCTTTTCCAATTGACCAAATTGAATCTATTTTTTTCTTTTTTTCCTCCTTGCCATAAAAAGTTGCGGAGGGCAGTTTCCAGCTTATAATGAAAAGAGGCAGGAGCTTGGTAAAGAGTGAATCGGTATAGAGGTAAGGAGGAAATACCTGATTTGAGCAAGATTAATCTGCCTGTTGGGTTGAGCCATTGAGTTCCCCATTGCTGGACCTTCCTTTTGACTTTGTCTATTATTTCATTCCAGGTAGTGGCTTTTAGAGAGCCCATGGTGACCGGCATCCCAAGGTAGGTGAAGTGGTCCCAGGTTGCTTTGTAGGCAACACCAAAAATGTTGGCTATGCTGTGAGCTGTTTGATTGGAGATATTCCATCCATAAATACAACTTTTTTGAAAGTTGACTTCTCCCCTTGAGCACGCCATGAATTGATCGAGGAGGATTTTGAAGCGCCTTGCTATAGTAGTAATGCCCCTCCAATGAGCAGAGTGTCGTCAGCAAATTGAGAGTGGTTGATATTCTTCACTCCGTTTCCAAACTTGATACCAGAGATGAGGCCAACTCTTCTGTTGTGTTCAAGGGTGCTGCTAAAAGATTCAGCCATCAAGATGAAAAGATAAGGGGAAAGAGGGCAACCTTGCCTTAACCCTCTTGAGGATTGAAATGCTTCGCAAGGGCGGCCATTTATGAGAGGCGAAATCCAGGGGCCAGAGATACAAGCAGCAATGGTGCTGATGAAGGCAGAATTAAATCCCATTTTCCTCAAGACAACAAACAAGAAGGAGTGTCTTACTCGATCAAAGGCATTGGCTAAGTCAAGCTTAAGAACGAAGCCTTTCTCCTGCCTTGAAGTGCTGGAGTGAATAGCTTCTTGGACCAAGGTGATGGTATCGTGAATTTGCCTGTTGGACATGAAGCCTCCTTGATTTTCAGATATGAGGGAAGGGAGAAGGGGCTGGAGCCTAGCTGCTATAATTTTTGCAAAGATCTTGTAGGAAGTGTTACACAATGAAATAGGTCGAAATCTGGAAAAAGAAGTGGGGCGATTTTCTTTAGGAATGAGGGCGAGGAAAGTTGAGTTTGTGAAGCCCCCCATTTTCTTTTTCCTTTGGATTCCATTCATCATTTTAACAAGGTCTTTTTTTATCAAATGCCAATGGTCCCTATAAAAATTTATTGGGAACCCATCTGGACCTGGAGACTTGTCTGGTTGTAAAGTCCAAATGGCTTTTCTGATTTCCTCCTCTGTTATTTCACTGTTTAAGCTGTCATTCTCCTCAAGAGAGATTTTTTCCGGTAGATGCTTAAGGAGCGCCGAATAGTCAGCGTCTCCTTGGTTTTCCGTGAGGAGACATTTATAATGGAGGAAGGCAGCTCGTTTGATGGATTCTTGGTCATTATGCTGGCTGCCATGGCTGTCAATTATAGTGTTTACATTGTTCCTTGTTTTTTTTGCAGTGGCCTGCTTATGAAAGTATGCCGTATTTTTATCACCTTCCTTTAAACATAATTCTCTTGATTTGATTCTCCACTTAATCTCTTCCGCTCTCTTGATTTGAATTAGCTGTCCCTGAACATCCCATTCTTTACTTTTCAGCTGATGAGTTAATCCATGGTCCTCTATTTGTTTATGAATCTCTTCCAAGTCCTGCTGTATTTTTTTCCTTATTTTTTCTGGCTCTTGATAGCTGACTTTTGCCCAATCCTTGAGTGCTTTCCTTATGTTTCGAAGTTTTGTTTCCCATATGTGATTTGGAGAGCCTTCAACATGATGCTTCCAAGTTGCTTCTATGATAGCCTCGGCCTCAGCGTTGTCTCTCCACAGAGGATTATACCTGAACGGAATTGGTCCCAAATGAGCTTGGGAGTCCAGCGTTAAGAGAATGGGGAAGTGATCAGAGGCTGTAACACTGAGAATTTTGGTGTGGCCGGCAGCAAAGGAGGAGAGGAGGGAGACATTGACCAAAATTCTGTCCAACCTTTCCATAATGTTGCCTGGCCCCAACCTTCTGTTGTTCCAAGTATATTTCCTATTTTTTGGGATGATATCCAGCAGATCATGTTCAACCATTATCACTTCCATCTGTCTTCGGAAGGGATCGGAGGTGAAGGTGCCCCCCCTTTTCTCATTCGCATGAAGGATTAAATTGAAGTCTCCAGCGAGAATAACATTTGAGTTCTGTTCGTTGTCTATTTCTTCCTTCAGTTCTTTCCAACATTGTTCCTTGTCCCGGTAATGGTTGGGGATATAGACATTATAAATGATGAAGTCATAGCTCTCTTCCTTGTTGATAAGATTGGTCCTAACCCAGTTTTGATTGAGGACAGAGGATTTGCAGTCCCAGTACTGCTTATTCCACATAGTTGTGATTCCTCCAGAGGCTCCTCTGGAGTTGCTACTGGCCCCTGAGAATTTTTTTTGGGCATCTATAACTATTTGCATTTCGCTCTGACTTTGCTTGGTTTCCTGTATCAGAACAATATCAGGTCTTTCTGTTTGAAGAAGATCTCGTAGGGCAGCTGATTTAGAGAGGTGCCCCATACCCCTGCTGTTCCAAGATAAAAGCTTCATCATGAGGCGTTCGAGCGAGGAGGTGCTCGCCTCTCATGATCTTTACCTGCTGTTTCTTTTTCTTGTGAACCTGTAATGAAGGATTCCATAGGGGTTTGGATCCCTAGGGCTATGTCCTTTTGCGTGCTTTCTTCCCGATGCTGCTTGGCTGACTTTCTTCCTGGTCCCGGTTTCTTATGGATATCACTGGAGGCACCAATGTCTTTTGAAGAGCTTCTGGTGGTTCTGGGGGGGGGAGGATCAATGAGGGGCTGAGAGGGGGTCGAAGAAATCAAGGGGGGTTCAATCAGATCCGGAGATGGCTGATCAGACTGAGGATCATCAGAGGATAAAATAAGGAAGGGGTTGGAGGAGGAGGGGAAGGAAGAGTCAAGGGAAGGTCCAGGAGGGTTAAAAGAGGGAGAGGAGGGCCGGGGGGAGGAGGATCCCGGTTGTTCAGAAGGTGGATCTTGTTTTGACTGAGGTGCTGCTTTCTTTTTTTTCACAGTTTCCCACTGTTCTCCTTGGTCCTCAGAATCAAGATTAGTAATTTTAGAGCATCTATTGGCAAAGTGGCCGTATTCGTGACATACCTTACATTTAAAGGGAATTTGCTCGTAGTCCAGCTGCTGTATGTAGCTCCAGTCATCCACCTTCAGCTTGATGGCTTCTGGTAGGCCTTTTCCAAGGTCCACTTCTACGCAAATCCTTGCACAAGCCTGCATGTTATCTTTAGGCTCGCTTCTGTCGATGTACTTGCCTACTGCATTCCCTATTGCTTTTACTGAGTCATCTCCCCAGCAATGCAGGGGGAGATGGGGAAGACGGACCCAAACCGGAACCGCATTCGGGATATCGAGTTCAGGGTCGAAGTCAGGAGTCCATTTGTTCAGATATAACCCTCGAGAGTCCATAAAATAGGGCCCGTTCCTGAATATCAGATCCTTATCTACTTTGGTCTCAAAATGGAAGGTATAATAGCCTTTGCCGCAGAATCGAATCGAAATCTTTCCTTGAGTTTTATCAGACCAGTTCCTTTCCACCCATCTCTGGACTGTCTTTGGTGAAGGCCATAAGCCTGTGAACTGCCCTATGAGCCCTTTTTCTGCTAGAGATAAAGCAGTCATTCGTGGAAGAGATTTTACCAAATCAGAGAAAGCTTTCTCTGCATCCCCAAAAGATGGATCAGAATGGGCCATGGCGGAAGCCAGGCCCCAAAACAGGCCTCGCGGCCCAGGCCGAGGCGAAGCTGCTGCTGCTGCGATTCTCCAGTCCCGCGCTCCAGCTCCGCGCGCGCTCCTCCTTCCAGAAATGCTACCATCTGCCTCCTTATTATTAGCTCTAAAAACATGGTAGAAATTCAAATTCTGGAAAGAGTCTCCAAGGTCTGTTATTCTAAAGATCAGCCTTGCAAGCCTTAGATTAGTTGGCTTAGAATGTGACACCATAGTGTTGATAATAACCTGAGAGTCCCCAATTACAATAGCCTCCTTGATGTTCAACACTTTCAAAATCTTGAGTCCTTGGAAAAGAGCCAAAACCTCAACTTGAATGATAGAAGCAATGCCCAAACCCTAGGCATAATTGTGTATCCTTATGCCATCTGGATTCAATATGACGCCTCCAGCACCAGCTCTTCCAGGATTGGCCTTTGCAGCCCCATCAAAAAATAGAGAGTATCTCTGCTGTTTTGTATTCCAATCTTGGAATTCTTTTGCTGAAACTCTTATTTGCCAATCTTTGGGAAGGGAGATACTATTGGCAATTTTATGGAACTAAAGATCGAGAGAGGAGCCCCAATTTATATCTTGCTGGTTGAGATTTAAATCATCTTTATGATCTCTCAGACACTCTTTTAGCTGGCATTTAATATTAACTACCACAAGCTTGGCATCCTGTTCATAGTTTCTGAAGATCCTCTTATTTCGCTCAAGCCAAACCTGCCAACAGATTATTTTAGGGAGAGCAAACCAAGCAGCTCTGATGATTTTTTTTTTTTGGGAGGTCCAGGATACCTTTGCAACCAATTAGCAAAAAATTCGGGAATAGAGGAAGGCAACGCGAAGCTGGAACTCAAATTTCCCAACAGATCTGTCCAAATCTGCAAAGTGAAGTTATATTCAAGCATCATGTGAATTAGACTTTCCTAGTTAACCTTACAAAGGTTGCACCTTCAAGGACCATGGAAACCACATTTCTGAAGATGATCATCTGTCAAGATTTTGGAGTGGCATAGCAGCCAGTTGAAGAAGTCGATTTTAGGCAAGGAGGGATGATGCCATATCCCTTTCCACAGCTCAGAGTTTGTGGCCACGTGAGGGAGCTCACACAGCTTGGCGTAACCTTGAGCAATGGTGTATCCACTAGCCTGCGTACCCCATCCTCTTGAGTCCCGTTTTCGATCCAACGATGGAGCCAATCCGTGGAGCTTGGAAAGCAGGATCTCACGCTCCATAGATAAATCAGGGGGTGTTTGAAGATTCCAACTAGCCCAACGTGAATTCTGCCAAACTAAAATATCCCACAAAGTACGCATTCCAGCCTCATTCATCCATCTACGCAGCGCTTGACGTGAACGACAGTCTCCAAACGGCTCGTTGTTCAATATTTTGTCTATCCAAAGATTGATCCTTTTCCCATTACCGGGAACCTAGAAGGCATGAGTGTTTATGAGAGGGCAGGCTCTGTTGCAAAGCTTCAGAAAGGGCATATTTGGAAGTGTCATAGGGTGATCCAGGCAGCGAGAACGCTGGCCTTTGAAATATTTTTTCCAAAGAGCTAATTGCGCCCAGCCAGGGTTAGGAGCAATAATTCTCCAGATTAATTTAGCTCCCATTGCAATATTATGGTAGCCAAGATTTTTGAAGTTCAAGCCTCCTTCCAACAGCGGTTTGGAGATGGATTCCCAGCTGACTAGCAGAATCTTTTTCTCATTCTGCTTGCCCCCCTTCCAAAAAAATTTCCGAATGATCTCCTCCATTTTTCTGAGAATACCAGTGGGAGCAAGAAGGACAGAAAACTGAAATAAGGGAAGACTGGTAAGAACAAATTTAATGAGGACAGACTTACCAACAATGTTAAGCTAGGAAAACGCCAGGCAAGCAACTTGTTCTTGAATTTCTCCAATTGGGGGAGCCAATCTCTGCTGTAGGCTCTTTTGAGGAAAACCGAGAGGCCCAAGTACTTGAAGGATGTCCAATTTGAGGATGTGGCAAAACCTAAGGTTTTAGAAATGGAGTTGAGCAAGCTGGAAGTGGTGTTTTAGCAATAGCTATGGCATTTGCCATTGTTTAGACTACTTCTCGAAACCATGCAAAACTCGTCCAAAGCTCTTTTAAATCTGGAGGCCATAGGCACAAAAGCTGCTCCTAATAACAAGGTGTCATCTGAAAAGAGGGCATGATTTATGTTTTTAATACCTCTTGCAATACAGAGCCTAGTGATATCCTGATCTGCCCTTTTTTATCTAGATAGAAACTGAGGACAGAGGCTTGAAGAACAAATAGAAGAGGTGGAGAGGGCACCCCTGCCTGAGCCCTCTCGTGGCTTTGAAAAAATCTATAGCTCTGCCATTTACTAATGGGGCAATCCAAGACTCCGAGATGCAAGCTCGAATCCAATTTATAAATTTCTCCCCAAATCAAAACTTAT
Organism: Pinus tabuliformis; assembly: GCA_031772625.1. NCBI lineage: Eukaryota > Viridiplantae > Streptophyta > Pinopsida > Pinales > Pinaceae > Pinus > Pinus tabuliformis. Next base: position 1,098,211,769 of record CM062817.1, read on the forward strand.
GTAAGACTTTCAGTAGAAAGCTATGCCTAACTCTATCAAAAGCATTTGCTAAATCAAGTTTGACCACCATACCTTTTTCATTTTGACTCAGGCTTGAGTGGATTGCCTCTTGGACCAAAATGAAATTGTCCACAATCTGTCTACCTTGAATGAAGCCTCCTTGGCTTTCCGGTATGATTTTGGGGAGGATGGGCTTTAGTCTATTAGTGATGACTTTGGTGATCAATTTGTATCCAATATTACAGAGCGAAATTGGGCGAAACTTTTTAAAGGAGTTCGCTCCCTTCTCTTTGGGAATTATAGCAAGAAAAGCAGAGTTCATGCTTCCTTCGATTTTCTGGAAAACTTGGGATTTTAGAACCATTTTGTAAAGATCCTTTTCCACAATAGAACAACAAATTTGGAGGAATCTTGCTGAGAATCTGTCCAGCCCGGGGGCTTTGTCTGGGTCCATGTCAAAAAGGGCATCCTTGACTTCATTCTTGGTGACTTTAGCTTCAAGGAGGTGATTTATTTTAGTAGAAATCAAGGAGGGAACCACGTCCATCATATCTGAATTTTGATCCAGATTTATATCTTCACTATATAGGCTTTCAAAATGAAGGGAGGCTGCTTTTTTAATGTTTGCATTATCCTTGTGAATGATAGAGCCATCTTTGATTTCGGAAATGGAATTGGTACATTTCCTAACCTGAGCTTGTTTGTGGAAGAATGAAGAGTTCTTGTCCCTTGCTTTAAGCCAAAGACTACGAGACTTAAGTCTCCAGTATTCTTCCTCAGCTAGACAAGCCTTGTGATAGTTTTGCTGAAACATGGCTTCTTTATCTAGGATCTCTTTTGTTATGTCAGTTGTTTCAGCTTGAAGATGATGAATTTCCAGAGCACGATGAATATTTTTTCTTTCGTTGGCTGGATTGGGCAGAGATTTGGCCCAACTTTTCAAAGCCCTTTTCACTCTTCTGAGCTTCTCTTCCCAGACGAAAAATGGGGAGCCTTTGACCGGCTGCAACCAAATGCCCTTGACTAATTGCATGAAGTCTGATTCCTTAGCCCAGAGCGGGCTAAATCTGAAGGGAATAGGTCCAAGCTCAAGTTGAAACATGAGTTCCAGCTTGATGGGTTTATGATCGGAAGTGCTGCAAGGGAGAATATGGACTCTAGCCTCTAAACCAAGAAGAAGAAATGAGATTTGAAGAAAGAATCTGTCCAACCTGGCAGCTATGTGGCTAGGACCAATTCTTTGATTAGTCCAAGTATACTTGCCAGAGATTGGCTTGATGTCCAGCAGGTCCCAGTCCTGCATAAGGTCCTCTGCCTATTCCCTAGCCGGATCACGAACAATGCTGCCTCCTCTCTTGTCTGCTGACAGGAGAGTGACGTTCAAATCTCCAGCAATGATGATATTCTCGAGGTTAACTAGATCTGCTTGATTTCTTAAGGAGTCCCAATAGGCCTTTTTTTCCCCGGCATTCACAAGAACGTACACGTTGAAGTGACTGAAAATCTGATTTGTATCTCCATGCTGCAATTTTAAGAACAACTAGTGCGAGTTGAGGGTCTCAAAAATGACTAAGAATTTGTTCGTGTTCCAAAGGGTGACCACCCCCCCGGAAGCCCCTCGGGCTGAGATTGCTTTCGCCTCATATTTATTCTAGAGTTTCTTACTTACCTGAAGGAAGGCGAAGCCCTCCAGTTTGGTCTCCTGGATGAGAAGTATGTCTGGAGCTTCTGTCCTGATTAAAATTTTGATGGCTTCTTCTTTGATTCTGCTCCCCATACCTCTACAGTTCCAGGAAACAATCTTCATCATTTGTATTTTTGGTTGGCTCCCTTGGAGCCTTGGGGCTGATTTCTTGCCATCTTAGGTTTTGTCGCTAATAGCTTCTCGAGAGTTGGTTGGCTGCCTTAGAGATTGTCTTTGAAAGTTTCCAGCTCCCTTTTTTCTCGATCTCTTTTGCAGCCTCTTATGGATCTCCTTGTCAAGGCTTGGGATCCTCGTATTTTGCCTTCTTCTTCCAAGCCTTCAGATCTTTCTCAACTTCCTTGACTTCTATAGTGTTTCCTTTGGAACTCTCAGCAAGGCTTGCCCCTTTGGGAGAAGAGGGGGTACCTTTTGTGAGGGGGATTGATTTTTGGATTTCTGCTTCCTGAGTTTCCTCTATTTGTGAGCTTAGAGGGGCGAATTTATTTTCTTGCTCCATTCTGGAAGGGGGTTGCTGAGAAGGGGCCTGCTGAGGGCCTCTTTCGGATGTACCAGCATGATTTTGGGTTTTCTCGGCATGCTTGACCTGATTCCAGCCTTCTTCTTTACCCTTATCTGGTTGAGCATTGGTTGGAAATCCTCTGGCGAAGTGGCCGTAGACATGGCATTTTCGACACTTGAAGGGAAACCGCTCATAGTCAAGCTTCTGCAAATGAGTCCAACTTCCTACTTTGATTTTGATGGCTTCCGAAAGTCCCACCTCTAGACCTACTTCTATGCAGATTCAGGCACATTCATATTGATCTTTGTTGTTTTCCTAGTCTATGAATTTCCCAAGGGCGTTGTCAATGTGTTTGAACGAGTCTCAATTCCAACAATGCACTGGGAGATTTGGAAGCCTGACCCACACCGAAACAGCCGTAGGAACATCGACTGCAGGGTCAAAATCCGACATCCATTTGTTGAGATAGAGGCCCTAGGGGCCCATGAAATAGGGGCCATTCTGGAGGATCAGATCCTTGTCTTCCTTAGAGGTGAATTCGAAGAGAAAAAACCCTCGTCCTAAGAAATAAGATGTGACGTTATTCTTGATCAAAGGAGCCCAGTTCTTGTTGACCCAGTTCTTAGTGGACTTAGGAGAAGGCCATAGTCCGGTGAATTGACCAACAAGTTCCCGCTCAGCCAAGGACAGGGCGACTTGGATCAGAGTCTCTGGCGGTAGGGAGATTTCAGGAATATCTTCGAGCCTCTTGACGAATTTGGCAGCTTCATTCTTTTTCTTTTGCAGCAAACCGACCAAGAGCCGAGAGAAGGCTTCGGCAGAAGAAGTCGGAGGAGGGGGGAGGGGGGCTGCCTGGGTCGAGCCTGGGGCCTCCATGAACGCGAACTCCTCCCAGCGGAAAACGAGCCACATAGCAGGCTCTCAACTAAAGAGCGCAAGTAAGCAAAGACAGAGGGCCCAGGGCCTCGGGGCCGCAGGGCAGGGGGACCTAGGGCGTAGGCGCCAAAGCACAGGCTAGGGTTCAAGGGCGCTTGCACCAGGTCAATCCGTTCTCTGAAGAACTATTGGTTTCTCCTAAAATAGTATATATTACTCAACTAAAATATATACATTTCACAAAAATCTCTATTTAATTTTGTCAAAATCGATTAAAAAAATAAGCGTAATTGAGAATTTTATAAATTTCACAAATCCCTATTAAACTTTGTCAATATTGATTTACATAATAATAATATTATTAATAATTAAAAAAAAGACAATCAAAACATCAAAAAGTAAAACTAATTGCAAATTTTAATTAAATTCACATCTTAACAAATGATTATTTTCTCATGGCATAAAAAATTTTAATCTTTATTCTTTTAAGTGTTTAATGATGTTCATATTTTTAAAATTTAATAATAAATGGAAATGACAAAACGTACATTTTAATTGGTATAATCTATTTAATATATTTAAATATTTAAAAAAAATTATCTTTATATCTATCATATTATTAAATCTATGAAATAGTTTATATCATCAACTGAAATTCAAACAATTAAATGGAAGCAACATGGACTTGTTCACTGTGACTTATGCCCTCCAATATGTCACACTTTAATCGTATTTTCTATTGAATTAGAACAAACACATTAAATAAAGTTCCACCAAATTTCCAAATTTGTTAGACTACGAGCAAAAAATCCACTTATACAAAGAAGCAATGACATGCCACCACGTCACCACGTGACTCTTGTTCAAATCATTTTCAACAATTTTTTTTTTGATATATATATATATATATATAATTTGTAATTTTCTTAATTTATAATTATTTCTATTCATTAATATCTATTTCAAATTAAAATATGTGCTTAATTTATGTTGTGTAATTAACTTGTGATTATGTAATTCCATTAATATATTTAAAAATGATCAAATTTAATTTGGAATAGATATTGATGAATCAAAATAATTATAAATTAGTGAAATTACAATCTGTTGAAGCCCCGAAAATCGGGTCTACAACAAGGGGGATACCCGCCCGGTCCGGACCTTGGTTGGCAGCTCCTTATCCGTTTGGTATAGCGGGTCCGACTGGGGATATGGGACCAATTTCCCAATCTATGAGTGTGTGTGTGTGTAGATTTTGATGTTCCTGATCTAACAGTTCCTAATTGAGATATTCTAATTCTAACTTTAATCTAATGCTATGCTATTGTAATCTAATAAGCAGCAACATCTAAGTCTATACTAACCCGGGATGTAATTCTTATATTATGCGATCTAAAAAGATTTCAAATAACAACTGGTAATAAAGATCATTCAGCTATTATGAGAAAATAAATCAATAAGAATGAACCACTTCGCATAAAAAGTTAGACGAAACAGTTGTGAAAAACATATCGCATAATGAGCTATTCATACATTAAGCATAAATAAGTAGCTATCGCCGTACAAAAGTGCCAAATGATAACTCAGGCATTCATGCAATAATACATAAACAACTAAAAACTGTATATCACTTTAACACATAAGCAGAAATGGTCAAGAGATAAAAGTACCATTTATGACTAGTCCTACTCATGAGCTTCAAGCGACAATGATTTATCTCTCTTTGCTCTAACATCCACTAAGAGTACAGAAGTGCAACATCAGTAGCAGATATCAAATGCAAACATCAACAAATCCTATTCCATTCATTCACCAAAACCTCATCTGAGGGTGAAAAAGTTCATGTTCTGAGGACAAGTTTTTGATAAATTTCTGGACCCTTCTCTAAATGCATGAGAAGGGTTTAAATACTACTAACTAAATAACTTAATTACAAAGATTCAGGATACGGTTTAAATGACCGCCCTTTTTCTAAGCAAAAATAAAACAAAACTATTTCTAAAAATTAAGTTTTAATATCTAACTATTTCTGCATTTGCTCCTTAACATTGCAAGCATTCAGTATTTTCCTGAGTAGAGTCGGCTGACTGTCTTCCGCTTTTGGTTGAGCTAAGCAAACAGAATTGGCAAGAGCTGACACCATCTTCTCAGAAAAATAGATGATATACTCTAGAGTCACCCACTGACTATGTGGCTTTACCGCTTATGCCCAGTAATAATCTCAGTTCAACTTGGTTAACCCTTTGGATTGCTTCTGCCTTTTCTTTAGCTTTCTGTTTCCAGTTTGTTTTTTACCATTGCTTTCTTGCAATTTTCGGGCTTACAGGTGACTGAGTAGTTAGAGGCTTTCCTTCTCGAGCAATTTTCTCAGCGATGCGCGATTAGCGCTAGGCGCTAATCGTGCATCGGAAACTGCCTCCGTTCTTTGATCCGGGCTTCTCTGATGCGTTTTTCGCCTTTTGCGCCTCTTCATCTTTATCGGGTATAAAGCTTCAAAATTTGTAAAAATAATGACCTTGTGAGCTCTTGACCCTGAACATTAAACTGCCTGTTGATATCAGCATCGCTCAGTACCACCATGGCTGTCTATGAAAGATCTGTAATGGATGGCTCAGCAGTATTTTGTGAATCTGCGGCTTTGTCGCATGCGGTATCTGTTTATGAGGGCGCCTTTTCTCTGTCTTTGAACATTGGAGCTCTACCCTTTTTCCCCATAGCTTCCTGCACATTGCTTTGTGTAACTTTTGTTCTTCGTTCCTGCAGTTCACAAGTGAGGAGAGAGTAATGATAATAAATAATGACAGGAAAGCTTTAAATGCCACGGATATGCAAAAACATGCCATCTGACATGAACTGGCTCTTCGAAAAACACAAAACCATACTTTATTAACAACTGGTGTGTAATTCATTAATTATCATTAAGGCGCGTATCCAGTTCTTGGTTTATGGAAAAACTTTTTCTTGAATATTGAGCCAGGAAAATCTGCGATGGAATGTTTCTGTGATCTGCATCGCAGTATCGCATTTCACTGTATCGCATTACCGCAATTTCATCGTGCTGTTCTATCGCAAGGTTGCTTGATCGCACTATCGCAAAGATCGCAGATCGCAATATCGCAAGATCGCGGATCGCTTAATCGTTTAATTGTTATGTGCATTTTATGCGATTTTGCGACATGCGATATGCGATATCGCATATCGGCGATTTCAAGGTTTTCCAACGTGAGTGTTTATTAATGCATGCGATGCGATGGAGTTCGCGTCGCAATCTCGCATTTTATCATTTTGACCCATAAGAAAATGCCCTATCGTTCTTGGCGCGATGCGATATTTTTTTAAGGAGTGACATATAAGCACTAATTGATTTTTTTTTTTTGACTAAGGGTCCCCACTTACATAGTGTTATTGCTAATACTAAATAAGGAGGGGGGTTGTTGGTGGCCACAACACAATCATATATATATAAAAAAACGGCTTACTTCGGATTGCATACAGTTTCTCTTTGTCGTATATGGTCTCATTTCGACGTTTGTCGTTTTTTCTTTTTTGCTCAATCGTCAAGGTTTCTCAGGCTTGATCTAGCTATATCAGGATATGGTTTCACTGATGTTACAACTTCATTATCTTTGGAACATAAGCTATCTGCTGGCTGAATGTACATTTTAGACTTTTTATATTTCTCATATAAATAATATTATGCTTTTTATGCCCTGAAAAAATATATATAAAAAAAACAATTTTAATGAAAAAGAATCATGGACCTGTGTTGTATCAAAAGAATAGATGATTCTTTGCCCAGGGAATCAAATGCCAAGTTGTTAAAAATGTTTTCAAATATCTCTAATTGCTATATATATATATATATATATATATATATATATATATATATATATATATATATATATATATAGATCCTACACCAAGCATGGAGGAAATCTTTTAGATCTATATCAATTGATTTCAATCCAATATGTAAAGTCTATTAGGGTTGTTGAATATAGGTACGCCAAACAAAATTTCAATACCATTGGTCAATGCTTCTCGATGTTAGTTAACCACATAATGATGGAAGAGTTGTTATTACTTGAATACTCGATGAAAGCTTCATGGATTTACTTGAATGCTCGATGAAAGCTTCACCTAAAATTTAAATTGGAACTCTAACTTAAGAGGAGATAGAAAGACCAAGAAAGAGAAAAGATCCTCCAGAAGAAGAATTGACCTATTGGGAAACAACACCATTTTCCCAAAGCTTAATTCATTCAGTTGATTGTTTTGAATTGAGACCAATGTGAATAAATAGAAGGTATAATTAAACTTGGTTTAGATTCACCACGCAAGGAGGACAAGAGTAACAAAAGTAGAGAAAATGAGGTAATCGCCTTATTACGCCGTAAGGCGTTCCCATCTGAACTGAACTCCCCCAAATGCCTTTCTGTCCCAATCTTAACTGTCAGATCCATTGTTAGATGATTCAACAATGATCTGCCATCTAATTTAATTAGAAAACATTAAAAAACATTAAAAAACCCTTAAGGTAATTAGTTAATTAAAAAATTAATTAATTTTCGTTTGTCATTTTGTTACCCTACCCAACCCGTCCGTCTACCCAGTCAGTCCGTCGTGCGTGCGTGGATAACCGCGTTTGCTGCAGAGGAGGGCGGGGGGCGAATGCCTTCTTCTTGGCTGTACGAGGATGAGGAGGGTCGCGTAGGGCCGCTATTTCAGAAGGAGGAGGAGGGACATGAGGATGAGAAGGGACAAAACGAGGATTAATCAGTTGGCAGTTTTGCCTTGCATCCGAACCTGGCGGCCTCTACATCAGAACCAGTTATGGTGGTATTTATTAGGTTATGGTATACATTCTGGGGTTACTATTCTCGTTTCTCATCTCATATCACATTTCTCATCTCATATCAGTATTTTCCGTATTTGTAGCCTTCTCATATCAGTATTTGCAGTATTTGCAGCCTTCACATAGTAGCCTTCAGCAGATTTGCCTGTCAGGTTAGTTAATTTACCTCCAGATTTCCCTTTTCATGTTGATGAGCTTTCTGTCAGCACTCATTCATTCTACCATTTGTCTTTGCTTCTTGTTGCTTGCCTTTACTATTGTCAACCAATGTTCCATTTTGATTATATGCATTGTTGTTCCTAAGAACCTGCAACTCAGCTGTATGGAGTGTTTTCTTGTCCTGTTTATTTAAAATTTTGTTAGTTTGTTGTTTGAAACCATTGAAATTCATGATTGCACATGAGGTTGCCACTTAGTCTGTTTCTTGGTTGTGGGTTTTTTTATGTAGCTTATTTAAACAATGTTTGCAATATACAAGGCTCAGGTTAATTGCCTATGTTTTGTAGGATTGTAAATCTTTTATGGAAGATAATATCAATGAATCAAAAAACAATGTTTGCAATATTCAGGGCTCAGGTTAATTGTTTCTGTTTTGTAGGATTGTTTCTACTATGCCTCAGGACAAAGCTCCGGTTCTTTTCGAAAAAATATCTTCACTAGCATATTAGGAGTTGGAAAGGTATTACAAGGTACCTGTTGAAAAGCTTCCCTCTTCACCTAAAAGCCTGTGCCTATACTCGCAATAAGCTAGAAACAACAAACAAAACCAAATAGGTGTGTGTTTCATTTAGAACCTAACACATTTTTTTGAAATAGTTCATCATTTTGGTATTGAGAACCAACAAACATATAAACGAAACATTGCATCTACTTCATAGCAATACGTAATCGCTTCGGTAGATTGTCTTACTATGGTGGTGTGGAAATTTTATAAAAAAATTGCACCCAGACAATCCATCAGCATAACATAATTATATATGCAGCTCCATCTGCACATATAATCAAAAACACATCTACACTACATGTTTACAGAAGCATAAAACATCTACTGACACGACTTCTAATTTATTATATGGTCTTACACTACACATTTACAGAAGAATAAAACATCTACTAACAGGGCTTCTACTGTATTATGTAGGCTATGCAGTTAAATGCATGCAATAGATTTAAATGAAATGAAATAGGTTAATTGTTCCTATTTTCTAGGATTGTTTCTGCTATGCCTCAGGACAAAGCTCCAGTTCTTTTTGAAAAAATATCTTCACCAATGTATTCTCCTCTCATAGAAATGAAATTTATACCTATCCTCCTCTCCTCTATCTGTGGGAGATGATCAACCATTAGAGTTTGAGAGTTATTTGGGTCTGTGACCATTCTTTGGGAGAACTAGATAGATTTTTGTCCAAATTTGTCCCAGGTCATTTTTACACAGTCACTATTGTAAATCTTTTATGGAATTCTTGTAAAATTTATGCAATCGAGTATTTGTGAAAAGCAGCTCACTGTTGGTTTAGAAACATAACCTTGCATAGTTTGTTTCCAATAAAAACTATTGATGGAAAACTGCCATTGGCTTCAACTTCCCTATATATATTCTCCTCTCATAGAAATGATACTTATACCTATCATCCTCTCCTCTATCTATGGGACATGATCAACCATTAGAGTTTGAGAGTTATTTGGGTTTGTGACCGTTCTTTGGGAGAACTGGATAGATTTTTGTCGAAATCTGTCCTAGGTCATTTTTACACAGTCACTATTGGCTTCCAAGTTCAAATTCTCTCTAAGGAGCCAAGTTGCTGATGCATTTTATTCATTCCAAATTTTTCATGTTTTTCTTTTGCCCTTCATCATCGAGCTCTTTTTTTCTCTCTTCCCTCCAATGTCCTTTTTATCCACAACTAACTTGCATATTTAATGGGTTGCTTGGAAGTTCAAATTTCAAACCCTTACCCTCCTACACAACCTTTGGTTGCAAACCCTTTTGAGATCATATGCTAACTACATTGAAGATGAGCAACATCTCATGTGTGAACTTTAACAACATTCTTTCTCCGAAGTCCTCATAGAAGTTGGAACCCGAACCCTTTTATGGGGGATATCCAAGTAAGGGATTTAACCTCCTTTATGCTACTTATGCATGTGAAGCTAAACTGCAGTACTGATATCATTCTTAGGTGCGACTAACTCATGAGCTATCAAGTCTAATTGAACAATGCAGATACTCTATTTCCAATAAAAACTATTGATGGAAAACTGCCATTGGCTTCAACTTCCCTATAGCTATCCTCCTCTCATAGAAATGAAATTTATACCTATCCTCCTCTTCTCTATATATGGGAGGTGATCAACCATTAGAGTTTGAGAGTTATTTGGGTTTGTGACCGTTCTTTGGGAGAATTGGATAGATTTTTGTCCAAATCTATCCCAGGTCATTTTTACACAGTCACTATTGGCTTCCATGTTCAGATTCTCTCGAAGGAACCAAGTTTTTGATGCATTTTATTCATTCCAAGTTTTTCATGTTTTTCTTATGCCCTTCATCATCGAGCTCTTTTTTTCTCTCTTCCCTCCAGTGTCCTTTTATCCACAACTAACTTGCATATTTAATGGGTTGCTTTGGAAGTTCAAATTTCAAACCCTTACCCTCCTACAAAACCTTTGGTTGCAAATCCTTTTGAGATCATATGCTAACTACAATGAAGATGACCAAAAACTCATGTGTGAACTTTAACAACATTCTTTCTCTAGAGTCCTCATAGAAGTTGGAACCTGAACCCTTTTATGGGGGGATATTGAAGTAAGGGATTTAACCTCCTTTATGCTACTTATGTGTGTGAATCTAAACTGCAGTACTGATATCATTCATAGTTGTGCTAACTCATGAGCCATCAAAGTCTAATTGAACAATGCTCTCTCCCATATTGAGTACAAAGAAAAATATGTCAAAATATGGGTTAAAGGCGAGAACTATTCTCCACCTAGGATACTTAGGGAACATGAGAGTTTATTTAAATAGGTTTGGTTTCCTTAGATGGACTCATCAAAATAAGTTCTTTGAAAATATAAAAAGAATGAACTATATTAAGCTAAATTCTTTACTAACTTCACAACTAATATGGGAATGTTTAACTAAGAATCAAAGGAAATGAGGACCTATGGGCTATCCTAACTTTAACAAAGATTTAACCAGATGTGAAGGGTTTATATCCTACTTGAAACAATGTGAGACTCAATGTATTGTCCTACAATTTCATTTTCTAATGACTTGGTGTCTATCACCCAAGTACAAGTATTGTTTCTTTTGGGAATACAGGGAAGAGGAATTATTCTAGGAAGAATTTATTAGGACAATGGTTATTATGAATGAGGGGAAGTAGGTCATTCCCTTAAAGCTAGAGAAACTTCCATGAAAAATTCTCTTACCTTGTTTCCTCCTATTTCGATTCAAATGATTAAGTTAAACTCATTTTTACATAGTCACTATTGTAAATATTTTATGGACTTCTTGTAAAATTTATGCAATCGAGTATTTGTGAAAAGCATCTCAATGTTGGTTTAGAAACAAAACCTTGCATACTCTGTTTCCAATAAAAACTATTGATGGAAAACTTCCATTGGCTTCAGCTTCCCTATACCTATCCTCCTCTCATAGAATTAAATTTATACCTATCCTCCTCTCCTCTATCTATGGGAGATGATCAACCATCAAAGTTTGAGAGTTATTTGGGTGTGTGACTGTTATTTGGGAAAACTGGATAGATTTTTGTCCAAATTTGTCCGAGGTCATTTTTACAGGGTCACTATTGTAAATATTTTCTCCTACACAACCTTTGGTTGCAAACCCTTTTGAGATCATATGCTAACTACATTGAGGATGACCAAAATCTCATGTGTGAACTTTAACAACATTCTTTCTCTAGAGTCCTCATAGAATTTGGAACCCGAATCCTTTTATGGGGGATATCTAGGTAAGGGATTTAATCTCCTTTATGCTACTTATGTGTGTGAAGCTAAACCACAGTACTGATATCATTCATAGGTGCATCTAACTGATGGGCCATCAAGTCTAATTGAACAATTAAGTTCATCTCATTTTTACATAGTCACTATTGTAAATCTTTTATAGACTTCTTGTAAAATTTATGCAATTGAGTATTTGTGAAAAGCAGCTCAATGTTGGTTTAGAAACAAAACCTTGCATACTCTGTTTCCAATAAAAAATATTGATGGAAAACTGCCATTGGCTTCAACTTTCCTATACCTATCCTCCTCTCCTCTATCTATGGGAGATGATTAGTCATTAGAGTTTTAGATTTATTTGGGTGTGTGACCGTTGTTTGGAAGAACTGGATAGATTTTTGTTCGAATCTGTCCCAAGTCATTTTTACACAGTCAGTATTGTAAATATTTTCTCCTACACAACCTTTGGTTGCAAACCCTTTTGAGATCATATGATAACTACATTGAAGATGACCAAAATCTCATGTGTGAACTTTAACAACATTCTTTCTACGGAGTCCTCATAGAATTTGGAACCCGAACCCTTTTATGGGGGAAATCCAAGTAAGGGATTTAACCTCCTTTATGCTACTTATGTGTGTGAAGCTAAACCGCAGTAATGATATCATTCATAGGTGTGGCTAACTCATGAGCCATCAAGTCTAATTGAACAATGCTCTTTCCCATATTGAGTACAAAGAAAAATATGTCAAAATATGGGTGAGAGGTGAGAATTATTCTCCACCTAGGATACTTAGGGAACATGGGAGTCTATTTAGATAGGTTTGGTTTCCTTAGATGGACTCATCAAAATAAGTTCTTTGAACATATAAATAGAATGAACTATCTTAGGCTAAATGCTTTACTAGCTTCACAACTAATATGGGAATGTTTAACTAAGGATCAAAGGAAATGAGGACCTATGGGCTATCCTAACTTTAACAAAGATTTAACTAGATGTGAATGTTATATATCCTATTTGAAGCAATGTGAGACTCAACGTATTGTCCTGCAATTTCATTTGCTAATGACTTAGTGTCTATCACCCAAGTACAAGTATTGTTTCTTTTGGGAATACGGGGAAGAGGAAGTATTTTAGGAAGAATTTATTAGGAAAATGGTTATTATGAATGAGGGGAAGTAGGTCATTCCCTTATAGCTAGAGAAACATCGAGGAAAAATGCTCTTACCTTATTTCCTCCTATTTCGATTCAAATGATTAAGTTCAACTCATTTTTACACAGTCATTATTGTAAATCTTTTATGGACTTCTTGTAAAATTTATGCAATCGAGTATTTGTGAAAAGTAGCTCAATGTTGGTTTAGAAATAGAACCTTGCATACTATGTTTCCGATAACAACTATTGATGGAAAACTGCCATTGGCTTTAGCTTCCTTATGCCTATCCTCCTCTCATAGAAATGAAATTTATACCTATCCTCCTCTCCTCTATCTATGGGAGATGATCAACCATTAGAGTTTGAGAGTTATTTGGGTCTGTAACCATTCTTTGGGAGGACTGGATAGATTTTTGTCCAAATTTGTCCCAGGTCATTTTTACACAGTCACTATTGTAAATATTTTATGGACTTCTTGTAAAATTTATGCAAGAAAAATGCTCTTACCTTATTTCCTCCTATTTCGATTCAAATGATTAAGTTCATCTATATTCTAGCATTCTAATTATTTTCTTTGTATTCGATCACATTGTTTTGAATGATTTTTCTAATCATTTGGTGTCTATCACCCAAGTACAAGTATTGTTTCTTTTGGGAATACGGGGAAGAGGAAGTATTCTAGGAAGAATTTATTAGGACAATAGTTATTATGAATCAGGGGAAGTAGGTCATTCCCTTATATCTAGAGAAACATCCATGAAAAATGCTCTTACCTTATTTCCTCCTATTTCGATTTAAATGATTAAGTTCATCTCATTTTTAGATAGTCAATATTGTAAATCTTTTATGGACTTCTTGTAAAATTTATGCAATCTAGTATTTGTGAAAAGCAGCTCAATGTTGGTTTAGAAACAGAACCTTGCATACTCTGTTTCCATTAAAAACTATTGATGGAAAACTGCCATTGGCTTCAGCTTCCCTATACCTATCCTCCTCTCATAGAAATGAAATTTATACCTATCCTCCTCTCCTCTATCTATGGGAGATGATCAACCATTAGAGTTTGAGAGTTATTTGGGTCTGTGACCGTTCTTTGGGAGAACTGGATAGATTTTTGTCCAAATCTGTCCCAGGTCATTTTTACACAGTGACTATTGTAAATATTTTATGGAATTCTTGTAAAATTTATGCAAGAAAAAAGCTCTTGCCTTATTTCCTCATATTTCGATTCAAATGATTAAGTTCACCTATATTCTAGCATGTTAATTGTCTGCTCTGTATTCGATCACATTGTTTTGAATGGTTTGAGAATCCAATTTTCAATCACATTCATAATACTATCTTTGTTATTATGTTAATGGTATGTAACTATAAAAAAAGACGTACATCTATGATTCTGATACTAGAGGATATTTCTACCATGTGATAAGTACCTCTTATTTTCTTTAAATATTTCTATTTGTGTGATGATTGTAATTTTTAATATAAATGGTTAAATACAATGGGTTTTCCTGTTTTCGAAAAAATATCTTCACCAACGTATTAGGAATTGGAAAGGTAGTCGAATATTTGTGAAAAGCAGCTCAATGTTGGTTTAGAAACAGAACCTTGCATACTCTGTTTCCAATAAAAATTATAGATGGAAAACTACCATTGGCTTCAGCTTCCCTATACCTATCCTCCTCTCATAGAAATGAAATTTATACCTATCCTCCTCTCCTCTATCTATGGGAGATGATCAACCATTAGAGTTTGAGAGTTATTTGGGTCTGTGACCGTTCTTTGGGAGAACTGGATAGATTTTTGTTGAAATCTGTCCCAGGTCATTTTTACATAGTCACTATTGTAAATATTTTATGGACTTCTTGTAAAATTTATGCAATCGAGTATTTGTGAAAAGCAACTCAATGTTGGTTTAGAAACATAACCTTGCATACTCTATTTCCAATAAAAACTATTGATGGAAAACTGCCATTGGCTTCCAAGTTCAGATTCTCTCTAAGGAACCAAGTTGCTGATGCATTTTATTCATTCCAAGTTCCATGAAAAATGCTCTTACCCGATTTCCTCCTTTTTCGATTCAAATGATTAAGTTCATCTCATTTTTACACAGTACTATTGTAAATCTTTTATGGACTTCTTGTAAAACTTATGCAATCGAGTATTTGTGAAAAGCAACTCAATGTTGGTTTAGAAACAAAACCTTGCATACTCTGTTTCCAATAAAAACTATTGATGGAAAACTGCCATTGGCTTCAGCTTCCCCATACCTATGCTTGTCTCATAGAAATGGAATTTATACCTATCCTCCTCTCCTCTATCTATGGGAGATGATCAACCATTAGAGTTTGAGAGTTATTTGGGTCTGTGACCGTTCTTTTGGAGAACCGGATAGATTTTTGTTGAAATCTGTCCCAGGTCATTTTACACAGTCACTATTGTAAATCTTTTCTCCTACACAACCTTTGGTTGCAAACCCTTTTGAGATCATATGCTAACTACATTGAAGATGACCAAAATTTCATGTGTGAACTTTAACAACATTCTTTCTCCGGAGTCCTCATAGAAGTTGGAACCCGAACCCTTTTATGGGGGATATCCAAGTAAGGGATTTAACCTCCTTTATTCTACTTATGTGTGTGAAGCTAAACTGTAGTACTGATATCATTCATAGGTGCGTCTAACTCATGAGCCATCAAGTCTAATTGAACAATGCTCTCTCCCATATTGAGTACATAGAAAAATATGTCAAAATATGGGTGAGAGGTGAGAATTATTCTCCACCTAGGATACTTAGGGAACATGGGAGTTTATTTAAATAGGTTTGGTTTCCTTAGATGGACTCATGAAAATAAGTTCTTTGAACATATAAACAGAATGAACTATCTTAGGCTAAATTCTTTACTAGCTTCACAAATAATATGTGAATGTTTAACTCGTGATAGAAGCCTAACGCAATCTGGTTTTCCCACTTTTCTAGTTACGGAGAGAGAAGCCAACTCTACTTCATTCACGAAATAAAGAGTTCCAAAGGCTAACGTTCCAAACCCAACGTATGAAGATGCTGTTCCATAAGAATATAATTCCTACTCGAATCCAACCGAATAAGCCATTAAAGAGGCCGTTGTTCCAAGCCTAGAACAAGAGTGGCTCCCTGACTTCTTTCTACCTTACTAACTATACCTAGATAATCAATGTCTTCACCCTAATCCATACACCTATCCATATTTTGCCGTATCCACTGCACGCCCTAAAGAAAGATTGTCACCGGAGCTTGTATCATTCGAATAGAAATAATCAGTGACCTGTCCGTGTACCAGAAAGAAGTTGTTGAAAGACATGATGCCTCGAAGCCCTCAATTGGTGGGAGGCCCAGTCGTAAAATCAAGATCGACCCGTGAACAAATGATCGATGCCCAGCCCTCAAGTGGTGGCCTAGTATAAGGAGTAGTCCCTTTCCATGCCTTCCTATGCTATGTTCACCATGCCATTAATCCCAAGAGCTGCAGTTGATAAATAAGAGTCGACTGACCAGAAAGGAATGTCCCTACCTTAAAGCCGAAATGATTGACTATGAGCCGAGAAGAAGGAATTCAGTTGATTGATATGGGTTGATAAACAAAATTCGTTGTCCCGAAAACTGAGACAAAATGAGATTGAATAGAAACAAAGTACATGAATAAAGAAATGTTCCGAAAGCGCCATTGTGACATAAGCCGAGAACAAATGAATGACTATGTGCCAAGAAAGAATGACAGGTTGTTGTTCGCAGATTGTATTCTGTTCATCGTGGAATCATCGGTGCAGTTACTTTGAAGAGAAAGATCAGCTTAAGGACCATGGACAAGAGGAGGCTATACACATAGGTAGGTTTCGACTATTCTAGACTTATGGTTAAGGGTCAAGTCTTTTTGGCTAGTGTCGATACCTTTAATAAGCAAGCGCTATTGCCTGGCATGAGCGCACTGTAGTTTTATTGCTGGCTTTCGAGACTCCATGTGTTGGGAGTTGGCACCTACATAAGAGGTTGCTTGCTTACTAAGCCATCCGGGCAAGCTTCAATATTCCTTTACTCCCTTCGAAACATGATCATATTCACATTCCATTTTCTGTAACTTACTCGCCCAAGACAACACTAACTATAATTACACCCACCATTACGGCAAAAGCCACTGTTCTATTGTCTGGTTGTAGCTTGAAAGGATTGAATATCCCTGGTTCGGTGAAGGCTTCTACAATCTGATCGTGGAACTGGTTCTTGTACACACGGGTAGCCAAGATGCCGTAAGGGGCAAGCTTTCTCGCAATAAATTACCCTTACTTTATCAAGCGCTTTACCTTCTCAAGCTTCGAAACCAAAACAAGAACTTGAGTAGTAATATATAGAAAATAGGAATAGCCAGAAATAGTCATAATAGGAATACCACAATTGCAACCATAACAGTAACCGCTACAGAAAAAGGAGCAGGCTATTGGATCTCCTCGCCCGCTAGCCAATAGAAATCCCAATCGAAAGTCAGCGGGAGAGCAAGCAGAACATGAATAAGAGGAATATTAGCAACTAGAATATGATTCTTTTGTAGTATTTCCCTCTTTCATAGCCTTGTTAGTAGCAGCCTTAGGTGAAATGAGTAGTTAACCAGAACCCGAGTCCAC
The DNA here is from genome assembly GCA_031772625.1 of Pinus tabuliformis. Classification (NCBI taxonomy): domain Eukaryota; kingdom Viridiplantae; phylum Streptophyta; class Pinopsida; order Pinales; family Pinaceae; genus Pinus; species Pinus tabuliformis. The sequence continues at coordinate 1,098,229,483 of CM062817.1, forward strand.
GATCTAAAGTAGGAGTAGGTCTTTCAAAGCCTCCTTCTCGTATGTATTATAAATCGTAACCAAAATAGGCAGAGTAACCAGAGCAGTAACCGTGACAGGCAGATATACCAGAAGGAGTAGGAGCAGTAGGAGCTGGTATATTCACAATTGCCATAGGAACCGTAACCGAAATTGCAATAGCAAGCCATCGAGCAGTTATCCTCTATTTGATGTATCGATTCCTATTGCTTGCAAGCGAGTTGAACGAAGGGTTTAATAAGGGAAGGAAATATCGTACAATGAAGGAAAGTCCTAAGGGTGAAAGGAAGGAGGGAAAGGCTCCCTGAAGGGGCACTTTATCCTACTCATTCATTCATCTAATAAGAAGCTCAAAAAGGTAAGGGAAACTTCTAGGTAGTATAAGACAAACTTCCCTAATCATTCATTCAACTAATAAGAAGGTTGTAAGGAAGGTTGAACTCATTCACTCATTATTCCAGGCTTTACTCACCTAATTAATAAGATTAGAAAATAAGATGATTTAGCCTCTCCTCGAAGGGACATAAGAAGGAAGCTAATAAAGGATATGATGAAACTACTCCATTAAGAAGGAAGAAGAAAGACTAAAGAAAGGATCCCGCTTGATTGACGTTAGGAGGGCAAGGAAGAAGAGAAGGAAGATGATTTAGCTACTCAGAAAGAAGCTAAGAAGGTTTGACTTATCTACCTAAGAAGCTAAGAATGCTTCTTACTCCCTCATTCATTAAGCTAATAAGAAAGATAAGAGGGAAAGGAATGTAAGAAGGTTTTACTCCAATACTCATTAACTCAAGGTAGGAGGGGTAGTAAGGAATGCCTTATAGGAAGGAATAGGAATGGCTGGAACTAAATTTGGAAAGAAGGGGAAAAAATTTAACTTGTCTTCAGCAGAATCAAAGTCTTCATCGTCCTCAACCCTTTCTAAGCAATCGTAGAAGCACTCGCGGAAAACTAGAATCTCAAGGGAACTTCCAAAGTAACATCTGGTCTCTATGAAAGCTGTGAACATTCTTTCTAAAAGAAATATAGCTTCAGCTTCTCACTATCCATCCCTTCAATAAGTGCAGTCATAGCTCAGACAACTGAAGAACTACACCAAAGATCTTGATCGTCGTATCACAATCCTTGAAGAACAAAATCCTATAGGTGATGTAGTTCCATAGAGTGAGATGGAGATCACAGTGGAAGCAAGTATTATCAGTGCTATGTCACACCAAGCTTCGAAATCGGTAACACATCTTTCAATAAATGTCTTCCGAAAAACCCACACTGACATTTATGCTAACTTGGATTTTGGCTCAGATTTGAATTGCATACGGTCGGGATATGTTCTGGGTTAATACTGGCAGAGGTGTGGTGCAAGAATTCATGCAGTAGACGAAAAGCAAGTTGAGACCAATTGGTTTGGTTGGGGTTCAAGGAATTCATGAATTGAAGATCCGACTTCTAAAGTTAGATTTTCTCATAAAAAAGGACTTGAAACGAAGATTCTCCTTGGCAATCCGTTCCTCACCATGATCCAACTAATCACACCCAAGTACAAGTATTGTTTCTTTTGGGAATACGGGTAAGAGGAAGTATTCTAGGAAGAATTTATTAGGGCAATGTCTATTATGAATCAGGGGAAGTAGGTCATTCCATTATAGCTAGAGAAGCATCACATTGTTTTGAATGGTTTTTCTATTGACTTGGTGTCTATCACCCAAGTACAAGTATTGTTTCTTTTGGGAATACGGGGAAGAGGAAGTATTCTAGGAAGAATTTATTAGGAAAATGGTTATGATGAATGAGGGGAAGTAGGTCATTCCCTTATAGCTAGAGAAACATCCATGAAAAATTCTCTTACCTTATTTCCTCCTATTTCGATTCAAATGATTAAGTTCATCTCATTTTTAGATAGTCACTATTGTAAATATTTTATGGACTTATTGTAAAATTTATGCAATTGAGTATTTGTGAAAAGCAGCTCAATGTTAGTCTAGAAACAGAACCTTGCATACTCTGTACCTGCAATAGAAGCCAATCAACCAACAATGATGTTTACTGTAGCTAGATTTCTATTGTCTTTGTGGCATCCACATCAAGCTCATTATTGCTTCTTCAATATTAGTCATATGAATCCCATATTTAGTAGATAGAAATGCTCATAATCTCTTCGTTAATGTCTTCTAATAAGCCGCAAGTTTTCTTGAGAGTTCATTTTCTTGCTATAGCCTTCATACCCATACTCTATTTCCAATAAAAACTATTGATGGAAAATTATACTTGTGCATCATATTTGGATGTTGCAATCACTTTCTAACTGTGCAATCCATATGAGCTCATTTTCTTGCTACAACCTTCATACCCATACTCTGTTTCCAATAAAAACCATTGATGGAAAATTCTACCTGTGCATCATATTTGGATGTTGCAATCACTTTCTAGTTGTGCAATCCATATATGTTTGCCATCAGACGATTATTTGCTTGCTTTTAGGCTATACTGAATCACAATGATGGTGTACATAACAAGATCTATCAACCTTTCCATCTTTCCACTATTTTATCAAGAATAAAACACTTTGCTTTATGCCCTATTCTTGGTCATCTTGTGAGCAGGAAGAGACCTCCACAAGGATTTCTTTGTGATCACTGTCATATTCTTATGGTTGCAACAAAGTTGTTACACATAGATCAAGTATTCACAGAACTCCTTGTCACAGATTCTTCCAGCAAAGCACAAGTCCCTCACAGCATAGCTCCCTCCTCACTTTTTCTACTGCGTTCCTCTCCTTTCTCTCTTCACTCCAAATTCTTCCCCATGTATCTACTCCTTCCTTAACCTTTCTCTCAAAGACTAAGACAATGAAAAGTAAGTGTGGTTGGACTGTACCATGTAAAGTAGTACCAAAACTACAGTTTTGAAGGGGAACAGAGACAAACGTTGGCTTTACAACTTCTGCAAAATCTGGTAAGGTGATGCTGGGCTCTCCAAGGATAATATCTTCATATTTAGGCACTGCATGAAGGAATTCTAAACCAAAAGGTGATTTTCACTATGCCTTTGTTAGGCCCCTATACTACTAGTGTAACCCCTTATTGTTATTAGTATAACCCACTTATTATATTGATGTACCCATGTAGTTCCCATATTGTTACTATTGTGCCCCATAGAAGCCCACTATTGTTATTATTGTGCCCTTACATTATTATTGTTATGTCGGCTCTGATTATGTTATGACCCCTTAGACTCCTATATATAGAAAGGAGGTCTTTTCATTTGTATCATCCAAGAATTGTTCATTTATGTAATGTAAAGGAGGTTGCCCCCTCGAAGAGGTTGAATTCTAAGGCATTGATCTATCTTTTCTATCTTTTTCTTGAGCTGGTTTCATAATAGCCTTCCATACGAATCCCATATTTAGTAGATATAAATGTTCATAATCTCTTCCTTAATATCTTGTAATTAGCAACAAGCTTTCTTGAGAGTTCATACCCATTCCATTTCTTCCATACCCATAGTGACCATCTTTCCACTATTTTATCAAGAATAAAACACTTGGCTTCATTTCTTGAGCTCCAACTTTCATTACACCTTTCTTTCCCCAGTAAAAAATTACTGAAAGAGTCAAAGCTAATAGGTTTATAAGGGTGGTTTTGGACTTATAGTTTTGGTAACCCATGCTAATAAATTGCATATAATGAAGCTTGTAAAAAGTTTATAGATTCTTCATTGTAATGTGTTGAGCTAAATGCTTAGTTGCCTGATCCCTAATGTTAGCCAGCTTGGCTACCTAAAAGGCGAGGCATGCATAATAAATCTATTATTGGGAGAACTACCCTAACATAGATCATTCATTATACCATATTTGATTTCCTATATTGATGGTGAAACCCAAATCATGCATTTCATAGGCCAATTCATTTAGGTTATTCCCTTTCCTTGAGCCAAATTATGTGTCTCATGGGCCATTCCAATAAGGCCATGCTTTTCCTTGGGGGACTTCCCACTCTGTCAATCTATGCCTGTCATGGGGATCTCCAACAGATTTAGAAGTTTATCTACCTGTGTGCTTCTCACATGGAGTTTCGAACAGATTGTCATGTAATCAGACACAACCACTGTACATGGTTTATTGGTTTGAATGTAATCATCCATAACCATTTCTCATGATTATGTTTGGTTTCATTTGAATTGTACAAGGTATTATTAGGTAGTACATTATAATTAATTTCATTATTTCTGCTTTGTAGCAATGCTTCTTTGGTTATGGTTACACGTTAAAGTGTCATTGACCTATTTTGGTAATTTTCTAGATTAATACAACTTCTTCCATGTTTTCAGGCATTTCTACATATTAGGTTCCATTTAAATTGTTCAGATAGTTATATTGGGTTCCATTTGAGCTGTATTATGTATTTGTCTTCAATGTTTTGTTGAAGAATTAGTACTTCCCATCATAGTTATTTTATGCTTGAAACAATGTCATGTACCTATTTTGGTCGTTTGCGAGATTAATAAAACTTTGATTATGTGTGAGATGAATGTAACATTTTCCATATTTTAAGAATCACAGCTGTAAGGTCAGGGCATTTCTACATGTTAGGTTTCATCCCATGTTATACTAAGTTCCATTTGAACTGTGTTAGGCATTTGTTTTCAACGTTTTAATGGAGAACTAGTAGACAACACGACTTATTAACTTTCTGCTTGCAACAATGCCTCTCTGGTTCTAGCTATACTTTGGTTATTTGTGAGATTAATAAAACTTTTTCCATGTTCTAGGAAGCACAATTTAAGGTCAGGGCATTTATACATGTTAGGTTTCATTTGAATTAGACACATGTTATACTGAGTTCCATTATTTGTGAGATTAATATAAAGAAATCCATGTTCTAGGAAGTATAATTTAGGGTCAGGGCATTTATACATGTTAGGTTTCATTTCAATTAGACACATGTTATACTGAGTTCCATTTGAACCGTGTTAAGCATTTACCTTAGTAATTTTCTGGTTGTAACATTGCCTCTCTGGTTCTGGTTATACTTATTTGTGATATCAATAAAACTTCTTCTTCCATGTTGTAAGAAGCACGACTTGAAGATCAAGACATATCTACCTATTAGGTTTCATTTGAATTGTACACATGTTGTAGTGAGTTCCATTTGACTGCGTGAGGCATTTGTTTTCAGTGTTTTATTGGAGAATTACTACACAACTCGTCTTAATAATTTTCTACTTGTATCAGTGGCTCTCGGTTCTAGTAATACTGAATCCTATTACTCTGACCAACCTATTTTGGCTATTTTTGAGATTAATAGAAATTTTTCCATGTTCGAAGATACACGATTTCAAGGTTTCAAGGTCTCAAGGTATTTCTATTTATTGGGCTCCATTTAAAATGTTGACATGGCTATATTGGGTTCCATTTGAGTTGCAGTAGGTATTCTATTTCAAAAGTAGGTTTTATTGAATTGCAAAAAGTGAAAAGTAGGGACACTAGTGTTCTCATAAACTATTTTTAGTTTAAAATATCTATCGTTCATTTATTGAAATATTTAAATTTTTGTGTTGACTGCTCTCAGTTGTGGAAATATCTAAAACTGAGTTGTTGTATACATAAATTTCTTAGAATGTTGTTGTATACATAACTTTCTTAGAACATACCTTTTATTGAATTGAATTGCAAAAAGTTATTAAAGCATATGTTTTATTGAATTGCAAAAGTGAAAAACAAGGAGACTGGTGGCTCCATAGACTAATTTTAATTTTAGTATCTTCGAACATACATTTTATTGGAAACAGAATCTTGCATACTCTGTTTCCAATTAAAACTATTGATGGAAAACTGTACCTGTGCATCGTATTTGGATGTTGACTGTAAGGAATGTGTGGGGAGTCCCTTTACTATAAGGCATTTGAATCATATGGGTTTGGGCGCAACAAAGCTTCACATATCCCCTTGGAATTCCAATTATTCATTTGAAAGAAAAAGGTGCCTCATGTTGAATTTATGGTAGACATTTATCTTAATCCAATCATGGGTTTAGTTTTATTTGATAGGAATTTGTTCTACTACGTTTTATATTTTGTTGTTCTTTCTAGCAATCCGTTTGATTTTCTCATTTCAATCCCCTGCTCCATAAAAGTTGTAATATTGTTTTTGTTATTTACATGATGTATGATAAAGAGCTCCCCTGCCCAACTACGAAGTTCTTGCACTTCCTTCTTTTCTATGCATTATTTCCAATTTCAATAGGTATTAAATGGTACTATATCTGAAATTGGGCTAGCATGTTTCCCTATTCTTGGTCATCTTGTGAGCAGGAGGAGACCTCCATAATAATTTCTTTGTGATCACTGTCATATTCTTATGGTTGCATCAAAGCTACTACACATAGATCAAGTATTCTCAGAACTCCTTGTCACAGATTGTTCCAGCAAAGCACAAATCCCCCACAACATAGCTCCCTCCTCATTTTTCTACTGCGTTCCTCTCCTTTCTCTCTTGACTCCAAATTCTTCCCCATGTATCTACTCCTTCCTTGACCTTTCTCTCAAAACCATAAGACAATGAAAAGTAAGTGTGGTTGGACTATACCATGTAAAGTAGTACCAAAACTACAACTTTGAAGGGGGACAGAGATAAACATTGGCTTTAAGCCTCTCACATCTAGGCAAGGGCATGATGACTGAGAGCCCATTTTTTCTGACCCTAAGCCAATCTAGGAAGGATGTATGAATATGAAATAAAAAGATGCTTGATCTAATAAACAATTTCCCTCCCTTTTAAGTTTGTAATAATGAAATTTATTTTTGCAAAATTGAATGAATAATCAAAGACTTCTCACTCAAAATATGAAACGAATCCTTATGATGGTTGAAATTCCAAAGCAACTCATTAAATATGTAAGTTAGTTGTGGATAAAAAGGACATTGGAGGGAAGAGGGAAAAAAAGAGCTCGATGATGAAGGGCAAAAGCAAAACATGAAAAACTCAGAATGAATAAAATGCATTATCAAAGTCAAAGGCCATCTCCAAGCCAAAGCTATTGCATTCTTACGACTGAGTGAAAAATACATGAAATCTTTTTTGAATGTAGCTCACCTTTTTAACAATTTCCAGAGCATATTATTAGAAGCTCCCCTTAGTCTTTTTGTTGTTTTTCGTTTATGTATCTCACTGAAAGCATTCCTAACAATCCATGAAAGGATTCCTAACAGTCCCCAAAATGTTCATAGTGTCATGACCAATACTTCCAACACCCTCAAGCATTTTCATTAAAACATCTCTAATGATTTTTTTATGTCGAACTTCTCAGCATTAGACCATTTATCAATTTGTTTGTTTCAAATACTCAGAGACTATGTTTTTCTTTGTCAGTTGATTTCAGCATGGTTTCATCAATAATTTACAATATAATATGATTACATTATTGCTAAACTGTCACTATCTTCTTATTCTTCATAATTATTCTTTGCCTGTAAATTTCAGATATCAGCGAGAGGAAGTAAGAATTGAAGCTTGGATAAATCTGTAGACTTCAAAAGTTGAAGCTGAAACCAAAAAGCTTGAGGTATAAGGAGTGTGCCTATAAATATTTGTACACATTTTTCTGTTAAAATATTCAATGATATTTCATCCAGGCAACATCTTTGTCTACTGCCTAACAATTGGAAAATTATCTTGGATAGCTTAATAATTATATTGTAGGGTACATAAATTTGAAACACCATGCATTTGGCACGAATCTTACTTCTATGAATCTTACTTCATTTTGATGTATATTATTTTGTGTCTCTTTATACAATTAAGATGCATTTTACAAAACGGGAAAACAAAGGGAGAGCAGGGTAGACACTGTTTGCATATAAGAAACGAATCCATGAAATGGTACAGACACCATGAATCCATACCTGCAAAATAACATCTTAAATCAGACAGGAGTTTTACTTCAAATGCCTTTTTGGGCTACACATTCAAAGGCTACACAATTTCTAAATCTACACCCATGCTTATTATCACTGGGTGCTAGGGCGCTTGCCTGATTGTTTCTAACATGCCTAGGTTTTTGAGTTTTTTAATTTATAATATTAAGTATGTTATGCCTGTCTGATTGTTTCTAACATGCGTAGGTTTCTGAAATTGTCAATTTACAGTTTTAACTATGTTTGAAAGAGAATGATCATATGGAAGTTGTTGTCATAAATCTCTTCATTTTTATGTTTACAAGCCTAGATAACCACTCAATTACAAACAAATTGAACATGCTTCCTGCCCTTTAGTTCATAAATTTTCATGTAGTGTTATAGGAATGTAATGAATGTTAAACATCTTACGCGAAGAAAACCACATTTATGAGTTTTGTTCTGTATAGTACTTATTTTGTTATCTCTACTTTCAAAAAATGACAACAAACCTTACTGAGAATGCTATTTTCTCAATGCTCTTTGGATCAACTCATATTCAACCATACCTACAAATTGTTGAACTTGAACCCATTCAATCAATGCAAAATTCAACTCCACGATATCGCACTGCCATCTCTGATGGCACACATATGAAACACCTTATGCTTCCAACAGATTTCAATGACCTCGTAGCAACATGCTTGCTACAAAAGGGTTATGTTATACATGTTAAGTTGCACTACTTCAGCGATTGGTCCATCAATATAAGTTTTTTATAAATTTCTTATTTCAACTTTAACATTTATATCAATAGCATTTCCGACTCTAACAATTATTCCTATGACTCTCATTTGTCGTGTAGGTTTATAAAGCTAATAGACTTCAAGATTTCTACTTGATATGCACCCTTAATTAGTAATCCAAAAAATATGAGTATCTCGATCACTTCTGAAGGAGACACCCCCTCCTCATCAAACCAAGATCCTTCATAAAAAAGGCAATGACCTCTTCCAACTACTCCAACCCCATCCTTCATACCAGTCCAAATTCCCATCAAATCATGAAACAATTACCATTCAAATTGGTGCATAAAATGATATGTTCAAAGAAAACAACTCTTCGACAATTTCAGAGTCAATAAGGACCCAGTAAAGTGTTTGGCTTTGATCTGTTCGATACAAAAGGTGGAGAAATACATCTTACTTGTTTCAACAACGTCGCCGATTATTTTTTTGACAAAATCCAACTTAGAAATGTCTACATTGTGTCTAAAGGGAATGTGAAAATGGCTAATAAGTAATACAACCACTTAAACAATGACTGGGAAATTTTGTTCAATGCAACATCTACCATAGAGCATGTTGCCAGTGAAAGAAAACATAAGCCAACAGTGCAATTCAATATAAAATCAATCAATGACATCAAAACAACAAACATCAGCTCCATTGTTGATGTTCTTGGTATTGTTACTAACATTTCCAGTGTGTACACCATACGTAGAAAAGACAGCTCTGAAGTTACTAAAAAAACACTACAACTTCAAGACATGTCTGGGTATAACATGGATGCGATCTTTTGGGGAGGAAATTTTGATGCCGTATCACAAGAAATATCCTCCCTATGTGCTGCAAGAAATAACCCCATCATTGCAATCAAGTCTGCCCGTGTTGGAGAATTTAATGGAAAAAATGTCGGCACTACAATGAGATCCATTATTCTTGTAGATCCTGACATTGAAGAGGCCCACATGCTAAAGTCATGGTTTAAAAAAGAAGGTTCCACTGCAACTTCTACATCCTTGAAAACAAGATATTCAGCTCCTTTTGGCCATAAAAAAAAATAACAATTACTGATATTTACAATATGGATTCCTTAGAGAAACCAACATTCTTCTAATTGAAGGGCACAATAACAAAAATTGGGATGAACAATTTTTACTACATTTCTTGCCCGTCCATCGTTGATGGGAAAAAATGCATGAAAAAAATTATTCCGCAAAATATGGGCATGTGGTTTTGCCCAAAATGCAACGCCGAAGTAACTGACTGTGATTACAGATACTTACTTAAGATCGACATACAAGATCACACTGGTGAATTAGCTTCAACTATTGCTTTCGAAAACGCGAGATCTACAATTCTTTGGAATAATGCCAAAAAATTCTATTTATTATCCTCAGATCTAGATCTAATCAAGGAAATTGTCTCCAAAGCACTATGGACAGATCATATCTTCACACTATCAGTGAAGATAGAAACATTTAAAGGAATACCACGTTGAAATGTGTTATCATGAAAGAAGAAAGCTTGCATTTCACAACAGAATGCAACAACATCCTTCGAGCAATTAATAACATGTCAATATCGTAAAATGTATTTTTCACTTTCTAACAGTTTCTATTATCTTATTTTATAAATACAATTTTGCACCATATACTATTGCATGCCTTCTCGCCAAATTCTCTTATTTAGTATTGAAATAAATATTTGTCCTCCATTGTATCTAGCATTGTGTATGTACACTTATTCACATTCTTTTCATATTATTTCTTTTAACAAATGAGGTAACTTGCTGCATTACACATGCAACTATCTACATGTATAAATGAAAATTACTTAAATGTTATTTCAAACACATTATTCAAATAAAAAATTCACATAAAACTATTCAAAACTTCAATTTCTTTCTCCTCTTTCACTTTTATACAATAACATGGTTGTTCTCTCCAAATAACATTCTTGTTTTCCCCTCTCTTGCCTATAGGTACCATAACTTTTGCAAATGTCTTCTTCTTGTAATGATGAATGCGCCCGAAGATACTATGCAACAAATAAAGAACGAATAAATGCACGTCGACGTGAGCTTTATTAGGCAAAAAAAGGTGTCACAAAATGTCAAAAAAACAAAAAATAGAAGGAAAACCAACATTCATCGTCTGAAACATATGGTGAAAATTCACATTTGCCATCAAACCTCTCCATATTTCCCAATTCCCACCCCGAAAACAATCCTCCTTTGCAATTATCAAACTCTCTATCTTTTCAGCAAACCTCTCAAACAAATACATCCATACCTCATTTCCCTAACCCCTCCTTTGCACATGCTTTCAACAATGTTTACACTAATGATCGAGAATTCTTTGCAAAGATTGATAAAATTGCACCTAAATTTCCATGCTCCATTTGTCTTGAATCATATCCTGGAATACATATCCACAATTCGAACCAGATGTATTGCTGCTCCAGATGCATATCTGAAACAAAGGGTCATCGCTTCTCATTATCAAACAACATGGACCCTGGTCCTCAGGTAGTTCTCCTTATGTCTCTTTCAAAAATAAAATAAATGCTCATTGCTAGGGTTAACCCTATACTCCAGGTAACACATGCACGTGGTGGCCAATATAAATACAGTGGCCACACAATTTGTTATCCACAAGACATTACAAAAATCGCAAGCATGATGCCACGACGAGTTGAAGACTTGGACATTCTAATTGTCACCCGTCATAGTAATGACCATCATGCTTATGATTGCATTGTTAGTAGACATCGTGTTCTTGCTGCATTAGAATACAAATTGGCAAATGACCCATACTATAAGAATGCTCATATTGATAACAACGCACTAGCATCCTTACTAGCAATCCCCATCGATGTCTCCTCCTCCCTTCGCCATTACAATACCACAGAAACAACTATCCACCTTTCACCCGAACCACCACTTGAGCCCACTAAAGTTTCCACAAACCCATCCCTACACCACACATCATCATTCATACCCATTATTCCCAATATAAATACATAAATCCAAGAAATACACCATTATTTACATGCTTACAACCACCATTTTGATACTACAATTGAATGGCCACCAATTGGCTTATCCCCAATTAAGTAATACAACACAAAAGGTCTACTCTCTATGGATTTCCCCACCCTTTCCCCACAGGAGCTGCAATGCCAAATCAACCAAGAATGAAAGTAGTGCAGTTACATGAATACACACTTCATCTCATACATTACTACGATAACAGATTCGGTGAGCACCCACGCTTTAGTTATTACATATATAATCTCATGATGTGACATTGCAGTCAAGAAACAACCTCTGTTTTGTGAAAAAGAACATCGCAGATAACTTTTTAACATATATTGCAGATTTGAACATCCGATTAGAACAATTTCTAGACGAGCAGTTGGCAGAACAAGTCATGCGATTCAGTTGCTCTTTACATGGAACAAGATATTTTTGGCACAAAGCTAAAAATGAACTAATAGACATGATATCTCAGCTCAGTTGCCCAATATTCTTCTTCACATTAGGTGCAGCTGATACAAAATGGTCTGATCTTCATGCAGTGATGCCCGAATGTCAACCTTCTGATATTGCAAAACAACAAAAATGGAGAAACGATAACATTATATCTAACCCACATTTAACATCACTATATATGCGCCATGGATTCACAACATTTCGTGAAGTTATCTTAGAGAAACACTTGTAGACAAAAGACTACTGGTACAGGTACGCATTCTACCGCATTTCTTTCATAACTCTCTAAACATCAAACCTCATCTACTATAAAATTATCTTACACAAATGCATACTTGACATGTATGAATGGCAACATAGAGGATCTGCACACATCCATGGTTTCCTTTGGATAGAAAATGCACTTGATATGGAAAGCCTCAACTGGGAAGACACAAAAGCAGTTGATATTGCTAGGAAATTCTTTGACAAATATATTTCAGCTTGGAACCCTCGTATTCCTTCGGTTTCAAACCAATCAATTGCTCAAACAAATTCAGAAGACCCTTCTCTATTGTCCACGTCGCAAATTTTCAGAACCAATCCTTTCAATGATTATGAACAACTCATCAATTGTGTTGAACGTCACACAAAATGCATCAAAAGTACATGCCTAAGAAAGAAAGGATCCTCATTTGAATGTCGCTATAAGGCACCATGGGAATTACATCCAAAATCATCCTTATTCATTGACTCCAATGGCCAAAAAACATACACCCCTGCTCACAACAATGATCAACTCAATACCTATAACCCTACCATATTATCTATTTTGCGTGCAAATGTGTATTGCCACCTAGTACTCTCCATACATGTTGTATAGAAATATATCGCAAAATATGCATCCAAAGCATATTTTTTTTTTGAAAACTTCACCACATGCTACGTAGAGCTTCACCCATTGCTGACCCAGCAACATCTGCATTTCGAAAATTCCTTGCAGAAACCCTTGTTGATTGTGACATTGGAGCACAAGAAACCTGTCATATGTTGCAAAAATTACCATTAACATTGTGTAGTCGATTATTCTTTTATTTAAATGTAAGCCAAAAAATTTATATGCGCCTTCCACAAACTAACCCCACCTCTTCTACATCCCCACACATCATAGATACAAATAACCAACTCCCATATACCCTAGAATCCACTTCACTTATAGTAGTAGCAAGATCCTTGTCATATGATCCTCGTCGCAAAACAAGCAAATGGAAACTTCGACCTACAAAAGTAATTATTCGGGTCATACCACGTTACTCCTCCATACCATCCATAACAGAAACATGCTATGCTGACTTTTGCCGAGTTGAACTTATGCTATACAAACCCTTTTGCCATATCGTACAAGATATAGGAGATTTTGCTGCAGAATTCATCACAAACTCGTAATGACTTTGTCCTTTCTACAAACCTTGGCATCAACACGACACACTATCTGATATTGAATCTGTTGCAAATGATAACTCAATATTTCATGAAGCCAATCCTCCAGACACCATGGAAATAAATGAATGGGAATTACTCTCCCAGTTATACCCTACAAATGAACTCCTCATAAATGACCTTGACATGCTTGGCCTTTGTGGCTTTGATGACAACCATAACTAGAATCATACCACTATCCCATTAGATCTACACAATAATGCCATACAATTCATTAAGAAGAGCTGCTCTATCCAACACGTTCTTCAAACACATCAACATATTATGATGACCATTACTACATTATCTCCAATGCAAAGAAAATCTCTAAATATTATTTCTAATCATTTTTCTAAGAAGGATATTTTAACCGCTCTCACAATGATAATACAGGGCACTGCTAGTACAGGAAAATTCCTCCTTATTAGTTGCTCCAAAGATATGCTCATAACCCTTGCAAGCCTAGAACCTTCACCGATAATGCTCCTTGCCCCTACAGGCATTGCCGCCTTCAACATACAAGCATCGACAATCCATTCCGCCCTCCACCTTCCTATAAAGGATCTTACGGCCTTAGAAGGCAATGTTCTTGCGAAATTCCAAGAATAACTCCAACATATAAGGTAAATACTAATCGATGAAATGAGCTTCATTGGGCAAAAGTTTCTCATCCATATTAACGAATGTCTTCGAGAGGCATTTCCACTGCAAAGAAACACTCCTTTCGGTGGTTGTTCCATTATATTGGTTGGTGATCTCGGCTAGTTACCGCTCGTCAAAGACATACCTCTATATGCAGGCATGAGCCACAGAAGTGCACTGTGGAACATGTTAGAGTCGGTCTAGTTATCCCTCCGTCAGAGATCAAAGCTCTTTTTTGCATTTCATGTTTAGGTGTCCCATCAGTTTCGATTAGTTGCATTTCGTTAGGCATGCCATAACTCTGACGGAATGGTTTGTGTTACTCATTCCCCTCGTGCTTGGCACTGCTGGTTCAGGTCTTGTACAGTCCTGTTTCAAATTTCTGGGTCATAACAATGGTTCTTGGTCATTAGGTCTTGGGTTGAGTCAGTCTTGTTTTGCAAAGTCTAAGAAGACCAGCAGGCCAGAGGGATGTCCTCGATAGGTGGTTACTTCAATAATTTTCATCATTATACAGATAAATTAGGACTTCTCTTCAAAACTCTGTTTTGAAGATAAGTCGTCATCTCATTTTTGTAAAAATCTTCAAAAATTTCAGTTCTTGAATCGTCCAAGCGCAGCCTTGGTATCCTTTGCTAGTGTTAGTGTCAGTCTTTCCAGCCTTCCTCCAGTGATCAAATATGCTCTTACAAAGTGGTCTCAGAGTGTCCAGGTCAAATTTTTTCATTTCAAAGAGTTTTCAAGCAAAATTTGGTCACTAGGCATTAGGTCTAGGGTTTGCTTTCACTCCTTCTAAAGTTGTCCAAATGTCGGTCCATGTCATCATTCTGCTGAGTTTATCATCATTCATAGGGTTTTCATTATCATGTCAGTGTCTAATGAGTCATTTTACACCTTGTTCATGCTTCAGTTGCGCCTAGGTAAGTTCATTTCCCTCTCCTAGGGTTTTGAAGGCAATTTCTCTTGGATGGACAAATCATCAGCAAAACTTATATCCTGATGTTCATACACCTTCCCCTATCCTTAAAGTACCTTATAAAACACTTTCCATCACTGAGATTCCCCAAATTCTTCATTTTTGCACAAACCCTAGTTTCTTGCCACAACTTGGCAATTTTCTAGGCTAGGCCTGTGTTTTTCCCTTTTGGACCCCTTCCCCTCGCTCGATCTCTAAGGTTCCACTTTCCCCTACTTCCTAACATCCCTCCCTACTTCCAAAAATTTCCCCAAGAATTTAGAAGCCCCTTATCCCCTTCATTTCGCTTCATTTCGACAAAATCCCATGTTCCACACATCGGGATAAGTTTCACTCAAAAGATGTTTCGGAGCAATAAAAGATGAATTTTGGAAAAATGAAAGAGGTTTTTGTCCACCACATGCAAAATAAGGAAAACCTCCTTCAATTTTTACACAGGTGTCATGGTTTTGGAGAAATGTCAAAAATACGTTGCCTCAGGAGAATCGAATGCACCTCTGCAGTGACCTTGGGAAAATCAAGTTTTCTCCTAGCTTGGTTGGCCAAATGACTTTCTTGATGAGTCAAATGATAACTAGACACAAATATATTTCCAATGATCTATCATGAACTCAATTTTGAGTTGAGGAAGGCATTCAAACGTTGACTGCAACAGCACTCTGCCTTGAGGCAGCCTCATTTGGCACATTTTGACCAGTCTTGGGAGATTTGATTTTTGAAAAGGCAAATGAACTCCAAATTGCAAAGTTCTAGTTGGGTTGGAAATTAGACTCAAAGACCTTTCCAACGAGCTATCCTGCACCTGATTTCGACCCCGCGAAGGCCTCCAAAAGCCTCCTGCAAAATGCACTATGTAGCTGGGTGCGCGCTACGCATCACGGAGGGCGCGCTACACGTCAGGGTTTTGGCTCAACGCGTAGCGCGCCGCGCGCTACCCTTAAGTTGGGGAGGTCCATTTCAAAAAAACTCAGCATTTTTGGATTTTTCATGAAAAAATACACTTGCTCAGCCACTGCCAAGAATTTTCATGGAGATTTGAGCCCCCAAAGGGTCAAAAAACAAGCAAAAAATGACCTTCTGCCACTTTTTGGACACACAGGAAGCAGTCTTGGGAGATTGCAATTTTGGAGGGGAAAATGGCCACCAAATTGAGAAATTCTACTTGGGCTGGAGAGTAGACATCCAGACCTTTCCAACAAGCCCACTTTTGCCTCATTTGGATGCCGGGAAGTGCCTCAAAAGTGGCCTGAAAGGCGCGCTACGCGTTGGGAAAATTTGCGAGTTTTGCACCTTCAGCTCAGGAAAACGCAGCATTGACTAGTTTTGACTTTTTGGTGGGATTTTTCATCCTCTTTAATGTAATTTATGTAATTTTATGTTGAAATGACACTTTTTTACCTATTCTAGAAGATTCATTCATAAAATGGCAAACATTTAATGAATGAATTGGTTTCCTAGCTTATAGAGGCAAGTTGTTTTCACTGCCTAGATTGTAGTGCTTTGTTTAGAATTGGTTGAAACAACTCCTAGGATGATGAGCTCGACCCCTAGAGGCTATGGAATGGGTTGGCATGGTCTATATTATGTATTTTCTAAATCATTTTCATGGTTAGAGAGGTTGGACTCTTGAGGGATAAGCTTAGACTGTATTACTCTTTGTATCTCTACAATTTTGGCAAAGGAAAGACCAGGGTTTTGCAGCACTATTTGGGATTCCTGTGGTGATTTGTGTTGATGGTGTGTTTCTCTCATGTGTTTTTAAGTTTGTTATGTGTATCATTTTCCCACTCTTCGCTTCTGCAAATTAAGTAAATGAAGTGTTAAGGTAGAATTCATGGTTTCTATGCTCTGCCTTTAAGTTTTCTTAATATCTATGTTTTCATCTGTTTAAGGAGAACTCTCGATGGTTTCTTGCTCTCCTTAGCTCCTCACCGGTCATATCTATCCATTAACTTATTTCAAAGGCATCAAGACAATCTCCTACCTTGCCCCAAAAAGACCTCTGCAAAAATTGTGTCTCATCCCCGCACCCAAAATTGCCGTGCTCAGTTTTCCAACAGAACCCTAAAAATTTAAAATCAAACCTTCCCTATCAGTTTACTAGCCTAAAATCAGTGTTCTTTATTGGTCATCTCAACCCTTTGAAGACCTTTTGCCGAGATAGACCCGGAGAGAGCCCTCTCCTGTCCCCGTAGGGCTAGCTACGAGGCTAAGTGGTTTGATGTTGCCTTGGATTTTGTCTTTTTCAGCCTGAGGCCAAATTCAAGCGCTAACAACTAGATCATATCACAACTATCCCTGCAAAGAATTGCAAAGAAAATCATTATTTCAACCAAATTTAAGGAGGAAACCAAAAAGGTCAGAAGTCTATTAATCCTGAAAAAGTGTCAAAGACAAAACATTACAAAATGGGTCATGGACCAAGAAAAAATCAAAAGGGAGTCTTTATAAATATATTTCATGACATTTTCAACTCATTTTGCATGCCAAGAGTGAAGAACATCATTCCAAAGCGAAATTGTGAGTTTGTGGGGAAGTTGGAGCAGTTTCAGGGGTGCGCGACGCATCGGACTAGGTGCCCAGTGCATCAGGGGAGCGCGGCGCATCAGGCAAAAAATCGCAGTGTAAAAATACACGCGCGCGGCACATCAGAGGCGCGCGGCGCGTTGGGTGAGGCGTGCGGCGCATCAGAGGCGCGCGGCGCGTTGGGTGAGGCGCGCGACGCACTGGGGTTTAAGCCCAAAATTTGCTTGGAAACACATGAACCCGCCTCCTCTCCGCACAAAATTGCAGGTAGGCTCACATCCACCACTTGTGCTTGGTTTTTTAAAGATAAATGTAATGGGTTCATGATATGTTTGCCATAGAAATCCAAGTGGAAAGCCCTCCTTGTCAATGAAATTGCTGTAGGGTTTGAATGCAAAAAATTGCTGTAAGGGTTTCAAAAACAGAGTGTAACCAAGGTTGTCATTATTTCTCCATTTCCCTTTGTTTCCCATTCCCAAATTCTCCCTTATTTTTCCTCATTAATTCCCTCCTTCATCCTACACTATAATCCCTCAGATCCTAGTCCCTCACCTCTATTACAAAACACATTATCCTTATCATTTCCCTTCCCTTCTCTAAGTCCCTTGTTTTTATTTCCAAATTCCCTAATTCCCTAATGTTTCCCCTTTCCTAATATTCCCTTGTGCATTTGTGTCCCCTTGGTCATAGCATTTTTAGAGCAAAAGAACAGTTTACAGGCAATTGTGCACGCAGTTTATACATCAGCATATATATTCCAGCTATCTTGTTTTCAAAGACATGTCAGAGACCGAGTCAGTCTATGAGCAGGAGTATGATAGTGATTCTACACTGGAGGTAAATGTGCCAAATGTGCCACGGAGGTATCACAAAGGTGGCAAAAGTGGTCAGCATGTCAGGGAGGAGCCTACTTCTTTGGCCCAATTGCAAGCTTTCCCACTTGCAATGGATTGTTTTCGGCGTCAATCATGTTTCCAATACTGTGAGATGATCTCACAAATCCAGCATCATCGGGAACTAGTCCGTTTATTTGTTCTACATTTACAGGATGGTCATGTAAACCTTGCCGGAGTGAATTTCACCTTGTCACCCGAGACTATTGCTCAGGCCACCAGGATACCAAATGTAGGGGAGGAATGGAGTAAACGCCAGCTGTTAGACAGATTCTACTATGAGCCATATATCAAACCCGGGTATATGAGACACTTGAGCGCAGTTTTTCCTTTCAGATTCCTGAGGGATGAGTATGCACCATTGATGAAACTCATCATTCGATATTTTCAGTTGCGAGGGCAGATTCTCGTGTCTCTATGCGTACCATGTCCGTTTGTTGATGCATTTCATGAGGGTACGTATGATGAACATTCCGTTTTTCATGTGTCGCAACATAGAGAGGATGGTGCCTTTAGTACAAAGGAAGAGCCCAGCACATCAGCATAAGAGCATATATCATTATGCGTTGATCAAAATCATAGTGATGCATCAGTTGGCACAGTAGGGCATTACTTGGGAGGATTTCATCTCCCGTGATTACTTCGCAAGCGCTACAGCCGCCTCTCGAGATAGTTCATGATGAGGGAGCGCCTTCACACCAGCCAGGCATTCCCGAGACTGAGCATATAAGTGCTCCTCCATATGTGACATACAAGCGAGGCCACAAGGCCTTATTTGCATCTACACGACGAGTACTATCTCCACCCTGGGTGGAAGGGGTCTCGTTGACTTCATCAACACAACGAGTATTATCTCCACATCATGTGGAAAGGGTCTCGCCTTCTTCTTCATCACAGGTACAGATCCAGGATAGGGGCAAGAGGCCCATGTTTGATGAGGGTCCTTCAGGAGGTCAGGACACAGATATCATTGATCTTGATGCGAGCTCTCCTAGCTCGGAGCTAAAAGAGATCATCCGACAGCAAAGGGCTGAAAATGACTCGCTGCAAAAGAAATTGCAGATGGCTAAATGGACGATCAACTACTTGGAGCAGTGCAACAAACAGCTGGAAGATGAACATACACTTTATGAGCTACGACAAATCCGGGAAGACCGAGAATTGGCCCGAAAGAGACCCGGTGATTTGACACCGATTGATCGAGAGTCTATGCTCATCCGGGTGAACACTCATTTGGAGAAATTGTTGGCGAAGGCAAACAGAGACAAGGACATGCTTCGTCATATGAAAAATCACTATTGGGCTCGCATGCATGTTTGCAAAGCAAAAATGAAGATCCTTAAGAGGCGATTGAGCAAGGCACTAAAATGGCGGAAAAAGCCCGATCCACTCCAAATTTTGGCCGAGTCTTGATTGGCGGGGCACAATACATGACAGGGGGTCTTTACTCCGAATTTGAGCAATTTCAGAGAAATTTTTGTCATTTTTGAAAATTTTGTCCTAAAAACAGGTTTTTTGGCTCAACGCGTAGCGCGCCGCGCGCGACCCATAAGATTGGGAGGTCCAAATCACAAATGGCTTGTAGTGTTGGAATTGTCATGATGAAATATACATGCTAAGCTATGGCCAAAGAATTTCATCAAGTTCTGGGTGACCAAAAGGCTCAAAAACACCATGAAAATCACCTTTCTGCCACCTTTTGCACCAGCAGGAAGTAGACACCAAATTGGAAAATTCCACTTGGGTTGGAAAGTAGACATCCAGGGCTTTCCAACAAGCCAACCTGAGCTCAATTTGGATGCTGGGAAGTGCCCCAAAAATAGGTAGAAAGGCGCGCGGCGCATAGGGCTCAGGCGCGTGGCGCACAGGGTTTTTTGGCACAATTTTCATCTTCAACTTAGGAAATGAAGCCAGTTTGACTAGTTTTGACTTGTGATGTGATTTTTTCACTCCTCTTGATGTAATTAATGAAAAATGATGTAATTTTGGCACTTTATTACTTTTTCTAGAAGATTCATTCACTAAAAAGTGAAAATTAAATGAATGAATCAGTTTCCTACCTTATAGAGGCAAGTTGTTTTGACTGCCTAGATTGTAGTGCTTTGTTTAGAATTGGTTGAAACAGCTCCTAGGATGATGAGCTCGACCCCTAGAGGCAAGGGAATGGGTTGGCTTGCCTATATTATGTATTTTCTTAGTCATTTTCATGGTTGGACTCTTGGGGAAAAGGTTTTGAGACTCTATTGTACATTTTACTTCAGCATTTTGGCAAAGGAAAGACCAGGGTTTTGCAGCACTGTTTGGAATTCATGTGGCTTTATGTCTTGATGGTGTGCTTCTTTCAGTACTTGTAAGTTGTTATGTGTATCATTTTCCTTCTCTCATCTTCTGCAATTGAACAAATGAAGTGTTAAGGTAGAATTCATAATCTGTAATGCTCTGCCTTTAAGTTTGTTTGATCTCCTATGTTTTCATCTGTTTAAGGAGAATTCTTGAGGTTTCCTTGCTCTCCTTAGCTCCTCACCTGTCTGATCTACTCACCTCATTAGCTTTTAAGGCATCAAACAATTGTCTACCTTGCTCCAATCAGACCTCTGCAGAAACTGTGTCTCATCCCCGCACCCAAAATTGCCTTTCCCTTTGATTCAACAAAAACCCCAAAAAATCACCTTTAAACCTCTGCACTTAATACCTAGCCTAAGATTAGTTACAATTTCAGTCATCTCGAGCCTCATTGATTATATTTTTCCGAGATTGACCCGGAGAGAGCCCTCTCCTGTCCTCGTAGGGCTAGCTACGAGGCTGAGCGTGGTTTGATGTTGCCTTGAGTTTTTCCTTCCTCAGCCTGGGGTAAATTCGGGCGTTAACATAGTGGCGACCATATCGGGGAAGAACAAATGGTTTACTTGTTGATGTCATTTGTTTTATAAGCTACAGATGGAGCCTGAAGTTATGCCAGGTAGCCTTCGAAACGCTTTTGCTTTGCATTAGCGGAAGTAGATAAACGCTGCTTCAGTGAATCTCCGGTCTAGCTTGTAATCATGACATCTAACTTGTTAATTGCCCCAGTACATGTATCAAGTTCAGATCTGATTGTTGATGGTGGACAACGATTAGACACTGGCAAGGCTGAAATCATTCACCTGGCGACTCTAAATTAGTTTTGAGATCAGATCCAAAGACTCCACTGGAGGATGATCCTGACCAGTAGAAACATGAAGGGACAATATGGATAGATCAGGTATTCAAGTGGGAATTGCATCCAAGACATTTTGTTCTTTGTTCTAAATTATTTCTTCTCTTTTCCTGAGAAAGTAAAGAAGGCTTTGCAAAGTATACTATGCTTGAGAAAAGATCCCATGCCTGCAGTTGATTCTTTCCCTTTGAAGATGGTAAATACCAAAGATTTGCATACCTTTGAGCTTGATCAAGACCTTTCTTCTAAATCTTGTGATGACCATATTAAAATTGATGAACCTCAAGAGACCAAGACTAATTCTATACCTTTTGTACATACCCCTACACCTTGTAAAATGCCGGATAGGTATAAACCTCTTGTTTTACCTTCTGTTCTCCATGCTTTCCCCAAAAACTATGATCTATACTTGCCGAGGTTTGATGGTGAAAGTAAGAATGTCAATGCTGAGCAACATGTACAGAATTTTGAGTCTTTTCTAGACCTTTTTGAAGTTGATAGCAAAGATGTTAGTATAATGCTTTTTGCTCTTTCTTTGCAAGGCAAAGTGAAGAGTTGGTTCAAAGCCCTGCCTGATGCGAGCATCTCAGATTTCCAGCAATTCGTCAAAGTTTTTCTCGACAGGTGGATGATCGAGTAGAACCTTTTCCTTATTATAGAAAAGTATAACCAGCTGAAAAGAATTCCAGGGGAGACAGTACAACAATTTTCTGCCAGATTTAATCAAGTTTATTATTCAATGCCAGTTGAGATAAGGCCTACTCCTAGATCTGCTCTCTTGCACTATCCGGGTGCCTTTGATCCAGAAATGGAGTTTCAGCTGAGAGAAAGGAATATTGCAACACTTCACGAGATGCAAAACAATGCAGTAAATGTAGAGGCGCATCTGCTGATCCGACGGGCAAGGTTGAAGGAAGAAGAGATGAAAAACATAGATCCGGAGGAATCAACATCTCTAGAGGTGAAGCTTGACATTTTGGTAAGTGCAGTGGAAAAGATGATGGACAAGATCAACGCAAGGAATGATTATGATGTTCAAGCCCATGGCTTGTTGATTGAAGAAGAACAAATGGCTGCTCCAAAACATCTTATTTCTTATCCCAATTGTTATGGATCAGATAATGATTGTCTTATAAATCATCTTGGAGAAGAGAGATCTGTTGATATGACATGTATGCTTGATGATGTCTTTTATACTGATGATTTGCCTCAGTTTGATCAGTATGATGATGATTATGTTCTCCAAATAGAAGCTAATCTTGCAAACAAATCAGTAGCTAGTTTGTGGGAGGAGGAAGTTCACTTACAGCAGCTCGAGTACAATGATCAAATGATGCATATCAACTATGACATTGACGAGGAAAGTGCAGCAAAGTTTGAAGTAAGTGAAGGATCTTTGCCTTTTTGCTTTGATTCATGTCAGTTCATCAGAGACAACTTCCATGCAATCAGAAATCAGCTATCGACTAGTCTTGATTTGGATCCTCTTGAGCGCCATGAAAACTTTGTTCCAGGCTTTTCATATTCAGATTTCCAGCCCCCAAATGCCATTGATTGTCAAGTTGCACATGAAGATATGGAAGCTAACACATATGATCAAATGATACAAGAAGATTTCATACCATTTTGTTTTGAATCATTTCAACTTTTGAAGGGAAAATTGCATAGTACATCTTCAGTAAAGAATAAGTAGCATGTAGGAAATCATGTAATCACATTGGAACCAATAGAAAATGGGTTGCAGTAGTCTTTTCAAGTTTTTCATGATCCAATAGCTGATGTTTTGGATGAGGTTTGCAGTCAAAGTATTTCTCCATTGACTATATGTGAGCTTGAAACGTGTATTGACACAAACTTGATCCGGCAGCCGGTTTCTTTGTCATTTTCAGCAGAGCTCTCGTTACAAGGCTCAAATCAAAGTTTGCATTCATGGTATGAAGAGAAGAGAAGTAATCCATTGGATGAGCTAAGTCCCAGTGTGCATGAATTTCAAGATCCTTATGCAGTGTTTTTGGAGGCGGATAGAGAATCCATATCATTCAACGGATCTGTTTCCAAGTTGTCATGGGAGTTGCCTTTCAGTAGTTCTCTCTTGTTGTTCATAAGCGAGAACTTGTGGAGAATTCAACCAGCAGACATAATACTTACTTGGTTGCATTGGTTGTTTCATTTCACTTGATCAGGTGATGAATGAAACTGTTAGAGTAGGTTTTGATGAATAAGCTCCACTTTGAGCATCATTTCCAGTTTGTCGGTTGTGTTTAAGTATTGAGTCAGTTTTTAGTTGAGTGAGAGTCAATTTGTGTCATCGAGTCATCATTTTTCAGTCATGCATTTTAGTTTGAGTTTTTGACTCCATTGCCCAATGGACGAAGGCACGGTCTGCTCTCCCAAAGATCTGCCGTTCTTGGCACCTCCAAGGAGCTACCATCCCCATTGGAGCCAATGTTAGAGTCGGTCTAGTTATCCCTCCGTCAGAGATCAAAGCTCTTTTTTGCATTTCATGTTTAGGTGTCCCATCAGTTTCGATTAGTTGCATTTCGTTAGGCATGCCATAACTCTGACGGAATGGTTTGTGTTACTCATTCCCCTCGTGCTTGGCACTGCTGGTTCAGGTCTTGTACAGTCCTGTTTCAAATTTCTGGGTCATAACAATGGTTCTTGGTCATTAGGTCTTGGGTTGAGTCAGTCTTGTTTTGCAAAGTCTAAGAAGACCAACAGGCCAGAGGGATGTCCTTGATAGGTGGTTACTTCAATAATTTTCATCATTATACAGATAAATTAGGACTTCTCTTCAAAACTCTGTTTTGAAGATAAGTCGTCATCTCATTTTTGTAAAAATCTTCAAAAATTTCAGTTCTTGAATCGTCCAAGCGCAGCCTTGGTCTCCTTTGCCAGATCATATCACAGCTATCCCTGCAAAGAATTGCAAAGAAAATCATTATTTCAACCAAATTTAAGGAGGAAACCAAAAAGGTCAGAAGTCTATTAATCCTGAAAAAGTGTCAACGACAAAACATTACAAAATGGGTCATGGACCAAGCAAAAATCAAAAGGGAGTCTTTATAAAGATATTTCATGACATTTTCAACTCATTTTGCATGCCAAGAGTGAAGAACATCATTCCAAAGCGAAATTGTGAGTTTGTGAGGAAGTTGGAGCAGTTTCAGGGGTGCACGACGCATTGGACTAGGCGCGCGGCGCATCAGGCAAAAAATCGCAGTGTAAAAATACACGTGCGTGGCGCATCAGAGGCGCGCGGCACGTTGGGTGAGGCGCGCGGCACACTGGGGTTTAAGCCCAAAATTTTCTTGGAAACGCATGAACTCGCCTCCTCTCCGCACAAAATTGCAGGTAGGCTCACATCCACCACTTGTGCTTGGTTTTTGAAAGATAAATGTAATGGGTTCATGATATGTTTGCCTTAGAAATCCAAGTGGAAAGCCCTCCTTGTCAATGAAATTGCTGTAGGGTTTGAATGCAAAAAATTGCTGTAAGGGTTTCAAAAACAGAGTGTAACCAAGGTTGTCATTATTTCTCCATTTCCCTTTGTTTCCCATTCCCAAATTTACCCTTATTTTTCCCCATTAATTCCCTCCTTCATCCTACATTATAATCCCTCAGATCCTAGTCCCTCACCTCTATTACAAAACACATTATCCTTATCATTTCCCTTCCCTTCTCTAAGTCCCTTGTTTTTATTTCCAAATTCGCTAATTCCCTAATGTTTCCCCTTTCCTAATATTCCCTTGTGCATTTGTGTCCCCTTGGTCATAGCATTTTTAGAGCAAAAGAACAGTTTACAGGCAATTGTGCACGCAATTTATACATCAGCATATATATTCCAGCTATCTTGTTTTCAAAGACATGTCAGAGACTGAGTCAGTCTATGAGCAGGAGTATGATAGTGATTCTACACCGGAGGTAAATGTGCCAAATGTGCCACGGAGGTATCACAAAGGTGGAAAAAGTGGTCAGCATGTCAGGGAGGAGCCTCCTTCTTTGGCCCAATTGCAAGCTTGCCCACTTGCAATGGATTGTTTTCGGCATCAATCATGTTTCCAATACTGTGAGATGATCTCACAAATCCAGCATCATCGGGAACTAGTCCGTTTATTTGTTCTACATTTACAGGATGGTCATGTAAACCTTGCTGGAGTGAATTTCACCTTGTCACCCGAGACTATTGCTCAAGCCACCAGGGTACCAAATGTAGGGGAGGAATGGAGTAAACGCCAGTTGTTAGACAGATTCTACTATGAGCCATATATCAAACCCGGGTATATGAGACACTTGAGCGCAATTTTTCCTTTCAGATTCCTGAGGGATGAGTATGCACCATTGATGAAACTCATCATTCGATATTTTCAGTTGCGAGGGCAGATTCTCGCGTCTCTATGCGTACCATGTCCGTTTGTTGATGCATTTCACGAGGGTACGTATGATGAACATTTCGTTTTTCATGTGTCGCAACATAGAGAGGATGGTGCCTTTAGTACAAAGGAAGAGCCCAGCACATCAGCATAAGAGCATATATCATTATGCATTGATCAAAATCATAGTGATGCATCAGTTGGCACAACAGGGCATTACTTGGGAGGATTTCATCTCTCGTGATTACTTCGCAGCGCTACAGCCGCCTACCGAGATAGTTCATGATGAGGGAGCGCCTTCACACCAGCCAGGCATTCCCGAGACTGAGCATATAAGTGCTCCTCCATATGTGACATACAAGCGAGGCCACAGGGCCTTATTTGCATTTATACGACGAGTACTATCTCCACCCTGGGTGGAAGGGGTCTCGTTGACTTCATCAGCACAGCGAGTATTATCTCCACATCATGTGGAAAGGGTCTCGCCTTCTTCTTCAGCACAGGTACATATCCAGGATAGGGGCAAGAGGCCCATGTTTGATGAGGGTCCTTCAGGAGGTCAGGACACAGATATCATTGATCTTGATGTGAGCTCTCCTATCTCGGAGCTAAAAGAGATCATCTGACAGCAAAGGGCTGAAAATGACTCGCTGCAAAAGAAATTGCAGATGGCTAAATGGACAATCAACTACTTGGAGCAGCGCAACAAACAGCTGGAAGATGAACATACACTTTATGAGCTACGACAAATCCGGGAAGACCGAGAATTGGCCCGAAAGAGACCCGATGATTTGACACCGATTGATCGAGAGTATATGCTCATTCGGGTGAACAATCATTTGGAGAAATTGTTGGCGAAGGCAAACAGAGACAAGAACATGCTTCGTCATATGAAAACTCACTATTGGGCTCGCATGCATGTTTGCAAAGCAAAAATGAAGATCCTTAAGAGGCGATTGAGCAAGGCACTAAAACGGCGGAAAAAGCCCGATCCACTCCAAATTTTGGCCGAGGCTTGATTGGTGGGGCACAATACATGACAGAGGGTATTTACTCCGAATTTGAGTAAATTCGGAGAAATTTTTGTCATTTTTGAAAATTTTGTCCTAAAAACAGGTTTTTTGGCTCAACGCGTAGCGCGCCGCGCGCGACCCATAAGATTGGGAGGTCCAAATCACAAATGGCTTGTAGTGTTGGATTTTTCATGATGAAATATACATGCTAAGCTATGGCCAAAGCATTTCATCAAGTTCTGGGTGACCAAAAGGCTCAAAAACACCATGAAAATCACCTTTCTTCCACCTTTTGCACCAGCAGGAAGTACTTCTGGGAGAATGCACTTTTGGAGGAGCAAATGGACACCAAATTGGAAAATTCCACTTGGGTTGGAAAGTAGACATCCAGGGCTTTCCAAAAAGCCAACCTGAGCTCAATTTGGATGCCGGGAAGTGCCCCAAAAATAGGTGGAAATGCGTGCGACACATAGGGCTCAGGCGCGCGGCGCACAGGTTTTTTGACACAATTTTCATCTTCAGCTCAGGAAATGAAGCCAGTTTGACTAGTTTTGACTTGTGATGTGATTTTTTCACTCCTATTGATGTAATTAATGAAACATGATGTAATTTTGGCACTTTATTACTTGTTCTATAAGATTCATTCACTAAAAAGTGAAAATTAAATGAATGAATCAGTTTCCTACCTTATAGAGGCAAGTTGTTTTGACTGCCTAGATTGTAGTGCTTTGTTTAGAATTGGTTGAAACAGCTCCTAGGATGATGAGCTCGGCCCATAGAGGCAAGGGAATGGGTTGGCTTGCCTATATTATGTATTTTCTTAGTCATTTTCATGGTTGGACTCTTGGGGAAAAGGTTTTGAGACTCTATTGTACATTTTACTTCAGCATTTTGGCAAAGGAAAGACTAGGGTTTTGCAGCACTGTTTGGAATTCATGTGGCTTTATGTCTTGATGGTGTGCTTCTTTCAGTACTTGTAAGTTGTTATGTGTATCATTTTCCTTCTCTCATCTTCTGCAATTGAACAAATGAAGTGTTAAGGTAGAATTCATAATCTGTAATGCTCTGCCTTTTAGTTTGTTTGATCTCCTATGTTTTCATCTATTTAAGGAGAATTCTTGAGGTTTCCTTACTCTCCTTAACTCCTCACCTGTCTGATCTACTCACCTCATTAGCTTTTAAGGCATCAAACAATTGCCTACCTTGCTCCAATCAGACCTCTGCAGAAACTGTGTCTCATCCCCGCACCCAAAATTGCCTTTCCATTTGATTCAACAAAAACCCCAAAAAATCACCTTTAAACCTCTGCACTTAATACCTAGCCTAAGATTAGTTACAATTTCAGTCATCTCGAGCCTCATTGATTATATTTTTCCGAGATTGACCCGGAGAGAGCCCTCTCCTGTCCTCGTAGGGCTAGCTACGAGGCTGAGCGTGGTTTGATGTTGCCTTCCTCAGCCTGGGGTAAATTCGAGCGTTAACATAACACATTCAACACAGTCATCACATTAGACATAATATTTCGTCAACAAGGCGACAGCATCGCCCATGTTACTTTCAGGAACATCCTCCAAAACATTAGATATGCAAATCCAACAATTGACGACTAGGACATACTCATGTCGTGCATAGATTCCTTCTTATCAGAAGATGAAATACATTCCTTCCATGATTCCATGCATCTATTTCCAACAAATGCTCAAATGACGACCCATAATAAGCAAATGATAAAATATCTAAACACTCCGGTCGCAAGATCCATTGCTGAAGATGACAACACATATTCCAACATTTCCTCAAAAGATGAGTTGCTTGAGCGAATTGTGTTACTATGCAATGGCCAAAAAGTGATGCTAACTTCCAACCTTTGGGTTTCAACCGAACTTGTTAATGGTTCCCTCAGAGAAATTATAACCCTCTTTTACAAAGAATCAATTGCACCTCCACAACTTAAAACATTTGTTGTCGTAGCTTTTCCCAAATACATCGGGCCTCCTTCGGAAAATATAGACAAAATGGCTATCAAGAAATATGCATCTCCAACTACGCATAAATCTCCAATGGTGTTCGATATGCCATCGCTCACCTTGCATCTTCGACTAACAATATTTAAATCCCCATGACAAATGTAAGTTCATTTCCATTCATTCCAATTTCATTTTAACACAGCTCACATGCAAACTATTACTAATAAATTTCCACAATTAATTTACATATTACAAACTTTAACAAAATATACATTTTCCAGGTTCATTGTTGCTTCTTCAAGTCTTCGATGCCTCCAACAAATTTCGATGCATCTTCAAATATGGAATGACAACCACAATGTTCTTCACAATATTATATTTCTTTTCTCACCTCATCCATTACAATCTACTACTTGTATTTTTCAATTGAAACTTGAAAAAGGATCTTTGAAGATCAAGAGACATTCTTCGTTACAAACATTGTACTTTCTGTAAATTCCACCTAATGTATATCACTTGGCTTCATCTTCCACCGTTACATGCAATCTTGTTTATTAAATATTATTATCAATAACCTTTCCCATGTAAACTACTACTAATGAATTTCCACAATTAATTTACATATTTCAAATATTAATAATACTTCTACATCACTTTAACAAAAAATTATTTTCAACTATAGAATGACAACCATGAGGTTGTTCACAATGTCGTATCGTTTATTTCAACTCTTCCATTACAATCCACTAGTATTTTTTAATAACGCCATAAATATGTAACATATGGAAAAACAAAATCTCCAAATACAAAAAAAACCTTAAAATAATGAACAAAAACATGTTCACATAAACAACAACTACTACATGGATAATGGATAACCTCTACATGACATTAACTATAACTCATTATCATCCACCATTGCTTTCAATAATGTCCATTCACATGTTGCTACTCTTCCACACACTACTATTACTTATAAAATATCCATATTCAAAACACACATAACTAATACTTTCAACTGTAACTCAATATCATCCACCCTTGCTTTCAACAATGTCCATTCACATGTCACTATTCTTCTACACACTACTTTTATTTACAAAATATCCATATTCAACATATACATAACTAACAATTTCAATTGCAACTCATTATCATCAATCCTTGCTTTCAACAATGCCCATTCACATGTCCCTATTCTTCCACACTCTATGCCTTACGACGTTTCCTTTGCAACATCAAGTGAAAAAGCTAGTTGTAGATGACCTAAACAAGCCCTCACAACATGTATTTCAAGAGTTGAACAAGCTTCTATTACCACTAGTTTTTTCTTAGTGAGTTTGTAAACTAAAATTTTAGCGTTTCACCATATTAGTGATAGTTAACTTCTTACATTACAATTTTTTAAAATAATAACATTAAGAAAATAACACTTTCACAAACTACTTACACAACATAAACCAAACACATATTTAAAGTGATTGAATTTAATTTGAAATGGATAGGATGAGTTTCCTTTTACATTACAATTTTTTTTAATAATAACATTAAGAAAATAACACAATCACAAACTAATTACACAACATAAACCAAACACATATTTAAAAGTGATCTAATTTAATTTGAAATATATATTGTTGAATCAAAATAATTATAATAATTATATATCTATATGATATATTTATTTTATATATAATGGAATTACAAACCATACATTATATATAATTAATATATCATACATAATTATTATAATAATTTATAATTATTTTGATTCATCACTATTTATTTCAAATTAATTTTGATCACTTTTAAATATGTGTTTGGTTTGTATTGTGTAATTAGTTTGCGATTGTGTAATGTTATTATTTAAAAAAAAAAAATTGCATTGTAAGAAGTCAATGATTACTAATATAGTGAAATATTGAAATTTTACCTTATAAATCCAATAATCGAAAACTAGTAGTAATAGAAGTTTGCTCAACTCCTCATGGAGCGAGGAAATACATGTTATAATGGCTTGTCTAGATCATCTACCATATATATATATATAGATATAATGTATGATTTGTAATTTCATTAATTTATACTTATTCAATATCTATTTCAAATTAAATTTGATTACTTTTAAATATGTGTTTCATTTATGTTGCGTAGTTAGTTTATGATTGTATTATTTTTTTAATGTTATTATTTTAAAAAAATGCAATGTAAGAAGTGAATGTTCACGAATGCAGTGAAACACTGAAATTTTACTCTACAAATCTAATAAGGGAAAAAACTAGGGGTAAGAGAAGCCTTCTCAACTCCTCAAGGATTGATAAAACACATATCATGAGGGTTTGTCTAGATCATCTACTCCCTAGTTGAATCTTCAATAACTATAAGGTGATTACCTCCTCTGCTCTACTTTTGTCACTGTTTCCCTCCTTGAGTGGTGAAGTTAAACCAAGTTTAGTTATACCTTCTATTTATTCACATTAGTCTTAAATTCAAAACAATCAACTAAATGAATTAAGCTTTGGGAAAATGGTGTTATTTCCCATTAGGTCCATTATTCTTCTTATGCAATATCTTTGATAAACTCCTTTTTATCCTTTCTATCTTTTTTCTCCGTTTAGAGTTCCAATTTTATTTTTTGGTGAAGCTCTCATTGGGCATTCAAGTTTTTCATGATTGTCAAAATAACAACTCTTCCTCCCTTATGTGGTTAACTAACATCTGGAAGCATTGGCCAATGGTATTGAAATTGTGTTTGGTGTACCTATCTTTAAGAGCATATATAGACATCACATATTGGATTGTAATAAAATTGATATACATCTAAAATATTACCATGCTTAGTGTAGGAACTAACTATTGTTTTTACTACAGATGTATAATTTGTAACGAGAGATGTTCGAAGAATTTTTCAACAAAAATTGGCATTTGATTCCCTATGTAAGGAATCATCTACTCATTTTATATGACACAGGTGTTGAATTGTATAGCTTGGAAGGTACCCTCACACCCTAGGGTACTGGGATTGGGAGAAGTTGATTTACAAGGGCTTTGTGGACAGTGTACCCAAGGAGTGGGTTTTGCACCCAAAGTTGTGGGCACAAAACCAAGTGGAGAATTTGATGGTTTGATCATTAAGAGCATGCGGGGCACCCTTGAAGGGCTAAGGGGAAACTATGGCTTCAATGGTACGGTCAAATATCAACAAAAATAATTTTGTCTCTTATGTTATTTATGTTTGAGAACTTAAACTCAAGTCGACTTGGTTGAAGTAGTGACCCTTGAGGGCTAATCGACTTCAACAATATTGATATAAATAGAGATGAGATTAGTATGTTGAAAGCATATCCATCAAAGATAAATTAAACAAGAAGAAGAAAAAGTCAGAGGTAGTCATAGACCCTAGGAGCCTAATCCGAGTTGGATAGAAGGCATGTGTCTGAGGCACAAATTCTCTGTGACTATAGTTTTAGGTATTATTTGTCTTTAAAAAGGATCGAGCTCCTATTAATGTGTTGGTTTGTGGTCACATGACCTATGATAGACGTGTAACAGAGGGCCAAAAACCTCAGATTTGTATGCTCAAAACCATGACCATAAGAAGGTGGAGCAAGCATCTGAAAAAGGTATGTTGATGTGTTTCTTCATGATGATTGATTGCTAGGCAATGCGAGGTCTAGGAATTGAAAAACAGTTTAGTGGGCCTAAGTTATAGTGTTATTGTGTGAGGATCCATTGTTGTGTGGGCTGCTAGGAAAAACCCTAGGTTCTATCAAATTTGAGAAGGTAAATTCCAGAAGTGTGGGTTAGGTATCAAGCACTAGTTCAATTAGTTTTTGGAATATGTGAGGGCATAATTGTGTGCCCTAGTTCAGTGGTTTGCAGTGGGAAATATTAGTGACATGAGGGAAGATTGTTGAGCACTAAGTTTGGTCATATTTAATGTAGCAGAGAGACAAGAAGTGGGTAGAAATTGAAGACCCTATGAGTTGATTATCTTGGTGGAGTAGGAGAGCAACTAAAGGGCAATTTGTGTGAGCATATGATCAATTACTCTTGGAGCAATAAAAGGGTTGATAGATTCAGTATTAACGGCTAAATATGCAAGCATTATAAAGTCGAAAAACTCTTATAAGCAACAAAAGAGGAGGCAAATCACCTGCTAGATGTGTTTCAGGTGTGTGGACTAAAAGGGTGGTGGAAGTGTTACATAAGGAAGTAAGTCAAATGTAATTTGTTAAGGGACAAATTGGTAGTCATAGATTGCTGAATCCTTGCCATAGTTTTCCTTGTATCTAGGATGTACGTAAGGGCCATGATCCCTGGTACGAGAGC
The DNA here is from genome assembly GCA_031772625.1 of Pinus tabuliformis. Lineage (NCBI taxonomy): Eukaryota > Viridiplantae > Streptophyta > Pinopsida > Pinales > Pinaceae > Pinus > Pinus tabuliformis. Next base: position 1,098,263,045 of record CM062817.1, read on the forward strand.
CCTACGTTTGTTGTATTAAGATTTGTAATATTAAAAGCTTTGGGTTCAAAATTGTCATGTGTACTAGTTGATTAACTACTGTAAGTTATTCCGTTTTGAAAAATGCTTATGTCGTGGAATTTTAGTGTGTTTATGATTGTGATCTTAGACATAAACCCGATTCTCAAGTGTCGTGGAAGATATCAACATGGTATTAGAGCTACTTTGAAGGGACAATGAATGAGAGTGTGCACAACATATAGCTCAAGAGGGAGTTGGTTCCATTGTTATTGAAGCACTAATAAAAATGGTGAAGTTGGAAGTTAGTTTGCAATATGAGGACAATTTGGATGGGATGTCTAACTATAGCCCTTGGAAGGAAAGGATCAAGTTCATCTTGATGGTGAACAAGATCTTGGAGTTTGTCAACAAGGATATTACAAAACCAACTGAGCCTGAGGAGTCAGAAGTGTATGGGGAGTTGTATATGAAGGCGTAGCTGATCATCCTAAATGGTGTCAAAGGTCACTTGATACCTTATCTATATGGGAAGAATACTACCCATGAGATGTGGAAATCTCTTCAAGATATGTTATAGAATAAGAATGAGAACCAGTTGTTGGTATTGAGAGATACGTTGAAGAACACGAAGATGACGGATAGTGAAGGCGTGGCTCTATATTTGATGTGACTTTCTCAAGTTCGAGACGAGCTTGCTTCCATTAGTGAAACTATTTCAGATTCTGAGTTGGTCGGGACTACTTTGAAAGGGTTTAGGGAGGAACAGAAAGTGTTCATTAAAGGGATCGTCGCTAAAGAGAAGCTGCTAGATTGGAACAAGTTATGGGATTACTTCATTACAGAGGAACTGCGTGACGAGGACCTTCATTAGAAGAAGAATTCTTCTGATGATAACGTGGCTCTTGCAAGGAGGATGAAGGGAAAGGAAAAGAAGGGTTTGAGCAAGTTGAAGTGTTGTAATTATGGTGAATGTTAGTGTCGGTCTTGAAGCCCTCCATCAGCGATCAAAGCTCTTTGCATTTGCATAAGTAGGTGTCTCGTCAGTGTCAATTTTTGCATCCCGTTAGGCATGCCATAACCTTGATGGAGGAGCTAGTGTGTTGTACCCCTCTTGGCATTGCTGGTTCAGGTCATTTCAGTCATTTAGCTCTTTCAAGCTTGTCTTGTCTTGTCTTGAGGTTAATTTCCTAGGTCTAGGGATTTGGTCAAATATGTTTACAGGGTCATGTGTCTGAAAAATCAATGAGTATTCAGCAAGCCAGAGGGATGATTGTAAAAGTGTTTCTTCAAGATTTCTTATCTGGTACAGCTAATCTTCACCTTGGATTTAAAAACTCTGTTTTTAAAGCCAAGGTCATTTTTCAACTTTTTGTAAATAAGTGATGAAATTTCAAAGGTCTTCAGCGGACAAAATGAAACCCTGGTCCCCTTGCCAAGATCCCTCAGATGATCTACCTGCAAAAAGAATCAAGTCAAAGCACTCAATGAGTCAAATTCAGGACAAAAGAAACCAAAAAGTCAGTGTTATAAAGTGTCAAAAAGAAAACATTAGAAAGTGGGTTTGTGAATGAAATTTTTTCAAATGAAACTTATAAAACCCAAATTCCCTCCTATCACTCTCATTGTGCATCCTAGACGCTTGCAAGAGAGGTTTGAGAGAGTAATTGAGAGAAAGGAGAAAAAACAGAGTGATTTCGGGCATTAGACTGGTGCGCGACCCGTCAGGCCAGGTGCGCGCGACCCGTCAGAGGGTTGTTTCCAGTGCAGAAAAACAACGGGCGCGACCCGTCAGAGGGGCGCGACCCGTTGGGCGTGGTGCGCGACCCGTTGAACTGTATCTCTGCAAACTCCAAACAAATTCGCTCAAACGCCCTCCAAGCCATCAAATCGTTTGAGGTAGGTGTTCTAAACATGGAATGGTTGCTGGTTATGAATGGTGGATATCATGAACATGTTTAATGATCAAAATTTTGCAAGTGAAACCTCTTCATATGACTGCAATGTTAATGGGCAAAATGTGCTGGGGTTTGTGTTGTTTCAAGGGTTTTTTTTTTTTCCCTTTGTATTTGTTTCCCTCCTTTCCCTTTCACTCACACTTATATGTATATCTCTTTTTCCCCATACTATTTTATAAATGAACTACAAATCCTCCCCTCTCCTTAATCACTAAAAATGCAAACCCTACCCCTCTCCCAAAGCATCACAAATTCAAACCCTAATTTCCCTCCACCATATGCAGGTGTAAACAATAAAAATGTTGGTGAATATGTCAGCAGTTTTGTGCATATGTTTCCCTATCTCCCCTATTCATACATGTATGCATATTCCCATGTTCACTTTCATACATGTTTTTTCCCATATGCAGTGATCTTTGCAAATGATTTCCCAATATCCTTGAAATATGTATTCCTATATGCATAATGGTTTGCAACATTTTCCTTAAAAATTCCCTGTTATATTTATATATTCCCAATTCCTTGTTAAAAGGTCCCTCCCCTAACATTTACCTCATGTATTTTTCCCCTTGAAACAGCATAGAATTCAACACTTTTTACAGGCAGAGATAGCAGTACAGTTTGTCCACTTTGCTCCTAAACCATGTCAGAAACCGAGACTTATGAGCAAAATGATGACCATTCATCATCTACAGAGGAAGCCTCGTAAGGGTGGACATCATAAGCGAGAGGAGCCCACCTCTTTGGCAGAATTACAGGCTTGTCCTATGGAAGTCACTTGTTTTCAGTACATGTCTTGTTATTAGTTTTGTGAGAGGATCTCTCGGATTCAACATCACAGAGAGTTGGCCCGCCTCTTTGTTTTACATTTGCATGATGGACATGTCAACCTTGCAGGGGTGGACTTTACATTGACACCCGAGGTGATTTCACATGCTACAGGGATACTTAGTGTTGGTGAGGTGTGGCATAAGCACAAGATGCTAGATACTGTTAGCTTTGAGCCTTATGTCCGGCCACCATTCATGAGACATTTGGCGGGTGTTTTTCCATTCAGATTTCTGCGGAGCGAGTATGCTCCCATCATGAGGCTTATTATGCACTATTTTACCTGTGAGGGCAGATTTTCACAGGTGTACTCATATCACATTCGCCTCTTGATGCACTTCACCCGAGTGAGGATGATGAACATCCCGGTTTTCTTCTTTCAGAACATTCAGAGGATGGTGCCCATGTTACAGAGGAAGACCCCGGCCCAGCAGTACAGGAGCCTATGTCATTATGGTTTGATTCAGCTCATAGTCTTGCATCAGTTGACTCAGCAGGGCATCTCATGGGAGGAGTTCATCTCTCGTGAGTTTTTCACAGCACCATCACAGCCACATCCTGAGGTTGTTCACGAGGAGGGAGGACCATCACACCAGCATGACATCCCTGTCACTAGACCTGTCAGCTCCTCACCTCTGGTCACCTATCAGAAAGGCCCAAGGGCCTTATTTGCAGCAGCCAGGCGAGTACTATCTCCACAACAGGTGGAAGGGGTCTCGCCTTCATCATCAGCTCAGCGAGTGTTATCTCCACATCAGGTGGAAGGGGCCTCGCTTTCTTCATCAGCACAGGCAGCACAGAGGGGAAAACAGCCCATGATCCATGAGGGTCCATCAGGAGTCCCAGACATCAAGGTCATTGATCTTGAGGCCAGTTCTCCTAGCCGAGAGGCAAAGGAGATCATTCAGCATCTCAGAGTTGAAAATGATGCTTTGCAGAGGAGATTTGAGGGTGCCCAATGGACCATCACTTACCTGGAACAACGCAACAAACAGTTGGAGGAGGAGAAAGTACTTGATGAGCTATGGAGGATTCGTAGTGACCGAGTCTTGAACCGAAGAAGACCCGGTGATCCATTGCCTGCTGACCGAGAGTCTATGCTCATCCAGGTGAATGCACACTTAGAGAGGCTGTTGGCTAAGGCCAACCAAGAGAAAAAGTTGCTGAGGAATATGAAAAATCATTATTGGGCAAGGATGCATGTGTGCAAGGCCAAAATGAAAATGTTTCAAAGGTGGTTGACCGAGGCTCTAAAATGGAGAAAGAAGCCAAATCCCCTCAGTATCTTGGCTGAGGCTTCGCTCAAGGATCATGGCACTCAATAGCCTAGCCACAGCACAAATCCCAAAAAATTATGAGAATTTTGGGTAATTTTGGCAATTTTTGGTAATTTACAGGTTTTGGCTCTTTAACGGGTCTCACCCCCCCGCGCGACCCTTCATTAGGGCAACTCCTTTTTGCAAAAAATCAGCATTTCTAGATTTTTCATGCAAAGTTACATATGCCTATGAATGGACTTGAGTTTTTATGGAGTTTTGGGCCTCCAGAAGGTCAAAATACATGCAAAATTTGACTTTCTGCCCCTTTTTTGAGTTGCAGAAACCAGTCTTGGGAGAATTAAGTTTTGACAGGGCAAATGACCTCCAAATTCAAAAATTCCAGTTGGGTTGGAAAGTAGACTCACAGAACTTTCCAACAAGCCCACTTTTGCTCAATTTGGCCACCTGCAAGTGCCTCAAACAGAGCTCCAAAGGGGCGCGACCCGTCAGGCAGGGGGGCGCGACCTGTCAGGCAGTTTTTTGCCAGATTGCACTGTACAGCCCAGAAAACGCAGATTTGACTCAGTTTGACTTTTTGGGGTTGAAGATGATTATCTTTGATGTAATTTTTGTAACTCTAAGACACTTTTACTCTTGTTTAACACTTCTAGAAGATTCATTCATGTAATGGGTAAATATGTAATGTATGAATTGGTTTCCAAGTTTATAGAGGCAAGTTGTTTTGACTGCCTAGTTTGTAGTGCTTAGTTTAGAAGTGGTTGAAACAGCTCCTAGGATAGTGAGCTCGACCCATGGAGGCAGGGAAAGAGGTTAGATCATCTATATTATGTACTTTCTTGCTCATTTTCATGGTTGGACTCTTGAGGGAGAAGCTATCATTGTATTATTCACTGTATCTCTGCAATTTTTGGCTAAGGAAGACCAGGGTTTTGCAGTCCTCTTTGGGATTCTTGTGGACTCATGTGTTGATGGTGTGTTTCTCATTGTTCTTGTAAGATTTGTTATGTGATACATTTCCTTTCTTTACTTCTGCATATTAAACAGATGAAGTGTTAAAGTAAGAATTCATGCTTGCCATGCTCTGCTTTTAAGTTTGTTTAATTTCAATGTTTTCTACTGTTTAAGGAGGATTCAAAGTTATTGTTTGCCCTCCTTAGCTCCTCACCTGTCTTTCTCATCCATTCACCTCAGTTTAAGGCATCAATACTGTCTCCTACCTTGCCCCAAAGAACCCCCTGCAAAAACTGTGTCCAATCCCCGCACCCAAAATTGCCCTCTTCTCAATTTGCCACCAAAAAACCCAAAAACCCCAGATGAATCTTTCCGATCAGTTTACTAGCCTAATATCAGTGTTACCCGTTTGGTCATCTCATCAATTAAAGATCTACTGAGATTGACCGGAGAGAGCCTTCTCCTGCCCCGTAGGGCTAGCTACGAGGCTAAATGGTTTGATGTGGCCTTGAGGTTTACCTTTCTCAGCCTGAGGTGAAATTTCAAGCGCTAACATACTGGCGACCATACTGGGGAGAACATCTAATCTTTTCTCATTGACGTGTTATTTCATAAGTCTTAGACGGAGCCTGAAGTTACGCCAGGTAGCCTTCGAAAACGCTCTTGTTTTACATCAGCGCAAGTAGATAAACGCTGCTTCAGTCTATCTCCGTGAGCTTGTGAACATAGCGCTTCATTGACATCCTATCCCAGTATAATTGTTAACTCTGAGCCGTGGATGATAGGTTGAGAGTTTTCACAGGCTGAATGCTTTTTCTTTCCTAGTTTTTTTTTTGAGAAAACAAGCTGGCTACAGATCCTAGACCCATTTTCAGATCTCATTCATGCCCAGCTATTTTTGATTATCTTGAAGAGTTAGATTTTGACGAAAGCTTTGAGTTGTCTCTGTTTAAAGCTAAGTCTGAAAGTGCGCTCGATTCTCTAGTTCTTGACCCTGATTTTGCAGCTGCTATTGAGTTTGAAAGACATAATAAATTGGTTGAAAATTTCATCTTAAGACATCTTCAGTCACGTGTTCAAGCTACTACCCTTGCTGATTTTGTTGAGAATATCTCTGAGCACATTGGATCTACTATCACGGCTCACGAAGAATCTTATCCTCCTTATGTTTCAGTTTCACCTATAATCACCTATCCCGAATCAACAGTCGGTTCTCCTCCTTCTTCTCCTACTCCTCCGACTCCCCCAACTCCACAAACTACACCTCCTCTTATTATAATCCCTGCTATCACAGCTCCACCTCCTCATACCCATCCTACTCCCCCTCCTAGAGCAATGGCTGCTCGGTTTGCCCCACTGGTTTTGCCTGCAAATCTTCATGATATGCCAGCTGATTATCAAAGTAAAATCCCCATGTTTGATGGCACTCCACAAAGTATTACCGCTCAGCAGCATATCGACAAGATGACCACATTCTTTGATCTATATGAGTTAGATGAGGAAGATGTCACCATGCGGTTGTTCGTGCAAACATTTGCAGGAGAAGTTAGAAAATGGTTCAGAGGTTTGACAGCTAACAACATTACTACTTTGGAAGCACTTCAGAATCAGTTTTTAGATCGGTGGGAAATCAGAAAGGATCCGCTTCAAATTAATGCCGAATACAACAACCTCAAGCGTAATCCGGGTGAGTCTGTTCAAGATTACATAATCAGGTTCAATACAGTTTATAATGCTATTCCCGATGATTTGAGGCCATCTAGAAAATCAACACTTCTTAAGTTCCCGGATGGTTTTGATCCGGAGATGGCGTATTCATTGAGAGACAGAGATCCACCTACCTTGGAGGAAATGCAGAAAATTGCTGTCAGCGTTGAGGCAAATTTGAATGATAAAAGAGCAAGGATGAAGGCAGAAAAGCGAGTCACAATCAAGGAGGAAGCATCCACATCAAATCAGGTTGTTCTCCGTGAACTTGAGCAGCTTAGAAGGACATTTGAAAAGGTTACTATTGACAAGCCGGAGCCTCAGATTCGTAATCCTAATTTCAGAGGTCAACAACAGCAACAATATAGGATCAAGCAGCGAGAAACAAAGGCACAAGAGCCAGCAGTTCAGCAGCAAATGAAACCACCCTTTCAGCAGAATTTTGTTAGCCAAGAATCTGAAGATGAAGGTGATAATGTTGGAGAGGAAAATCACTTCTTCACTCCTGATGATATGCCCACATATATTACGGAAGAAGATGAATTGGTGAGTAATTCCGTCTTTCCCCAAGATGAGCATTATATTTTGTCAAACGATGCAATACTTGAAGAAGAATCCGAAGAATATCAAAGAGGGTACTTGAACGCTTTATCAGCTCAGCAAGGACAGCAAAGGCAATTGAGAAGCCGAGCTATTCCTATAAATCCCGTGCAGAAAAAGAAAGACATTGCAGCAAAGAATGACTCGGTTTCCTCAAAAGGAAAAGACATAGTCGGTCCTTCAACAACTCCATCATCACCAGTAGCTAAGATAGATCAGCCATCAAATGCACCAAAGGATAAAGCTGAAAAAAGAGATAATCCGGCAAAAGAAGGTGAGAAGCTTCCAGTTTTCAGTTTGGAGAATGAGATTGCAAAGTTGAAAATATCTATTCCCTTGACGGAGGTCATGAAGAACAGCACTTACCGAGGCCAAATTTCCAAATTGCTGAATTTCGATCCAATGCTAGACATGGTGAATGTACAAGATGATCAGCCGGAGTTGATCTTTGGGCCAGCTTTAAATGGTGAGTCTCCTGAAAGTGATGTTCCTCCATTTTATATCAGTTTGCGTTTGCATGAGTTTGTGTTGCACAATGCCATGTTTGACTCGGGAGCTTCGCATAATTTGATGCCGAAAACAATTATGGAGAAGCTGGGACTTGACATCACAAGGAAGTATCATGATTTGTATTCGTTTGATTCCAGCCGGGTAAGATGTATTGGCTTGATCAAAGACTTGGTGGTGAGTCTAGATCAAATTCCAGCGAAGAATGTTTTGATGGATGTAGTGGTGGCCGATATTCCTCCGCGGTTTGGCATGTTGCTGTCGAGATCATGGGGAGCCAAACTCAAAGGTACACTTTAGCTTGATTTTTCATATGCTACAATTCCAGTTTTCGGTCAAATGAGGAAGTTATATCGGGAACAAAAGATGAAATACATGATCACTAGTAAGGAAAAGCCCGTCAATCATCCTGTAAATTATGTACAAACAGATTTAGAATCTTTTGTTTTGTTTGCGGAGAATTTCAATGAGGTAGATAGTTAGTTAGTCCAAGTAGAAGATATACCAGACATTTCAGAAAATTTCAGGGAAGTTTTGAGAAAGGAAAGTGAAGAAAGATCTACTGTCATAAGGCCAATTGCTGAAACAAATGGGCAACAAGCAGAGCATGCATCAAAATCAGATTTTCAGCACTTAGAAGATGACGAGGATGGTCTTTGGACCATGGATTTTGATGGCGCAGTGGGCAGCGATGGTGCCGGTATAGGTGTGTGGATTCGAAGTCCATTTTCAGCCCAAAATCAAGTTCCAAGCAAGGTACGGGTATGTTCTTATAAATTGGCATTTGATTGTTCAAATAATGAGGCGGAATATGAAGCTCTTATTGCTGGTCTGAAAATCCTTCGAAAGTTGAAGGCAAAGAAGATAGTGGTATATGGCGACTCCGAGTTAGTTATCAAGCAAGTGAAAGGTGAATTTCAGGCCAAACATCCTCGTATGCGAGCATATCGGAATGCTGTCTTAGATATTTTAAAGAGGTTTTCTGAACATACTTTGACATGTGTGCCCCGGATTCAAAATGGTGTTGCGGATGCATTGGCTAAGGCAGCGAGTAATCTGAAAATACCCATGAATTCCAGCAATAAGTTTGAGATATATGTGAAGCATCGTCCTACAGTTCCAGACAATCAAAGGTGTTGGCAGGTTTTCCAAGATGACGAAGAAATCAAAGATTTTCTGCAAGTTGAGGGTAAATTCGAAGACATTTCGATAGACACGGAAGCTGAAGGAGTAAATCAGATGGATGTGTTGCAGCTCAAGGACAATTACATTCCTAAAGGTTTGATTCCTTTGGAAGAATTGTTCGATCAAGATGATGTGGCCCGCAAGCCAACTTTGAGGCCAATGGATGAAGGAGTTGAAGATGTGAATCTTGGGACAACTGCGAATCCAAAGATGGTGAAGCTTTCAAAAGAATTTCCGCCTAAGGTAAAGCAAGAGTATATCAGATTATTGTCTCTGTATTCTAATGTTTTTGCATGGGACTATTCAGATTTGAAAACTTATGACACAAGTATCATTCAGCATACCATTCCCATAAAACCAAATCAAAAGCCTTTCCGGCAAAAGTTGAGAAGAATTAATCCTAAATTGCTACCATTGATTGAGAAGGAAGTCAACAGGTTGTATAAGTCCGGAATCATAGTGCCAATCCGGTTTTCTGATTGGATTTCAAACTTGGTGCCCGTGAGAAAGAAGACCGGTGAGATTCGTTTGTGCATAGACTTCAGAAATCTGAACAAGGTGTCATTAAAGGACAATTATCCGCTGCCCAAAATGGACCACATATTGCAGCGGGTTGTGGGGGCATCTAGGATGTCATTGCTTGATGGTTACTCCGGATATAATCAGATTTTGGTGCACGAAGATGACCGTGACAAGACAACATTTACTACTCCATGGGGTACATTTCATTATGCCAAGATGCCGTTTGGATTGAAGAATGTGGGTGCCACATTTCAGCGGGCAATGGACATGGCCTTTGCAAATGAGAAAGATGTCTTTTTAGTTGTTTATCTTGATGATCTGACCGTGTTTTCTAAATCAGATGAAGAGCATTTGTTTCATTTGACTAAGGTGTTTCAAAAGTGCAGAAAATATGGCATCTCATTGAATCCGAAAAAGAGTCTTTTTGCTATGAGCGAAGGCAAGCTGCTGGGCCATATCATTTCTAAAGACGGCATTCGTATAGATCCTGCACGAGTGGAAGCAATTCAGCAAGTGGAGCAGCCCCGTAGCAAGAAAGAAATTCAGTCCTTCAATGGTAAATTGAATTTTCTGCGTCGTTTCATCCCCAATCTTGCTGAACATCTTAGAGAGATAACCAATATGCTCAAGAAGGACAGCGAGCTCAAATGGACCGAAGAGGCGGTGAAATCTTTTAATTTGATAAAGGTAATCTTATCTTCAGCCCCAACTTTGATCAGCCCAGATTATACACAGGATTTCATTTTGTTTTCATTTGCCTCTGAGCATACATTGGCAGCCGTGTTGATGCAAAAAAGGGATGGAGTTGAGAGGCCCATAGCTTTTTTCAGCCGCGTCATAAGAGACGGAGCGCTAAATTATAATATCATTGAGAAGCAAGCATTGGCGCTGATCAAAGCTTTGAAAGATTTCCGGGTTTACATATTGAATTCTCATATTTTAGCGTATGTTCCTAATGCAGCTGTTAAGGATGTTTTAGTGCAAACGGAACCGGAAGGAAGAAGGGGTAAGTGGATCGCTGCACTATTAGAGTATGATGTAGAAATTAAGCCTACCAAGTTGATTAAAGGTCAAGGTCTAGCTAAGTTGATGGCTGAAACAAATCTTCACGTCCTTGATATCAATTTGATTGCTGCCTTGTCCGATGAAGAGGAAGAAAATTCAGTTCTACAGGTGTCCGATATCTTTGTGTCTTCTCCTTGGTATGCTGATATAGTTTATGTGCTTCGAAATTTATCTTCACCTCCTGGCATGCCTAGAAACAAAGCTAGAACATTGAAATTAAAGGCTGCCAAATTTTGCATCATCAAATCTGCACTTTATTGGAAAGATCCCGGTGGCATCTTGCTGAACTGTTTGGTCGAAGAGGAAGCTAAGACAACAGTAGATGATTTCCATAAAGGTGACTGTGGGGGTCACTTATTTTGGAAGACCACGGCTAATAAGATCTTGAGAGCTGGTTTTTTTTGGCCTTCTTTATTTTCTGATGTGTATAAAGCGGTAAAGAGCTGTCATGAATGTCAAATTTTTCAAGGAAAGCAGAAATTACAGCCATTGCCTCTCAAGCCGGTTGAAATCAGCGCACCATTTCAGCAGTGGGGCTTGGATTTTATTGGCGAATTCCACCCAGCATCTTCTGGGCAACATCGATGGATCTTGACCGCCACAGATTACTTCACAAAGTGGATTGAAGCCATTCCCACCTGGCAAGCTACGGATTCGGTAATTATCTCTTTTCTTGAAAATAATATCTTGTCACGTTTCGGCTGTCCACATAAGTTGATTACAGATAACGCAGCAGCATTCAAATCGAAGAAGTTGGTTGATTTTTGCTATAAATATAACATCAGCTTGGGGCATTCAACCGCCTACCATCCGCAAGGTAATGGGCTGGCTGAATCTTCAAACAAATCTCTAGTAAACATCATAAAGAAATTGCTGGAAATAAATAAGAAGAGCTGGCACAAGAAGTTAATAAATGCATTATGGGCTGATCGGGTAAGTCAAAAGAAGTCAATTGGTATGTCACCTTTTGAACTGGTTTATGGAGTAGATGCAGTGTTTCCTACTTCACTTAGTGTTCCAGTAGCCAAGTTGTTTCAAGAAGCTGGAGGTGAGGAGGATCCTATACAACGACGGATCAGTCAAATGATCCATTTACAGCAGACACGAGAAGAGGTTCACCAGAATTCCCTTAAATTGCAGGAGCGCATAAAGAAAATATATGACAAAAAGGCCAAAGCAGATGATTTTCAGATCGATGATGTTGTGTTGAGATGGGATGCCCGCAATGAAGACAAAGGGAAGCATGGAAAATTCGACAACTTATGGAAGGGTCCTTACAAAATTGCAGCATACCGTGGTCCAAATGCTTTTCTTCTCAAAGAAATGAACGGTGATGAATGTCTCGGTGGGTCGTTGAATGGCCGGCTGCTCAAAAGGTATCACGCTTGAGCATTTTCTGCTCTAATCATTCTCATTGTAATTACCATTTTATTTTCATTCTGCAGCAAGTGTGAAACTGATCTCCCATCTTCAGTTTGGGGCCCGCGGCGAAGGCTATAATTCTGAAAATGGTGATTAGTTGGTGTGAGTTTTGCAAGTTGTTTCAGTCAGTTCATTTTCTGCATAAAGCAAGTGAGTTAGTGTCAGAGTTAGTCTAGGATTTCAGTCAATTGTCCAAGTCAAATAAAGTTGTTTCAAATTTGGTCATGTGTGTATAAGTTGACTCCATCGCCCAATGAATAAGGCACTGGTCTGCTCTCCCAGAGGTCTAAGGTTCTTGGTACCTCCAAGGAGCTACCATCCCCATTGGAGCCAATGTTAGTGTCGGTCTTGAAGCCCTCCATCAGCGATCAAAGCTCTTTGCATTTGCATAAGTAGGTGTCTCATCAGTGTCAATTTTTGCATCCCGTTAGGCATGCCATAACCCTGATGGAGGAGCTAGTGTGTTGTACCCCTCTTGGCATTGCTGGTTCAGGTCATTTCAGTCATTTAGCTCTTTCAAGCTTGTCTTGTCTTGTCTTGAGGTCAATTTCCTAGGTCTAGGGATTTGGTCAAATATGTTTACAGGGTCATGTGTCTGAAAAATCAATGAGTATTCAGCAAGCCAGAGGGATGATTGTAAAAGTGTTTCTTCAAGATTTCTTATCTGGTACAGCTAATCTTCACCTTGGATTTAAAAACTCTGTTTTTAAAGCCAAGGTCATTTTTCAACTTTTTGTAAATAAGTGATGAAATTTCAAAGGTCTTCAGCGGACAAAATGCAACCCTGGTCCCCTTGCCAAGATCCCTCAGATGATCTACCTGCAAAAAGAATCAAGTCAAAGCACTCAATGAGTCAAATTCAGGACAAAAGAAACCAAAAAGTTAGTGTCATAAAGTGTCAAAAAGAAAACATTAGAAAGTGGGTTTGTGAATGAATTTTTTTCAAATGAAACTTATAAAACCCAAATTCCCTCCTATCACTCTCATTGTGCATCCTAGACGCTTGCAAGAGAGGTTTGAGAGAGTAATTGAGAGAAAGGAGAAAAAACAGAGTGATTTCGGGCATTAGACTGGTGCGCGACCCGTCAGGCCAGGTGCGCGACCCGTCAGGTGCGCGCGACCCGTCAGAGGGTTGTTTCCAGTGCAGAAAAACAACGGGCGCGACCCGTCAGAGGGGCGCGACCCGTTGGGCGTGGTGCGCGACCCGTTGAACTGTATCTCTGCAAACTCCAAACAAATTCGCTCAAACGCCCTCCAAGCCATCAAATCGTTTGAGGTAGGTGTTCTAAACATGGAATGGTTGCTGGTTATGAATGGTGGATATCATGAACATGTTTAATGATCAAAATTTTGCAAGTGAAACCTCTTCATATGACTGCAATGTTAATGGGAAAAATGTGCTGGGGTTTGTGTTGTTTCAAGGTGTTTTTTTTTTTTTCCTTTGTATTTGTTTCCCTCCTTTCCCTTTCACTCACACTTATATGTATATCTCTTTTTCCCCATACTATTTTATAAATGAACTACAAATCCTCCCCTCTCCTTAATCACTAAAAATGCAAACCCTACCCCTCTCCCAAAGCATCACAAATTCAAACCCTAATTTCCCTCCACCATATGCATGTGTAAACAATAAAAATGTTGGTGAATATGTCAGCAGTTTTGTGCATATGTTTCCCTATCTCCCCTATTAATACATGTATGCATATTCCCATGTTCACTTTCATACATGTTTTTTCCCATATGCAGTGATCTTTGCAAATGATTTCCCAATATCCCTGAAATATGTATTCCTATATGCATAATGGTTTGCAACATTTTCCTTAAAAATTCCCTGTTATATTTATATATTCCCAATTCCTTGTTAAAAGGTCCCTCCCCTAACATTTACCTCATGTCTTTTTCCCCTTGAAACAGCATAGAATTCAGCACTTTTTACAGGCAGAGATAGCAGTACAGTTTGTCCACTTTGCTCCTAAACCATGTCAGAAACCGAGACTTATGAGCAAAGTGATGACCATTCATCATCTACAGAGGAAGCCTCGTAAGGGTGGTAAGGGTGGACATCATAAGCGAGAGGAGCCCACCTCTTTGGCAGAATTACAGGCTTGTCCTATGGCAGTCACTTGTTTTCAGTACATGTCTTGTTATCAGTTTTGTGAGAGGATCTCTCGGATTCAACATCACAGAGAGTTGGCCCGCCTCTTTGTTTTACATTTGCATGATGGACATGTCAACCTTGCAGGGGTGGACTTTACATTGACACCCGAGGTGATTTCACATGCTACAGGGATACCTAATGTTGGTGAGGTGTGGCATAAGCGCAAGATGCTAGATACTGTTCACTTTGAGCCTTATGTCCGGCCACCATTCATGAGACATTTGGCGGGTGTTTTTCCATTCAGATTTCTCCGGAGCGAGTATGCTCCCATCATGAGGCTTATTATGCACTATTTTACCTGTGAGGGCAGATTTTCACAGGTGTACTCATATCACATTCGCCTCTTGATGCACTTCACCCGAGTGAGAATGATGAACATCCCGGTTTTCTTCTTTCAGAACATTCAGAGGATGGTGCCCATGTTACAGAGGATGGTGCCCATTATGGTTTGATTCAGCTCATAGTCTTGCATCAGTTGACTCAGCAGGGCATCTCATGGGAGGAGTTCATCTCTCGTGAGTTTTTCACAGCACCATCACAGCCACATACTGAGGTTGTTCACGAGGAGGGAGGACCATCACACCAGCATGACATCCCTGTCACTAGACCTGTCAGCTCCTCACCTCTGGTCACCTATCGGAAAGGCCCAAGGGCCTTATTTGCAGCAGCCATGCGAGTACTATCTCCACAGCAGGTGGAAGGGGTCTCGCCTTCATCATCAGCTCAGCGAGTGTTATCTCCACATCAGGTGGAAGGGGCCTCGCTTTCTTCATCAGCACAGGCAGCACAGAGGGGCAAACAACCCATGATCCATGAGGGTCCATCAGGAGTCCCAGACACCGAGGTCATTGATCTTGAGGCCAGTTCTCCTAGCCGAGAGGCAAAGGAGATCATTCAGCATATTAGAGCTGAAAATGATGCTTTGCAGAGGAGATTTGAGGGTGCCCAATGGACCATCACTTACCTGGAACAGCGCAACAAATAGTTGGAGGAGGAGAAAGTACTTGATGAGCTATGGAGGATTCGTAGTGACCGAGTCTTGAACCGAAGAAGACCCGGTGATCCATTGCCTGCTGACCGAGAGTCTATGCTCATCCAGGTGAATGCACACTTAGAGAGGCTGTTGGCTAAGGCCAACCAAGAGAAAAAGTTGCTGAGGAATATGAAAAATCATTATTGGGCGAGGATGCATGTGTGCAAGGCCAAAATGAAAATGTTTCAAAGGCGGTTGACCGAGGCTCTAAAACGGAGAAAGAAGCCAAATCCCCTCCGTATCTTGGCTGAGGCTTCACTCAAGGATCATGGCACTCAATAGCCTAGCCACAGCACAAATCCCAAAAAATTCTGAGAATTTTGGGTAATTTTGGCAATTTTTGGTAATTTACAGGTTTTGGCTCTTTAACGGGTCTCACCCCCCGCGCGACCCTTCATCAGGGCAACTCCTTTTTGAAAAAACTCAGCATTTCTAGATTTTTCATGCAAAGTTACATATGCCTATGGATGGACTTGAGTTTTTATGGAGTTTTGGGCCTCCAGAAGGTCAAAATACATGCAAAATTTGACTTTCTGCCCCTTTTTTGAGTTGCAGAAACCAGTCTTGGGAGAATTAAGTTTTGACAGGGCAAATGACCTCCAAATTCAAAAATTCCAGTTGGGTTGGAAAGTAGACTCACAGAAATTTCCAACAAGCCCACTTTTTCTCAATTTGGCCACCTGCAAGTGCCTCAAACATATCTCCAAAGGGGCGCGACCTGTCAGGCAGTTTTTTGCCAGATTGCACTGTACAGCCCAGAAAACGCAGATTTGACTCAGTTTGACTTTTTGGGGTTGAAGATGATTATCTTTGATGTAATTTTTGTAACTCTAAGACACTTTTACTCTTGTTTAACACTTCTAGAAGATTCATTCATGTAATGGGTAAATATGTAATGTATGAATTGGTTTCCAAGTTTATAGAGGCAAGTTGTTTTGACTGCCTAGTTTGTAGTGCTTAGTTTAGAAGTGGTTGAAACAGCTCCTAGGATAGTGAGCTCGACCCATGGAGGCAGGGAAAGAGGTTAGATCATCTATATTATGTACTTTCTTGCTCATTTTCATGGTTGGACTCTTGAGGGAGAAGCTATCATTGTATTATTCACTGTATCTCTGCAATTTTTGGCTAAGGAAGACCAGGGTTTTGCAGTCCTCTTTGGGATTCTTGTGGACTCATGTGTTGATGGTGCGTTTCTCAATGTTCTTGTAAGCTTTGTTATGTGATACATTTCCTTTCTTTACTTCTGCATATTAAACAGATGAAGTGTTAAAGTAAGAATTCATGCTTGCCATGCTCTGCTTTTAAGTTTGTTTAATTTCAATGTTTTCTACTGTTTAAGGAGGATTCAAAGTTATTGTTTGCCCTCCTTAGCTCCTCACCCGTATTTCTCATCCATTCACCTCAGTTTAAGGCATCAATACTGTCTCCTACCTCGCCCCAAAGAACCCCCTGCAAAAACTGTGTCCAATCCCCGCACCCAAAATTGCCCTCTTCTCAATTTGCCACCAAAAAACCCAAAAACCCCAAATCAATCTTTCCGATAAGTTTACTAGCCTAATATCAGTGTTACCCGTTTGGTCATCTCATCAATTAAAGATCTATTGAGATTGACTGGAGAGAGCCTTCTCCTGCCCCGTAGGGCTAGCTACGAGGCTAAATGGTTTGATGTGGCCTTGAGGTTTACCTTTCTCAGCCTGAGGTGAAATTTCAAGCGCTAACAGTGAATATGGTCATTATTTGAGCAAGTGTCCTTGGAAGAAGAAGGGAGACAACGAGAAGAAGAAGGGGAAGGAGACAGTTGGTGCTACTACATCCTCTGAGTTGGATGACCTCTTTAGAAAGTTTGAAAATGAATCTTTTTCTCTAGTTTCTCATTTCCTCAAGCGTACTATCCACAAGACTGCATTATATGTGGATAGTGGTGTGTCAAAGCATATGACAGGTTCACGTGATGTTTTTGAGACTCTAACTAAATGGGACTTGAAGTTGCACATGGTGGTTGGAAAAAAGAGTAAAAAAGTAATCAGAGGGTCAGGTGTTGTGCCATTCAGGATGGAGTCAGGTTAGTTATTGTGAGTTTAAGGTGTATTGTGGTTACTAGAGCTCAAATACAACATGTTGTATGTCTTAGTGTTTGAGATGAAGGGGTTTGAGATTATTTTCGAGGATGGGAAAGCGAGACTCAGGGTTAGAGGATTTAACTTTGTTGGAGTTGTCATTATAGTTATGGAACATGGTCTATATCGGTTGACGGGCAAGCCTATAGATCATGAGAAGAACCAAGTTTATGAGGCTCAAAGGGAGTCGAGTTTGAGCGGGAGTATATAGGTTCAAAGGGAGAATCTGTAGCCCAAAAAGAGTGAATGGTTAGTTGGGAGTAAGGGGACTTCTATAGCTTGCAAGAAGGAACCATGGGATGACATGAAGGCCTATCAAGAAAGGAAAAAGATGTAGGATGCTTCTGGTGGTAGAGACACTACCGAGACTAGTGTGATTCATTCTATAGGGTATGCTACAATAGTGAATGCCAGAGATTGGGCTAATGTCACTGACGATGATGATGAGATACTTCTAAGTGGTGGATGTTCCTTGTTGGAAAATCAATGAAAATAGATTAGGATTTGATTCTTTTTTCTTGATAATTAATTGTGAGTTGTGTTAGCTTATTTTACTTCTTTATTATCTTAGTTTTCATCAAGAAATTACCATATTATGTGTGTATGAAGATCACAAAACAAGAGACACAAGCTGTAGGCACTATGCCAGGGAAAAACCCAGTCAAAATTCTCTTCCTTTCAATAGTATTCTTTGAGACTCTTCACCCTAGACAAAGGACAAACCTTCCATCCACACCAAGTTAGCCTCCTAGATCTTTGACCTATTTTCCAGCAACTTCGACTATGCAGCAACTTCTAGCATCAGGCAGCTTTCGGTATCAGGGAAACTTGGAAGACTCCGATCTCCCAAACTAGGGCACGACACAAAGAGAGAGAGGTACCAAAAGTTCAATTTTCTTCTTCTCCTTAGACTCCACCCAACTCACCCTTCCTTTAGCTTCCTTAGACCCACTTCGACCTACTTCACACTTCTCCAACTTCTCTTGAGATATCGAATTAGCTTGAGATGAGATACTCCAAATGAATTCGACTTGCTTCTATTTATACACTCCAAGTGAAGTCGAATTAGTGTCCTTAGGCTGAATTGGTGTGGAGGATACATGCATTATATTTGACTCAATAGTAAACCTTTTTACATGATTCAAAATCCCAAGAAGGGTCTCTTTGAATATACAATGACTCTATAAAATCAATATTAATCCTAGGAGTCCACAATGGGAACTTTGATTAATATAATGATGACCTAAGCATGAAACCCATGCTTTAATAAGTAATTGTTACAATAATAAAAATTCTTTTCTTTATTCCTTTGAGAAGTACATTTCATGATGACTCAAATACATTAATGAAGACTGAACCTAGTTACATTTTCCAACATTCCTCCCTCGCTAAGAGGTAGTTTTGATTTTTTTTTAGCTTGGGAGGTACCCCCATGCCCTAGGGTATTGGGTTTGGGAAAAGTTGACCCACAAGGGCTTTGTGGCCAACGTACCTAAACAATGGATTTTTCACCCAAAGTTGTAGGTGCGAAACCAAGTGGAGAATTTGATGGTTTGATCATTGATAACATGCGGGGAACCCTTAAAGGGATAAGGGGAAACTATGGCTTCAATGGTGTGGCCAAATATCAACAAAAAATATTTTTCTCTTATATTATTTGTGTTTGATTAGTTAAACTCAAGTCGGCTTGGTTGAAATACTGGCATTTGAGGGATAATTAACTCCACCAAGATTGACATAAGTAGACATGATATTAGTTCGTTGAAAGCATATCCATCCAATAGCAAGTCAATCAAGAAGAAGAACAAGTCTAAGGTAGCCATAAACCCTAGGAGCCTAATATGAGTTGGAGACACATTTGGTCTCTTTTCTTGTGATTTGGTCTAGGATGTGAAGGGATATTGTTGGTCAAGTCTTTCTATGATTTTGGGCATGTGTTTGAGGCAAAAATTCCTTGTGATTCTGGATGCAGTTATGTTGTGTCTTTAAGGAGGATTGAGCCCCTGTTCATGTGTTGGTTTGTCGTCACATGACCCGTGGTAGACATGTAATAGAAGTTCGAGGTTCCTTAAAGAACATGGAAACGTTTAGAGGGATAAACGTGAGATTTAGATGTGTGTTTGGAGGACTATATATATAAATTAGGTTGTAGATTTACAAATTCTCATGAATTTTTAATCAAAATCACAAGACACAAAGCTACTCTACTTCTCTACAGACATTAATTCACAATTTAGAACAAAAATCTCAGACATGAAAGAAGAAATAACACACATGCAACAAGTATTTTTATATGGGGAAAGAAGTCTGTTAAAAACCCCGATGCATGTTTGCATTAATCAAATGAATAGAGATGTATTACAATTGCTTTGCTCAACTGCGCACACCCTTTAGGTGCATAACCTATTTCTCTGCTCACTGAAGGCATATGACCCAGGCTTAGTCAATTTTTACCTCTGCTTGAGCTCCTATTTCCTTGTGATGTTCCTTGAGGAATTAGGCCCCTATTATTTAGGAAATTTCTCAAATTGAATTATGAAATTCCTCAGGATGATCATCTGATTGCATGCAACACGTGTACACTCAAGACTAGTCGACAACTAATGTTACACTGCCTTGGAATCTCCACTTCAACTCGGTAACTAAAATTCTCTGCATGCATTGCTATTTTGGGCTAATTGATCAGTTACTGGATGATCATTGAGTTTGACTGAAGTCCCACTACTTTATTGACATTCAACTAATTCCTCCAAAAGTTGGAACTAGTTTAATTGAAAACAACTTGAGAAAACTGACCTTGATTGCTACAAATTAGCAATCAAACATGCTGAAATAAAATCTAACTCCTCCAACTCGAATTTACTCATTAAATTGGGTGACAAAATCCATGTCACACAAGTTAACATCATCCAATTTTTCTGCTTATGTGGAAATTCAATTATTTTCAATTTAATCAAGGCAAAATCAAATTGAGAATTTCTCGTTGCATTTTTCAACACTCCCTCTCAGAAAGAAAAGGATTATCAACCACCCCTATCCTGCACTTGTGGAACTCGAGCTTTCCTCTTGATAAGACCTTTGTCAAAATCTCAACATATTGTTCTTATGTTGGAATGTACTGCAACAACATTATCTGTTTCTGCGCACAGTCTTATAAATGGTGATACCAAATATCTATATGCTTAGATCGATCATGAAAAACAAGATTCACTGAGAGCTTGATGCAACTCTGATTATCACAATAGATCACAGTTGGATCCATCATTTGACCAAACAATCCAACAAGTATCTTTCTCCTCCAGATTACCTCACATGTTTCTTGAATGGCAACCTTCTATTGAGCTGAGTGCCACAAATATTTGCTTCCTGTTGTACTAAGAAATCGTTGCAGACCCAACACTAAAAATTCCACCTGATGTGCTCTTTCGATCTAATGGACTCCCTACCCAATCTGCATCTATGAATCCACACAACTTCACTCCCCCTGATTGTCTGAACTGGGTAGTGCCTCTGAGGTACCGTAGAACATTCTTAGTTGCCTTCCAAAATAATTTGGTTGGCCTAACCATAACTTGGCTTAGCTCGTTGACTACATAACACATATTTGTTCATGTGTTTACAAGATACATTAGTGAACCCACCAACTTCCGGTAAACAGTTGCATCCACTTCCTCTCATGAAGTGGCATCCTCTTTCCTCTAGCTAGTTGCTAGAAGTGTCTCCATGGGTTTGTAACTGTCCGTGCAGAACCTATGGAGTATCTCGTTGGCATACTTAAATTAAGAGACAAACAGTTCCCCATCACCTTTCCATACTTCCAATATGAGGAAGTAGTGCATGCGACCCATGTCCTTCATTTGAAACTATCTTGCAAGGTCCCCCTTGCAAGATCTGATCAACTGCTCATCACTAGTTAAAATCAAGTCATCAACATATAATATAATAATCAACAATTTAACTTCTACCAAGATATTATAGATGTTTGCATCCGCTTCACTTTTGGTGAAGCCCAAACCAGTGAGATAGTTATCGACCTTGGTGTACCAAGCATGGGGTGCTTGCTTGAAACCATACAACTCTCGCTTGAGTTTTCACACATGAGACTCCCGATCAAAATTATTGAATCCTTCTAGTTTCTCTATATACACCTCCTCCTTAATAACTCCATTGAGGAATGTTATTTTTACATCCATCTAGTGGATATTCCACCCCATCCGTGCAACCATAGAAAGAATTGACCTGATGGATGAGGACAATGCTATAGGAACAAAGGTTTCCTCATAGTCAATCCCCTCAACTTGAGAGTACCCCTTGGCCGTAAATCTAGCCTTATACTTTTCTATGATTCCTTCTGTTGCATGCTTTACCTTGAAGATCCATCTCGAACCCACAACTGATTTGTCTGTTGGTCTTGGGACCACTTCCCAAACACTGTTATTTACAATGGATTCATATTCCTCCACCATTGCATCAACCCATACAGGTTTCTCTATTGCTTCCTCGAAAGAGGATGGCTTAGTATCTACAAGCTCAATCATTAGAGCCATGTAGCCAGTGTACCGATCTGGTGAAATTCTCTACCTACGTTGATTTGAAGGAGCACCCACATTCTCCCTTGCATCTTGCACAAGTCTCTCATCTTTTGTGGTTTTTTTTCTACCTTCTGTGGAGGGTTATGCTTGAGTGGTTGTCTCCACTCTTTGGTCCTCAATTTGTGGCTTCTCCACAACTTCTTGAGGTTCCTCCTTTAGATCTAAAAGCTATTCTTCTGGTGGAATCTGAAGCTCCCTCTCAAGAGAGTGCCACATTGCTTTATCTCCATAAAATTTTACATCCCTTTGCACAACTGTTATTTTGAGGGATGACAAGTACACACGGTAGCTGTGGGGAGTTTCTGTGTAATCCACAAATACCACCAATTCTATTGTCGGCTCTAGCTTCTTCCTTGATTCTTTGGAGACATGGTAGTCAACATAGGCTCCAAAAATCCTGAATTGTGACACATTCGAATTTCTCCTTGAGAAAGCCTCCTCCAGTGTAATCATGCAAGAATTTGATGAGGACTCTGATTCTGCAAATAGAATGTTGTGTTGCATGTCTCTGCCCATAAATGTAGAGGTAGACCTTGATCATGCAACATCACCCTCACTTCTCCCACAATGTTATGATTCTTTCTCTCAACCACCCCATCCTGCTATGGGGTGTGGAGTGTTGTCAACTCTCATTGAATGCCTTCTTTTGTACATTTTTTTTAAATTCATTCGAAATGTACTCGCCTCTATTATCACCCCTGAGAGCCTTTACCTTCTTGATCTTTTCTTTCTCTACCATTGCCTTGAATTCTACAAACTTAGAGAATGTATCATCCTTCTTCCACATGAAGAAGATCCAACACTTCCGTGAGAAGTCATCAATAAAAATGACAAAATATTTGTTCTTGGTAATGGAGGCTGTCAATAAAGGTTCATAGACATCAAAGTGGATCATTTCATGTACTGCATGTGCTTTGTTGTACCGATCATGGAATGTGGATTTTGTGTACTTCCCCAAAGTAAATCCTTTGCATACATCCTACTGCTCATGTTCTCCATTGGGGAGGCTTGTGGTTATCTACTACATATCTTCAAAGCGTCATGATGCAAATGGGCAAGTCTTCTATGCCAAAGTTCACTGACATCGCGGCTCTACAACTTCTCCACCTTTCTTCTTAATGCAACACAATTCTCCATATCTAGCATATATAGGTTCTTCACACAAACCACAATCTACTTCACCTATCCCTTAGCTATGTGTCTCATGAAAGCCTTTCCTTTGCTGAAGATCACATCATAACCACAGTCTTCCAAAACTGCAACAAATATGAGATATTTCTTTAGGCCTAGTGTTGGCATTATGATACAGGTTTTGTCCTTGATGGCAACTCACTCAGATGAAAGATCACGGTGCAACATTTCAACAACAAAGAATTACAGATCATACTACAAAGAATAAAGGAAGAGAGGTATACCTAGGTTCACCTTGACCAAGCTGCGTATACACACAGGTTCACCTTGACCAAGCTGCGATACACGCAGGTTCAATGAACACAAGTAGCGTATACATACACACGCACTTTCACAGAAGGAAAATCATGTATATGTTGGAAAACTAAGTTTTTGGTCTGAGGCATTTGGTCCAAGGTATTTTGATCCATGGTATTGGTCCAAGGTATTTGGTCTGAGGTATTGACCCTAGGTATTTGGTCCAAGGTATTGGTCCTAAGTGGTTTTGATCCATGGTATTGAGAAAGGCCTAAAACTATATAAGGAAGATAAGATCATTAGGCCAAGGTGTGCAAGTATCGAATATCTGATGAAGTGTGAGATCTAGTATTCAGGTTATTGGCTTATGGTGCTTTTCTTGATCTGAACCAAGGACAAACCTTAGTGGTTGATGAGGGATAAGATCTAATGATGGATTGGGATCTTAAGGATTGAAATGAATTATCATTATATGGTTTGATCATGTATAGTATACATCTGAATACTGACGCATGTGTTATTTTGTAAATGTTATGATCTGGGTATAACTAAAGTCTGGAATAGCTGCAAAATTATGAATTAATATTTACAGATGTGTACGCTGGTTGGCTTTGATCAAAGCACGTATACACGCTGGTTCGACACATGCAAGTAGCATATACCTTATGAAGTATGTTTCAGCTGTTTCTGTTTGCTGTTGCAGAGTTATGGGTTCTGCTTTGGGTTCTGGTGACTGTATTCTGGTGACAGTGTTCTCAACAATCAAATTCAAGTTATGGTGATTGAGTTTTAGTGATTGGTTGATGCAGATGTACTTGATGATTGTATTGGAGCTATGATGTTGTTGATGGGTCCAGTGTGAAAATTGAATGAAACGTGGCCTTGATATTGTGGTGTTGTGTTCCAGGAGTATCTAGTCTGAAAATTCATGAAACGTGGTCCTTGATAGAAGAGTGGAGTTTTCTGTAGGTTGGCACCTACGTACTAGTAAACATATTGGCTAGTATAAGAGCTAGGGGGTTGTAGCTCCCTTCCAGTAGTAGCTGGAGAACGAAAGAAGGTTGTAGCCTTCTGCAGGTGGGTGCCTGCGTACTGGTATGAGTATGCACCAGTACAAGATTGTAAACAGATTTTCTTATTGTTAAAAGAAGACAGAGACGACAGTAGCAGGTGGTTTTTACCCACATTGGGTTTCCACCTTATATCTTGGTGTTCATGTGTGTTGCTTTATTATGCTTTTACTGCACTGTCTAATAAATCTCTGATGTACTAGTTAATGTTCAATACATGAGAAACTATCTAAATCAAAATTTCTCTGCATATACGCTGCAGTCACATGTACACGCTAGTTCACTTAGCTGAAGTAGCATATATAAATCTATTTTGGAAATTAAATTATTGATATGATAATACTAATTCACCCCCCTCTCAGTATTATTTTCAACAATTGGTATCAGAGCAGGTCCTTCAGAAGAAACCTGATCACTTGAAGGGAGATCCATCATCATAAGTAATCAAGAAAGCGTGGGATCCATCAGACCGCTAATATTTTATGGGAGCGACTTTGTTTATTGGAAAATAAGAACCACAACCTGTCTACAATCACTTGGAACGGATGTCTGGGAAATTGTGGAAGGAGGATATACATTTCCAACAACAATTCCTACAGACACAACAGTGAGAAGCAATATGAAACCAATGCCAGAGCTGTCAATACCTTATTGGGAAGTCTGTCACAATCAGAGTTTGTCAAAGTCATACAGATGAAATCAGCCAAAGAAATATGGGACAAAATTGTTCTGAGCTACGAAGGAGACTCTCAGGTAAAATGTGATAAACTTCAAACTCTCAGAATTCAGTATGAACTCTTAAGATGCACAATGATGAAAGTATAGCTAGTTACTTCTTATGTATAGATGAGGTTGTTAATTGTATGAAGAATCTGGGTGAAGATATAAAGGAAGTTACCTTAGTTGAGAAAGTTTTGAGATCCTTGTCTACTAAATTTGAATCAAAAGTGTCTGCCATAGAAGAAAAACAGGATCTGTAGACTATCACTATGACACAACTTCACGAAATCTTAACCACCTTTGAGATGAGAAAAGGAGGTCCATCAGATATGATAGAAGCTACATTTAAAGCTTCAGCAAAAGGAAAGGAAGAACACAATGAATCATGACATATTTCAGAAGAATAAGATGAGGTAAACTTTGTCAAGAAGCTTCAACAGGGTTCTGGAAGATTTAGAGGTAAGCTACCCTTCAAATGCTTTGCCTGTGGTAGAGTCGGTCATTATGCTGCCAAATGTCCTCATAAAGATAAATATGAAAAAGGGAAGGAATATGCAAAATGGAATAGAAAACAAGTTGTAAATAAAATAAGTTATTATAGTCATGAAGATAGCGATGGTTTATCAAATAGTGATGAAGATGAAAATAGTAATGACTATAGACTTCTAATGGCTTATGACGATGATAATTTTTGGGATGCTTTAGAAGTAGACAACCTTGATGAAGAAATTTCTAAACTCAAAATCTGTTTAGAAGAAAATAATATGGTTATAGATACCTTGACATACAAACTTGCTGAAAAAGAAAAACACAATGAAAAACTAGAATGTGAAATTGTGGGTATAAGAAAGGATCTTGAGAAAATGAAAACTCTCAATCTTAGATTTGCTAAAGGATTAGAAACCTTAGATGAAATTATCAAAGTGCAGCGTTCTCGTCTGATAAAGACAGGTCTTGGATATACTGAAGAAGCATCTCAATCACATAAGCTGTCAACCTCCACTAAAATCTATCTTGATGCAACAAAGACCAGTCAACAGTATGACAATCGTCAGCAAAGGCATAAAGCAGATCACTAGGTAAATCAGAATCAACTTATTCCAAGGATGAATAGAATCCACAACCAATCTCAAGTAAATCATACTCAATTTTCTCCAAAGATGAATACCAATAGAAACTACAATCACCAGGTCAATAGATTCGATATTCGCAGGAACTTCTTTAATGGGCAATTTTTTTCATGTCATAATTTTGGACACAAAGCTACTCAATGTGTTGCTTACAAAAACATCATGACTAGAGAAGCACGAAATCAAAGGAATGTAACAGGGGTCAAGAAAAGTTCCTATAATAAATTTCTCTTCTTGAAAATGAAATAGAATGCTCAATCTGTAATAACTTTGGTCATGAAGAATCTGAGTGCAGGAACAAATTTCGGCAATCATCTCAAAAGGAGCAAACTCCATTAAATCCCAAGATATGGAGAAGGAAAGAATCTCAAACAGAAAGATGTGGTATAGCCTTGTACGTAGAAGGACAAGAAAATCAATGGTACATTGATAGTGGATGCTCTAAACACATGACAGGTGAGAAAGAAAAACTTCACTCATATAATGCTTTAGAAAAGGAAAAGAATGTCTCATTTGGAAATGACACTCCTGCTGTCATAAAAGGTAAAGGATATGTTTTCTTGAAAGAAAAGGTTAAAGCTGGAAATGTTATGTATGTAGATGGTTTAAAGCATAACCTGTTGAGTGTCAGTCAAATGTGTGATCAAGGAAATGAAGTGGTGTTTCGATCAAATAGATGTGTTGTTCGTGAACTTGATACAGGGGAGACCGTGATCAAAGGTACAAGAACTCCAAAAAACTTATACATACTCAAGGGAGGACAACAACAATGTTATCTAAGCAAAAATGATGAAAACTGGCTGTGGCATAAAAGATTGGGACATCTAAGCTTTTCTCAAATAAGAAAAGCATGCAGATTCAAGGCTGTTCATGATCTTCCAGATATCAGCATCCCTGAAAATACAATATGCAAACCATGTCAATTCGGTAAGCAAACCAGAGCTCACTTCATTGAAAAAGAAGGGTCAGCTAGTAAGCCTCTTGAACTTGTTCATACTGATTTATGTGGACCATCAAGGAAAAATTCACCTCGTGGAGAAGAATACTTTATTTTGTTCATTGATGATTTTTCCAGAATGTGTTGGATAGGTCTGCTAAAGCATAAAGATGGAGCATTTTAAAAGTTCCAAGCCTTCAAAGCTTTGGAATTTACCTCGGATGAATTCTTTGACTTTCGTGAACAACATGGAATAAAAAGACAATTCTCCACCGCAAGGACTCCTCAGCAAAATGGAGTGGTAGAAAGAATGAACAGAGCTATTCGACAAATGGCTCGAGCTATGCTAGATGAATCTGGAACTCTTGCAACCTTCTGGGGTGAATCTGCATTCTCCATCGTAACTATTCTCAACCAAGCAAATGTTCGGGTAAATATCACTCAAATTCCACATGAACTTTGGTATGGTAAGACTCCTACTGTAAAATAATTTAAAGCTTTTGGAAGCAAATGTTATATGAAAAGGACTGATGAAGAACTTGGTAAGTTTGAACCGAGAGCAGACGAAGGTATTCTTCTTGGTTACTCTTCCCGAAGTAAAGGATATAAATGTTATAATAAAAGACTTGGGAAAATTGTTGAAAGTATTGATGTTGTAGTTGATGAAGCATGCAAAAATCCAAAACAAACAAAAACAGAAGATTATGACAATGAAGAATATGGGGAGTATTTTCCCACATCAAATCACGATGATATTGAAGAAGAAACCAATGAAGCACCAGAAGAAGAGATAACAGTAGAAGAAAAGACTCCGTCCAGGTATGTTTAGAAAAATCATCTAGAAACTCAAATTTTAGGGGAAAAAGAGGCAAGTGTGCAGACAAGAAGAACTATTACAAAAACCTCAAGCTATCTAGCATTACTATCCTCCACCGAACCTCAAAATGTAAATGAAGCATGCAAAGATGAATGTTGGGTCAAGGCCATGGATGAAGAACTTGAGCAAATTGAAAAGAATAATACTTGGGAATTAGTTCCTAGACCTCATGATAAAAATATTATAGGAACTAAATGGATATTAAAAAACAAGCTAAATGGAAATGGAGAAGTCATTAGAAACAAGGCCATACTTGTTTGTAAAGGGTATGCTCAACAAGAAGGTATAGATTTTGAAGAAACTTTTGCACCTGTTGCTAGATTTGAAGCCATAAGGATGTTTCTTGCTCTTTCTAGCTTTCAGAAATTCAAAGTATACCAAATGGATGTAAAATCTTCTTTCCTTAATGGAGATTTAGAAGAAGAAGTTTATATTGAACAACCAGAAGGATTCATTCTTGGAAATGATGAAAAACTTGTATGCAGACTCAAAAAGGCTCTCTATGGTCTGAAACAGGCTCTAAGGGCCTGGTATTACCATCTTGACAAATATCTACACCAACAAGGTTTTTCAAAAGGTTCAGTAGATAACAATCTATATACAAAGATTGACATTGATAAATTGCTAATTATTGTTGTTTATGTTGATGATACCATTTTTGGTAGCAATGAAGAATCCATGAGTCAAAATTTTGCTTCCGTAATGTCGCAAGAATTTGAAATGTCCTTGCTTGGTGAACTTACCTGTTTTCTTGGTCTACAATTTCAACAAAAGAAAGATGGTATTTTTCTTTCACAAACCAAATATCTCAAACAGATCTTGAGAAGGTACGACATGGAAGACTTTAAACCTGTATGTACCCCAATGGTAACAGGATGCAGTCTTAACTCAAATGATGAATCAACAGCAGTACATCAACCAACTTACAGATCCATGATTGGCAGTCTACTTTATCTAACAGGTACCCGACCTGACATCAAGCATGCAGTAGGAATAGTTGGAAGATTCCAAGCAAATCCAAAGGAATCACACCTTCAGGCAGTCAAAAGAATTTTCAAATATCTTTAAGGAACATATAACTTTGGTTTATAGTATCCTAGAGATGATACAAATCTCACTCTTCATGCATATACAGATGCAGATTGGGCAGGAAGTGTTGATAACAGAAAAAGCACTAGTGGTGGTGAGTTCTATATGGGTTCCAGGTTAGTGTCTTGGTTCAACAAGAAACAAAGTTCAATTGCGCTATCTACAACTAAAGTAGAATATGTGGTAGCTGCATCTTGCATGCAAACCTTGCAAGACATTCAGATCACATGCACTCCACCCATCCCCATTCTACGTGATAATACAAGTGCCATTAGTATTTCAAAGAATCCAGTCATGCACTCCAAGACTAAGCACATACCCATCAAACACCATTTTCTACGTGAATAAGTGCTTGAACAAAAGGTCAAATTGGAGTATGTTCCCTCCAAAGAACAGGTTGCTGATATATTCACTAAACCATTACCCAGAGAGACATTTGAATATCTCAGACAAAAGCTGGGAGTAGTTGCTGCATCATCCTGCTGTTAAATCCAATTTTTTCAGAAAAAGGCTATTATACGCGTGTTTCATGAAGTATAGTCGCGTACACACGCGGGTTTCTATGGGTAAAGGAGCGTATATGTGTTTCAGATAAGAAAAATAGTGGGGTGGGATCTGATATGGGTGCTCTGACTGATATTGATGATTAATGTCTATATGCTCTATTCATTAATTTTATCTGACTGACAAAGATGCCTTGATCATTGACCTGTTAACAATGCACAAGTAGCACAGGTTCAGGGGGAGCATTAGCCTTCACGTACATTCAACATTGTTTGCATTATGGTTGCTGAGTCCAGCTATGGCTTCAGATATTTATACCATTTGTTACTCAAGTCATGTAAAAGTCTAGGAAGTGATATGAGTCCTCTTGGACAAATGATGTAATTTGTATCCCCACTTTACATGGGATGGATGATGTAATATTTCTTGTTTCTGTCATGTATAAACAATTGGTATATCCCCACTTGGTTGGGTGGATGAGTCAAATTTGGTATATCCCCACTCGGTTGGGAGATGGATGTATGTATGAGTCATTGGTGATAGGAAGGTCATCCTCACATAGTTGAGTTATAGAGTCATGTTATTCTTTTAGAAAATATTTTTTGCAGACTCTGCTTGTACTTAGGAAGAGCATGGACGGTTTCAGTGCATCTCAGCATGTACAAAAGGGAATCTCAATCAAAGATTTCAGCATGTACTCAGGGGGAGCATGACCAACATAATGTATGTCAAAGGGAGAAATTATCTTGGTCCACCCTTTGCCCTTGATGTCAAAGGGGGAGAGTGACTTGGTGTTGTTGTTGCCATCAAGTCCAAAGGGGGAGATTGTTGGAATTATGATACATGTGTTGTCCTTGATGGCAACTCACTCAAATGAAATATCACGGTGCAACATGTCAACAACAAAGAATTACAGATCAAACTACAGAGAATGAAGAAAGAGAGGTATACGTAGGTTCACCTTGACTAAGCTGCGTATACACGCAGGTTCACTGAACAGAAGTAGCGTATCCGTACACATGAATTTTCATAGAAGGAAAAGCGCTTATATGTTGGAAAAATAAGTTTTTTGTCCGAGGTATTTGGTCCAAGGTATTTTGATCCATGGTATTGGTCCAAGGTATTTGGTTCGAGCTATTGACCCTAGGTATTTGGTCCAAGGTATTGGTCCTAAGTGGTTTTGATCCATGGTATTGAGAAAGGCCTAAAACTATATAAGGAGGAGAAGATCATTAGGCCAAGGTGTGCAAGTATCAAATATCTGATGAAGTGTGAGATCTAGTATGCAGGTTATTGGCTTATGGTGCTTTGCTTGATTTGAACCAAGGATGAACCTTAGCGGTTGATGAGGGATAAGATCTAATGATGGATCGAGATCTTAAGGCTTGAAATGAATTATCATTATATGGTTTGATCATGTATAGTCTAGATATGAATACTGACACATGTGTTATTCTGTAAATGTTATGATCTGGGTATAACTGAAGTCTGGAATAGCTGCAAAATTATGAATTAATATTTACAGATGTGTACGCTGGTTGGCTTTGATAAAAGCGCGTATACACGCTGGTTCGACACATGGAAGTAGCGTATACCTTATGAAGTATGTTTCAGTTGTTTCTGTTTGCTGTTGCAGAGTTTTGGGTTCTGCTTTGGGTTTTGGTGACTATATTCTGGTGATAGTGTTCTGAATGATCAAATTCAGGTTATGGTGATTGAGTTTCAGTGATTGGTTGATGCAGATGTACTTGATGATTATATTGTAGTTATGATGTTGTTGGTGGGTCCAGTATGAAAATTGAATGAAACGTGGCCTTCAAATGTCCCTAGTAGAAGAGTAGAGTTTTTTGTAGGTTGGTAGCTGCATATTAGTAAACATATTGGCTAGTACAAGAGCTAGGGGGTTGTAGCTCCCTTCTAGTAGTAGCTGGAGAATGAGATAAGCTGTAGGTGGGTTCTTGCATACTAGTATGAGTCTGCACCAGTACAAGATTGTAAACATATTTCCTTATTATTAAAAGAAGACAGAGACAACAACAATAGGTGGTTTTTACCCACATTGGGTTTCCACCTTATATCTGGTGTTCATGTGCATTGCTTATGTGCGATGCTTTATTTTGCTTTTACTGCACTGTCTAATAAATCTCTAATATACTGGTTAAATTTCAATACATGATAAACTGTCTAAATCAAAAGTTATCTGCATATACGCTGGTTTCCTTAAGTATAGTAGTGTGTACATGCTAGTTCACTTAGCTGAAGTAGCGTATATAAATTTTTGTGGGAAATTAAATTATTGATCTGATAATACTGATTCACCCCCCTCTTAGTATTATTTTCAACACCTAGAATGAACGTGACATCCTTGAGCCTGAGGGGGGAGCCTGATTCCCTCTGAAAGGTGACTGTACTAATCCTGGTCACGATTTACCTTCTGTCGTCCCCCATCTCAATGTACATCTACAAATCTTTCTCCTCTAGGTCACTAAAAAAGTCTCTACACCCTATCATATGGAACGATGCACTTGCGTCCAAGTACCACATGCTCCCTATCACTGTGTTGGTCATGCATGCAATGAGGTTAAATTCAAGCTCGAACTGTGAAGCCAAAGCTTCACCTCCTGCTCCTCCTGTGGTCTTCTTTCTTGTCTTCTTATGTGGATACTTCGTGGCATAGTGCCCGAATTCATGACAATGGAAGCATTTAATTTTTGACAAATCTTTCTTCTTGACCCCTTGATTAGATTCTGATTTGGATTGGGATTTCTTCCATCTTTCCTTCTTTGCCTTTCCATCCAATGAAAATTTTTCTTCATCCTCACCCTTGGATGAAGTCCCATCTATGGTATTCTGCCTTATTTCCTCCTGTACCAAATCATACCATAAGCACTCGCAATTCAGAAGTTTCTCCCTCTCGTTCACCGAATCTTAATAACTATGCCAGCTCTTGGGAAGGCCCATAAAGGCTAGGCTTACCAAGTCATCTTCAAGGACAATAACATCGACCCCGCCCAGTTCATCATGAAATTATGTGAACTTGCTCAGATACTGCGGTATAGTGTCATTCTTCTGCATCTTGACACTTCGAAGTTTATCCTTGAGCATCGGTTTCCCGTGGTCACTACTATTCTTGAAAAATTCTGTTAGTGCTTTCCACATCACGAACAAAGTTTATTTTCTATGGAGATTAGAGACAATATGATCCTGTACTCCCTCTAAGATTATTCTCCTTGCCTTTGCTACATCTTTCTTCCACTGTGCAAGGTCTTGGACATCAGTTGTTGGTGGTCTCAGAATACCTATCTTGAAATATTCAAGAAATCCATTGTCATCCAATACTACCTCCATGCGGTCCTTCCATTCAGAAAAAAATGAGGTGCCTTCCAAGGCATACTCTAGCCTTAGTCCATTGAAGGCCATCTTCTCATCTCTAAAGAAATCTTGCTACATTGATCTTCAAATTCAAACCTTCGAGAAAAAACTTTGAATTTCATGCTCTAATGTGTATCCATCTCTGATACCATGTAGAAATTAGGCTATATATCTACAATTTCTCATGAAGTTTTAATCAAAATCACAAGACACAAACCTACTGGAAGAAATAACACACATGCAACACGTATTTTTATTTGGGGAAAGAAATTTGTTAAAAACCCTAATGCCTTCTTGCATTAATCAAATGAATAGAGATGTATTACAATTTCTTTTCTCAATTGAGCACACCCTGCAAGTGCATAACCTATCTCTCTGCTCACTGAAGGCCTCTAACCTAGGCTTGGTTAAATTTTGCCTCTACTTGAGCTCCTATTTTCTTGCGTTGTTCCTTGAGGAATTAGACCCCTATTATGTAGGAAATTCCTCAAATTGAATTGCACAATTCATTAGGTTGATCATTCGACTGCATGTAATATGTGTACACTCATGACTAGTCTACAACCGATGTTACACTGCCTTGGAATCTCCACCTCAACTAGGTAAATCAAATTCTCTACATACACTAGCTATTTTGGGCTGATTGATTAGTTAATTGGATGATCACTGAGTTTGACTGAAGTCCCACTTCTTAACTGACCTCCCACTAGTTCCTCTAAAAGTTGGAACTAGTTTAACTGAAGTCCCACTGCTTAACTGACCTCCCACTAGTTCCTCTAAAAGTTGGAACTAGTTTAACTGAAAACAACCTAAGATAACTGACCTTGATTGCTACAAATTAGAAATCACACATGTTGAACTTTAACTCCCCCAACTTGAATTTACTGAGTAAACTAGGTGACACAATCCATGTCACACAAGTTAACATTATCAAGTTGTCTGTTGTTGTGGAAATTCGATTTTTCTCAATTTAATCAAGGCAAAATCAAATTGAGAATTTATTATTACATTTTTGAGCACTATACAGGTTGAATTAGGGCAAACCTGTGTATGGTTTAGGTGCCCTAATAGAGGGCCAAAACCCTTAGAGTTGTATGCTTAGAACCATGACCTTAAGAAGGCAGAGCAGGCATCTGTAAACGGTATGTTGATTTGTTTCTTGATGATGATTAATTGGGAGGTGATGTGAGGTATATGCATTGAACAAAGTTTAGTGGCCCTAAGTTACTGTCGTATTATGTGAGGATACATTGTTGTGTGATTTGCTAGGAAAATCCCTAAGTTTTATCAAATTTGAAGAGGAAAATTTCATAAGTGTGGGTTGGGTATGATGCCCTAGTTTAGTCAGTTGTTTCACTATGTTAGGGCATAATTGTGTGCCCTAGATTAGTGGTTTACAGTGGGCAATATCAGTGATATGAGGGAAGATTGTTGAGCCCTAATTTTGGTCATCTTTGAAGTAGCAGAGAGACAAGAAGCGGGTAGAAGTTGAAGACCCTATGAGTTGACGATCTTGGTGGAGCAAGAGAGCAGCTAGAGGGAAGTTTGTGTGAGATTGTGATCAGTCGCTCTTGAAGAAACATGAAGGTTGATAGAAGCAGTATTAACAACTAAAGATGAAAGCATTCTAAAGTGGCATAAGTCTCGTGAGAAACAAAAGAGGAGGCAAAGCACCTATCAGATGTCTTCAAGGTATGTGGACTGAAGGGTTGTGGAAGGAATACATTAGCAAGTAAGTCAAGTGTACTTTGTTCAGGGACAAATTGGTAGTCATAGATTGTTGACTCCAAGCCTTGATTTTCATTGTATTAGGGTTGTATGTAAGGGCCATGATCCCCGGTATGGGGGCCCTACATTTGTTATATTAATATTTGTAATATAACAAGTTTTGGGTTAAAATTTGTCTTGTGTGCTAGTTGATTAATTATTTTACATTATTTCTTTGTGCAAAGTGCCTGTGTTGTGGCATTTGAGTGTGTTTGTGATCGTGATCTTAGACATAAAACTAATTCTTAAGTGCTGTGGAAAAATCAACAACAGGTACATGTTTCTCTCTCGTTGAAATCCCTCCCTTTAATAGTTAATTTCCCTTAAAAAAATTAATTCATTGCAGTTTAATACACTAATATAATTTGAGAAATTTATGATCGTGCAACCAGAAATGTTAGTTACATTAGTTGTTATAAGCTCATTTTTCTGTGTAATATAGATTATTAGGGAAACCTCCCAAGCACTTCCCCTCATCCCATGGAAGGTAGGCATAGTAAATTGTACCTTAGTAGCCCGAATCAATAAATATTTCTCGAAAAGTTCAATTATTTGATAACTATTGATTCATGAAGAGTTCAACATACAACTCACATGTGTCACATGTGTCTTATCGGGGGTTTGAACTTCAATGGGGAGAGTGAAATACCATCTAACTCGCCACCAATCAATCTATTGATACTTTATAATTGTTTTTATATGCCATATACTAGCAAATTTCATTAGTTTTGATGTGTTTTGAGTGATGTTATGGATTGCTATAATAAACAACTAGCATGGATTGTGGATACACATATACAACTAGTCTACAACTATTCCAATATAACTTAGTAATATCTAGATTACTTATATATTACCAATATAACTTAGTAATATTTATTAGGTATATATTGCCAATATAGCTTAATAGTATTTATTACTTGTGCGTGTGTGTGCTAGTAGCGTAGTCATGTTAACATGCCTTATCATGTTAATTAAGATTTTTCACATTGTATATTTCTATATATATGGATGCATCTACGCTTCATGACACCATACTCGATATCATGTATTTTATATGTTTGTACAATATAATTATTCACTACATGAATTCCAACTCCTAACCCATATATTGTTATCAATGCTAGCCATGATTGAATGATCCAAGAAGATCAAAAAAGGCTAAAAATTTGAAGTCCTCAAATCTAAAAAAAAATGACACCAAGTTGTATATCTTGTTGAGATGATTCGAATGGCACAAACAACACCTTAAGCCAATTCTATATGACAAAGTTATGCTCATTCGAAGTTTTGTGGAAACAGGGAAAAAGGGGCACTGACAATGCCACATGGCACCATCAGAAGAGGCCACATGGCACCATCAAGAGGTGAAACGTGGCACTATCCACATGGAAATCATGGTATAATTAGCATGACATGGCATGGGACCCAGGTGACACAGTCAGTAGGTGACTTAGCAAACATGTGGTGTGACCTAGACCAATCCATGAGCGACATGTGGCCTAATCATTGGGTTGTGGCACCACGTGGTTTTCCAGTCCCACTTGGCACATGACAAATTTGGCAGAGCTGTGATTTAGTTTGGTGACATGGTCAATTTGGTGTTTTGGCTAAATAATTGGCTAAATTTGGTGGCATTCTGGATAAATTAGGTGACATTGTTAACCGGGGCTAAGTTGGCGGAATTGCCAAATTCAGTTGTAGCTGTGGTGAAAGTTAGAAACAGTTTTATCATTTGAACCAACGTATATAATGCCAAAGATCATTGGGGGCCAATCGGTTTGACCCAACACCCTTGATGGACCAACGACTTAACATAACCATGCCAACCAACCGGGCCAATGACCAGGTTGGTATATTCGTCGACTAGACCAATACTTAAAACCCCCCCATTGCGTTCAGACAGAGTGCGAAGGTCAGGCCAAACGAAACTCAACGCAAGAGATAGGGGAACCGTGCTTGGGGTAGGTGCATTTTTTGAGAAATATTCCAAGGAATATTTTGTAGGAATATTTCTAGAATATTCTACTATTGTGGCATGAAATTCGAGGAGGAGATTCTCAAGGGTGCCCAAAGGTGACAATTATGGAACCCTATGTAATTTATATTCATTTTTACAAAATTCCACAAGGAATCCATTGGTGCAGTCAAAATTGGTATCTAAGCAACATATTTTTGGGTC
The DNA here is from genome assembly GCA_031772625.1 of Pinus tabuliformis. NCBI lineage: Eukaryota > Viridiplantae > Streptophyta > Pinopsida > Pinales > Pinaceae > Pinus > Pinus tabuliformis. The sequence goes on from CM062817.1 coordinate 1,098,300,043, forward strand.
ATCCCCAAAAGTGATGTATTGCCATTTATTTTTCCATTATTTTGTTGAGATAATGAAAAGGCCTCTCCACTTTGAAGTTGGCCTCGAGACATAGCTCACACATTGTGAGTGAAATATATTATCAAATCTTGGTGCATTATCTATATTGTCTTCTTTATGTGTTGCTTCTTCATGGGTGTTGCATTTATGGTATTTTCATGCTTTTTATGCAATTTTGTTTAACATCACCGAAGGAAAGATCATGGTTTATTGAACGACATTATTTCTCAAATATTCCATATAAACTCTAGTAACATTGCTTGGAGGTGGTTGAGTTGTACATCTCATCGCCAATCAACATTGCGACTGCATCTAATTTAAGATCACCAAAATGATGTATGTGAGCCCCTTGTGTATGGGATAAGGGTTCATATAGCAATCTGAGTGTTTAATCTACATAGACAACACAAATACCTTACCCCACTCCAAAATTAGACCTATAACTTCCAAGGAGGAAACACGTGGTTAAACATACTATTAGAATGTATCAAACTATACAATGTCATTTATTTGGCCCCAACTTTAATTATATATTAATGTAATTGTATACATAAGAAGTATATGCATTATATTTTCAATTTAATATATTATTATACATTGAAGGTTCATTTTCAAACATTATAATATATATAAGTCAATTATATTTATAATATGTAAGTTGTTGTTTGCGCTTTGTTGTGCAACTTGTTCTACTCTCTTCACCCCCCTTGCCTCCTCCTCCATCCCCTCCGCCTCCTGATGTAGCTGCATTCAACACTTTGGTAAGGGATGGTCCAAAAATCCTGAAAGAAAAGCTTGAGAAATTTGTCAAGAAGCTGGATAACATACTGAAAGTGCATTTTAATCCTGAAAAATCAAGAGCTATTACTACTGATCTTGCAAATCGGGGTTTTGTTGGTCAATTTATGGGGATATGACCATCCCAAAATACCCTAAGGAAATGGGTTGACAGGCATTCGGTGCCCATGATCAAGGGAAATATTTACTGTGCTTTATGTGGGAAAGGTTTTTTACCTTTCTATTTGAATACAGGAGAATCAATATTTCATCTTTAGAAATGGCCCGTATTTCATGTGAGCCCATGGTTTGCATCTGGATTGTTGTATTTTGGATTTCAATCTTGAGAACAATGTCCCTTCAGTGTAGAATTTCCTGCAAATTCTCTACAAATCTACCTCTGAGATCTATGTAGAAAATCTTACTATAGAGTAACTCGATAATGCAATATACTAAAGCAAAATACTATAATCTACTTCTACTATCAAACTTGCGGAAGCTTAAAGATGGAGCTAAACACATATAACCATAAGAAGAAGAATCAATACACATGAAACACAAAAGAATACTCTGGGGAAAGCCTTAACTAAAAACCCCGCTATCTGTATTATCATACAAGGTGGAAATACATCAGAATTACACAAAGCCTTAGCTGCCATAGCTAACCATCTCTCAGTACAATCCTCCTGGATGCTCACAGGCAAACAAGACTTCTCACAAACCTTCTCCTCTGCCCTCCAAGCCTCCTATTTCCTTGCACTATTTCTCCTGGGTGATCCTACTGTTACCAAGTGTAACACTGATCACTCACACTGATCTCAGACCCTATAAAACTGCACAATAATCAAAGAACCTTTCCTTAATTGCATGGATGAGTTTCCTTTATAGGAAAACTCATGCAACTGATAGTAACCTTTCCTTGACATTTAGCTCAACTGGGTCTTTCTTTGAATAGACATGCATGAGTTACTGATGAGAGAATCTTCAGTTATCTGGAGTACACTAGTTGGATGCATGCATGCATTAATTGACTGAACTCACAATTAGTTCCTCAAACAGTTTGGAACTAATTTAACTGGACTTAACTCAGTAAACTAAGCTAACTAATTACAACTCAAATATAACTCAATCTTATCTCCTTAATTAAGGGATAATCTCCTTAATTTAAGGGATAACTATTGCATGACTTCAGAAAGACTTCTAACTTGAATTTCTCCAACTAAGTAATCCATTAATTAATTAATTCCAAGCAACTGGTGAGACTAAATTCGAATTTTAATTCACAATTTTAATTCAAGGACAAAATACAATTGGAATATTCTGGATTCTATTTTTATCATTTCTTGTTGCTATTTTCAACACTCCCTCTCAACAAGAAAGGAATTCAACTCGATCCCGATCCTGAACCTTTGGAATGTTTTGCATGCAACACTTCTCTTGTTGCTCCAGCAACTCCAAAAACAAAAAATACATCCAACCTGAATCAGTATGATGCATCTGTCATCAAAGTCTCTGACTGCTATTGCCTCTGTCAACTGAAAACTTTGCGCTTCTGCTGACTCTGCCTTTCTGCACTATTGTCAATCCTTCTCTACGCTCTTTAGTATCTGACTGCTCTAGCCTCTGTCACTTTGATCTCTGACTGCATCAATCCCACTGATTCCTCTCACTACTATGTACTTTGGGCTCCCGTAGCAAGGTACGATCCATGAGATAAAACCTCTCAATGGATCCTACCCAATTTCAGCCTTCTTGGGACTATCACTTCACATCGCCCCACCTCACACCTGGAGATATGGCTGCATGTGATCCCTTTGCCCACTTCTCCAATTGTGGCTCCTCCACAATTGTCTGATACTTCTTCTGGGACTACATGTTTAGAGGTAATTTACTCTCCCTCTCAACCACCAAGTCTCTAACATTTACCTTGCTTTTCAAGGCTTTGCATGCATCTTGAAACTCAAGAGAATACAGGTTCCTAACTCGTGAACCGATCTGTTTCACCTATCTCATGGTGATGTTTCTAAGGAAAACCTTTCCCTTACTAAAGACAACATCGTAGCCTTTGTTGTCCAACATCGCGATCGATACCAAATTCTTTTTCAGTCCAGGCACATACTTCACATCTGTCAAGGTGATAAGAGCTCCATTCTCCCTCTAAAAAGAAACCATGCCCACTAAAACACTATACCTTTCATCGTTACCCATCTCTATGCGCATCTTGAGGTCTTTCTCCTCCAAGGTACTGAATAAACTTTTATCGCTAGTCATGTGGAATGAGGCTCCACTGTCAAGAAACCAACCACAACCCATCATTGATGACACCATGAATGCGATGAGGGTGAAGTCCATTTCGAACTGAGAGGCTAATGCCTCACCTTCCAATCCATCCGAGGATCCCTTCTTGGACTTCTTTGATGGACAATTAGTCGCATAATGTCCCATCTCATTTTTTTTTTAAAGTATGATATGAATTCAATTTGCACCTGCAACCCCGAACTTCAAACTTTGAATTCTCTTCTTCATATACTGTTCACAGCTCCGATAAACTCAACTTTGATACCATGTAGAATTCCTTGCAAATTCTCTACAAATCTACCTCTGAGATCCATGTAGAAAATCTTACTGCAGATTAACTAGATAATGCAATATACCAAAGAAAAATACTATAATCTACTTCTACTATCAAACTTGTGGAAGCTTAAAGATCGAGCTGAATCAAAGCTGAACACATATAACCATAAGAAGAAGAATCAATACATATGAAACATAGAAGAATACTCTGGGGAAACCCTTAACTTAAAACCCCGCTATCTGTATTATCATACAAGGTGGAAATACATCAGAATTACACAAAGCCTTAGCTCCCACAGCTAACCAGCTCTCTGTACAATCCTCCTGGATGCTCAAAGGCAAATAAGGCTTCTCACAAACCTTCTCCTCTGCCCTCCAAGCCTCCTATTTCCTTGCGCTGTTTCTCCTAGGTGAGCCTACTGTTACCAAGTGTAACACTGATCACTCACACTGATCTCACACCCTGTAAAATTTCACAATCCTCAAGGAACCTTTCCTTGACTGCATGGATGAGTTTCCTTTATAGGAAAACTAATGCAACTGATAGTAACCTGTCCTTGACATTTAGCTCAACTGGGTCTTTCTCTGAATAGACATGCATGAGTTACTGATGAGAGAATCTTCAGTTATCTGGAGTACACCAGTTGGATGCATGCATGCATTAACTGATTGAACTCACAATTAGTTCCTCAAACAGTATGGAACTAATTTAACTGGACTTAACTCAGTATATTGAGCTAACTAATTACAACTCAAATATAACTCAATCTTATCTCCCTAATTAAGGGATAATCTTCTTAATTTAAGGGATAACTGTTGCATGATTTCAGAAAGACTTCTAACTTGAATTTCTCCAACTAATTAATTCATAATGAATGAATTAATTAATTCCAAGCAGCTGGTGAGACTAAATTTAAATTTTAATTCACAATTTTAATTCAAGGACAAATTAAAATTGGAATATTTTGGATTCTATTTTTATCATTTCTTGTTGCTATTTTCAACATTCAGTTGTTCCGATGTGGGTCAAGCTGTCACATTTACCTCTTTATTGTTTGGATGATGATACTCTTCGAAACATAGGGAATGCTCTGGGAAGGGACATTGATAAGGAAAATCCTAGAGAGTCAATGTTTTTCTATGCTAGAATTTGTGTGGAAGTGGATTTAGAAAAGGGCCTCCTCGAGGAAACCCTACTTACAATAAATAACTAAAATTTCATCCAACCAATGGATTATGATAAAATCCCTTTCAAGTGTAAGCAATGCCATGAACATAGGCAGTTTCCCCGAAAATCCCCCAAATCTTAGTAAAAATAGAAATAACAAGAAGAAGGAGGGAAATAGCAGACTCAAAATAGGAGAAAAGGACAAAATAAACAAAATGATCGGCATGGACAAGGCGGGGCCCTAAAAGTCCCTTCCCCCCCCCCCCCTCCCACTCCTCAAGCAACATGTAGGGTCAAGGTTCTTTTTTTGTTGTAGGCAACATGGGCACTCAATTTGCGAATCAGTACACAACCCTTGAAAATGAATTAAAAGAGGGTGAAATCCCAATGACAACTAAAATGGGTTAGATAAAAGTAGAAAAGAGAAAAATGGTGACTCTAGCACATGATAAAATGGAAGAACTAGAAGATGCTTCCATTCACCAAAACCCTTCATATGAGGACAAATCAGATCATGAGGAGGAATTTCCTTCTCTCCCAATAGAAAAACCCCATTTATAACACTTTGTATTAGTAGATGATCACTTAGAGAATGAAATGAAGAAGGAGTTCAACCCACCCAAATCTAAAAAGGGAGTTAGCAGAAAAATGAATAGGGAAGTCATAACGGAACAAATGTACAAAGACAAAGAAAAGGGGACACAAATGGTGATCAATTGACCTCTCTTTAAAGTCCCAAGGAACATGAAGAAATTAGTAACCTCAGGACCCCAGGTGGGAGGGGGCTCCAAATAAAATAACAAATAAATGAATATCATCTCCTGGAATTGTAGGGGGACATGGAAAGGGAAAATAGATGAAAATATTAAGAGTCTCATAAGATCCGAGAAACCCCATATTCTCCTACTCCAAGAGAAAAAATGGGGGAACAAGATGCTCTTACAAAAAGAAAAATATTATGGGAAAACAACAATGCTTTGGCATTTAGTTCTAGAGGAGTCTCAGGGGGGTCTGTATGCTTTGGTGTTCCTCGATGTTCCAAATGCTTCATGAGGAGAGGGATTCTCATTGGATCATCTCTTGTTTTATGCATCTCCCCTCGAAAAATTGTTGCAACATGTTAAATGTTTATATGTTGAATGCATATGCTGAAGAGGTTACATGTTGGGAATCTATGATGGGATAGAAGGAGGTCTTGTTGAGCACAAACCACATTATGGGTGGGGAATTTGATGTCACAATTAATCAGTGGGAGAAAATGGGAGTCAGTGACACTAGAGACAAACTTTAGGAATGGATGGGGGATTTAATATCCCATCTATATTTTATATATACGAAGCCAAAGTTTACTTGGAATAACCACAGGACGGGTTTGGGCCATATAGATGCAATAATGGATCGATTTTTAGTAAGCAACTCAATTTTGGATCATTATATCCTACCTTTAGTCTTTGACTTAGCATGGAGTGGCTAGGATCATCATTCGATCCAAATTGTTCTCAATCTGAAGGAGGACCTTAACCCCATTTTCTTTTGATTCAACCCACTCTTGGTGAAGGATGAAGAATTTTACTCGGAGATAGCAAAGGCTTGGTTCAAATGGGTAATATGTTCCCATATCCATTTGTATATGGGAACCAAAAATAAAGAGGCTAAAGGACAAATTGAAGGCATTGATTAGAGAGAAGAAAAAGGCTAGGAAGGGAAGAGTATAACATATTTGATCCCAATTAGAGGTATAATTTTAGATATGGAAGAGCATATATAGAGGAGTTGATTGCAAAGGAAATACAAAACTTTGAAGAGATGCATAAAAATATCAAGGAGGAAGAGGAAATGTGGAGACTAAAATCAAGAACCCTTTAGAAAAATTAGGCGACAGGAACACCAAATTCTTCCATAAGCAAGTGAAAAAAAGGGAGTGGTGCAATAGGGTAAAAAGTATTGAAGTGGAAGGGGAAATAAACTTAGATTTGGATAGAATAAAGGAAGCGACATTAGTGCATTATGAAGCCTTTATACATGGAGCAAAGCGAGGTTCCCCAATATATTTTGGAGGACTTAATCACGTTGATCCTTCTCTAGTCTCAGAAGAAGATAATCAAAATCTTCTAAGGTCCATCATTGAAGAAGAAATAAAAAAACTAGTTGGGTCCTTTGATCGGAACAAGGCTCCGGGCCTCGATGGACTTTCAAGATATATATATATATATATATATATATATATATATATATATATATTTAAATGAGACAGATACTTTATATTCAAAATCTGGGCTACATGGCCAAAACCATTTTTACATCACCATATCAGAACTAGCTTCAGTCTGTGCAACTGCTTCCATATCCTAGCTCAACCATAAAACTATTTTCTCCACCCTACAGGCCCTATAAAATATAACAAAACACTGATATCTACCATATAACTGAAATAGTAGACCCAAGATCAACACATAAAAACAACACATGAAAAAATATTAACCAGGATTCGATTTCCCCACATCCACGCTGAATTCTTTGCCTCAGTCGCTCGGTCTAGCTCCTATAGCACCTTCTCCTCCATCATTCTACATATGGGCAACGATTGTCTCAGGTAAATCCACTATGATCTCCTTAACCTATGCAAATATACTGTCACTGATCAAATCCGAGTGGGAAGTGAGCAAGTCAGTCTCCATATTCACTATCTTCTGCTCCAAGGACACCTCAACGCTCTCAAAATTAACATTAATACGCCCAGAATTAGAAGCACTATCTTTCTCCAGCATATCTACCCTATGAATTATAAGGCCTAGCCTTCCCATTAGTAATTTAAACAAGAATTCAACGAAACTTTTCCAGCGAGCCAAATCATCCTTAGAGGATTTCCTTTCTTGTCCTTCACACGTAGCCATACCAGAAGCTCTCCATACCGCACAATTATCAAACCAACACTCTAATCTTGAAACAACAGATAACTCAAGGGTGGGTTGTGAATCCTTAAATAGATAGTTTTCCTTGTCTACACAATTACCATATGCTCGTGCCATTATCACATGCAGATCCTCAATATTGAAACCCATTAAATAGACATCATGTCTAAGGGATCTGCCAAATCATCCCTGTAGAGAGTTCGCAGAGGCACGAGATATATCCTTACCCCATCCCCTCACCATTAATTCTCCAATGCAATATGCAACCCTCCCAAATAATTGAAATGACAACTTCCCTATGACTATCGTGAGATGAGTTAATACCCTCCTCATGTCTCGCAACTTGTTGCTCTGGGAATCCGAGAAAATGCCAAGCATTAATTTTTCTCTGACCTTCCCCCACCTTTACCACTTGACGATTATACCTCCACACATCATCCTTCTGTTAGCACCATCAATGATGGTCTTTATTGCTGCCCCAACCAACATTCTATTAAGGTATGGGAAAATGGCCCAAACCTATTCTGTCAACCTCGTATTTACCTACACCTAGAAGTGCTCCACAGTTCGCCAACTCATCAGTGTTCCTATTGGGGTGACAAAGAGCCTGAAAGAATAATATATCTTCAATTTTTTATAAAATGTATTCTATTTTTTTAATAAGAAAGGACTTAGTAGCTTCATATTGATCATTTGGGGATGTGAACATTATAATAACAATCAGGGAATCCCCTAAAACATTTATTTTCTTTATTCCTAGAGTTAGAGAAATATCCAATCCTTTCCACAAAGCAAACAACTTTGCCTTGTTATTGGTGGCCACTCCTAAACCCAATGCATATTTTATCACATTTTGTTCGTCAAGGCAAATTATTACCCCTCCCACTTTTTCCACCCCTGAATTTTCAGGACAATTTTACCAAAAATGTTGGGTAGTAATAAAATTTGACTTCTGTAAGGGGATATAAGAGTAGGAGTGGTGATCTTCTGCCCTATTGAACAAAATGCGATTCATTTTTCCTAGGGGATGGGCACTCAAACAAACAACTGCGCTAAATTTTTGGATCTTTGGAAAGGATTGGAATTATATGATAATAGAGGAATAAAGAGAATGTTGGTTATAGGAGACTTAGTGATTGTAATAAGGAAAGTATCCAAATTAAATCTAGGGGGAGGAAAAATTAACTACACAATATTTAGAAGGATCACTATCCAGCTGAGGAACAAAGCCAGGGGAAGAAAAATTAACTCCACAATATTGAGAAGGATCACTATCTAGCTGAGGAAACTTGAGGAGATAGATTTTTGCGACATCTACAAGCGCATGAATTCATAAACGGACAAATTGACTAATAATGGAGTAAATTTGAGGCTAGGAATTGCGGAGTTAAATCATTTTCAAAGGATTTTTCCCTAATCCCATGCAGAGCTCACAAATGTTTTATTGTGTGAATGATGGCAAACCTGTCCACCAATCCCTGGAAAAAGCACGAATGAGAATTTTTGAAGGGATCACTGGCATCAAGTATTCCGCACATGGTGGCAGTCATAGGTTATTTACTGCACATGGTGTCCTTGCATACAACATACATCAATTCATGGGTCAAAGTGTGTGCCAGCTCGCTAGATGGCTTAGGGGAACTATAAGGTATAAGCGTGATGTGAGCGTCTTTAATTCACATGAAACCATAAACTTTCATTACAACATTACGAGTTTAAATGTAGATCACTTCATTTTACGATGAGACTTAAATTCCATGACAAAAGCAAATTGTCCTTGTGGCTTTTAGATTCGTTTAGTTATGAAAATTAATTATCATCACAAATGATGGCACCTTAGGCCCTAAGCTACACTTGTATTTATTGAGTTGGTCTTTCGGGGCTGCTCCACAAAAATTCTCCTAGCTTTGTTTAACCATCTGGACTTGAGTTATGAGTCTAAAAAGAAAAGAACTAGTTCCAATCAGTTGATAATTTGTCAAAGACAATAGTAGGGATGATGGATATTTCAAACAAAATGTTGGAAATGATGGAGAAAGAGAAAGACGTGAGGTTTCAACTACTGGAAAAGAGGTGTGAATGGCTGCAGAGTAAGGTTGATAAGAAATTGTCTATCGTGGAAGCTGAGCTACTAGTTCTGAAGCTTACGTTTGATGGAATGGATGCCCCCCGTCGGCGAATCTGAGAACAAGATGAACGAGTGGGAAATTGGCAAAAGTTGCCAGGTTCCAAAGGTTTGTGGTCTAGATGAGTAGGGAAAAAACGTCGTTCACGTGGTGGATGAGAATTCGGGTGCAACCACAGAAGCTGGGTGCTTTGGTGCATTTTAATATTCTTTTGATGAGTAATGTACTTCAAGTATGCTCTTTTTTGTAGAATTAATGGTATATTTCAATGTAGAATTATAGTGAAAAGAATACATAGAGGCATGAAAATCCTGTAAATGATATACTGGAATAGTGAAGCCTCTATGAATACATAATAATGTATAAGGTACTTGGCTTGTAACTAACTATTTGATAATTCAAAGTGATAACCATTTCTTAAAAAAAAAATCGACCTGTGTAGGATGGTCTCCTTCACCCAAAAATCAGGGCACATGGGGGATGGTATAAATTCCTCCTTCTTAGCTCTAGTGGCTAAAGAGGTATACCCTTGTTCCTTCTCTAAAAAAAATACCAACTTAACAAAAATTGTACCAAGTTCGTGTTTTTTTAGAGGTCTCATAAAATCATGATTTTCATGCCGATTTTGAAAAGTGTTGATGCAACATCAACATTTTTTTTGGAGAAACATATGTTTGACACTTTAAATTTTATTATGTATTAAGTACATTTTTGTTTTTTAAATGTTGGCGATTTTCCTGTTGATTTTGAAAATTGTTGATGCAACATCAACCTTTTTTTGGGGGGTCCATATGAAACATATTTTTGACACTTTAAATTTTCTTATGTATTAAGTATGGAATTATTTTTTTAAATGTAGGTGATTTTCATGCCAATTTTGAAAAGTGTTGATACAACATTGACCTTTTTTTTGGGGCCATATTTCTGATATTTTAAATTTTCTTATGTATTAAGTATGAACATTTTTTTTAAATGTTGGTTATTTTCATGTTAATTTTGAAAAGTGTTAATGCACATCAACCATTTTTTTTTTAGGGTGGGGGGGCATATTTTTGACACTCTAAATTTTCTTATAACTTAAGTATGCACATTTTTTTAAAGGAAACGATCACATATTGCATTAAAATAGACTGGTTTGAATGCCAGAACCTTGTACATCATAAACAAAAACTCCTTCTTCTAATGCCCAAAATCTCCAAGAAGCATTGACACAATTTACCACTAGACTACAAATAGCTATTATAAACTGATTTTTTCCATATATTGTCCAAAGACACCTAAAAACACTACATATTTGCAAAATATAATAAAAAATTATTAGCTAGGTAAAACACTACATGTTCTCCAAAACAAAAGCAACATGAGCTTCATTTTCTTCAGGCTCAGGCTGAGAAGAAATGACATCTTGACCGTTGGCGGAGTCAAGGCTACTCTCCTCGTGCTACTCAGAAATTTTGTGCTACTCCATAAAATCCTCAACTGCTTCATTACAAACCTTATCGGCTTTGTCTTCCTATGCCTGTGTAATATTTTCCACACAGAAGCTCAACATTTCATTTGCCAATTGCAGGCAATCCATCTTGGCCTCCAGAATTCCCATTCTTTGATTTAACAGTTCACATTGAGCCCGTGATTTAGTCAGGATCATCTCTGCATGTCGTGAGATAAATGTGATGAGAAATTCTAGACACCCACCATTTTCAATAGTGAGATGTCGAGCTCTTCCTTTGAAATTTTAGAATTGTTCTCCAAGAACTTGAGTTTGTGCTAGACCTACTAAAAAACAATGAATTATTGCTCTAATCTCTGACTTTATGCTTCCATACTCGATCCGGTGTTTTATATATACCATTGAGTTGACTTTCCTTGATTTGAAGCCTCTGCACTCATCATTAATGGCGTCTTGGGCCATAGATAACAATCGTTCAGGAAAATCAGAGGCCATAATGGAAACATTAGAATATGAGGAAAATTCCAATATGGGCGTAGATAACACACATGCAAACTGCATCTCAGATGTAGGAACAAGGATCTCCCATATTTGAAACGTTTTATTAACCATAATTTCTCTTCTCCATCTGTCCTTTATCCAACGCAACGTGACAATCACTGCCCATGTGGCTGCATAGGAATGATCCTACATGTTAGACAAAGGTTGCCACAATGCTGAGCGAATTAATGTGATTTAGAATTAATGCATGTCTTGTTTATATGATGAGACCTGAGACCTTATTCCAAATTTATTTCTCATGAATGTCGGGGGCAAAAAAAAATCAACTTTGTTCCCCATGGTATTGCTTTTACATGCAAATCTTCTTCATCTATATGTAACATACCTTGTTCTAAAAGTGTTCCTTGGTTATCCAATGAATCTGACATTGTGTTAGGGTCTCTCTTAACATGGTAGTGTTCAATCAAATCAAATTTATCCAACAATAATTTAATTCGATGCAGAATAGAAGCTGAGATCTACTCATCACTTTCTTTGACTTTATGCACTTGCTAGATCACAATATTTGAATAACAGAAAACCATCAATTTTTGAAGACCCTTAGAGTAAGCCAATTCTACGCCTTGCCACAGAGCTAAGTATTTAGCCTAGTTGTTTGTAAAAATACCTAATCCCTAGGAAAATTGAATCTCCCTTTCTTTATCGGGGCGAAAGATAGCCCCTCCCGCTCCCACCTCCTCAAAACATGCTCATTTTTTTAAATGTTGGTTATTTAACCAATTTTCAAGCTTCTTGTTCTCTTTTTTTCTTTTCTTGAGATGTTTGTTTTCAAGTTTGTGTTGTTTGTTTTTCTTTGCAATATTTTTTTATAATGAAAAATTCACTTTTTTGCAAAGTAATATATATATATATATATATATTTTTTTTTTTTCCCACTGGAAAAATCCGTAATTTTTCATTAGTCATAAAAAAATTACATATTGTAGATGCGATTGCATATGCTGCATCATTCTAGTCTCCGAGGACTTGATTCAAAAAATAACACAAAAAAACTATGTACTGTTCAGATTCACCACGCACAGTGATCTGCCAAAATATCTATGAAAGCAGTCTGTTATAAGCCTATACATATGCCACGCAAGGCATTTTAAAAAACCGCATATATGTCTTGATTATAAAAACTATGTACAATGTCAAAATTTATAATTCTCAGTAGTAGACATAAATAACCAATGATCAAGGACTCTCTGCCTTGTGATAGTGCTGATCTATATATGGACGATGGAAATAGTGGTATTCATTTGTCCCCCGCTGCTCCTGAATCATCCACTCTCCTCTGGGAAGTGCCGTGGCCTCCTTGGATAGCCCGTCAGCACTGCTGTTATGCTCCCTGTAGATATGATTGCAAGTGATGTTATTAAATTGAGCCTTGAAAATGTTAACTTCATCCAATATATTACTGAGTGTGTGAATGTGACAAGCAGTAATATTATTGAACCAATTTATGATGATCTTTGAGTCTCCAAAAATGTTTAAGTTTATGCAATGATGTCCCAAGGAGAAATGCAAGAGGTGTCGAAGGGTAATGAGTTCAGCAAAATTATTAGTTCCAACTCCTAAACCCATCTTCACTTTATAGAAATGTTGATCACTAATAAATAGGATAAAACCGCCACCACATCCCTGTTGATTAGCAGCGCCATCAAAATACGCCCAAGGTGTGTTTTTATCAATGAGAGGAGGTGCATGAGGTCTGCGGACTCTAGATAGCTGTGGATCAGGCATCTCATTATATGCTGATACAATACCTGCCACAATGTGTGGCCAACACACCGGCCTATTTTCAAAGATGGAGTGATTTCGGGCCAACCAAACATACCAGCTGGTAATCAAGGGGAGGCTCTGTAGTTTGGATCCCTTGTGACGATTAAACCAGTCATCCCAAGCACTGCCAAGATCGTCACCAGCCCATTGCCCAGAAAAATGTATGGAAGAAGATAAGTTTTGCCAGAGAGTGATCAGGGCAGAGCAATTCAAAAAGAGATGTGAAGTCGATTCGGATGCGCATTTGCATAAGATGCACCAGTTAGGCCCATGAAAAGATCTGTGAGTGAGGTGTTCTCCTATAGGCACTTTATCTCTAAGAATACACCAGAAAAACAATCTGGTCCGGGGAGGTGCTGTAAGTTTCCAAATATACTTCCACCAAGATGTAATTTGATCTGATTTTTTGTGGAGGATCAAGGATAGATACCCCGAATTTGGAGAGTAGATACCATTTTCCGCATGACACCAGATAAGTTCATTAGGGCCCTCCTTTATCCTGATATGCGATTCAGATAGAGCAGAGATGTATTCCTGCCATTCCTGGTGCCAACATGGAGGTAATTCAAGCTGCCTAGCGGATTTCCATGCTTGGGAAAATATACAGGTGTTTTGATGATCTGCAATATTTGCAATCACTTTGATCTCATGAGAGTGTAGATGTTGTATGAGATCTCTAGATAGTTGATGTCTTCCTCCTCCTCCAGTCCATGGATCCAAACCTATGTGGGCCTTGGAACCATCATTGATTCGCCAAACAAGATTATCCTTGATATGAGGAAGAGAGTGTAGAAGTGCCTTCCATACTGATGAGATGCCTGATTTTGGCCAACTTGGCAATCAGACCCAGTCCATGATGTGTTGAGGCCAGATATACTTATGATAAGAAATAGTAGTCCAAAGGTTCTGTCCTGTCAACAGAGTCCAGCCCATTTTTGTAGCAAGGGCTTGCGCAAAAAGAGGGAGATCTTTTAGACCCCAACCGCCCCATTTCTTAGGCAGTGCAATCTTCTTCCAGCTTACCCATGCAAAAATTCTTTTGTCCTGATTCCCGTTCCAAAGATATCTATTGCAAAGTTGTTGAATACGAGCTAAGATATTCCTGGGTATCCATGCAAGTGCCATCCAGAAGATTGGCGTAGCCTCCAAGACAGATTTGATAAGGACGAGCCTGCCAGCTCTGGATAAATATCTGTGACTCTAGATGGAAAACCTTTTTTCCAATTTTGTAACAAGCCAAATCTAATCTGCAATCTTCTGACTAATAGGTTTTATCCAAAATCCCAAGTATTTGAGTCCCCTGTCCAGTGGATGGATACAGTAAGGAAAGAGCTGGTGAGCAAGGTGGGACTCTTGAATGGAGGTACGGGCAAAGGTGATGGTAGATTTTGAATGGTTGGCTAACATCCCGATAGCAGTCGAGAAAAGAAGGAGGATTTTGGAGAAAGTACGGGAGTCCCGAATACTACCATCAAGGAAAATAAGAACATCATCCACAAATAAGAGGTGTGTGAGGAAGCAATCATCTGATATCTTAAGACCACAAAGATCTCCATCCCTCTTAGCTGATGAAATCAAGCGACTAATTCCCTCCATGACAATCATGAAAAGGAGGGGAGAGAGCAGGCAACCTTGTCTAAGCCCCCTTTCAGAATGGAAGAAATGAGAAGTAGAGCCATTTATGAGGACAGTAAAGGTGGGGGAAGTAATGCATGCCATAATCCAAGTGATGAAGTGTTGAGGGAAGCCCAAATGGATAAGGAGCATCTTAATGTAAAGCCAGCTGACACGATCAAATGCTTTTGCCAGATCTATCTTGAGAATAATGCCCTTATGATGTCTGGTCCAGATAGAATGAATAGCTTCTTGTGCCGATCCAATGGCTTCATGAATCTGTCTGTGTTCAAGAAAGGAAAATTGCTGTGGGGCAATATGACGGGAGAGAATAGGCCTGAGTCTATTGGCAATGATCTTAGATATAATTTTGTACAAGCAGTTGCACAAAGATATAGGCCTATAATCATCGAAAGAGGATGGAGTGTCAGACTTTGGAATGAGGGCAATGAAAGTCGAATTGATGGCATTGTACAAAGATCCGGTTAATCTACACTCTTCCACAACTTTCAACAGATGCTGTCCCAAAAGCTCATAGAAAGCAAGAGAGAATTCTATGGTCCAACCATCCGGCCCGAGCTCTTGTCCTTCTTGAACCATTTTAACAGGCTTTCAAGTTCACTAGTAGATAATGGTGCATATAGCTCCTCTGCCTCTTCCTCATTTACAAATCTTGGGAAATGTCCAGCCACATTGATGATGTCAGCAAGATTTGAACTAGGAGGGCTTTTATATAGATTCCTGAAATGTGTAGAGCCAAGGTGGGAGAGTTTATTGAAAGAGTCAGCAATTCCTCCCTCAGGTAGTGGAAGATTCCAAATGGTATTTGATACCTTTCTTCCCTTAGCATAATTTTGAAAGAATCTAGTGTTGTCATCCCCAGCTTTCAACCATATGGCTCTACTCCTTAATCTCAGGGATTCCTCTCTCTCCTTCAAAATTTGGGCCTTCTGGTTCTCCAACTCAATCAAGTGCGACTTGTCTTCAGCAGAAATAAACCCCAGGCTTCTCTCATCAAGCAAAGAGCTCAACTCAGATTCGATGTGGACCAGTAGCGAGTTCTCCCTCAGATATTTCTCTCTAGCCCAATTAATAGTAAGGTGCTTGAGCTTGGACAGATTATTGCAGAATCCTTTTGCCAAAGAATCAGCTCTATTGATCGGGTTGGCAGCCCAGAAATCTGTAACCAAATTGATGTAGGGAGGATCCTGTAACCAAACATGGTTGAATTTAAAGGGGGCTTTTGGTTTTGGATGAGGGCCCAACTAGATAGATTGGGGAGTGATCTGAAATGTCCCCCTGTGCCAACCCATTGTTTGTAATGGTGCAGATGCTGTAGGAGGGGCCTTTCATAAGAAATTTATCTAGTCTTTGTGCCAGTGTAGCTTCACCCACCCTTCTATTTCTCCAAGTGGGAAGGGGTTTATTCATGGGGACATCCACAAAATTGGACTGCTCCAAGAGGTTTGTCATATACCCCGAGATGGAATCCACTTGTGCCATAGACCCCCAAGATTCACAGAAACCCAAGGAAAAATTTAGGTCTCCTCCTATGATAATGTGGTCAGGAGAAAGGATTGAGAGGTTTAGCAGATGTTGCCAGAAATGCTCCCTCTGTTGACAGGGTCCATAAATATTGACAACCCGAAGGTTATTTCCAAGCTCAACCGAGAATATATCAATGCCCATGAATCCTTGTCCTCCCCATGATGCAACAACCCTCATGGTGTGAGGGTTGTAACCAATGGCAAGACCTCCAGATCTCCTCACTGCATCCATTGCCAAAAGGTCCAACTCGAGGCAAGAGATTATAGGGAGTAGGTAATATGATCAGCTGAACCAAGGGTTTCTTGAAGCAATATGATATCAATTGGCTCAACCTCAAATAGTCTCTGCAGGGCTAGTTTCTTAGAGGCACTAGCCATGCCTCTGCAATTAAAAGATAGACACTTCATGGGGGAACTCCACTCGGGGTGTTCAAAGCTTTAAGAACCCTATCGAGAGTGGATTGACGACCAGAGGCTACCTCAGCCCCAGAACGCTTGATGGATTTGGAGAGATTAGACTTCCTCCCCCGAGATGTCAAAGGAACCGAACCAGGAAGGGTAAGACCCAGTCCAGCCTGTCGAACTGAGATACCGTTAGCTAGGGTTCGGGAATGAAGATAATAATGATGAGATGGTGAAACCCTGGAGGATGATGGAGAGGTGGAGGAAGTAGAGAGTGAGTGCAGAGAGGGGGCAGTAGTGGCAATAAGGGGAGGAGTTGACATTGTGCAGTGTGCCATAGATGTGTAAACTGAAGATGCAACAACAGATGAACAATAAGCAATAGATGAGGTAGAAGAGATCAGAGGAGTACCCGAAGCTTTTGCGGCTTCAACAGCTGCTCGAGCCGTGGTGAGCAGCGGTGAGATCGATCTGTGCACTGCATCCACCGCCTTATGAAGAGGAGAGCTTGCTGAGGGGGTAGGACCCAGAGCAAGAGAGTGAAAAACGGTTGGCGAGTCAATCCTGGATGGAGCAGGTGTTGCCTTTGGGGTCTCCTCTATTTTTCTGATAAGAGGGCAATCTTTGAAGATATGTCCCACCTTGTGGCATTGCCGACAGCAAAACAGAACCCCCTCATAGTCCAGCATCTGGACCCTGATGAACTTCCCCCATTGTAATGTTATCTTCTCCTCCAGACCCTCGCGAGTGTCCAAGTGGACTAGAATACCAGCGAGGGTTCGATTCTTCGATTCCACAAATGTACAATCATGGTCCAAATATGTGCCGAGAGCATTTCCAATTCTGATAAAGACTTCCTCACACCAGTACTATAATGGAAGCCCCGACAAGCGTACCCAGAGGGGTCCAACCCCGATTTTCTCTCGCTCAGGGTCGAACAAAGGGCTCCATCGCTTGAGAAGGACTGGAGCCATCTCGATGTGCCAGTACCTGGCAAGAACCAAATCCGTATAGTTTTCCTTTGCAAAGTGAAGAGAAAACCACCCCCTGGGAAGGATCTGTAGCTCAGGCAATTCCTTCAACAATCCACCCCATATCTCCTTGACCCATAGAGTGAGTCTGTTGGCCGAGTACACTCTGCCGCGAACATGCCCAACAAACACCATACTAGCCATGTAAGTAGCCTCCTCAATTGTAGAGGTCTCTTCAAATTTGATGGTGATGTCCTTGGAGGTTGGCTTCACGCACTTGGTCTTCCTCTTACCCGTGCGAGGTGCGGATGGGTGGTCCACCAATGGATCAGGGACTCCTTCCAGAGGAAAATATTTAGTGGACTTTACCTTGATCGTAGGGGTCTCGAAACAACCCGACGGCAGGTGTGCAGAGGAGAGAGGGTTTGGAGCTTCTGAGGTAGGGATATCTGCAGGGGGTGCGGTGAAAAATGTCGAAATGGACGGGTGAGGATCGAAAGAGGGTGATGGGGGAGTATTCGTAGTCAAAATGTGCAGGGTACCCGGTGAAAGAGGAGGACAATCCAAGGCTGATGAATCAATCAAGAGTGACCCAGTGAGAGGAGGCGCAGAACAGTGCCTAGAAAAAGAGACCATCGACGACGATATAGGCAGAGCAGGTTCAGGCAAGGAATAAGGGCCAGATGCCGGCAAGGAGAAACTGGGGTTCCCAAATATGACATGGTTCGGATAGGGCTCCTCGGAATAATCAAGCTCTTCAACATCCATAGTGTCCCCCATGTTCCCAGCCAGAAATCGACAGCTGAAAGCGACGGGAAAGAAATGGAAACGATGGGCAAACAGTTGGTTACGGGTACATAGCTCCAGATGTCTGCAGTAATCTGTAGTAAAAACCCTAGGGTTTACCCTAAACCCTCACGGAGTCTTTCCATACTATATATATATATATATATATATATATATATTTTAAACACTTACAAAAAATACACATTTTGCATAACCGTAATCAATCTATTCTATGTTTTGGAAAGTTTTCCAACATTTTCTTTGGTTTAATTTGTCTAGAATCCAGTAGGAATTTCTTGGAATCATAAGTTTTAATTGTAAACTCCCCACAATCCGAGTGCGATTGGGGTTTTCAAGGTGCTGAATCCATATATGCATTAAAAAATCCATTTAAAAAAACAAAAAAAAAGGTTTGGCAAAAAAAAAGTTTGTTGGATTCTAGCCAAAAACTCCAAAACATAACTTGTTTAGACAACGCCTTTTGCATATAGATATAATTTAAAAAATAAACACCTTGGGGCCTTTTCTCTAAGAATGACATGTCAAATAAAAGAATTTTATGGAAACATTAAGTTGAAAATAGCAAATTTATGTCTAAAGATGATAATATTTGACGTTTTTGTTTCCCCAAAAGTAATGATTCACATACAATTTTAATTAAAAAGAACAAAAAGAAATTGTTTAAAAAAAATTAAAAATAGCTTTAACCGAAAAAAATAACACAAAAATACTTTGAAAAAAATAATTGAAAAAAAAACATTTAAAACAAGAAATTGAAAAAAAAAGGTTTAGCCAAAAAAAAGGAAATAAATAAAGAAAATATTATATACCAATTAAAATATAAAAGTATTGTAAAAGTTTTGGCCTTGTAACCATATTTTTTTATAATACAAATCTCTAATAGTTTATTAAAAAAAAAGAATTAAAACATTATAAAAAAAAGAACAAATTGAAAAAAACATTTAAAAAAATTATTACACAAATAAAAAAAGACATATTAAAATATAAAATAGTAAAAAATTAAATAGATTATAAATTAATTTGAAAAAATATTAATTTTTTTTATAGGAGGGGTCGATTGGCCCTGCTCGGTTGAGGTAAAATGGTTTCCAAAAGGTTAGTTGTAGCGTCTCGCCTACTACTCCACTCATCTTGGAGTTAACCCTTTGGCCCAACCCAGGTGGGACATCAATCCAACCGGGGCCAAAGGGCCATTAGCAGGGCGGTTCAAGTGGCCTGTCATTCCGACTGCCCTGTTGGTGGCTCTTTAGCCTCTACCGAGAAGGGTGAACCATTTCCACACTCTGCTAGGGCCAAAGGGATACCAAAAAGGCAGGTGAATTGTCGCTACGCCTAGCTGGGGCCAAAGGGCTATCGACAAGGCAGGGTGAATTTTCGCCATGCTTGGCCGGGGCCAAAGGGCTACCAGTAGGGTGGGGTAAATCGTCGCCATG
This sequence comes from Pinus tabuliformis, assembly GCA_031772625.1. Classification (NCBI taxonomy): domain Eukaryota; kingdom Viridiplantae; phylum Streptophyta; class Pinopsida; order Pinales; family Pinaceae; genus Pinus; species Pinus tabuliformis. The sequence goes on from CM062817.1 coordinate 1,098,320,188, forward strand.
CCTGGTTGGGGCCAAAGAGCTACCAACATGGCAACTGGAGTGGCCTGCCCACTGCTCTAGATGCCCTTTCGGTGGCCCTTCCCTCAACCCCCCCCCCTATTTTTAAAATGTTTTAAAGTATTTATTTATTTATTTTTTAATGTTTTTAAATATATATAAAATGTATTTAATTTTTTGAAATATTTTTTGATTCACACACACACACACATATATTCTGTTTTGTTTTACTCGTTTTTTTTTTGTAAATTAAAAAATTGTTTGTCTCATAATGTCTTCAAAACCAATTTACATAGATCAACCATGATGTGTTGTTTCTTCTTTTCATATCGGGGGATTCTCGTTGCCTCCACGGGGGCTAGAAAAATCCTCCAACTACTTTTTAGAAAGAAAATAAAAAAGCAAAACCAGACATTTTGGTTGTATCCAAACAATATAAAGCATAAGATGAAATTAGATACATTATCAGACTTGTAAACCATTAAGAATCGGAGGAAGATATAGGAGTTGGGTATTTTCCACACGAACTAGGAGGAGAAGGTGTGTCAGAGTCATGTTTAAGACACCCTTCTACATGGACCAACTGTTTAGTCAATTTAGTGTTATCTAAATTGCTAGTATTTATTGTCAACCCGGGGCTCGTAAGCTGATGAAGTGAGGGTGTACTATATGTACTTAAGTAACCTCTTAGAGTTTTTCTTATCGTTGGGGGGTGTTGTTGTGGTTAATTATGTTCCTAAGATGGAGTGAGAATTTATAAACAAGTGAGTGATGGTGTGTGTGTAGAGTGAATTCTAAATGAGTGGAAGTGTGTGTGGAGTGATCTCTAACTAATTGCTTGAAGGGAAATGCTTGGAAAGAATAAATGAATTGAAATGACTTGAAATAAACTTGAAAGCAAATGACCACTACCAATGGCACTAGACACCGTTCAAGTTGCTGCTAATAAAAGAAAAGAGAATCACTTTTAAAACCCAAGAATAAAGATTATCTCTCTCTAACTCGATGCTTCAAAGCACATGTACTGTGTAAAGCACGGAAAGAAAGTAGCTTAAGTGGAATTTATAAAAGTGAGAAAAATATGCTTGAAAGACTAATGATAATAATTTGCTATTTCTAATTCTCTACTTCAGCCATATGTACTATGGAAAGCATGATTAGAAAGTAGTGAGGAAATAGTCTAGGAAGCACTTTAAAATCAAAACTTTTACTCTAAAGACTAGTGGTAATGATTTACTCTTTCTAACTCGATGCTTCAAAGCACATGTACTGTGTAAAGCACGGAAAGAAAGTAGCTTAAGGACAGTCCAAAAAGTACCCAAACAAGCTGCAAGTTAGTGATATTTTGATCTTAAAAGATAATAATTTATGATGAAGATCATTCATGTATGTTAACAGCTCTTTGAGAAATAAGATTAAAAACTAACTATAAAGACAAAGGCAGCACTTGAATTGTCAACTTCAAATACCATTAGCTGTAAAGCAAACACAACACATATAAAAATAAATCCCGGGCTAAAAGAAACCTGCAAAGAAATAACACTGATCAACTGAAAAGAAAGGAAAACAAGTAAATGAAACTATACATGCTTAAGGAAATAAATAAGAAAATAATGAAATGCTGCACATGAAATACTTTACAAAGGCTGAGATGAGCAGGGGCCCTCTGTTCATTCAGCCACAAGAGAACTCAAAGATCTGGAAACTTCAAAACAGTGCTATATTGATTTCTCCATTTGCAAAAAGTTTACAAAACAGAGTGCTGGAATAGCACTAGAAAACAGAGTTCACAAAAGCTTCTAAATTCAACACAAGTGCAGCAAATTACAACTAATCCAAAATTTCCTTGAGCGTACGCAGACGCATCAATTTATAGGAGTTTCTAAGATAGCCTACTCGTACAGCTAGTTAACAGAAAAACAATAAAACAGTATGCGTATTAAAGGTCCTTTGACACATCACGGCTGCGTGGACGAGTTTAGTGGTTCTGTCGACATGGATAATAAATCCTATGTTGGATTGCGTCCCCTGCCATCTGTAGAACATGGACAAATCACCATTTAAGGTGACGTGACCAAACAGCTTTCAAACACCGTTTAAACCACCTTGAGTTGACCGTGGCTTAACCAGCTTTGACCATGGGTAAAAATGACGTGGATGGCTGGAACAAAGGGACAGGAACCTCGAGCACACTGATACCTGAGTGCCCATGTGGCTCGTCTAGCAAACCGACACGTGGATCATAGTGTTTAACAAAAAGGCTACAGGATCTTCAGATAGCTGCGGGATCATCAGATAGCTGCGGGATTCCTGCAAGTAAGTCAAAAACTAAACAAATAGTCATCCATTAGCAAAACTTGCTTGATCATGCTTATTGACACTGAATGTAATGATCTGAGAGGTTTTATGGTGAAAATGAGGCAAAAGTGAAGGAAAGATAAGGAAAAGTTGAGGAAAATGGTAGACAAATAGGTGTAGAATAGAGGTTCTACATACCCCCACTCCGAGGGTATTGCATGTCCTCATGCAATGAAAACACAATTCAGTCCATCTGCTGGTATGCCTCAGCTAGGACATCCAACCTCCTTCTCTTCCTTTGTGTAGAAACATTAACCTTTGGCCTCTTGAACATGCATCTGAATTTCAAGTTAATTAAGGCTCTGTTCAGCCTTCTGCATCTCTTCTTGAGTCTGCTGTGTTTCTTCTGCCACATGCTCATGTGAAGATAGGTATTATCTTGGATTGCCTTGGCAATATCAGCTTGCTGCTTCATTTCTTCATTTCTCTGTTTAATGTGACGGTTCAGCACTTCAAGTTCATAGATTTCTTGTTTAAGTAAATCTATTTGCTGCTCATGAGGTATGACATTACTTGGGCCAGCAGTGTTTTGCTCCAATGTCTCATAATAGTTGTACACCTCTTGTTGAATTGGGTCAACAATTGGTGACCTCCTTGGACTATATTCATGCTCAGTTTCAGTTTCAAACTCCGGCTGAAATGGACTGTCTTCTCTTGAAGGAGTAGCTGCCTCACGTGATGGACTATCCTCAAGGTCTGCTTGTGTAGCACCCTTCTCAGGTGTGCTGAGATCAACGAAGAGTGTCCTCGTGGCTTTCCTTTTATTCTGCAATCTACTACTCCTTCTTACAGTGGCAGCACTCTGTGTTTCTTTTTGTGCCTTTTCCTTTGGTTTTTGAACTTTTACTTCCTCAGAGAGGGCAGTTTTCTCATGGAGTTTAGCTACCCTTTGTGCTAAAGGCTGGTTATCTCTTTCTTCACCACTAGAATGCTCTGGGGTCTGGTCAGTTTCTCGGATTATGGATTTCCCCTTATCTTGTTTTTGTTTCTTTTTGTCCTCTCTTTTCTTTTTGGCAGCTTCCTTGGCAAGTTCAGCGAGGGTTTCTGAGATGACCTCTTGAGCACTGTCTTCAGTGGGTTCAATCTCAGGTTCATGATGATGGGCTTCTATTTCTGCCACAGTTTGTTCTTCTAAGATATCAGTCTCAGAGATACTTTCTTTCCTCTTCCTTCTGCTTTTTCTAGGTATAGAAGACTCTCCAGGCTCTGCAAAATGATTCCTTACAAGGAATTTTTCCCATGTGTCTTGTTTTTCTTTTAACTGTTCTTCTATCAATAATTTTACAAGACCATGGTGACAGAGGTAAGCTTCTACATTTCGTGGATTTCGTTGAGCCATGGAACACATTTTCCTAAGGCTTTGAAATAGGAAATAAGGAAGGTTTATATCATGTTCTCCTTGAAACTGCAGCATAATTTTACCATGATAGACATACAACACTCCAAATCTCCCTTCACAGGTGAAAAACTTTTGTACTAATAACAATAGAATTTTCCATTCTTCTTTAACATGGGAAATTGGAATTCCTTTGGTGAAAACACTTGTGTCCATACCTGGGTTTTTAAAAATCCGCTTCCATTGTTGATCCTGGACTGCCCGGTTTTTGAACCAACGTTCACCGGTTTGTGGAAGAGAGGTAGCCCTTGCTATGCTTCCTTCGCTGACTGTAATTGTTAAATCACCCACAATTGCCTGACTGTCTTTATCCTCAAATGATCTTGCAAAGGCTTTGGTTACTTCTTTATGGTAGCCCTTAAACTTTCTGATACATTGTAACCAATTGGCTCTTTGTAGTGCCTCCTCAACCTGAGGATATGCCTCCAAGAATTTCGAACCTTCGGGTTCAGCCCTCAAAAGCTTTCCCATCGATTCCTCAGCTCTGTTTAAACACAAATTTGATGGTGACCTTACACAGTAACTCCGTAATTTCACACAGTAACTCCTCGGTTCCTGTTCAGACTTCGTGGAACAGAGGGTATACGGTGCATCAACAGCCTCAGACACCGGGAATTCACGGCTTGAATTTAGAGTTAAGCGGTGGAATTAGCGTGGACACAGTGAAAACAGTGACTAACAGTCGTAATACGACTGTATCACAGGTTTACGGGCTATACGGCAGGGGGAAAACAGAGGAAGGTATATGGAGGTAATCGTAGTGAGTGAAAATGAAATAAGGGAGATGATGGCGAGGAATAGGGTGTTATGAGCATAGAGGGTTTTGAAATGATGAACGGAACGGCTACATTCTCCAATTTCGGCTGTGGAATGACACATGGCTGCGGGACGAGAACTGAGAGACGTAATGCGGTAGGTTACGTCATTAGGGTACAGGACCTTAATGACCGAAACAGCCATATGTAATTTCAAAAATCGTGGTTATTATGAGCTGGTAGACGTGGAGGATTCAGAGATTTGTAGTCGCATGGGAAAAAGAAAATGGGTAATCATTACGTTTAGTGGCCAACAAGACATAACCCAGAAAATTCCGCATAATGAAATAACCATAGGTTTATAGTTTTGAACATACCTCGGATCACTTTTGATTTGGCTTCTGATGATTTACTAACCTTTTGTAAACTTTATTGCTAGCACATGACCTTTCCTCCTTGTCTTCGATGATTTGGAACTGTGAATATTTTCTTCAGACAAACTGTGTTTCTTGTGCAGGTACAGAAGGCTGCAGGAAAGCTAATCGGCTGCAGGATTGTCAAATGGCTGCAGAAACTGTAATGAAGTCTTCCAGCTGCATAAAATACTTTAGTTGCCTAAAAAAAAAAACTTTATTAATGAAGTGAAATGGAATGAAGGAATGAATGAGTGAGTGGAAAGCAGTGAGGTGAAGTGAGGATGGTAAGATGGAAGAAAATGGTGAGATGAAATAAATGAAATGGAAATGAAAGAGAGAGAGATTTTTTTTTTTTTTTTTGGAAAACATTAGGTGTCAGGTGACCCTGATTTTCACCTTATGTTTTCTGCATGAGACTGCCAATCAGAGATTGGTTTTCAGGCTCATGCATTTATTCATTTTTTCCTTTTTTTTTTTTTTTTTTTTTTTTTTTTTTTATTGAAATTGAAAGAAACAGAGATTAGGCTGATGGAGGAGAAGAATTCTTCTCCACCAGCCTCATTTCAGAATCGCCTTGGAATAACTTAACAAACTCCTCTTTTGAGAGTGGCTTGTGGTAGACTTTTAACCGGTGGCCATTCACAATAAAGGGAGTTTGAAGTTCATCAATAGTCTTCACTCTAACTGCTCCATTATTAAAGACTTCATCAATCTCATATGGCCCAAGCCAATGAGTTTGAAATTTTCCTTTGAAGTCCTTAAATTTTGAATCAAACAAGAGTGTCCAATCACCCTTTTGAAACTTCTTCTCTTTGATATGTCGATCATGCCATTTGCTTCTTTGGTGCTGAACTAGATCGGTTCTTAGAATTGCATCTTGTCTCATTTCATCTAGTTCATTTAATTGGTCCATTCTGTGCTTCTGGGCTTCTGATAAGCTCATCCCCAATTGAACTGCTGTCTTGAAGGTCTTGATTTGGAACTCAATGGGGAACAGGACTTCCTTCCCATAAACAAGTTCATAGGGAGAATGTCCTGTAGTGTTCCTCCATGTAGTTCTATAGGCCCATAAGGCTTCAGGAAGCCTTTCTGCCCAATCTCTTCTATGAAGATGAACAGTCTTTGTGATGATGCTTTCAAGAACTTTATTTGTAGATTCTACTTGACCATTCGCTTGCGGATGGTATGGAGTAGATGTTCTATGCTTAATCTTATATTCCTCCATCAGCTTTTCCACCATCCTTGATGTAAACTGGCTTCCCTGATCTGTTACAATTTCTCTTGGGACACCAAAACGAGTGAAAATATCCTTGAAAAGAAATTGAACAACTGAATTTTCAGTAGCAGAAGTTAATGCTATAGCTTCTACCCACTTGGTAACATAATCAGTACAAACCAGTATATATCTATTTTGCTTGGATGGCGGATTAATTGGTCCAACAAAATCTAGAGCCCATTTCTCGAAAGGTTCGATGCATACCTGTGGCTGTAGTGGCATTTCATTTGAAAGAGTTGGTCTCCCAGTTCTTTGACAACTGTCACACCTTTTAACATATTGCTTTGCATCCTTAAAGAGAGAAGGCCAATAATATCCTGATGAAAGGATTTTATAGGCAGTCCTCTTATCAGAAAAATGTCCGCCACAAGGTTCGTCATGACATGCCTTAAGGATGTCAGGCATCTCATCCTCTCATACACATCTTCTGATCATCAAATCTGGCCCTGTTCTGAACAATTCATTAGAAATCCAAGAATAAAGTGAACTATCCTGAATGATTTTCCTTTTCTCATTAGGAAATAAATGTAAAGGTAATTTTCCAGTAACTAAATAATTAGCAATATCAGCATACCAAGGGGTTTTGGTAGTTACTGCAAACAAATACTCATATGGAAATTTATCCTCTACCGGAGAGTCCTCATTAGTGTTTTGGATTCTAGACAAGAAGTCAGCTACTGTGTTCTGTTTACCTGGTCGATCTAACACAGTTATGTTGAATTCTTGTAAAAGCAAAAGCCATCTTGTAACTCTACCATTAGTGACTGGTTTGTTCATGAGGTATCTAATGGCAGAGTGATCAGTGTGGACAAAGGTTTCATAGCCGGTTATATAGTGTCTAAACTTGTTTATAGCATGAACAACGGCTAGAAACTCCTTTTCAGTAACAGTATAATTTAACTCAGTAGGAGTCAAATTCTTACTCGTGTAATAAATGGCATAAGGGATCAAATCCTTTTGTCCCAAAACAGCTCCTAAAGCTGTATCTGAAGCATCAGTAGAAATGTGGAAAGGGAGTTTCCAATTTGGACCCCTTAAAATGGGTGCTTCAGATATTCTAGTCTTTAAAGCTTCAAAGGCAGATTGACATTCAGGATCCCACTTAAATTCACAATCTTTAGTGAGTAATTTGAAAAGAGGGGATGCTATCTTAGTGAAGTTCTCAATAAATCTTCTGTAATAACCAGTAAACCCAAGAAAACTTCTAACATCTCTTTGGCAATTTGGAACAGGTAACTTAGAGATGACTTCTACTTTAGATCTATCAACTTTGATTCCATCTCCTGAAATATGATGTCCTAAAACAATCCCTTCAGTAAACATCATAAAACACTTTTCATGACTTAAAGAAAGATTTGTTTCCTTACATCTTACCAGTACTTTTTCCAAATTTGCCAAAGCTTCTTCAAATGTATTACCATAGACTGTGAAATCGTCCATGTATACCTCTACACAATCATGAATCAGATCTGAGAAGATTCCTAGTACAGCCCTTTGAAATGTAGCAGGTGCATTGCACAAACCAAAAGGGAGTACTCGATAGGCAAAAGTCCCCCAAGGACAAGTAAAGGTGGTTTTGTCTTGATCTTCAGGTGCTACCTGAATCTGATTGTAACCACTAAAACCATCCAAGAATGAGAAATACTTTTTACCTGCTAAAGTGTCTAATACCTGATCAATAAAAGGTAGAGGAAAATGATCCTTTAAGGTTGCCTTGTTCAATTCTCGATAGTCAATGCAAACTCTCCATTTACCATTCTTTTTGGGCACTATAACCAAGGGAGAAACCCATTGGCTATCTGAAATGGGGTAAATGAAGTTTACCTTGAGCAATTTCTGAAGTTCTTCTTTCACAATTTCCCTAAGATTTGGATTCATCCGTCTTTGTGGCCGCCTAATAGGTCTGCTGTTTTCTTCAATGTAAATATGATGAATACAAGTCTTAGGGTCGATTCCTTTCATGTCAGTATATTCCCATGCAAAGGCAGTGGAATGTTTTTGCAACAGTTTAGTTAATTCTTCTTGTTGTAGTCTTTCCAAGTTCTTGTTAATATTTAATGTTTTTCCTGGAAAGACTTCAACTGTAGAACTACCAAACTCTTCCATTGAGAAGAGAGACATCTGTCTAGAGGAAAGATATTCAATATCTGCATCTAACTGGAATTGTGAAGAGTCATATTCTAAAGGTGCCTCAAAATTTTCTAATGTATTTAGAATTTGTCTGTCCTCACTGATTTCCGAGATGGTTAGAACAGGTTGAAGAGTATCCTCATCATCAATCCACTCATCTTCTCCTATTTCTGTTATTGCTTTTGCGGGAGGATACAAGTTGAATTTCTTGGTAGAATTACCATCTGATATATACATGTCTCCCGACCTACAACTTATGAAAGCATCAGCTGTGGCCAGCCAAGGTCTTCCTAGAATAAGAGGATGTCCTCCTAGATTGTTCTTGGGAGTTAAAATCATAAAATCAACTGGATATTCCCAAGAGTCTAGTGAGACTGGAATGTCTTCCAATACACCATCAGGTTTAATGATTGATCTGTCTGCAAGTTGCAGCAAAGTAGGTGTAAAGAGAAGGTTAGGAAGTTTTAACTGATCCATGGTCTGTCTACTCATAATGTTGATAGCGGCTCCTAAGTCAATCAAGGTATTTGGGATTTCAACCCCATTAATGTGAGTTTTAACAATAGGGCTACCGGGATCTACATATTTTTGCATGGTAATTTTACCCATCATAATGTCTGCAATTTTTCCAACTAGATGTATCCTTTTTGTGTCTCTGGTTCTTTTTATTGTTTTTTTCAAACTCATCTCCTTTATTGTCTTTGCTAGAATGGGAATCTCCTTAATGGCTGTTAACAAGGGAATCTTGATACAGACATTTTTCAATTCATCTAGAAAGCTATAGTCAGGCAACCAAATCTGCTTCTCCACTCCTTTATCAATTTGCAATCTTTCAGGAAAAGGAGGAATAGCTGAAGATGTGGGTTGCTCTACTAAGGGAGTTGATTCTTTTTCTTTTTCTTTAATGCTTGGGTTTTGAAGGGATACTTCAGAACCCTTATTGGCTTTGAGAGATTCTTCCTCAGAAATGCTTGGTTGTTGAGCACTTGTAGAAGGTTGGTCTAGGATTCTACCTGATCTGAGTTGGACCTCATTGAGAGGGACAACCATATAGGTAGGGAATGGTTGACCTTCCATAAGTGGTTGACCTTCCATCACATAAGCATTTTGAGGATTCCTATTATTGGGGTTTGGTTGAGGTTGAGAGGGAAGTTGATTTGGCCTCTGCTGAGATTGTAACAAGAGTTGAGAATTTTGATTTTGTGGAGGAGGTTGTTGTTGTTGAGGGAATGGTAATGACAATTGTTGACCTTGATTTGGAAGTTGGGGAGCTTGCTGATTCTGAAAGGATTGAGGATATTGATAGAATTGGGCAAATCTCCCATAAGGATTTTGCATTTGCATGCTTTGCAACCATGCTTGGAAAGGATTTTGTGGTTGTGACCAAGGTTGTTGCCAAGGATTCCAATTTGGTGGGGGCTGGAAATTCATAGAGTTGTTAAACCCTTGATTTTGCTGCCCCTGCCAAGGTCTTCTTGCAACAAAACAAAGAGATTCAAGCGTACTTGGATCTTCTTGAAAGACTGCTTTGAGGCCAGGGATTGAAGGACATTCCTTGGTCTCATGAGTTTCTGAGCAAATTACACAGGTTTCCACAACTTGTGCTTCCAAGGGACATTCCCTTAAAGCATGCTTCTTTCTACACTTCGGGCAAAAGATGGTCATAGCCTCGGCTTCTGCTTTTTGTTTATTCTGAATCTTAAGGGTATCAATTTGTTCACTAAGACTCCCTAAGATGTCAGTTTTAAATTCATCTAGCATATTACCGATTTCAGCCCTACTCACTGATCCTGTTGCAGATTTATTTGCCCTAAGGAGAGAAGGATCTCTAGGCCCTTTTTGAGTTTTTGATTTGCCTCTTGAGAGATGGGTACATAGTTCTGCTATATCACTGAGAGGAAGTTGAGAAATATCCCCTTTCCCCATCATGTTTATGATATCTATCCATTCATCCCTAATGGCTTTTAATAAGAGGGCTTTTAAGGTCTCTTCATCCAAGGTGCTCATTTTTGCTCTTTTTAAATTATATTGAAATCTCTCAAGTAAATCTTCTAAGCTCTCATCTTCTTTTTGCATCATTTTAAAAACCTCATCCTTATGATTAGTAGGCATACAATAGTCCAAATACCTATCCAAAAAGGTTTGTTTCATTTCATCCCAGGTCCTAATGGACTGAGTAAGTAACCCCATGAACCATTTCAAAGCTTGATCTTTTAAAGTTGATGGGAACAATTTGAGTTTCTGAGTATCATCCAGATAGTCATAAGTTCGACACACAACTTCAAATTCAAACAAGAATGTTTCAGGGTCCTCAGTTCTTAATCCATGAAAATTTGGGAGAACGGATGGTGATATGTTTTTCATGGTGGCTCGGGAGTCCTCATCAACAATGGGAAACCCAAATGTGTTATCCCCATCTCTATTTCCTCCAATGGGACCTCTACCTCCTCCATTGTTATTGTTATTTCCTCCTCCTCCTCCTCTACCTCTACCTCCTCCTTCTTCTTCTGCCATGATGATTCTCCTAGGGATTTCAAAATCTTCTGGTTCTTCTACAAAGGGTGAATGAGAAGAGATTTCTCCTTCCTCTTCAGGTGAGTCTATTTCTTCAATTACAATTGGTTTTCTGGTAGGAGAAAGAGAAGAGTCTCTTCCTAGTTCAAACTCAATAGAAGGTATAGGAGAGTCAACTCTTGGCTCTTGAATTTCAGGACTAGGAGTTTCGGTTGGAGATAAGGGAGGTGTCTCTTGTCTATTTCTTGAAGCAGATGGACTTGTAAAAATTGAACTTCGAGCTCTAGCTAAAAACCTTCCCCTAGAATCTCTAGCTCTATGCATGTCATTTTTATTTTATCTTCAAGTCAAGTTAAATAGTTCTTTTTCTGATCTTCCAGTTCACTCTAGGTGCAAGAAGAGAGCATACTCAAGAAACTATTAGATCAATAACTTTCTCCTTTCTGATCCTCCAGATCACTTCAAAGTGCAAGAGGAGAGCATACTTAGATAGGTTATTAACTTCTTTTCTTGAAGTTTTTTTTTTTTATATTTTTTTTTTCTTCTAAGAATATGGCTACTTAATTTCACTCCCCCGGCAACGGCGCCAAAATGTTTAGTCAATTTAGTGTTATCTAAATTGCTAGTATTTATTGTCAACCCGGGGCTCGTAAGCTGATGAAGTGAGGGTGTACTATATGTACTTAAGTAACCTCTTAGAGTTTTTCTTATCGTTGGGGGGTGTTGTTGTGGTTAATTATGTTCCTAAGATGGAGTGAGAATTTATAAACAAGTGAGTGATGGTGTGTGTGTAGAGTGAATTCTAAATGAGTGGAAGTGTGTGTGGAGTGATCTCTAACTAATTGCTTGAAGGGAAATGCTTGGAAAGAATAAATGAATTGAAATGACTTGAAATAAACTTGAAAGCAAATGACCACTACCAATGGCACTAGACACTGTTCAAGTTGCTGCTAATAAAAGAAAAGAGAATCACTTTTAAAACCCAAGAATAAAGATTATCTCTCTCTAACTCGATGCTTCAAAGCACATGTACTGTGTAAAGCACGGAAAGAAAGTAGCTTAAGTGGAATTTATAAAAGTGAGAAAAATATGCTTGAAAGACTAATGATAATAATTTGCTATTTCTAATTCTCTACTTCAGCCATATGTACTATGGAAAGCATGATTAGAAAGTAGTGAGGAAATAGTCTAGGAAGCACTTTAAAATCAAAACTTTTACTCTAAAGACTAGTGGTAATGATTTACTCTTTCTAACTCGATGCTTCAAAGCACATGTACTGTGTAAAGCACGGAAAGAAAGTAGCTTAAGGACAGTCCAAAAAGTACCCAAACAAGCTGCAAGTTAGTGATATTTTGATCTTAAAAGATAATAATTTATGATGAAGATCATTCATGTATGTTAACAGCTCTTTGAGAAATAAGATTAAAAACTAACTATAAAGACAAAGGCAGCACTTGAATTGTCAACTTCAAATACCATTAGCTGTAAAGCAAACACAACACATATAAAAATAAATCCCGGGCTAAAAGAAACCTGCAAAGAAATAACACTGATCAGCTGAAAAGAAAGGAAAACAAGTAAATGAAACTATACATGCTTAAGGAAATAAATAAGAAAATAATGAAATGCTGCACATGAAATACTTTACAAAGGCTGAGATGAGCAGGGGCCCTCTGTTCATTCAGCCACAAGAGAACTCAAAGATCTGGAAACTTCAAAACAGTGCTATATTGATTTCTCCATTTGCAAAAAGTTTACAAAACAGAGTGCTGGAATAGCACTAGAAAACAGAGTTCACAAAAGCTTCTAAATTCAACACAAGTGCAACAAATTACAACTAATCCAAAAGTTCCTTGAGCGTACGCAGACGCATCAATTTATAGGAGTTTCTAAGATAGCCTACTCGTACAGCTAGTTAACAGAAAAACAATAAAACAGTATGCGTATTAAAGGTCCTTTGACACATCACGGCTGCGTGGACGAGTTTAGTGGTTCTGTCGACATGGATAATAAATCCTATGTTGGATTGCGTCCCCTGCCATCTGTAGAACATGGACAAATCACCATTTAAGGTGACGTGACCAAACAGCTTTCAAACACCGTTTAAACCACCTTGAGTTGACCGTGGCTTAACCAGCTTTGACCATGGGTAAAAATGACGTGGATGGCTGGAACAAAGGGACAGGAACCTCGAGCACACTGATACCTGAGTGCCCATGTGGCTCGTCTAGCAAACCGACACGTGGATCATAGTGTTTAACAAAAAGGCTGCAGGATCTTCAGATAGCTGCGGGATCATCAAATAGCTGCGGGATTCCTGCAAGTAAGTCAAAAACTAAACAAATAGTCATCCATTAGCAAAACTTGCTTGATCATGCTTATTGACACTGAATGTAATGATCTGAGAGGTTTTATGGTGAAAATGAGGCAAAAGTGAAGGAAAGATAAGGAAAAGTTGAGGAAAATGGTAGACAAATAGGTGTAGAATAGAGGTTCTACACCAACCTTGCATCAAGCATGTCCATAGAGAAACATTGGTTTCTGAACATTCTTTTGATATCCTCCGGTGAAGCAAAAAGATTGTACCTCTCCACTTGCTTATCCTTCAAAATAATACCTAGTAGGGTCTTCATTTGCAAGTGCAATGCAATTGCAATAAGGCATTGCTTCCTCCAAATTATGGTATGACCATGTTCAAGTACCCAACAAGATACCTTCTCCAAAATCTCAGAATCATAATAACGTTGCCTTTATGCTCCCACTGTTGTTTCTGAATTCCGAATTTCTCGGCAATTCTCATGAGGAACAACATTAAAGTAATCCTTAACAGAGCCTTGGGAAAAAATACGCACCCTGCGTTTACCCTGGGAGTTACTACCGCCGCTGCCTCTCCTACTGTGCAAACATTGCCTGGAAGGCATGGTGTGCAAGAGAGGCTCGTTCTTTAAGTGCTCTCGCAACCTTCCACCATTGGGAGTCCGAGAAGTGCACATCCATGTAGAATAAACACTCACAACACATTGATTAGTAAGAGACCAATTGCCCACCCCAACTGTTTGACACCATCCAAGGAGTGAACCACTCCTGCAAGCTCACAAGGGAAAAAATATCTTCCACCCTTGATACCTGCAGTAATTTGAGCTTTGAGACACAACCACAGTGTAACACCACTTCCCATATCTACCAACTTTCACTAGCTTGTCGGGGTAAACATGAGATGAGGACTACTATGACTTGAATCAACCTCCTAATTACAATTAAGGAAGTGGAATCATCAAAAAAAAACTTTACTGACCTTCCTCAGGAGCTACAGGAAGCCCAGGATCCAAACAACCACTCCAGGTGCCAAAACCCTAAGTTAACTTTCTTTCCAGTGATATGGACTCCTAGACGTAGGCATAAAACTGCCTAAATTTGACTGTAACCCTCGAGTCGCATGGATGACCCTTTCTCCCAACGACTGCAGTCTAATTTACTCAGTTCTATGCATGCAACTCCGAGATATGAGACTTTTTTCTAGGGCCTAACTCCCAACCACTGCCTAGAACTTAATGAAACTTTCCAGAAAAATAAATGTCATAGGAACAAAGCCTTTAACACAAAACTTGATCAAAGAATTGACCTAGCCAAGCCTCACCGCATTCCGTCAAACACATAGTGAACATGTAATTCTACAGGTCATAAAGGCATAATTGAACATAGGGGTCTCATACTTATCTGAAAATCATCAAGAAGGTATGATGCCCTCTCAAAATAACTGCAATAACATTTATTAGGTCATGCATTCATTAACCATTCATTCACTAATAAAAACATATTGAGAGCCATAATTAAATTCTATCTTAAAACCATGCTTATAACCAACATATAACTAGAATAATAACAATGATAAAACAACCATTAAAGCCACATAATAACAAGTATAAATACTCATAAAATACAAGAGGAAAAGAGCTCTTATTAACATATGCAAATCCAACCAAGTTAGGGACTTCCACGTACCACCCAACCATAAATTGGGCTGAACCAAATCTTTCTTTCATCCAATCACCCCTATGCCATATTCCAAGCATGAATGTGAGACTCACAACAAAACCAATCAGGGTTTCCTTAGGCTTTACCGCATATCCTACCATTACTGGTCAAGGGATTTCTAGGCCCGAAACCCTCACCTATACAACCATGCTTTATCGCAATCCCGCCATTACCGGTCAAGGGATTCCTAGGCCCAAACAAAAAACATACACTACCAGGCTTTACTGCAATCCCGCCAAAACCGGTCAAGGGATCACTAGGCCCTAAGAAAGCATGGATGCTTCAAAATTTCTTCACCAATACCTTGAGGAATTTTCCCATCTCTACCCTCAGGCTTTATCGTTTATCCCACCATTACAGGTCAAGGAATCCTAGGCCCTTGGGAATTTTCCTTAGACCACCTCACTAGGTTCCAAAACCATCTGACAATCCAAAGCTCAACCACATGACAAAACCCCATCACACCATGGCTATCCGAAAATGGAAAGGCAAGGCTAAACCACTACAAAACCCATGCCAATGACAACAAGAGAACCAAATACACACATTTATGTACCATGCAGGCCAAAACTAGCAAGGAAATCATACATGCAACTCGATATCGCCAATTAATCCTGCTCTAACCGCTTGATCCAACTCTTCCTTGCTTGATCTTTGCTTCCCTTTGCTTTCCTTTCTCTAATACTAGAGTGCTCCAATAATTCTCTAAGTGTGTAAGAATATGAGAAAGAGAATAAAGAGAGAGAGATCCAAAACTGAATTGACTAAAGGTTGTGAACTCATCCTTAGAAACCTTTTTTATTATTATCATTTAGGCCTCTATTTTCTTTAATTTCCTCTATTTTTCCTTCATTTTCCTCCTCACATGCAACCTGTGACCCTTCACCTTCCTTTTCTCCTATTTTCCATTATTTTCATAAATAAAATTCCAATTAATGCCTCTTTTTCTTTTCAAAGCATTTTCCATTGCCTTTGCTAATTTCCCCTTAGCCATAATAAACTAAATGAACACTCACTAGGATGTTTTGCCCAACATTAAGCTCAGAATATGTGTCCCATGAACTTGGTCTTATTTTTCCTTTATTAACTTTATTACATGAACTTTCAACCCAGGGCTGTTACAAACCCCTCCCCCTTAGGGAAACACTGTCCTCAGTGTTCTATGACACCTACAACTAGCAAGACCACTGAAAACCAAAACATACTTCCCATAGAGCTTTATAACTTAGCTCGATCTAGTATTTACAATGAACCTACTGAAAAGCACACCAACATGGAAACCATACTGCTTATTGGAGCTTTATAACACAACTCATTGCAGTATTTACAATAACAACCATACATAAATATATACATATACCAAAACCCATTTGCCTCAACTGATAAACAATGAAGGATACATAGCCCGCATCTGATCAACCATCTCCCATGTAGCTTCATCGGGCCCAAAGTGCTGCCACTGCACTTTAACTTCCTTGATTGCTCGGTTCTGGAGCATGAGTTATTTCCGTTGCAAAATGCACTAAGGTTTTGGCTACAATTCTCCTTCTAGATCCACTTGCAATATAGACCAATAAATCACATGATCAACATATTTCACATATCTTTTAAGCAACACAACATGGAAAACATCATGGACTTTAACTGCTAGAGGAAGTGGAAGTCTGTAGGCCACTGGTCCAATCCTCTCAAGGATTTCGAAAGGCTTGCAATACCGAGGTGCCAAATTCGCACATGAACCAATCCTCAAGGAGATCTTCTTGGGCTTGATGCACAAGTATACATGCTCCCCAACCTAAAACTCCTTAAATGCCTTGTGTTGATATTCATAACTTTTATGTCTATCCTCTGTTGCCTTTAGATTCTTCACGATAAATTGCATTTCTTGTTCCATCTCTGCCAACATGTCTAGTCCTATCAACACCCTATTCATTAGATCACTCCAACTGATGGGAGTATTGCAACTCCACCCATAAAGTGCCTCAGACGGATTCATCCTTAGTGACTCTTGATACCCATTGTCGTAAGCAAACTCAACCAGTGGCAGATACTCATCTCACTTCCTCTACTAATGCATAACATATATCCTCAACATGTCCTCCAAAATCTTGTTGATCCTCTCTATCTATCCATCTGTCTGCACATGATAAGTGATAATTTGTACTAAAGTCCAACTCTGTACCCAAACTTGAAAATAACTCCTTCCAAAACTTGGAAGTAAACTTGGCATCTCTGTCTAACACAATCTTCTTAGAAATACCAAGCAATATCATTATCTCCCTAGTGAATACCTGTGCTACCTCACTAGCTGAATAAGTAGACTTAACTTGAATAAAATGAGATACCTTAGTCAACATGTCAACCACAACTATGATGGAATCATGCTATCTAGATGTCTTCAACATAACTGTAACGAAATCCATGGATATGACCTCCCATTTCCATTTTGGAATCTAAATTGGCTCTAGTAGACCAACTGGATGCTTACATTCTGCTTTTACCTGTTGAAAATCCAAGCACCTAGCCATAAAATCTGCCACCTGTTTCTTCATATTTGACCAATAGTAGAATTTTTTCAAATATGTCAATGTCTTCATCTTGGGTGGCCTGAATATGGCTTAACATGAAATTCCCTCAAGATAAGCTTCTTGAGTTCACTATTATCCGACACATAGATCCTGTCCCTAAATATCACCAAACCATTTGCCGTAAGATGATAACCCACATGCTGTTCACTTGTACCGTGCTGCTATAACATGTGCCTAAGCTCCCTGTACCTATCATCCTGCTGTCCTACCTATAAGATCCATTCCTGTAAATTTATCCCATGTGAACTCTAACTGCTATATGATTTAGCTACATTCTTCTGCTAAGATTCCTGTTCTCTTTACCCTTAATATACCTAATCTCGAAGTCAAACTCACTGAGTGTGGCCAACCATCTTACTTACCTGGAATTCAGATTCAATTGGTCAAAAAAGTACCTCAACCCACTATGATCACTCATCAGAACGAACGTCTTGCCAAGAAGACAGGCCCTCAACATATTCAATACATGAATGATTGCTTTTGTTATCACTATGTAATTTCCCTAGGCTATGGAGAGAAACCTAGAGGTAACCACAAAACCACTTGCAAAGCTGGGTTCTAGACCTTCCAACTTTAGAGAGGGATCTCTCTTTCTGATTCAAATTCTGTCTTAAGGTATTAGGCTAGTTATTGAGTTCCGAGATTGTTTTTTTAAATATTTGGTTGAAAATTGTAGGGAAAGTCCATTGGGCATGGAGTCATGAGTGTTTGGGTGATCAAGCACAAAAATAACAGAGCAACTGTAATAGGGAAACATATGCAAACTTTTGGATCTTTTAAGGTATTTGTGGAGTGTTTAGGATGAGAATGATTGAAATTCAATTAAATATAGAATATGCTGAAATGAATTCTATACTTAACATGAGAGTGAAAACTTTAATATTGTTTAGAAGCTAGAGTAGAGTACATTTAAGCAATTTTGGCCCTTAATCTTCTTGAAACAATAGACATTGAAAACATATGGAAAACTGAGAAATAATAATTTTACATGAGAAAGTACATCACCAAATAGTTTGACACAGGAATCCTGGAACAAAACTTCTTTGTATTATTGCAAATTGATCACTTCAGTAGAACACAACTTACATCAAAATGTGGCTCTTTTCTTCATACAAGTTCCAACCCTTGTTAAGTCTTATTACAACATATTTATATATTTCTTACCACACTAACTTCAGATTCCAAAAAGGAACTGATTACAAAATAATATCTAACAAAATCTGGAAAAATTCGAACAATAAACTAAAGATAAAATTAATCACTGGAAAACTGCAAGAAATCTAGAACTGCTGGAAAATCGTCAACCTTCAAAATTGGAAATTGGTTTTTAAATGATGATCCTTTGCCTAGGAATTTGGAGAGGTTGAAGTTGTCTTCACAAAACTTGCTAGCTTCCCTCTCAAATTTGATTAACTCTGCCACGTGTATCAACTAGTTGTCCCTCTGACTGTTATTTCAGAGCCAAAAAATCTGAAAATAATTGCATGTCTGTGATGTTTTCCACCTAGTTGATAAAAAAATCATTGGTATTTTGGAGTTAGATAAAATTGATGTGTCGAACCCTTTTCCCATAGTCTTTGCTTTCATCATCTTTAAATACTTCATCATTGTCACAAAATACTTGGGAAGAAAATATTTTGAATAATATTTCTAAATATTCTACTTAACTCTGTATATGCATTTCATAAAATAAAATTTCAAAAAACTTGAATGATTTAATAAACCATCCTCTTGTTTTGAAATCCATGTCTTGTTTTTAAATCCATGCCCTGTTTTTCCTTCCCATGGATTCTAAAAAGCATGTATTGTTTTTCCATGGTCGGTAAAGAATTTTTACTATCCCCTTTTACTCTGTATTTTTTTTGGATAAATATTTGTCCAAATTTCATTTTTAGTGCATTTCTCTTCTTTATACCACAACAAAAAACATGTCTTTCTTCTTTGTAAAAATTTTATTCTTATTCTCATTTTTCTTTCACTTGTACATTAGTTTCATAAGTATATGCCCTGTAAAAGTCTCCTTTCACCTCCCTCGGTCACATTTTACTCAGCCTCCATTCGTAAACTTATTTCATAACATATGAAATTTCTCTTATTTCCTTTCCCGCCACATTTTATTTAAATCAATATGAATAATGGTTTTTTGGGTGGTGGGGTAGGTAGTAAGTGGTTTAGGAGGGGCGGGGGGTTTGAAATGATGTAGACAGCTGTAAATCATGGGAAAGGTGAAACCATTTTTTTTGGAGGGGGTTAGGTTAAATGTCCAATAGGTAACACCCCCCCGAAATCCATCGATACCATTGACTTGGTTTGACTTTTTGATTTTACTTCCGAAATTATTATTGGCTGACACATTAAATTAAATGTGGTTCTAATGGTTTAGAGATTGGGTTTCTAAGTTATTTTTGAATTGATTTTAATAATTCAAATAAATAATTCCACACTTGGACATTTTTCTTTGTTTTGTGATTTTGAGGAGAAAACTTCAACTGGCTCTATCTTTTGATCCGGAAATCAATTTTAAGCACCAGATATAGCATTGGAAAGTTGATTCTGAGCACTTTACCATGAAAACACCTACAACATGATCTAAACCAGACTTTATATGCAAAATGTATCCCAAACATTCAGACTTGTCTTGACTAGAGGACTTCAAGAACTAAATGGGTCTTTGGACAAGAAAACCTTTAGGCTATGACACTTAGTGATTCATAGGTTAAACTAACTGAAATGAATAGAAAAATGCCAACACCACCAATTCCTATTGTAGGACCCTAACATTGTCTCCAATGGGGATGGCATCCTCCCAATGAGGTGCCAAGAACATTGCAGACCATATGCCTAACCATCGGGCTAATCCCAAACCTGTAACATGTTATGCCCTGAAACCACTGCAACTGAAAATCAACTGGTAATCTTTTCCAGTCCTCAAATTGAACCAAATCCATTCTTCAAACTAGAATATGAACTATACACTGCAAACTAAAAAATCTGTTGCAAACATTAAAATAAATAAGAAATTTGAAAACACATTACCAAAGTGTTAGGACCTTCTCCTTGGGCTTCAAACTTTGATAATGGTTGTCTACACCTGCTGAAAGTATATAAACTAGGTGATATCTTCTCTCCAATGTAGCCAATCAAGCAAATGGCTACTTGATTGAGTTTTTCTCATACTTCTCATGAGTAGGCAGAAAATATATGAGACTTGCAACCCAAACTACCACTAAAGTTGTTGACCGTAATCCACAAACATAAGAACAACCATTTCCTTGATGACTGCAATAGATTGGCGAGAGGATGTTGAAAAGCATGAAAAGTTACATTTTAATCATTTGCAAAAGGACGGCGTCCTTAAGAAAAGGGAGTAATATGTTCATCAATCTTGTCATCTTCATTTGAAACAACCAATTCATCCACAACAATAACATCCATAGGTTTCAGGCCAACTTGTTCTTCTTCAACAAAATATTCATTGTCTGAACCTCGAGGCAAATTTTCAATTGAAGCAGCGACATCTTGAATAAAAAAATATCTACACCCACAAGGTCTAGAACAATCTGCTCTACTTCATAATTATCCTGAATAATTTCGTTGTTGAGAATCTTTGTGCATGTAGTTTCATAAATTTTCTCTTCAGAAATTTCTGCATTAAGCTTAAAGGAACAAACTTGTTGCATATTATTGCTGAAAATAATGGATGGATCATGAATTTCTTGAGTTTCTATGCTAGAAAACTCAAAATTCTGATTTTCTGGAAATTTTTCCTGAATTAAAAACTTAGGAGAAAAAGGGAATGCAAGGCAACTAGAATGATCATTTTCATTTCTAAAAATATGAGAAGATTGCTACAAACTATCATCTATAATTTTTGTTTTCTTCATTACAACTGGGCTACTTATTCTCTTGTTCTTCTAAAATGTATAAAGGTTGTGAAATGTCATCAACAAGTTCATGAGAAAGTAGGTCATTGAAATGCATATTTGTTTCATTTTCAATCATGGGAGAAATAACTACTTGCTGAAAATTTTCTTGAGTGTCATAGCAACCAACTTCTTCATCTTCTTCATGGTTGAAAGGTCTCTCATGAATAACCTCTATAATCTCATAAAATTGATCATCTTCATAAAAAAATTCCAAATCCTCAATAAAATTGTCAAAATGTGTGCAACAATCTTTGACCAACAACAAAGAAGGATGATGTTCTTTATATTTCTCATAAAATACTGTATGAAAATATCTAAGAGAATATAAACAATTACTTGGCAAGATTTCATACCATGATTGTGCATTTCCCTCCAAGGACACCATGAACATCTTCATAAGACAATCTTCATGAAATTTAACTTTAAACTTACATATATGCATATGAAATCTAATCAGATGTAAAGCAAAATCATATCCTTTTTTATCTTCGAATGTAGGTAAATAAGTCTGCCAACTTACACCAGGCATGCAATTTGGAAATCCTAGAATATGAACTCAATGCATAGGACCATATCTTCTAGATTGGGAAGTCATCTTGATTTCTAGATCCTGTTTTAAGTGGAGTCTTTAGATCAACTTGAAATTGTTTGGAGTAGCCAGGTGGATGTTTCAGCCTTCATATGTCTAACTGCTGTCCACCATCAGTAATCAAATTTGAAACTTGATAGTCTTTCCCAAGGAATATGAAACCTTTCGTCCCCAGTATGGTCGCCATAATGTTATCACTTCGTAATTTCCCTCGTCTGTGGAGAGAAACCAGAGGTAACCACAAAACCACTTGCGAAGCTAAGATCTATCCCTTCCAACTTCAGAGAGGGATCCCTCTTTTTTTATTCAAATTCTGTCTTAAGGTATTAGGCTAGTTATTGATTTCTAGAATTGGTTTTTTAAATATTTGGTGGAAAATTGCAGGGAAAGTCCATTGGGCATGGAGTCATGAGTCTTTGGGTGATCAAGCACAAAAATAACAGAGTAGCTGTAACAGGGCAGGATAGGTAAACTTCTTGATCTTTCAAGGTATTTGTGGAGTGTTTAGGATAAAAATGATTTAATTTCAATTAAATATATAGCATGTTGAGATGAATTCTATACTTAACATCACAAAGAAAACATTAATATTGTTTACAAGCCAGAGAAAAGTACATTTAAGAAATTTTGGCCCTTAATCTTCTTGAAACAATAGAGACTGAAAACATATGGAAAACTGAGAAAATAACAATTTCACATGAGAAAGTACATCACCAAATAGTTTGACACGGGAATCCTGGAACAAAACTTCTCTATATTATTGCAAATTGATCACTTTAGTACAACACAACTTACATCAAAATGTGGCTCCTTTCTTCATACAAGTTTCAACCCTTTTTAAGTCTTATTACAACATATTTATAGATTTCTTACTAAACTAACTTTAGATTCCAAAAAGGAACTGATTACAAAATAATAGTTAATAATTTCTGGAAAAACCTAAACAATAAACTAAAGATAAAATTAATCACTGGAAAAGTGCAGGAAATCTGGAACTGCTGGAAAATCTTTAGCCTTCAAATCTAGAAATTGGTTTTTAAATGGTGATCCTTCGCCTAGGAATTTGGAGAGATTGAAGTTGTCTTCACAAAACCTACTATCTTCCCTCTCAAATCTGATTAACTTTGCCACCTGTATCAACTAGATGTCCCTTTCACTGCTATTTTAGAGCAAAAAATCTGAAAATATATGCATGCCTGTGATGTTTTCCACCTAGTTGATCAATAAATTATTGGTATTTTGGAGTTAAATCAGATTTATGTGTCGAACACTTTTCCCATAGTCTTTTCCTTCATCATGTTTAAATACTTCATCCAAAAAAAAAATATTTGGGAAGAATCTATTTTGAATAATATTTCTAAATATCTTACTTAAATATGTAAATGCATTTCATAAAATAAAATTTCAAAAAACTTGAATGATTTAATAAACCATCCTCTTGTTTTGAAATCCATGTCTTGTTTTTTGTTCCCATGGATTCTAAAAACGATGTCTTGTTTTTCCATTGTTGGTAAAGTATTTTTACTTTACCCTTTTACTCCTATAATTTTTTTTGGATAAGTATTTATCCAAATTTCATTTTCCTTGCATTTCTCTTCTTTATACCATAGCAAAAATTTATGCCTTTCTTCTATGTAAAAAAAATGTTTTTACCCAGCCTCCTTTTGCTTTCACCTATACATTAGTTTCATTATGACCTGTAAAAATATCCTTTCACCTCTTTCAGTCGCATTTTACTCGACCTCCTTCATTCATAAATTCATTTCATAACATATGAAATTTCTCTTATTTCCTTTCCCACCACATTTTATTTAAATCAATATGAATAATGGTTTTTCGGGGGTGGGGTAGGCAGTAAGTGGTTTAGGATGGGGGGTATCGAGGTATTTATGCTCAGGGAAGTTTAATGCATGAAGTGCGGGGTGGGGTCATAACTCGATTTGACTTTTTGAATTTGACTTCATAAATTATTATTGGCTGATGCATGAATTAAATGTGGCTCTAATGGTTTAGGGATTAGGTTGCTAAGTTATTTTTGAATTAATTTTAATAATTCAAATAAATAATTTCACACTTAGGCATTTTTGTGATTTTGAGGAGCGGACTTCAACTTGCTCAAGTCGGTTTGAAGCACCATATATACCATTGGAAATATTCTTTTGAGAAATTTACCAAGAAAACACCCGCAACATGATATGACCTATAATTTATATGAAAAAAATCTCCCAAACATTTAGACTTGTCTTGACCAGAGGACTTCATGAACTAAATGGGTCCTTGGACAAGAAAACCTTTAGGCTATGACACTTAGTGATTCATAGGATAAATTGAACAAAATGAATAGAAAGAGGCTAAAACCACTAATTCATCTTATATGACCCTAAAATTGGCTCCAATGGGGATGGCATCCTCCTGGTGAGGTGCCAAGAACACCGCAGACCATGTGCCTAACCATTGGGCCAATCCAAAACCTGCAACATGTTATGCCCTAAAACCACTGCAACTGAAAACCAACTGGTAATATTTTCCAATCCTCAAACTGAACCAATTCCATTCTTCAAAGTAGAATCTAAATGGTACAATGCAAACTAAAAACTCTTCTACAAACATTAAAATAAATTAGAAATTTGACAACACATTACCAAAGTCTTAGGACCTTCTCCTCAAGCTTCAAACTTTGATGATGGTTGTCCACACCTGATGAAATTATATACACTGGGTGATCTCTTCTCTCAAATTTAGTCAATCAAGCAAATGGCTACTTGACTGAGTTCTGCTCATACTTATCATGAGCAGGAATAAAATATATGAGATTGACAACCCAAACTCCAACTGAAGCTGTTGACCATAATCCACAAACATAAGAACAACCATTTTCATTGATGACTGCAACAGATTAGACAGAGGATCTTGAAAAACATGAAAAGCTACATTTTGATTATCTGCAAAAGGACTTATTTCTCAAGAAAAGGGAGTAATCCATTCATCAATCTTTCCATCTTCATTCGAAATAATCAATTCATCGAAAACAATAACATCCATAAGTTTCGGGACAACTTGTTCTTCTTCAACAAACTCTTCATTATCTGAGCCTAGAGGCAGATTTTCAATTGAAGCAACCACATCTTGAATAACAAAGAGGTCTACACCCACGGGGTCTAGAACAATCTGCTCTACTACATTATTATCCTGAATAATTTCGTTGCTGAGAATATTTGTGCATGTAGTTTCATAAATCTGCTCTTCAAAAGTTTTTGCATTAAGCTTAAAGGAACAAACTTGCTACATATTATTGCTAAAAATAATGGATGGATCATGGCTTTCCTGAGTTTCTATGCTAGCAAACTCAGAATTCTGATTTTCAATTTTTTTTTCCTGAATTAAAAACTCAGGAGAAAAAGGGAATGCAAGGAAACTAGAATGATAATTTTCATTTATGAAAATATGAGAAGATTGCTACAAACTATCATATGTAAATTTTGTTTCTTCATTACAACTGCTCTGCTTGTTCTCCCGTTCTTCTGAAATGTATAAAGGATGTGAAATATCATCAACAAGTTCATGAGAAAGTAGGTCATTGAATTACAAATTTGTTTAATTTTCAATCATGGGAGAAATAATTACTTGCTGAAAACTTTCTTGAGTGTCATAGCAACTAACTTCTTCATCTTCTTCATGGTTGAAAGGTCTCTCATGAATAGCCTCTATAATCTCATCATCCATAAATTGATCATCTTCATAAAAACTTTCCAAATCCTCAATAAAGTGGTCAAAATGTGTGCAACAATCTTTTACCAGCAACAAAGAAGGATGATGTTCTTTATATTTCTCATAAAATGCTGTATGAAAATCTCTAACGACTCCAGTCTAATTTACTCAGTTGTGTGCATGCAACCCCGATATTTGAGCCACTTTTTTAGAGCCTGACTCCCAACCACTGCCCAAAACTTAATGAAACTTTCTAGAACAATAAATGACATAGGAAAAAAGCCTTTAACACAAAATTTGATCAAGGAATTGACCTAATCAGGCCTAACCAAGATAAACATTCTGTCAAACACATAGTGAACATGTAATTCTATAGGTCATAAAGGCATAACTGAACATAGAAGGCTCATACTTATATGAAAATCAATAAGAAAGTCTCTTGCCCTCTCAAAATAGCTACAATAAAATTTATTAGGTCATGCATTCATTAACCATTCATTTACTAATAAAAACATATCGAGATCCATAATTAAATTAATTCATAAAACCATACTTATAACCAACATATAACCAAAATACTAAAAATGATAGAACAACCATTAAAGCCACATAATAACAAGTGTAAATAATCATAAAATACAAGAGGAAAAGAGCTCTTATTAACATATGCAAATCCAACCAAGTCATGGATTTCCACGTACCACCCGACCATATATTGGGCCGAACCAAATTCCATATTCCAAGCATGAATGTGGGACTCACAACAAAAAACACTAGGGCTTCCTCAGACCTTTCCACATATCTTGTCATTACCAGTCAAGGGAATTCTAGGCCGAAACCCTCACCTATAGAATTAGGCTTTACCTCAATCCTGCCACTATTGGTCAAGGGATTCCTAGGCCCAAACAAAAAAATACACTACCACGCTTTACCGCAATCTCGCCAAAACCAGTCAAGCCATCACTACGCCCTAAACAAGCATGGATGCCTTCAAATTTCTTCACCAATAGCTTGAGGAATTTTCTCATCTCCACCCTCAGGCTTTACCGTGTATCCAACCATTATCGGTTAGGGGATTCCTAGGCCATTGGGAATTTTCCTGAGACTAGCTCACTAATTCGAAAACCATCTAACAATCCAAAGCTCAACCACATGACAGAACCCCATCACACCACGACTATCCAGAAATGGAAAGGCAAGGTTGAAACCACTGTCACACTTGGAAAACCCATGTCATTATTAACAAGAGAACCAAATACACACATGCATGTACGATGCAGGCCAAAATAGCAATGAAATCATACATGCAATTAAATATTTGCAAGTAATCCTACTTTAGCATGCTTGATCCAACTCTTCTTTGCTTGATATTTGCTTCCCTTTGCTTTCTTTTCCTTCCTTTGCCTTCCTTTCTCCAATGCTAGAGTGCTCCAAGAATGCTCTAAGTGCGCAAGAGTATGAGAGAGAGAATAGAGAGGGAGAGCTCTAAAACTGAACTGACTAACGGATGTGAACTGATCCTTAGAAGCCTTTTTATCATTGAGGCCCTATTTTCTTCAATTTCCTCTATTTTTCCTTCATTTTCCTCCTCACATGCAACATGTGACCTTTCACCTTTTTTTTCTCCTATTTTCCATTATTTTCATAAATAAAATGCCAATTAATGCCTCTTTTCCTTTTCAAATCCTTTGCCATTGCCTTTGCCAATTTCTCCTTAACCATAATAAACCAAATGAATACCCACTAGGATGTTTGGCCCAACATTGAGCCTGGAATAAGTGTCCCATCACATTGGTCTTATTTTTCCTTTATTAACTTTATTACATGAATTTTTAACCTGGGGCTATTACACACAAACAAACCCAGAAAAGATGTATACCACGATAGCACCCTTCTCTTTTGAAACATGAAGCAAGAGCTTTAGACTCTGATAAGAATAATATTAATGTTTCTTTTAAAATGATACCAACCAAACAATAAACCAAGATTTTCTAACCTGAGACATCCATTGACACATTAATTTTGAGCAACAGACACTTGTATTGTGAAACCGAGCATAATCTTCTAGAAATACAAACCAATTTCTATTGTCAAGCCCATGAAACAAAGAAGGACTAAACTAAGCTTTGACTCTGACAGAGTTGAGATGCTCTCTACTAGGAATATTGGCGTTTCAGAGAGGGATTACTAAAGAAAGTAGGACCAAAGTAGCTAAGAAAGCAATTTTCGATTGGAACGATGCCCACCAGCTGCACTTGTTAACCAATCTCCCTTATTTCTTCATCTTGATAAGGTGTGCCTATGTCTCCCACCAGTCAACATGCCTAACTAAAGGTTCACCTTCCCTTCGCTAGCAACCATGAATTTTTCTTGGTTTTGAAAAGTCAAGCCGAACTTATCCCAATGAATATTGAAACTTAGCTCACACATCGACAACAAAGGGTTTTTCTGCTTGCCCCTACTCTAGCACTGGACTCTTCCACACCCCCCCCACCCGCCCTCCCCCCCCCCCAAAAAAAAAAAAAAAAAAAAACTCATAACTCTCACCATCCCACCAACCATGGTATTAATAACCATTTGTGTTGTTGTATGCAGATTCATGCCAGGGACAAGCTAATGACCCTAGCCTTTAGTGCCCATCAAGTTAGCAAGGTGGCAGGATCATCCCACAAGACCCCCCCTCAACCATCGAACTCATCCCCATTGAGATTTTTTTCCCTATTAAAATATGTTTATTGATTTTTAATTCTTTTCATATTTTATTTTTTAGCAATTGTTGTTTTGTTTTTCATTTTTTTTTTTATATAACAATTTATGCTTGATTTTTGTTGTTGTTGTTGTTGTTTTTTTTTTTTTTTTTATTTTTTATATATATATATATATATATATATATTTTTTTTTTTTATGTTTGAATTTTTGTATTTTTTTTCATTATTTTTTTTTGCAGGAGTTGTGTCAATGCTCGACTAGTAACCCGACTCCACTATGTGTTAATTTGATAGTTGATTTTAAAGTTTTTCCTACAATGGATCAAGTCCACCCCCACTGTGTGTCAATTTAATGGTTGATTTTTAAGTTTTCATCGCAATGGGTCAAGTTTGCTCCCACTACGTGTCTATTTGATGGTTAATTTTTAAGTTTTCGTTGCAATGTGTCAAGTTGTCTTATGCCAAGATTTTAAAATAGTATTAAAAAAAACTCTTGGTATAATGACTATTTGATTTAGGTATTCATTTTTAAGGTTTGTTTTAGTCATGATATTTGGTTTTAATTCCATGGCTAAACAATGCTGAAATTTTAAGGTTTCTGGAATACTGTGTGATTTTCTTGGACACCTCAAAAAAATCACACAGTATTCCAGAAGCTCTCAACATCATATTGTTAACTGTGAAAATATACATGCTAAAATTTTAAAGTTTTTCAAAGTCGTGATATATTATTTTTAACGACATGATGAAAAAGTCCATTTTTTTTGGTTTTCAGAGCCATGATAGTTATCTTTAATTCTTTGGTTGAAAATTTTTGGAATTTTTAGGTTTTTTGGAGTCGTGATATTTTACCTTTAACGTTATCGTTAAAAACTATTGGAATTTTAAGGTTTTTCAGAGTCATGATATTTTATTTTTAATGTCATTGCTAAAGAGTGTTGGAATTTTAAATAACAAAAAAAACATTGGTGCAACATCAACACTTTTTGATTTCATAGTGCTTTTTCATGTTTATTGCACAAAAAAATTATTTTTTAATGGCAGTGTTAAAAAAACTGGAATTTTAACCTACAAAAATAAATAAATAAATAAAATTGTTGATGCAACATCAACACTTATGACACCTAATCTCAGGAGAAAACCAAAGTTGTAAGTGGGTCATTCACAAAAAATACCTTTATGGGGATTGGGATTATGGCATCCTACACCTCCCCCATCATAGAGGGGATCTCAAATCTAGAGATTGTTGGCAGCTTTAATTCCCCCAATTAAATCTAAATTGACTTGGATCCTTGGTAATGGACATCACACAAATCTTTGAAAAAATGGCATAATGGGAGAACACCCCCTTGGATAAAAGGCTCACTTTTGACCTCTTTAAGATTGGCTTACTTCTCTCCGCAAATTTTCATTGTTTGATATCTCATCTTGGTTAAGAGATGGTCTTTGGAAAGGCTGGGAGTGGGGCAATGTCCCTCCATAACTTGCATCTTTGTGTAGATCCATTGAAGCCTATTTGGATGGTTGTGTGCCCTGTGCCAAGGAAGTTTAGGACTCCTACTGATGGGGCATGGTGGAGTATTTTGTTAAATATGGGTATGAAGCTCTATTTTTCCCTAGTTTTAAGCCTTCTTCTTCTAATTTGTGGCTCAATATTTGGAATGTAGATTCTCTACCAAATATTAATATGTTTTGGTGTATGCTTTCCATAATAAAATCCTCATAGCATAAAATCTCATAAAATGGGCTAGTTTGGGACCCTCATGGTGTGTTTTTTGTAAGCAGAAGCAAGAGACAATTGATCATCTTTTTTTGGGGTTCCCATTTTCTACGACAATTGGGGAATTTGTTCTTTCTTCTTTAAGCAGTAGAATCCACTAGCCCTCTTCCATCCAAGAAATCCATGGGAAGTGGGATAGGTGTTATAAGGGTTCCTTCTATAGAAAAAGGTTTTGGAAGAGGCGTTGGGAAGAAATGCCTAAGATTATTTGTTGGAATATTTGTTTGACAACAAACAAAACATATTTCAAGAGGAAAAGGGTGACAAAATAAAAACAGTTGGAAGAGAAATTGAATTGCTTTGGTAAACTTTTAGAACCAAAGAGATAACATAAAAAGATTATCAAGGATTACAGGGAGAAGAAGAGATTTGGGTTAAAATCTTTAATATAGTGACTTTTCCCATTATGAGGGAATGCCCCACTAAGAAATTAAAATATAAGACTATCAAGAGAAGAGTTTTAAAAATAGGCTATCGATCAAAAACAATATATTCTTTGGTTTGACGGAGCTACTAAAAGAAATTGAAGAGTAGCAGGAGTGAATGTGTGGTGAGGGGGGGGGGGGTGATTTATCACCCTGAGAATCAAGAAGAGAATTTGTATGCTTGGGGCCTAGGAAAAGATTCCTAATATGGCAGAGGCCTATGCTCCATTGAGAGATTACTGTTATAGGTGACTCAACTAATAAAATATTTCATTTGTTCTTTGGGACCCTACCTTCAAATTTGCAACTAAAAATATCTTCAAGATATTTTTTTAGTGCTACAGTCTCATCCCCAAAAGATAGTGTTTCCATGTTTCAAGAATCAATAATAGAAGCACTGATTTCATGACTAACTAGGAGGTCAAGTTGCAAATAGGAGAAATTTTGTGGAATGGTGGGAAGAGGCTTTCCCTTCTTCCATTATTGTTATCCTTAATACTATTATCAAATTCAAAATAAATAAGTTCCCCCCTCTCATTAGTAGGATAAAAATACACAATTCTCATTCATACAAGGTTATCATGCAACTATTAAATCATCAAGTAAATGTTTACATATGCACATCACTTTTTTAGGAGGTAAAGCATGGAAGGTTTAGTATTATGGTTGATGTCGATCTTGAGAGAATTCTAAAGGGAGAAATCATGAACCACAATCTTATTGATTGGAATACCTCAAGTGGGAATTTAAGGAGCTGCGGTGTGGCTTTCAGTGAGTGATATTGGAACAATCTTTTCTGACTACAGAGTAGGTAGTTCAACATTAGATTGATTGATGATGATAGGTTTGAAATGAATATCGTTAAGATGGATAGTGGTGGGATGTCCTTTGAGAGTTGTAATGTGAGTTTTTGGTTTAACTGGCTTATACCTTCTTGCAAAGTATATCTAGGCATATTGTCTCTGAATTGGTTTGCAAAAGCTAGTATTGGTTCACAAGATCTCCTTCCTTAAATTTATCCATGGGATAAAGGAATGGTCTTTCTCTAGTCTATCTTGAAAGTGGTGACTTTCATTGAGATATGGTTCATCAGATGTATGTTCTTTTTTTAAAGTCTTGTTGGCCTTATCTATGTTAGGACTCTCTTTCTGGTAGAGTGCCCTTGGAGGTTGTTTATGTTCTGAGTAAAAATTGATTTAAAAAGAAACTATGTGGGGATATTAAGAGCCAATTTGGTGGGACTGGCTACTGTAGGATCTTTTGCCCCACTATTTATGTGTTTTCTTGGGCCTTTTTTTATTTGGTGTTGGGTGAAACTCTATTGGAATAGTCTCAAACAACTGGCATGGGACGTGTCACATTATTTCATTAAATTTATTTTATTTCTTGAGGGACTCTCCTTGGTATAGTTGTTACTATTGCAATATAAAGAGTGGGATAAATAGCCGAAGGATGCATTTGCAAAAGCATGCAGGAGAATTTATATGCAGTAAGTCAATATTTCTTAATGGTCACAAATAAAATTTTGGAACCTCACCAAAGGCTTGCATGGATAAAAGATGAATTGGGTGCCATAAGGACTCAACTAAAGGATATGTTGTCAAGAATGAATTGAGGAACATTCCTCCATTCTTCCAGCATAATCGAGAGGAGGTCCAACCTCCAGGAAGTATCTTTGATACGTAAAGAAATGCTTAACAAATTTCATTACCTGCTGGGCCAATTTTGGATATATTATAAATGGGAAAATTTTGAATTTTCTCCACTTATAAGGAAGAAAAAAGATATAATGATTTGGAGATGGTCAAGAGGTCTATGCATACCTCACCCATATTAATAACGACTTTTCAATAGTTGTATCTTGATGTACATATATTGAGCAATTAGCGAGGTTTTTTAGCTATATATTTGTTTAGAATTTAATTTAAAATTTGTAAATCAACATTTTATTTAAAATTTAAGATAGCTATATATATATATATATATATATATATATATATATATATATATATATATATATATATATATATATATATATATATATATATACATAATATCAATTATAAAGTTGTTTAGTTTTAATTTAAAATTTGTAAATCAACTTTTTATTTAAAATTTAAAGATAGCTAAGATCATTTACAACTAAATAATTATGCTCCCACACTACAATTACATCAAACCTAAAACATTGCTCCATTAGACATATTCAACCTAATGCCTTATGAAATATTGTCTAAAATGTAGTTGAAATTTCATTTCAACAAGTTACTTAGTATTGAAAACAAGTGCTACATAGTAGCTAGTTCTCACTGCTTAGTTTAAATATAGGTAATTTAAAGTTAAAAAAAATGCATTGAGTGTTATATTATATTAGTTTTTCTTTTTTACTGAAGCAAGAACAAGACCTTCTATTCACTTATAGCTAAAAAATAGGTTACATAAAAGACAAGAAACCAAGAGCCAACTGCTCGAGCTCCTGGCCGAGGGCCCACAAAAAAAAACAACCTCATGAACCGTTCGATCTGTCTAACAGACGAGGATCTAAATCTGAATTAAAATGAGAAAACTCAATAAGTCTTTAAGTGGACCCGAAGAGGAAATAGAGACGCAGTGAAAAGATTTCGGGTCTGCTAGGGTGATAACCCTTGAATAAGTGTTTTGCCCGAAAATCCCCGATCCTGACCCTGAGGAGAAACGTGCAAGGAAGATAACCCGATCCCATCAATTTGCACAACAAACTTTAGCCATAGATATGCTAATCCTAGATCCAATGGCTGTAAAGGAAATCGGGCCAGAAAGAAGAGCGAGGAATACCCGCCCGATGAAGGTGGTATTCTCTCTCCTCCTTGAGCCACATGTTGAACAGTAAGTGGAATTGGGGGCTTTTCTATTAAACCACTTAGGGTCTTGAGGGCGCCTGAAAACCACTTTAACTGTAGCAAAACTGCCTTGTACTGTAGCCAAACTCTTGGTGCTGCGGTTTAGCTTCACGCTCTTCCCCTATTGCCATCCCTCCCATTGCGAGATCTAAATATGCCAGTTCTCTGATCCTTTGTTTGTCGAACCCTTATTATCCATCTGCGTGATTTTCAACTGGCTGCTTCTCCTTCATGCACTGGTAATGCTCCCTGTCTATGTGAGCCAGAGTGTGGCAGTCCTCACTTAGTTTCCCTGCGGGTATCGACTCCCACGACCAAATCTTGTTGTCTCTTGTGCAGAGCACCCCTTCATTAGCTAGCCGGTCCGCCAATTTGTTGGAATTTCTGTGCACATGAAAAAATCTAAGTGTTATTAGTATTCTTAGGTGAGAGTGAATTCGGTGATAGACCTGCAAAAGTATCCAGTGGTTCGAAACTTTGTCTAGTGCAGTACCAGTGCCTATCTTTTTTACCGAATTAATTGTTAATTCCGAGTCAGCCTCTATAATTGTATTGTGTAAATTGTATTCAATAAGAATTTCTAAGCATTGCTCAATGGCCATGAGTTCCACCATATTTTTAGTGGCATTCCCCAAATGACTATGAAATATGATTTTTATATTGCCCTCTTCATCTCTTATGACTCCTCTGTAACCAACATCCCGAGGGTTTCCTTTTGAGGCTCCATTTATATTTAATTTAAAAAAGACCTGGGGAAGGGGTTGCCAGAAAGCCTTTCCTTCTGATATGTGCCTTGTGATCTTGTCTATGCCCTGAGGGATAGGCAGCTGGAGCCCCAACAGTCGTAGAATGTGAGCATCCTAGTGACAAGGGGGTTTCTCAGGGGGTTGCTTCAGAAGGGCATTAACAGTTTCTTTGAGCTGTTTTAAGATCTGAGCCATGATGCTTTGGGTTGAGCCAGATTTATCCTTGAAAATCATGTTGTTGCATTCTTTCCAAACATCCCAGATCAAAAATCCTAGAATTAGAGTCCAGGCTATGTTGACTATTTCATTATCTGAGAAGTCTTTCCTCCAATTCTTTAAAGTTTCAGTGATGTCATTTTCGTTCCTGTCCGTTTGATTGAAGATTGATGCCACCCAGTTCCATAAGGTGGAGGTGAATGAGCAGAGGTTGAGAAGGTGATCCATAGTTTCTTCCTGTAGACCACATAACTAGCATCTTGATGGACTAGCAAAACCTCTCTTTCTAAGATTTTCCCAAGTCAGAATCTTTTTATGCTGTACTAGCCACATGAACAGTTTGATCTTCATCTAGTGTGGGTTGTGCCATAGGTCCTTCCATATCTTATCAGGGCTTGGATAGTTAAGTCCAGTGGCTATTCTTTTGGCTTCTTTAAGGTTGAAGATGCCCTCATTGTTTCTCCCCCATCTTAGTTGGTCATTCAAGGTTGAAGTCAAAATTTTCCTCTTTTCCAGAATCGCTTCAAGAACTTCAGCTTGGTCCTTTACAGGGGTCTCTTCACTGTAAACTGGTACCTTCCATCTTCTCCATTTGCCATTGTCCCTTGTTTGATCCCAAAAGTCACTTACCCTTTTCAGTCCTTTATTAAAGGTATCATTTTTGATAATGTCTAGTCCTTCTTTGCATAGGTTAGGTTCCTCCTACCAGTTATCCTCCCAAAACTAGGCAAGATTCCCATTTCTGATCTCCCAAGCATTGTTCCAAATATGGGAACCCCTGATGTGTCCTGTCATTCGAATGTGGTCCCTTTATTGCCAGTCCATTGCATATTTATGTTTCCAGAGCTTAGCCCAGGGGTTTCTCATTTCCTTTAGCCATATCCACCAAAGTTTTTCTCCAATAACTTTGCTTAGGGTGTTCGGGTCATGGAGACCCAAGCCACCATGGGTTTTGGGTTTGCATAGCTTGTCCCAAGCTAATAGAGCCCATTTCTTTTTCTCTTCCCCTTTACCCCGAAGAAAATATCTTTGGATATTCCCGATTTGTTGTGAAACTCCCATTGGGATAGGAAGAGTTGAAAACATGAATATTGGAATGGTTTGTAGGAGTGCATTTGTAAGAACTAGCCTGCTTGCTAAATTCAAAGATTTGCTTGTCCAATTACTGACTTTGTCCTTCAGTTTATTAGTTACTGACTCCCAAACTTCTTTACTCAAAGGTTTTTCAGTGAGAGGTATTCCCAGATATTTGGAGGGAAGATGACCTCTTTGAAAGCCAAGAATTCTGGAGAGATTTCTTTGAATAGAAATATCAGTATTGAAAAAGAAAACTTTTGATTTTGTGAGGCTTACCTCTGTGCCAGCCGCCATCGCGAAATCATGCAGGATTTGTTTGAAAGCTTTGGCTTCCTTGACTGTGGGTGTGCCTTGCAACATAGTGTCATCCACAAATTGTTGATGAGTCAATGTGTCCCCACTCTGAGTAAGTTTGAGTCCTTAGATTCTTCCATCCACATTGGCTGAATTGATCGCTTCTCCCAATCCTTCCATCATGAGAATGAAGAGGAAGGGGGAGAGCAGATCACCTTGCCTGAGTCCTCTCGATGGCCTGAAGGTGCTGGATGGAGAGCCATTAAGAAGGATTGAACAACTGGCTGAGGTAACCAGGGCCATGACCCATCTTATCCAGTTGTGGTCAAAGCCATACGCTTTGAGAACTTCCTTGATGTATGACCAACTTAGCTTATCATAAGCTTTCACTATGTCAAGCTGTATTCTCATACCTGCTTGCTTATTAGTCTTGAGGGAATGAACCACTTCGTGAGCTTGAATGATATTATTGAGAATTTGTCTACCTTCCACATATCCAGTCTGCTCCTCTGACACGAGTGTTGGGAGAAGGGGTTTGAGTCTGTTAGCAATAACTTTGGAAATGATTTTATACACCACATTGCACAAAGCTATGGGTCTAAATCTGTCTAGTGTCATGGCTTTTTCCTGTTTAGGGATTAAGGCTATGAAGGAAGCATTAAGCGCTTTTAGAACTGTTCTTGATTTTCTTGAATCCTCCACCACATCAAGAATATCATGTTTGACTGTTTCCCAGCATGTTTTGAAGAAATCTACATTGAAACCATCCAGGCTTGGAGCCTTCCCATTGTGCATCTCTTTGATTACTTCTTTAACCTCTTCTTTCATCATTGGTCTGTTGAGATTATAATTATCTTCCCAGATTACCAGTTTTGGAATATGCTAAGTGAAGCTTTTAATAAATTGAGATCTGTCTGCAATGGTCTCTTCTGCTATGCTTTGAAAATGTTGTACCATAACAGATTCCATTTCCTTATGAGTATTTAGCTCTTTCCCTTGAGGATCTCTGAGTTTTGTGATTCGATTATGTGCCCTGTGTTCCATGGTATACTTGTGAAAGAACCTGGTATTTCTTTCCCCTTCTTTAATCCATTGCACTCTTGATTTCTGTCTCCAGAATATTTCCTCCTGCTGGCATCTGTTGTCCCATTCGCCTCTGATATCTTTATAAAATGACCTAATTTATTGCCTATAGCTTTTAAGAATTTAGGTAGCCAATAATCTAAAGGTAAGGAGTATAATCTAATCCATACCGGGACCGATGTGAATGTTTCTCGCTCTGGGACAAAGTTCATCACCCAAGGTCGCATGTAAAGGCGTGCGGCAACATAGAAGTAGGGTCCTCCTTCGAATACTCTGTCTTTGTCCTCTAGGTTAGTGAAAACCACTGTGAAAAAACCCTTGGACCTAAGATGTAGATTTATTTCTCCCTTCGGTTTCTAGTTGTTTCTTATCCATGTGTATAGTTCTTTCTCCGTGGGCCATATACCCATAAACTTACACATGACCGCGTAAGTCGCCATGTGATCTTTTTGCACCTGTAGTGTAAGATCATTTAAGACCACCTGGGGTTTAATGTTTGTATTGGGATTGCAGGGTCCTCTCGTAGATATGTTCTCAGTTCTCTGACTGCTGTCCCCTGATTTCGTTTCCCTCCTAACTTCCTCGGGGATCCCTTCCTTTTCAAGGGATTTGCTGCTTTCCGGCTTTTTAGTGCCAGTTGTCTTTGTCTCTGCCTTCATTTGTTTTTGGAAATTGTTTAGACTCACCTCCTTGCTTCTTTTTGAAACCACGTTACTGTAGGAGGGAGTGGAGCTCCCCCCTCTGTGCTCCTCCATAGTTACCAGCTCGCTCCTGTCGCTCCCTATTCAAAACCCTAGTTCTGACTACCCTGATCTCTCGAATTTAATTTCTTTATATTATATTAGTTACTAAATGCCAATTTGTTTTTATTATTATTAATTTTGTTCGGTAGTTAAGATAAATTTGACTTTGTCAAGTTAACATTGGTTTTTGAGCTTCACGTTTATGATAACCTATGGTATTGACACATTTGATCCCTCTCATTGCTTGGTATATCTAGAGTTAATATAGATCCAGGATAATTTTTTTCAAATTGATTTTAATTTATAAATATAATTCAAACATATTTTTATTTAATTATATTTATTTAAACTTTTCAAATTCAAATTATCAACATTGGAACTATATAATTTAAATATAATAACAAATTTTAAGACATTTTTAATAATAATTTGATCCATGCAGATTAAATAATTTATTTAAAAAAATAAATTACAGAGTTATCTTCGCCTGCTTTGAGAAGAATTACATTAAAACAAATCCACGTCG
Source organism: Pinus tabuliformis (assembly GCA_031772625.1). NCBI lineage: Eukaryota > Viridiplantae > Streptophyta > Pinopsida > Pinales > Pinaceae > Pinus > Pinus tabuliformis. The sequence continues at coordinate 1,098,358,354 of CM062817.1, forward strand.
AATCTACATGTTGCTAAAGAAAAGATTTGGTCAATGTCAACATTGAGAAAGAAACATTAATTTTACGCTAATATTTCTCTTATTTGTAGGATGTAGAGAGCGGCCCTGGATATAATTTATAAAAACAAAATAGCTGCAACATACCTTTCCAAGTGAAATTGTCATATTCTCTTCCTTGAAAGAGGGAAGTGTGGCCATTATTGGAGCGAGATGTAATAAAGAGTTTGTCTCCATTCAATTTTCAAATTAGTATAGTGATTCCTCTCCTCGAATGAAGGACGCTATTGTAGTGGCTACAACTACCCTCCAAAATTTTGCCTTAGCTTCGTTTTGGAGCCTCCCTACCAACCATACTCAACAGCATGTCTTGCACTGTCAAGTACACAAGCTTCAGTGGTTTTCTAGAAGATTGAAAACCTATGCATGATAGCTTGTTGCACCCCCCTCACAAGCTATTTCTTCGGACTTGGTCCAACTGCAGGCTGAGCAACTCCCTCAAGAAATTGCGCAATTATGGAGGGGAACTAGCCTTCCCTATAGAAATTGCGCAATACTGTCTGGTAGCTTGTTGGGCTCCAAAATTGTGTAATTCTGCCTATCAACCTTCACTGGAAAAACTGTGCAATCTGCCCTAGCAGGACTGCTTAGCCCAAAAATTGTGCAATCCTCCTGGGCAGCTAGCCCAACTCCCTCCCAAAAATGCGCAAATTTTCCCCTCAGTCAAGCAGGTTGTTGCATGTTCCATTGGGTTGACCGGTTCCACCCGGGACCGAGAAAAATTGACTTGCATGCATGGGATGATTTTTCCCGAAATAGCAAAAATCATCCCTAGATTTTAGGGAGCTATTTTTAGCAGCTGGAGGTTACATGCAAAGATTGTTTTAGAATCTTTCCTCTAAGTGTCGTTTTTTCCTAGATTTGTGGCATGCATGTCTGAGCCTCAAACTTATTTATTCGACGCTTTAGAGCTCAGTTATTCACATTGATCTTGTAGCTATGACATCCCACAACACATCCAGGAGTCTTCAATACATCCAACTCAAATATTCACGGGTAAGTCCTCTTAACTTGTCTTTTGTAGCATTTCTGTCGCTTTTTGTGTTTTGGCTTCTGTGGGTGTAGTTTACTTGATTTCTGTGAACGTTTTTTGTCGTTTGCATACATATTAGCTTGTACTAGCATCGTTTCAGTTTTCGTCAACATCTCATTACCGTCGCTTGCATGACACTACTTTGCACAAACGGTTGCCGATTCAACAACTCACTTCACACACATGCATGCTATTCCATTTTCTGAATCTCTCATTCACTGTTTGCATGCATGACCTTTCACTCCTGCTTACACTCAATATCGCCATGCATTCACATTCACAATTACTTTCAATTGCCTGTCGGCGGGTCTAGGCAGCCTTGGCTCGGACTCTGCCTCACCAAGACAACATTGCGCGATCCTGAGAGGGAAGGCTCTGCCTTCCTCTGAGAAAATGTACATTTCTACCCAGTGACTGTCCTCCAGTCTTGCATTGTGCAATTCTGAGAGGCAGAGACTGTTGGCCTAGAAAATTGCGCAATGCAGTCATTGGGCCTGCAACCCTTGAAAACAGAAATTGCGCATTGTGCAATTCCATAAGCCAACAGGCCAGCCTGAATTACGCATTGTGCAATTCCAGTAGCCAGCCAGCCTCCAGACAACCCAAACTGCCTTTTGCGCAGTTTTGGCAGCCAGTCTCCTAGCCTCCCAGGAAAAATTGCGCAATCCTTGCCAGTCAATCCCCAGGTATGTTGCATGTCATTCCTCAAGTTTTATTTGGTTTTAGCTGACATATTTCTTTCCATGCATGTCACTATGTCTCCATATATTGCAGGGGTTGGTCTGCCTCTCAGCAGTTCAGGATTAATGGCCTCCAAGAGAGCAAGATCAAAGGACACTTACGGAAGTGCAACAGGAGCAGCAGTTGAACGAGTGTCTACAAGTTTGTCGATCTATGAAGACACCAAGCTGATTGTAGACAAAGACATCAATTTGAAATGGCAAGAGGTCAATGATGCATTTGCAGGCACATTTGGGGAATACCTCGAAGACTGCCATGTCTATGTGAACATTCACAAGTCCGACTTGTACCGGATTGCATGCAGGTACCCCGTGCTCCCATGCGCAGACATGATACATTAGATTGTCTCGCACATTGATCCCGAGATGATGGCATTGAGCAGTTTTAGTGGGACAGATATTGCTACCTTCAGGGAACAAGATTATGAACAGATGTATCATATGTCGAAGCCTGTGATCACCATGGTGACACCCTTCAACATACCCAACAACAATGCCAACTCCAGAGATATCTTGAAGAACTAGGTGAAGGAGCCGACCAAATTCAGGATGACACCCAACCTAGTCTACAAGATGAAGATATTGTGGAAGGCGTATTAATACTTGGTCATATTTGCATGTCGCTTGTATGGCCAAGTGAGCACGGAAACCTTCCCACAAAGTTGGTTGATCACGTTGGACCAGTTGGCTAGAGAAGGCAAAGCATACAACTGGTTCGACATGTTGGCTCACCAGTTGAAGGAACAAGTAACAAGAGCTCGACAACCACCCAAAGGTATGCAAGTAGAAATCTACATGTACGCTTACATCTTGGATGAAATTTGTGCCCGTCAGGAGTTCCCGGGTTTGAAGTGGGCATGGACATGAGCGAAGACCTCTGTGAACACTTATTGTAAGATGTTGTCCGAATGTAGTTTCAGAAGAGTTATCACACAACTATCCAATCATTTTGTCACCCTGGTGTACAAGTTGATATTTGAACAGGATCCACCTTGCATGACGAAGGCAACAATAGAAGCACTGATTGATATAGAATATTGGTATGCGTCACCGTCTAGCACCTTCATACGGGTGTACAACGCAGAGAAGCCTCCGCATGTTCTACTGAAGTTTTCCTTGGACAAACTTGTCATGCAGGAAGTATCATATCACATCGGCAGGATTGTTAGCCATGCTACACCAGAAGAAGAAGGCACCTTCGCTCGCTCTTCCGTTATGTATAAGGTTATATGAGATACATACTTTCAAGCATGTGGATGTCAAAGCAGAGGAGATGAAGAAATATCCATTCGACGCCCGAAGTTACAATCCGTATGACCCACATTGTCTTGTGAAAGACCACTACAAGAGAGTACAATTTACTGGGATCCACGGGGCATGTCATTAGGCGGAGGAAGACCCATGGAGATAGTTTCATAGTTTCTGTAGACCCAATGATCGGTCAACCTTGCTGTGGAATGGTTAATGAAGCAACATGAAGAAACATCCCGGAGAGTAGCAACAACAAAGGTAAACATACCAGTGCGTGACAAGGGAAAGAGGAAGATTGTCGACAACACGGAGGAGGAACAAAGATGCAAGTTCTGATCAGACCCACTTGTGTAGAAAGCAACTTTGGAAATAGAGGCAAAGACGCAACAACGTGACAAGAGGAACATGCAAAGGCAAAGAGAAAAATGGAGAATGGAGGAAACAGAGAAGGAGTTGCATGAGTTGAAGGAGTAACTCCAGAAGGAACAGGAGCTGCGCATACAGGAGAAGGAAGCGCAATAGGAACAAGTACAGTAGGGGGCGCAACATGTACAAACAGATGAAACTGCGCTCGTACAAGTAGTTGACTCATCTGAACAGCTAGCATCAGGCTGACAGGGTGAACAATCGTAGGAGCAAGACTTCGCTCAGGATATAGAGCAAGCACTTGAACAGATGGATATGAACATGGAGCAACATGAGTTAGAGAAAGATGTCGACCTCATGCCTCATCACCAAGAGGTCGACCCACCAGCTTCACTGCATCTTGAAGATAAGCAAGTCCCAAGTGACCAAGGAGACACTGAAATCCTTGGAGATCAGCCGGAAGGAGAGATGCACAACATCTTATTCGACGAGTCCCAACATAGAGTTGTGCAATCTTGCAGAGTGTCGACTCCAGATGATCACACATCTCCTACGCAATTTGAGGAATGAGTGATCATGTCTGACGTGCGCAAACATCCAACAACATTGGCCGATGCTACCAGAGCATATGCCGAAGCCACTAGCTCGAGTGTTCACTTCTTGATAGCTGAGAACGAGTGAATGACTAAGGAGCTACAGACGGCTAAGAAGGGAGGAGAATTGGTTACAACATCCACCCGAGCAGAGTTGAAGAAGGCAATACTAGATGAAGTATTGTCCCTTGACACAATCATGCGGGCATTGTATTCCAAGTTTGGTACCATGCATAAGGCAGTTGTCCATCTCAATGGTTGGCAACAGTGATGTGCTAGGAGAGCACGTATCTTTTCGAATGTGCATGCTGCTGTTGATTACATGCAAACATGGACAATGAGATACAAGGGATCCATGCTACACTTGCCTAAGATGATAAAGCCCAGAGTGGTCGAGCTAAAGTCATGAATCCAGAGTCAGATCCAAAACTATGAAGATCTCCCACATCTCATCACTAGCCTACAGGCTTCCCATGCATGGGTATTCAGGAGTATGTATGTTTTTGTGCACGCACATGCGATCCCATTTGTTGGGACACTCACCCAGGCAAAGATAAAGGCATAGGTCCGACTGGAGCTTGACTCGTACTTTGATGAGTTGATGCACATAGCCACTAACCCAGACTTGGTGATTAATGCAGACACCATGCACAAGTATGTTGTTGGTCCGGCCGCACTCAAGAAAATGATGTGCATGCTATTAGATGAGTTGGATAGAGGAGCCTGAGCAGTGTACCCAGATGCTATGGAGGCAAGAGTTTGTTGCCAAAAAGATGTCACCTTAGAGTACACGAATACCATTGCATACTACCGAGATTGGCATCAGTTCGCTACCGTTGACCACCATGAGGATGTCGAAGAGCTGGTCTTTCAACAGTTGTCCAAGTCATAGTGATGTCTTGCATGGCTTGCTCAAGCTTATTTTGTCTCACATGGGTACATATGCAGATTGTATGTAATGTCCTGTCAAGTGTAAGTTCAAGTCGATAGTTGGATGTAACAATCATAGGGTAGATGAAGAGTCATGAGGGTAGATGAAATTTCACAAAGGGGAATGTTAAGGGCCACCCCACCCTTTGCTATATATAGTCCCTCATAACTCATTGTAGAGGCTTTTGGTCAGCCAAGCTTCCAATAGGAGTATCTTAGAGAAAGCTTGGACAGTAATCTAACGAGCCTTGGTTTCTCCATTGTGCAAAGCTAGTGTATCTGTTTGGAGGAGCAGGCGATTGTCGCTGTAATGTTCCACTATCGGGGCTAGCAGGTGGACATGGATGTATTGTATGAATGGAACTTACACTTCTTAATATATAGAGCCAACACGTTTCATGCATATGTCGTATTGTATTCCAGCTATCTTGTTTACTCTAAATGATATATGTATTTGTTTGCTTACGCATGCATGTATGGACTATTCTGTATAAGTATGTATGAATCTTACTGAAATGTGTTGATTGGTTTAAACATCACTTTGGATTTCTTGCTAACTTGCTTTCCAGCTGGTGATGCATCTTCGCTTGTGTGTTCCCTTCCAAGCCACGTACTATTACAGGTTTCCAAGGGGCGCACTCACCCTACTTTCCGCGTGTTAGAACCATTCATGCACCTTCCTTGACTCGCTGTAGTTGTCACACCCTTGCTACCAATAGGGTCATCTTACTTGCCTCTGTGCAAAACCGCGGTCAAGGCGATACCGTATGACCCACTGCTGGGATTCCTACACCAAACGTTCTGAGGTCTAATTGGGACTTATTACCGAGGAGATCCCCTGACATGTTGGCGAGTCCAACACCGTCAACAAAAGCACATTACTTTACGACATAATAGGAGATTTGTTTATTTATTTATTTCTAATTCCAATTCCTAATGTCAAAGGCCAATTAGTATAAAATATACTAGAGAATTTAGCTTTAATAACTTGGTATCTAGCATAGATGTCACATTAATACTCCCACCTTAGAGAATAATTGTTTTTATGTTCATGTTGCAGAGATTTTCATGGGAAATCAACGTTTGAACATTGCTTGTTATTTTTAGAAATTTTGTGATTTCAAGATTGTTGAAATTGTGATAGGGAATGTTCTAAGTTTTATTTTTAGTTGTAATTTATGACGATCAAAATTGTAATTGCATCTCATAGAATTTCCAGAGAAAAATTTGTACCTAAAGGTGTGATATGAAAAGGCCAAATGAACATGCATTATCACACAAAAATCCTTCACATATTTGTGGTCTAAAGAAGGGAAAATGAATGCCTTATCGCATGCAAATCCTTCGCAAATTTGTGGTCAAGAAAGAGGCAAACTTTGTTGTGGTCGAAATAGAGGCAAGATATTTATTTCTCTGAAAATCATTCCAACTTCGACAAAGCTACCGGAAACTGCCAAGAATTGGAGCTACGACATTAAAAGGGAAACCAATCAAGTCCTTCAGGGCTTACCTCGATTGCTTCAGGTTTAAGTCTATCTTAAATGTCATAAATGTTCAGCTTGAAACTTTTCTTTAGTGTTAGTATTGGTATGATAGGTATGACAACAATGGTACATTGCATTAATAAAAATAAATCATTGCAAAATAAAATGATAGCCAATAAAAATAAGAAAAACAAAATAAAATATTTTTAAAAGTAAATATTTTTATTTTATAATATTAACTTTAGGTAATGTTCTTTAACTTTAGGTCAAATAGAAAACTAATGGGTAGTGAAAGGACTTACCCAGTGCATAATACCTGCATGCAGCAGGATAATAAGAGCTATCTCTTCAGATTTTCTAAATGCTAGTAGACATGCCTATAATATGCTTGACGTACTATGATTTTCTTGACAAGTTAATCATTGACATGTTTTTTTATGGTGAAGGTATTCATAGAAGCATCGTGTCTTATCAAAAGTAAAATTTCATTAACTTACCGTATGTTTTGAAAAGAGTTTTTTACGAATTTAAAATGTTTAAATTATTTTCAAGCAAATATTCAACAATATCAAGATCAAGATAAATAAACAATCATATTAATATTTAACATTTACAACTTCAAACATATTATGTTTTTTCACTTTTAAAGGTGAGTATGTAAATATCTATTTTCTATTTTATGTTGTACACCTTTACCTAATCTCCAAGGCAATTGGTAATGCCATCTAAAAAAATAACTCACAATCAATTAACATATTATGTTTTTTCTTTCACTTTTAAAGGTGAGTATGTAAATATCTATTTTCTATTTTATGTTGTACACCTTTACCTAATCTCCAAGGCAATTGGTAATGCCATCTAAAAAAATAACTCACAATCAATTAACATATTATGTTTTTTCACTTTTAAAGGTGAGTATGTAAATATCTATTTTCTATTTTATGTTGTACACCTTTACCTAATCTCCAAGGCAATTGGTAATGTCATGTAGTTTATGTTTCTATTTTTTCTTTTTGAAAATAAATCAATTAAAAAACTAAACAATTAACATGCAGTTTATGTTTCTAATCAGAGCTTAACCCAAAGGACGTCGAAAAGAATTGACCCTGTGACCTTCCAATAGAATGGTGCTTTTAACAATATGATCTCAACCAATTAAGCTAACACTCAAAGTTTGTTTCTACTCATTTGTTTTTTTTTAACATAAAAAGTAAGAATTTTGTATTAAAAAATCTAGATTAGAGACTAGAACCCTTACATGGCTTTTCCAAAACAAAATTTGTGCAGACCAAAGAGTATTCAAGAAGTTTTTAGACTCTGAAATTGTTATTCCGTATTATCCTAAATATGTTGACACTATATATCCTACAAAAACTTCCCAAAATATAACAAAATTTACATTGTATCATGGAAAAATATAAACGTGGAACTTGACAGAGAAAATGAGAGCATCAAAGCTAACCTTGGTTGTTCACATTAGTGCCATCACCCCTGAGTCAACGAGCTCTATTCCCTATAGCGAAAATAATGGTGCCTCCCTCATCCACAGTCTTTGATGAATTATTAGTCCTAGTAATCTCCAAGGCTGCTAATTGTTTTCCTACAATACGAATTTCCTCCCTGAGATCTTCGGCCGACTACTCCATATCAACTTTATGATGAAGAAGTGTGACTTACAAAAATATTTGGAATGAAATATGCTGCCTCTCGACCATATCCTCAAGTTTCGAAATGGAGACACGCAAAGCAATAAAAGCATCCAACAATTTATATAACACCAGATTGGTGCCATTGTTATCAGGAGGTACATGAGAATTGGTCGTTACTGAACCAAAGTTAAACACCCAATTACACCACTATTAAGGAAAGTGTCTGCAACAAAACCACCCTGAACCGGGAACTTATTTGCGTTGTGAGGATGCCAGATAATCATTATATAAGCGAGGTCCCGAACGAGCATCCCCTGAAGATTTGTCTCCTTTACCCAGAGATTGGTTGGAAAGAGGAATGACATGAATGTGATGGCATCGGCTAGCTTCCCTAAATTCATTTTTCCAATCGAAGCTCTTTACATTACAGCTGAGGAGAACTAGACCAGGTCCCACTAGTGAGAGCATAAATGGAAAAAGACATCACTTTCACGAAGTGATCAAAGAGGCCAACTACTTGATGTCTGAATTAATAAGTAAATCCAAGGAGTAAATTGGCTAGAAATATGAAAATAGCCAATAATAGGTTCTTGATTTTACAACCACCTTACAAAACAGAGATCTGAGAACATGCCATGTACCCAACACTGTAATGTGAATGAACTTCATCGTTTCTACTCCTATGAAGGAAGTAGATCCAAAATTCGTGCCTATATATATGAGGAGCAGAGGAGCCCCTAACCACCCTTTCAATACTTGTGACATTCATAAGCACTATGGAATTGGAAATAAATATACTATATTATCGATTCCTCTAACCACCCTTTCAATACTTGTGACATTCATAAGCACTATGGAATTGGAAATAAATATACTATATTATCCATTTCGAGTCTACCTTTCTCCATGGTAGAGCCTTTTTTGGCAAGCTCGCCTGCTCTAGTATTCAAATGTCCAAGAATATGATAAAATTCTAATTTTTCAAATTGGGAAGCAAAATTAAGCACTCTTAGATTCATGGGAAAAGAATAAGAGCTCATTAGATTCTTGGCCTTTGTCATTTGTCAGATGATGATCACTGAGTATCCAAAAACCAAAAGTCTTTGAATTTTATTTTCTATGGCTACCTCCAGTCCTTTCCATAGTGCCAAGAGTTCTGACATATTATTTGTTGTAGATACTAAACCCAAAGAAAATTTAGTTACTATTTTTCCATTGAGGCTTATGAGAACCCCTCACTCCTACCTCCCCCCTTGTTTCTACTCATTTGTTACATGAAACATTCACCTTAATTTTTATAAAGATAAATGAATTTTCCATGTCAAATAAAGCATACTAATATTATACAATTTACTTGTGAATTGTTCTCTTAATTGAAATTTTAAGTTATGGGTATTATTTGCAATGGTTAATCATATTATTAAACTATGTAAATTATTTATTTTTTCATATATTTTATATTAAAATGTGCCCCTGGATCCTCCAAGGAAGGACTAACATGTGTTTCAAAAGGACAAAATTGAATACCAACTGCTATAAAAGGCCCAAATACATAAACATTACAAAATTGGTTGAGTAAAAAGACACATTTATAATATGAGATCATTAGAAAAAAGGAGAGAAAACTTCGTTTAGAGGCATCTTGAGATCAATCTGTAATTTTCATGCGGGTTGACTAGAAGTTGTGTTCGTGGGATACTGGTTTTCATTTACCTCAAGTCATTCAATTACCGATGCAATGCATCAATTCCACCAGCTTGGCGAATTATTTTATCTTTAAGGGACCAAATCTCATCCATAATAGAGATGCATGTTCTCATCTATTGATGAATTTTCCAATTAATTTCCATCTTTTCTAGCTGCAGGGATTTGATTTATTATAAGCACATTTTATGTTCACTGTTTCCCCCCGCTACAAGTAAATTTCCTTTCCCAGTCGACATTGATAAGTTACAGGAGAAAAGGAACCAAATGACAGGGTGTAAAGGAGTCAGGTGTCCAATTGAAAAATTGTGGAGAGAAGCTAAGGGGACAACGAAAGTCCCAAGACAAGCAACAACACCACATGATCTAGAATGAAGTGGCCATTTCCCATAGGGAGGAGAAGGGGGGGTGGTGGTGCAAATTATCATAGGGTGTAGGCAACACTGGCCACAATGGTAAAGAAACAAATGAGGGTTCCAATTAAAGAATTTGCACTTCTAAGAACCATTGTAAGCAAGAGTAATAATGAATTCCACGCAAAGGAGGAAGGGGTACTTGATTTCAAAAGGATCTCACAGAGAAAAGATGGTTTGCACATATAAGCATCCACATGGACAAACCAAGCAATGAATTGGTATACCACGAGTCAAGCTAATAGGAATTAGGTCCATGAACATATATGGAAACCTAAGGATCCCCATAAATAGTTGTGATGTTCAATTATCCACCACCAACAATATATAAACTCCACCTTATACCAACATTTTGTATGACGTATCATTTATCATGGATAAATTATTAGAAACTCCAATTAACACAAATAATTTCTATGAAAACAACCCATCTCAAATAAGTAGGCGCAAGGAACCTTTCCGAACTATTAAACCACAACTCCCATGGATTAGACAATGGAGAACTATAGAGGAAGCAAGCATGATCCATGGATTTAATCCTGAAACCAGAGATCCCACATGCCGCACAAATCCTGTCATCATTAATTTTCATAATAACCCACAACCTTGATTCCATCAATGCTCTAGGTGTGAGATCTGTTCAAGGCTAGCTATGCCACCCAAACTCAGATCTTAGCACATGTAAGGGTATTATGTAGAAATCCTATGCATGAGCTACGTTTCCTCCATAAGCCACAACGCAAAGTTTAATATGCCACCTTTTAGGATCAATAATTCTAATGTTTCATTCAATGTATGGGGGGGGTCTTAGTATAGGGTTCTTATAATGTTCATTAAAACTAAAGGGGTATGGGGTAATATCATGGAATATTTCTCGATCCAGATGAATCATTTTTTTCAGTTTGGCCTATTTTACAAGGCATGCCATATTAGCTTGTTTATCAACTTCCTCGTTTTGTGATTTAAGGATGTGAAAAAAGGACTTAAAGTGGAAGTGATCCAGAGCACCATAAATTATTTGAAGGAGTTTGAGGTAGTTTTCTTTAGGCAATGAGCCTTTATTTAAATGTTGAATCATGAGAAGACTGTCCCCTAAGATTTCTATCTTAGATATTGCCATATATTTGGCCAAGATTAGCCAAAATAAAAGGCCATACATTTCAACTTGGTTATTGGTTCTCCTTCCAAGCCCCCAGGAGTACTTAATAGATAGTTTTCCTTCAGGATTGTAGATAACCCTTCCCCATCCTACCATCCCTAATATAATAATAATTTTTTTTTTCAAAGAAGTGGTTAGAGAGTTTTCTATTAAAAGAGGCAAAATATGGAGTATGGGTCAGAACCCTTACATACTTCATCCAACTATTAGAAACTAGGACAATACTGAGAGGGGGGGGGTGAATTAGAATTGTAGGAATTTTAAAACTTCCTTTACTTGCAATGATACTCAAACACTAATAAAATTTCCAGCAATTAATTTATATGAGAATGGTAAGAAATAACATATGTATCACAATGGGAACACACAAATTCTTCAAATATTTCTTTCAATTTATTCCCAAGGCAAGCTACAACTTACTACTACAAAGTTCTCTGGCTACAACTAGTAGGAAGCAACTACTCCCTGATTTATCGGCTAAAACTGAAAGGAGCTACAACCCCTAGTTTTATAAGCTAATATTGAAAGGAGCTTCAACCCCTAATTATTTACAAACAACTACTAGTAGGAGGTACAACCCTGGACTTGCAAGCTACAACTTGCATGACCTCAACGATTCATATTTCATACAGTTTTCATACGCAAATCTTGAAGCCATTCCTTTTTGCAAAAAAAAATCATTTTGTCTCTCAAACACTCACCAAAACCACCAAAACACCTTCAACAATCTCTCATTACTAAACAATTCACCTTCATCCTCAAATATACACCTTTGTTCTTACTTCTCTAACTCCATAGCTCTAAAAATTTGACTTTGCTTATATAGAATTTTGGAGTAGTATTTGAAGACTCAGCTCTTTACTTGCATGGATATGATATTTTTGCCTTTTTCCTACTTCAAATATGTCTTCCGAACTTGTTATCCAAGTCTTCAAATACTACTCTGTTGATTCTTTGAGAAAAATTGAGTTAGACTGTTGTTTTCTTCAATTATGTTGAGTTGCAGGATTTAGTAGGGCTTTTTGTATTTTTAGCAAATCTCCAAACTTTTCTTATTTGCCAAATCTGCCTCCAATTCTGTCCATGTTGCCATTAAATCTACCAACTTGTTCATGCACTGTTATATTTGGTATAAACTCCAAATTCAAAATTTTCCAACTTGTCCATCTAGATAAGGTAGATAATGCCAAAAATAATTGTTGACTCAACCACCATAAAACAGCTTCCGCTAGCTGCTTTACACCTTAATCCTCAAGGGATTATTTTATATTGTAAAATTTTCACGCCTTTGGTAACAATACACACCGAAAACCGCCATTAAACCAAGTCCTAGAGAGTCTTCTATTATTTTACAGGAACGTCAATTGTCGACCATCTTTCTGTCCCTTAGGTCCGTCACCCTAGATGATATCCTTTTTGTGCCTTTATTTTTCCTCTAGGGCAGAGCCTTCTGGGATTTTATTTCTTTCGGGTGTTTCTTCCTTCTTCCAAGCTTTCCTTCTGGTATCCTACCAAAATTTTCTTATGTGTTATTTCATTCAAGTCACCCGAGATTTTTTCTTCCGGGAAAATTCTTTTTACTTATGCGACTACATCGGTTCTCGGCTCACCGAATCCTTTCTTTCCAAATTAAAAAGTAGCGTAAACCACTCTATTTCCGCTGGGGAAGTATCCTCCGGTTTATGTCACACTAGCATCACAAACACTATGTGGCACCATCTGATTGGTGACACATGTCACTCAAGTTTGGACCACTAGGGTACCCAAAAGCACTGAATCTATATACCATGTGTCCTCCATTCCGCATTTCCACATCATGTTGATTTCATCATCCACTTATGCATCCATGAGCCAATCGCCTTGCACCATCTCTCTTTTGGTGAGGAGAGAGAAAAAGGGTATTGGGACTTAGTTTTTTGACAGTTTCATTTGTTAATTTTTTTAACAAAACCACCAAGTTAAAGCCCTTTTAACCTCTATTTTCCAACTCCTCAGCTCTTAGCTCCCTGTATATAGCTCCTGTGTACCTACTATTTCAACCTGGGTAGTTTCTTCCGGTACCTGACTCCCTAGACTCCCGAATCGCTGACTTAAAACTTTGTGCACTGCTTTTGTTTCTTTCATGGTTTGAACTTCCAATCTATTCAACTAAAACTCTCCTGCTCTTGGCAAGTGCGCCAAACTCTAATTACTCCAACGGGTATTCGCCAACTTTAGCTCTACAATATTTGACTTTGGGGATCCCTGCTTTGACTCTAACTTTCAATCTAGGAGGCCATTTCTAAACTTCCATATACCAATGGAAAGCTCTTTCGGAGATCTATGCATTTGAGTGGGTAACAACTGTTTTTGAAAAGAACTTATGTGCTAGATTCTAAAAATTCTCTACATCATCACCAACTATGCCTTTTCCATTCTTTGAGTTGTTCTTCATTTTACTTGCTAATGTTGCCTTCATCCTAATCACCTTTTCCATCAATGAAAACACATTTCTAACACTAGATCCATTAAAACTATAGATTTTGAGGTCCTGTACACATGCATTTTGAGCTTATGAAATATTTCCCTATAATTCCTAAAATATGTCTACTAAATATCATGACAAAAGAACCTGAAAACAAACTATGTAACACCCTCCTCCCACACTTACCCAGGTTCATGGTTCATTAGGGTAAATATATGACGAAGAGTTACCATGATATGAATCAACCTCCTAGATACAATTGCGGAAGTGGAATTGATAGACTAAAACCTTACTAACCTTCTTGAGGAGCTACAAGACCCCTGGAAGCACAACAATCACTCCAGATTCCCATACACTAAGTTAACTTGCTTTTTCACTGACCTTGACTCCCATCCACTTGTACAACAAGGAAATCCAATGAATGTAAGCCTCCAGTCGCATGGATAACCCTGCCTCCCAATGACTGCAATCTAATTTACCTAGTTATATGCATTCGACCCCGAGATATGAGCCACTTTTTCAGGGAAATGATCTAGACCTCTTCCAAGAATTTGAAAATCCATTGATGCAAAACTTAGATAATAAATTGACCTAATAAGGCCTCACCAAGACATGAATTCCATCAAACACATGGTGAACATGTAGTCTATGGGTCATAATTACATATCTGAACATAGGAGTCTCATACTTATCTAGGAATCGTCAAGAAGGTCTGATGCCCTCTCACAATAGATGCATTATAATATATTAGGTCATTCATTCATTAACAATTCATTTACCAATCAAAACATGATGATATCCATAACTAATGTCTATCATAAAACCATGCTTATAACCAACATACAACCATAATAATAACAATGATAAAATAGCCATCAAAGCTACATAATAATAAACATAAATACTCATGATTTATAAGAGGAAAATAGAGCTCTTATTAACATATGCAAAACCAACCAAGTCAGGGACTTCCATGTACCACCCGACCATATATTAGGTTGAACCAAATCTCTCTTTCAAGCAATCATCCCCGCGACATATTCCAAGCATGAATGTGTGATCTCATGGAATAAACCAACCAAAACCAAACCATGGCTTCCAAAGACCAAACCACCTCAACACTCAACAAGTGAATCCACCTCATGGTTTGACATCACTAACCATATCTAGATTTGATCTCTACCCAAGTTCTCCAGGGCTCCAAAGCGTTTGTTCCAACCTGACTCCAAGAATAGTAACTCAACCTGCAACTGCTGCAGGGCTCCATAGAATTTGTACAACCAAGGCTCTAGGACTAGTAACTCAACCCACCAAGGGCTCCAGATGATTTGTCAAACCAAGATTTCCAGGACTAGTAACTCAACCCAAGTTGTTCCAAGGCTTTTAGAATGTTTGTCCAACTAAGGCTCTAGGAACTAATAAATCAACCCACATCCATAAGGAATATGAGTAATAATAAAAAAAAGTCAAGTGGGAAACCCACAACACCATGGCTATCCAGGAAGTGACAAGGCTAGGCAAACCATTGTCAATCTAGGAAATGAAAAGGCTAGGAAAACCACTGTCAAGCCCGACAATCCTCCATGCCAATGAAATATCGTAACCAAGAAACCACATGCCTATGCCATGCATGCCAAAACTAGTAAGGAAATCATACATGCAACTCGGCACCTACAAAGAAATACAACTGTAGCCGCTAATCCTGTTGTCCCTTTGCACTTTCCTACTTTTCCTTTGCCTTCTTTCTTCAAATCCAAGCATGGAAAATTTTAGGGGCTAATGTTCGCCCAGTGGGCTAATTTTCCATGATTTTTCCACAAAAAAGATTCGCCAATTTCCAATTTTATAAAAGACGATTCGCCCAAATTTTAGAATACAAAATTATTTTACCTTAAAAATCGCCAACATTATATAGAGGTTATATATAAAACCATTATAAATTTGAATAATTTTACATTTATATCAATAAACATTTTATAGTTTGCATATTAGGGATTAGTGAGATTCGCCAATGTTTCTAAACTTCAAGAAAAATTTCTATCCTTAAAATTTTCCTTGAATCCAAGGTGTGCTAAAATCCTCCAAAAGTGCTCCAAGAAACTCTAAGTGTTCAAGAGTATGAGAGAGAGAGAGAGAATAACATGAGAGTGCCAAAGAATGAACTGATAAAAGCCGTGAACTAATCCTTGAAATCCTTTTTATCATTGAGGCCTCTATTTTCTTCATTTTCCTTCATTTTTCCTCACATGAAATTCAATGGTTTTTCACCTTTTCTCCTTATTTCCATTATTTTCATAAATAAAATGCCAATTAATGCCACTTTTCCTTTTCCATTGCCTCTGCCAATTTCCATAGCCATTTATTATGTACTAGTGATCCCCATCAATATGTTTTTGTCCAACATTCAGCTTGGAATATGTGCCCCATGACCTTGGTTATTATTTTGCCTTTTATTAACTTTATTACATATTTTTAACTAAGGTTTTTACAATTTGCATTGCATTGTAGATAGAATTTAATAACATGATTCATGACATCAAAACAGGTTAACCTAGGTGGCCAGTGGCTTGGGTTGAACCTCCTCTCTTCTTCAATGCTTCATCCTCTATCTCGGCTTCCTCTGGAGAAAACTACAACTGGAAATGTACAATTCCTCAATCTTTTCTAGCTTGCAGTAGATTGCTGCTAGTTCCATCCTTAACTCGTGTTGAAGTTGATCAAATTTAGCCTGCATGAGCTCAAGTTTCGAGTTGAAAATTAACTGCAAAGAATTACATGCCTTCTCCCTTGCCTCCTGCCTCGATTTATACCGAATTTCATGCTCTCCACCACACAAAGAACCTATCCAAAATTGAATTAATATCCATAGAGTCATGATCACATGAAGAAGAGCCCCCAGTGTCCTCTGTATATATATCCAGGGGAGACACCAACTTATAGAGAAATAATTAGATATGGCCATAACAAACCATGTGAGCTTTGATAACCTATGCCTCTGCCATTGAATGTAGACTCGGGAAATACAGAGTGAAACCACTTGAAGATCCTCGCTGGAAAAACCAATAGTTACGACAACAATATGGATGAGACTCTAACTTAGTGCAAATTAATTGTTTGTCTAGGTTTTCTAATTAACCTCTACCGAACATAGGACTTAAAATGTGCCATGCTTAGCCGGAGGGAGAGGACCGTCCAAGTGTTGATGGTGAAATGACAGGGGTACACTTAACGAGATAATCAATGTTGCATTTTCGAGGACCTTAAGTGGTGTCTTATCCCATGCTTCAAAATAAATTTGACATTCCTCCTTATTGATTGTTCGTCAATTAAAATTATTGATCTTGTTATACAAATTTGAATTCTCATTGAAAAGGATAATTTATTGTTTGATTGTGATTTATTTCTAATATTCCTTGTGGAATCCTTGATCCTTGATTTGCTAATATATATGCTTAGGAATTTACATTCCTTGATACATGCACGAGTTCAACTTTAACAAAGTGTTTGAGTTGAAGAAGGATCCTTGCCTCTATTGAAGAGGAGGACTCTTTAGAGAGACAAATTCTTCCCAAACTTTCCAGATGATGATCATTGTGTCACCAAAAATCATGATTACCTAAATTTGTTGTTCAATTTCTACATTTAATCCTTGTCATAAAGAAAGACACTCAACTTGGTTATTAATTGTCGTTCTGAATCCCTAAGAAAATTGTATCTCTATTTGTTCATTGGGGCCATGAATCACCCCTCTCGCTCTTGCCACCCCTAATATATATATATATATATATATATATATATATATATATATATATATATATATATATATATATATATATATATCTTAAAGATACAACTATAATTTTTCTATTAAAACTATCTGTTTGAAAGGCCATAACCTTTTATAGTTTAAACAATAGCTTCTTCCACAAACTTCAAAACAACACACAAAGAACTGCTTCCTATATTTTCCTGGATACATACTTTAAAACAACACTGTAATCTCTTATAGAACCTCCAAAAAAATCCTAATATTGTGATATATTTACTTAACATATGTAGATTGTAAAGAAAACCCAACCTCAGGACTAGGCCTGAGCATCCCCAACTGGGACTGACATTCTCTCAAACACTTGGAATCAGTGCAACCTATAGGTTTATGATACAAGACATAACATAAATGATTGAAAGAACTTATGAAACATAACCAGAAAGATCACCTCCTTCTCCACTGAGCTATTATATCATCAATTAGGTCTTGCATCCATTCATTTAACAATTACAAGGAGATACATGAAATAACCATGACATGAACTAGTAATTTAACCATGCTTATAACCAGCATAAAACCATATAAATATCAAAGATATGAAAACCATTAAATCCACATATAAACCAGTTCAAAAGTAAGAGAACTTAGCTTTTATTAATCATAGGCAAATCTGACTAGGTTCGGAACTTCCACGTACCACCCAACAATAGACATGGCTGAACCAAATCTTTCTTTCAGCCAGTCACCCCCGTGCCATATTCCAAGCATGAATGTGGGATCTCATAGAATAACCAATCCAAGAACAACCAAGGGAATCCAAAGGTTATACCAACTCCACCCTCACCAAACTGTGATCACACCAAAACCAGAGCTCCGATCAAAACCAAACTGAACCTGGAATACCATCCCGAATCCATCACTATCCTTGAGGAATTTTTTGTCTCCTTGTCTCTCAGGCTTTACTGCAATCCAATCTTGGATCACTAGGTCCTAAATCGAGACTAGTCTCGAAGGATTTATCGCAATCCAGACCTGGATCACTAGGCCCTAAACCGAGACTTATCCCTTAGTATTTACCGTGTATCCTGCCAAAACTGGTCAAGGGATTCCTAGGCCTTCGAGAATGAAACTTGAGACCACCTTTGCCTCGGATTCTAAAATCCATTTGGAAAACCAAAGCTCAAAATTGAGATAAACATCCAACATACCATGGCATCTCGAAAAAGGAAAGGCTAGGCTGAAAACCACTATCATAACCCGAGAAAACCATGCCACCGACAACAAGAGAACCATACACCAACATGCAAACCCATGTATGTCCAAAATAGCTAGGAAATCACACATTCAAAAGGTTACCTGCAAGTATTCTTGTTGAATCTACTTGATCCTGCTCTTTCTTCCTTGATCCTTGCTTTCCTTCCTTTCCTTTTTCTTGCTTTTCCTTCCTTGATCCAAAGCTAGAGTGCTCCAAGAAAACTCTAAGTGGCCAAGAGAGAGAGAGAGAGAGAGAGAGAGAGAGAGAGAGAATAATGAGAGAGCTCCAAAATTGAATTGACAAAAGGTTAGCAAAAACTTGCCCACTTATCCTAAGAAGCCTTTTTATGAATGAGGCCTCTAATTTCTTCATTTTCCATTATTTTCCTTAAATGTCCTCCTCACATGCAATGTGTGACCTTTCACCTTAATTTTCTCCTAATTTCCTTTATTTTCATAAATAAATGTGCCAAAAATGCCTTTTTACCTTTTAATGCCTTTGCCTTAGCCTTTGCCAATTTTCCTTAGCCAAAACACACATCCAGTGATGCCCACTGGGATATCTTTTCCTAACATTCGGCTTGGAATAAGTATCCCTTAACCGTGGTCTTATTTTTCCTTTATTAACTTTTATTACATGAACTTTTCATCAGGGCTGTTACAAAACCCTCCCCCTCGGGGAACACCGTCCTCTATGTTAAACCACACCATGACCTTAGTAAAACCGCTGAAAAGCAAACATACTACCCATGGATCTTTATAACTTAGCTCATTGCAGTATTTACAATGAAAGACCTGCTCAAAATCAAAGCATCATGACAACATGACAATATAACAACCATAATAACATGACATCCATACCGCTTATTGGATCTTTATAACTTATCTCATGGCGGTATTTACATATATATATATATATATATATATATATATATATATATATATATATATATATATATATATACCAAAACATCAGCAAAACATATGCCAAACATATACCAACATCAAATCGAAACTGCTTTGCCTCAACCAGAAAACAATGAAGGATACAGGGCCCACACCTAATCTGCCATCTCCCAGGTAGCTTATTCAGGCCCAAAATGCTTCCACTATACTTTAACTTGCTCTATGGCTCTGTTCTTGAGCATGAGATGTTTCCACTACAATATGCACTGAGGCTCTGCCTGAAACTCTCCCTTTTGCTCCACCTGCAATACATACCTATCAATGACATGATCAACATCCTTTATATACTTCTTAAGTAATGAAATATGGTAAACATCATGGAATTTCACTGTTGGAGGCAGTGCAAGTCGATATGCCACTGTTCCAATCCTCTAAAGCATCTCAAAAGGCATGCAATAACGTGGTGCCAACTTGGCACATGGACCAATCCTCAAATATCTTTTCTTGGGCTTGATGCGCAAATAGACATGCTCCACAACCTGAAACTGCTTGAACACCCTGTGTTGATCCACATAACTCTTCTGTCTATCCTATGTTGCCTTTATATTCTTCTTTATAACCTACATTTCCTACTCTATGTCTACCAACATGTCTGGTCCAGCAAGTACCCAGTTCACTGGATCACTCCAGCTAATGGGAGTGTTACAACTCCGCCCATACAATGCCTCGAAAGGAATCATCCTCAATGACTCCTGATAACCATTGTTGTATGTGAACTCAACCAATGGAAGATACTCCTCCCATTTCTTCTGCTGGTGCATCACATACATCCTCAACATATCCTCCAAGATCCTGTTGACCCTCTTTGTATGTCCATATATTTGTGGATGATAAGCTGTGATGAAGGCCAACTCTGTACCCAAGCTTGCAAATAGGTCCTTCCAAAACTTGGAAGTGAACTTTGCATCCCTGTCCGACACAATCTTCTTCGGAACACCATGCAGTCTCACTATCTCTCTGATGAACACCTATGCTACCTCACTAGCTGAATATGTAGTCTTTACTGGAATGAAGTGAGCTACCTTGCTCAACCTGTCAACCACGACCATAATAGAATCATGTTGCTTCACTGTCCTCGGAAGACTTGTGATGAAATCCATGGAAATGACCTCCCATTTCCATTCCAGAATCGCTATATGATGTGGTTAACCATCTCGATGCTTACATTCCACCTTTACCTTCTAACAATATAAACATCTAGCCACTAACTGTGCCACTTCCTTCTTCAGATTCGGCCAATAGTAGAACTTTTTTACCACCGTCAATGTCTTTTGATATCCTAGATGACCCGAGTATGGATTTGTGTGAAACTCCCTCAAAATAAGCTTCTTGAGCTCACTACAATTTGACAAATAGATCTTGTCTCTAAACCTCACCAAACTATCTGCCGTAAGATGATAGTCTACATCCCGATCACCTGTACCTATACATGCACTTGTACTTACACCTATACATGTACATGTGCTCTGCTGTAACCTGTGCATAATCTCCATGTATTTTTCATCTCGCTATCTTGCCTACAAGGTCCTATCCTGTAAATCTGCCCGATAAGAGATCATACCTGCTATTTGATTTACCTGTACCTTCCTGCTAAGAGTATCTGCAACCTGGTTCTCCTTCCCGTTGATGTATCTAATCTTGAAGTCAAACTCACTAAGGGTAGCCAACCATTTAGATTGCCTGGCATTTAGGTTCAGCTGATCAAACAAATACCTCAACCCACTGTGATCACTCATTAATGTAAACCTCCTGCCAAGAAGATAGTGCCTCCACATCTTCAATGCATGTATAATTGCAGCTAGCTCAAGATCGTGCGTTGGATAGTTCTTCTCACGCTCATTTAGTTTTCGTGAGTCATAACACACTACCTATTCTTCTTGGATGAGAACTCCACCAACTCCTCCCTTGCAAGCATATGTACACACTAGAAACTCCTTGTCTGGATCCACAATCTTGAGCACTGGTGCATGTGTCAACTACTGCTTAATCTGCTCAAAACTAGCCTCACATTCCTCTGTCCATTCGAACTTCTTGCCTTTCTGTTGCAATGATGTGATAATATATGCAATGCGTGAGAAGTTTTTGATGAACCTCTTGTAGTAGCCTGCTAATCCCATGAATGATCTCACCTTATCCACATTCTTAGGAGCTGCGCACTCCATGATGGCCCTTATCTTTTCTAGATCCACTGCTATGCCATCCTTGGAGACAACATGCCCCAAATAATGTACCTCAGTCTAAAATAAGTTGTACTTGCTAAGTTTAGCATACAACTAGTTCTCTTTTAGCAATCTCAAAACTGATGCTAAATGCTCAGCATATGCTTCCTCACTCTTAGAATATACCAGTATGTCATCAATGAATACAATAACAAACTTGTCTAGATAAGGACATAACAAACTATTCATCAAACACATAAATGTAGTTGTAGCATTAGTAAAACTGAATGGAAAAACAATAAACTCATTGTTACCGGGAATAGTGTCTATGCAGAGTTGCTAATCCCACTAAGGCTGGTAGCTACCTTAGAAACAAACAAACTTAAAACTACTTTCGTTTTCCTTTATGAAAGATAGATGAGAGAAGAATAAAAGAGACCAACCTCTGTCTTGCGCTTGGTTCCTTGCTCGATCCCTCTCTCTTCTGATAGTCTTTTGCTACTTTTTCTTGTATGCTCAGCTTCACAGAGTACCTGTAGAATCAAAGCAGCATAACACTATACGAGAACATAGATCTATTATCATAAGCAATATAGGATCAGATGTATATTAACCATATAAATGCATATTAATTTCTTTATATTATATTAGTTACTAAATGCCAATTTGTTTTTATTATTATTAATTTTGTTCGGTAGTTAAGATAAATTTTACTTTGTCAAGTTAACATTGGTTTTTGAGCTTCACGTTTATGATAACCTATGGTATTGACGCATTTGATCCCTCTCATTGCTTGGTATATCTAGAGTTAATATAGATCCAGGATAATATTTTTCAAATTGATTTTAATTTATAAATATAATTCAAACATATTTTTATTTAATTATATTTATTTAAACTTTTCAAATTCAAATTATCAACATTGGAACTATATAATTTAAATATAATAACAAATTTTAAGACGTTTTTAATAATAATTTGATCCATGTAGATTAAATAATTTATTTAAAAAAATAAATTACAGAGTTATCTTCGCCTGCTTTGAGAAGAATTACATTAAAACAAATCCACGTCGAATCTACATGTTGCTAAAGAAAAAATTTGGTTAATGTCAACATTGAGAAAGAAACATTAATTTTACATTAATATTTCTCTTATTTGTAGGATGTAGAGAGCGGCCCTGGATATAATTTATAAAAACAAAATAGCTGCAACATACCTTTCCAAGTGAAATTGTCATATTCTCTACCTTGAAAGAGGGAAGTGTGGCCATTATTGGAGCGAGATGTAATAAAGAGTTTGTCTCCATTCAATTTTCAAATTAGTATAGTGATGCCTCTCCTCGAATGAAGGACGCTATTGTAGTGGCTACAACTACCCTCCAAAATTTTGCCTTAGCTTCGTTTTGGAGCCTCCCTACCAACCATACTCAACAGCATGTCTTGCACTATCAAGTACACAAGCTTCAGTGGTTTTCTAGAAGATTGAAAACCTATACATGATAGCTTGTTGCACCCCCCTCACAAGCTATTTCTTCGGACTTGGTCCAGCTGCAGGCTGAGCAACTCCCTCAAGAAATTGCGCAATTATGGAGGGGAACCAGCCTTCCCTATAGAAATTGCGCAATACTGTCTGGTAGCTTGTTGGGCTCCAAAATTGCGTAATTCTGCCTGTCAACCTTCACTGGAAAAACTGTGCAATCTACCCTAGCAGGACTACTTAGCCCAAAAATTGCGCAATCCTTCTGGGCAGCTAGCCCAACTCCCTCCCAAAAATGCACAAATTTTCCCCTCAGTCAAGCAGGTTGTTGCATGTTCCATTGGGTTGACCGGTTCCACCCGGGACCGAGAAAAATTGACTTGCATGCATGGGATGATTTTTCCCGAAATAACAAAAATCATCCGTAGATTTTAGGGAGCTATTTTTAGCAGCTGGAGGTTACATGCAAAGATTTCTTGAAGATCCTCGCTGGAAAAACCAATAGTTACGACAACAATATGGATGAGACTCTAACTTAGTGCAAATTAATTGTTTGTCTAGGTTTTCTAATTAACCTCTACCGAACATAGGACTTAAAATGTGCCATGCTTAGCCGGAGGGAGAGGACCGTCCAAGTGTTGATGGTGAAATGACAGGGGTACACTTAAGGAGATAATCAATGTTGCATTTTCGAGGACCTTAAGTGGTGTCTTATCCCATGCTTCAAAATAAATTTGACATTCCTCCTTATTGATTGTTCGTCAATTAAAATTATTGATCTTGTTATACAAATTTGAATTCTCATTGAAAAGGATAATTTATTGTTTGATTGTGATTTATTTCTAATATTCCTTGTGGAATCCTTGATCCTTGATTTGCTAATATATATGCTTAGGAATTTACATTCCTTGATACATGCACGAGTTCAACTTTAACAAAGTGTTTGAGTTGAAGAAGGATCCTTGCCTCTATTGAAGAGGAGGACTCTTTAGAGAGACAAATTCTTCCCAAACTTTCCAGATGATGATCATTGTGTCACCAAAAATCATGATTACCTAAATTTGTTGTTCAATTTCTAC
The DNA here is from genome assembly GCA_031772625.1 of Pinus tabuliformis. Lineage (NCBI taxonomy): Eukaryota > Viridiplantae > Streptophyta > Pinopsida > Pinales > Pinaceae > Pinus > Pinus tabuliformis. The sequence continues at coordinate 1,098,382,903 of CM062817.1, forward strand.
ATTTAATCCTTGTCATAACGCAAGACACTCAACTTGGTTATTAATTGTCGTTCCGAATCCCTAAGCAAATTGTATCTCTATTTGTTCATTGGGGCCATGAATCACCCCTCTCGCTCTTGCCACCCCTAATATATATATATATATATATATCTTAAAGATACAACTATAATTTTTCTATTAAAACTATCTGTTTGAAAGGCCATAACCTTTTATAGTTTAAATAATAGCTTCTTCCGCAAACTTCAAAACAACACCTTCTTCCACAAACTTCAGAACAACACACAAAGAACTGCTTCCTATATTTTCCTGGATACATACTTTAAAACAACACTTTAATCTCTTATAGAACCTCCAAAAAAATCCTAATATTGTGATATATTTACTTAACATATGTAGATTGTAAAGAAAACCTAACCTATAAAATTTCCTCCAGTTTCAGAATTTTCATGATTGGTGGGATTTGCATCATTTCCAACATGCACAAGCCTTGATTGGGAGTGGGAAGAGTTTAAGTCTTCATGGTCCTCAACTTTACCTGCCTCTGACAATTTTGGAAATTGATCTTGGTTGTAATACCCCCTCCTCTCAGGTCCACCCATGCAATCGGCCAACTGGGGTAACCATGTGATGAGAGAGGCAACTATGAGGGATTCAAATTCCTTGGTGACCTTAAGGAAATGGAACCGACGAAACATATCAAACTAAATCATCCACATCAGTGACAACACCCTCAGGAGACATGTCAGCCACTCAGACACCCTCTCCCCAAGTCCCACTCATTATTTAATCCTTTTAACCCCTGGTCGCTCATAGGCATGACAATGTCCAGCAACCCAAAGTCGCTCTCATAGGCCTACGTTCCAGCGACTGTGGAATTTTCTCAACAAACCTGTGTCAGGGACCCCAATATTTGAGCCACTTTTCTATCCCAAAATCCTGGACTTTGCGCAGAACTTGCTACAACCTTTAGAATCCATCAAATACATGATAAAAATACTGATAAATAAAAAACCAACCTCAGGACTAGGCCTGAGTATCCCCAACCGGGACTGACATTCTCTCAAACACTTGGAATCAGTGCAACCTACAAGTTTATGATACAAGACAGAACATAAATGACTGAAAGAACTTATGAAACATAACCAAAAGGATCACCTCCTTCTCCACTGAGCTATTATATCATCAATTAGGTCTTGCATCCATTCATTTAACAATTACAAGGAGATACATGAAATAACCATGACGTGAACTAGTCGTTTAACCATGCTTATAGCCAGCATAAAACCATATAAATATCAAAGATATGACAACCATTAAATCCACATATAAACCAATTCAAAAGTAAGAGAACTTAGCTTTTATTAATCATAGGCAAATCTGACTAGGTTCGAAACTTCCACGTACCACCCAACCGTAGATATGGCTGAACCAAATCTTTCTTTCAGCCAGTCACCCCTGTGCCATATTCCAAGCATGAATGTGGGATCTCATAGAATAACCAATCCAAGAACAACCAAGGGAATGCAAAGGTTATACCAACTCCACCCTCACCAAACTGTGATCACACCAAAACCAGAGCTTCGATCACAACCAAACTGAACCTGGAATACCATCCCGAATCCATCACTATCCTTGAGGAATTTTTTGTCTCCTTGTCTCTCAGGCTTTACTGCAATCCAATCTTGGATCACTAGGTGCTAAATCGAGACTAGTCTCTAAGGATTTACCGCAATCCAGACCCGGATCACTAGGCCCTAAACCGAGACTTATCCCTTAGGATTTACCGTGTATCCTGCCAAAACTGGTCAAGGGATTCCTAGGCCTTCGAGAATGAAACTTGAGACCACCTCCGCCTCGGATTCCAAAATCCATATGGAAAACCAAAGCTCAAAATCGAGATAAACATCCAACATACCATGGCATCTAGAAAAAGGAAAGGCTAGGCTGAAAACCACTATCATAACCCGACAAAACCATGCCACCGACAACAAGAGAACCATACACCAACATGCAAACCCATGCATGTCCAAAATAGCTAGGAAATCACACATTCAAAAGGTTACCTGCAAGTATTCCTGCTGAATCTACTTTATCCTACTCTTTCTTCCTTGATCCTTGCTTTCCTTCCTTTCCTTTTTCTTGCTTTTCCTTCCTTGATCCAAAGCTAGAGTGCTCCAAGAAAACTCTAAGTGGCCAAGAGAGAGAGAGAGAGAGAGAGAGAGAGAGAGAGAGAATAATGAGAGCGCTCCAAAATTGAATTGACAAAAGGTTAGCAAAAACTTGCCCACTTATCCTAAGAAGCCTTTTTATGAATGAGGCCTCTAATTTCTTCATTTTCCATTATTTTCCTTAAATTTCCTCCTCACATGCAATGTGTGACCTTTCACCTTAATTTTCTCCTAATTTCCTTTATTTTCGTAAATAAATGTGCCAAAAATGCCTTTTTACCTTTTAATGCCTTTGCCTTAGCCTTTGCCAATTTTCCGTAGCCAAAACACACATCCAGTGATGCCCACTGGGATATCTTTTCCTAACATTCGGCTTGGAATAAGTATCCCTTAACCGTGGTCTTATTTTTCCTTTATTAACTTTTATTACATGAGCTTTTCATCAGGGCTGTTACAGAACCCTCCCCCTCGGGGAACACCGTCCTCTATGTTAAACCACACCATGACCTCAGTAAAACCGCTGAAAAGCAAACATACTACCCATGGATATTTATAACTTAGCTCATTGCAGTGTTTACAATGAAAGACCTGCTCAAAATCAAAGCATCATGACAACATGACAATATAACAACCATAATAACATGACATCCATACCGCTTATTGGATATTTATAACTTATCTCATGGCAGTATTTACATCCATATATATATATACCAAAACATCAGCAAGACATATGCCAAACATATACCAACATCAAATCGAAACTGCTTTGCCTCAACCGGAAAACAATGAAGGATATAGGGACCACATCTAATCTGCCATCTCCCAGGTAGCTTATTGAGGCCCAAAGTGCTTCCACTATACTTTAACTTGATCTATGGCTTTGTTCTTGAGCATGAGATGTTTCCACTACAATATGCACTGAGGCTCTGCCTGGAACTCTCCCTTTTGCTCCACCTGCAATACATACCTATCAATAACATGATCAACATCCTTTATATACTTCTTAAGTAATGAAATATGGTAAACATCATGGAATTTCACTGTTGGAGGCAGTGCAAGTCGATATGCCACTGGTCCAATCCTCTAAAGCATCTCAAAAGGCCTGCAATAACGTGGTGCCAACTTGGCACATGGACCAATCCTCAAATATCTTTTCTTGGGCTTGATGCTCAAATAGACATGCTCCACAACTTGAAACTGCTTGAACACCCTGTGTTGATCCACATAACTCTTCTGTCTATCCTATGTTGCCTTTATATTCTTCTTTATAACCTACATTTCCTACTCTATGTCTACCAACATGTCTGGTCCAACAAGTACCCAGTTCACTGGACCACTCCAGCTAATGGGAGTGTTACAACTCCACCCATACAATGCCTCGAAAGGAATCATCCTCAATGACTCCTGATAACCATTGTTGTATGTGAACTCAACCAATGGAAGACACTCCTCCCATTTCTTCTGCTAGTGCATCACATACATCCTCAACATGTCCTCCAAGATCCTGTTGACCCTCTTTGTATTTCCATCTATTTGTGGATGATAAGCTGTGATGAAGGCCAACTCTGTACCCAAGCTTGCAAATAGGTCCTTCCAAAACTTTGAAGTGAACTTTGCATCCCTGTCCAACACAATCTTCTTCGGAACACCATGCAGTCTCACTATCTCTCTGATGAACACCTATGCTACCTCACTAGCTTAATATGTAGTCTTTACTGGAATGAAGTGATCTTCCTTGCTCAACCTGTCAACCACGACCATAATAGAATCATGCTGCTTTACTGCCCTCGGAAGACTTGTGATGAAATCCATGGAAATGACCTCCCATTTCCATTCCAGAATTGCTATATGATGTGGTTAACCATCTGGATGCTTACATTCCGCCTTTACCTTCTAACAATATAAACATCTAGCCACTAACTGTGCCACTTCCTTCTTCAGATTCGGCCAATAGTAGAACTTCTTTACCACCGTCAATGTCTTTTGATATCCTAGATGACCCGAGTATGGATTTGTGTGAAACTCCCTCAAAATAAGCTTCTTGAGCTCACTACAATTTTACAAATAGATCTTGTCTCTAAACCTCACTAAACTATCTGCCGTAAGATGATAGTCTACATCCCGATCACCTGTACCTATACATGCACCTGTACTTACACCTATACATGTACCTGTGCTCTGCTGTAACCTGTGCATAATCTCCATGTATTTTTCATCTCGCTATCTTTCCTACAAGGTCCTATCCTGTAAATCTGCCCCATAAGATCTCATACCTGCTATTTTATTTACCTGCACCTTCCTGCTAAGAGTATCTGCAACCTGGTTCTCCTTCCCTTTGATGTATCTAATCTTGAAGTCAAACTCACTAAGTGTAGCCAACCATTTAGATTGCCTGGCATTTAGTTTCGGCTGATCAAACAAATACCTCAACCCATTGTGATCACTCATTAATGTAAACCTCCTGCCAAGAAGATAGTGCCTCCACATCTTCAATGCATGTATAATTGCTACTAGCTCAAGATCGTGCGTTGGATAGTTCTTCTCACGCTCATTTAGTTTTCGTGACTCATAGCACACTACCTATTCTTCTTGGATGATAACTCCACCAACTCCTCTCTTGCAAGCATATGTACACACTAGAAAATCCTTGTCTGGATCCACAATCTTGAGCACTGGTGCATGTGTCAACTACTACTTAATCTGCTCAAAACTAGCCTCACATTCCTTTGTCCATTCGAACTTCTTGCCTTTTTGTTGCAATGATGTGATAATATATGCAATGCGTGAGAAGTTCTTGATGAACCTCTTGTAGTAGCCTGCTAATCCCATGAATGATATCACCTTATCCACATTCTTAGGAGCTGCACACTCCATGATGGCCCTTATCTTTTTTGGATCCACTGCTATGCCATCCTTGGAGACAACATGCCCCAAATAATGTACCTCAGTCTAAAATAAGTTGTACTTGCTAAGTTTAGCATACAACTAGTTCTCTTTTAGCAATCTCAACACTGCTGCTAAATGCTCAACATATGCTTCCTCATTCTTAGAATATACCAGTATGTCATCAATGATACAATAACAGACTTGTCTAGATAAGGACGTAACAAACTATTCATCAAACACATAAATGTAGTTGTAGCATTAGTAAAACTGAATGGAAAAACAACAAACTCATAATGCCCATACTTGGTCCTGAACGCAGTCTTGAAGATATACTCTTCCTTGATGCATACCAGATGGTATCCTGATCTCAAGTTGATCTTAGATAACACTGTTGCTCCCTTAAAACGATCAAATAAATCATCGATCCTTAACAAAGGGTACCTGTTCTTGATTTTTACTTTGTTCAAATTCCTGTAGCCAATGCACAATTTGAGAGTACCATCTTTCTTCTTCACGAGCAACACTGGCACACCACAAGGAAATACACTTGGCCTAATGTACCCCTTGTCCAACATTTCCTTTAGCTGCAACTTTAACTCAACCAACTTAGGTGTGCTCATCCTATAAGGTGCTTTTGATGTTGGAGCTACCCCTGGCACCAACTCAATAGAAAAGTCTACCTCCCCGAGAGGTGGCAACTCTGTAATGTCCTCAGGAAATACATCCTGAAATTGCTGCGAAACTGGGTACCTTCTCAACACATCTGCATCCTCAACCTCCTTACCCTTGTCACTATAAATGTGTATTGCAAACATCACATAACCCTTTCTACAACTACACTTAGACTACGTAGTGGTAACCATCCTCATTTATGTCGGCTTCTTCTTCCCCTACAAAGTCCTCTTTTCCCCACTATCATCCACACACTCAATGGCCTAGTCGAAGCAATCCATTTTTTTTTGTGAAGGTATAGCCAATCTATACCCAAAATCATACTATATGATCCCAGTGGAAATACATTCGAATGTGCTACTGTAGGCATACAATTTAACTCAAATGCACAAGCTATCACCCACTGGTGAACTCTCTTCTTCGTACTTGTAGCCAAATATACCAACCAAGATCTTACATGCACTTCTTTTCTCAAACCATACTTATTCACCAGGTCAGAATTAATATAACTATACTTAGATCCAGGATCAATAAAAATAGAAACAACTTGATCATAAAGTTTACCGTCCATATCAATGATTGATGCTTGATGATCCACCTGCTTATTGTCCACTACTGCATAGATCTAAGGAATGCTATGACCAACATCACCAACTGTGTGTGCCTCCTGATCATTGTAGATTTGGGGTCTACCACCACTCTGATACTATGGACAATCCCTCTTACGATGATCCTTACCACATATCCAATACTTCAATGGTTCCCTACCATCGCCTCTAGCTTGCTACTCTCCACATCCCTTCTCAACTATATTGAATCTCTTGTAAGGAACTGCATTTTATTTCTCACTTGCATCTTGAGGTCTTCCTCTCTTTGGTGGCCATTTCCCTTTAGCTTTTTCATTTTAAGTCATTCTTAGGCTCAACTTTGCACTTTGACTGCTCATAACAATGTTTCAACCTTTACATGGCCTCCTTCAATGATCTAGGCTCATCGAACTCAATCAGGTCTCTGTATGATACTGGAAGTCCACTGATGAATCTCTAAACCTTGGCCTTCTCCTCCATGAGGCAAGGCACATTTCTCAACAACTCCAAAAACCTGCTAGTTTACTTATCATCTATCATAGAACCCATCTGCAACTCATAAAACTCCTTAGCCCTGTCATCATAGTACCTTTCTGACAAGCACTTCTTTTTGGAGAGCCTTTCAAATGCATGCCAAGTCAAATATTCCTCATGTATCCCTTCGACATTCTTCACGTATTCCCACCAAATATCCGCTTTACCTTTGAGATTGAAAGTGGTTATCTTTTCTTTCATGTTTTCTGAATAATCATGCAATCAGAATAATTTCTTCATACCAACCAACCATGCTTCTGCATCATGCGATTTCTTCATCTCTCCATCAAAGGTAGGTGGCTTTGCCTTCTTAAACTCATATGGAAAGTATCCCCTATCACTCCTCCTGTAAGGATGAAACGATGACGATCATGATGCATATCAGAACCAGAATTGGAATAGTACTTGTGTCGATCACCTCTCCTATCCGGAGTGTCCAACAACTTGGCATCTCTGATCATGTCATATCTATTCGACTTGTGTCTACTAGGAGATCTACTTTGATATGCCCCTTTAGTTATGTCCTCATGTCCATGGCTGATCCGAAGTGGTCTCTGTCGTTGTAAATTTGACAAACTTTGAAGTAGTATCACATTCATCTATACTTTTTTATCTTGTGCCTGCATGATTTTGTTATTGTCCGCTTTGCAACTCCTTATTTTTTCCTTCAAGATTCTCAATGTGTCTGCCAAGTCAGAAGAGTGTCCCACACCACGCTGCATTCTGATGCATAGGGAGATTCTATGTAGTCTACCACCTTTCTAGCCAACTGATATTTTTCCTGCAAGGCATACTATGTTAGATAAACCAAATCACAATAAACCAACTGACCTTAGCATCATTCAGGGAGGATACCTTGTTTTCAAAATTATCAAATCAGCGTGATACATGTATAACATAATCATAACAACATATAGACATATATCAAATAAGTGTATCAACGGATAAACATCATTCTAGCTAGGGTCCAGTCATCAATGCAATGCCATATCAACAATGCATGCTATGACCTTATGCACGACAACGACCATTACTCCATTGCACACATTGCCGCATGCAACTATCAACATGCATAAGCAATGCTTAATCAACTACACATACGTATGAACACATGTAGTCGAGCATAAGTGATCAATTCTCTACAAGACTGATACATGCAATCAAAACATTCAAGAATGCACTTGACATGCAAGGATGTAGTCAAGTGAAAGATAATCAACATGTAAGCGACATATAATCATATGCAACTAGTAAAATACTTCTAATGCTGCATCCCACAAAATCACATTAAGTTCCTCATGACAACCTTACTACAATCATGATCAACATGATGCAATGCAAAAAGCACATGGAATGCATGTGTAAGAGACACACATGAAACTAACATGCATTTATGACCAACACTTTCACCTAAGGAGAGCGCAACCATGCTCTGATACCAATCTGTAACATCCCCTCCTCCCAGGTCTACCCAAGCAACTGGTCAACTAGGGTAAACATGCGACGAGAGAGGCTACTATAAGGGATTCAAATTCCTTGGTGACCTTAAGGAAATGGAACTGACAGAACATATCAAACAAACTCATCCACATCAACAACAACACCCTCAGGTGATCGAGGTGGATCTTCAGAAAGTACCAGTGGCATGGTAAAAGGCTCAAAACTCAAAGTGGCAAAATTTGGATAAACTTAGCATCAGATCAAAGTGCTCGTCATCCTAATTCCAATGGTGCGAACAACACACAAATCTGAGTTCATATGAAGAGGTTAGAGCAAGCCAAAGTTATGTTTGACTTGTCCAAGTGGCAGGAGGAGATGACGTGGCAAAGTCTCAACGAATGGGGAAGCGCTAAGTGGCGGGTTTCCATTGGTCCCACATATCGCATATCGCATCAATGAGAAGAAGTGGCTTAAGGAAAATCGGCCCTAGGCAAGTTGCGATGCGATAATCGCTTATCGCAATCGCAAAAGGTAAGTGTTAAAGAATCGGCCCCCCTGCATAACCAAAGTTGTGATGCAATCAAATCGCAATTGCAAATCACAACAGGAGAAGTCATATGGAGTACCACCCCAGGATCTGCCAATTGTGATTTGCGATGGGGTTCCTGGATGTGATATTTTATATATCATGTTTAATACTCCCAGCGGGTCCGCCATATCATAGAGTGCCTGTTGTTTGCGCTTAGGTCTGACCGCCGATTGCGGGGAATGCCGATAGTCATGCCGCCGAGTTAAATGCACAATTTAAATGAGTTTTTCCATATTTGTAAGGTTGTTGCATGTGTCATTTAGGCCTGAGATCCCTAGTCTTAAGACAATCCCGCCTGCCTAACTTGGCCTATGGTTAGAACTGCCCGGGAGTTGAGGAATTGCCGCCATCCTTGTATAAAAGACCCCTTTGTGTCAGAAGAAGGCAGAGAGGATCAACAGATTAGTTCAGAAGCATTGCACACAACAAACCTTAACCTGGCAGCAGGCCGAGACCTCTCCTTGAGTAGCAAGGAGGTTCTGAGAAGTTGCAAAAGGCCCGATTATCCAAATTGGGTGGTTGGATAGGTGTGTTTTGCACGATTTTTTCGCCAGGAAATCAGTGGTATTATCTGTTTCTAAAGCAAGGCTCTTCATTCTTCCTCCAACTTCCAGCTTGGAGGTATAAGGATTGTAAATAATGTTGCTTGTAATTTTATCTCCTTTTATGCCACTTAATGAATGAAGGCCTCCCCACTATTGAGCGGAGCCCGGAGACGTAGTCCAAATTGGACGAACTCTGTAATCAAATATTTGTGTCATGGTTTATTGCTTATCATGTTTTTTCTGCATTGTCTTTTGTGTTTTTAAGTTCCATGGTTAATAAGCTCTGTTATATGTAATTCTGATGCATTTATAAGTAAAAGATCTTGGATCAAAGTGGTATCAGAGCAGGTTTTTGTTGATGCGAATTACATGAGTATATGCTAACCTGGAACAAGCTGTGAAAATGATAAGGAATGCTTAAGTCCTTTGATCGTGAAGAAGGGCGTGCACAACGAAGGAGAAACATGGCAAATGAAGAGGCTGGTTGGGAAGAGGAACAAAATTTCTGCAAGGTATTCTACAATATGGCAGAGAAAGTGGAAAAACCGTTTTCAGAGTACGAGAAGGCCCTCCAACATGAGAAGAAAGATGTAGATGATCGCGGATCAACACATCATGGAGATGGTGGAGAAGATGCCCCTCCCTCTCCATCTTCAAGTGATAGTTTTCATCACTGCAATCACGATTCCAAACATACCTATAAAAAACCTTTCCTTAAACTAGATGTAAAGTTTGACTTGCCTATGTATGCTGGAGAATGTAATGCATAAAAGCTCAACAATTGGATTAGGAAGATAGAGGTTTACTGCTGTATTCATCAGGTCGAAGATAAAGAAGCAAAGATCCAGTTGGCATCCCTTCGACTGAGTGGCACCGCTCTCAATTTGTGGGAGAGAAAAATGCAAGGAAACAAAAATGTGGGTAACCTTCTTTCCCCATGGTCAAATTTTGTTTCTGCATTCAAGGATCAGTTTTATCCTCTGGGACACAGACAAAAAGCATTAATGGAATGGCAACACCTAAGGAAAAGTAAGGGTTAACATGTGCAAAACATCACTGAAGAATTTAGGAAACAAGCATTGAATTTAAGCATTCCATTAGATTCACCAGAGATTGTAACTAAGTATATCAGTTCTTTACATAGTTACATAAGGCATTCATTATTATTGTTTGAGCTTGCTACTATTGATGAGGCCAATGTGAAGGCCATGCATCTTGAGAGTAGGGGGACGCATGAACAAAATGACCACCCAAAAAGAGCCACGACAACCAAGATAAGAGGGGCAACACCCTCTTGTACACATTGTGAGAAAGAGGGACACGATGAAGAGAACTGCTGTAAACTGCACCCTTAGCTGAGACCTAAGGGGAATTACAAAAAAGAGAGGTAGAAGACAACTACTACCATGCAACAAGGTCACGAGTCTGAATCAAAGGAAGATGAGAAGGTCACAACTGTGGGATTTACACGAGGTAGAACAATTAACCTGGCGTCAGATTCCAGTGATGAAAGGAAGATCGCAGCTCTTGGGATCACCGTAGATGGACTCGTCGATTTGGGTTCTGATTCGGGCGATGAAACAAATTTTTCAATAGATATTGTACCAAAGATGAAAGGGACACCCAATGCAGCATGGCTCCAAGAACTTGAGGAGATCAACCAAAGCATTCAAGAAGAGAATGCTGACCTAAGGAGACTCTTACAGGAAGCAGAGAAGGAGAAAAAAAGGTTGCTATTCCAGTTACAAGTTAAGGAAAAGGCCTTAGAAAAGCTGCGGCATAACCACCTTGAGGTAAAAAGTGACTCTTCGATTTCATGTACCTTTCCTGATGATGATTTTGCTGTTTTTGAAAAACATACTACAGGTATCAGATCCAAATTGTTGAAGAAAATGGGGTATCGTGGGAAGGGCCTCGACACTAATGGCTAGGGCATCATAAACCCCATCAAAGTGGAGGAATTGATTCATCATGTAGGACTCGGGTATGTCAGGAAGGTAGTTGGGGAGTGATCCAAAACAACCAATGACCCTCCATTGAAAGATGATGAGGGAACCTGATCACATTCCAGTGACAGTGAGGGATCCATAAACACTTATTAGAGGCACATCAGGGGAAAGCACTCCAAGGTGACCCAGAAAGTTTGGAGGAGAAAGAACTGTGGCAGTCATTGCAACGAGGTGGGACACCAAGGAGCCATGTGTCATATGCTCCATGCCGAGAAAGCATCGATAAAGAAGCCAACAGGTGAAAATGTTCAACAAATGAATCCACCACATTCATGGCATCTTCTTTATTAAATAAAATATGGTTTTTTTTAGATATAGTAGCTTGTTATGGCCACGGTTTGTAAATCATGTGTTTTGTTCTCACTCACTGCTTCATAAGCTTATCAGTTGCCCAGAGTGCAGAAAATAAATAAAATTTGAAGCCATTTCCCAAGTCACTAAAGCTCTCAAGGTCGAATCAAACCCTCTCCACTGCATAGTTCTTATGATAAGATTTCCAACGATATATAGAAGTCCAAAAATGGACTTCTAAATAAGAAGTTAGAGCAGTTTGAAGATGGGGGTTCTGTTGCCTTGAAATGAAAGAGAGGAGCACATTGGAGGGCCCAGGAACAACAAATCCCCCATTATTGCAATCCCATATATCGGCCATATCGCATCCCACATTCTCGTGATATCGCAATCTCGTAGTCTTGCAGTACCGCGATCCCGTAGTCCCGCAGTCCCGCGGTCCCACCACATCATACGATATCGCCGATTAGCAATCTAGTGTAAAAGTGTCGGGGGAGGCCGAAAAATATTAACAAAGGAAATGCATGGAAAAATCAAGGCCGGGCAGACCCTTTCTCTCTCCTCCACGTGGCAGTATGGAAGGTGACGTGACAAGTATGGAGGACACGTGTCACTCAGAATTGACATTTTCAGGGGTCCTACAGGGGCATTTCCGGGTGACAAGTGTCACCACTCATAGGGTGACACATGGAAATGGTGATGTCACCCCCCACAGATCGGCGATCGACGATCGCATAGGTTAAACCACTCCTACACCAAAGTCTCCCCGGCTTGTGATTGCGATATGCGGGGGTTTCTTCCCAGATGTGATATTTCATGTGTTCCACCCTATAAGGATTTCGCGTCCGGACAAGTCAGCCCATGCTATGAAAAGAAGTGAAAGGGTCTCCCTCTCTTGGGTTGCGATTGCGATATCTTTGGTGGGCCCGATCCTGGCGATCAGCGATCTCCATGTCAAGGGGAAGCACCAAAGGTAAAGCATATCAAGCACCAGGATGTGGTATTCGAAGTAACAAAGGAAAAATCTCCTCGGATAGGGGCCTGGAGGCCTTAGCACTTGAGAGCTAAGCCCCTAGTCAGCAACCCTAGTCATATGAGGAGAACAATAGTATAAGGGGCTAAACTCAGGGGGGGATAAGAAACTTTGAAACTTCCTATTTTGCAGTGTCTACAAGAGTAAAGGCCCCGATTACAGTAGGGCTCTGAGAGCATGGTACAAGGCAGTAAAGGTGTATGGGTCGACAGCTGAAGTGTTAAACGAAAGCATGGTGCAACTATACACCAATAAGGGGGGCTCAGGAAAACTTAATGGCATGACATGGAGCTCCACTGTCATACATGGTAAATGACTATAGAGATAGGCCCCCATTTATACTCTGTGAGAGGCACTTACAGTCGACCCACTCCCTACTCCAGAGAATATTCATTCACGCAGTGAAGGCAAAAGCGATAGGGAACCAGCTGAACAACCAAAAGGATGCATGATGACAGAGACTCGGACTGACCAGAGTTTTCCACAAGAACAAAAAAGGGACACATCCTCCATCATATTTCTGTTTTCCTTTTCTTTCTCTTTATTTCTGCAATTTCCATTGATTTCCAAGAAGTGATCGAATCCTGGTTGTAATCATTTTGGGCAGCAGAGCCTTACATAGGTCGAGACAGCTAGTCTAGCAGACAACTGGAGCTCTGACTCAGATATTTTGTTGCAACTATAATCCAAGCTCCCCCTCTTCTTATAAAAAGTGGGGAGCAAAACTTTAACAAGGGTTGGCTAGTTCCAGAATTTCTCACTTGCATGACCTGAGTTCTGAGAAGTTGTTTTGGTTCAATTTGTTTTATGGGGGCTTCACTGATATCGTGTTGAATGTATGGACTGGTTATTTGGAATCTTTAAGATAAACGACATTTTTCTGTTGATTCTAAGCATGATTAATGGGCAGCATGTTCCTATCGGTAATCTCATTATCATTTATGTTTTTCCTTCTCTGAAATAGTGTAATGAGATTGTTGGTTTCACCTTGGTTCATGGATTTACCCTGGCTGCTAAATAGAGAAAAGTGACGTGTGTATTAGAGATTTATTTGTGTTTTTCAATAGCCTACAGTACTTGTAGTAACTACAAATTTACTTGTGTTATTAGATTAGCCTGCAATACCTGTATGAGCACAACCTTTCTCACACTGTTTGGTGATAGAGGTACCCATGTTATATGCATGAAATATCAATAAATACTCCGCTGTTTCTATCACTCCACCTCCTCCCTCTTCCATATTTCTATTGGAAAATATTTTCTTAGGATTCTATGTTGTTTACAACCCTATACATCAAATTCCATATTTCTGCTGGAACATTGCTGCATAGGGTTCTGTTTGTTACAACCCTATGCATCTATTTCCCTCCTTCCTTTACTCGTCTCCACCATTTCTACAAATTCAGTTTTAAGATGTCTCATTGTTGTGTGTCGGCCACCAGAAGAAGAGGCCATTTCTCTTAGAGACTGCCCCAAATATACCCCCAACATTTGGATCCATGTGTTGGCTTGAAACTACCTTAGTGAAGGCTTATTGAACCAAACCCATCCTATTACCTTTTTACGTGACAATTGGAGTGCTGAAAATCCCTCACATATTATCTCTTAAGCACTCCTCTATTTAAGATGTCCTAGGCACTAGTCTACAATCATCCTAGAGGCTGTCTCTAGGAGACTTTCTATCTCCCCTGCAGCACTTGTGCCACAGGGTGATAGATTTAGCTACAACATCTTTCTGGCGCCGTTTCTGAGGAACGGATTAGAATATTTTTCCCCGAGTAGGACAAAATTTTACATTTCCCCTATTAGGTGAGAAAGGGAAGTGTGGGTTGAAGATCTCTCACCTTGGTGACTCCACTGTCTGAATATTAATTGTAAATACTATGGCAGCTACATTTTTCAAGAAATGGAAGAGAAAATGGAAGAGATGGAAAGCTCAATAAAGAAATCCTTATATAGACTGATAAAATTGGAGTTAGAAAATATAAACCTTTGACGACAATATTCCTCTTTCTCTAACGAAGAACAAGAAGTCAGGGCGCATGAAGAAGAGGAGGATGAGCTTGATGTAACGCTAAATGATGATGAGATGGATGATTGCTGCAAGCAGTTCTTTGATTTCATAATGGCTCAGTTGCACAAGAGAAATGCTCTTCGGTCATCTAGAAAGACATCAATGGGACACGACCAAAACGAAGGCACTTCCTCTGAAGAGCCTCCTAGGCCAGCTGACAAGGGGAAGGGACTTTTAGATCCAAATTTCTTTAAGCTCAAAGTCCTCAAAGAAGAGAAGTCACCCTCCCCTTCCTGGCCCATCTGTGAAGAAGGAAAAGAGCCAAGCAGTGTTTGTGGCTGCCCTGGCCAAGAGGATACTAGTCAACAGACTGCTCATGAAAAAGAGGTAGCTGCAAGCTTTCCTTATGAATTCCATGACCCTGTGGCTGAGTACATGAGCCTATTCTTAAGCTAGCAACATAGGTATATAAGCAATATGCATTAGGTTCTTTATTTCGAGACTTTTCATGGTGCATGCTTGCTTTAATTTTTATTTTTTAGCAGTATGAAGGCATATGGCCTAGTACTCTAATGCTGGCCTATCTCCATTAGAGGGTTGAACTCACTTATGTGAATTGAGCCCTCTACATGTAGTAGGAATGTATATAAATAAGCTCACTAGTTGAACATTTACTTTCCAGTTGGTAGGATTTATTTTTCTGCATTCTAGATGGATAAGGAAAGCCCCATGGAGATTTTCTGGTTGCAAAGTTCCATTATATTTCTGACTCCATGCCTAATGGTGAAGGATACTGGTTTGCAGGTTCTCAACACCTTTCCAACAAGGCACTGTCCCCAGTTGGAGCCAATGTTGCCACTCACTACTTCATAAGGTTATCAGTTGCCTAGAGTGCATAAAATAAATTAAATTTGAAGACATTTACCAAGCCACTAAAGCTATCAAGGTCAAATCTGACCCTTTCCACTGCATAGTGCTCGTGATAAACTTTCCAATGATATATAGAAGTCCAAAAATTGACTTCTAGATCAGAAGTTAGAATAGTATGAAGATGGGGGTTTTGTTGCCTTGAAATGAAAGAGAGGAGCACATTGGAGGGCCTTGGGCACAAAAAATCCCGCATTCCCACAATCCTGCATATCGACCATATCACATCCCGCATTCCTGCAATATCGTAGTCCTGAAGTCCTGTAGTCCCGCGATCCCGCAGCCCCACAGTTCTGTAGTCCCGTAGTTCTGCAGTCTCGCAGTCCCGCCACATCACACGATATCATCGAGTAGCGATCCAGTGTAAAAGCGTCGAGGGAGGCCGAGAAATATTAACAAAGGAAATACACGGAAAATCTAGGTCGGGCGGACCCTTTCTCTCTCCTCAACGTGGCAGTAAAAAAGGTGATGCAGAAAAGTACGGAGGACATGTGTCACTCATAATCAACATTCTCAGGGGTCCTACCGAGGCATTTCTGGGTGACATGTGTCACCACTCACAGGGTGACACATGGCAGTGGTGACATCACCCCCCATAGATCGATGATCAATGATCACACAGGTTAAACCTCTCCTACACCAAAGTCTCCATGACGTGCGATTGCGATATGCAGGGGTTTCTTCCCAGATGCGATATTTCATGTGTTCCACCCTATAAGGATTTCGCATCCAAGCAAGTCATCCCGCGCTATGAAAATAAGTGAAAGCATCTCCCTCTCCTTGGTTGCGATTGCGATATCTTCGGTGGGCCCGATCCCGGCGATCGGCGATTTCTATGTCAAGGGAAGCGCCAAAGGTAAAGTGTATCAAGCATTGGGATGTGGTATTCAAAGTAACAAAGGAAAAAGCTCCATGGAGAGGATCCTGAAGGCCTTAGCACCTGAGGCCTAAGCCCCTGGTCAAAACCCCCTGGTCATATGAAGAGAACAATAGTATAAGGGGATAAACTCAGGGGGGGCTAAGGAACTTTGAAACTTTCCATTCTGCAAAGTCTGCAAGAGTAAAGGCAATGATTACAACAGGGCTCCGAGAGCATGGTACATGGCAGTAAAGGTGTACGGGTCGGCTGTTGAAGTGTTAAATGAAAGCATGGCACAGTGGTAGCCTAGTAAGGGGGGCTCAGGAAAACTTAATGGCATGACATGGAGCTCCACTTCAATACTCGGTAAAGGACTGCTGAGACAGGCCCCCATTTCTACCCTGTGACAGGCACTTACAGTTGACCCACTCCCTACTCCAGAGAATGAGCCATTCACACAGTAAAGGAAAAAGAGATAGGGAACCAACTGAACAACCAGAAGGACACGCGATGAAAGAGACTCGGCCTGGCTAGAGGTTTCCACAGGAACAAAAGAGGGACACTTCCTCCATCATCTTTCTGTTTCCTTTTCTTTCTCTTTATTTCTACAATTTCCATTGATTTCCAAGAAGGGATTGAATCCCAATTGTAATCATTTTGGGAAACAGAGCCTTACATAGGCCGAGACAGCTAATATAGCAGACAACTTGAGCTTTGGCTAAGATATTTTGTTGCAACTATAATCCAAGCTCCCCCTCTTCTTATAAAAAGGGGGAAGCAACACTTTAACAGGGGTTGGCTAGTTCCAAAATTTCTCACACGCAGGGCCTATGTTCTGAGAATCCATTTTGGTTCAATTTGTTTTTATGGGGGCTTCACTGATATTGTGCCGATGTATGGACTGGTTATTTGGACTCTTTAAGATAAATGGAATTTCTTTGTTGATTCCGAGCATGATTAATGGGCAGCATGTTCCTCTCAGTAATCTCATTTTCATTTGTGTTTGTCCTTCTTTGAAATGAGATTGTTGGTTTCACCTTGGTTCATGGATTTACCCTCGCTGCTAAATAGAGAAAAGTGTACGTGTGTATTATAGATTTACTTGTGTTGTTCAATATCCTACGATACCTGTAGTAACTACAGATTTACTTGTATTATTAGATTAGCCTGCAATACCTGTATGAGCACAACCTTTCTCACACTGTTTGGTGATAGAGGTACCCACTTTATAGGCATGAAATCTCAATAAATACTCTGCTGTTTCTATCCTCCCTCTTCCAAATTTCTATTGGAAAATATTTGCTTAGGATTATTTGTTGTTTACAACCCTATACATCAAATTCCATATTTTTGCTGGAACATTGCTGCTTAGGATTCTGTTTGTTACAACCCTATGCATCTATTTCCCTGCTTCCTTTCCTCCTTTCCACCATTTCTACAACTTCATTTTATTTTGTCTCATTGTTGTGTGTCGGCCACCAGAAGAAGAGGCCATTTCTCTTAGAGATTTCCCCAAATATACCCCCAACATTTGGATCCATGTGTTGGCTTGAAACTACCTCAGCGAAGGCTTATTTAACCAAGCCCATCCTATTACCTTTTTACATGACAATTGGAGTGCTGAAAAACCCTTACAGATTATCTCTTAAGCACTCCTCTATTTAAGATGTCCTAGGCACTCATCTAAAATAAACTTAGAGACTATCTTTAGGAGGCTTTCTATCTCCCCTGCAACACTTGTGCCATATGGTGCTAGATTTAGCTACAACATGTTGCAAGTAAATGTAAAAGTGATGATGTGTTTTCCATTGCTTCAAAACACAACGATGATGTTTGTGGCCTTTTCTTATGAGTAGTTGAGGTATTGGTTTTATTATGTAATCCTTGACCGAAGAGTGTGTGTTGTAAACTCTTGGCAAGTGAGGGCTTCTTAAGTCATGTATGGTTTGTATATGATTACAAAGGATGTACCAGCTTTGCGTGCATGTGGTTGAAAGTGTGGTTTGGCGAGGACACAAATAGTATGCTAGATGTGTTAATGCTTTTGGTGGAATACATTCATGTCGGATTCAAAGGAATACATCAAAGTAAAGCTCGATGGATGGAGAAAGAGAAAGTGAGGGAGCAATTTCCTCACTTGCCAATTGACTGAAAAGGCTTTTAGCGGTCTAAAAGCTCTTAGTGGGGAGGATTGATCCAGGTGGATCTTCAGAAAGTACCAGTAGCATGGTAAAAGGCTCAAAACTCAAAGTGGCAGAATTTTGATAAACTTAGCATCGGATCAAAGTGCTTGTCACCCTGATTCCGACGGTGAAAACGACACTCAAATCCAAGTTCATATGAAGAGGTTAGAGCAAGTCAAAGTTATGTTTGAATTGTCCAAGTGGTAGGAGGAGATGATGTGGCAAAAGTATTAGTGAATGGAGAAGCGCCAAGTGGCAGGCTACCATTGGTGCCGCATATCACATATCGCATCAAGAAGAAGAAGCGACTTAAGGAAAATCGGCCCTAGTCAAGTTGTGATGCGATAATTGCTTTTCGCAATCACAAAAGGAAAGTGTTAAAGAATCGACCCTCGGTAGAACCAAAGTTGCGATGCAATTAAATCACAATCGAAAATCACAGTGGGAGCAATCATATGGAGTACCACCCTGGGATCTGCTGATTGCGATTTGCGATGGGTTTCCCGGATGTGATATTTTATGTCATGTTTAATACTCCTCGCGGGTCCACCATATCGAAGAGTGCCTGTTGTTTGGGCTTGGGTCTGATTGCCGAATGCGGGGAACACTGATAGTCATGCTGCCAAGTTAAACACACAGTTTAAAGGAGTTTCACCATATTTGTAAGGTTGTTGCATGTATCATTCAGGCCCGAGATCCCTGGTCTTAAGACAATCCCACTTGCCTAACTTGGGCTGTGGTTAGAACTGCACAGGAGTTGAGGATTTGCTGCCATGCCTATATAAACGACCCTTTTTGTGTCGGAAGAAGGCAGAGAGGATCAACGAAATAGTTTAGAAGCATTGCATGCAGCAGGCCTTGACCTGGCAGCGACCTGGTACTTCGTGTTGAGCAGCAGGGAGGTTTCAAGAAGTTGCAGAAGGCCCGATTATCCAAATTAGATGGTTGGGTAGGCGTTTTTGCACGATTTTTTCACGAGGAAGTCAGTGGTATTGTTTTTTTTTTAAGCTGGGCTCTCCATTCTTCATCCATCTTCCAGCTTAGAGGTATAAGGATTGTAAAGAATGTTGCTTGTACTTTTATCTCCTTTTATGCCACTTAATGAATGAAGGCCTCCTCACTATTGAGTAGGGCCCGAAGACGTAGTCCAAATTGGACGAACTCCATAATCAAATCTTTGTGTCATGGTTTCTTGCTTATCATGTTATTTCTGCATTGTCTTTTGTGTTTTTAAGTTCCATGTTTAATAAGATCTGTTATATGTAATTCCGATGCATCTATAAGTAAAAGATCTTGGATCATCAGGAGACATGTCATCCACTCAAAATCCTGTCCCAGAGTCCCATTGATGATTTAAGCCTTTTAACCCCTTGTCACTCTCATGCTATAGGCATGACAACATCCAACAACCCAAAGTTGCTCTCATAGGCCTATGTGCCAACGACTGTGGAATTTTCTCAGTAGACCTGTGCCAACGACCTCGAGATTTGAGCCACTTTTCTAGCCCAGAATCTCAACCTCTGCCCAGAACTTGCTACAACCTTCAGAATCCATCAAAGACATGATAACAATGTTGATAAATCAAAAATCAACCTCAGGACTAGGCCTGAGCATCCCCAACTAGGACTGACATTCTGTCAAACACTTGGCATCAATGCAACCTACAGGTCTAGGATATAAGACAAAGCATAAATGACTGAAAGAACTTATGAAACATAACCAGAAGGATCACCACCTTCTCCATTAAGCTATTATATAATCAATTAGGCCTTGCATCCATCTATTTAATAATTACAAGGAGATACATGAAATTACCATGACATGAACCAGTCATTTAACCATGCTTATAACCAACATAAAAACATATAAATATCAAAGATATGAGAGCCACTAAATCCACATATAAACCAATGCAAAATTAAGATAACTTATATTTTATTAATCATAGGAAAATCTGACCAGGTTTGGGACTTCCACATACCACTTGACTGCAGACATGTATGAAACAAATATTTTTTTTAGCCAGTCACCCCCGTGCCATATTCCAAGCATGAATGTGGGATCTCATAGAACAACCAATCCAAGAAAAATCAAGGGAATCCAAAGGTTAAACCACCTCCACCCTCACCAAACCGTGATCACACCAAATCGGTGCTCCGATCAGAATTGAACCGAACTTGGAATTCCATTAGAATCCATCACTATCATTGAGGAGTTTTTTGTCTCCTTGTCTCTCAGGATTTACCGCAATCCAATCTCGGATCACTAAGCCCTAAACTGAGACCAACCTCTCAATATTTACCAAAATCTAAACTCAGATCACTAGGCCCTAAACCGAGACTTCTCCCTCACGATTTATCGTGTATCCTGACAAAACCGGTCAAGGGATTCCTAGGAATTTGGGAATGAAACTTGAGACCACCTTTACACCAGATTCTAAAATCCATCCGACAAACCAAAGCTCAAAATCAAGATAAACATCCCAACATACCATGGCATCTGGAAGAAGGCAAGGCTAGGTTGAAAACCACTGTCATAATCCGGTAAAACCATGCCACAGACAACAAGAGAGCCATACACCAACATGAAAACCCATGCATGTCCAAACCAACTAGGAAATCAAACATGCAAAAGGTTACCTGCAAGTATTCCTACTGAAGTTGCTTGATCTTGCTCTTTCTTCCTTGATCCTTCCTTTCCTTTTTTTTGCTTTTCCTTCCTTGATCCAAAACAAGAGTGCTCCAAGAAAAATCTAAGTGACCAAGAGTGAGTGAGTGAGAGAGAGAATAATGAGAGAGCTCCAAAACTAAACTGACAAAAGGTTAGAAAAAATTTGCCCATTGATCCTAAGAAGCCTTTTTATGAATGAGGCCTCCAATTTCTTCATTTTCCTTCAATTTCCTCCTCACATGCAACCTGTGACCTTTCACCTTACTTTTCTCCTAATTTCCTTTATTTTCACAAATAAATGTGCCAAAAATGCCTTTTGGCCTTTTAATTCCTTTGCCTTAGCCTTTGCCAATTTTCCTTTGCCAAAACATACATCCAATGATGCCAACTAGGATATATTTTCCCAACATTTAGCTTGGAATACGTGTCCCTTAACCGTGGTCTTATTTTGCCTTTATTAACTTTTATTACATGAACTTTTTACTAGGGATGTTACACTGGTGCACCACAAACTCATAAGAAACTTTAGAACTTGTCCCATGTACCTTTGAGTCTGAAAAAATGTTTAGATAACCCCATATTGAAATTCAGCTTGTCTACAACTACCCACAATCTTTCCATCTTTGATTCCAACAAGTCAGGATTTTGGGAGAGCAGAGTGAAGTGAGCTTGGCACTCTGTCAGAATCGTTTCATCGTGAATGGATATTAAAATCATAAGGAAGTCCACTGAAATTGTCAATTGGGCTAGTTGGTAGGAGGAGTCCTCATGCCCATCACCAATTGTTTCTCCATTGAAAAAAATGCTCCACAAATAGATTCTCCTGCAAATTTTAGAAAACACCAAACCTAACCCCCTGAAGTCTCATACCAACCCATCCTCCTTTTAAAACTCTGCTCAACTACCTTCCCCATATTAACATTCCCCAATGCACTCTCAATGCAACATTTATGATCGATCATACTCTGAACATCAAGATCCAATATCCTCATATTGGGTATACAAGAAATGATCTGCTCGATTAACTGAGAGAAATGCAAGTGTGTTTGCTTCATTGATATGGAAGGAATGTTATTTATAAGTGTCCTTCTAAATTTAAGAACTAAAAGGGTCCTCCTCCACCTGTCCACCAAAAACTCTTGCGGATAATTATTTAGCCAAGTGTGATCGTTCTTGCCGACTTCATCAGATGTCCATTGCCACCAAAATTGAGTGCATGCTATAGTAATTAACGAATGTTTAGGATAAGGGCTCCATATGTCCCATCATTTTAATCCATTAATACTTCTCTTTGATAAAATTCAGAATTAGGATTACCATATAGTTCATCATGGTAAAGGGTTGAAAAATGTCCTCCCATTATCTACCATCACCATCCCTTTCTCCAGATTAACACCCTTATTTTCTAGCGAGTCTGTCGCCATGTTAAGATGCCTTTTAACATGAAAAAGATCAATTCTTTCAAATTTCATGAGTTGCAGGCTTGTTCTGAGGGGAACAAGAACCTGAATTGGATCAAGGGCCTCCTTGAGCTTATACACCTATTGAATTACCATCATTGAATCCCCAATGATTATTATATGTTGAATTCCCTTTGTTATTGCTAAATTTAGTCCCTGCCATAATGCCAAAAAATCACCCTCATTATTGTATGAATTCCCCAATCCCCCAGTGTACTGAATCTCCTTTTCTTCATCAAAGCAAAAAATAACCCCTTCCACTCCTACCTCCCCGAAATATAATAATAAATATTATAAATACATTATATCATAATTATTTTTATTGATTATTATATTTCTTAATCATTTAATGCGTTTACAATATTTATTTACAATAAAATGTTATTTTAATTATTAATAAAATGGAATTATCTCAATTAAATTATATAGAATTTCAAATCTCATTAAAATAGAAAATGTGTAGAACCAATTTAAAAAAATTAAATATCACTAAAATATATTCAATACCACTTTAAAAAAATAACTCCAACATCATATTAATCTTTTCCATTATTAAAATTTACAATATATGACATATAAGCATATATGCACATCTAAATGTCTATTTTCTACTTTATGTTGTCCACCTTGACGTAGCCTTTAGGACAAATGGTGATGCTCCCTTAAAAAAAAAACTTACAAACAATTAAAAAGCTTGAAAATTGTGTATGTCATTTATTCTATAAAATGTTCAAAATAATCTTTATAAAATCATATGACATTTCGAACTTCATCATATATCAAAATAAATGATATTAATGCTACAGATGATCATTTTAATCAAATATTAAGGTTATGGTGATCCAGGTGGATATTAGTGGCCACCCACTTGTTCCACTAGTTTACAACATGATTTTCCTATTTTGTTAGTTTTCAGGTCCTGAACTCTTCGAGCCATTTTAAGGCTCCAAATGACAATTTTTGGGAAAACGGGAAAACATGAGTCATTAAACTCATGTTTGTAGTTGAAAGTTGTTCTCCTCAGATATACCTGCCTAATGGGTTATCGAGCACCCCAAATGGAGATCGCATGCCAAAGTTATGACCCCGAGAAGTTGACATTTCAACTTACCCTATCGAGGCCCATAAAGCTTTTGGCACTTCATCTCCTAGGGTTAGTTTTTCTCATTGTTTATTCATGATAAAAAGACCTTTGAGCCTCATTGTAACACTGTTCATGAAGGTGAGTAGCCATCACATCTCTTCTTAGAGATAAGCTACCACCACTCAAGCTAGTTTTCTTTCATTTTGCATGTCAACAATTTCAACATTTGTTATTTATTAATTGAAGTTCAATTTCATTGTATGTCTATTTTTTGTTTTAAATATGTATTTCATTTCATTCCTTTATAAATTCATATCAGTGGTATTAGAGTGGTATGCTCTTTCTCTATTTTTTTGTGCATGTCCCTAATGAGGTCGGGGTATAAGGAATTGAGACTCGAACTATTTGAGCCCTTGCAATACTATCTTCACCAACCCCGACGACCTTCCATGGTGGAATAAAATAAAGACAAGGGAGCAGGATATCCTATCAAATTGTTGTTCAAAGAAGTCGTTGAGCGACAATGGAATGAAATGATGGATAAATTTTTCCAAATCCTTCGATGGATACCAATAGGCGACTCATCTTTATCCAACAACCATTTCAGAGGCATCGCTCCCTTAAAGGTACAAGTTAAATTTGATATTCCTATATTTGAAGGACAAATAGATATAGATGCTCTAGGTAAATGGTTAAATCTACTCGAAGGATATTTTTTTATCCATACATTTTCCAATAGATAAAATATTTATTTTACACTCCTTAAAGCTACCCCCCATGTCAAGGACTGGTGGGAAACTTACTATCAGAAAAGGGACACAAAGGTGTTTGCACTATTTTCAGTCACACCTTCTTAGAACTCTTTTAAGGATATAGTTAAATAATAGTATTATCATGTTGGAAGATACAAAGACAAATATAAAAAATGGATCACACTACGACATGAAAGGGACCAAGAAGTGTCAGAGTTCATGAATATCCTTCATACCTTATGCATGAGGCTTGGTATCAAGGAATCTGAGTGACATATGGTGCTCAAGTATAGTGGGTATATGCACAAATAAATCTAGACAGAAATGGAGTTCTTAGACATCTCCTCGCTTGACGTAACATACCAATATGCTACCAGAAGTAAGGAAAATTTTAAACAAAAGTAGCGAATCTGAAGCAGGGAAAAGGCACCCCAAACCGCAGAACAAAGGACAAAGCTAAGGTGGAACAACCCAGGAAAACCCATAAAATTTCCAAGCAAATAATAGAAATGGGAATGCAAAGAAAGACATGAGAAAGTGGTGTGATTTCTGCAAGAGCCCCATTCATAACAAAAATGAGTGTCACACAAAGAAGTCATTGGTGGTCAAGATGAAAGCTTCAAAGTTATATGTAGGTCTCAACTCTAACCTAGACCTTGACAAGTGGAAACATATCATATATGTATAACTTGACGCCACCATTACTACCAATAAGGTTCGGCAAAGTGAGCCTGAAGATTTAAAGGAAGATGAACGTCTCTTCCACTCACAAATGTGGGTGAAGGGGGATTTGCAATATTTCATTTTTGATAGCAAGAGTTAAAATAATTTCATCTCAACATAGGTCATTAAGTTGTTGTGCCCATCGACAACACCATACCCACAA
Organism: Pinus tabuliformis; assembly: GCA_031772625.1. Lineage (NCBI taxonomy): Eukaryota > Viridiplantae > Streptophyta > Pinopsida > Pinales > Pinaceae > Pinus > Pinus tabuliformis. The sequence continues at coordinate 1,098,408,495 of CM062817.1, forward strand.
CCATACACCATCGGGTGGCTCCACCAAGGGTGAGATATCTGCGCCATTCAACAATGCTACTTGCCCTACATCATCAAGCCTTTGATAGATGAGGTATCATGTGATTTTTCTCTTGTTGAAGTTTGTGATATTTTGTTGGGCCAACCATACTTGTGGAAGTGTCATGATGTATATGATTCTAGGCCTCGTATTTATATTATTACTTTAGACAGAAAACTATATAGGATTCCAAAGGTAGCCTCACCTACGTCCATTTCTCTAATCTCTACTAAGAAATGCAATAAGATCATATCATAGATTGAGAAATTTGTATTCCTCTTGATTCACTTTCAAAGTGATGGGAAGAATGTGGTCACATCTATGGCCTCCACATAAGGCTCCTCTGCATGGAAAAGGAAAGTGGATAAGGTCGTGGATGACTACAAAGACATCTTCTCCTCACCCATAGGGGTACATTTGCATCATCAGGTCAAGCATTCAATTGATCTGACCCCTAGTGTAGTTCTATCCATTGGGCCAATATATCACTGCTCTCTTATGGAAAATGAGGAAATCAAACTACAGATCCAGGAGCTACTACAAAAAGGGAACATTCGACCAAGTTCCTCACGCCGTAGGAGTCCAATTGCACTCATGCAAAAGAAGGATCGAACTTGGAGACTTTGCATTGAGAGCCCTGAAAAAATGATAGTTAGGAACAGGTACCTGATTCCATGGATTGATGACCTACTTGACTAGCTTAAGGGGGGCAAGTACATCAACAAGATTGATTTGAAGTTCGACTATCAACAAGTTCCAATAGAACCCACGAATGTGTGGAACACTGCGTTCAATTCCAAGGAGGGTCTTTTCAAGTGGTTGGTCATGCCCTTCGATTTGAAAAATTCCCCTAAAACTTTCATGAGGTTGATGGATGACATCTTACGGACTTTCACCAACTCATTTCTGGTTGTATATCTCAATGATATCATCATCTTCAACAATAGTTGGGAAGAGAACTTGCAACATATTCAGGAGGTCCTGCATACTTTGCGTCAGCACAAGCTATCCGCTAACTTGGAAAAATATCCTTTGGCATGGAAAAGATCCAATATCTAGGTTACATTATTTAGGATTGGCTGGCCCCGACGAGTCTCACAGAGCTTCACAACTTCTTAGGCCTTGCTAATTTCTACTAAATATTCTTATTGGGGTTATCTCATATCACATGGCCCTTAAGTCAAGTTACCGAGGGTGTAGAAAAATAAAAAAAAATTTGGTCATGAGTCACAACAAAAGGCATTCGATGAACTGAATCACCACCTTTTATTTTCACCAATCCTCACCTTTCCAAACTTGCAACAACCAATTGATATTGAGACAAATTCCTTTGACTATGCTATTGGTGCAATCCTCACTCAAGAAGGGCATCCAATGGCCTATCACAATGAGGCACTCTTTGATACTATTCGAAGATACCTCACATATGATAAGGAGATGTATTCCACCACGCAGGCTTGTCAGTAATGGAAACATTGAGATAAATTTTTGGATGGAAATATGTAGAATGTAAAGACTGTTTTTAAACCTCATAAAAATTTGAAGTAGTTGTTCTGTCAGCCAAGGATAAGTTTGACCCCATGTTGAATTCAAGGGTTTACCAAATCCCCTATTCATGTGGAAAATCATACAATGGCCAGACTGGGTGTTCCTTCAAATCTCGAATTAAAGAACATATGGCTGACACCAACCATTTTCGACTTCCGAATTCTACCATAACTGAGCACTATTTTAATTCAAAGCATCTTTTCTGTTTTAATCAAACCAAAATTCTTGCCTCTATTCCTTTTTACAACTCGAGAATCATTAGGGAGGCTCTTGAAATAGAGAAGCACCCTAGAAAATTTAATCGAGAAGATGACTATAAATTAAGCCATTCTTGGCATCTTGTTATCCACCATCTGACTCATTAGTTATCGCTTCCCCCTTCTTTTTCCTTATCTCTTTACCTTTTTCTTCTCTTCTCCTTTATTTATCTCTCCTTACCCTCCTTGCTTGCTTCCCTTTCCTTCAATCATTGTTAAAATTATTTAACCAATTATTCATTTTATTATTTAACCAATTTTTCATTTTATTTTTAATCCAATAATAAATATTTTAATCTTTCATTTTCAATTTTTATAATTATTTCCTTTTCTCTGCTTATCAACCATCAATTTTTTTTAAGCTTTGGTGATTTGGCTATTTTTATATTTTCTCACTTGTTAATTAATGCTATCTAAATTTCCCTTGTCCTCTTTATTAATCAATTTGTTTAAATCTCTTGACTTGACTCTTACTATTAATTTAATCCTTTTATTATCCTTATTATTCTCTATCCCCTACTTAATTAATTAATTATGTAAGTATGGGGCTTAACCATTTTCTTTTAATAGTAAAAATATTTATTTTTATTTTTATTTATTTATTATTATTATTAATTGGCATTCCCTTCAATTTTTCAATTATCTTTATTTGACTCTCACCATCTAATTAGTTAATCCTAATAGAGTCCTATAATCCCCTATGGTTCTCTTTCCCCTCGTTCCTCTATTTTATTTGATTTATTTATTTTTAACGACTATTTTATTATCTTAATAATATTATTCTTTAACGGCTAGTTTATTATTTTAATATTATCATTTAATGACTTATTCTAAATCTTTCTTCTATAAATGAATACACAATGCTAGTTTGTGATCACTCAAATTCTCAGCCCTTGGTAATGGGTGGAGAGTCCACCAGAAACGTTGGACAAGATATAAAATCATCTCCATAGTTTCATCCGAAAAAGTTATCCAATACGTATAACTGTTAAAACATACAGTCTCTCAATGGAAACATTACATTCTAGGGAAGGAGAAAACCATCCACATAGATCACCAACCTCTACAATTTATGCAGAGATAGGGGGAGTTATAGAACAATCACCATCACATATCTCCAACATTCCATTTGAACATTAAATACAAAAGAGTATTACTAATCACAATTTATATTGACTCAGTCGGTCCTCGGGTGTTGCACTGACCATTGTTATCAACTCTTATGGGAACGAGACCTCTGAATTGCTGCAGCTATAAAGCAATGATCCAAAATTCACTACTACATATCGGATGATAATGGAAGGCAGGAAAGTTCTAGACTTTCACCTCCAAGATGCATTGTTGTGTTATCAAGGACACCTTTGTGCTCCTTCAAGCAAGCATGATAATCTGATTTGGGAGGTGCATTACAATTGGGTAGTAGGGAACTTTGGCATGTAAAAGACAATGACGATACTGCAAAAGTATTTTTATTGGCTGAAAATATAATAGCATGTTTGCAAATATATCAGGTCTTACAGTTCCTGTACCATTTCCAAACCAACCATTAAGAAGAAAGGGAAGTACACCCATTTTCCTACTCCTATATGGATTTGGGAATCCATCTCCATGGACTATATGTATTTCATTCCTTCTACCAAGCATGGTAATATTGTGTGTTTGTTGTCATTGATATATTTTCTAAGATAGCCATATTGTCTGCAAGAAGAGTATCACAACATAAGCCACTACCAAGATCTTCTTCAAATGGGTGTGCGTACATTTTGGTATCCCACAGACCTTCATTTAAAATTGGGATAGTAGGTTCCTAAGAACATTTTGGTCAATGCTTTTGTCATTGTTGGACACGAAGGTCACCAAGTCGACTACCTTCCACCCCTAGACTGATGGCCAGACAAAGGTCGTCAACATGATGATCAGGCACATATTACACATGTACAACCTCAAGCATCCATGAACATGGGATGATAATCTCCCTTATGTTAAAAAAAACTACAATAGAGCTCCCCATATCTCAACTGGACATAACCCCTTTCAGGTGGGCCTATGATTTCAACCATTGTGTCCCATTCATATTGCAATGCCCCTTGCAACTACACATACATAATCTACACATGTTCAATCCGATACTGATAAGGCCACCACGTTTATTGAACACATCCAAAACATCCATTAATAGGTTCATTATCTTGCATAAAGCCAATACTAAGTACAAACAATGTCATGATCAACATTGGGTACTACAAAAGTTTCAATTGGGAGACAAGGTTGGGTTGCAAGTGCTCAAGGAACACCTTGTAAGGCACCATCATAAGCATTGACCACTATGCTATGTAACTTACACCATCACCAAGGCTATGGGTGATAACAATTTTGAGCTCAATATCACCCCATTCCTTGGTTTGCACCAAATGTCCAATGTGGACCACATTCAACCATACTTTCCACCATTGTTGGACACATCAGAAATTTCAGAGCAACTGACACTGATAGAGCTTAAACCAAATTACATTGAAAAATCCATTATTGATTAGATCATGGATTCATGGATTAAGAACACCCACCAACATAGGATCCAACTATATCAAGTTGTCAAAGCAAGCCAACTCCTACACCAAGGTAAGTGGCTCACTAGGGACCAAGTTCAACAAAAGTTTCTTCATCTCATCTAGGCACTCAAAGCACTGGAGACTATTTCTTTCTAACAGGGGAGCACTTATCTAGGTGGATATTCGTGGGAATCTACTTGTTATACTGGCTCACAACATGATTTTCCTATTTTGGCATTTTTTTGGGCAGTTTTCAGGTCATGAACTCATGGAGCCGCTTTGAGGCCCTAGACGAAGGTTTTTTTGGGAAACTAGAAAACATGATTCCTTGATATATGTGCACTAGACAAAGATCGTATGCCAAAGTTACGACCTCAGGAAGTTGACATTCCAACTTACCCCATAGGGGCCCATAAGCCTTTGGTGCTTCATCTCCTAGGGTTAAGATTTTGGATGATTAGGGTTTATCATTATTTCTTCATGATAAAAATACCTTTGAGCCTCATTATAACACAGTTCAGGAAGGAAAGTAGCTATTACATATCTTCTCAGAGATAAGCTACCACCACTTGAGCTAGTTTGCTTTCATTATGCATGTAAATAGTTTTAACATTTCCTATTTATTAATTGAAGTTAAGTTTCAGTATACCTTTGTGTTTGTGTTTTAAATATATATTTCATTTCATTCGTTCATAAATCCAGAGCATATGGACATTATTTTAAATTATTAGTATGTCGTTAAACTATGCAAATTGTTTTATATTTCAAAATAATAATAAATGTTATATGTGTGGTGTTTTTCTTTTTTGTTTTTTTTTTTATAAGGTGAATTCTATTACTTCAAAACATGAGATTACATAGAAAAAGGTATGATAATACATTTCGGTCTCTCACTAGGGAGACCAAACCATACCCAAAAATGAACCCTTCAAAAGTCCACGAGAGATAAGAAAAACCTAACATAACTGTACTTAAACATGTCCACACTCAGGTGTTAACCTATCTAGCCATATGCATATTAATTTACAAAAATAAATCTATAACCATAGTCCATCACATAATCAAGGAAGTGGCTTAGAATCTGAGCTTGCTGATGGGATAGGGGCTATTTGGTCTGCAGGAGGTTTAGGAGTTATTGGAGGGATACTGAGGTGTTGTTCGATTTTCGCTAGGCTTTGGTCCATCATATCTAGTTTGCAACTATAATGCTTTAGATGAACATGCATATGACTAAAATTTTGTAACATGTCCCTCCTCAATTCTTGACTATCTGGTAGCGCTTGTCTTAGGGGGGAACTTCTTTTTCCATTACAAATTTATTACCTACCTATATCAGTTTTCTCTGCTTTGCGTCTGCGCTGTGTTCGGAATCCTTTCTAACCACTCTACCCTCACTTCAAATTCAAAGAGGGAGGTTCATTGAGATGAAGCTTCCATTTCCAACTAGGTCAAATCCTTCTACACATGCATAGGAATTTGTTCACGATATGTTGCTACAAAACTTGCTACTTTTCTCCAAATACGAGAGTTTCCCTTGTGGGCTCGCTCTTCGTTGTATGCAACTTCTCTCCTCACTTGGACCCTCTCCCTTAGTACGATGAGATTCATCTCACTAGTTTGGACTGTAATATATGGTTTAATATGTGTTAACTAAATTTTTGTTACCAAGTTACGAGGACCTTTAAGGATGATGACCAACGTTGATTATCTGTGTTGTCCAACAACAACTTTTTCTAGATTTCAAAATCCATTGAGTCACAAGTTTAACTAATTGTCTATTCCCACCACCTAAAACTAAAAGCCTATAAAAAATAAAACTAGAAGCCCACCACTCTACCCTAATAGATGAAAGCAGGCGAGGACTGCCTTTACTCTTAGCCTCCACTTTGGAATGGAATTTTGGATACTAGATGAACTCAAGGAAGACCCACAATATCTCACTCCTGCTGTGTAGCAAGCATCGTTACCAAGCCTTACCTCACCCAAATTCAGTTAAATTGAGTCCCTAAAACAACTCTTTTCGGTGCCTAAGGCCAACATATCCCCTTGAGACAATAGAGTCACCATCCCCCAAACTATCCTCCAAACCTTTGTGCTCCACTAGGTAAATACATATCAAATTACTCTTCAACCTCCACTCCCTTTTCCACTTCCAACTCAGTAGCAAGGAAACAATATTATAAAGATAAACATTACCAAATTTATCCCAAAATCAGGCTAAGATAGGGGGAGAATTCTAAGTGAGATTGCAAAAGAATAAACTAGAAATGGAAAATTCAAAAGGAGGCTAGTACCAGAATAATAATTACCCAGATGAGACATAAGGGGCCTTTGTCTCACTTTCTTTTTTCGCCTTGAACCTTGCTAATTCATAGCTCGTTGTGTTTGACTTCTAGGTCGAGTGCAGACTAGATGTGACCCTTAGTGGTTCACAAACTCCTCACTTTATTTGAGACTGCGGTTTACCATTCTAACATCCTTTTGCTAGCAACCAATAGTGCCTATCTATTGCTCAATTGTCGCATAACGAAAAAAACTATGCAAGTTGCAATTTGTTAAGGATTTTCCCTCCCATTTTCCTCTTACCAGCTCCTCACCTTCACTCTGGTCTACACTCCTTTTTATCACCGGTGCTCTTGGGGTGGAATTTTCCTCCATAAGAGTAATTTCCATCTTGCTCAACATAAATTCCAACCCCTTGTATGCTCAAATCCGCCCACCCTTTCCTTTTTGTGTAGTTCCATCTGCTGCATTGTTAACCCAATTAATGCTAGTTGCAAGCTTAAACTTTTTCAAGGATGGATCCAATGACCGTAGAGTCTCCCATAAACATAATTACCTACAAGTTCTAAATGTATTATAATCTCTTCTTAGATGCACAATTTCTCACATTCTCCTTTCTTCTATGTTTCATCAGTCCTGAAACTGGTTTTGTTCTACTAGTATCTAGTTTTTCCAGCAATAGGGGGAATGCTTGTTGATATTTTTATGTAGAATTGGGAGGTATTCATGCATGCCTAAGTCAGACTAGAGGAATTGTGAAAAATTAAAGTTAAAATTTATTTTTTGGAGAGTCATGTTGACCCAATAAGTCAAGTCAGCCCAATCAAACGAAGGGGTGTGTGCCTTGGGTTAAGCACACACATTAGTCTTATATAAATATATGATATGCCATCTAATTTGTACCATCAAGCAAGATAAATCCATCTTCTCTCTTTCATCTTCTTATATCTCTTGGATAATTTCGCGTGTGAGAAGTAGGAAGTCCACATGAGAAGTAGGAAGGCTGCAGGAGTGACAGGAAGGACATAGAGGTTGTAGAAAGGCCACAAGGGCCATAGGAGGGGGGGGGGGAAGGTCCCAAGAGCTTGCTGGATGTAGGTGAAACAAGGCTTAAGAAGGGATAAAGGGGATGACCTCAAAGGAGAACAGGTTGGCCAGGTTTGACTGGAATTTTGACTTGGATTATTGGCACAGATGTTTAGACAAAATTGTTGATTTTGTAAACATTGTTGAAGAATAATTTATCCTACATAAAAGTTGTTGGGTTTTATCCAAAGGTTGGGTTTCCTAGGGTAGTTTTTTTTTTATCTATTGTGCATGGCTCTCTTGCTATGATCTTTACTATTTACCCTGTATTTATTGTTGAGAATTTCTAAAGTTTAATTATTCAATGATAACAATGAGATAGAAATATGGTTGGAAATCATTATGGATTAATTATATGGAAGAAATTGTATTCTACTGTACACATTGTAGAAAATTCAACATGGTATCAGATATTTATTGAAAATGAAGCCATTGAAGTCATCCTAAGAGAGAAGTGTTCAATAACTTGATTGGATTTTTTGATCTCTTGTCAAAATTGTGCTTAGTCTTAGAGTAGAAGACAGGTTGGATGACCTTTAGGTTCATGTGAAGGAAGTCATTCTATAACTAGAGGGAGCTAAGGATAAATCCAATCATAAGAAGTCAAGGAATATCTCTTTGTCTCCGCTCTTACAGGCACTATTACAGATGGCAGTGATGGACATTGGTGCTTCTAGGCATAAGACAGGTTTTCGAGATTCTCTCACCAATTTGACAGAGAGTGAGAATTATATATATTGATGGAATGAAAAAGATAGACATTGGTACATAACAATATTAGCTTATGTGATTCATGGAATCGTTTACTAGCTCCAAGTAGAGCAAGATGGTGTTTACACAGGTTGTACACTTCGAAATAATTCTAAGGGTCCTTTTTCTAAGTAGTGATAATAGATCCAATGGTATCTTGGATCTAGTGCATTTAAACACATGTGGACCAATGACAATTCCATTTTTATGGGCTACTTGTATTATGTGATGTTCATTGATGATTTGTACCATAAAAATTGGACCTACTTCACGAAGGCTAAGGATGAGGTTTTAGCAGGTTCTAGGAGTTTAGTGCTCAGGTAGAAAACTTGAAAAGGAAGAAGATCAAGGTTCTAAAATCATATAATGGAGAAGAGTATACTTCCGAGGACTTCAATGATTTTTTTGCTAGGAGGAAATGATCTAGAGGGATTAGATAGTTCCCTACAACCCTCAACAATTTCTTCCTTAATCAAGAGATAGGTATTTCCAATCATATTTTTTCTCCTTTGATTTTTTGGTTGGCCTCTTTTCTTTTTATCATCTATACTTTACATACCAGAAAATGATTGCTTAGTTATGATTTTTTCTTTTCCATTTCCCCTTGAATGGGGTTTGTGGAAAGGAAGAACATGTCCATTACGAAGGCTTCCAAGGTGATGATTCATGCAACAACTGACAACTTCGAGGATTACCAAGCAAGGTTTGTGGCAAGAGGGTTCTCCTAGAAAGAGGGAGTGGACTACGAGGAGACTTTTGCTTTAGTTTCCAAATGGTCAAGTTCTTATATGGCTTAAGGGATTTAGAATAGACTCAACAAGAGTGATTGGTGTTTGATCAAGGGGGCCAAAAATATGCTCAAAAATCAAAGTTCTCAAAATTTCTTGAAACTGGTGCCAAATTGCAGATCTTGTCGTTTTGATTCCAATGACGCATGAATCGCCTCAATCCGACACAGTATGTGAAAGTTATCACGTTGTATTTTTTTTTACAAATAGCTAAAAAGTCAACTTTTATGGTTGACTGGGCTGCTAATTGGGCATTCCATAAAGTGACGTCATTTAGACGTCAACATGCTCACTGGGTGGTATGGATGTTGAACAAGCCAACCCAAGATTGACACATGGCTCGATGTGATTGGTTGAAGGTGATTTGAATTGGTTTGATCCCAAGCCACCACATGGGCCAATTAAAGGACACCATGTGGCCCAATGAAAGGACGCCACGTGGCCTCAGGGATGGCACCAAAAATTTGGCTAGCGAACCAACTAACTCTCTAGGGTTCGACCCCATGACCTCCCAAACACGGAATAAGCGCCCAACCAATCAAGTTGCACGATGGTTCTTGTTATAACAAGACCAATGGTTATATTTAAATTCAAAATGTTCGACATTGGGGGGAAGGGATGGGGCACATGACCACAACCCCAAGTCATATGGCGTGCAGCGTGACCGATACCCAGGTGGAAGGGGCGGGTAGTTAAGCCCTGCCCTTGGGTCTTATTTACTGCAACGGAATCGTCGGCAGAGGTCTTGACCAAGGGGCAGAATGTTGGCAGGCATGTGGCCTTTAACCTGTGTCCCTAGCCACATTTTCCACCATATGACTGCAAGAAGGGGCGGTAGTTGGGACCGTGGCGCCTAACTAACCATTTGACAGATTATACCTATTACGGTGGAAATTGCGTCGAAAATATGTGACATTATCACTCAGTGGACCTTCCAAAAGCGATTTTTGTTGCCTGGTTGGCTAGTTTTGTCATTTTACAGGACAAATAGTAGATTAATGGACAAAGAGGCTTAACTTGGTCATTTTTCAGTCCTTTTGAGCCCAAGAAGAGCCTACACAGGTGTTTTTGGGTATTCTAGACACAATGGCGACATTATTTTTGTTATTTAAGCATTGTATGTTGATATAATATACATTTTTAACATATAATAGAAAGGGATGACATTGGAAGCTGGACCCGAAGACGTAGCCCAGGAGGCGTGAACTCTGTCCTCAAATTTCTATTTGTGTGATGTTGTATATTGGCTATTTTTCTCTGGTTATATATACAAAACTTAAATAAAATCAATACGTTTATGTGCTTATGAAAATTGATCCATTGCCCACAATACATAAACTAGCTTGCAATTTTTTCAATAAACCTTTAAGTTTTTAATTTCAGATCAGTTTGGTATTAGAGCATTGTTGTTTTGAAGGTTTGATTGTTTTTGCGAGTGTTTTTGAATGATTAGAAGGTATAAGTTGATGAGAGGAGAAGGAGTTCTTGAAGAACCAACCCTCAAATTGGTTCAAGGAGGTCATAAACTCCAAAAACTCCACCAGTCATGGCACATGAAAAATGAAAAGCGTTGATGTATGAGGATGAGATAACTTTCAAAAGGGCTCTCTATGATATGTCTGAGATGGTGAAAGTGTTGTATGAAGAGAGAACAACAAGGTTGCAAGGAGAAAGTTCAAATCAACAAAAAGGTAATGGTGGTGATGGGAGCAGGCCTCCATCTCCACCTCCTCCTTCACCTCCATATTCATCTCCATCCCCACCTCCTTCAACACCTACACATACTCCTCCTAGATCTCTAAAAGGACATGCTAAGTCTCCTTTGCTTAAGCTTGATGTCAAGTTTGAATTTCCTGTGTACAATGGGGAAGTGAGTGTTGAAAAGTTGGATAATTGGGTTGTTCAAATTGAAGTATATTTCAGGATTCAAAGAATTAAGGATGATGTTACACATATCCAACTTACTTCTCTTCGTTTGGAAAGTGAAACCCTCATCTGGTGGGAGGCCATAACTCAAGAATATTTGAAGAAAAATGGTAAAATTATCTCTTCTTGGAATGATTTTGTAGCCACATTAAGAAGGCAATTTTATCCATTAAATTACATGCAAAAAGAAATTATGGATTGGAAAATTTTTAGACAAGCTAAAGGTCAGAGTGTCCAAAGTTACACACAATAATTTATAAGAAGAGATTTAATCTTGGGTGTTGATTTGTCTTCACAAGACACTCTCCTTAAATACATAGGTGGATTACATAGTTATTTGAGACATACTATACTTATGTTTAATCCCACCACTCCAGATAAAGTATGTGTTCAAGCAACTCATTTAGAAGCAAAAGGCAATAATGCTCCACAAGAGACTAGCAAGAAGCCATTAAAATATGGAGAAAAATGAAAGGGGAAGTTCAAAGGCAAATGCAAAAAGAATGCTACAATCAAGAAAGAGGGAGAGAATCTTACTTGTAAACATTGCTCAAAAGAAGGCCATGATGAAGACCATTGTTGGAAACTACATCTAGAAATGAGACAAAAGAAGTTCAATAACAAGGGGAAACAAATGACTATTGCAACAACTCAACAAGATCTAGGATCTGATTCAGGTGATGAAACCAAAATCACAACCGTGGGAATTAAAGGAAAAGCTTCTAATGCAAGCACTATTCTTATAGTAAGCCTATTGAGTCTCAAGATGATAAAGAAAGAAGTGAGTTTTTACATCTAAGGGTCATTACAAAACATATAAAAGTTGATACCTTGTTTGATAGTGGATCCCAAGTCAATCCTATCTCTGAAGAAATTGTCAAGAAACTAAACTTAGAAACTATACCTCATACTAAACCCCCATATGGATTGGGTACGTGAAGATGCCAAATTGCAAGTGACAAGAAAGTGTAAATTCAAATTCGCCATCACCACAAACTTATTGATGAGGTAGAGCTTGATGTTGTACCACTTGACATATGCGGAATTGTTTTAGGGAATCCATACGTATATGACAAAAAATCCATATTAGATCATCATGAGAAAAAATATCATCATTTTAAAGACGAAGTTGAGTGTATTGTTAGAGCACTTTGAAAGAAGATGAACTTATCTCTTATAAGTGTTGATCAAATGAAAAGGCATGTTAATGCTAGTAAGAATTTTGTGTTGTTGATGATTACAACTAAAGATACCACTGAATTTGAAGCTTTCAAAGGATGTGATTCTAAACTCAAGCATGATTTGGTTGAAGTTGTTAACACATATCACAAGATGTTTCAGGAACTTGAAGGGTTGCCTCCTAAAAGAGGAATCCAACATGAGATTCATTTGCAACAAGATGCACCTATTCCTAACATTGGCATATACAAAATATTAGTTTTGGAGAGTGTAGAAATCAAAAAGAAAATTCAAGATCTGCTTGACAAAGGGGCCATAAGGCCTAGCACATCTCCTTGTGGGTGTCCTATTGTCTTGGTTCCAAAGAAGGATGGTACATGGTGCATGTGTGTGTATTTTAGAGATTTGAACAAGATCACGATAAAGAATCGTTATCCTCTTTCTCACATTGATGATTTGATAAATCAATTAAAGAATGTTGTTTACTTCACTAAGTTAGATTTGAGAAGTGGTTATCATCAGATAAGGATTGTTGAAGATGAAATTTGGAAAATTGATTTCAATACAAAACAAGGTTTATTTGAATGGTTAGTTATGCCATTTGGGCTTTGCAATGCATCTGTAACATTCATGAGAGTTATGAATGATGTGTTGAGACCATTCCTTGATGATTTTTTCTTAGTCTACTTAAATGATATTCTAATTTTCAGTAAGACTCGTGAAGAGCATGTCAAGCATGTGCAACAAGTTTTAGATGTCTTGAAAAGAGATAAAGTATATTTGAAGATGTCTAAGTGTGAATTTGTGAAAACCTCTTCAGTTTATTTGGGTCATATTGTAGGAGGGTGTGATTTGAAGATAGATCCCTCAAAAGTTGAACTCATTGTGAATTGGCCTAAACCCAACAATGTAACAAAAGTTAGGAACTTTTTGGGAGAAACCCAATATTGGATAAAATTTATAGCTAACTTCTGATCTATTGTAGCACCACTACATGATTTTACAAGTGTGAAACAGGTCTTTCAGTTGGGAGGCAAGAAACATAAATCCTTCGATACATTGAAAGAGAAAATTGGTACAACACTAATTCTAGCACTTCTAGATCTTAAGAAGAATTTGAGATTCAAACCGATGCAAGTGATTATGCCACGGGAGCAGTTTTGATGCAACATGGTAAGCCTATTTATTATCATTCTGAAACCTTTACCAATGCAGTAATTAACTATCCAACTTATCATAAAGAGTTGTATGCTTTGGTACAAAGCATGAAGAAATCGAAGCACTATTTGATGGGTAAAGAAATGATTATTCATACTGACCATCGACCTTTTCAATATTTACAATCACAAACCAAGCTACAACAAGCTAGACATTTTAGGTGGATGGGATTCATACAACAATTTCATTCAGTAATAAGGTACAAGAAAGGTATATATAACAAAGTTTTTGATATGTTATCAAGGCCTATTGCTAATGCATATGTCATTCTTAAGCATAACTCAATCATGCATGAAAATTATATCGGACAATATGCTCAAGGTGTTGATTTTAAATTTGTTTATTCAACTTTGATTCAAGGCAATCATGTTGAAGAGTTGGATTATCATGTTCATAACAAGTTGTTGTATCATATTGGCAAGTTATGTGTTCCACAGGGTGAGAGAGTCAATGTCATAAGGGAAGCCTACACTTCTCTTATTGTTGGTCACTTTGGTGTAGGCAAAATAATTGCTCAAATTCAGCGGTATTGTTATTGGCCTCATATGAATGAAAGTGTTTCAAGATATGTAAGAGGATGTTCCATGTGTGCTACCAGTAAGCTTAGCAATAGGAAAATGGGTTTGTAAACTCCACTTCATATTCCCTCTCGTCCTTGGGAAAGTATTTCTATGGATTTTGTAGGGGGGCTGCTAATGTTAAGAAAAGGTCTTGATTATCTATATGTTGTTGTGGATTGTTTCAACAAAATGTATGTGTTGATGTCATGTAAGAAACATGTTAAAATTGAACATACCACAAAGACGTTCTTCCAAAATGTATGGGTTCACTTTGGGTTTCCCACTTCTATTATATATGATCGAGTTTCTCGATTTTTTGGGAAGTTTTAGTCAAGTTTATGGGAACTCATGGACACAAAAGTTGAATAAGAGCACCACATTTCATCAACAAACCGATGGCCAAACATAAGTGGTAAAAAAAAATAGTGCATCTCCTTTGTGGATATTGTGGTAAGCATCCTGAACTTTGGGATGAGAATTTGAATTACATCCAACATGCCTACAATCATGCCAAGAACTCATCTATGCAAATATCTCCATTTGGAGCTTGTTTGGGTTATTTACCAAAGTCTCCTTTGGATCTCATCTTTGGTAAAGATATTGCAGTAGATGGACATAGTGATGTGGACAAAGCAAAGAATTTCATTGAACAAATTTAACTAGCGCATCAAAGAGTACAAGAGCAGCTTGAGAAAATCAAAGCAAAGTACAGAGCAAGGCATGACAAGCATTGAGTTGATCATGATTTCCATGTGGGAGATAAATTCTGGTTGTATATAAATAAGGAAAGACTTCAAGGTGAAGGTAAAAAGCTCAATCCAATTAGATATGGTACTTTCAAAATTTTGAAGAAGATTGGTAACATTGCTTTCCATTTAGATTTTCCACCTTCTATGAAAATTTATTCCATTGTGAATGTGGAAAAACTTGAGATTGTATGAGGCTCCAATGATTGATGATCATGAAGAGAATGTTCAAATTCCATCTATTAAATATTTTTCTCCTGAATATTTAGATGAGTTGCATGAAGACACAATTCTTGATAGGAGAATAAGAACTTCATGCAGAGGCAATGTGGAGTATCTTCGAGTGAGGCTCAAAGGTACCAATCCAAGTAAAGCAAGGTGAATTGAGATCGAGGAAGTGAGGGAGCTACACCCTCACTTACTTGCTGAGTAAAAATAGACTTTTGGTGGTCCAAAAGCTTCCAATGGGGAGGAATGATCCAGGGGATAAAAAATATGCTCAAAAATCAAAGTTCTCAAAATCACTTGAAACTGGCACCAAATCATATATCTCATTGTTATTATTCCAACGATGCTTGAATCGCCTCAATCTGACACCGAATGTGAAAGTTATCACGTTATGAAATTTTTGGCAAACAACTAAAAATTCAACTTGCAGGGTTTATTGGTACGCTGACTGGGCAAGCCATACAATGATGTCATGCTAACGCCAACAAGCCAATTGGGAGGTACAAAGGTTGAACGAGCCAATCTAGGATTGACATGTGGCTCGACGTGATTGGTTGAAGGTGATTTGAATTGGGCTAATCCTAGGCCACCACATGTGCCAATTAGAGGGTGCCACATGGCCTCAAGGATGGCACCAAAAATTTAGTTAATGGACCAACTAAATCCATGGGGTTCGACCCCATGACCTCCCAAACACGGAATAGGCGCCCAACCAACTGGGTTGCACGATGGTTCTTGTTATAACAAGAAAGTTGGTTATATTTAAATTCAAAATGATCAGCATTGGGGGGAAGGGGCAGGGCACGTGGCCCCAACCCCAAGTCATATGGCGTGCAGCATAACCGATACCCAGATGGAGGGGGAGGGCAATTAATCCCTAGCCCCGGGTCTTATTTATTGCAACGAGACTGTCGATGGAGGGCTCACTAGAGAGCACTGGCATGTGGCCCAGCTGTGGCCACATGGCCTCTAATGCAACCAAGGGGTGGATTGCCAGTGGACGCATGGCCTCTGGCCCACACCCCTAGCCACATTTCCCACCATACGATCGTAAAATGGGCAGTAGTTGGGCTCGTGGCATCCAAATAAACGTTCAACATATTGCACCTGTTGAAGTGGAAATTGCGCTGAAAATACATGAAATTGTTGTTCAGTGGACTTGTGAAAGGCGAGTTTTGTTACCTGGTTAGCCAATTTTGTCATTTTGTAGGACATATAACAGAGGAATGGAGAAAGAGGCCTAACTTGGTCATTTTTCAGTCTTTTTGAGCCCAAGAAGAGACTACCAAGGAGTTTTTGGGTGTTCTTGACACAATGGAAACATTTATTTTGTGATTTGAGCATTGCATATTGATGTAATATACATTTTGAGCATATAATAGAAAGGGCCAACATTGGAAGCTTGACCCAGAGACGTAGCCCAGGATGGGTGAACTTCATCATCAAATTGTTGTTTGTGTGATGTTGGATATTAACTATTTTTCTCTGGTAATATCTACAAAACTTAACTAAAATCAATAAGTTTATGTGGTTTTGGCAATTGATCCATTGCCCACAAGACATAAACTAGATTTGCAAACTTTTTCAAGAAACCTTTAAGTTTTTAATTTCAGATCAATGTTCAAGAGGGAGGATTATGAAAATTGTAAGGATGTCTAGGACTATGCCAGATGACTGAAAGAGCTTCCAGTTTTGAAGGAGCACACAGTCAGGTAGAATGGAAGGAGCAACCTTCCAAGAGGATGTAATGAGTTGAGATTATCAGACAAGATGCTCGGAGACAGGAGGTATCTAAGAGTAGTATGCCTTCTATGAGGGGACCATGCCATACAACAGGATATCCTTCCGTGATAAAGGGAGAAACTAGGATTTCTAAAGGAGCATCTGCTTCAGTGTAAGAGGGAGCACCCAATCAAGGTGACCAGAAAGTAGTTGGTGAGGATCAAATGAAGGATCTTGTCTTGATGCATTATTTCTTGGGATTGGAGATGTGGAAGTGACTCGATGAGATATTCCTTGGACAAGGGAAGTACATTATTCATATTTTGAGGAGATTCGGTATGATGGATTACAATTCCATGGATACACCTATGGTGACCAATCTGAAGAAGCTGAATGATTTTGCTTCAAATTTATATTTGGTGGATCCCATAATGTATAGGAAATTGATTAGATTCTTGATGTACTTGGTTAGCACCACGTCAAATATTTTCTTTGCAGTAAACACCTTGAGCTAGTATATGGTTGGGTTGAGGCAGATACATTTGGTTGCAACAAAGCATGTGTTGAGGTACCTGCATCGTACAATTGGATATGGTATGAGATATATCTCAGGTGGTGAAGTGAGGCTACATGGATATACTAATTCAGATTGGGCTGAGAGCGTAGAGGATATAAAGAGCACCTTAAGATGTTGCTTTAGCTTAGGATCAACTATGATATCTTGGTTTAGTAGGAAGTAGACTTCTATCACACTCGGTACAACAGAGATACAGTATATCAGAGCCAATCTTGCAAGTTAGGAAGCAGTGTGGCTTCATAAGCTACTTACAGGGCTATTTTATTAGGAGCTTAAGATGACCTTGATATTTTGTGATAATCAAAGCTATATTAAGCTTTTGAAGAGTCCAATAGGTCAAAGTATATTGAGATAAAATATCACTTCATCTGAGAGACAATGCAAATAGGAGTAGTGAATCTCCAATACATATCCATAAACGAGAAGATTGCATACATTCTCTCACCAAGCTGATCTCTAGAGTGAAGTTTGTATACTTCAGAGTCAAGCTTGGCGTGATGTAGAATGTCTCCCTCGCTTAAAGGGAGTGTTGATATCTTTTTAGGATTGAGAATATCATCTCATGAGAAGCCATGCTGATCTAGTTAGGTCATGCTGATTTGACCAGGGGAGATGGATACATTCACCTGAGAAGCCATAAAGGACTTTGGCTGGGTCATGATAATTTGAATAGGGGTGAATGGCTCAAGGAAAACACAAGGTTGGTCATATCTTCTCCTAAGAATCCATGAAGGACTTTGGTTGGGTCATGCCAATTTGAATAGAGGAGATTTATGTAATTCATCCGAGAAGCTATAAAGGAATTTATCAAGGCCATGTTGATTTTTCTAGGGGTGAATGGTCTAGGGGAAGATCCTTTCCCAAGAAGACATAAAGACTATGGTTGGGTCATGTTGATCTGACAAGAGGAGATTAATACATTTACCTTAGAATCCACAAAGGACTTTGTTTGGGCCATGCCAATTTGGCCAAGGGTAAATGACCCAGGATACTCACAATGCCTACTCCAGGATTGAGTGATCTAGAAATGTACATGTGAGGAGTGACATTACCTACTCTAGAATGGAGTGATCTATAAACATGCATATGAAAAGACACTACATCAACATAGCAAGCTCATGAACTTTTCTTGTGGAGGAGAAATTTCAGCTAAGGAGAAATTTGTTGGTAGCCAAGGAGAATACCTCCCTCACTAAGAGGAAGTGTTGATTTTTTGTGTGTAGCATTGAGAGGTATTCCATATGCCTAAGTCAACTTAGACGAATTGTGAAAAATTAAAATTAAAATTTATTTTTTGGAGTGCCATGTTGGCCCAAAAAGTCAAGTTGACCCAATCAAATGAAGGGGTGTGTCCCTTGGGTTAATCACACCCATTCGTTGTGTATAAATAGATGATGTGACATCTCATTTTTACCATCAAGTAAGAGAAATTCATCTTCTCCCTTTCATCATCTTATTTCTCTTGGGAAACTACACATGTGAGAAGCAGGAAGTTTGTAGGGGTAGAAGGAAGGCCACAGGGGTTGTGGGAAGGCCGTATAAGTAGAAAGAAGGGCACACGAGCTTGCTAGATATAGGTGAAACAAGGCTTAATAATGGCTAGAGGGGTTGACCTTAAAGGACAACAGATTGGCCAAGTTTGAATGATATTTTGACTTTGATTATTGGCACAAATTTATACACAAATCGTTGATTTTGTAAACCTTGTTGAAGAATAATTTATCCTAAGGAAAATTTGTTGGGTTTTGCTCCCAAGGTTGGGTTTCCCAGGGAAAAAATATTGTCACTATTGTGCATGGTCGCCTTTCTATGATCTTTACTGTTTCTGTTGCATTTATTGTTGAGAATTTCCAAAGTGTAGTTATTCAATGATAACAATGACATAGAAATACTATTGGAAATAGTTAGGAATTAATTATTTGGAAGAAATTGTATTCCCAATGCCACTCTCCCTGTCATGCCCCTATCCTGGCGGTGGTCTTTCAACCTCACATTGGCAAGTGTGACACCGCTACCCACTTTCTTTTCACCAATACTTATGAGTACGGGCTACGCCTAACATTCAACACTTAGTTATTTTTCTTTACTTCTACTAAGAATTCATCATTTACACAGTGGAATAACATTTACATCATCATCATCATATCATAAATATGCAGAACGAAATACTTTCTTTTTAAATGGGAGGGGAAGCTCCCTGAATATTAGAGTCTACCCACATATAATAATTCTGTCTTTTTACAAGTACAATTTACAAGTACAACTTTGCTAGGAAACTTCAAATTTACCCTCAGTAAACTTTCCAAATTTTCAGGAGTTCGGCCTGCTCGTGTTGGGTTGCCCACCTCTTCGGGTCGGATCACCCTTCATTCAGCAGCGCCCACGTGTATCGTGTCATGTAGCTCATCGCACCATGCAGAGGCGCCCACCTTGGGTTGGGTCGCCCTCCACGTTCAGACTCGCCCACCGCACCGTCGCAGCTCGTCGCTCCGGGCAGAGGCGCCCACCCCGTCGAGTCGGGTCGCCCTCCACAGCTTGTCGCACCGCGCAGACTTGCCCATAGCTCGTCCGAACCGTGCAGAATTGTTCACTGTGCAGACTTGCCCAACTGGGCCGGGTCGTGAAACTGTGCCCGTGACTTCAAAGTTACTGCACCGTCGCACATGTTGCCCAACTCGTCCACAACTCATCGGTTCTCTCATTGTGCAGACCTTCTCGCGCCCACCCTTCAGCTCGCCAATCTGCCCACCGTGCAGACTTTTCCAACCGTAGAACTGTCCGCCTGTTTGCCAAACCACAACTCGTCTGTGTGCTAAACCTGCAGCTCGCTCTTCCTCCTCAACTCGGCACTTCGGCCCACCTGTTCGCCTGTGCCTTGCCTCAGCTCAATTTTTTTTCATCCTTGTTCGCCCAAGTGTTAGCTCAATGCTTGTTCGCTTGAGTTCGATGGTCCTTTCCTCCAAGTCGACATCTCCAATATATATGTGTCCTCCATGTGTTAAGGTGGGTGGGCCTACCCAGGCCGACCATACAAATCGCACATGAAAATATCCAATAACTTGTCGGCCCACCAACTTGGGTCCGCTTCCGCACGTCAGCCTCCCCAGGGCGTCCAACTCCACACGTCGTCCCAACTTGTCGGTTTTTCGACGCTCCATATAAACTCGTTGTGCGTGCGCCCATACTTAGCAGATTTTCCCATCTCGGTTTTTTGACTCTGCAAGTAACTCTTCACACCATCGCACAATTCGCTGGGGTGCGTTTAACTGAACGCTCCCGCTCATCGTGTCTCCTTGAACCGAGCTCATGCGTCGTCGCAAAGTTGACTCATCGCACATAACCGAAAATGCCTCCGACTGTTGCCCGTCGCACATGACTCAGCTCGTGGTCCTGACACTCCTTACCTTTTTCTCCACTATTCACCCCATTCGGAGAGGTGTGATGTATGATAATTATCTTTATTGATTATTATAATTATTTTAATCTTTTTTATAATTAAATATTTTAAAGTACTTACTTAAAATAAAATGTTGTTGTAATTATTGATAAAATAAAATAATTTCATGAACTATTTTAGTGTTCGGAACTAATTCCTATTCCATAGTAGCCATTTCAATTGAAGTATATGAAATTCTAAATCTCATCAAAATGGAAGATGTGTAAAGCTAACTTTAAGAGATTAAAAATCATTAAAGTATATTCAATGTAATTAGAAAAAAAATTGTGGTTACTTTACAACTGAAATTATAACCACAGAAAACGTAGGATGTAAGTTGTTATTTATTGAACAAATGTTAGCTATAGAGTATGTCAGATACCATCATAAAACTTTGCATATAAATTCAATAAAATAAAGTTATGTCAACATAGTGGAGGCATGATTTTAAACACTTGCATTTCGAGATAGAGAACAACAAAAGGAAAAGACAAGGTAGCATAAGAGAAAAATTAAATGACAAGTATCATTTATATGCTGAAAGATGATTGGGCATCAATTTACTTATGAGGTGACAAAGATTGAAAACTTTTTAAGATGTAAATCCTTGGCATATGTGAAGATGTGTGTGGATTATCAATAAAGTTTTGGGTATATACCAGTTAGAATATAAGATTGTAAAGTTTTGGGTATATACCAGTTAGAATATAAGATTGTAAACATGCACAACTTTTTTTAAACATATACTAAACACGTGTAAAAATTTGAAGAATGCACCGTTACCACTTTTTGCACAATTTAGGGTTCAGAAGATTGACACAATTTTTATATAGGGTTCAAAACATTTGGCTTCTATATAACATCACTCAACTATTTCTTCTCCTCTCTATTGTCATCATCTTATAGGTGGCTTCACTCGTGTATAGGAGGATGCAATTTAAGGCCGTGAATGAGGTGATCTTAGTTGTCTTCAACTGTTATTGCCCACACACTTCACTACATTGCTTTTTATTTGCTTTATCATTATTCTTTTGCATCAATGCCATGTATGTATAGCTCTAGAATAAATGTGCCCCACACATTGAATCTATACTCTGTCAACTTTGACGTGATACAACTAGTTGTTGCATGTGAACTTCTTGCTTTCTTTATGCATGAAATCTATATCAAAGATTTGTTTGATAAAAAAAATAAGACTAATCATGTCTTAATAAAGTTTATGACACATTTTCTAATATAAAATATGTTAAATCAACTAACAAATTCTTACTGTTATTCTATCAACATTCAAAAGTTTATGCAGTATCTAAAAAACCTTGATTCATGAGGGGGAAAAGCTAAATGAACCATTGCCTACCAGCAACATCATGTTAACTCAACAATCATAAAAACAAAGTTTAAATGTAAAATATTATGGCCTAAACCATTAGAACATCATTTCCTTATTGATACTAATGGAGTTCTCATAAATATTAATTATTATAATATTAATGAATGCATAATAACTTGCACACAATTAAAAAAAAATTAAGGTGTATCAAATGGAAGGTAATTGAAGCCGAAACCACAATTAATTTATTTATATTCAACCACAATTTCAAATCCACAATTAATTTATTTATATCGAATTAACGTGTAACGAGGCATCTTGGTAAGAATAAAACCCACAAATCTATATGAGAAAATCTCGATTTTTCTCATATACCCTACTAAATTGCTTCTTTCATGCTTCGTTAATGCAATTGCACACGGCCATGCTATCATTCGGTTAAGTTTTATACAATTTTTGTGAATTTGGATGGGCTGTCTTTCGTAAGAGGTTATTTAATAATGAAGTTTTTAAAGTTCTTATTCCAAGTGGTTTTTTTATGCGAAGACAAAATTATTATTGTTTAATTTAAATTTTTTTCTTTGTTTTTAATGTTAGCAAAATTAATTGTTTGTTGTTGGTGTTATTATCTAAAAACTTGTATATGAATGGTTTTCAAATTTTGGATGATTTTATTTTTGTTACATTTCCATGTTTACGATTCACATGTGTTTTTTTTCCTTTCATTTTTCTACATTATGTTTTCTGGTGATACAAATTGTTTGTTTATTCTATTTATGTTTTTATGCTTTAATAAAAATACTTTAGTTTCATGGTATTCTCTTTTGTTTGTAATTGATTGGGCTTTTAGTGTCAACCCTTTTATTTTATTGATGGGTGTGGTTTGTAGAAAATATTTTTGAGGTTTATGGTATTAAAGTTAGAGCTTTATGTTTATTTAGTGGTTTACATTGCTTATCTTTCACTTTATATGATTTGGATTAAAAATGTTCATGTCATGGGTTTGTGACTATTGTTTAAAAAATCACCATGGTGAATTGTTGTTAATCATGGTCATAGATGTTCATACTCAACCTTGGTTAACCATAGTCGTGAATGGTTAAGTGTGGTTTTTTGATGGAGATTGTTCCAATATGGTAATTATCTGTGGAAATGTTGATTTTTGAAAAGGATTGTCTCATTCTCAAAATCAACCATGGTGAAAACGATTGTGAACCATGTTTGTATAGGGGTTTGTAATATTTATCTTTGAGTTTATATACACTAGGTTTATAAGATTTCCCCCTCTGGTTTATTATTCTTAACTTAGGTTGATAATTCCTTGGGTTTTAGTATTGATCCCCTGCTTTTTTTTGTTCCCTTTCGTTAATGGTATCAATGCCTTCGATTTGTTCATGTCATGGTTGAAGCATGGTTAAGCAATGTCCAATGTCGCATTGTGACAAATATTGTATCAACATGAAAATCAACCATGGCCATACATCGAAAAACATGTTTGTTGCACGGTCTATAATATTTATCTTGGGGTTTATATACATTGGGTTTATATTATTTCATAGCGTTTAATATTGTTATGTTGGGTTAAATATTTCTGCCTTGGGCTATTAATCATTTGGATTTTAAGCATTTATTTCTTGGGTTTATTATTTTTTTGGGCTAATAATGTCAATCATCATTGGGAATGGTGAGTAATGGCCGACGAAGGCCATCAAGCAATCATGCTCAACCATGGCTAATCATAGTCAAGCATGGGCCAATGTCGCACTGTGTCAAAGATTGTGTCAATGTGAAAATCAACCATGGTCAACCATGTTTGTTTAAGGGTTTTTAATATTTAATATTCGTGTTTATATACATTGGGTTTATAATATTCATCCCTTGGGTTTATTATTGATCTCTTCGGTTCATCATCCCTTGCATAAAATAGTATTCCCTTGGGTTTTTAATCCCTTGGGTTGTGAGTATTAATTTGTTGGGTTTATTATTCCCTTGGGTTTGTACTATTGATCGGTTGGATTTATTACCACCTTTGATTTATAATATCAAGATCATGGACAACTATGAACAATTATGGTAAACCATGGTCTATTATGGTGATTTACGGATGGTCATGGTCACCCATAGTCAGCAATGTTGCATAAATTCAATCATGGTCAACGACGGTCATTCATGTTCAACCATGCTCCAACGTTGCATTGCGACAAAGTTTGTCTCAATATGAAAATCAACCATGGTCCTACATTGCATTCTCAGAAAGATTGTCTCGATACAGAAATGAATAACAGTTAAACATTGCTAACTATGGTTGCACGTCGTATTGTGACACATGTTGTCTCAATACGAAAATGTACCATGGTCTACAATGCCTAATCATGTTTGTTTTAGGGTTTATAATATTTTTGTTAGGGTTTATATACTTTGGTTTTATAATATTTATCCCTTGGGCTTAATATTGTTCTCTTTGGTTCATAATGCCCTGGGTTTTAGTATTAATGTGTTGGGTTTATTATTCCCTTGGGGTTATAACTTTAATCCCTTGGGTTTATAACTTTAATCCCTTGGGTTTTTTAATGGAAGGGTCCATATTATTCCCTTATTGTTCTATTCACTTTGTTATTCCTTTGTGTTAACAATATTAATCCCTTGGATTTATTTATGGAAGGGTTCATATTTCCAAGGTGTTATATTATTCCCTTGGGTTCATAATCCCTTTGGGTTTTAATATTGATCCCTTGGGTTTACTATTCCTTTGAGTTTATTGTATCAATTCGTTGGCTTTATTAATCTAAGGGTTCATATTGCAAGGGCTTAATATTGTTCCCTTGGGTTTAATATTGTTCCCTTGAGTTTAAATATTCTTCACTTGGGTTTAATATAAATAATATTAAAATGTTATATAGTAAAAATTATAATACAATTAATATAGTTAAGGGTTCATATTGCTTGGGTTTAAATATTGTTCCCTTGGGTTTAATATTGTTCCCTTTGGTTTAATTATTCTTCACTTGGGTTTAATATAAACACTACTATAATGTAATATAATTAATATATCACATATAATAATAATAATAATAATTATTATTATTATTATTATATTAAAGTATACTTATTTTTTTAATATAATGCCATTTTTATAGGTATAAGTATTATAATATTGGATTTCAAGCATCTGTGGTTTATTTCTTTTAATTGAATCGGAGTACCCACAGTAAAGATCATACTTGTCGATGTTGATTACGATTATTGTTATATATTTTTCAATATGAATTTCAATACTAATATTAATATTAATATCGACATATATCAATCACATTTATTAATGTGGTTGTGCTAGTTATTGCAAAGCTTCTTACATGCTTCGTTATTGCAATTGCACTTGGTCATGCTGTCATTTGGTTAAGTTTGGAGTTTTATACAATTTTTGTGAACTCATTGGCAAAGTTTGATGGATTAGACTATTGTATTAAAAAACAATTGTAATAGTTGCATAACAACATAATCTCTACTTCTTTGTGCGGGCTCTGTGTTTTGTCATTACTTGAGAATGCTCTGTTTCTACATTCGTTTCCGCAAGCCGCGCCTCTGCACTACACACAATCAAAGCTAAACCTTGAGATATGCACACTTCGAAATTGTTATAACAGTTATCTAGAATTGTTGAAAATATATAGAATTAAGCAGTTGGAGTAAATGGAGGCAGAAATATATGAAGCAAGTGCATACTCAAGAATTTAAGTCGCACAAAATTAATATCTCGATGTCACTCCGAGGTGCAAAGGAAGCTTTCATTGTGCAGAGTGCAAAGGTATGAAAGAATCTTTCATTGTGCAAAGTGCAGAGGAAGCAAAATGAAAGCTTCCTCCTTACTTTTGCACTTCGAACAATGAAATTAACTCAATTAAAAATAAAAGATTTAAACATATACCATCTTTTGAACTTAAAAAAAAATTAAAACACATAACTACAAAGTTTCGATAATCAAAATAATAAAATTTGTCTTACATTATGTGTTTTCATTGAATTTTTTATTGACTAGTATAGGAACCCGCAATGATAGATACTGACTGCTGTGTAGGAGACTTCATACCCAGTATTAAAAAATATTTTATGTCTTAGTCGTACTATTATCATATATTCAATGCTTAATATAATTTATTCTGAGGCAATGTATAATGATTACTAGTTGTAACATATCAAGTTTGGAATTTATTCGAGTCAACGCATTGTTCGAGTGCTTAATAACATTTACTGCTTGTAGATAAATTAAGAAGATGCATAAGGCTCCACAACCAATATTCATTATAGTAGATTGACACGATGTGTATACAAAGATGCATAAGTTGCAGAATAGTGGGTCTGCTGGGCACACTCCTCTTCCACATATCCTTTTAATGTCGTTCGACCCCGCTAGTGATAAATCTAAGTCTATTAATGTGTGTGAGGAAGAAGTGTTGTGCTGGAGAATGGGTATGTGAATCAAGGAACATAAACTTTCTTCGAAAATTTTCTGTACCTCCACATACATTCCCACACACCACATATTAATAAATTAATTAGCATTTTTGACTTATTAAATTTTGGGGCATGAAAAGTTTGGGTTACGTGTATATCGGGTGTGAAGTAATGGTGGAAGATTAACGTATAAGGGTGGGTTTCTTGATTTTTTATAACCAATAATCATTACACAATGATTTAAAGTAAATGCTACTAAGCATTGAAATGATCAACTAATTATGAGTTGATTCACTCAATAAACAGTGAAAAGACTCAATAAATGTATGTCAAATGACTTGAAAGCTAAACCTTAAGATATGCACACTTTGCAATTGTTATAGAAGTTATCCAAAATCGCTGAAGATATAGATAATTAAGCATCTGGACTAAATGGAGGTGAGACAAACACTTAGCAATATATGAAGCAAGTGCATACCGAGAAGTTTAAGTTGCACAAAATTAATATACCAATTTCACTTCAAGGTGTGGAGGAATCTTTCATTGTGAAAAATGCAGAGGTGTGGAGGAAGCTTTCATTGTGCGGAGTGCGGAGGAAGCACAATTAAAGCTAAATGATGAGATATGCACACTTTACAATTTTTATAGCAGTTGTCTCGAATCGTTGAAGATATAAAGAATTAAGAAGATGGATTAAATGGAGGCGAGGAAAACACTCAACAATATTATATATGAAGCAAGTGCATACTCAAAAATTTAAGTCACACAAAATTAATATATCAATTTCACTTTGAGGTGCGGAGGAAGCTTTCATTGTGCAAAGGTGTGGAGGAAGCTTTCAAGGAAGCATAATGAAAGCTTCCTTTGTACCTTCACACTCCACACAATGAAATTAACTCAATTAAAAATAAAATATTTTAGCGTATAACATCTTTCGAACTTTAAAAAATTAAAACATATGACTACAAAGTTTCAATAATCAAAATAGTAAAAGTTTCCATACCTACAATAATGGATATTGACTATAGTGCGGAGGACTCCACACCTAGTATTAAAAAATTAATTATGGCTTAGTTGAGCTATTAATATTTATTCAACGCTTAATAACATTTATTTTGAGGCATTGTATAATGATTACTTGTTGTAAACATATGAAGTTCGACATTTAGTTTGAATCAACACATTATTCAAATTCTTAACAACATTTACTGCTTGTAGACAAATCAAGAAGATGCACAACGCTCTGCAACTAGTATCTGTTTTAGCAGATTGAAACAATGTGTATACAAAAGTGTGGAAGTGCCAAAATAGTGAGTCTATTAGGCACACTCCTCTTCTGCATATCCTTTCAATGTTGTTCGGCCCCGCTAATGTTAAATCTAATTCTATTAATGCATGTGAGGAAGAAGTGTTATGCGAGAGAACAAATATGCAAATCAAGGAACATAAACTTTGTTTGGAAATGTTTCGTACCTCCGAATACATTCCTGCACACTACATATTAATAAATTAAGTAACGGTTTTGGCTTATTAAATTTTGGGGCATGAAAAGTTTGGGTTACTTGTATATCAGGTGCGAAATAGGGTTGAGCGTTTAACGTATAAGGGTGGGTTTCTTGATTTGTTTACAACCAATAATCATTACACGATGCTTTAAAGCAAACTCTACTAAGCATTGAAATGGTCAGCTGATTATGAGTTGATTCACTCAATAAAAGATGAAAATACTCAAGAAATGTATGTCAAATGACATAAAAGCTAAACCCTGAGATATGCACACTTTGCAATTGTTATAACAGTTTCTCGAAGCATTGAAGATATATAGAATTAAGCATTTGGATTAAAATGAGGAAAGAAAAACACTCAACAATGTTATATATGAAACAAGTGCATACCCAGAAATTTAAGTCACACAAAGCTAACTCTGAGGTGCGGTGGAATATTTCATTGTGCAGAGTGTAGAGAAAGCACAATTAAATCTTCCTCCATACCTCCCCACTCTGCACAATGAAATTAACTAAATAAAATATTTAAACATGTAACTTCTTTCGAACTTGAGATAAAAATGGAATATGTCTACGTTAGGGTTTTGGTAGTTTGATTTGTGGAGTTTTAAACAATTGCCATGAAAAAGCCCCCAACTGTTCCTCAAGACAACTTTGGACATGAGGCTTCTAGTTTCTACAGTTCTCACATGCTAGGACGAGGCCATGCCGTGTTCCCTCATGCGAAGTTTTGACTAGGTCTGTGGCATTTCATTTTTAAGGAGTTCATCGAAAAAAGGGAGTTCAACCTCGGGGTTTCCTTCATCTATGGGGCTTTTCAAAAGATCGATCCTTGTAAAAAAAATGGTGCTCCAAGCCCTGCAGCCAATGTTGATGTAACTCTCTCTCTGTTGGATTGGACAAGATGGGTATGCTGGCCCAAAAAATCGAGGGTATTCTCCTTCCCATGTTTATGTTCTTGCTATATTTTTTTATATATGAGAAACTATTGTGGGGTGGATTATGGTGCGTGAAACTTTGAAGTGACTGGAGCCATTCTATGTGTGGCTTGGTATCGTTTTGTGGTCATTGAGCCATAAAATTTCTTTGGGGTTACAAATAATAATTTTTTTAATATTTTTATTAAAAATTTCAGTGGGAAATTCCTATCATTTTGGATCAAAAACACATGTTATATCTCCTCTCTAAGGGAATCTATTGAGGTGAAAGGGGGAATACCACGTTATTTCAATGTCTATAATTTTCTAGAAAGATCTTATGAGACACTACTTAGATAAAAGACTATAACATGACAAAAAACTCAACTCTCATTTTAAATTCAAGGTTACGTGGGGGTGCTCCTGGTGCCAAGACATCGATGGCAATCTAGTTTCCTTTAAAGATGTAATTAAAGGAAAGTCTACAACACTTCAAAATTTGGGACAAAATATTCCACGACCCTATGTCATGGACAAAATAGAGCAAGCTCCATCCATGGAGATAAATAACATAGAGGTTTCTTCCCTATTTTCTACTCTTCAATCAAAAGCCATTATTTGTAGATTCAACAACTACTAGCCCAAACTAGATGATTTATTTCAGTGTGTATTCACCTCTTGGACACCATAATGTGACATATTTATATGTTCAAAGGGATTTTTCATAGTCCAATTTGAAACACAAAAGGATTTGGATTTTTTCAAAATGAAAGGCCATGGTTTTATGGTAGGGATGGTTTATCTATCACTCCAAGGTTTCCTAGTTTTGATGCTAAAAATATGGTGGTTGCAACTATGGTAGTATAGGTTATAACTCCTAACCTCCCTATCTCATTATTCCA
Organism: Pinus tabuliformis; assembly: GCA_031772625.1. Lineage (NCBI taxonomy): Eukaryota > Viridiplantae > Streptophyta > Pinopsida > Pinales > Pinaceae > Pinus > Pinus tabuliformis. The sequence continues at coordinate 1,098,438,493 of CM062817.1, forward strand.
TCACAAAGTTCTAGAAGATATGTGAAATATACTCGACAAATTTAGAAAAAGTGGAGTTGGAGAGAACAGAGAATGACCTCTTCAATTTCACTAGAGTATGTGTGGAGATAGATATAAGTAGGGGCTATCAGATCACATAACCTTGAAACATGGAGACTTTCGGTAATCCCAAGTTTTAGATAATGAGAACATGAAATTACTATGTCGTGTATGTTTTCATATAGGTCACCTACAAAACACATGTCCATTAGCTAAGAAGACTACAAAAAATAAAAAAGGAAATATGAACATGCCAAAATGATGGAATTTTTATGAGATTCCCCGTTTGATGTTGAAGAGAAAGAAAACAAAGAGACCCAATAGGTTCAACCAAAGGTAAAAATGGATGAGAACATCATGACATAGTTAGGGCCCGATGCACAAATCTTGATAGGTACTGTGCTAGACTAATATCATACACCACTAAAACATCATATAAATAAGACTCACAATGAGGATGGTACAATAGGCATCAAATTTTTCCACATATTAGAAAGCTCATATTTAGACAAAGAGCATCCTTCTGAGGTTTATGTGGTTGCCTTGGCCATGGTTCCAGTGGACCCAAAAACTGGGGAATGGCTTAATGTCCAAAAACAAAAAGGGAAGAAGGGGAAGACAAACGTCTCCATTATTATTATTATTATTATTCGGTTTTTAGTTATTTGCACCTTTTCATGGATTTTGGAACACTTTCCAAATGATTTTAAACAAATGTAGTGAAAAACTTTGCCACAACAGGATCTACAAAGATCCTTGATGAATGCACACATTATATGTTTGTACATACAAAACGTATTTTATTTTCAATCATGAATGAAGATACAATATTCTTTTCTTAAGAAGAAAAAAACATCATTTGAACTTCAAAAAAATAAAACATATAACTACAAATTTTCGATAAACAAAGTAATAAAAGTTGTATTACATTATGTGTTTTCATTGGATTCTTTATTGACTAGTACAGGAACCTGTAGTGATGGATATTGACTGTGGTGCATAGGACTCTGCACCCAATATTAAAAAATTAATTATGGCTTAGTCGTATTATTAACATCTATTTAGCGCTTAATAACATTTATTCTGAGGCATTGTTTAATGATTAATGGTTGTAAACATATCAAGTTTGACATCTATTCAAATTAGTACATTGTTCGAGTGCTTAATAACATTTATTGCTTGTAGACAAATAAAAAAGATGCACATGGCTCTGCAGCCAATATCCGTTGTAGCAGATTGAAATGATGTTTATACGGAGGTGTAAAAGTGGAAAAACAGTAGGTTTTCTAGGTGCACTCCTCTTCCGCATATTCTTCCAATATTGTTTGGTCTTGCTAATGATAAATATAGTCTATTAATGTGTGTGAGGAAGAAGTGTTGTGTAGGAGAATGGGTATGTAGAGTAAGGAAAAAAACTTTGTTAAACAATGTTTCGTACCTTCACATACATTCCCGCATGCTACATATTAATAAATTTATTAATGGTTTTGGCTTATTAAAGTTTGGGGCATGAAAAAATTTAGCTACGTGTATATCAGGTGAGAAATAAGGGTGGTCGAATAACATATAAGGTTGGGTTTCTTGATTTGTTTAAAACCAATAATAATTACACAATGATTTCAAGTAAATGCTATTGATCATTGAAACAATCGACTGATCACAAGTTGATTCACTCTATAAAACCTGGAAAGACTTAATAAATGTATGGAAATGACGTGGAAATTGACATCTTGTAGTGTGCAAAGTAATGACATATCGCTCAAAACAAGCAAGCCTGGCAAGATGATTATGTTGCAACAATCAATGATAGATGGTAGTACAACACACTAGCTACGTGAGGCTTAGTTATTCATTTTCAACATGAATTCGTAGTCTATAGTTTAGAGCTAAAAAAGAGCGCAACCTAATAGAATCTGTGAGACAATGAACTTTATGTCATTTAATCAAAGAATTTGTGTGAGTGTTTATCTGATTAACATATGTCACTGTTATAGGTGCTAAATGAAAGCATATTATCCATATCATTTATGCATGTCAACAACTAAAATAGCTCACCATATACCACTAAAACAAGAATTACGAGAAAAGTACACGTTTTGCTTTCCATAACGAAATATTAGTGTTAATTCTTGCAATCAGAGCATTAATACACGTACTTAACTAAATATTATATCAGAAATATTTGTAATGAAAACAGGTGGTGTACAAACTATTGAAATAATTTAGTACCAAAACACGAGAGAAAGGATGTGTGGAGGGCAGCCATATATGGAAAACTATCTTGAGGCAGAAATGTTTATGGAGGTGCGAGAAATTATAGTGATGGATACTAACTATGGTGCAACTGACTCCATATTTAGTATTAAAAAATTAATTAAGGCTTACTCGTACTATTAACTTATATTCATCGAATCGAGTGCTTAATAACATTTATTCTAATGCATTATGTAATGATTACTGGTTTTAAACATATCAAGAATCTCATATCCATTGATATTATAAAATAGTAATTTCGGTATTTATTCGGTGAATCGATGCATATTCACCACATCCTTCGAGTGCTTAATAGCATTTACTGCTTGTAAAAAAGTCAAGAAAATTCAGAGGGATCTACAACCAGTATCCATCATAGCAGATTGAAACAATGTGTAGACCACATATGCACACTTATTTTGAACATTGCCCCATTTGGCGGCAATGTTTTGGCAAAATGTTACATAGATTAAATCAAACTCCCACAACAGGAATTAACAGATAAAAATAATAATTAAGACTTAATTTTATGATTAATAGAAACTTTGTTGATAGTAAGTGTATGTTTGTTTGACATTTATTCAGAAAATCGACACATTATCAGGAGATTGTTCAAATGCTTAATAACATATTAATCTCCATTCCTGGTAAATGTAAGGATTATTCGACGAATTGATGGGTAATCAAGATATTGTTTGAGTGCTTAATATTATTTATTGGTCATAAACAAATCAAAGTTGTACATGGTTATGTAGCCAGTATCCATCCTAGAATATTAGAAGGATGTGCGGAAGAGGGATATGCGTGGGAGAACCTTTGTTCCTCATTTGTACACTTTCGCATACGTTATCCCTCAATGCATATCAACTTCTCGTAGCATGAATTAGAAATATTAAAAGTTTAATTAAGGCTTAATCCTATGATTAACATATATATATTTTCATATTTTAATGGAAAATACTATTAAAATCATAAGCGTTTGTACCAGAGTAATGGTGAAATCATCATATATTTAGAGCTTAAGCGAATGAAAGCCTATTGAATTTTGCTAGTGTTTCTTGTTTCTTAGTTCTTGTTTGTTCTTGCTACAGAGTTATCGCATTGTTACGTTGTTTACAATAACAATAGATTGTAAGATGTTCCTCTTGTCTAAAGGTTGTCCAGGTTAGAATGAACGAAGGAACACAGGCCAATGAAATATGGACCCTTGTTTAGAATCTAATAGTGAAATGGAAGGCGAAGTTTAAGTATCCTTGTTTCAAAATTGTAGAAAGAATCATGGCACAATATACATTACTAAGTAGACCTATAATCTTTACGAGATCAAAGGCCAAAGTTCAGTACACAAAAAGGAATGAAGTAGCAAGTTCAATTGACATCTGTAAGAAACTCATAGCTTATAGATGTACTCTTTATGGAAAGAGAATTTATGGTACTCTTTATCTTATTTGCTCAATTATTGCCTTGTTGTGAACAAGTACAATGAAGAAGTTGAAAGACCTCTATAATGCAATACAAAAAGAGGTAACTGGTTGTGATTGTAATTTATTCAATACTCAAAGCTAACAGCCATTAAAGGTAAGAAATTAGAGAATGGGGTGACAACAACTCCAAAATTTATCTATGTTTAGTTAGATCATGTACATATGAACAAAGGTTTCCGAAGTAATGTAATCGTGATGATCACTTCAAGAACATTGCCATAGGATCCATGTGGGTATATTTCTATATACTACTATGTATATCTAGATAGAATCACATTGAATGTAATAAAGCATCAACCATAATTTGTCCAAATTTCATGAATTATGGCCTTTTTTCTTATTACATATAAAATAGTTATTGATTACTATTTTCACTATATTAATTTATGTGAATATTGAAATTTGCAATGATTATAAAAATATAACAATCATGAATTAATTGTGCTTCAATTGTTTCAATAACTATTGAAAGTAATACAACTAGTTATAACAATATGCACTTGGAAATAACAATAAAACATACTCGCACAACATGCATGTGTGGACATAAAATTTTTACACATTTAGTTTAAATTTTCATCTCATTTATCTAACATTATAAAGGCCATAAAATCTCATATGCCCATTTACTATTTATACAAGATTAGTAGGTAGTACATATATCCATAACACATGCTTAGATATTCATGCTATGATATGGTATGTTATCTTCTTGCACACCTCTTCTCCCACACAACCCCCTATTTCGCACATCCTTTATTCCGCATAAGAATATGTAAAATTTTAAAATGAAAAAAATAAGTTAAACTGTTAGGGAAGTTTTTGATTTTCTGATATACATCCTCTTCTGCACATTCTTTTTCTCACACAGATTCTCGATTCTTTTTATAGTTCAATTTGCTAATATTGAGACTTATCCATTTACTTAAAAAAGAAATAATGTAGGTCATAATCGAACTACTGATGGTTAACGGTAGAATTTGTGTTAGATAGCAGAGTTTTAGGAATGTAGCATAATTGTAATTGCACCCCCCACAATGTAAAAGAACCAAAAATCTTTGCAAATGAAGCTTACACTGTTAGATTGAGGATATTTGCAGTTCAATGATGACAATCATCATAGCCATTGTTAGAGTCTCTAGAGCTACTAATCACAAAATTCCTTTTTTCCCTATTTTAAAATTGTTTTGCAACCTTTGAGAAACATGGAAATTTAATTAGGAAAGTATTTTTTGGTTTACAGAAAGAGGGGAAAAATAAGTTTCTTCACTCGGAATATGAAAACCGCTAAATCAGTGGGGATCTAGATTGATGTAGGGCATAACCAACGAATTAAAAAGAGATATATATATATATGTTATACACAGGACTGAAACAGTATTTATTCGGCAAGTCTGATAAAATTATGTTATGTGGTTCATCAAAGGGCATGCAAAAAATAATGCAACAACCCTCTTTTAGATTCCCAGCTCGATAATGAGGTAAGATGGAATGATTCTATGCTTCAGTTTCATTTGGTCACTGTTACTATACTTCATTTTTAAAATAGTGTCATTTGATTATTCTCTATTATTATTGGGTGGTATAATTATTTGCATATTTCTATTCTTGTTTAGGTTTTGAAGGTTCAATCTAAGTAGGCAGTTCCAGGAGACTGGCTTTATGCTTGTGTATCTTCATTCTAACTGACTTCTTGGGGGTTTTATATATTTTCTCTTTCATTCTATGATTGTTCATTTAGATAGTTTCTTTTGGGACCACGTCTTGGTTCATTGCACTACATGAATGGGTGGGTTGTTTTTCTCGACTAGGTTGGTGTTCTATTTAATGTAAAATGTTTTGTTAGTTTAGTTAGTCCATATCGTCCTTGTATTCAATTATTTTTTATTTTCTGGTGAAATACAAGATGCCATGTAGGAGAGGCGGAGTAAGGTCTGGGGTTGGTGAAAGAGGGGAGTCACACTAGCATCACATGGAAAGCATTGGTCAAGGTGAGGTTGTAGATCCCAACCCTGTCAATAAAACTTATTTTAACGACCCTTCTTTTGTTCAACAAAACTTTGGAAATCATCTTGGATATCTCAAGATGTCATCGGAACAAATCGTAAGAGATAAACTTGATAACCAGAATACGATAATCTCATTCATGAATGATTTACAATGCAACACGTGGTAGATGAAGGACAAATTAGCGATTTTGTAAAGGGGTCAGCAATGTCTATATGAAAACTAGACCGATTTAAAGGCAAATTGGCTGACATGGAGAAAAAAGTCCAATGCATGTTTCAAACTTCATTATCAAATGGTTCAGGACCAAAGAATTTTGTTCAGTAACTACCCCTGATAGTTAATGGCTCCTGGTTGTGTATTGATCCTATATTTTTTTTGGTTCAATGCTCCTTTTCGTTTTTGGTCAGTCAAGCAATTTTTTGGAATTTGTAATGTTTTTTTACTAATTACTTATTGGCCAATAAATCTGGTAAGAGTGAGGTCAATGATATTTTGTCAAGTTGTTCTCAACAATGCAATCATTTTGCATAAATTAAAATCTAAGATTCACAAAAACTCATGAAATTCTATATGTTGGAAAAAATTAATGCATATTACGAGTTACATACATGCAACACAAACATAAAGACACAATTCACCATAATTATATAATTGAGGGGAATTATTACTTGTGTGGTAGAAGAATTAAGGCATGTGACTATGTGCAGAGATAAAGTGATTGCTAAATTTGTTTTACCAATTATAGGATTTGAACCTAGCCACAAATTTTTTTCGTAAACTCCATGCAATTTAAAACATGCAAAAAGAAACATAACGTATGGATGGAAAGCATGGAGTTCCAAACCCAATTTTTATACTATAAAAACCCATTAAACAATGATTAATATTATGCCATGAAATCATTGTAATGACAACAGGTAATGTATAAACAATTGGTAGCATTGAGTACTATATCATGCCAAAAATTTCAAATTCCAGAAATCAATTCTGGAGTAGAGCGTATGTGAGAGAATCAATATGCAAAATAGAAATGTATGGAATAAGTATGTAGAGAAAGAAATTCTTACAGATGTGCAAAAGTGGGAACATGTGCAAAATAAACATCAAAATAAACATGTAAATTTTGGACACAAATCTAGTAAAAGTAAAGCATTAGCTAGTAATGAAGTAAGTTATTTGAGTACATGCTATTAAGAACTCGAATGATGTCCTAACTAGCTTCGATTTGCCGAATAAATACTGAAAATGCTTACATTTAGCGATATCAGTTCTTTGGTTAATTGTAACATCAAGCCTAAATTAAATTTTTAATATGCACTAGGCCGTGGTGCGGGAATTTGATTGACTTTATGTGATATTTCATCAAAACGTTGCTGCAAAATGAAAAAATATGTGTATCAAATAACATGAAAATTAACAATTTGTAGAATGTAGAAGAAGTGTGTGGAGGGGTAATATATGCAGATGTGGAGGAATAAAAGTTCTCGCCCACATACCCCTCTTCCACACATCATTTCAATTTGCTAAGAGTAAATGATGTTAAGCACTTGACTGATGTCCTGACTGCACTTCGATTTACTGAAAAAATGATGAAAGGACTTATATTTACCAACAAGAGAGCTTTTGTTAATCAAACGATTAAGCCTTAATTAATTTTCAATATGCGGTGATTTGTTTCATGACAGGTTGGTTGAGTTTATGTGACATTTTTCCAAAACGTTACTGTAGAATGTTATAATATGTGCGTCAAATAACATGAGAATTGACCTTTTTGCAATTTGTGGAAGAATTTTACAAAGGGGGAATGTGTGTGGAGGTGCCGAAGTAGAGGGAAAAAGTTTCTCCCACACATATTCCTCTTCTGCAGATCCTTTATTCCATACACTAGAAATTTAAAAGCTTTCCATCCTAGAGAGTCAAGTTACGAAACGAGTTTTAAAATGCCAATTTAAAAATAATTTCAAAGTTATGAATTTATTTAATCGTAGGTTTAAGCCTCAATTAATATTTTAATATATGCTACTCTGCAATGAAGGAAGTTGATTGAGCTTATATGAAATTTCACTAAAACATTGTCATAGAATGGGAAAATATGTGTCAAATACCATTAAAGTTGACATTTGATAGTGCGCAGAAGAAATGTGTGGAGGGAGGGCCTATGTAGAGGTCCAAATGTGGGGGAGTAAGGGTTCTCCCGCACAAGTCCTTGTTTTGCACATCGTTTCAATCTGCTAGAACAAATACTAGCTACCGATCCCTTTGTGCCTTCTTGATCTATTTAGAATCAATGAACATTACACAATACTTTAGAGTAAATGTTATTAAACATTCAAATGATGCCCTGTTTACACTAGGATTAAACCTTAATTAATTTTTAAATATGTAGTGATATGCATCACAAGAGGTTGGTTGTGTTTACGTGAAAATTAAAGTACCCAAAATATCAAAATATAAAAAAACGTGAAAATTAAGCTTTTGTACTGTGCAAAGGGGAATTTATATGTAGGTCTGAAAATGGAGGAACAAAGGTTCTCGCACATATATGCCTCTTTTATACATCCTTTACTCTGCACACTAAAAGTTTAAAAGCAATATTAAAATAAAATAAAATAATAAAAAAAAAATGAGATTAGTTTTAAAATTATAGTTTTTAGCATAACGTGAACTAGTAGAAAATTAATTACCCATGTGGCAAGTGGTTAAAAAGTCAATGTGTCGAATAAATGTGTCCAAGGTAAAATGCACGCAGAGATGTGGAATGTGTTTCGTTATTCCGCATACTAAAAATTTATAATTTGTCTACCATGTTGAGTCAAGTTATGAAATTGTGTCACAAAGACAGTTAATAATATACCCTTATTTTACATCTGATATATACATAAACCAAACTGTTCATGCCCCAAAATTTAACAAACCAAAACTGATAATTAATTGATTAATGTGTAGTATTGTGTGAAAGGAAGGTGTGTGAAATAATTGTGCAAAGGGAGAATGTATGTAGAAGTGCGAAACATTATGGAAGAAAGTTTATGTTCCTTGCTCCACACACCCGTTCTCCCATGCATCACTTCTTCCTCACATGGATTAAAAACAAATTTCATTTAATATTGGATAATAAATGTCCAATTCACAAATGTGAAATCGCTAATGCACTTTATTCGGGAAACGAGAATACCAAGATTCACTGATATTAATTTAATAAAGCTTTTAAATGGATATGAAAAATGATGCAAAAGGAACATCAAAATAAGCATGTAAATATTGAACACAAATATAGTCAAAGCAAAACATTGGCTAGTAGTGAAACAATCTAACAAAGTAAATTCTATGAAGAAGTAAAAAATGTCCCGACTGCACATCGATTCACTGAATAAATGTTGAAAATACTTACATTTACTCGTAGGGGAGCTTTAGTTCATTGTACAACTAAGCCTTATGATTTTTGATTTCATAACAAGACATTGTTTCATGTTCTTTTTATAAATTGCTTGAGATCTGTGTCTTAGATCAAACATCGACTTCAAACTAACACAAAAAATAACACTACCCTAAACAAGCACTAACCCAATGCAATAAAATTAATGTTTAAATGTCATTGTATAATTACATAAGTATAAATAAAATTGGAATTAGGATATCAATAAAATAGTATGTTGATATCAATTTCTAAAGCGTGCCAAACACAACACAATGAATTGGACTATCTCGAGTGGGAATTTAAGAAAAGTACATATGGTTTCTAGTAACTGATATCACAATAAATTTTTTTTATATTTCAAATCAGGAAATTGGTATTAGCTATATTGATGGTGATCAATGGTAAATGAATACCATTCAAATCGATAACATTCAAATGTCCTTTCAGAACTTTGATGTCAATTTGTGATTTAGATGACTTATGGCCTCCGATACACTATATGTAGGCATGTTGGCTCTGAACTCGTTTCTAAAATATATGGGAAAGTGATTTTCTTCATTTTTTCTGAGATTGACGAACATTATCGAGGTTTGATTTATCATCCATCTAACTTTTTTGAATTTCTTGAGTCTTTTTGTAGGCACGTTAGCACTAAACTTGTTTCTAAAAGCTTTAGGAAAACGGTCGGCTTGGTTTCTTTTGAAACTAACAAGTATTATCAAGGTTTTCTTTATCATATGTCTATTATTTTTTGAATTCTGTAAGTCGTGTTGGTATCATCGTGGTCATAATTTTTTTTTCTAGTTAAGTGCCTTCTAAAATTTTTTATGTTTAAAGCCAAAAATTACTTTAAATGGAAACTTTGATAGAAATTTGAAATACTATTTCGATATTCTTTGCCTTATTGATTTTGTGTTACACTAGACTCTATCGTAGTAGTTCCAGAGAAATCCTAAACCAAATTGGGGGGTGGGATGGGGGAGTGAGGGCACCATGTCACTCAAATTCTGTTATTTTGTCAAAGAATACCAAAGTTTATTTGTTTCTATGGCAATATTAATAGTGATACAAATGGCCCAAGGAAGCAATGACAGAAACATGTAGGAAGAGTTATATGTATTCAACCAAGATATCTTAATGCTCAACCAAGATATCTTAATGTTGATGAATAGCATGTTGGAACTTCAACAAAGGCTTGGGCAACTGGAAGATGAACTAGATGCCATAAGAACACAACTAGAAGAGCTCTTGCAAAATATGAATGGATTAAAAAAACCTCCATTCTCACAGCACAATTAGGAGGAGCACAAATCTCTAGGAACCATCATTGATTAATAAAGAAATCGTTACCAAATTTTGCTACTTGCTTAACCAATTTTGAAATTCAATATATGCTAAAGGCTATTTATTGTAATTTTCTGGAGGCAATAAAACAAATACTTTTTCGAAACATATAGTAGAATAGTCCAATAACCTTGCATCACCTATACTCTGATCATGTTCATGGGACATAAATTTTGTAAATTATGCCAAATTGGATCATCAAACTAATGTAAATGTTACGTGTGAAAGCATTTTCTTTCGTTTTCTAATCAAATTGTATAATTGTAAACACGGATCTTGTTCCATCCTTTAGAAAATTTACATGCTAAAACTTGTCTCATTGCTTTGTCTAAGAAGTCATGTGCGATGGTGAAGTCTATCCAAACATAAACTATGTGTGAAGGAAAAAAATTTCTAATATTTTTTTACTAATCATAGGATTTGAAAATTTGATAAATAAATAAAACAATGCAAGAAATCACATTGCAAAAAGACACACACACACAACATAGGACAATGAGCTTGCTACACATTATATATTGCGAATCTAGAGCATATATAGTATTAATAAATAACATAATACAAACCATGGAACTTAAACAAACAAATTCATTGAAACACATCTTTACACAATGTTAATAGCTGCATATCAAGTAACCACAATATGAAATTAGACCTCAACCATCCAACAGATTGGGAAAAATCTTCGGCAATGGTCATATCCTTCAAGCAGAAAATAGAAGGTGGAGTTAAGATTGGAAGTGTGCAGATTGGTCCGCACCTACCCCTCGCCACTAGTTAATGGTAATTCAGTCTTACTATTTATTGGTAACAAGGATATCTACACCTTTCGTAGAAAATTTCTTGATTTTGATAACTCCACAATAATACAAGTTCATGAAGTTGACACCACTACACCATATCTAGAATATCGCCATTAGATTTCTCTAAAATGCAATTAAAGAGAACCATACTATCATTAGATTGCTGGATAATGCAAATAAAGAGAACCATCATTGTATACAAAAAATCACATTTTGATGGTTCATTGTAAATGTGCCATGGATCTCGAAATTGGATAACAAATAAATTACAACTAATTTCTCTTCACAATATTTTTGATAGGAAACTTTTCATAGATTAGGTAATACTTTTTCTAGTTTCACACCTCTTGGAACACAATATGTTGTAGTCCTGTTGTTTTCAAGTATCATACAATTTAACCGATAGAAATAAACAAAGTGAAAATTTTCCCTGTAAATGGAACAATAAACCACAGTTTTATCCATAGTTATAACAATTGTAATTGGACTACTGCATTTCACACATACCATTTTAAAGGGACTCGTATATGCACTTGCCAAGGAAATCAATTTTCTCAGACTTTCTACTTTCTTCTCTGATTTCAATAAACATATGAACTTCGATTTTGAAGTTTAGAAAACCCTTTCTTTTTTTTCTAACTATATTTTTTAGCAAGATGAGCATAAATATTTTTTCTTGCAATTGTCTGTAGATTGAAAGATATATTTGAAGAATTTTGTCATGTACTTGAACTTATGACATATGCAGTATTTTTAAAACAATACATGTAAATCGTATAAGAGGGAGACAATAACTTGCTATCATTGAAGAATTCAAATAAATCTAAGCTTACTATTACCCTAACTTGGTCAACATTATCATCTTTGATTTCTAGTACATATTTCATCCCTATCCATGTTGCTGAAATATCAATGTTCAGAAAACCCCTTTTTTTTCTAACTATATTTTTTAGCAAGATGAGCATAAATATTTTTTCTTGCAATTATTTTTGGATTGAAATATATATTTAAATAATTTTGTCATGTACTTGAACTTATGACATATGCAATATTTTTAAAACAATGCATGTAAATCATATAAGAGGGAGACAATAACTTGCTATCATTGAAACATTCAAATAAATCTAAGCTTACTATTACCCTAACTTGGTTGACATTCTCATCTTTTAATTTCTAGTACATATTTCATCCCTATCCATGTTGCTGAAATATCAATGGCACCGATTGCGCCAACTTGAAACATATCTCAGCTATGGGATGGATTTGCAATCATCATATTTGGGAAAAATCGGTACTCTCTAGAAATAGGAAAAATCCTTTCTACAATGCTAGAGCTATTTAGTGAGATAGTTTTCTAATAGACACCACTATTATATTTGTGATTTGGATTATTTAAAAATTTCTAATAGAACTGGAATTTGCAATAAGTTTGCCTCATGTTGTTTGATAAACTTTGTTGGCACAAGAATGTTATTGTCATTTATTCCTTCTTGTCTGTCAATTCTGCACAGAGTATCGATCTTCTCTTATTTGCTTTGTCCAAAAAAGTTTGATACGTGACTAACACAATGCCATGGACAATGCTTTATGTTATGTTGCTATTTGATATCTTTGATTAATAATGGCATAAAATGGATGCTTTTTTACCTAGTCATGAGGATTGAAATGAAATTAATTCAAGAAAATAAAAAGAAATATGATATATTGTTAGCTAAACTTGGATAAAACTACCTTTCTGTCTCCATTTCTTGTTTATTTTCAGCCCTTTTTTGTGTGTCTCTTGTGATATCTACTTCTGTAATTGTGCTCATTTCCATCTCTACTTCTTCATCCATGTCTATTGTCACATAATTGAAAATAGCTTTATCTAAGACCAATTTAGAATTTGATATTTTTTTCCTTTTCACAAATACTGCACTCTGAAATCACTGCTTAAAAGGACATTATAATTGATATTAAGTAAGAATTGGCTTATGAAGACGAAACCAAATATCACAAAGTCATTGCTAACTTATATTCTAATATCAATTTCATAGTTACTAAATAGAATATGATTCCTATGCATATGGGTAAAATAATAAATAGATTTTAGTTTCAACAACGTCTAATTTAGAGTTCCTTGTTACATATGTTAAATTGAAAAATGAACAAATGAACACACGTACAAATGTTTTGTAGAAATATTCAAAGTACCTTTTTCCTTGTAGTTTTTCTCTGGATTCGAATGTCAAGTGTCATATGTTTCCTAAAAATTGAAAAAGCGTCTTTTTTAATTAGTGTATATAAAAACTATAGCAAAAAACAAAGAATTATATAGTTTAATAATCAAATGATAAATAGAATAGAAACACACCTCTTATAAAAGTGATCACTATATTTAACTATATATGTTCTATTTGTGTTCATCTTCCTTGCTCTGAAGATATGAATTATATCAAATATGTAGAAATAATAAAAAAGGGGTTTTAAAATCATAGTACAAAAAAAATTTAGACCTAACTACTACATGACCATAACATATATTGTATAAATGTTTTAAGAACTTGCATATTATCCACTTTTTGGGTTGTAAACCTCATTGCTATAGGGTTGTAATTTATATTATGTAAACACTATAAGCACTCACATACAAAAGGAAGGGCATACTGTTTACCTAACAAAAATGCTACACTTTTTTCACCTGTGTTCGAAATGAGCTTGTTTTCCACACCGTAAACGAACTGCGCAATACACAACCATACAACTTGCAGAGAAAATCCCTCACATCATGCAACTACCAAAATGACCACCGTACAACCCAGAGAACAAATATTTTTGTAACCAGCTCCCCCGAAAATTAATCAAACATGTGTTGGCAATGTGCATGATAAAAATTGCGTGATAAACACCTGATCAATGCACCTATGGATAGAATATTTAGAAATTGTGGTTACAATTGTCACAATACCTTTTAAAATTTCAACATATGTATGAGATACTAACTAGTGAATACTTAACCAATGCACCTGTAGACATAATAAATATAATTAGTAGTTAGAATCGTCTCATTACCTTTTAAAATTTCACGATATGTTTAGGATACTAAATAATGACAATATGTTATTCATGATATATTATTAGTCATTGCCTTGTTATACATGATATGTAGTAGATACTAACTAATAATAACACACTATACAATAATCCAAACTTTTCATGCTTAAAGCTTTAATAAGCCAAACCGCTAAGTAATTGATTAATATGTAGTGTTATGTGGGGAGGAGTTGTACAGAAAAGTGTGCGAAGGGGGAATGCATGCGGAGATATGAACATTACAAATGAAAGTTTATGTTCCTTGTTCCGAACACTAGTTCTCTTGTACACCACTTCTTCTTTGTGCACATTAAAAAGACACTTCATTTAATATTGGATAATAAATATTTAATTGACAAATGTGAAATCACAAATGCACTTAGTATTCAGGGAGCTCAAATAAAATTAACCCACATCAACATAATAGTGGGGATATTTAATTTCCCATCATTATTGCACTTGATATACCCGTAACCCAAAATTTTGATGCCCCAAATTTTAATAAGCCAAAACAAATAATTAATTGATTAATATGTAGTGTGTTGGAATGTATGCAGAGGTACGCAACATTGAGAAAGAAAGTTTTTGTTCCTTGTTCCGCTCACCCATTCTCCTACACAACACTTCTTCCTCACACACATTAATCATCTATAATCACTAACTAATTGATTAATATGTAGTGTTATGCAAAAGGAATGTTTGCAAAATAAGTGTATGGATGAGAAATGTATGCAGAGGTATGAACATTGTGAATGAATGTTTTTGTTCCTTGTTCCAGACACCTATTTTCCCACACAACGTTTCTTCCTCATACACATAAAAAAGTGACTTCATTTAATATTGGATAATAACTATTTAATTGACACGTGAAATCACAAATGAACTTAGTATTCAGGAAGCTCAAATAAAACAAGCCCTAGTCGACATAGTAGTGGCGACAGTTAATCACTAACCCTTATTTTGCACCCAATATGCACGTAACCCAAACTTATCATGCTCCAAAATTTAATAATCAAAACTGCTAATTAAATGATTAATATGTCGTGTGTGGAAATGTATGCGGAGATATGAAACATTGCAGAAGAAAGTTTCATTTAATATTAGATAATAAATATTTAATTTACAAATATCCAATCACAAATACATTTAATATTAAAGAAGCTCGAATAAAATGATCCCACATCCACATAGTAGTGGGGACAGTTAATTTCCAACCCTTATTTCGTGCCTAGTATACAAGTAATCTAAACTTTTCATGCCCTAAACTTTAACAAGCCAAAACCTCTAATTAATTGATAAATATGTAGTGTGCGGAAATGTATGCGGAGATACAAAACATTACAAAAGAAATTTTCTATTCCTTGCTTTGCATACCTATTCTCCCGCATAACTCTTCTTCCTCATGCACATTAATAAGAAAACACTACTATTTAATTGATTAATATGTAATTTTATGTGAGAGGGAGGTGTGCATTAGAAGTGTGCGGAGGGGGGGAGTTTGTGTTCCTTGTTTCATACACCTGTTCTCTCGCACAAGAATTCTTCCTCATACGCATTACAAAGACACTTCATTTAATATTGGATAATAACTATTCAATTAACAAATGTCAAATCACAAATACACTTAGTATTGGAGAAGCTCAAATAAAATGAGCCCACATAGACATAGTAATGGGGACAATTAGAAATGCACTTGCCGATCAGCTATCCAAGGAGGCAATGCATAGGCCTCGTGGCACATGGCCGATACACGAATAGAGGGATGGAGCACATTACTAGTATTACCATAGACCCTTCATGGACCCAACAGTTTAAATTGGCTCAGTAGGAACTTGCTTTTGGTTTTTTTGTTGTAAATAGTTTTATGTTATATATCTTATCAGTTTGTATTTAAGATGACAGTCATTCATACTCTCTGTGTAGAGTATTATTTTTGGTTAACTTTATTATGAACATTACAGAAGGCAGAGCCTCCCTGCGTGGAGTGCACTGAACTTTATTTTTTGTATATCTCTACTAGATATGCACTTATCCTCACATATTGCATATGTGGATCGCATCTACATGTAATTTTCTTTTGATAATGAAAATTACGATTTTTCCAAGGGGAAAGAAAAAAATAATGGGGACAATTAATTACCCAACCTTATTTTTCACTCGATATAAACTTTTCATGCCCCAAACTTTAATAAGGAAATACTGGTAATTAATTGATTAATATGTAGTGTGTAGGAATGTATGCCAAGATATAGAACATTGTGGAAGGAAGTAGTAAATAAGAACTATGATTACCAATATTTTCCATTTCTACTTTGATACAATTTTTAAACGATTAAAGTCATCAAATCAGATCATCAACAAAGTAGTTTCACAATAGCTCCTTTGCATCTCGATATCAAATAAAACACACATTGAAAATAAAATTTATATGCCCAAAAATTTAATAAGAAAAACTCGCTATTTAATTGATTAGTATGTCATGTTGTGTGGGATGGAGGTGTGTGGAAGAAGTGTGCACAAGTGGGATGTATGTGGAGGTAAAAAACATTCTGGGAGAATTTTTTAGTTCCTTTCCCAACACACCCATTCTCTCACACAACACTTCTTCCTCACGCGCATTAAAAAGACACTTCATTTAATATTATATAATAAGTATTTAATTCACAAATGTGAGATCATAGATGCACATAATATTCAAGAACCGTGAATACCAAGATTTTTTGTTTCTACTTTGATACAATTTTTAAACAATCAAAGCCTTCGAACATAGTTTTGAAAACTACACATCGGATTATCAACAAAGTAGTGTTGCCACAACTCCTTTTCATCTTGATATAAAAAAAGAGCCCACATTGACATAACCCAATATACACATAAACCAAACATTTCATGCCCCAAAATTTTATAACCCAAAAATGCTAATTAAATTTGTTGAGAGATATGCAGAAGAAGTGTGCAAAGGAGAAATGTATGCAGAAATGTAGAGCATTGCAAATCAAAGTTTCTATTCCTTGCTCCGCACAACAATTTTCCTACACAACACTTATTTCTCATACACATTAAAAGGACACTTCATTTAATATTGGATACTAAGTTTTTTTTTTTCCCTGAAAGTTAAAATAATTTCGTGTCTACGATTTTGTTTTTTCCCTCTGCACCCCCTTTACCTTGCACATACCCCTCCTCTGCACACCCTTCATTATGCACACATTCACGACTCCATACAATTGTTCTCCCACAAAACTCAATCTGTGAAATTTTAAAATGAAATAAGAGGTAAACACACTAGGAGTGGTTGTGTTAGTGCCAGTGTCAATGTCAATGTCCATGTTTTTCCTTTCACATCGCCACACACATTCCCCTCTGCATAAATATTTTAATTAAATATATTAATTTTTTAAATTACCATTGCTTGCACCTCTACACTCCACACAGTGAAATCTTCCTCCACATATTTGTTTAGCACCCCCCCACCCCCTCGCTTATGTATGCGACCTACAACCCTATCAGTTTCAACATCATTGGGCAGAGTAGTAGTAGTGTCAGGCATAACAAGGTTAGTGTCAGAGCAATCACTGATGGAATAGCCACTTACAAAAGTAGTATTTTTTTTTATTGTAAAATAATTTTTCAGGAACTGAAAAATATTGAAAATAAATTGCCCTCCACCAAGGGAATTATGTCATGTCAAGCCTCACTCAACCAATGGAAAATTATAAATAAGATTTCCATAGTTTTGAATTTATAAAAAATAGGAATATTCATCATTTTCTCGAAACTTTGGTTAAAGTTACAAAAAATCGGCAAACTAATTGAGAGTCAAGGGACTTTGACTGCAAGGTGAGTGCTATAGTCCTTGACGAGGAAAGGACTAATAATGTGGGAGATGTTTACCAAATAAATAATTATGAGGTAATATTTTTATAAAGTACTATTGTATCTTGTCTACAAATTATTTTTGGTGCTGATTGAACTGTAGTTGTTGTCTCCACTGAGTAAGGTTTAATTGCTGGTAAATCAACAAGAAATAGTCATTAGTAATTTGTTAAATCTCCACTATTCTATGCTATTACAATCACTTTAGCCCAATTCTTAGCTTCAATTAGAAATATTTCCAAAATAATTTTATCTTCCAATGATCAATAACAATTGTTGATAGAACAATAAATGAAAAGAACAACAAGAGACAATCAAGAATAATAAGAGACACAAGGATTTGGTAAAAGACTAGGGAAAAACCCACATCGAGGAAAACCCTTTCAAATTCTTCTTCTTATTAGATTGTTATGCAAATCAAGTATAATGTTCCAAATTCATCAACAAGAGTCATAGTTAAGCTTTTTACTAATCCAATATAACAACCAACCAAGATCCAAAAGATGTGCCAAAAATCATATTTGGTCAAAGTCAATGGCAAAAAAAACAAAAAAAAAAAAACAACAAATAGTCAATGGTAAAAAGTCCTCTAATGGAGCTCAGTCAACAGTTAAAGAATGAGGCCTTCCAAAATGGTCAAATTGTTGTCAAAATAGTCCCAAAATTCTCCTTCAAACTTGGTCAAAGTTAAAGGCAAAGGCAACTGAAAACCTTGTTGTAAATCTGAAGTCAACCACAATTAAAGTAGCTAGAAATGCTCGATTTTTGTGCCAAAGAATTCGGTCCTACAAAATATTCCAAAAACCAAAGTCAAATCAAGGCAAACTATGTACAATCACCAAAATTCAACATTGGTAAAAGTGTTAGTCAAAACTGATTTCAGCTTCATGCAATTTCGTCCTTTCTCCTCCTTGCACATGTGGATGAAGACCTACAATATATTAGATGTATCAAACCCAAGAGAGAAGAGAGATATGCTTGATGTAATGTCTCTAAATGAGGTTCCTTGACTTGTGTTTATAGGTGTTGAAGGAGGCTAATTAGCCTTTTTGGTTGAGTTTGATTTTTTTGTGCCACTACAGGTTTTCACTTCAATTTTTTTTTTCCTTAACCAAATTGAGTGCTTATAGGGGAATTTTTTGGTCTCTCTGAATGAGGAATATTGTCCAAAGAAGGGAATTTATCCCCGAGATTCCAAATTAACACTCCCTCTCGGCTAGGGAGAAATTTTCAACTATAATATATGTCTGATCTCAAACGTTTTGTCATCATCAAGTCAAATGTCGCCTCTACTAATCTCTGCTCAAATTTTCTTATCTATTGAACACTCTTGAATCTAAAATAAGAAGAATTTGACATTGGAGGGGAGCTCAAGCTACAATCCTCTATCTAAGGATAATAGGCAAGATATGACTTACCATGGAAGGTAAGGATCAAAACTATCCTATTGTATTTGATCTTCCCATTAGGACCGAAAAATTCAAGTGGTAGAGCACCTGTATCCACTACCTTGGGAGGAGATACACACTTACCATGAATGCTAAGGATTAGACACAACACAAGGCACTTGGGGGAGATACACACTTACCTTGCAAGGTAAGGGTTAGACATGCCCAAGTCACCTCTCAACCCATTGGAAAAATGGGGAGGAACAATCCCAACAAGCCTAGTTTATGGGTAGGATGCATAATGGGGTATACTCGGCAGGGGAATATACACACTTACTGTGAGGCAAGGATCAAACATGCCCTGAGATGATAATAGGGGAGATATACACTTACCGTGAGGTAAGGACCAAACACACCTATTATCCACGAGTTCCCTCAACCTCAGGAGCTCTCCGGCTCAATTCCTCACCCTAGGAGCTCAAACAGGGTGGAAGTGCAATGCTCAGTGTCCTCAATCAGCTAGAATCGTTACTTGAGAGGGTCACATCCATTAGCCCAAGCTGCTCCCCAAAGACCAAGAGCTTCCCTTTCGATAAATCCTTGGTGAGTATGTCTGCAATATGATCGTCTATCAAAATGTGATGAAGTCATATGAATCCTCTCTGTACCATGTCTCAAATATAGTGATACTTGATCTCAATATGCTTGGACTTATCATGAAACACAGAATGATCCCACTCTTATTATCGCAATATAGAATTGTTGTATCCAGGAATTTCTCAAACAACTCTCCAAAGAGATTCCTCAACCAAACTGTATCACAACTAGCCATGCTAGCATAAATGTACTTTTCCTCTTTTGTACCCAAAGCCACGTACTTCTATTTCCTACTCATCCAAGATATCATGGCAGATCCCAAGCTAAAGCAAAACCTTGATGTGCTCTTTCTGTCAATAACATTTCCAACCCAATCAACATCGATGTATCCATGAAGTCACACATCTCTCACAGTATATCTCATACCAAGATTGATCGTCCCATTCAAATATCTCAGCACATGCTTGGTAGCAACTGAGTGTGCATGAAGTGCCTTGGTCATGAATTGACTCGAGATGTTCACTGTAAAGCATATCATTGGACGGGTGTTCATAAGAAACATTAATGCTCCAATCAGTTGACGATACTCAGAAGGGTTGGCCAATTCGAGTCTAGCAACATCTTCGCATAAATTCTTGAAGTTCATCTCCATTGGGGTGGCCAAGGTTTTACATTATTAATCCCAAATCTCTCCAACAAATTCACAACATATTTTCCTTGAGAATGGAAAATCTCTTATGGTCTCTACAAAACCTCTAATCCCAGGAAGTAATGCATCATACCAAGATCCTTGTTCTCGAATTCAGAGGTCAACTCCCTCTTACACTCGATCATTAGAGGCTCACTACTTTTCAAGAATAGATCATCAACATATAAAACCAAAATCAAGGGCATACCTTGGACCACTTTGAAGTAGAGGTTGGCATCAACACTTCTTCTCATGAATCCAAGCTTCGCCGGGTAACTGTTAATGCAGACATACTAGGCTCTCGGGGATTTCTTCAAACCATATAATCCCTTCTTCAACCTGCCTATGTGATTCTTCTAGTCGTTTACTTCAAATCCCTATGGTTGCTAAACATATACTTCTTCCTATAGTATGCCATGAAGAAATTCCATATTTACATCCATCTAATGAAGGATCCATCCTTGACTAGAAACAGGGGCAATAATCAATATAATAGTGGTGTAGTAGGAAACAAGTGAAAATATTGCATCATAATCTTCTCCCTCTTTATGGGAGAATCCTTTAGCCATGAACCTTGCCTTGTATTTTTTAATGCTTCCAACAAATCCATTTTTTATCTTGTACAACAATTTAGAGGTTATGACAAACTTTCCTTTAAGTCTCAGAACAAAATCCCATACATCGTTCTTCATAATGGATTCATAATCTTTGGCCATAACATTATTCCAAACTTGTTCTTTCACTGATTCCTCAAATGTGGGAGGTTCAACCTGGATGATGTTTCTCATAGCTACGACATACCCTTGGAACCTACATGGCTTCTTGCTTTCTCGAAAGGTCCCTTGGTAGGAATATGTCTCTCAACATCTTGTAATGTATCTCTAAGCCTAAATAGTCTCTTCTATGTAGGGGGATCATTTGGAGGAGGGTCTAAGGGATCCATAGGCTCCATGGGATCATCAATAATGTCCTTCTCAAATTTCGGCATAGAAGGACCTTCTAGTAAATCCATATCATCATCTTTCTTTGGAGGAGGCGACGGAATGTCCCTCACTTTTCCAAGGGAAACATCTTCATCGAAAGTTACATCCTTACTAAACTTGATCTTCCTTTGGCCAGATATATATATTTTAAATGCCTTACAATTTTCAAAATACCCAACAAACTTACCTTCTTTCTAGTGGCTTCTAGCTTGTTCCTTTTTTCCCTCGAAACATGGAAATATATGAGGCAACCAAATATCCTGAGATGGCCAATCTCGGGCTTCATACTTGTGAACATTTATTCAGGAGTCTTGTTAACCAAAGCTTAATGAGGAACCCTGTTTTGAATATATACCATTGTATTTGTTGCTTCTCCCGAAAGGAACCTCAACAACTTTTGGTCATGCAACATGGTTCATAAAAATTCCATAATGGACCTGTTCTTTCTTTGATCCACTCCATTTTTCTCAGGATTGTAAGGTACAATAGTCTCCTTCTTGATACCTTCCTTATTATAGAAGTCATTAAACTCATTTGAAATGTATTCTCCACCATTTTTGGACTTAGAGACCTTAATTTTATTCTCTATTTGATTTTAGATCAATGCATTGAAGTCCTTGAACGTATTAAAAGCCTCATACTTATGCTTCAAATAGTAAATCCATGTTTTCCTGGAGAAGTCATCAATGAATATGGTATAATAAATATGACTACCAAGAGAGTGCATTGTTATGGGTCCACAAAGATCAGAGTGAATGAGTTGAAGAATTCCATTAGTCTTTTTCTTGCTAGAGGGGAACAGTTCCCTTGTCTTCTTTCCACTATCACATCCTAGACATACTCCATCATTTCTAGCTTGTACGTAAGGCATCCCAAACACTAACTTCTTCAACTTCGATAGGGCCTCATAATATGGATGTTCCAACGTGTGGTGCCATAGCTCACTTTGATGATTCATGCCATGTACCATCTCCAGTAGAGGTCTCCCATTGAATCTATAGACTCGTTCAATTCTAGACCCCAATGTGAAATCATCTCTCATATGAGATTCCATAGGCTAGTTGAGGATTTTTCTCTTATGAAAGCTACTCTCATCCCTTTGTATTCCAAGGAAAATATGGATACCAAGTTCTTCTTTAGTCCCAAAACATACATTACTTCATGAAGAAGAACAGATTCTTGAGATTCCAAATCAAATTTGACAGAACCAAAGCCCATTCACTGGATATGTAGAGTTGTACCCAAGAATGATCTTCAAACTTGTCTCCCTCTCAACCAGATTTGAGAGGAATTCCTTATACCCAGAGAAATTTATAGAAGCCCCACTATCTACCAACTAACTATCATACTAATTTGGAGGGGAAAAACTAGAAAGAGCAGAAATAAGAATATATTCATATTGGCTAGCAACTGCACTATTTTCAAACCTATAATTTCTTGCTCTCTTTTGAGGACAATAGCTTCCTTCTCGATCATCGAGGACATCTCTTCTTCTTCTATAATATCTCCTCCTTCTATCATTTCTTATTCTGCTATCATTGTACCTGATGTTGTTGTAGCCTCATTTGGATCTTGGAGCATCTCTCTTTCTTAGAAAATCTCGGGCATAATGACCATATTTGTGGCCATTGTAGCATTCAATTTGAGGCATGTCTTTTGTAAACCTTATCTTGGAATCATTGGATTTGGGAGAATAATTTCTTGGATTGGATGGTTTCCCTCTACCTTTCATCTTCTTATCTTGTGTAGCAAATGCATAGGGATATCCTTCTTCATGCTTTTGAATCCTTCCACGCGAAATAATCTTGGTTTCCTCACGAGTGAATTGTCCAATGAGCTCATAAAATGTCAGAAGTATATTGTTGTTTCTTATAGTGGTAATAAAGGTTTCCCAAATAGGAGGAAGACCTTGAAGAATGATCATCACCAATTCTCTATCAGATATAGTCTCACCAACAGTCTATAATTGATCCCTTAGTTGAGATACCCTCATGATGTATGCTTGCACATTTTCTCCCTTATTCATCTTCAATTCCTTGAGTTTATTATTCAAGGAGAAGATAAGATTCAAATTGTTGACACTATACATCCTAACCAACTTATCATAAATGTCTTAGACTTCTTCAAGTTACCAACATAAATAAATAAATGATCTTGCAAACCATCAATGATAATGTTCTTAGTTTTGAGGTAACCTTCATTGTACTTGGATTTGATAACAACAAAATTATTCTTTGTAGGCTCAGGTACCTTTCCTTTCACATATTCCAAAACATCATTATCATCTAGTATAACTTCCAACCTGATCTTCCAAGAAACAAAGTTTGATGAATCACCAAGATTCTCATTATCCCTAAAAAAAGAGCTAGACATCTTGTCTAAATCAAATAGGCTCCTTCAACTTATTTCTCAGATGATTTCTCTTATTCCTTGTCTCCTTGGGATTTTCTCTTCACCTTAGCTCTGATACCATGTTAAATTTCCATTGTTATATGTCGTTACAATAACTTTATCCCAATTCTTAACTTCAATTAGAAATATTTCCAAAACACTTTTATCTTCCTATGATCAATAACAATTGCAGATAGAATAGTAAATGCAATGACAATAAGAGATAATCAATAATAAGAGACACAAGGATTTGGTCAAAGACCAGGGAAAAACCCTTTCAAATTATTCTTCTTATTAGATTGTCATAAAAATTTTAGAAAAGAGTATTATGTTTCAAATTCATCAACAAGATTCAAAGTCAAGCTTTTGAATTATCCAATAAAACAACCAACCAAGATCCAAAAGATGAGCCAAAAGTAAAATCTAGCCAAAGTCATCTATGGTCAAAGTCAATGACAACAACAACAACAAAAATAGTCAATTGTCAATGGTCAACAATCCTCTAATGGAGCTCAGTCAGTAGTCAAAGAATGAGGCCTTCCAAGATGGTCAAAGTGTTGTTAAAACAATCCCAAAATTCTCCTTCAAACTCGATCAAAGTCAAATTCAAAGGAAGTCTAAAACCCTAGTTGTAGATCTGAAGTCAACCACTGTCAAAGTGCCCAAAATTATCAATTTTTGTGCCAAATAATTCGGTCTTCCAAAACAGTCCAAAGACCCAAGTCAAATCAAGTCAAACTATGCCCAATCACCAAAAGTCAATGCTGGTCAAAATAGATTTCGACCTCTTGCAATTTCATCCTTTCTCCTCCTTGCACATGTGGATGAAGACCTACAATATTTCAGATGTATCGAACCCAAGAGAGAAGAGAGATATGTTTTATGTGATGTCTCTAAATGAGGTTCCTTGACTTGTATTTGTGGGCATTGAAGGAGGGCTAATTATCCTTTTAAGTCGACCTTGATTTTTTGTGCTACTATGGGTTTTCACTTCTAAAATTAATTTTTCCTTAACCAAATTGAGTGCTTCTAGGGGCAATTTTAGGTCTCTTTGAATGAGAAATATTGTCTAATTAAGGGAATTTATCCTTGAGTTGCCAAATTAACATCATTCACACAAAACATGTGCAAACAATATGAATAAGTATGAATAAATTATTTATATATGGTTAGTTATTAAGAATTTCAATGAAAGGTGTGCAAATGTTATGAATAAAGTTTGAATAAATTCTTTACATATGGTCAATTATTAACAATTTAAATGAAAGGTGTTCAATGTTAATGAACTTTAATTTCATAGATTCACTTAGTTGAAATTTGAATATTGCATCACACAAAATTTGTTTTTATTTCATTTATTTTAATTATTTTTAATAAATTTTATTTGTGCCAAGGGGCATTCTATAGTCGTGTATGGGGGAGATGTGTAGGTATAATGTAAGAAAGTAAGAAAGTATACATGTCAATATTTTTTATCATCTTTCTAAGTGGGTTAGTTTTATAATGTACTAGTGTCTTATGATTAACCTAATTTAACATACACAACATTTATTATAATATATAATTTATAACCATAGGTTAGGGTTAAAGAACTATAATTTTGATTTAAAGCACCAACATGATCGTAATAATATATTTCTTAATATATTATTTTATAATTTATACCTACAATTGATACAGATTAATATACATAACATTTTCAAATATTATTTAAATATATTCGTTAGCGTTAGAGCACGAGACACATAATAATATATTTCTCAATATAGTTACAATATCATAGGTTAATCTCATTTAATATATAAATTTTTTATTATAATATATAATTTATACTTGGGATAGGTCTTATATTCAAGTCCCAATGTTTTAATAATTTATTTACAAATAACACTTTGTTTGGAACTATAAACTTCATCATAGGGGTTTCGGATGTAGGCCTCATACCCGCAAACAGGGTTTGGAGTTGAATTCCATGACACAACTAGAAGGTGTCAGTATGGTAGGCAAGCGTGGATCCTTGAGGTGTAAGTGTTCGTTTACCCTCTCGGGACCTTTCCATTTTTCTTATACCCCATTTCATATCCGCATAGAAAGGTTTTCTTGTTTTCTCTAGTGGCAATGTTGGAGGCAATTAAGTTTTTATGGGGATAACAGAGAAATAGAGGTTTTTACTCTGCAGTAAAATGGTAAAATCGGATGGTTGTGTCAAGATGGAGCCAGATCCATTGGATATTCTAGTGGTTTGGGGATTGGATCCCAATCAACATAATCTAGCTAGGGTAAATATTCCAGCTATGCCTCCACCTGTTACCATGTTTGACCATCAAGGTTTCTCAGCACCGAGAGGTTTCACTATCATGCAATAAATTGGAAAGGAGGCTAGTGAGGTAATGACACAGTGGAAAGATGAGAGAACTCAGGAAAAAGGAGCGAAATGACAAGAATAAAAAACATATCGGTCCAAGGTTTTAGTTGAGGGTTCAGTAAGTAAATACATACCTAAATTATCTGATTCAACACCTCCTAAGAAGAAAAATATAGTCTATACAGGTGAGCTAGAGGATATTGTGAAGAGTAACAGCTTGTAGGAAAAAAGTGGACCTCAAAAGGTGAATGGAGTAGGGGTTTCAAATAGAAAATATGAAGGGACTTTGGCGGTTGGAAAATGCTCGTAGAAGAGGGATAGACATACAAGGCCAATATCAGAAACCCTTGGAGAAGAGAAGGTCCTCAATTGAAAGGAAAGGGTTAGCATTTCGGTAGCAAATCAAAGTGACCTGGGAGGAAACCCTAATAGAAAAGGGGATATGGGGTTTACTAGTGGAATATATGGAGTAGTTGAGGAAGGAAGAGAAGGAATCCCACTTTCATCTTCTCAGGGCATTAACCACAACTTAATCACCAAAGGAAAGAAAATTCAAAGTTGGGGGAGTTGGGCTCTAGCCTCCATGGATCTTCTTATCAAGAGACATGCCCTCATGGAGTGGGAGTAAACATCAATATCACAACTATGGAAATTGGGACATAAGGGGCTGGTACTTCCCGAGTGGGAGATACCCTTGGGGGAACATATGATTTTTTTTCAGATCGGAATCAAAATTTGATAGACTAGGTCTCCGAATCAAAAGGAGAGGAGACTCATAAGACCAACTCCATGTGGAAGAAAATCAGAGGTATACAAAACAAATATGAAGAAAATAACCTGGGTTTTGGGATAAATATATATTTCGACTAAGCCATGTCGAACTTTGAACATATAATTGTGGGAAGAGCTAAAGGGAAATATTTCATGGTGAAGGAAATTAGTGAATGAGTCAAGCAGTCTTAGAGGGAATCCTCGATGCATGAGGCACAGGTGATAATCCTTGTCCAAGGATGGTTCATGTTGCACTTAAAATATGTAGAAGATGCTTTGTGGGTGCTTGGAATAAATTGGAATATAACATCATCGCTGATCCTGCTCAGGAGATGGAGCCCTTTGCTTGACACAAGCAGGGGGAAATTGGAGGAATTCACAGTGTGGATAATATTACTGGCCCTTCTGCCCCAAATGTGGACATAGGATGTCTTTAGATCCATTGGAGACTAAATCAGGGAATATCTAGACGCCGACATGTCCTTTATTGCAACGAGGACTAGAAGAGTGGCCAGAATCGTAGTAAATCTGGACCCTTGGGAAGGCTTGTTTGGAAATATGAAATTTTTATTTGATGGCCACAGTCATATACAATAGTTGGATTATGAAGAATTTCCATTCCGATGCAGATTCTGCCACAATATTAGTCATATGGTCAAAGATTTCCAATTGGGATACATAGTCAAAAGAAGGAAAAGCTCTGTGTGATTGGAGATAGGTGGGAAATGGGTTTTTCATGAAGGCACAAACCCACAGAGGGCCTTGAACACCTATTACAAAGAAGGTGGATGCAAAGACAGACCTAAACATGGGAGTGGAATGAATGGAAATGGAATAGGGAGAGCGGAAAGAGCTCTGGACTGAGGCCGCTGCAAGCAACGATACAAGTGATGGTAATGGACAACCCCCAATCCTACCGGGTACTATGTCTCCTCTACCTTACTGCCAGTTCTCTCATATTGTTTCCTTAGATTCATCAAAATTAGGGCCTAGTCCTTCCAGGCTTGTTTTTACAGTCAATACATCTGTGAATTATATTTTTGAGCCTCTGGATAGTATTGTTACCACTATATCACCCCTCAATCCTTCCTTTGTTTTTCTTTCGAACCCTATATCACTCCCTCCGATATCCAATTCGTATAATTTCTGACCTAGATTCCGTAAGGACCCTTCCACGACTCAAGTAGGAGGTCTTATGGAACTTATTATTAAGGCTCATTCTGCAAAAGCCAGGGGTAGAACAATTAACATCTCAAAGGCTAAGATAAAGGTCTGACTAAACATTGCTAATGGAAAATAAAAATCCCTAGATGGGGGCGCTTAGAGCAACACAAACACCTGTCATTAGGGGAATTTTGAGGTCTAAAATGGACCTCCTAAGAAAAATGTAAAGCCAAAATAAACTTTATAAGAACCAATATTATTCAAGATGATGATATCAACCATGGGGGATGATTCACCATTTTTGGAGTAAAAAAAGAAAAATATTAAAAAATAATAAAATAATAAAACTACTTTTTGAACTCATATTTTCAACTTATCTCCCTAATGTTTTACTCAAATTTCAAGCGAGAGTACTCGTTGGATGCAAAATTTAATTCCTCATCCAAAGAGTACCCATGTTGCATACTTTCGATGGACCCTGCTACATGAAAAATGAGAAATACATGAAAAAACGTGATTGCAATCACATTTTTCATGTATTTTTCATTTTCATGTAGTAGGGTCCATCGAAAGTATGCAACATGGATACTACTTGGATGAGGAATCAAATTATGCATCCAACGAGTGTTCCCGCTCAAAATTTGAGTAAACTCATAGGGAGATAAGTTGAAAATACGAGTTGAAAAAGTAGTTTTTTTTTGTAATCTAATATTATTTTATTATTTCCAATATTATTTTATATTTTCCTTAGGAGGCCCATTTAGACCTCAAAAATCCCCTAATGTGTGGTTTCCAAATGTTAGCCATCTCTTTTAATTCTAGGGGTTTAGCTAGTACAGGGAAAATTTTAAGGTTGGAAGTTTATCTTAAAGTTTATAAACCTTGGCGAATCTTATTAGTCCCTAATTTCTAAAGTTTAAAATTTTTAATGATAATTTTGTTAAAAAAAATAGATTCCTAATTATTTTATATTAGACAATATATAATATTGGCGATTTTTAAGGTAAAATAATTTTATACTATAAAATTTGGGTGAATTCATTTTTTAGAAAAATTGAAATTTACAAACCTTTTTTTGGAAAAAGGATGGAATATTAGCCCACCTGTGAATATTAGCCCCTAAATTTTCCCAGTAGTACCCATAAGAAACTAGCCTTAAAAAGACTCAATATCTCTTCATGCCCTAACATCATTATGGTTCAAGAAACCCTAGGACCTAGGGATTCAATTACTAAGTCGCTCAATAAGATCCTTTTGAGTTGGTTTTTCTTCTCCTAAGATGCAAGAGGATGTTTGGGTGACATTACCACAGGGTTTAATCTAAGTAAGTTCAGAATCTCAAACATCTAGAGTTCTGAATTGGTTTTAGGAGCATAGGTTTTCTTGGCATAAGCATGTATGGATTTATCTGCCATCAATGTATACGACCCTTGCCAAGATCATGAATCCTTTTGGAACTCTCTATTAGCAAAAACATTTATGAAGGAAAATAACTTGGTTATTGGTGGGGATATGAATTTCTCATTGGGGTCGTCAGAGGTATGGGGACCCCAAGCACATGAAGATCTGTTGGCAGAAATTTTCTCCAGGAAATTGATAAAATGTAGGTTTATTGATATAAATTTGATAAAATACAAGCCAAATTAGCGAAATAGGCACACAGAGAATGCCATGGTGGAAAAGAGTTTGGAAAAATTTATGTTGGTAGAAGAGGTTGTAGGCAGAATCCAAAATTTTCACCAGTGGATTGGGTTTGGAGGGACTCTGATCATCACCTTGTTTTTTTAGAACTAAAACGAGGTAGTAAAAAACTAGGAAGTCCATATAAGTTTAACTCCTCCTCAATGAAAGAGGAGATTTATTTTCAACTCATAAAATACACATGGTTCCCTTCCAATCTGGATGAGACGTGATCAACTGCCCAGTAATTCATGGAAAATGTCAAAAAGGAGAAACAATCCTCAATCTTGTGGGCAATGCAAAAGAAGATTAGCGATGATGAGGACCTCAAATTGATAGAAGATGAGTTGGAGAGAATGGAGGATCCTTAAGGAGATGGACATGATTGAGTGGAGACAAAAGGTAGGATTCTAGAACTGGAAGGAAGAAAAAGAAGGATATTGTCAGACAAAGAGGAACAATGGAGGCTTAAAAGTAGGGTATTATGGCTAAAAAGTGGCGACGAGAATTCCATATTCTTCCACAATTTTTGCAGAGGGCGGAAGAACATTAATATAATATGGGAAATGCAGAAAGAAGATGGAAATAAAGCTAAAAACTTTGAAGAAATTGCGGCGTTGGGAAAGGATTTTTTCAAAAACCTCTTTAAGGCCCCGAAAGAAGCTACAATTGCAAAAGTGATTAGAATTGCCCAATTCTTCCGTATATTTTCGAAGGAGGAAGACAACTGGAACTTGATCTCTCCAATTACCAAGGGGGAACTGGAAGTGGTCCTCAAAGCCATGCAGAAGGACAAAAGTCCAGGTCTAGACAGATGAGCTATGTAATTTTATAAGGGGTTTTTTGAACTGATTGGAGATGACTTACTTCGAGTGGCTGAAGTCTCTCGACAAAGGGGACATATCCACAAACCCTTCAACATAACTTTCCTGGCTCTTATCCCAAAGGTTGATGATCCACAATCCTTTGAAGAAGACTTGTAGATGTCTTTATGTAACTATATAGAAAATATCATTGCTAAAAATAATTGCAGTTTGAATCCAACCTATTCTATCCAAGAATATCTCGAGAGGATTTTTTATTTTCTACATGGTCCCCAAATCCATGAAGCAATTGGGGTAGGTCGGGAAGGTATGCACAACATCCAAACCTGGAATATGAAGGGAATCATTACTAAAATTGACCTATATAAACCTTACGATAGAATTAGCTAGATTTATTTGTGCATGCTTATGACTCACTTGGGTTTTGCAATTCCTTTTATCAATTGGGTTATTGGTTGTATTACTAATGTATCCTTTGTAGTCTTGATAAATGGATCAAGATCCCCTTTCTTTCATTCTTAGAGAGTTTTGAAAAGAGGGTGTCCATTATCGACTCTCCTCTTTCTGTTAGTAGCTAAATGGCCAACAAAAGTATTATTAGTAGACAAGAGGAGGGGGGACCTTCAGGGTATTGAAGTAGCATCCAATTTATTCATCACACATCTCCTTTTTGTGGGTGACATTTTGTTTTTCAACAAAGGATCCGGACAAGACCTGGAGTGCCTAAAAGATGCACTGCTACTCTTAGAAAGCATTAGGGATGATTCTAAATGAAAGGAATTCATCTCTAGCATACAAAAATTTAACCTAGAAGGAAATCCAAAGAGTGAAATCCTATTTTCCTTTTGAGGCAAATTCGATCAGGGAGATTTTTAAATATTTGGGATTTAATCTAAAGGTAAATGCCTATAAGAAGGATGACTAGAAGTGGATTCTGGCGAAGGTGGAAAAAAATATAAGGCATTGGAGCTTCAAGTGGTTGTCTAGAGAAGGAAGATTGGTTTATGATTAAATAAGTGGTCGAAGCAATTCTTGTGTACTAGACTGCCTTCACATGGGTTCGAAAAGGCATTCTTTAGACCATAAGGAAAATGTGTAGGAGGTTTCTATGGGCATAAAATAAGGAGGAAAACAATCTACCATGGGTTTCTTGGGATAAAATAGTGCTACCTAAATTATGGGGAGGCTGGGAAATGGGGCCTAGAAGACCTTACCCTGTTTGAAAAGTCCCTATCGGCAAAGTCAATCTAGAGGCTTTTATCATTAGAAAACCTCTCGACAATTATGGCATCTAGGAAGTATATTTCCCCCTTTCACTTGATGAATGGGTTAGGAAGCCATCCAAGAGGGTCCTAAATGCATTAGCCATTTATAAAGTGACAATGGATTCATTTAGTGTTGTAGGTTTGGGCCTAACATGACACATTGGAAATGGAGAGAAATTTAGAATCAGTGTTGACCCTTGGGTAGGTGGGCTAGAAAATTTTGGTCCACCTCCTGAAATGGTGACTCTCTCAAACAAGTGAGGAATAACATACTTAAGCCAAGTTGTGGACAATAGAAGAACCACATTTTGGTCCCAAGGATGGGTGAGTATAGAGGAGCTCTAGTCTAATAATGAGTATGCATCTTACTGGCAAGAGTACATAGTATCGTTGAGAAGATCACATATTAGAATTTGAGATTAAGAATATACACTAAAATGGGTAGATTCTCCTTTAGGTTATTTCTCTCCAAAATTTGGATGTCGCTTTCAGACAGAGAGGCAATTGAAAATTGGACAGGACTAGTGGTGGAAAAAGGTATGGAAGCTGGATTTTCCAACCTAATATAGACTATTTCTCTAATGTGTCATTAGAAATAAAATACTGACTTGGGAGAATCTCCAAAAAATACAGAAAGAATGCCTTGGTTGCTGTATTCTTTGTAAAACTGTAGAAGAATCAATTATCCATATGTTTTTGAACTATCCATTCACTCTCAGTATATTGGAGCTCATCAAATAGAGTCTGGGATGCAATCTAGAGTGGAGAGGACAAATGTTTGGGGAGGCCTGGAAATCATGGTGGGATTCTGCTCAGGATATAATGCACAAGAACATTCCTCCCCTTTTTAGCTGGGAATTTTGGATTTCTAGGAACAATGAAATCTTCAAAGATTGTGCTTCAAACCCTACTCTTTTCATTGCCTTTGAAGTTTCAACTATATATACTCTATGCCTTCAAAGGAGTCAACCCGAGCCCCTCATGTGATAGTTGTAGAGGAAATAAATCAACAAATCCCTGGGCTTATTTTTATGGAGCATCTAAAGAGCATGGAATCTGTGGAGGAGGGCTAATTCTGCATCTCAACAATCATCGTTGTTTGAAATTCAAAAAAAAAAAAAAAAAAAATTGGAAGAGGGACTTACAATTTCGTAAAGCTTCTTTCCTTGAAACTAATTTTATGTTGGGCATTGAAATTGGGGTGCCGCTCTCTCCAAATTTTCAATGACTCCTTAAATGTGACAATATTTAGGTTCAATGTTGTCAAGGTATGCCACAACCATATTTTGTTGCCTATATTAAAATAGTTTCATTAGTTAAAAATATATTTTGATTTTGTTTCTTGTTTCCATACATATAGGGAACATAATGAAAATGCATACTTACTATCTAAATAGGGTGCTCAACAGGATCATGGCATATGACAGATAAATGAACATAGCACACTTTCCAGCATCAGTATTTCCTTGATATATAATTTGATGCACAATGCTTCTATCTCTTTTCCTATTTTGAACAACTAAACAATGAACTGAATTATTTTTTGTAATATGATATGCATATAGAGTAGCATGTGGTTACTACTCTCATCATATTAGATGTTTGTTTTCATAGATTGACTGCTAGACAGATTTATTTTTTGATCTTGTCGGTTGGCTATGTGAAAAGCCCGATTTTTGTTTTTTTTATTTCATGCTAGATGGATGGATGAATGCTCTAGGCATGTACTCATGTAAATTTTTGTATCTTAATAAAATGTGGCAATTTTTCTGTGGAAAAGAAAATAAAATATATATATATATATATATATATATATATATATATATATATATATATATATATATATATATATATATATATATATATATATATATATATATATATATATATATATATATATATAATTTATACCTTTAAATTAGGGTGAAACATTATAAACTAGATTGAAAAAATCAACGCAGACGAGAGGTAGAGGTAATACCACAGTCAAGCCCAAAAGGATACACAAAATTGATATAGTTTGCAGGTTGTTCGGAGGAAAGGATTGCAAAAACAAAATTTCAGTAGCAATCAACCATCTTTTTGTTCACCATGTTATTACTCCCCTTTTAGAATTCTTCTCCAAGATCTTTGGGCATTTTTGGAACAAGATTTAGTGCTTAGTTTTGAGCATATTTATGGAATGGTTTTTTGGTTTAGTTTTTTTTTTTGTATTGTTCACTTTACCCATTAGATCAACTTCTTTAATGCATCATAAGTAATGGTTATCTAATTTTTTTGTACCACACATCTAGGCTTATAATCAAGTTTTGAATCAATGATGACTATGCTTGCATTGCAAGTGATAATGATTAATTATGTAGTGTTACCTATATATGAAGAATTCTACCAATACATAAATAAAATTTAAGGTTAAACATTTGTTTCTTTTATATGCTTTTAAGAGTGACTCAATTTTGTAGCTTGCAAAAAAATCATGTTTAAGTATAAAATTCAAGAGTGAGAAAATTGATTTTTTAATTATTAATGTAAATAATATTTTATAATATTATTATGTTTAGGTTATTAATGTTTTGAAAGAGTTTTATAAATATTAATAGAGCCATTATTTTTTTTCTTTTGTTAATTAAAAAAACTTCTATTACTTCAAAGAGTCAGATTACATTGTTGGCAACTGAACGATTAGAGGGAGGAAAAAAATCTCAATCTCTGCCATTAAAAATCCATAAAACTAGCCCACTACATACAAGCTGAGATTTCATACTCTCTGCATAGACAACCATGACATAATTAACATGACATAACACAAAATAAGCCTTCGATGAGGACAAGAGCCCCAAACTTACGCTACACTTCACTATCACCCATAGAACCAAAGAAAATTGATCGAATGCCGAACCAAGAGTATCCACAGTCCACACAAAATGGGCACTGAAACCACGCACCAGGATATGACCTACCTTGCCCCAATATTTGAGCCAATCGCTACATTATGACCGAGACAAAAAACTTGAACCCCACGGTTGTGACTTGCTATGTTGCCATTATCCGAGAGTGAGAAAATTTCCACAAAACTCAACATCGCCATCCACGAAGACCCATAGGAATCACACCATCGTTTGTCCCTGCTACTCATCTTGAGAGGAGGAGATGGTGGGCAAGGCCCGAGTGTTGAATCTTGGGGGATCAATCTATTCCATCTCCCTCAAAGTCACAAGGAATGTGGATTTCCACATGCATTAATCGGGTATCTATGTTGTCCACACAAAATCTAGGTTCCACAACATCCTTTTCACATCTTCAATGGAGGCGAAAATGTTGTATTTTTCAACTTGTTTATCCTATAGCACCAACCCCAAAAGACTATCTACCAGTGCAACAATACTAAATTGAGGTACTTCTTGTGCCTTCCCCTTCATATTACTATGGTCAGACACCCATTTGGACATGTCCTCCAATAACTTTGAGTCTGAGAGGGAATGCCTCTCCTCCCTAGCTTAGATTTCGAGCTCATTAATCTCCTGACACATCTCTGAAGGAATGTCATTGAAATACGCTACCATTGAGTTGTGGGTGAACAACTTGTCCCCATGTTTCTATGGTTGACCTCTTGCACCTCCACCCCTCTTGCTTCTCCCTCTTTGCCTCGGTGACATTGTTAGACCATAGGAGGGTTCCTCTTCTTCTTTACATGGATTACTTCTACTTTCAAATGGATAAAACCATTGACATGAATTGACCCTATCGAAACCAAGAACCACAAAATAATATCATCATAGATGCACCACCCATAGGTATTAACCTCTAACACAGACTCACCGACCAGGGAGATGGGAAACTCCATGTTAGTAAGAGATTCAAACCCGTTAAACATTGAGCACCCCAAATAAAATCCTAGAATCCAGACACTACAATACTCAATAGCCCAGGGAGAAATAACTCGAACCATCCTCCAACACATAACATAACTTGTTCGCCAAGGTTCCCCGACCACACCAAAACTCAAAATATTCAAATCAATTATACTAACTGGACTTAGATTCTAGGATCAAAACTCTATGAGGCTACAAGATTCACAAATACCCTAGCCTTCAAAAGACAAGAGCCATTCCTTAAATGAGACCAAATACCCTAGTATCGTAAACTCACATAAGACTCAAACAAACCCAACTACTCAAGAGGCATCATTACCAAAAGAAAGACATAGATCTTACCAATTCTAGATGCATACTAAAAAACCCCACTAGAGGTCGCCGACTCCCCGCCTATACATAATCGATCTCACAAAAAACTCTGGTGACCAATAATTGAGAAACCATGACTCTATAACTTCATTCTGAGATGAGATAATACTCCTTGCATGGAATGAGGAATACCACAAAAACAAAATCTAGGGATTCACTACCATCACTAAAGAATTTCCACCAATTATTATCACTTCCTTCCTGAACTAGAAGCACATAATGCCCTTGGCTCCGCTATCCTCAACTTTGCAAATTTCTTAGAGTATCGACTCCATAAACTCATAAACCCTACGCCAACTAGAGGGTTGCATGCTCCTGTACGTGAAACACCAAGTGTGTATGCCCTCCATAAATTCTCCGTTAATACACTGAGGGTGGGGAGCACGAAGACCCAAGCCCCTTGCCGTCGATCATAACACCCCGATTGGGGATATTTCCATTTCTCACTAGCAAAATATTGAGTTCCTCCTTCCAATCATAGTCCATGTGGGGGGGACAACAATCATCTATGTCCACCTCTCTTCCCTGGAAACATAGATTGGAAAGAGAATCTGCCACCTTATTCCCAAGTATTCTCGAATGATGGATAGTTATATAATAAAAAAAACTAATTAAAATATGAATTATTTGAATTAGTGCTTCCACACTCTAGCTCTTAACTACCTTCTTTGGTGGTTGATCTCTGATCAAGTGTTGCAGCCAATTAATTACCAAGCCTGAATGCCCATCCACCTGCAATGATTTGAAACCCTCTCTTATTACAATCAAGAGACCATGTTCGAGGGCTTGTAATTCTACCATATTATTATTAGTGGACCCGTAGCTTTGAGAAAGCACTCTTGGTGCATTGGAGTTGATGTCTCTAATCACACCTCCCAAACTTGCCACACCCGGGGTTTCCCTTTTGATGCAGTGTCAAAATTTAATTTCACAAAACCTTCTGGGGGGGGGATCTTTTTGCTTCACTATTTATCATCTCTATAGGCAACCTCGATTTGAAAGACATTGTAACAACACCCAGGACATTTATTCCAAGCTTAATGTTGGGAAAAACATCCTAGTGTGGGTTTTCATTTGGTATTTTATGGCTAAGGAAATTGGAAAAGGCAATTAAAAAGGCTTTCAAAAGGAAAGAGACATTAATTGACATTTTATTTATGAAAATAAAGGAAATTAGGAGGAAAGTAAGGTGAAAGGTCACATGTTGCATGTGAGGAGAAAATGTAGAAAATAGATGACTCATTAATAAAAAGGCTTTTGAGGATCAATTCACAACCCTTTTTCAGTTTTAGCTTGGAGCTCTCTCTCTACTCTCTCTTTCTTTCATACTCTTGGACACTTAGAGTATTCTTGGAGCACTCTATCATTGGAAGAAGAAAAGCTAAGGAAGGACAAATAAAGCAAAGGGAAGAAAATATCAAGGAAGGAAGAGTGTGATCTAGCGGCTACAACAAGATTAATTGCAGGTATCGAGTTGCATGCATGATTTACTTGCTATTTTTGGCATGCATGGTACATGCATGTGTGTATTTGGTCCTCTTGTTGTCATTGGCATGAGTTTTTCTAGGTGTGGCAGTTGTTTTCAGCCTTTCCTTGTCATTTTCGGACAGCCATGGTGTGATGGGGTTTCTCTTACTTGGTTGAGATAGATTACTGGATGATTTTGAAACTGGGTGGGGTGGTCTCAGGAGGAAACACAAGCACTAGGAATCCTTGTACCGGTGAAAGTGGGATTGCGGTAAAGCCTGATTGTCTATACCCTCATTGGACCTAGGAATCCTCGATTGATGAATGGTTGGATATACGGTAAAGCCAAGAGGGTGGAGCCTCGTTGGGCCTAGGAATCCTTGACCAGTGAATGGACGGATATACGGTAAAGCCTATAGGTGGAGACAAAAAAACTACTCATAGTTTAGGTGGAAAGATCCAGAGGCATCCATGCTTCTATACGCCTAGTGATCCCTGGATCGGTATATAGTGGGATTGTTGTAAAGCCTAGTAGTGTATGTTTCTTATTTTGGCCTAGGAATCCCTTGCCGAGATTGTGGTAATCCTGGTTGTATAATGAGGGCTTGGGCCTAGGAAACCCTTGGTGGATTGCGGTAAATCCTGAGGAAGCCCTGGTTGTTTTGTTGTAAGTCCCACATTCATTCTTGGAATATGGCACAGGGGTGATTGGTTAAAAGAAGGATTTGGTTCAACCAAATCTATGGTTGGGTGGTATGTGGAAGTCCCTAGCTTAGTTTCATTTTGAATATGTTAATAAGAGCTCTTTTCCTCTTGTGTATTATGTGTAAATGTGTTTGTTATCATGTGGTTATAATGGTTTTTCTATCATTGTTATTTTGTTGGTTATAAGTATGGCTTTATGACAGATATTAGCCATGGCTCTCATGAAGTTTTGATTAGTAAATGAATGAATAATGAATGTATGACCTAATAGATGGTAATGCAGCTATTATGAGAGGTAATAAAACCTTCTTGAAAAGTCTCAGATAAGTACATAGTCCTTTTGTTCAGATATGTTGTGATGACCTATAGATTACATGTTCATGATGTGTTTAACATAATGTCTATCATGGCTAGGCCTTGTTAGTTCAAGTACTTGTTCAAGTGTTTGCACTAGTAGCCTTATTTAATTTTTATTTATAAATTCTGGAAGTTTCATGAAGTTTTGGGTAGAGGCTTGAGTCCTAGCCCTGAAAAAGTGGTTTAGAATTCGGGGCCGCTAGCACAAAACTACCTGAAAAAAGGCCATAGTCGCATGGAGGCTTTTCTGTGGGAGAAACTAGAGGGTCTCAGTCGTAGGGAAGGCTTTTCATGGGAGCGACTGGGGGTCTAACTCAACAAAAGAACAAGCTATATTAGGGGTTGGGCTCCTGAAGGTTCTATAGCTCCCGAGGAAGGTCAATTTGGTTTTGTTTTATCGATTCCACTTTCTTAACTATACTTTGGGAGTTGAATAATATCATAGTAACTCTTCATCACATGTTTACCCTAGTGGAACAATTAGATTAGGTAAATGTGGGATGAGGGTGTTACAAAGTGGTATCAGAGCATGGTTCACCCCTTGGTCTAAATGGGAAAAATGTGTTTGTCATGCATACATTTTGGTTGCGTATGTGTTCTTTATGCTTGTGGTTTATGTACTTGTGTTTTCATGGTGGTGGTCATTGTTTCAGTTGTGTCACCATGAAGAGGATGATGGTGATTTTTGTTGGATGTGATCGTCATGAGTGCATGTCAGTTATGCATTTTTTATGCATGTCAGTGTCTATATGTCATTATGCATGTATTGTCATGGTTATGGTATAGTCATGTATGGTAACTAGATAATGGTTGAAATGATGTCTATATATTGATATGATTATGTTTATATATACATGTATTGTGCTAATCTGGTTGCTCTTGCAGATGAGATATCCTCCCTTGAACTATACTGAGGTATGTTGATTATGTTTATATTTTGGTTTAGCTGACATGATACACTTGCGGGAAGAAGATCAAATATGACTAGCAATATGGTAGACTATAGTTCATGAGACTATCCCTATAGATCAGATGAAAAACATGTTGACGGACACTCTCCCACCATGGTAGACACATGGAGAAGTTTCAAGGCATAATTAAGAAGCTGCAAAGCATACAATGACATAATCATTCGGGCACAAGAGAAACAAGCTGAGGTTAATGTAGTTATCCTTTAGAGTTTTTTAGAATTGTAGAGACAGGGATAACTTAGGATAAGTCATGGACAAAAGGATAAGACTAATGGGGCATATGGTAGTAGGTCTCATGGTGGACACAGGTCAGATAGAGATGACACGATTAGAGATGGAAGATTCTTAAATACACCGATAGGAGAGGTGATGGAAACGGGTTCTATTATAGTTTTGGTTCTGATAGGTATCATGGTCATCATCGGTATCATCCTTACAAGAGGAGTGACAGGGGATATTTTCCGGACGAGTTCAAGAAAGCCAAGTGATGAGCCCCAAAAATGGATAATTATTTGGGCTCATTCAACCTCCTAATTTGACTTAATCCACCATTCTCATTAGTTTATTGCATGTTTTTTATTATATTTATGCTAATAGAGTGAATTTGGTTAGTCATTATGCCAACAAGTCTAATGGGTGCTTTGTGTAGCCTTTTTGGTCAATTTGGAGACAAATTCAATGGTTGAAATGAGCACTTGGCAGCCAAATTCGTGGAGAGTATTTTTAGGAAGGTGTTCCCTTCATTTATGGGCCCTTACCTTGAATTCTCCACCATCAGCTCGGAGTTCAAGGGCCACCAAATCAATCAGCACAAGGGCAGCCAAGCAAGTCAAGTAGGACTGCTGTTAACTACAAGTCTTGGGCAGCCGAGTCCCTAAAGTTTAGGAGGACTGTTGGGGTCCTCAATTTGTATAAATAAGAAGGCTTAGGGCCTCATTTTGGTTAGCTAGTGGTTAGTCACTTCTGTAACTGGTAGTTAGTCATTTCATAGTCTTGTTGTAGTCATTTTGTAGTTCGATTTCTAGGCAATAGATTAGTTTTGCTGTCAGCTCATTTTCAAGTTCTCCTTGTGGACAGTTTTGATGTAACTCTTCATTTCTTGATCAATAAAGATGAATCTAGCTTTGCACTAGCTCTAAATCTCTCTTAGGAGGCTGTAGCTCTTGGGGTTGGACCCATCTCAAGCGCCCAGTACCTCCTTTGTTTATCTTTATGTGTGTTTGCTGCGTTCTTAAAATAAAATCTGCTCTTTAAATTTAAGTCTTGCTTTGTTATTTAGGTTGCTCTTGACGGTTAAAGTAGCTTTTTATATTTAGAATAGATTGGTAGGAGTTAGTCATACATTTAGATCTTTTGGAATGTTCTTGCTCACATGTTGTACGTGGTTCTTGTTATAAATAAAGCTGCTATCCATTCTTGTTACTGTTAGCTAGGTCATATTAGTGTAGCATAACTAGATCTTTGTTTTCTTGCATGTATTTGTTTGTTCAGTTTGAAAAACCACTTGCAGAGTACCTGTTATCCTTCTCTATCTACCCATAATCCATCTGATAATCTGCTCCAACCCTTAGTCCATGATTCGTAACCTTCATTTGCCATACTTTCCCCACCTTGCCCTAATTACTACATTCTTGTGCATCATCTCTTCCTCCATCCTTGAACAAATCCAATCGCTCCTTACCCTCATCCACCAAGTCCTAGGCCTCTTCACACCCCTATTTCACCTCCATACTCATTCCTCCATCTTTTTCCCTCCATCCATGCTCCAAAATCCCATTTCGAAACATCCTGTAGAACCCCTGCAGACTTCTTGTAGAAGCTCATAAACACGGTTTCTTGGCAGCCAAACTTTGTGAGACTCTTTGGAAGGGTGTTAGGGACCCTTTAGACCCTCTCTGAACCTTCCCAACCTTTCCCAAGCGCTTCTCCTCCTTGATCCACCTCTGCACAGTGAAAAGCTAGTTAAAAGCACATGCATGATAATTCTAATAACTTAATCAAAAATACAAAAAGATGTTTTCTTCAGATAGTGGTAACTTAGACACATGCATTTTACCTTCCTAGAAGTAATGGCATCTCTTTCAGTAGTTTGCATGCTCTCCTTTGCATCAGTAGGACTAGCTGGTAGAATTAGGGTTTGCTAGGGTTTGCGTTCCTTTTTGGCTTTCATTTTCTTTTCGCAATTAGATTAGCTTCCTTTGAGTTAGCTTTCATCCATCAATTAAAAAGCTTCTTCTAAGAGCTCATAGAAGTTGGCTTAAGCTCCTAGCGGACTTGTGCCAGCTGACCAAGTGCCAGCTGCGGCAAGAGCTAGTACTTGTGCATACAGCACCGTCGCTTCCAAGTTTGTTACGAACTACCGAGTTGATAAAATTAAAGAAGGGAGTTCCAGGAGTTGTAGCATTATTGCTACAATACTGGGGCTCACCATATTTTTGGCACCGTTGCCGGGGAAGTGTCAGAGTATTGTAGATTGCTGCTATTCTTCTATTTTCCGCTACAATCTTCTGCTAAGTAGTTTATTTCATTTCCATTATGCAATTTCGTTTATGCAAAAGTAGATTAGCATTTCCCGCTTTCATAGATTAGCATTTCAATTCCGCAATTTCATTTATGCAAGTGTAGATTAGCATTTCAATTCCGCAAGCGTAGACTAGCATTTCATTCCTGCAATTTCATTTGAGCAAAATAGATTAGTCATTTCCTGCTTTCATTTCGATTCCGCATTTTCATTTCAGCAAGATAGTTAGTTGCAGTTCAATCTATTTTAGTTTTTGCAGGTACATGCAGGAAAAAAATCAAAAATCAACCAAAAAGAGTTCCTTTCTTGTCTTGTAGGAGTAGAGATAAGTTAGAAAAAATGTTTTCACAACACCCCCATTGCTTCACACAGCCAACCTTCTCTCTTCTTCGATGGCTGTGATTAAAGAACCCTTAGGTGGACAGCAAGACATATTTGAAGAACCTTAAGGGAAGAAGAAGAAGAAACCATTCCTCTGGAACAAATGGCTACAAGAAGAAATGTTGGGAGCAGCACCTTGTCCAAAGACGAATTTGAAGATCAGATAGAAGATTTCAAGAGTGATATGAGGCAGTTTCTTGCCATGCAATTGGATACCCTGTGGATCCAAAAGAAGCAAGAGGAAGCCAAGAGGGCTTTGGTCATCTTTTGTCCCAGGTGCACTAGAAAGCATCGTAGGAACGAATGTCCAATGCACTCCCCAGAAGTGTGTTTCATCTGTGAAGAGTACCATCCTACGAATCAGTGCCCTTCCTTACCCAGAATCAAATCTGCATATCAGAGAGCCAAAGGAGCCACTAAATCACTCTATTATATGAACCAAAGGAGGCCACATGGACCTAGATCTTACCAGCAGGAACTGCAAGGGATATCCGAGACCTATTATGACCCTTATCAAGCCACTTTCATGCCTTCTTGGGGTCCCCCTGCTCATCCTTCCTGGTTCACACCTCCTCCTTGTTCCTTCACAGATCCATATTATGCCCAACCAGTTGCTCATTCGTTTCACTCTTATGCTCAGCCACAGCCTCAGTGGAATGCACCTCATCAGGGGTGGAGGCCCCAGTACAACACTCCTCCCACTTCGTTTCCTCCACCACCTACTCATCCACAACCATCACCTCCTCCTCCACCAAGGCAACCCCAAATGCCTACCCAACCACAACCCCATCCGCATCCATCTCAAATATACACCCCCACTGAGCTACCCATACCACCATTTCCAAACTTATCCATTGGAGTAGCTCAACAAAATTGCAATGCTGAGACACAACCAAATGACTCCTCTTGAGCTCAATGATCTTCACCATAGCTCAGGAAGAGTGTTGCAAA
This sequence comes from Pinus tabuliformis, assembly GCA_031772625.1. NCBI lineage: Eukaryota > Viridiplantae > Streptophyta > Pinopsida > Pinales > Pinaceae > Pinus > Pinus tabuliformis. Next base: position 1,098,482,505 of record CM062817.1, read on the forward strand.
GCAGAGATTATCTTGAAAGCATTGAAGGACCACATTCGGCAAAAGAAGATTCAAAAGAGGAGATCAAAGAACCATGGGCTGCACTTGATGAAGAGAAGACATCAGAAGCAGAGATAAAGAAAGATCCCTCATGGTTACCATCAAATATTCCATGGATTCAAGAAAAAGATCACCAAAAAGAGGAAGATGAGAAAGTCATGTTAGAAGGTGACTTGAAACATGATCCAGATCAGCAAAAGAACCAAGGATATCAAAGCTATATTGAGACATGGTTCCAGACAGTCACTAAGTTGCAGTGGTACTCTCTTCCTCAGCTATGTTTGATCCCTTCAAAGTTAGATCATTTGGTCTCTGAAATCCGGATACCTGTCAAAGCATGCATTTCGAGCCTTCACATCATCTTGTCTCTAATCTCGATGTGCACATGGCTCCATTGGAAGTATTCTTATACTCGAAAGGAATTTTGTTTTACAAGTAGGGTAGGGTAGAAAAAAGAAAAAAGAAAAAAGAAAAAGAAAAAATGAAAAAAGAGGAAAATAAAAATCTAAGGTGAAAACCTCCTCGGAGGCGCCTTAGATTGGCTCATTGATTGAAAACCTCCATGAGGCGGTCAATGGGTTGGGAAAAAAGAGAAAAGAGAATAAGATCTATGGGTGAAAACCTCCCTTGGAGGCGCCCAGGGCAGGCAATTAGGGTGAAAACCTCCATGAGGCGCCCTAGTTGTTTTTCAAAAAAAATAAAAATAAATAAATAAATCTAATTTCCATTGAATAATTTCAGGTTGCAGCAATGACATTGCAGGTCAGGAGGATCACTCAAAACAAAGACAAAGGAGTTTTTGGGCCTTCTAGAGGAAGTTCTATATTTCTACAGGAAACATCCTGTAGAACCTTCAAGCGAGCCAGATTCGATTTTGGAAGGGGATTTAAAGCTTGGAATCTATTGGTTATGCCTGCAAGAATCCATGTTTCCATCCCTCACCCCTTTTCCATCATTTTTTCATGTCATTGTGCTTCTTTCCTCAAAACTGTGTTTTCTACAGGAAGTTCCTGTAGGAGCTACAAGAAGTTAAAACTGGATTGAAAAAAGTGGTTTGGTGAACATGGTAGCTTCCTCAAGGGTTCAAAAGTCCCCATGCAATCTTCCAACTCCTCCTCCATCATCTCCATACCTGCATCACAGCCCAAATTCATTTTTCATACCATGCAACAAAAATGCAAAATGCCTTGAAGCAAAAATACCTAGAACAAAAATTGTTTTTGCCATAACTTTAAAACCATGCATCCATTTGAAAAACCGTTTTATGGGGAATTGTACAAGGGTGATGGCAACATGCCTGAGCAGTTTCAGCCAATTTCGGTGCACGGTTTCCAAGAAATTAGCCTCCATCGCCATCAGCCATTTTTGCATTTTCTCCATATCCGTGCATCCGTTTCAAAACCTGTTTCATGGGGATATGCATATGAGTGATGGTAACCTACCCAAGCAGTTGCAGCCGATTCCAATGCACGGTTTCCGAGAAATCGATCTCTGAAATCTTCAACTATTTTCCATTTTTCTCGAAATCCGTGCATCCATTGATCACGATTTTGCTATGGGAGGTGAATAATGATGATAGGAACATGCTCAACAAGTTTCAGATCGATCCGGTTTACCGTTTGGGAGCAATGGCGAAAAGAAGTTCTGGTCTGGTGAAAATGCAGCAGCAGCAGCTTGAAGGTGCAGATTTGAACGTGGAAACAAATGCCTGCAGCTTAGATCTGGTCAGAGGACACCTGCACAAGGAAAAACAATCAACAATCATCAGCCAAGCCCTCATGCAACCAAAGGATCCAAGCATGCAGCAGCAGAATATGAGAATGCAGCAGCAAAAAGCACTTCACAGCAGCCATTTGACTTCAGGTACGTGACTAAACCTTGTTCCTCTATTGCATGAGTCTAATCTAAGCATTGCATGAACGAATGAGATGGGGGGATTCAGCCAGGAAGCTAGCCATATTCGATTGCACTCATCAAGGCAAAAATCACGCAGCATGCATGGATAAGTCATTTACGTGGAAGTTGAAAAACACAGTTAGTGTCAGCTGTTTGAACTCCAGTGCAGCGGATCAAGAAGAAAACATACAGTTAATAAATAGAACTGCAGTCTGCATGTGGCCACGTACACTTGGCCACTTCACTCTCTCACGTGAATCACGCTGCAGTTAAACGACGCTCGGCTGAAACTCTCACCACTCTTTGTTCAACTGCGGTCAACTGAAGCGCATGTCCACCATTTCCAGATCAGTTAACCAATGGTGCTCTACAAGATTTCTGCCTTTTTTCTCGAGATCTCTATAGTTCCTTAAAAAATTCCCGCCTGTCGCACTCTACAGGCGTTTCTACAGGAAGTCGTCTACAGGAAACGCAGAAAACAACCATGCAGAAAGAAAATATGGGATTTTCGTCGAAATTCAAGCTCCAAATGAGTGGTGGACGAAGCTAGAACAGATCATGTTATGGTAAGGACTACAGATGTTTCCCATATCATGGTGGATGAAGGTGGATTAGTCAGAGCCATGGAGAAGAATTTGAGCTCACAGGTTGTCGATGGTAACATTGAAATATGTCCCCTGTCCAATAGTCTGGGCCCTCAGTTCTCTTTCTGCCCTGGGGAGTTTGAGAATGAAAAAGGGGCAGTCGATGCAAATACAATATTGACAACTACAACTGGCCTACATGAACTTCTAATGCTGGCAAAGGAGATTGAATCTGAAGAGGCCACAAAAAGAAAACAAGCAGAAGAGAAAGCAATTGTTCAAGACAGTACTGAGACATGGTGAAGCATACGATGACCACAAACGTCAGTCTAAAGTACGTGATTCAACTACAGGCCAATCTAATGTGACTGACGATAAAAATAATGGAGTTTCTAAGGGTAATGGAAATATGTCTAACCAACATTTGACAGAGTTGAAATCACATAGGCCTGGTTCAAGTGTTCTTGGTAAAGGTGGGAATTCTCAAATGCAGAAGTCAAGGCCATTTCATCCAAGTACTTCTATCAAAGGGGTTGTAAAGGTTGGAACAAGAGGTAGCATTGACTTGAGTTCACATGGAAATACGGGAGAAAAGTCTCAATTGGAACATATGGAAGTCACAGTGTCAGCTACAGAAGGTTCAGTTCATCGGCCAACAAAAAAATGGAACTGCAAGGTTGAAGTATACTGTTCCACAACCATTTGCTCTTGCAACTGACAAAAGGGCTTCCACAGGAGTATGGCCTGTTGATGTAGCAGCTAATGACATGAACAAGCATATGGGTGCAAGAGGTATCCCATCTTCTTCAGTTCCTAAAAAGGACAAGATGTCAGTGAAATTGGATACACAAGTTGCTTGCAATCCTTTGCTCTCTGAAGATCTACACCTACATGACCAGAATGTGAATCCTTCCAAGCAAGCGAATATGAAGCTAGAGGAAGATGTTCATTCCACTTTTTCCTCAACTGCAAGTGCAAAATCAATCAGAGATTCTAAGGGCAAGTCTGGCAGTGCTCCTTCTGGAGTTGATTTCAGCTTTAGATGTAATGAGAGAGTTGAGAAGCGTAAAAAGTTTTTTTACAAAATTTGAGGCAAAATTGAAGAAAGGAAACACGTGGAGGCAAGAGAGAAAGGCAGTGGTAAGAATACCCAGGATAGGCCATCACAGGAAAAGCCACAAGAACAACAAAAGGAAAAGCAAGAAAACGGGCCAAATTGTTGAGGCCAAAACTGTGGGAGGAATGAAGACACTAACACCCAGGGAGAAAAGACTACAGAGTAGAATGGAAAGGACTAAAAAAGTCCACGTCAGTGAGGGCACCTCTAAGGTAGCCACAACCAAGCTGAAAGGAAAATCACCCACAGCCAAGCAGGATACAGTGGTGCTGACTGTTTCTACAAGAAGCCAGAACTCAGCTACAGGACTTTCTACAGGAAGTTTGGAAAAAGAGCAGCAAAAGGAGGAATTGGCCGAGCTTTTAGCTAAGGAGGCCACCAGGGCCATCAAAGATGAGGAGAGAGATTGGTTGCTCAGAGGATGAGCAACACTTTCAGTAGGGGGGTGATGATGAGCCCCAAAAATGGATAATTATTTGGGCTCATTCAACCTCCTAATTTGACTTAATCCACCATTCTCATTAGTTTATTGCATGTTTTTTATTATATTTATGCTAATAGAGTGAATTTGGTTAGTCATTATGCCAACAAGTCTAATGGGTGCTTTGTGTAGCCTTTTTGGTCAATTTGGAGACAAAGTCAATGGTTGAAATGAGCACTTGGTAGCCAAATTCGTGGAGAGTATTTTTAGGAAGGTGTTCCCTTCATTTATGGGCCCTTACCTCGAATTCCCCACCATCAGCTCGGAGTTCAAGGGCCACAAAATCAATCAGCACAAGGGCAGCCAAGCAAGTCAAGTAGGACTGCTGTTAACTACAAGTCTTGGGCTGCCGAGTCCCTAAAGTTTAGGAGGACTGTTGGGGTCCTCAATTTGTATAAATAAGAAGGCTTAGGGCCTCATTTTGATTAGCTAGTGGTTAGTCACTTCTGTAGCTGGTAGTTAGTCATTTCATAGTCTTGTTGTAGTCATTTTGTAGTTCGATTTCTAGGCAATAGATTAGTTTTGCTGTCAGCTCATTTTCAAGTTCTCCTTGTGGACAGTTTTGATGTAACTCTTCATTTCTTGATCAATAAAGATGAATCCAGCTTTGCACCAGCTCTAAATCTCTCTTAGGAGGTTGTAGCTCTTGGGGTTGGGCCCATCTCAAGCGCCCAGTACCTCCTTTGTTTATCTTTATATGTGTTTGTTGTGTTCTTAAAATAAAATCTACTCTTTAAATTTAAGTCTTGCTTTGTCATTTAGGTTGCTCTTGATGGTTAAAGTAGCTTTTTATATTTAGAATAGATTGGTATGAGTTAGTCATGCATTCAGATATTTTGGAATGTTCTTGCTCACATGTTGTACGTGGTTCTTGTTATAAATAAAGCTGCTGTCCATTCTTGTTACTGTTAGCTAGGTCATATTAGGGTAGCATAACTAGATCTTTGTTTTCTTGCATGTCTTTGCTTGTTCAGTTTGAAAAACCACATGCAGAGTACCTGTTATCCTTCTCTATCTACCCATAATCCATCTGATAATCTGCTCCAACCCTTAGTCCATGATTCGTACCCTTCATTTGCCATACTTTCCCCACCTTGCCCTAATTACTACATTCTTGTGCATCATCGCTTCCTCCATCCTTGAACAAATCCAATCTCTCCTTAGCCTCATCCACCAAGTCCTAGGCCTCTTCACACCCCTATTTCACCTCCATACTCATTCCTCCATCTTTTTCCCTCCATCCATGCTCCAAAATCCCATTTCGAAACATCCTGTAGAAGAATTACAGAACATCTTGTAGAACCCCTGCAGACTTCCTGTAGAAGCTCATAAACACGGTTTCTTGGCAGCCAAACTTTGTGAGACTCTTTGGAATGGTGTTAGAGACCCTTTAGACCCTCTCTGAACCTTCCCAACCTTTCCCAAGCGCTTCTCCTCCTTGATCCACCTCTGCACAGTGAAAAGCTAGTTAAAAGCACATGCATGATAATTCTAATAACTTAATCAAAAATACAAAATGATGTTTTCTTCAGATATTGATAACTTAGACACATGCATTTTACCTTCCTAGAAGTAATGGCATCTCTTTCATTAGTTTGCATGCTCTCCTTTGCGTCAGTAGGACTAGCTGGTAGAATTAGGGTTTGCGTTCCTTTTTGGCTTTCATTTTCTTTTCGCAATTAGATTAGCTTCCTTCGAGTTAGCTTTCATCCATCAATTAAAAAGCTTCTTCTAAGAGCTCATCGAAGTTGGCTTAAGCTCCTAGTGGACTTGTGCCAGCTGACCAAGTGACAGCTGCGGCAAGAGCTAGTACTTGTGCATACAGCACCGTCGCTTCCAAGTTTGTTACGAACTACCTGGTTGATAAAATTAAAGAAGGGAGTTCCAAGAGTTGTAGCATTATTGCTACAATACTGTGGCCCACCACCAAGCCACCTACCTTTGATGGATATTTGAAGAAACTGGAAGATGCATAGGCATGGTTACTTGGTATGAAGAAGTTCTTTGGGTTGCATGATTACACAGAGAACATGAAGGCCAGAATAGCTATCTTCAGCCTCAAAGGGAAAGCAAACATCTGGTGGGAAGATGTGAAGTGAGTTAGAGACATCAAGATAGAAGAGTTGAGTTGGCATGAATTCAAGAGACTTTTCTAGAAGTAATTATCAGAGAGGTATTATGACAGTAAGGCTAAGTATTTCTATGAGCTAAAGATGGAATCAATGACAAATGACGAATATACGACCATTTTCCTAGAGTTATTGAGGTATGTATTGTATCTTAAGGATGAGAAATCCAAAGTTCAGAGATTTTTTAGTGGATTACCATTAGCATTTAGAGATAAAATTGAGTATGATGAGCCTCGGTCACTTGAAGAAGTCATTGGTAAGTTGAAGCATTGTTATGAGAAATCAAAGTGCAAGACAAAGTCTCAACAAGGTTGGAAAGGGAAAGACAAGGCTAAAGGTAAATGGAAGCCAAAGTGAACAAGACCCCAGGATGTAAGTGAGAAAAAAAATGTTGCACCTTACAAGAATTTTAATGGACCTCATCCTAGAGAACAACATAATAAAGGTGATGGTAAGGGACAATTGCAGTGTTGGACATGTGGTAAGGAGCATCTCAAGAGAGATTGTCTGCAAAATCAGGGTGGTAGACTTCATATTTACAATGCATAGGAAGCACAGACAGTTGGGGATGTTGGGTAGATAATTCCACGAATCTATGGAACATTAGCTAATAGGCAGGTGAATCACCAGGAATCTATTATCGAGATGGAAGAATTGCATGAAAAATCTTGGTTAGTGCTGTTGGCTATAGGTACAAAGAAAATAGTTCATCATTAGGTAAGAGCTTATGCATTTGAGTTGAATGTTATGTCGACATTAGCACATTTGAATGTGCTTCCGTTGGGATTGTATAATATGTTTTTGTGTATGGATTGACTATATATTCATAAGACCAAGGTGGATTGTTATGACAAGGCTATTGAATTCTTGGATGAAAAATGGGGAACAGAGAATCCTGCATGGTAAGAAGAAAACTACATCAGTTAGAATGGTTACAAATATGAAGGAAAAGTGCAGTCACAAGAAAGGGTGTGTGTTATTTATAGTGCATATTTCCATTTATAAAGGTAAGGATGTTGCGGATGCTAAGGTATTGAGAAGGTAGCCAATTTTATAGCAGTTTCAGGATGTGTTTCGTGTAAAGATTTCATATTTTCCTCCTCATGAAGAAGTGGAATTTTCCATTGAGTTGGTACCAAGGGAAACACCTTCATCAAAGGAACCATACATGATGAGCACACTAGAGTTAGTGGAGATGAAGTTGTAGTTGAAGGAAATGCTTGAAAAGGGATACATTAGGCCAAGTGTATCGCCATGGGGTGCACCAGTGTTGTTTGTGAAGAAGGATGTTACTCTCAGCTTGTGAATTAACTATAGGTAGTTGAACAAGGTAACCATCAAGAATAAGTATTTGTTCCTGAGGATTGACAACTTGTTAGATCATATGAAGGGAACAACAATGTTCTCAAAGATTGATCTGAGATCAAGATATCATTAGATACACATCAAAGAAAAGGATATTTACAAGACTTCTTTCTAAACCAAGTATGAGCATTATGAGTTTGTGGTAGTTCAATTTTGGTTGACTAATGCTCCAACTACTTTTATGTGCTTGATGAATAGTTTGTTGCATCCTTATCTAGACAAGTTTGTTATTGTATTCATTGATGATATATTTATATATTCAAAGAATGAGGAAGAGCATGTTGAACATTTAGCAATACTTCCGAGGTTGCTAAGAGAGAATTAGTTGTATGCCAAGCTTAGAAAATGCAATTTTTTTCAGACATAGGTACATTACTTGGGACATGTTGTTTCCAAGGAAGGCATAACAGTGGATCTAGGAAAGATAAGAGATATCATGGAATGGGAACCTCCTAGGAATGTGGATGAGGTAAGGTCATTTATGGGGTTAGCAAGTTATTACAGGAGGTTCATCAAGAAATTATCACATGTTGCTTATCCCATCACGCCATTGGAAAGGAAAGGTAAAAAAATTGAATGAACAAAGGAATCTGCAACCAATTTTGAATAGTTGAAGCAGTTGTTGACAAATGCTCCAGTTCTTAAGATTGTAGATCTGGATAAAGAGTTTGTGGTTTGCACCGATGCTTGCAAGAGAGGGCTTGGTAGAGTCATTATGCAGGAGGGATAGGTGGTATGTTATGAATCAAGGAAACTGAATGAGCATGAGCATAATTATGTGACATATGATCTTGAGTTGACAGCGATCATCCATGATTTGAAGATGTGGAGGAACTATCTTCTTGGCAGGAGGTTTGTATTGATGGGTGATCACAGTGGATTGAGATACTTGTTTGACCATCTGAATTGGAATTCTAGGCAATCTAGATGGTTGGCCATGATCAGTGAGTTTGGCTTTGAGATCAGGTACATTAAGGGAAAGGACAACAGGGTTGCAGATGCTCTTAGTAGAAGAGTGCAGGTGAATCATATAGAAACTATGAGCTCTTATGGGACACATTGACAAGATTAGATCTTACAGGAAGGACAATAGGATGACATGTATAGGGATCTTATGCACAGGTTACAACAGGGCATAAGTGATCAGGATGTGGACTATCTTCTCACATCATATGGTTTGGTAAAATTTATGGACATGATCTATCTGATGGATAACAGTGAGCTCAAGAATCTTATCTTGAGGGAATTTCATGTTAAAACGTATTTAGGTCACCCAGTATATCACAAGTGGTAGAGGTTGTGGCTATATGTTAGGATTGTCAACATGTAAAAGTAGAGTGTAAACATCCAAGTGGTCTACTACCTCCAATTCCAATTCCAGAGTGGAAATGGGAATTCATTTCCATGTATTTCATTACAAGTTTTCTGAGGACATCTAGACAACATGATTCCATCAAGGTTGTGGAAGAAATGTTGACAAAGGTAGCGCACTACATTCCAGTTAATTCTAATTATTCAACTAGAGATGTAGCAGGTCTTCATCAAAGATATAGTGAGGTTGCATGGCGTTCTGAAGAAGATTGTGTCGGACAGGGATGCTAAGTTCACTTCCAAGTTTTGGAAGGAGTTGTTTGCAGGTTTGGGGGAAATTTTGGCCTTCATCACATCTTATCATCTGCAAACAGATGGAAAAATGAAGAGGGTCAACAAGATCTTGGAGGACATGTTAAGGATGTATGTGATGCATCAACAAAGGAGATGGGAGGAGTACTTTCCATTGGTTGAGTTTTCTTACAACAATGGTTACCAGGAGTCACTAAGAATGAGTCTGTTTGAGGCACTTTATGGGCGGAGTTGTAATACTCCCATCAATTGGAGTGATCCAGTGAATAGGGTGTTCATAGGACTGGAAATGTTGGCAGAAATGGAACAGGGAATGTAGGTTATCAAGAAGAATCTAGAGGAAACACAGGACAAGTAGAAAGGTTATGCATATCAACACAACTTGTTTAAGGAGTTTTAGATTAAAGAACATGTATACTTGCACATCAAGCCCAAGAAGAGCTCCTTGAGGATTGGGTCATGTGTGAAGTTAGCACCTCAGTATTGTGTACCTTTCGAGATCCTTGAGAGGATTGTACCTATGGCCTACAAACTTGCATTGCCTTCGATAGTGAAATTACATGATGCTTTCCATGTTTCATTGCTTAAAAGATATGTAAAGGATCTTGTTAATGTTATTCACTGATATGTATCGCAGGTGGAGCCAGAAGGAGAATTCAAGCTAGAACCTCAGTGTATTGTGCAGAGAAAGATGCTCATGATCCGAAACCAAGCGATTGAGTAGGTTAAAGCACAATGGAAGCACTTCGAGCCTGATGAAGCTACATGGGCAATGATTGATCAGATGCGACCTATGAATCCTTCCTTGTTTATCGATTGAGGAAAAGTAGTTTTGGTATATGTATATATGTATATGGATGTAAATATCATCACGATCTGCATTATAAAGCTCCAATAAATGGTATGATTGTCATGTTGTTATGTTTGTCATGTTGGTTTTCTTTTCAAAAAGTTGATAATTGTAAATACTACATTGAGCTAAGTTATAAAGCTCCATGGGCATTATGCTTTTCTTTTCAATAGTCTTGTTGGTTGTAGGTGTCATTGAAAACCTAGGACGATGCTCCCCTAAGGGGGAGGGGTCTGAAAAAACCCCAGGTTAAAAATCCATGTAATAAAGTTAATAAAGGAAAAATAGGCGAAGGTCATGGGACACTTATTCCAAGCTGGATGTTGGGAAAAACATCCTAGTGTGGGTATTCGTTTGGTATTTTATGGCTAAGGAAATTGAAAAAGGCAATAGAAAAGGCTTTGGAAAGGCAAGAGGCATTAATTGGTATCTTATTTATGAAAATAAAGGAAATTAGGAGGAAAGGAAGGTGAAAGGTCACAAGTTGCATGTGAGGAGGAAAATGAAGAAAATAGAGGCCTCATTAATAAAAAGGCTTTCGAGGATCAGTTCACAACCTTTTGTTAGCTTTAGCTTGGAGATCTCTCTCTACTCTCTCTCTCTGTCATACTTTTGGACACTTAGAGTATTCTTGGATCACTCTAGCATTGGAGGAAGAAAAGATAAGGAAGGACAAAGAAAGTAAAGGGAAGAAAATATCAAGGAAGGAAGAGTGGGATCTAGCGGCTACAGTGTGATTACTTGCAGGTATTATGTAACAGCCCTAGTGAAAATTTAAAGGAAAAATAATAACCACGGTTGATGGGGAACTTATTCCAAGATGAATGTTGGGCAAGACATCCAAGTGTGGGTGTTAATTTCGATTAATATGGCTAAGGAAACTGACAAAGGAAATGACTAAGGCTTTGTAAAGGAAAAATGGCATTTTTGGCACATTTATTTATGAAAATAATTGAAATTAGGAGAAAAGGGAGGTGAAAGGTCACAGGTTGCATGTGAGGAGGAAATTGAAGGAAAATAATGGAAAATTAAGAAAATAGAGGCCTCATTCATAAAAAGGCTTCTGAGGATCAGTTGGTAACCTTTTGTTATTTCAATTTTGGAGTTCTCTCATTATTCTCTCTCTCTCATACTCTTGGATACTTATAGTATTCTTGGAGAACTCTTGGAGGGTGTGGTATACTTGGGATTTTGGAGCAAGAAGGCAAAGGAAGAGCAGGAAAGCGTAAGAGGACTTCGGGATCAACAACTACAACAAATTTGTCTTGTCGGTATTGAGTTGCATGTATGTTTTCCTCACTAGTTTTGGCATGCATGGGATATGCATGTGGTTTGTTGGTCATGATCTGTCACTGGCATGGAGGATTGCCTGGATTGATAGTGGATTGCATAGCCTTTCCATTTCCTTGATAGCCATGGAGATTGTGGGTTTATTTCCTTGTTTTTTTTTTGGTTGGTTCTCATGTTTCCTTAACTTGGGTTGAGTTACTAGTTCCTGGAGCCTTAGTTGGACAAATGCTCTGGAGCCCTGTAACAACTTGGGTTGAGTTACTAGTCCCATAGTCTTGGTTGGAAAAACTATTTGGAGCCCTTGGTGGGTTGAGTTACTAGTTCTAGAGCCTTGGCTGGACAAACGCTTTGGGTCCCAGTGACAACTTTGGGTTGAGTTACTAGTCATGGAGTCTCGGTTGGAACAAACACTCTGGAGCCCTGGAAGGATCAGATGGAGACCGATATGATGATGGTTTTGTGATGTATGACCGTGAGGTGGAATCACTATTTGATGGGTTGAGGTGGATGGCCTCTTGAAACCCTGTATGGTTTTGGATTAACGTGTTCTATGAGATCCCACATTCATGGTTGGAATATGGCACCGGGGTGAATGGATGAAGAGAGATTTTGGCTGAGCCATTCTATGGTCAGGTGGAATGTGGAATTCCCATCCCGAGTTTGAATTTTGCATCATAAATATGAGGTTATTTCTCTTTGTATTTCTATGAGTATTATACTAGTTTATATGTGGATCATATGGTTGTGATTTCATTGGTATTTCTACTGATATTATGTTGGTTAAGTATGTGTTTTATGACAATAACTATGTATGGCTCTCTTCATGTTGTTACTGTGAATGAATGAACAATGTATCTATGACCGAATCTGTTGAGGCATCAATGTCTATTAGCGAATCTTAGTTAAGTATCAGACCCCTATGCTCAAATATGTTATTTACACTTGGAGATTACATATTCGTGATATGTTTAACGAAATGCCTGTCATGGCTAGTAAGGGTCTAGTCAAGGTCTTATTCAAGTAATTTCATTTGTATTGTCATTTCCCTGTTATCTTACTATTCTGAAGGTGTCATTCAATTATGGGCACTGACCTGGGCTATGGGCCTGAAAAAGTGGCTCAAATCTCGGGGACACTCGCACAACACTAAGCAAAATAGTCCTTAGACACTGGCATGCCTTATCATGAGAGCTTCCAAAGGCTCCTGGTCGTTGGCAGGCCTATAGCATGGGAGCGTCTGGGGGTCAAGTGGTCCAAAATCTCAGTGGGACCTGTTAGAGTCGGTCTTGTAGCCCTCCATCAGCGATCAAAGCTCTTTGCATTTGCATAAGTAGGTGTCTCATCAGTGTCAATTTTTGCATCCCATTAGGCATGCCATAACCCTGATGGAGGAGCTGGTGGTTTTGTCCCCCTCTTGGCATTGCTGGATCAAGTCATTTCAGTCCTTAGTCACTTTCAAAGCTTGTCTTGTCTTGTCTTGAGGTCAAATTCCTAGGTCTAGGGTTTTGGTCAAGTTTGTTTACAAGGTCATGTCTCTGAAGGTCAATAAGTGCTCAGCAAGCCAGAGGGATGATTTTAAAGGTGTTTCTTCGCAAATTTCTATCTTGTACAGTTAATTTTCACTTTGGATTTAAAAACCTTGTTTTTAAAGCCAAGGTCATTTTTCAAATTTTTGTAAAAAGTGATGAAATTTCAAAAAGCTTCCAAGGACAGCATGTAACCCTGGCTCCCTTGCCAAGATCCCTCAGATGATATCCCTGCAAAAGGTATCGAGCAAAAGCATTAAATGAGTCAATTTCAGGACAAAGGAAACCAAAATGGTCAATTTTATAAAGGGTCAAAGAAAAACATTATAAAGTGGGTTTGGGCATGAAATTATTTCAAATCAAAATTATAAAAGCCCAATCTCCCTCCATTTACCCTCATTGTGCATCTAACTCACTTGCAAGAGAGATTGGGCGAGGGTTTGAGCGAAATTGTGAGCTTGACAGGCGCGCGACCCGTCGAGCCCATTCCAGCAGTGTTATTTTATAATGGGCGCGACCCGTCAGCGCCCTCCTTACCAAATCACCTGCAAATTCATCCAAGGAGCCAACAAAATTGCTAAATTGCCTAAGGTAGGCCCTCCAACTTACAAATTGTTGTTTGTTATGGTTAAAGACATCATGGATACATGTTTTAAAGATCTCATTGTGCAAGAGAAAAAGCTCTATATGGCTGTGGTTTAAAATTGTAAAATATGCCTAGGGTTTTATAATGTTTTAAGGTTTTTCCCTTGTAAATCATTTTTCCCATTTCCCATGTCATTTTCCTTGTCTTTCTATATAAATTTCCCTTTTAAATTTGTAAATAAAACCTAAACCCTACCCCTTTCCCTAAAAAATGAAAAATCAAGCCCTAATCCTACCTCTCATAATACCCATGTAAACAATGTATATAATGATGCATATGCAATGATTTTTGCAATGTTTTTTCCCTTAAATCCCTGTTTTATATATTTATTCCCATTTTCCTTTTAAAGTGTCCCTCCCCTAACATTCCCCTCATGCTCCTTGTCCCCCTTGAAACAACATATAAATCAGCGTTTTACAAGGCAGAAACAGCAGTACATTTTGGCCACTTTGCTCCTTAAACAATGTCAGAAACCGAAACCTATGAGCAGAGTGATGACCAGGCATCAGCTTCAGAGATTGAGGTACATAGGAGGCCTCATAAGGGTGGAAAGGGTGGTCATCATAAGAGAGAGGAGCCCACTTCTTTGGCAGATTTACAGGCTTGTCCTATGGTAGTCTCATGTTTCCAGTACATGTCTTGCTATGAGTTTTGCGAGAGGATCTCTCGGATTCAGCACCAAAGAGAGTTGGCTCGCCTATTTGTTTTACACTTGCATGATGGACATGTCAACCTTGCCGGGGTGGACTTTACATTGACACCCGAGATGATTGCACAGGCCACAGGGATACCTAATGTCGGAGAGGTATGGAATAAGCACAAGGTGTTGGAAAATGTTCATTTTGAGCCTTTCGTTAGACCAGCACTCATGAGACACTTGACAGGAGTGTTTCCCTTCAGATTTCTCAGGAGTGAGTATGCTCCCATAATGAGGCTCATCATGCTCTATTTTACCTGTGAGGGCGGATTTTCACAGGTATATTCGTACCATATTCGCCTATTGATGCACTTCACACGGGTACGGATGATGAACATCCCTGTTTTCTTCTATCAGAACATTGAGAGGATGGTGTCCATCATGCAGAGGAAGAGCCCGGCACAGCAGTATAGGAGCCTTTACCATTATGGTTTGATTCAGCTTGTAGTATTACATCAGTTGGCTCAGCAGGGCATCTCATGGGAGGAGTTCATCTCTCGTGAGCTTTTCACAGCACCACCACCGCCACATCCTGAGGTTATTCACGAGGAGGGAGGACCATCACAGCAGCATGACATCCCCGTCACTAGACATGTCAGCTCCTCACCATTGGTTACTTATCAGAGGGGCCAGAGGGCCTTATTTGCAGCAGCTCGGCGAGTACTTTCTCCACAGCATGTGGAAGGGGTCTCGCCTTCTTCATCAGCTCAGCGAGTGTTATCTCCACATCAGGTGGAAGGGGCCTCGCTTTCTTCAGTAGCACGGGTATCAGAGAGGGGCAAGCAGCCCAGGATTGATGAGGGACCATCAGGTGTTCCAGATATAGAGCTTATTGATCTTGATGTCAGTTCTCCTAGATGAGAGTCAAAGGAGATCATTCAGCACCTTAGAGCTGAAAATGATGCATTGCAGAGGAGATTAGAGGGGGCACAATGGACAATCTCATATCTGGAGCAGCGTAACAAACAGTTGGAGGATGAGCAAGCTCTTGATGAGTTGTGGAGGATTCGTAGTGACCGCAACTTGAATCGAAGAAGACCCGGTGATCTATTGCCCGCTGAGCGAGAGTCCATGCTTATCCAGCTCAATGCTCACTTGGAGAGGCTGTTGGCTAAGGATAACCAAGATAAAAAATTATTGAGAAACATGAAGAACCATTATTGGGCGAGAATGCACGTGTGCAAGGCAAAGATGAAGATGTTCCAAAGGCGGTTGGCCAAGGCACAAAAAAGGAGAAAGAGGCCCGATCCCCTCCATATCTTGGCCGAGGCTTCACTGAAGGACCAAGGCACTAAATAGCCTAGCCACAACACAAATCCCAAGAAATTTTGAGCATTTTGGGTAAATTTTGGTTTTTTCAGGCAATTTACAGGTTTTCTCCATTAACGGGTCTCACCCCCCGCGCGACCCTTCATCCTGGCAACTCCATTTTGCAAAAACTCAGCATTTCCAGATTTTTCATGAGAAGTTACATATGCTCATCCATGGACAAGAGATTTTATGAAGTTTTGGGCCTCCAGAAAGTCAAAAAACAAGCAAAAAATGACTTTCTGCCACATTTTTGAGACACAGAAAGCAGTCTTGGGAGATTGCAATTTTGGAGCGGCAAATGACCACCAAATTCAAAAATTCCGGTTGGGTTGGAAAGTAGACTTACAGACCTTTCCAACAAGACTACTCTTACTCAATTTGGACTCCTGGAAGTGCCCCAAAAGTGGTCCCAAAGGCGCGTGACCCGTCAGGCAGAGGCGCGCGACCCGTCAGGCAAATTTCTCCAAATTTCAGTGTACAGCTCAGAAAAACGCAGTTTGACCCTGTTTGACTTTTTGGGGTAGATTATTCTTTGATGTAATTAATGTTCTTTTATGACACTTTTACACTTATGTACCTCTTCTAGAAGATTCATTCATGAAAAAGGTGAAAATTAAATGAATGAATTGGTTTCCTAGCTTATAGAGGCAAGTTGTTTTGACTGCCTAGTTTTCAGTGCTTAGTTTAGAAGTGGTTGAAACAGCTCCTAGGATAGTGAGCTCGACCCATGGAGGCAGAGAAAGAGGTTAGATGATCTATATTATGTACTTTCTTGCTCATTTTCATGGTTTGACTCTTGAGGGAGAAGCTATAATTGTATTATTCATTGTATCTCTGCAATTTTTGGCTAAGGAAGACCAGGGTTTTGCAGTCCTTTTTGGGATTCTTGTGGTTACATGTATTGATGGTGTGTTTCTCTATGTACTTGTAAGTGTGTTATGTGAATCATTTCCTTTCTTTTCCTTCTGCACATTAAACAAATGAAGTGTTAAAGTAGAATTCATGACTGTCATGCTCTGCTTTTAAGTTTGTTTAATTTCAATGTTTTCTACTGTTTAAGGAGAATTCAAAGTTATTGTTTGCTCTCCTTAGCTCCTCACCTGTCTTTCTCATTCATTCACCTCAATCTAAGGCATCAATACTGTATCCTATCTCGCCCCAAAGAACCCCCTGCAGAAACTGTGTCCTACCCCCGCACCCAAAATTGCTACTCCTCAATTTGCCACCAAAAACCTTAAAAATCCCAAATCAACCCTTTTGATCAGTTTACTAGCCTAAAATCAGTGTTTCCTTATTGGTTATCTCGCCTGTTGAAGATCTTTACCGAGATATACCGGAGAGAGCCCTCTCCTGCCCCGTAGGGCTAGCTACGAGGCTAAGTGGTTTGATGTTGCCTTGGAGTTTACCTTTTTCAGCCTGAGGTGAAATTTCAAGCGCTAACATATTGGCGACCATACTGGGGAGAACATTCGACTTGTTGATTGTCTTGTCCCAGTACATGCAATCGAGGTGCAATCTGATGCTGATGGTGGACAACAGTCAGATACATATGCAGGCTGAACCTTTCACCTGGCGACTCCAACTCGATCCAGACAGTCCAACGCTTGCTGATCCATTCATGCAATGGTGGGGTATGTGGCAAACCCTGCCCTGTGTGAAGCTCTAAACGAAGTTAGAGAATGGTTAGTGGATATTGAAATTAATGAAGAATTTTTCAGTACCTTCCTTCAATGTTTGAAATCTCTGGAGTTTCATCTTGAAATCAAAACTAGATTTTGTGAGATAATTGTTGAAAAACTTTAGAAGGAGATTCAATGTTTAGATGAGCAAATCCAGACATATGATTTCCAAGACCCTAAAAAGTTCTTGGAAATCCTTCCTCTTTCGCAACAAGAAATCATAGAATTGCCTACAGATGTTTACATTGACAGTGTGCAGCTGGAAGAATGTATTGCAGAGTTGGGGCAGCCAACAGAGTCTGGCTTCCGTGATCATATTGCGGCATACATGGACATGTTTTTCAGTTTGATTGACAGATCAGGCTGTCTTTTCCATGACCAGGGTCATTACGTGCATGAAGGGCTGCCAGCAATTGCATCTGTGACCTGGTGGAAGCTTTCTCAACCGGCATCATTCTCAGGTTTACTTGAATGGTTAATCTGGCATTTCAGTATTACCTGATCTATTGTTTGTACAGCAGAGTAGAGTAGATGTTGTAAATAAATAAGCAGCCAAAAAGGCAGCATCTTGTTCTAGTTTCATTACAGTGTTAGCTTGAAGATTGTTAAGTCAGTTTTTCAGTCATTTCAGTCTTGAGATCAAATCAGTTTGAGTTCAGTTTCAGTTTGAAAATTAAGTCAAGAGTTGTGTCGATGATGACTCCATTGCCCAATAGATGGAGGCACTGTCTGCTCTCCCAAAGTTCTGCGGTTCTTGGCACCTCCACGAAGTGGCAGCTGCCATCCCAAGTGGAGCCGATGTTAGACTCCGTCTTATGTCAGTGTGAGATTGATTCTTCTTCAAAACCCTGTTTTGAAGAAGAAATCATTAAATGTGTTGTTTTAGAATATGTAATTTATTCTCCAGCTCTTCAAATGGCTAAGGATGCTGCAGAAATCTGTTGCCAGGCTCAACGGGCGTTTCTTAAGATGCCTGATACAGTTGAAGAACTTGAAGGTGCAATCCAAGATTGTACGGCACAGGCAAATGCTGTTCTTTTTCTTAATCACAATGTGCTTGAAGAATATGAGCGCCGATGTGAGCAGATCCACAACCTGGAGTTAAAATTGGAGGAAGGCAGAGCAGTGCTTGAATAGGAGTTTGGCAGAATTAAATAGTCTTAAGGAATCCTGGCTTCCCACATTGAGGAGTTTGGTTACCAGAATTAATAAAACTTTCAGCCACAACTTTCAAGAGATGGTTGTTGCTGGAGGATTTACCTGAGGACTTACAAAGGGAAATTCGAAAGCCATCTTTGTTTGGATCCTGTCAAGAAGGTTTATTTAGGCCTATAGGCCTACAGCCCTTTCTGCAGTTTGAAGTTTGTTCCGATTCAATTTAATATTGGAAAACTAGGTGCAAGGACCATATCGGGACTCTGAATGGCAAATAAGGCTGGATGCAAGACCGGACCGATATTCGGAGATGATGATTATCTGACATTGGACAGGCTATTTGTGAGTTTATCAAAAAATGTTACAAATGATGATGGAAGCTTCACTCTGTGCTTGTGAATTTACCTGCTCAAAAGTAGAAAAGGGGGCAATATTATTTGCCAGGTTCATCCGAATGCTGAAACCGCTGCCCCTTTTCTTACATTGGATGGTGACAGGAAATTGTCACTCTTTCCTGCTTTGTCTTTGGCTTTGGTTTCTAATAAACTAGTCCTCGATGCTACTCTTGCTGCATCTATTGATGAGTACTCTGTCACTGCTGAACAAGCATGCCCCTTAGAGAAGTGGGTCCATGTTGGATGTGAGGTGGGTACAAATGTTGTTCGTCTTCACATTGATGGAGTGGCGGTTGGAGAGAAAAGCATAGCATATGCATTACAGAATAGTGTCACAGGAGAGATATCAAAGCCTCCTGTCGCAGGAATTTTTCTCTTGATGTTGTCTTATTAGATGCACTTGGGCGTTCGATACACAAGGACATGGGAGCTTATTGCATTACTAGTATATGCGGATAATGGAGTTCCTGTTGAGAAACCAAAGGATGATGCAGAAGCCCCTCTTCTTACAACTTTTGATGGTGTTGAATTTCCTTCCACTGAGCGACCTATCAGACTTCTTCATGGGCGTGCTTCCTTTAAGCTCAAAATATCTCAGCTGTCATCTAAATGTGACAATAGATTGTTTCGGGTGTGTTTTGACTCACCAAACATGGCCAACTATCCGTTTCTTCGAGCATTCTCGCGTCCAATACACTGTGTCTCAAGAAACCGTAATAGTCGGACACCATCTGCTACATGGAAGAAGTCAAATGCTTCTGCATATCAACTTGATGCATCACGCTCACCTGGAACTGATGAGACTACCTCAGAATCGCCTCTGGTGAATGGAGTCAATCTTGTCCATGGATCAATTATGCACACTTAAAAAATTATTCCTCCATTGAAGCGTGTGAGGGCAGGACATGAAAAACTCTCCGTAAAGATTGCTAATGGAAATGGCCTCTTGGAACAGTCTTCTGATGCAGGAGGGAATGCTTGCAGCTTATCCAGCAATGATATATCAACTCCATCTCCTCCACAATTGCATAAGGTTTTACTTTCAGCTAGTTCCTTGGGAATGGCACATACCCGTTCAGGAAATGGTTATTCTGGTCTCACTATCTCTTCGCCATTGAGTTTACATCAGCCAGATCCTTTGTCTAGCATCAATTTGGAAGCCTTGCTTGGTGGGATTTGAGGAATCCAAGGACACCTGTTACTTCTATTAAATTTCATTCTGAACCGGTTCTAAGCCTCGCCCTAGATGAAGAGTGCAGAGGTGGTGTCACTGGGGCAGCTGATGAAAACATTGTGTTTTTCTCCTTGGATTATGATACGGGTATGTGGAGTTTAATGGCTACCTTTGTTGATGACAACATTGGAGCTACGGTCTCTATTTTTTTTGGTTCTTTGTCGGTTGCCTTTTCAGATGTTGTAGTGGATTCAATGGTAATAGAAAGAGCTCGTGGGGAGTCACAAGATACCTCAGGATCTTTTTAGTCCTTATGCTGGGGTTCATCAGCAGTTGGGGGCATCGTGAGTGCGTTCAGTGGCTCTCTGGTGGAAGCGTATGGTGTAAGGTTTGTTTTTGGCGTGACGGCATTTATGCCCCTGATGACTTCTGCGGTGACTGTTCTTGTCCATGAACAGCCCTTTTCGAGTTCAATTCTACTTACAGGACCTGAAAGTAATAAAAGCACTACGGGAGTATTTGAAAGTTCAAAAAGACATATATTTCAGTTATGGGGAAATGGGGATTCTATTACATTTTGTATTCCTGCAAATAGATCTGAATTAAACGTTGAGCGCAACCATGCAAACCGCTCTCAGTACAGTTGTCACCATGAGCTGAATCGGCAGAATTCTAGTTTAAAGGTTGTTTTATTATGGCAAATGTAACGTGGCAAGCCGAAAATAAGTCAAGACTATCTATGGGATTCGATTTAAGATTTCAATCCTGATCCTATGGAGACCTGCGCTCTAGTTTTGTCTCTTAATTAGCCAATTAGCAAAGATTTAGAGGAACGTTGTTCTATGTTTAGAATAGATGAAACGCCCTTCCCTAATTTTTGTAATTGTAGTTGAAACCAGCACCTTTGTTGTTGGGTTGATTTATTTTTCCTTTAGCAGCATTTATTTAAGGTATTAAAAAAATTCATTGGTAAGAGTGAAGAGTGGGAGAGAGAATTCTGAGTGCTGAGAGGTGTGTGTAACAGAGCTTCATTGTACAGTTTTTGACAGAGATTTTTTAATGAAATTACACAGCTCTGACTTCTGAGATTCCTGTGGTATGAAAGTTAGCATAAGTTTTTCTTCTGTTTCATATGTAAACTGTTATGTTTCATTTCACTTCATGATCATTTCTAATTGAACAAATGAAGTGTTAAGGTAGAATTCATCATTTGTATGCTCTGCCTTTAAGTTTGTTCAATATTTCATGTTTTCTTCTGTTTGACAAGGATTCATCTTCTATGCCCTTGTCAGCTCCTCAGCAGTCTTGCCATCCATTTAATCTCAATTTGATGTTAAATTTATTGCCTACCTTGCCTCAGTCAATAATCTGTGTTTTTTATTATATTTCTCTGTTCAAGTTGTTTCTTTGCCCCATGCAGCCCAGAAAAACCCCGTCATTTTATTAAAAAACCCCTTTTTATCAATTTACTAGCCTAAAATCAGTGTTTTCCTATTGGTCATCTCGCCCATTGAAGATCTTTACTGAGATAGACCGGAGAGAGCCCTCTCCTGCCCCGTAGGGCTAGCTACGAGGCTAAGTGGTTTGATGTTGCCTTGAAGTTTACCTTTCTCAGCCTGAGGTGAAATTTCAAGCGCTAACAGGACCCAAGGGCTGGTTGGTATAAAGATTGGGTTGGTTCCTAAGGTTCCTAATGTTGATGTTGAATATATGTATGTTGTGTTTATGTCAGTTCCACTTCCTTAACGTAACTTAGGAGGTCGAATCATATCATAGTGGCCTCTCGTCGCATGTTTACCCTGGCTCGCCGGTTGCTTGGGTAGATGTGGGAGGAGGGTGTTACAGAGTGGTATCATAGCATGGTTCACCCCTCAGAATGGATGGGTTGTGTGTGTTGTTCATGCATTTATGTCGGTTGCATATGTGTTTCTTGTCTTGTGAGACCATGTGCTTGTTGCATTTGCATGGTGTTGACCATGGTTGTAGTAATGTCACCTTGTGGAAGTTGATGGTGTTATTGTGGAGTGCATCATCATCAGTGTATGGATGGTTACGTGTTGTTATATGTCACTTACATGTATCATTCTTGTATGCTTGGTTACATTCTTGTATGGTTGTTTACATCTATCATTATTGTAAGCTCAGTTTCAAGTATTGTTCATTTATGATTGATTATATGTGTTTATGCATGAGTGTGGTTGATTATGCATTGCTTATGCATGTTAAGGTTTGCATGTGGTAAAGTGTACAATGATGTAATGGTTTTTTTCATGCATGAGTTCGTGGTATGCATTGTTGATAAGGTCATGCATTTATGACTAGACCCTAGCTAGAATGATGGTTTCATGGTTATATGCTTATTTTTTATGTTTCTATATGTTGTCATGATTTTGTTATACATGTATCACACTAATTTCTTGATCTTCCAGACAAGGTATCCTCCCTGATCTATACTAAGGTACGTTGGTTTATTGTGATTTGGTTTAGCTGACATGATATACCTTGCATGAAGAAATATCAAATGGCTAGCAAGATGGTAGACCATAAGGAATCTCCCTATGAATCAAATGAGCAGTGTGGTGTTAGGAATTCTTCCAATTCGGCAAATACATTAAGAAGCTTAAAGGAAGAAATAAGGAGTTGTAAGGCAGATAATGACATAATCATGTAGGCACAAGAGAAACAAGAAGACGTAAATGCACTGGTACTTTAGAGTTTGTCATATTTATAGCGACAGGGACCATGTCAGATTAGCTATGAGCAGGAGGACATAATTAATGGGGCATATGGTAGTAGGTCGCATGGTGGTCACAGGTCAGATAGAAATGACACGATTAGAGATGGAAGATTGTTGGACACTCCAGATAGGAGAGGAGATAGACACATGTATTATTCTGCTTCTAATTCAGATAGGCACTATGATCATCATCGTTATCACCCTTACAGGAGGAGTGGTAGGGGATACTTGTCAGATGATTTTAAGAAAGCAAAGACACCTAATTTTGATGGAGAGATGAAGAAACCATAGGATTCAGAGGCATGGTTGCTTGGCATGAGGAAGTTCTCCAGGTTACATGATTATTTAGAGAACATGAAATCCAGAGTAGCTACATTCAGTCTCAAAGGTAAAGTAGATATTTGGTGGGAATATGTGGAGAATGTCAGATCTATTGCTGAGGAGTACTTGACTTGGAGTGAGTTTGAGTGGCTATTCAAGAAGAAATATTTGTTGGAGAGATACTTTGATGATAAGGAAAAATAATTCTATGAGCTAAATAAGGTATCGATGACAGATGAGCAGTGCACTAGCAGGTTCTTGGAGGTACTGAGGTATGTGCCTTATCTCATAGAGGAGAAGGCCAAGATTCAAAGGTTCGTTAGTGGATTACCAGTTGCATTCAAAGATAGGATTTATTTCGATGAGCTTAAATCATTGAAGGAGACCATACGAAAGCTAAGGCATTGTTATGAGCAATTGAAGCGCATATATGAGACTAAGACAAACTGGAAAGGTAATGCAAGGTGTTATCACCGAAATAGGACCCTGATAGGCTATTGATCAGAATATCTCAGTGTAACTATTTCAAACCAATATTTTAGCTAAGGCTTAGCCTCCTCAGCCTGAGAGGGCTCTCTCAAAGGGTTAATGATTTATATTAAAGATATGAATAGATGGCTAACTCTATGGTTTGTAATTGTATATGTTTATAGGTTGAAAGATAAAGGCTGGCTACCATTGGGCTATGGAGTCAAAGTATGTTTCAGTACCACATCAAGATCAGCTTAACATGAAGTCAGGGCATAGAGAGTTTTTATGCATCAACAAAACAAAGATACAATGCAAGGAAACACAGTTTATAAATACATGAAGGAAGTTGGAGCATGATTGATGAGTTCTAAGTAACATGTATTCATACCACTGCAAGTAAGTGAAAGAGGAAATCCATGAGACAATATGACATTAAAAACTCTCTTTGAATCCTGAATAGTGAAGCCAAAGCATTCTACCTAGCATGGAAGTCAAGGCATTATAGAGTTCAAGTGCAGAAATGAAAATACAAAACAGTGAAACATAGTTAGTTTATCTATGAAGGAAGTCAGAGCATCATTGATGAGTTCTAAGTATCATAACTAAACACCACTGCAATGTAAGTATTGGAAGATGCCATCATAGCAAGAACATACAAGAACTCTTCATGAATCTTGAGTTGTCTAAGTAGAAATCTGCATTAGGTTAAAAATATACACAGTCTGCACATAGAGCAGCAGCTAAGCCAAAAAGTCTCCAACCATTTGCTAATTCGACCTCTTGCTCTATATAAAGAATTTAAAATTAGGATTCCATCATCCCTCATCAAGAGAATTCGAATTTTCCATCAGTGACACCTATTCTAACCATAAAACAAACCATTAATTAGAACTAGTTGTTAACTAGGAGTGCTAGTGACCTAAGACAACTAGGAGTGTAACTCCTTATCATGATTACAGCAACCTTATCTAAGCATTTAAAGCATTTTCTAACAACTTTAAACCTCAAGAAGTCGAATTTGATGAAGCCTCCCACGTGGTCATCTGACTGCTGAAGACAAACCCTAGAAATTAGGGAACATGTTTCCCTGTTTTTAGGTTTAGGATCCCTGAAAATGGCACGTGGGACAGAGCCTTTATCTCCTCATCCATGACACATTTTTCGAAACAGAAGGAGGTTTGTGTATTCCATAATGTCTAGAACAAAAACCTCTCTTGTTTTTTTAAAATACTTCTCCAGCTGTCCCGAATCTATCCTTGAAAAACACATGTCAAACAAGAAAAATATGTTCTCTGAATTTTGGGTTTCAAAGAAAGATTATTATCTCCCAACTGAAAACAATTATGAAGAAAGTGAGATAGGTTATTCTATCTGGAGAGTTGATGAAGAGAAAACTCCTTCATAATTCCAAAATACCTTTTCATGTGACCAAAAACTGATCTTGAAAAAGACTGCTAAAACCAAAAGACCAAGCTTGACTTTCAGCAGTTTTGTAACGCAAGTTTAACCATAAATTCCTCCCACCTCAAAATGAATTTGAAGAAACTGAAAGAGGTTTTTTGTAGCTCAGCATGTTAGGAAGAAAAGCCTCTTTCAGTTTTCAAAATTGAGTTCTCAACTTCTCAGGAAACCTTCTGTAATTTAACTAGTAAAAACAGTTTTTCTGCTGAAACATGCTGCTTTAGGGGTATCGTAGCGCGCTACGAAAACTCCTAGTTCAGTGATTTCGTAGCGCAAAACTGGTTTTTTACACTATCTGTGCTATGAAAACACCTAGAGTGAGTTTTTCACTATGAAAACCTTGACACAAGTTTGACACATGGAATTTTAGGTGATGTGGGACCAGTGATAGGCAAGAACGGAGTGTTGACCCTATTTGACCATACCAACAAGACTCTTTTATAGATCTTAGACACGAAAACAACCATGGAAAGACTAGACCAAGACTAACATGAATCATTTGGAATCAAAATGATGTCAAAACACATGGTGAGGCTTTTAGGACATGGAATGAGGCTATGAAACTTTTTGGAAAAGAGAATGACACTTGTTGAGATGAGATGACTCAAAACCTATAAGACTATGACTAGAAACAAGGCAAACTTTCCAAAGCTTAGAAACAAAGATTTTAGGGTGATAACAGAAGGAACAAAGGGAAATGGGAAAAGAAGTGGGCAAGACCTTAGGGTATAGGTAATAAAGAGAACGTAGCATCAACTAAGAAGTTCAATGCATCAAATAGAGGACATGGACATCGATCTAAGGAGCAGAATAAGGAGCTCATGTAATGTTGGACTCGTGGAGGGTATTGTCACAAGAGATATTTCCCATAGTATCATGGTGGTAGGCCTTAGATATATAGTACAAAATATGCATAAACTATTGGGGATGTTGGTCAGAGTATTCCTCGTATTTATGCAGCATTGGATAACAAATAGGCACACCATCAGGCATATATCATTTAGATGGATGGTAAGCTTTGTGATCAAGTTATTTCTATTTTGATTGACCCTAGATCTAATTATAGCTATGTTATTCATGACTTGGTGGATAAGTGTGGTTCGAGTAAGGAATTGCATGCAGAATATTGGGTAGTGTAGTTGGCTACAGGTACAAAGAAGCAAGTTCACCATTGGGTAAGAGCTTGCGCATTTTATTTGAATGGTATGCCTATTGTAACACATTTGAATGTATTATTGTTGGGATAATACAATATGCTGTTGGGCATGGATTGGTTGTAACTTCATAGAAACAAGGTGGATTGTTATGATAAGGCCATTGAGTGTGTTGATGACAATGGGGAACCAAGAGTCTTACGGGGAAGGAAGAAATCCACATCAGTTAGGATGGTAATAATTATGCAGGCAAAGTGGAGTTGCAGGAAATGGTGTATGTTATTTCCAGTGCACATTTCTAGTGTGTTGATGGTGCTAGACCCACCAACATGTAAGGGGATCTCCCCAGTAAGAAGTCCCAATTAGACCTCAGACTGTTTGGTGTAGGAGTCCCAACAGTGGGTCGTATGGTAATGCCTTGACAGCGATTTAGCACAAAGGCAAGTAAGATAACTCTGTTGGTAGCAAGGGTGTGATAGTTATAATGAGCCAAGGAAGGTGCATGAGAGGTTCTAACAAACGGGGGTTGAGATGAGTGCGTCCCTTGGAGACCTGTAATAGTACGCGGCTTGGAAGGGAACAAACAAGCGAAGATGCATCACAAGCTGGAAGGTAAGTTAAAGAGCAATCCAAAGTGATGGTTAAACCAATAGAAAATTTCAGAAAGATTCATACATACTTATATAGAATAGTCCATACATGCATGCATAAGCAAACAAATACATATATCATTTAGAGTAAACCAGATAGCATAGAATACAATACAACATATGCATGAAACGTGTTGGCTCTGTTATATTAAGTGTAAGTTCCAATCATACAATACATCCATGTCCAAACACTAATTCTAATAGTGGAATGTTACAGCCACAATCGGCTGCTCCTTCAAAGAGATGTACTAGCTCTGTGCAGTGGAGAAACCAAGGCTCATTACAATATTGTCCAAGATTTCTCTAAGATACTCCTATCGAAGCTTGGCTGACCAAAAGCCTTTATAATGAGTTATGAGGTTCTATTTATAGCAAAGGGTGGGGCTACCCTTGACATTCCCCTTTGTGATAGTTCATCTACCCTCATGACTCTTCGTCTACTTTATGAATGTTACATCCAACTATTGACACTTGAACTTCCACTTGACACGATGTTACATTACAATGCACATGTGCTCATGTGAGACAAAATGGCTTGAGCAAGTCATGCAAGACATCACTGACACTCGGTCCGTTGAGGTGAGACCAACTCTTTGACATGCTTGTCATGGTGAAGGTGGTGAGATGAGGCCAAGCTTGGTTTTCCGTGATGGTGTGCATGCAACCCATGGTGACATCTTGCTGAAGCAGACTCTTGCCTCCTTTGCATCCGGGTGCACTGGTGTGGCTCCTTCATCCAACTCGTCTGCTAGCATGCACATGGTCTTCTTGGTGCAACCAAACTGGCAACACACTGATGCATAGTGCCTGTGCTGATCTTCTAGTGTGAGCAGGTGGTCATGTGCATCAACTGTCAACTACATATTCAACTCTATTTGGACTTGCTTCTTGTCTTCGCCTTGGTGAGTATGCTAAATGGGTTGGATCGCATGTGTGCGCATAATGACATGCATGCTGCTGAATCCCTTGCATGCGATCAACAACACTGTTCACCATGTCTACCACGTGCCATCTGTTGGGATGGATCTATAACTTGTACGGGTGTAGTTTCATCCGTGAGTGCATGTTGTGCCCCCTATTTTTCCTGTTCCCGCTACAACTCATTCACTTGTCTATGTAGCTCATGTTCTTCCTTGAGTTGCTGCTTTAGCACATGCAACTCCTTATTTGTTCCTCTCTCTGTCTTTGCACGATCTCCATGTCGCGTTGTCACCTCATAGCCTGTGTCTCCAAAGTTTCTTTCATCATCAGTGGATCTTCTTGAGCTTGCAACTTTGTTCCACCTCTATGTTGTCTACAAACTTCCTGTCGCGTTCGTTGCATCCGGTATGTTGCCTTCAGCTGATGTTCATGATGTTGCTCACTATGATGTTGCTACCTTCATATCTTGATGTCCTTTTCTAAAAAAAAACTTGATGTCTTTGTGGGTAGGCAAGTTCCTACACACTTGATCAACTGCATCCCCAAGTGTGCTCTGAATGATGTCTTCGTCTCTACTCCCCTGGAAACCATTATACCTGTACTGCTAAGAGGCAAATGAACACTTGCAATACCTGGAAACAT
This sequence comes from Pinus tabuliformis, assembly GCA_031772625.1. Lineage (NCBI taxonomy): Eukaryota > Viridiplantae > Streptophyta > Pinopsida > Pinales > Pinaceae > Pinus > Pinus tabuliformis. Next base: position 1,098,510,819 of record CM062817.1, read on the forward strand.
GGAAACACTCATGGCAAGAAATATGTTATTCGAAAACCAAAATGAACTTGAGAACGAACTTGCAACATACCTAGGTGACTGATCATGAAGGTCGCGAATTTTTGCTGGGAGGTCGAGAGACTGACTGCCAAGACTATGCAAGGCACAGTTTGGGTTTCTGGAAGGTTGACTGACTATTGGAACTATGCAATGCACAGTCCATTCTAGTTGCTGACTGTTGGAACTGTGCAATGAACAATCTCAGCTGGCAATGGCTGCAGGCTCAGTGATTGCATTGCGCAATTTTCTGGGCCAGTAGTCATCGTCCCTCAAAAATGCACAAAATAGTCCTAGAGGACAGTTCCTGGGCAGAAATGCGCATTTCTAGAGAGGAAGACATAGCCTTCCTTCCCCATATTGCACAATGTTGTCTCAGTGAAGGCAGAGTTTGGGCCAAGGTTGGTCAGACTCGCTGACGGGAAATTACAAGAAAATATGACAATGAATTCATAACAACACTAAGTGAAAGTAGAAGTGAGTGACAATGCATGCAAACATTGAATGAAAGATTCAGTAAACAGATCAACATGCATGTGGGTGAAGCGAGTCACCAAATCAATGACCATTCGTGCAAAACAGTTTCATGCATGCGACAATAGTGAGATAGCAATAAAAACTAAAATGTTGCTAGTACAAGCTAGTATGTATCAAAAGGAAAATAAGCACTCATTGAAATCAAGCAGAAAATGTTCACATGAAGCGAAACACAAAAAGTGCCAGAAATGCAACACAAGACATGGAAAGTGGGCTTACCCCAAAACAACTAAGATGAATGTGCCGATAGCTCCAAGATGCGATGTGGGATGTCAGAGCTACAAGATTTATGTGAGGAATGAGCTATGCAGCATCTAGTTGATGAGTTTTTATAAAATCGAGGTTGTCATGCGCATGCCACAAATCTAGGGAAAGCGACACTTGGTGGGAGGTTTCTGAAATGATCCTTGCATCCAACCTCCAACTGCTAAAAATAGATCCCTAAAACAAGGGATTCCTTTGCATGCTACCTTGGGAGAAGCATCCCATGCATGTAAGTCAGTTTTTCTCAGTCTCAGAGGGAATCGGTCAACTCAACTGCACATGCAAGAGACAGCTCAACTACTAGGAGAAAATGTGCATTTCTTGCTGGGAGCTTGGCTGGCTACTCAGAAGATATGCGCAATTTGTAGGCAAAGCAGCGGACTGCTGCCTAGATTTTCACAAATTCTAGGCTAAGTAGCCCAGCTGGGAAGGATTACGCAATTTTCTGGGTGAAGATTTCTCAGCATAATTGTGCAATTCTGGGGCCCAACAAGCTGCCAGTCAGGATTGCGCAATTTATGGAGGGAAGGTTGGTTTCCCTCCAGATTTGCACAAATTATTGAAGGAGTTACTCATCCTTCTGTTGGACCATGTCTAGATGAACATCATGTGAGGGAAATGCATCAAGGTTTGATCGACAAGTGGTCTCTTTGCAAGAAAATCACTGAAGCTTGTGTACTTAACAAAGCAAGACATGCTATTGTGAAGGTTGGTAGGGAGGCTCCAAAACGAAGCTAAGGCAAAACTTTTTAGGGTGGTTGTAGCCCCTACAACACTTGGCAACACACTGTTAGAACTCTAGCTCTCTGAATGGACCTTGTTCATGAAAAGAAAGTCTAACACCTCCGAAAGTATTGTTCAGTTCTCAGCTTGTCTCGATTTCACACTAGCTTGATTCTAAGATGTAGCATCTGCCAAGCTCTTGGTCCATTGACACACATTCCAAGCCAAGGCAACATAGTTGTTTCGATTGGGGTTGAGGGGTATATTGGTGCACAAGTAGTATAGTCATCAGAGTCTTATTTTAATCTTTGGTGTTTCTTCGCTGCCACCAGGCCTGGACAGTACCCCGACAAAGTCACATAGGAACACAAGCATGGCTTTGCTACCAGCGAGCCTGGTCAGTACCCCGACAGAGTTACTTGCATCACCTCTCTGCGTAGGAAGAATTTCTCTTCTTTTGCCTTATTCATTTTCATTTTGAATTTTTTTCAACTATGCATAGCACTTATTCATTTTAGAGGCGGAAGAAGGATCTTGACTTATTGAGAGTAGAAGAGGTTGTTCTAGCAAAGAAGTAGTTTATTATACCTCTGACGTGCCTGTTAAGGTTCCCCCCTCACCTTACTCTACTAGACTAAGCTGACAAGGGTTAACCCAAAAACAACCGACTAGAGTAGGTGATACTAGTTAGCACGCAAGCGTTGTGTTTTCACCAAGGTTCACTTCGAACAATACGTATTTTCCTTCGACATACCATGGACCAAAAGTAACAAGATCTTCATATAGAGGCAAGATGACAGATAACCAAGTAGTGGTAGCCTCACAAGGCCTCTTGTACTTTACCCAACTTGTTTCAAGATTCATACATGGCTTCATGTGAAACTAACATACGAACAAAACCAGCAAACTAACAACAAAGAAAAGTAAAAGAAAAAGAAAAAGCGAGTAAGAAAACAAACAAGAAGACAAACAAACCAACAAAGCAAGTAAACAAGCATACAAGCACACAAACTAAAAGAAAACACTAATCCTACTCCTAAGCTAACGGTGCATGGGCCATCTCACGTGAAGTGATACTTCCAATGCAGCCATCGACGGATTGGTTGACCCATGTTGGTGAAGGCATGGTTCACGAACAAGATAGCTATGCGAACCATAAAATAAGAAATAGATAAAAGTGAATATAAACACACTCTAATTTTACAAGTGACCACAGAACAGAGATGAGTGAAAACGCATGACATGCACTCTCTGGAGCTGCCATGGTGTTGTGCTACACTGCATGCAGATATTGAGTGTGTGCATTCTCTTGACTATGACACGAAAGCAAGTGTGAGGAAGATAGACCACTTATGTTGCGCAAGTGTGCTTGCTGTGTAATATTCCTCCAACACATGAGCGATGGGATCATGTAGTTCGAGTGGAGGAATCGAAATCTAGGTGTTTGGTTGATCTTCAATGCAAAGTAGAGAGTGATGAGGAGCCTTGATTGTTCCAACAATTTCCTGACCAAAAGTGAAAACAACTGTAGGACAGCGAGGGACTGACATAACCATCATCTTGGGCTGAAGTGCCTCGACAGTCTGCAGGGTTTCAACTTCGTTGACAGATAGATCATCATAGACCAGTGTCTTAGACAGATTAACAACGATTGAATCCACATCATGATCAAATGAGGAAGTGAATAGATCACGACAACCAAGATCACAAAATTCAGGATGTTTGTCGTTATCATCATGATTTGATGAATTGGGCAAAGGGGTAGATGGGAAGAAAAGATGTTCACCCTATATGTTTTCAGGAAAGATAGATGACAGATCAAACAGATTTCTTGAGGAAGATGTGTCCTCTCTGCACTATAATGATAGACTGACATCTGACGTGTCCTATGAATGATCAGAAGTAGAAACATCCATAAATGGGTTTTCACAGGGGAAATCAGTAGTGGCAGAATCACAAGGGATGTCAGGATGAAGCGGATGAGGCGGGGCTGGAAGGGATTCATCCTTCACCATGAATTCTTCACTAGATTCCCGCACACACTCATCATGAATGATGGCACAAGTTGTCTGCATAACACCAACTCCGTCGACAACTCGATCCTTGTTCACAGCAGGTGAGGAGTCCGGAATGGGAGAACACAAGACAATACAATATGGAGGATCAACAAAACGTGAGGACAGAGGTCGAGGGAACGAATCCACATGACAACCAACATGCTTGCAAGCAAAATCTGCGTAGATATCCTGAGTAGGTGGGGTGGAAGGATGTGACAGTTCAATAGAGGTTGTGTGCATGATATCCCACATCACTCCGTGGTGGTGGAGCTGTTTGATGAGTTGAAGGCGGACAATCACTTGTGACAACGACTGTGCTTTCCTGTGATTGCATAGCTCCATCACCGAAGTGTGCTGAGCGGGGTTTGGATATGTGAAGAAGATACTCAAATCTTCCATAAAGAAATTCCCAATCAATTTCATCTTCAGGAAATCGGTATGCAAGATTACAAAAGCGTGTGTAAAACTGATCAACGGATTCATTGGGTGCTTTTCATAATTTCATAATTTCTTGATCAAGTGCTTCATGGTCAAAGTGATTGAAAGCATGGTCTATCTCTACAACCAGATGAACAAGAGAATGAATAGATTTTTTGGGCAGCGTGGCACACCAGTGCATTAGGTGCCCTTGAAGTGTGTAGATGAAAAATGCGTAGCTCATGTATTCCTCAAAGAATCCATGTCTTTCGCATGAGCCTATAACGTCGACCGCGAGCCTAACCAAGGTTGTGTAGCCTCCACCATCATATGTTTTATGAGACAAGTTATCTGAGAGCTCTTCCGAGATAATGAAATCATTTCCATAAGACATACATTCCAAAAGAGAAACTCGGTAGTTAGTCATGACAGATGTGTAGAGATTCAAAACAGATGTGAGGAATCAACTTGGCATTTGGCCCTCCCTCTAGCGCCAAAATGTTGACGGTGTTGGACTCACCAACATGTAATGGGGTAAGAAGTCCCAATTAGACATCAGACCGTTTGGTGTAGGAGTCCCAGCAGTGGGCCGTACGGTAATGCCTTGACCGCGATTTCACACAGAGGCAAGTAACATAACTCTGTTGGTAGCAAGGGTGTGACAGTTGTAGCAAGCCAAGGAAGGTGCATTAGAGGTTCTAACACATGGGGGTTGAGATGAGTGCGCCCCTTGGAAACCTGTAATAGTAGCGAAGATGCATCACAAGCTAGAAGTCAAGTTAGCGAGCAATCCAAAGAGATGATTAAACCAACAACATATTTTAGAAAGATTCGTACATACTTATACATAATATTCCATACATGCATGCGTAAGAAAACAGATACATATATCATTTAGAGTAAACAAGATAGCATAGAATACAATACAACATATGCATGAAATGTGTTGGCTTTGTTATATTAAGTGTAATTTCCAGTCATACAATACATCCATGTCCAACCACTAGTTCCAATAGTGGAACGTTACAGCCATAATCGCCTACTCCTCCAAAGAGATGTACTAGCTTTGCGCAGTGGAAAAGCCAAGGCTCGTCACAATACTGTCCAAGATTTCTCTAAGATACTCCTATCGAAGCTTGGCTGACCAAAAGCATTTACAATGAGTTATGAAGTTCTATTTATAGCAAAGGGTGGGGTGACTCTTGACATTCCCCTTTGTGACAGTTGATCTACCCTCTTGACTCTTCATCTACTCTATGACTGTTACATCCAACTATTCACACTTGAACTTCCACTTGACATGACATTACATTACAATGCACATGTGCACATGTGAGACAAAATGGCTTGAGAAAGTCATGCAAGACATCATTGACACTCAGTCTGTTGAGGTGATACCAACACTTTGACATGCTTGTGACAGTGAAGGTGGTGAGATGATGCCAATCTTGGTCATTCGTGATGTTGTACATACACCCCATGGTGACATCTTGCTGAAGCGAACTCTTGCCTCCATTGCATCTGGGTGCATTGATGTGGTTCCTTCATCCAACTCGTTTGCTAGCATGCACATGGTATTCTTGGTGCAACCGAACCGGAAACACACTAATGCATAGTGTTCACGCTGATCTTCCAGTGTGTGCTGGTGGTCATGCGCATCAACTACCAACTACATGTTCAGATCTAGTTGGACTTACTTCTTGTCTTCACCTTGGTGAGTGTTCTAAATGGGTTGGATCGCATGTGTGCACACAATGACATGCATGCTGCTGAATCCCTTGCATGCGATCAAAAACACTGCTCACCATGTCTACTCCGTGCCAGCTGCTGGGATGGATCTATAACTTGTACGAGTGCAATTTGTGTTGCAACTCATTCACTTGTCTGTGCAGCTCATGTTATTCCTTGAGTTGTTGCTTTAGCACATGCAACTCCTTCTTTGTTCCTCTCTCTATCTTTGCGTGATCTCCATGTCGCGCCATCACTTCATAACCTGAGTCTCCAAAGTTGCTTTCATCATCAGTGGATCTGCTTGAGCTTGCAACTTTGTTCCCCCTCTATGTTGTCAACAACCTTCCTGTCACATTCATTGCATCTGGTATGCTGCCTTTAGTTGATGTTCATGATGCTAATCGCTGTGATTTTTCTGCCATCATAACTTGATGTCCTTGTCTACAAACAACTTGATGTCTTCGTGGGTAGGCAAGTTCATAGATACTTTATCGATTTCATCCCCAAGTGTGCTCTGAACAGTGTCTTCATCTCTGCTCTCCTCGAAACCATTGTACCTATACCGCTGAGAGGCAGATGAACACCTATGATACCTGGAGCTGTGGAAACACTCATGGCAAGCAATCTACTAGTCGAAAACCAAAATGAACTTGAGAACTTACTTGCAACATACCTGGGTGACTGATCATGAAGGTCGTGCAATTTCCACCAGGAGGTTGGGAGACTGACTGCCAAGACTGCACAAGGCACATTCTAGGTTGCCGGAAAGCTGACTGACTGCTGGAATTGAGAAATGCATAGTGTAGTTTGGTTGTTGACTGTTGGAATTGCGTAATGTGTAATCTCATCTGGCAATGGCTACAGGCTTAGTGACTGCATTGCACAATTTTCTGGGCCAACAATCACTATCCCTTAGAAATGTGCAAAACAGTCCTAGAGGATAGTACCTGGGAAGAAATGCACATTTCTAGAGAGGAAGACAGAGCCTTCCTTCCCCAGATTGCGCAATGTTGTCTCAATGAAGGCATAGTTCAGGCCAAGGTTGGTTAGACTCACCGACGGGAAACTGCAAGAAAATATGACAGTGAATGCATGGCAACACTAAGTGAAAGTAGAAGTGATTGAAGGTGCATGCAAACATTGAATGAAAGATTCAATAAATAGATCAACATGCATGTGGGTTAAGCGAGTTGTCGAATCGGAGACCGTTCGTGCAAAACAATTTCATGCATGCGAAAACAGTGAGATAGCAATGAAAACTGAAGCAGTGCTAGTACAAGCTAGTATGTATCAAAATGACAATAAGCACTCACTGAAATCAAGAAGAAACATTAACATGAAGCGAAACACAAAAAGCACCAGAAATGCAACACAAGACATGGAAAGCGGGCTTTCCCTAAAACAATTGAGCTGAATGTGCCGATAGTCCTAGATGTGATGTGGGATGTTAGAGCTACAAGATTGATGTGAGGAATGAGCTCTATAGCGTTTGGTTGATGAGTTTTGATAAAATTGAGGTTTTGACACGCATGCCACAAATCTAGGGAAAGTGACACTTGGTGGGAGGTTTCTAAAATGATCCTTGCATGCAACCTCCAACTGCCAAAAATAGATCCTTGAAACAAGGGATGCTTTTGCATGCTACCTTGGGAGAAGCAGCCCATGCATGCAAGTATGTTTTTCTCGGTCCTGAAGGGAACTGGTCAACTCAACTGCACATGCAAGAGACTGCTCAACTGCTGGGAGAAAATGCGCATTTTTGGCTGGGAGCTGGGCTAGTTGCTCAGAATATTTGAGCAATTTCTGGATAGAGCAGCTGACTGTTGCCCAGATTTTCCTAAATTCTGGGCTGAGCAGCCTAGCTAGGAAGGATTGTGCAATTTTCTAGGTGAAGCTTTCTTAACAGAATTGCACAAATTTGGGTCCCAAAAGGTTGCTAATCAAGATTGTGAAATTTCTAGAGGGAAGGCTAGTTGCCCTCCAAATTTGAGCAAATTCTTGAAGGAGCTACTCAGCCTGCTGCTGGACCAAGTTCAAATGAACAACCTGTGAGGGAAATTCATCAAGGTTTGATCGAAAAGTTGTCTCTCTGCAAGAAAATCATTGGATCTTGTGTACTTGACGAAGCAAGACATGTTGCTGTGAAGGTTGGTAGGGAGGCTCCAAAACGAAGCTAAGGAAAAATTTTGGAGGGTGGTTGTAGTTGCTAAAACATAGTGACAAAGGTAAGGAAGCTGAGGATGCATATGTTTTGAGTAGGTACCTAGTTCTACAATAGTTTTAGGATGTATTTCCTGAGGACATTACAGATTTTCCACCTCATACGGAAATATAATTTTCTATTGAGTTGGTGCTAGGGGCAGCTCCGACATCAAAAGCACCTTACAGGATGAGTATACCTGAGTTGGTAGAGTTGAAGCTATAGTTGATGGAAATGTTGAACAAGGGATACACTAGACCAAGTGTAGCACCTTGGGGCACACCGATCTTGTTTTTGAAGAAGAAAGATGGTACTCTCAAATTATGTATTGATTACAGGAAATTGAACAAAGTGACCATTAAGAATACGTATCCATTGCTAAGGATTGATGACGTGTTTGATTAGTTTAAAGGAGCAACAATGTTCTCGAAGATTGATTTGAGATCCGGATATCACCAGGTACGCATCAAAGAGGAGGACATTTACAAGACAAACTTTTGGACCAGGTATGGGCATTATGAGTTTTTTGTAGTTCCATTTTGTTTGACTAATGCTCCAACTACATTTATGTGCTTAATGAATAGTGTGTTGTATTCGTATTTGGATAAGTTTGTTATTGTGTTCATTGATGACATATTGATATATTCTAAAAATGAGGAAGAGAATGTTGATAATTTAGCAACAATATTGAGGTTGTTGAGAGAGAATCAGTTGTATGCTCAGCAAGTGTAATTTATTTCAGAGTGAGGTACATTACTTGGGGCATGTTGTCTCCAAGGAGGGAATTGCAGTATATACAAAAAATATAAGGGCCATCATGGAGTGGGCAGTTCCCAGGAATGTAGATGAGGTGATATCTTTCATGGGGTTGGCAGGTTATTATAGGAGGTTCATCAGGAACTTCTCACATATTGCTTATCTTATTACAACATTGCAGATAAAGGGTAATAAGTTTGATTGAACAAAGGAGTGTGAGGCTAGATTTGAGCAGCTTAAGCAATTGTTGACACATGCACCGGTGTTAAATATTGAAGATCTGGACAAAGACTTTGTAGTATGCACAAATGCTTGCAAGAAAGGATGTGGTGGATTCCTTATGCAGGATGGACATGTGGTATGCTATGAGTTACGAAAAATGAATGAGCACGAGCCAAACTACCCCACACATGATCTTGAGTTGGCAACGGTCATACATGCATTGAAGATGTGGAGACACTACCATCTGGATAGAATATTTGTGTTAATGAGTGATCACAGTGGGTTACGGTATCTATTTGATCAACCGAATCTGAATGGTAGGCAGGCTCGGTGGTTGGACATGATTAGTGAGTTTGATTTCTCCTTGTATTTCTATGAGTTTTATACTGGTTTATATGTGGATCATATGGTTGTGGTTTAATTGGTATTTATGTTGCTATTATACTCGTTAAGTATGTGTTTTATGACAATAGCTATGTATGGATCTCATCATGTTTTTACTGGTAAATGAATGAACAATGTATCTATGACCTAATGGATGAAATGGAAACTAATGTGTTGAGGCATCAATGTCTCTTAGATATTCTCAGCTAAGTATGAGACCCTTATGCTCAGATCTGTTATTTACACCTGTAGATTACATATTCATGATATGTTTGACGAAATGTGTGTCATGGCTAGTAGGGGTCCAGCCAATGTCTTGTTCAAGTAATTGCATTTGTACTGTCATTTCCCTGTTATCTTACTGTTCTAAATGTGTCATTCAATTATGGGCAATGACCTGGGCTCTAGACCTGAAAAAGTGGCTCAAATCCTGGGGAAGTTGTCACAACACTGAGAAAAATAGTCCCTGGATGCTTGCAACCTTGTCATGAGAGCATCCAGAGCCTCTTGGACACTGGAAGACCTATAGCATGGGAGCATTCGGGGGTCAAGTGGTCCAAATTCTTAGTGGGACCCAGGGAATGGTTGGTAGAAAGGTTGCATTGGTTCCTAAGGGTCCTAATGTTGATGTTGAATGTATGTATGGTGTGTTTCCGTTAGTTCCACTTCCTTAATGTAACTTAGGAGGTCAAATCATATCATAGTGGCCTCTCATCGCATGTTTACCCCAACTGGTCGGTTGCTTAGGTAGATGTGGGATGAGGGTGTTACATATTGAGTTGCATGTATGATTTCCTTGCTAGTTTTGGAATGCATGGTACATGCATGTGTGTATTTGTTTCTCTTGTTGTCATTGGCATCGGTTTTGCCAGGTGTGACAGTGGTTCTCAACCTTTCCTTTCCATTTTTGGATAGTCATGATGTGATGGGTTTTCTCTTACTTGTTTGAGCTAGATTTCCACATGGTTTCGAAACTAAGTGGGGTGGTCTTAGGAGGAAACAAAAGGCCTAGGAATCCCTGGACCGATGAAGGTGGGATTGCATTAAATCATGATTACCTATATCCTCGTTGGGCCTGGGAATCCTCGACCAATGAATGGCAGGATATATGGTAAATCCTAGAGGGTGGAGCCTCGTTGGGCTTAGGAATCCTCAATCGTTGAATGGTCGAATATATGGTAAATCCTAGAGGTGGAGGCAAACAAATTCCTCACAGTTTAGGTGGAGAGATCTAGAGGCATCCATGTGTGTATAGGCCTAGTGATCACCGGACTAGTATATGGTGGGATTGCAACAAAACCCGATGGTGTGTGTTTCTTGTTTCAGCCTAGGAATCCCTTGGAGGGATTACGGGAAAGCTTGGTTGAATAGATGAGGGATTGGGCCTATGAATCCTTTGGTGTATTGCATTAAAACTCGATGAAGCCCTAGTTGTTTTGTTTTAAGTCCCACATTCATGGTTGGAATATGGAATAGGGGTGATTGGATGAAAGAAAGATTTGGTTCAACCCAATCTATTTTCAGGCGGTACATGGAAGTCCCTAGCTTGGTTACATTTTTCAAATGTTAATAAGATCTCTTTTCCTCTTGTGTATTATGTGTAAATGTGTTTGTTATTATGTGGTTATAATGGTTGTTCTATCATTCTTGTTTTGTTGGTTATATGTTGGTTATAAGTATGGTTTTATGACAGATCTTAGCCATGGCTCTCATCATGTTTTGATTAGTAAATGGATGAATAATAAATGTATGACCTAATAGATTGTAATGCAACTATTATGAGAGGGAATCATACCTTCTTGACAAATATCAAATAAGTACGAAGTCCCTATGTTCAGATCTTTTGTTATGACCTGTAGATTACATGTTCCTAATGTGTTTTATGTAATGTCTATCACTGCTAGGGTTTGTTAGGTCAATTCCTTGTTCAAGTACTTGCACTAGTAGCCTTATTTAATTTTTATTTATAAATTTTGGATGTTTCATGAAGTTTTGGGCAAATAATTGAGTCTTAGCCCTAAAAAAGTGGTTCATAATTCAAGGTTGTTGTCCAAGAGCTGCCTGAAAAAAGGCTACAGTCGCATGGAGGCCTTGTTGTGGGAGTGACTGGAGAGTTTCAGTTACATTGAAGGCTTGTCATGGGAGTGACTGGGGGTATATCTAAGGAAAACCACAAGTTGTCGGAGGGATTTGGCACTTGAAGGGGTTGGTTGGCTCCTAAAGGTTTTGTAGCTCCCAAGGAAGGTTAGTTTGGTTTTGTTTGGTTGATTCCACTTCCTTAATTATACTTGGGGAGTTGAATCATATCATAGTAACTCTTCATCACATGTTTACCCCAGTGGATCGATTATCTTGGGTAAATGTGGGAGGAGGGTGTTACATACATCATGTCCAGACTCAAGTCCAACTTTCTCAAAATGTCTGCATCCCCTTCGCACGTTTTCCAATTGTTGTCATACCATGGAACCACCAGAATTGTTTCTTGAATATTTTGATTCACAATAGCACTTATGTCTCCTGGATTTCTATGCTTTCCATTGAATATCCTCATGTTCCTCTCCTACCAAAATTTCCATAGAACAAATCCTCCCACCAATTCCCATGTTCTATTAACAACGAGATTTTAAATTTTACTCTTCTCCATTTACTAAGAAAAACCCCACATCTTCCTTATTCCAGGTCACTTTACCAAAAATAACCAAAACTCATTCCCAAACTTCCTCCACAAATAGGTAGGAATTAAACACGTGTTTTTATTGATTCCTCCTAAGATTTTCACAACAAACATATGGAGGGCCCTAAGAAACCTCTCCTTCTAATTGGGCCCCATGTTAAAATTATCCTATTCCCCAAAAACCAAAGGAAGTGTGTTACCTTCGGCCAAAGGTTACGAGACCATACCACCTTCCAAAGAAGATCTTTCACTAGTTCCTTGTGTTATTCCAAGATGACTTATGCCCCATGTAGAGTAAACATATCAATGAGATTAGAAATCCATCTCAATTTGTCATGGTCTCTGCCAATTATTTATTAAAACTATCCCATGATAATTCTTCCTACTAACCTTCATAATCCTCCTTAGGGTTCCAAGTTCACCACACTGAAGAATCACAATTCTCCTTAAAAAATTCAGCATCTTCAAGCCTCCCCTTGATTTAGTAAAGTTTACTATATCCAACCACTCTAGATTTTAAAACATTCAAGGGAGTTGCTACCATGAGTGTTCCCAGAACCTGGCTATATGCCCTCTTCTCACTTCCCAAAACACATGGTCTCTTATTAGTTTCCCGCTTTCTTGCACCAATATCCAAAGTTAGGATTTGGGACAGTCTGATTGAGACCTTGAAGACGAGCTTCCTAATTATATTAGGGCTTATACTTTGTCTCCCATATTTGTTTCCAAAGTTCTTTACCTCCCATCACCCATCACCACCATAATTTACTCCCCAGTGCTTCACTCAAGGTTTCTAGGTCTCTCAAGCCTAAGCCAAAAACATCTTTGGGTAGACATAGTTTCTCCCACACCATCAACACCCATTGCTTAGTCTTGTTGGCACCTATATAAAGAAAAATTCTCTAAACAATGACTATTTCCTCAAAAGTACCTCTTGCAATAGGAATCACTTCCATTTGGTATAGTGTAATAGCTTGTAACATTGCTTTTGTTAGCACCCACTCTCTCAGCTAAATTTAAAGCTCTAAAGCCCTAGTTGTGAACTTTATTTGTCAATATTCCTAACACCTCCTACCAACAAGCTGACTTCTTTGGATTAAGTGCAAGAGGCACTCCAAGATACATGGAAGGAAGGGATGTGTTGATAAATGTAACTAGTTTCGGTCTTCATAATTGTTGTACTAATTTCAATATATATCCTATGTAACAAACAAGAAAAGAAGAAAGAAAGTTATTATTATTATTAAAGCATGGGTTTCATGCTCATTATTGATGGTATTATAGGTAAAATCATGGTCTTCATGCTTCTAGGGTTTGTCAGGTATTAAGATTTATTTTCATGAGTCAAAGGAGTCAACATCATGTTTATAAGACCCTTCTGGGAAATTTGTAATTGTAAAAAGAATGATTTTTGAGTCTAGAAAGTCCCAAAATGTCCAAGAGTACAATTCGGTCCCAGGATCATCAAGTCGGCCCAAAGGATGGAATTTGACCCCTTGAGAAGGCTATAGAAAGGAGCAATTCAACTTCATTTAAGACACACTCACTTCACAAGTTCAATCTGTCAAGAAAGATTTCGATCTATAGCTGGGAAGCAAGAAGAAGAAGAGAAAAAGTCAAGGAGAAACTGGAAAGACAAAATCTATTGTTTTTGGGTTCTGTCTCTCTCTCACATGAGCAAAATTATAGGGTTTCTGGGCTACAAGAAGAAGCCAAAGTTGCAGGTATGAGTTGCAGGAGGACAAAGTGCAGTAACTTGTAGATGAAAGAGAGAATACTCTATCCAAACCTCGTTGACCTTGGGAAGAGTTGTCTTGCTCTAGGAAGGTCTCAAGAGGAGGCTATATTAGGGTTTCTGAGGAAGCTACAAGGCCGAAATTGTAGGGTCGAAGTTGCAGGACAAGTTGCAATATCGAAGCTGGTAGGTAGGAGTTGCAATGTGCAACAATTTGCTATAGAATCAAGGAAGGAATCAAGGAAGGGATGACTTGGTACTAGGAAAAGGATTGGTCTAGGGTTTGGGTATCTGTATCTCATTTGAATCAGATTTTAAGAAGATAAGAGTTTTAGGGTTTTCCACTTGCAGGGGTTTTTCCTTGGTTGTGAGCCTATATCTGTGTCCTGTTTTTGTTACTGTTACTATTCTTGATATTGTTTGATGAAAAGATCTATCTAAATACTAAAGAAGATAACTAAAGATTCACGAGCAATATTAAGGTTAAGGAAAATAAGAATAATAATTATCGCTTTACATTTTCCAACATGGTATTACAGCTAAGATGAACAAGGAAGGTAGCTGGAAGGACACTAGAAAAATAATTTTTTACCAAAAGATAAGAAGCTCTCAAAGACCGAAAGAAGAAAGCTACAAGGAAAATTGTCTGTTGAAGGGATCTGGTCAAAGACTCGTTGGTTGAAGACCCTTATAATATAGGGTTTCTAAATTTAAGAAGATAAAGACCACATCAATATCATAAAGAGGGTGTTGATCTCACAAAAAGGAAGTCTATTTTCAAGGTATCAATTTTGGAAACTGTTGGTGGAGGAATCCTAGGGAACATGATCAAGAATAATCTTGGTTATCAAGTAAGTATTATATTATTACACTATGTCTAAATCTTCAAGTCATATGGGTTTTTTCTGCAAGGAAAGCAATAAGCTCGTTGGAGCTTCAAATTATATAGCATGGAAGAAAATAATTGACTTGATACTCATAGAACAAGAAGTAATGGGATATGTTATTGGAGAAATTACTGAACCTGAGAAAGATAAGACACAAGAACTAGAAAATTACAAGAAAGGGGAAGTAAGAGATCAAAGGATCATATTTGAATCAATTAATAATTCTATTGTCTATTTGTAACAAATGTAAAGACTTCTAAGGCCATGTATGACAAGCTAGTGAATTTGTATTCGGTAAGTACAACAAGACAAAAGATGTTGTTGAGGAACAATATGTATAGAATGAATAAGTCAAAGGATGAGGATGTGGCATCCTTTATCGTGAGAGTCTCTCAACTAATAGATCACTTGTAAGGACTTGGGGAACCTATTACTAATTTGAAAGTAACCATTTGTGTACTGAATGCATTGCCACCAGAATGGAGCAACTTTACAACAAGCATTTACTCCAAGAAGGATTCAAATCCCTTTGAAGAGTTGTCGGTGTAGTGCATATTGGAGGAATCAAGGATCAAGGTCAAGGATGATATTGTATTAGATGAGAAATCTCAAGCCTTTCTAGCTCAATTCAAGAAGCTGAAGAAGGGAAAGTTTGGTAAATCCAAGAAGAAAGACATGTCCAAAGTGCAATGTTTTGGATGCAATGAATTTGGACACTTTAAGAGGGACTGTCTAAACGAGCAAAACAACAAGAGAAAGGAAATAAGTGAAGCTCATGTAGCTAAGGTAGTGGGAGAACCCGAGAAGAAGGAAAAGAAGGAAGAAGTGAAGTATCTTTAAAACTAAAGAAGGTTCAATGATTTTCAGGTTCTCTATGAAGTTTAATCTTTCTTTTAGGTTAATATGTTTTCCATAACATCATAGAAAGAAGCATATGATAGTATCATGTCTAGAATTTACATGATTAAGTTTCCTTTTAGAGATCGTATATATGGATAGACAGATAGACCATTTTTCATATTGATCATCCAAGCATAATATAACATTATGTTAGAGGAAGTCATCTTTTTTAGGTTGATCATCATGATCATGGAAGAACCATAATTATGAAAGGTTCTTGAAGAAGCACTACGAAAATGTTAGTATACATTCCATGTAATGTGGAATAAATATTGGTGAAGGGATGAAAAAATGCAATGGGTCATGATGCATGCTCTTTGTGAGATATATGAATAACTAGATGATCGGATGAAAGCATAGGAATGCATGCTAGATATAAAACTTTGGATAAGATTCATATGTATAGAATCTTGTGAAGAAAAAATTGATCATAAAATATGCATAGGTATATGGATATATGATGCTTGAAAGAAATATGATTTGACTAACTTAAGGATGTATAAAAGATTAAGACTTTCTCTAGAATATGTAAGATAATGATTAACATCCAGTATAGTCTTTGCAATAAAAGTTGTAACTTGGTAATCAAGTTCGATCCTTGAGCACTTTGATGCATGAAGGAAGATTTAAGTGGAGATGGACAATGAGGATGTTTATGGAACAAGTAGGTCATCATAATGAGGTAAATCTGATTTTCATTATTGTTGGTTATCTGGTTAACATATTTTTTTGGCTATTGCAAGGATACATGATGACAATTGAAGCAAGTTCAATTGTATGGATGAAAATGTAGGAGGATTATTGAGGGAAGCTCAATATCTAGTACTTGGCAACTGCGAAGTCAAGATGTGGACATCTTGGGATTAAAAGGTAGCAGTGCAAGAAGATAACATATCCTGAAGGTCAAAGGAAGATCACTTTCAAGAAGAAGCTATGATCAATTTGAATTTTTGGAAGGCTCAATGTAATTCCTTTATATCAAAGAAGAAAGTGATGAGCAAAAATATTGACCTAGAACTTATCACAAGATTGAAGAGAGAAGGTGGCTCCATGATGCTTTGAAAGAAAGAAAGCTCGAAGATGAAGAGGAAAGAGGGAGTTGAAAAACTATGAAGAACTTGTAGCTAATATTATTATGAATACAAGTTGTAAGGCTTGTGATGGTGATTTCCCAAGAAAAAGGAAGTCTAGATCTACTTTGATTTTGATAGGGAATAAAGGAGTCTCCTTGCATAGGAGCAAGGTTATATTCCCAATATTAAAGGAGAATATGGATGTCATGTTTGGTTGAGAGGGAATGATTATAACATGTGCATTATCCTCTTCATGTGATGAAGAGAGAATGGTAGAGGATTGATAAGCATCTATGGTTTCCTTAAGGATATAACATCCAATAAAGTAAAGGGAATGACAGTCTTTCAGGATGTGATAGGTATCCAATCTAAGAGAAGAGTGGTCAAAGAGAATTGATATTATTTGAGGACTCAGGATTGGAGATCCAAGATAAGGATAGTCCTAAAATGACATACCTTGTAGACATTTGGATGGGGTATTTACCTTATATAGGTAGTGTGGTATCACACGTAAAGCCTCCCAACATAATACTCTTGATTAAAGTAGAGCTTGTCCAGTTAGGCCTCAACGACAATGTTGGTCATAATAATGTTGCTTACAATATGGATTATCAATCCAAATATTATTGTGAGAATTCTTAAGTTTTAGATATTATGTTGTACTAGTTGTACAATTATGAGTTCCTCCCTAGTTAACAAGGAGTGTTGAGAAATGTAACTAGTTTCGATCTTCAAAATTGTTGTACTCATTTCAATTGTATCCTATGTAATGAAAAATAAAAGAAGAAAGAAATTTATTATTATTATTAAAGCATGGGTTTCATGCTCATTATTGATGGTCTTCTAGGTAAAAGCATGTTCTTCATGCTTCTAGGGTTTGTTAGGTCTTAGGATTTATTGTCATGAGTCAAAGGAGTCAACATCATGTTTATAAGACCCTTCCAGGAAATTTGTAATTGTAAAAAGAATTATTTTTGAGTCTAGAAAGTCCTGGAATCTCCAAGAGTACAAGTCGGCCTTAGGATCATCAAGTCAGCCTAAAGGATGGAATTCGACCCCTTGAGAAGGCTATATAAAGGATAAATTCAACTTCATTTAAGAAACACTCACTCCACAAGTTTGATCTATGAAGAAAGAGTTAGATCTATAGCTGGGAAGCAAGAAGAAGAAGAGTGAAAGTCAAGGAGAATTTGGAAGGACAAAAATCTATTGTTTTTGGGCCATATCTCTCTCACACGTGTGAAATTATAGGGTTTTTAGGATGCGGGAAGAAGCCAAAGTTGCAGGAGGATGAAGTGTATTAACTTGTAGCTGGAAGAGAGAATACTATGTCAAAACATTATTGAATTTGAGAAGAGTTATATTTCTCTAGGAAGGTATTAGGAGGAGGTTGGATTAGGGTTTCTATGGAAGCTGCAAGGCTAAAATTGTAGGGTCGAATTTGCAGGACAAGTTGTAGTATTGAAGTTGGCAAGTCGAAGTTGCAGTGTGCAACAGTTTGGTGTAGAATTGAGGAAGGAATTGAGGAAGGGATGACTTGGTACTAGGAGAAGGACTGGTCTAGGGTTTGGGCATTTGTATCTCATTTGAAGAAAATTCTAGAAAGAGAAGAGTTTCTAGGTTTTCCCCTTGGAGGGGTTTTTCCCTGGCTGAGGTCCTATACCTGTATCCTCTTTTTGTTACTGTTAATGTTCTTGATATTGTTTGATGAAAATATCTAACTACGTACTAAAGAAGATACTAAATATTCACAAGCACTA
The DNA here is from genome assembly GCA_031772625.1 of Pinus tabuliformis. Taxonomy (NCBI): domain Eukaryota; kingdom Viridiplantae; phylum Streptophyta; class Pinopsida; order Pinales; family Pinaceae; genus Pinus; species Pinus tabuliformis. The sequence continues at coordinate 1,098,529,175 of CM062817.1, forward strand.
TCAAGGTTAAGGAAAATAAGAATAATAACTATTGCTTTATATTTTCCAACAGGATGCAACTTGGTATTCCAGAGTCCTAGGAAAGTACCGTTTAACTAATACATTGCATGTAAAAAAGAAAATGTTGGACTTCTCTTTATTTATTAGAGTGCATGATGCTTCCATAAAGACAGAAAATAGAGAGTGGATTGATCTTAACTCCCTTAGATTATCCAGCCCGAATAAACACACATCATCAACAAACTATTAATGGGTGATGGGAAGGTCTTCCCTGAATATCCTCAAGCCCTAAGTTTTCCCTTAGAAACCACATATTTAAAAAGTCTCCCTAAACCTTTGGCTACCAAGATAAACAAAAAAGAAGATAAAATGTCTCCCCGTTGGAGACCCCTAGTTGGATTAAAACTGACTGATGGAGAACCATTAATTAGGATAGAGAAAAAGATAGTTGAGACGAGAGATCTAATCTAGGAAATCCATTGCGATGAGAAACTGTAAAAATCTAATACCTGCAAGAGGAAATCCCAATTCAACTTGTCCTATGCCTTCAAGAAATCAAGTTTGATCATCATACCTAGATACTTCTTGGATCTGAGAGAGTGACCCACTCTGTTTCCCTTCTAAAAAACTAGTATGTTCAAGGCTGATGTGACCATCCCACCCACATTTACCTAGTTTCACTGGCATGCCAGTGTAAACATGATAGGAAGAGCTACTTTGACATGACTCGACCTTCTAGGTTCCATTAAGGAAGTGAAGCCGACCACAAAAAGAAAACTGACATCTCAGAACATTCTATAGGGGCTACTATTGGGCCTCCAAAATGACATCCTCTTTTACCCTCATTTCAATCATTTTACCATATTCCATAACTCTTTACCATATTTTGTACCTCTATAACCCTACATTAATAACAATTTTCATGATCGTATGGGTTTATCATTATTATTTTCCAAGTCATTTATTTTAAGTATTTTAAGGGAATTTATGATTAAATATTAGAAAATTAGCATGTTTTCATGTATATCTATAAGTGGTATGAGTTTGATGACATTGTAGACCTTTTTTAAGATTGCAGGTTTCTGTGGAGTGGTTTTTGAGAGATTGAATTCGGATAATCCACAGTGTTCATCTTTTTCTTTTTTAAGATTATAAAAGGGTTTTATTTGGCTACTCAACCACAAATTCGAATTTCAATTCCAACTCATGAAGATTTGTGGAATAATTGTAGAAGATTTGGATCATTGACTAAGCACATTCAAAGGAGAAGAATCATGGATGTTTTGATATGTGTCTCCTAAAGATGTGTGAGAAGATTTGTATCTCATATTTTTAGGTAATTGGTTGTAACCACAAGAGATAATTGTGGATCCATATTTATTGATTAGTTATCTTAAGTTTTTATATAAATAAGAGTGCATCCTTCATACAAAGATTTCCAAATTTCAGAGTTCCATACAAGATGTAATTTGGAAAGTGAGGGTAGAGAGGAAGAGAGTTGAATTGTTGTAATATATTTGGAGCTTTTCTCTCACTTCATTTTATGGAATACATATTGCTGCTTTGATCTCCAAGTTTTGATAATCATTCGGTGTGCTTGTTGAGGAGTGGAGGGCTCCCATAAACCACAATTTGTACACCTTTTTCATTTGTTGTACATATTGGTAACATTGTGTAATTATCTTATTTCATTTATTTTAATTTTAAGCAAGTGTGATTTTCAATTTAACAAGTGTAATTTTCATTTTAAGCAAGTGTGATTTTCAATTAAGAAAGTGTGATTTTCATTTCAAGCAAGTGTGGTTTCATTTATGCAAGTTTAGTTTAGTTTCTTTCATGTTATTTTGATTCATGTTGTTTTGTTAAGATTCATTCAATTTCTTTATGTTTGGATTGGATTGATTTAATTTCCTTTGTGATTAGTTTCAAGTTTCTTACATTATGTTAATATATTATGAGAAATAATCACCTAGTACATATAATACACATATACCACATCAGTTCATGAACCCCAAGTTGACAATTTAATGACAGGTATTTAACTCACAATTAAATCACCCAACATTTTGGCGCTGTTGCCGGGGAGGTATACATAGTTTCTTATTTTGAAAGTTTAGACAATTCATGATAGTTGCATTCATTCTTGGATGCATGGTTAAAAGAATATTAAAATCATTTATGATGCATATTAAATATTTAATAATTTCTCAATACTTTGTACTAATATGTGTGCAATACAGTAATTATCAACCATTTGGAGTAATTCACAAACAATTAAGAATTTGAGGAATGTCCTTCCAAGAACTTTCTCAAATCCTAGCAACAACTTGGATATCTTCCTCTCAGGAAGAGTATATTTTAACGGCATTCAAAAACTTGTCTATCTCTCCACCTCCACTAGAAGATCTTAAAGTCTCTTTTGATTACTCTTGTCAATCCATTGAAGAGACTAAAGAATCACGAAATACTTTTGATGGGGAGAAACCACTAGAATCTAAGATTGAGGAATGCATAATAAAGGAGGATATTCAATGTGATCTAAACCAAGAAAGGAATCAAGAATGTCATAGCTTTATTGAAAGATGGTTCTAATCAAGGATCAAGTCACATCACTCTTTCATTCTTCCTTACTTCTTCATTGCATTATCAAAACAATTTGTCTTTCATGCTTTGATATACTTTAATGCATATTTTTCAAACCTAAGCATGCATATCTTTTTACTCCTATTATGCACATGGTTACACTGGAAATACGCATACACTTGAAACAAATTTTCTATTTCTAATAGAGTAGGATAAAATTAATAAATAAAATCAAGTTTGGTGATGCTTTTAAGTTTTTTTTAAGTTAGATTTCATTTTATTTGAAATTTTATTTTTTGGTGGTGCAGTAAGAACCACCTCGCTCACTAATTATTTTGCAGGAAGATCTAGAAATAGAGGAGAACAAAAAGAGGTTTGAGATCAATTTTTTATGTTGTTTTTCAATTTTTAGAATAAATAGTTTACAAAATTCCTCAATATGCTCTCTTCTTGCGCCTTGTGTGACCTCGAAGATCATAAGGGAAAATTGAATAAAGTTAGTTTTGAAATAAAGCTCATAGATCTAAAAATTGGATAGGAGATCTAAATTCATTATTCATTCTAAAAATACTTAAAATTTAATCTCCAAATTTCAATTGGATTTGTCTCAAAATTTGCTAAAATAATTTCTTTTCAAAAAAAATAAAAAACAAATTGCAAAAATTAAACTGAAGATATATCACAAACCAGGAACTGAGTTTTCATACTTTTTTTACAGGAAGCGTATAATATCCCGATGAACAATCCCTGGAAACTTCAACCCAATCTGCTTCACGGTTTTCGAGAAAATGAAGATCATCACCTACAATGATTTCACTTATATCTCTAGATCCATGCATTGGATTGATTTGATTTTAGGTGTGCAGAAGCATTAGGACCGTAGGAACCTTCATAAAAGAATTCAACCCAATCCGATCTGTAGTTTGTGATAAAATTGTTTCTAAAGTTTACAGCAATTTCGATTATATTTCGAAATTTGTGCATTGGATGGTGTTGATTTTTGGTTTGCATACACATTAGAATAATAGGAACATGTCCAACGGATAGTTTGTGAGAAAATGGCCCACGAATTTTTCTATGACCCAATTAACACCACAATGCCCAGAATCACATTATAACATGACACATGATCCCTACTAATGATTTCTTTGGAAATTATCTTAAGCAAATGGCACTCACCCGTCTGGAACTCTCCGAAAATTAACTCTACCCAGGGAAAACACACAACAACCAAAATTTCCCACAGACAATCCTGACTTTGCCAGATAATCCTTCCACCCACAACCTTCTGAGTAGAGTCCTTTCTATTGCAGAAATTGAGACCATTATTCCCCAATTTATAGAAATAACTGAGCTGAGAGATTGCATACATACCTCTAGGGTCCCAATTTCCTGCCATGATTATCTTGAAGCCTGAAATGACTCCCACTTGATGTAAATGAATTGTCCCTCGCGTGATCCATCGAATCCAACCCAAATAAGGCTCACACTCTTGAGGATTCTCGTGTGAAGTTGGTTTGTTGGTTCATGCTACGGGCCTAATTATGAAACTCAACACACAAAGTTCTCACACTTATTCCTTGCGCCTCACCAAGTGTCTAGGGCGGCTAAGATATGCAGCCATAAGTTGAGAGTGAGGTAAGGATGATGCACAAAATATGTCAGATGTGGAGGATGAGGGGAAGCCAATAAGGATGCTAGATGTGATGGGGTAAGTGTGTGGGGAAGGAGTAGAGGGGCAGGGGGAAATGATGGGGCGAAGGAGGTGGACGACATAAGTGATTCAAAGAGGGGGAAGTGAGGAGGGAGAAGAGGGGGAGGAGAAGAAGTGGGAAGCGAACATAAGGAGACATGCATAATTCACCCCAAGGGAGGGTAGGGGTAGCATAGGATTTTATACCTTTTAACTCCAAGGTGTGTGACTTTTGGGTCAAGTCTTTTGTATAGGAGGAGAGATTTATCTTCAAATTTAGGACTTTCATGCTCAGGTTTAGGGGATGGGAAGGTAGCCTTCAATTCCATTTACCTGGTTGCAACTTTATTTCATTTGGCAAGACAAATTGGCTTGCATGTCCACCTCCTTATTTAGACTTCTTAAGATATGAAAGAATTGCATATGCCCAAAGAGAGGGAGAAAGCCAAGGGATCTCTTTAGAATTTGATTTAACTTGTTGTTTTGGGCTGCAGTGTTTGAGTTCATGTGTTTTATAACTAAGAGAGAGTCACCCAATATGTTCATATCCTTGATTCCTTTTTGTTGAGCTAAAGTGAGGCCGAAATATAACCCATAGGCTTTTGCTTGGTTGTTTGTCTTCCTACCCAAACCCTGTTGAGATTGCAACAAGATGATGGAGCTTAGTGAAAAGAGTCGCCTTCACTAAGTGGGCCCGCAGGCTATTTTTGGCGCAAGTCTATTTTTAGACTATGTCTATTTTTAGACATATGGATCATGTCTATGGATTGCAGGTGTCTGTTTATGGATGATTGATCAAGTTGGAAAAAATAGATGGACTTCTATTTTTGATGAAAGTGTGAGTGATCACAGTGTGAGTGATCAAAGTCTATTTTTAGACTGGCTGTCAAAAATAGAAAAGTCAAATATTATTATCTCACAATAATATTTGGACTATAAACTTAATCTTATTCTCTTGGAGCACTTCAGTTTGAGCTACAGAGGTGGCACATGCAGCTGTCAGAAGGAAATACGCTTTTCTTATGAGTCAGTTGAGTTGTTGCATGCATGACTTCAGTTAGAACTCAATCAGTTGAGTTTGGTGGAGTTGATTGTGGAGTTGATGGAGTTGTGTTCAGTTTAGCTTTGTTAAACTGGTTGTATTTAGTCTAACTGGCAAATAGACTAGAGATGAGTTGGGTGAATTAGTTATTAATTAATTCACAAGTTATTAACTCATAATACAACTAATGAATACATCAGTTAACTCAGTTGCATGTCAGTGCATGTTCAGTTCAACAGGGACAGGTGGTAGAGAATCAGATTGCTATCAGTTGTGACTATAGTTGTGCACCAGATCTTGCACAATCAAGGGATTGAGTATGCCAATGAGTTTGCCCACGTATTTGCCCACATTATAGCTTGTGCTCACGTCCAACAAAGTGTGAGTGACTATTTTGCAGGTGAAAAACAAGTTTGGTGAGCCATTCTCATCAGTTCTCGAGCAGGTATTGAGCAGTGGAGGCAGGCAAGCAGTGGAAGAGATTTGGAGATCAGATCTGAGCTGTATTGTGTGTAACAGAGGTGGAGATACTTGTGAGAAGTATTATGCTGTGTAATGTTACATGACTCAATCATTAATATACAGATAGTTGGGGTTTTTAGCAAGATGCTTTCCCCGAGATACATACTGTGTTAATGTGTGAATGCTCTTGATGTTTTATTGTTATTGATGCTGCTATATTGTTGATCAACGTAGAGGAGCTTATGTATTGTGTATGGTTTCCGCAATAGTACATGATCAGGATAATCTCTGTTGAATATGTGTTAAATTATTCAAAATTTCTACATGGTATCGGAGCTAGATAATTGTAGAAAAAGTTTCTACATGGTATCAGAGCTGTTGATCATCAGATCTACTATTCAGGAAGTGTTTACATTCTATTTCTTCAGGCAGAGTCTGTAATCGGGCCAGGTAGCCTCTGGATTCATCCTTCCTTTGGAAGGTGAAATATCCGGTGAAAGCCCATACAGTCAATCTCTGTACGAGAAATATTTTGTTCTCACGAATTCTAGATCGGAAGCAGTTGAGTTGGTTGCTGGTGGAATTCGAATTTGCAGCAGTGTTTTCTTGGTGACAACGCAGCAATGTCTTTCAACGGATTGCGATTGGAGTATGCTCTTGAGGGCATCTCAAACTATATTGCATGGAAGGACAGGATGGAGGCAGTATTGGATGATAACGGGATGAAGGAGTTCATAGATACGAATATCCCAAAGCCTACTGATGCTACTCAAGCTGATGCTTGGCAAAAGAAGATCGCAAAATGTCGAAGGATTCTGTTGGAGGGCGTGAAGGATCACATTGTGTCCAGCCTCCATGGAAAGGCTACTCCATATTTGATGTGGAAATCATTAACAGAATTATTCCAAAGCAAGAGCGATCAGAGGAAGCTGGCGCTCAAAGATAAACTCAGAAACATCAAATGCGAGAAGGGAGACAGTATTCCCAAGTATCTCACGAAGTTCACTCAGTGTCGAGATGAGCTGGGAAGTGTGGGGGTTACTGTCGATGATGAGGACTTGGTGAGCTTGGCTCTCCTTGGTCTTCCGAAGAGTTGGCATTCCTATCAGGACTCTGTCAATGGTCGGGAGAAGTTGTCAGGATGGGAAAGACTATGGTCAGATCTTGTGCAGGAGGAGATCAGGCGGAGTACCAGGGACGGATCTTCGTCAAAGGGAGCTGATGAAGAGAATTGTGCTTTGGCTGCCAAAGCAAAGAAAGGGAAGAGCAAGAAAGCTTCTCAGTCTGGTGCGAAAGGCAAGAAGCAGGATACGTCCAAGGTGAAGTGTTTTCACTGTCACCAGCATGGACACTATGCCACAAATTGTCCACAGAAGAAGAAGAACAAGCAAGCTGCTGGATCTGCAGGGGGAGAGGCCTTAGCTTCTCAGTTTGAGCTTGATTTTTCATTGATCGCATGCTTGGTTTCAAGTGTGATGGGATCAGTGTGGTTCCTGGACAGTGGTGCGTCTTTTCACATGACGGGAGATAGAGATTTGTTCTCTGATCTGGAGAACAAAGATCTTGGAGTGCACATCGAGATGGGCGATGATGGTAGATACAGTGCGACCGGTATCGGTACCATTTCCTTTGAGAGGGAGTCTGGTAAACCCTTTGTATTGAAGGAAGTCATGCATGTTCCAGGATTGAAGAAGAATCTCATCTCAGTGGCGATGTTAGAAGACAAGGGGTATGATGTTGTTTTCAGCGAGGGAAAGGCCTTCCTGCGCAGCAAGACAACTGGTGAGACCCGGAAGATAGGGGTTCGAGTGAGGAACCTTTATCAGTTGCATGTAGATGGATGCGCAGCAATGGCAGGCAAGGCAGAAGGATTGGTGAGCCGGGATGATGGCGAGTTGTGGCACAGGAGATTGGGTCACCTTCACCATGGAGCCTTGAAGATACTGCAGCAGATCACTACAGGGCTTCCTAAAGGCACACTTGCGCAGTCAGATCAGTGCAAGGGGTGTACTTTGGGGAAGTTTGTGAAAGCCACCTTTCACGAGAAGGATAGTCGCGCCACGACGATCCTTGAGAGAATTCACACAGACGTGTGTGGACCTTTCTCAGTTGCTTCGACAGCAAAACACAGGTATTATGTGATTTTTGTTGATGATTTCTCTCGTAAGTGCTGGATCTTCTTCATGCAGAAGAAGAGCGAGACATATTCAAAGTTCTGTGAATTCAAAGAACTGGTCGAGAAGGAGTCGGGGAAGAAGGTGAAGGCTCTTAGGAGCGATAATGGTGGTGAATACATCTCGGACGAGTTCAAGGATTTCTGCAAGGCAGAAGGGATTCGTAGAGAGCTCATAGCTCCCCATAACCCACAGCAGAACGGGGTAGCTGAGCGGAAGAACATAACGATTGTGGGTGTTGCACGGGCAATGTTGCATGATCAGGGCCTACCCCTTCACTTGTGGGCGGAAGCATGCAATACAGCAGTTTATGTGCAGAACCGTTGTCCTCATAGGATACTTGGCATGAGTACACCCGAGGAGGCTTATTCTGGTAAGAAGCCTGATCTTTGTCATTTGAGGATTTTTGGTGCTAACGTTTACATGCATGTGACGAAGGATGCCAGGAGGAAGTTGGAGCCGACCGCAGAGGTTGGGATATTTGTGGGGTACACTGATACGCCCCACAACTATCGTGTGTATTTGCCAGACAGTGGTAAAACTGTTGTGCGACGGGATATAAAATTTCAGGAGGAGAAAGCCATGAAGTGTTCGCTTGAGAGGGAGCTACACTTGCATGCAGATGAGGAGCTATTAGTTCCTAAGGATGAGCTTCAGGATGTGGATCAGCCACAGGACGAGGTTCATGGAGTGGAAGAGACCACTCATGCAGCGCCAACCATCAGAGGGCGAAAGCGCTTGACAGAAGCTGAGCGACTGGCTCAAGATGCAGAGAAAGTTGTAGGACCACCTACAGCCCAACGCAGGCAGAGACAGTCACCTGATCGGTACACTGGATACATGGCTCTTATGAGCAAGTGTGTTGTGACTGAGCCATCCTCTTTCGAGGAAGCTGTGGAGGATCCCGCATGGGTAGACGCCATGGTGGAAGAGTATGATTCTATTGTCAGAAACAGTGCATGGGAGATTGTTCCTAGACCGGAAGGGAAATCAGTGGTAGGTTCGAGATGGATCTACAAAGTTAAGCAGGCAGCTGACGGGAGTGTGGAGAAGTACAAGGCAAGATTTGTTGCCCGAGGCTTTTCACAGATTGAGGGGATCGATTATGAGGAGACCTTTGCACCTGTCGCAAGGTATTCTTCCATACGGACGATTCTTGCTCTCTCAGTGCAGATGGGATGGCACATTCATCAGATGGATGTGAAGACTGCGTTCCTCAACGGAGTCATTGAGGAGGAGGTGTACATTGAGCAACCCGAAGGCTTTGAAGTCTTCAGCAGCGAGTCGCATGTGTGCAGGCTCAAGAGAGCGTTGTATGGGTTGAAGCAAGCACCACGTGCTTGGTACACACGGATAGACAGCTATTTCACAGGACTTGGATTCTCCAAGAGCGAGGCGGATCCGAACCTATACCAGATTGTGGTGGAGGGTAAGTTGCTTATCATTGTACTGTATGTTGATGATTTGATTCTAACGGGTGATGAGCTGTTGATACTGTCATGCAAGAAGGATCTTGCTACAGAGTTTGAGATGAAGGACTTGGGCCTCCTTCACTATTTCCTAGGATTGGAAATATGGCAGCGCAGTGGTGGACTGTTTGTTTCTCAGGGCAAGTATGCTCGGGAGATACTGGAGAAGTTCAACATGCATGGCTGCAAGCCTGTTGATACTCCTCTTCCTGGAGGTTGGAGGAAGGAGGATGCCACTTCGGGAGAAGAAGTGGATGCCACTGTTTATCGACAGTTGGTGGGGTCGCTGATGTATTTGGTCAATACACGACCTGATATATGCTATGCAGTTAACCAGCTTTCACAAGCTATGGTTAAGCCTACCAAGCTCTTCTGGAAGGCGGGCAAGCATGTATTGCGCTACTTGAGAGGCACATCGGGATATGGTTTGTGGTACAGACAGGAGGATGAGGTGAAGCTATGTGGCTTCACGGATGCAGATTGGGTAGGGAGCCCAACAGATAGAAAGAACACATCAGGAGGGGTCTTCAGTATTGGATCGACAGCAGTTTCTTGGTACAGCAGGAAACAGAGATCCGTGGCACTCAGTTCAGCGGAGGCCGAGTATATGGCAGCAAGTTTGGCTGCATGCGAGGCTATATGGATGAGGAAGATCCTAGTTGGTTTGTTCGGTTCTCATTTGGATCCTACTGTGATTTACTGTGATAACCAGAGTTGCATTAAACTCTCGGCTAATCCTGTATTTCATGATAGATCTAAACATATTGACATCAGGTACCATCATATCAGAGATTGTGTGCAGCGGAGGATCATGTTACTTTCGTACATTCCAACGGAGGATCAGGATGCTGATATTCTGACGAAGGTTCTCACCAGGAGCAAATTCGAGTACCACCGAGGCAGGATAGGGGTTGCTGATAATCCATATCTTTTCGAGAGGGAGTGTTGAGATTGCAACAAGATGATGGAGCTTAGTGAAAAGAGTCGCCTTCACTAAGTGGGCCCGCAGGCTATTTTTGGCGCAAGTCTATTTTTAGACTATGTCTATTTTTAGACATATGGATCATGTCTATGGATTGCAGGTTGTTGTTTATGGATGATTGATCAAGTTGGAAAAAATAGATGGACTTCTATTTTTTATGAAAGTGTGAGTGATCACAGTGTGAGTGATCAAAGTCTATTTTTAGACTGGCTATCAAAAATAGAAAAGTCAAATATTATTATCTCACAATAATATTTGGACTATAAACTTAATCTTATTCTCTTGGATCACTTCAGTTTGAGCTACAGAGGTAGCACATGCAGCTGTCAGAAGGAAATACGCTTTTCTTATGAGTCAGTTGAGTTGTTGCATGCATGACTTCAGTTAGAACTCAATCAGTTGAGTTTGGTGGAGTTGATTGTGGAGTTGATGGAGTTGTGTTCAGTTTAGCTTTGTTAAACTGGTTGTATTTAGTCTAACTGGCAAATAGACTAGAGATGAGTTGGGTGAATTAGTTATTAATTAATTCACAAGTTATTAACTCATAATACAACTAATGAATACATCAGTTAACTCAGTTGCATGTCAGTGCATGTTCAGTTCAACAGGGACAGGTGGTAGAGAATCAGATTGCTATCAGTTGTGACTATAGTTGTGCACCAGATCTTGCACAATCAAGGGATTGAGTATGCCAATGAGTTTGCCCACGTATTTGCCCACATTATAGCTTGTGCTCACGTCCAACAAAGTGTGAGTGACTATTTTGCAGGTGAAAAACAAGTTTGGTGAGCCATTCTCATCAGTTCTCGAGCAGGTATTGAGCAGTGGAGGCAGGCAAGCAGTGGAAGAGATTTGGAGATCAGATCTGAGCTGTATTGTGTGTAACAGAGGTGGAGATACTTGTGAGAAGTATTATGTTGTGTAATGTTACATGACTCAATCATTAATATACAGATAGTTGGGGTTTTTAGCGAGATGCTTTCCCCGGGATACATACTGTGTTAATGTGTGAATGCTCTTGATGTTTTATTGTTATTGATGCTGCTATATTGTTGATCAACGTAGAGGAGCTTATGTATTGTGTATGGTTTCCGCAATAGTACATGATCAGGATAATCTCTGTTGAATATGTGTTAAATTATTCAAAATTTCTACAAACCCCAGGCATATTGTTCAACAATTATTCCATCAGGGTTAATGAGAATCCTGCCCCCTCCTTCCACCCCATTTTATTAATGTAAATATGATTTTATAATATTATTATGTTTAGGTTATTAATGTTTTCAAAGAGTTTTATAAATATCAATAGATCCATTAAAATTTAAAATGTAAACTCTTTACCACATTATTTCACTTTTTCACCATGTTTTTTACTCTCCTTTTAAATTTCTTCTCTTGGATTTTTGGGCATATTTGGAATAGGATTTAGGGTTTAGTTTTGGGCATATTTGTGGAATGGTTTTTTGGGTTTAGTTTGTGTGTGTTGTTTCATTTTACCCAAAACTAAAATAGATCGACTTAAAATGCATTGTAAGTAATGAATATTTTTTTTTTGGACCACGCATCTAGGCTCATAATCATGTTTTAAATAAATGGTTACTATTTTTACATTCAAAGTGATAATGATTCATTTTGCAGCATTACCGATATATGAAAAATGTTACCTATATGTGAAGAAAATTTAAGGTTAAACATTTTTTTTTAATATGCTTTTTTCTAATTGACTTAGTTATTTTGGTCAAACCGTACCTTGCAACAAATTTATAAATTTGAATTATGTTACCAATATGTGAAGAAAATTTAAGGTTAAACATTTTTTTTATTTTTATATGTTTTTTTCTAATTGACTTAGTTATTTTGGTCGAATTGTACCTTGCAACAAATTTATAAATTTAAATATAAAATTCAAGAGCGATATTTTATTTTTAATTATGAATGGAAATAAGATTGTATGTCCACGGGGTCTTGGATACTCAGTGATCAGATACTCTGTTAAGGAACTCCTTGATGTGAAATCACTGATTCAATTCCCCGCCCCTATTGAGGTGGTATATTAAGCATGATGAAAATGTAGACCTGCCAAGCTTACACAAAATAAATATTTTATAGTATTGTTTTGTTTAGGTTATTATGGTTTTCAAACAGTTTTATAGATTTTAATAAAAGTAGTTTACCTTTTACCACATTATTTTACTTTTTGTACATTAATATATTATATTAACTTTACAAATTTTGATATACTAATTTATAAAAAACAAATATTATGTAGATTTGTAATATATTTTATTAAAATAAAATATATCAATAAGAATAAAATATTCACATATTGTAATTTATAACTAAAGAAACATTAGATGGATTTAGTTTTAGAGAACATTTTCTTTAATTTTATAATTATGAGAGAGATAAATAAAAATATAATAATAATAATAATATATGATATATAAAGGTCACAATGTATTGATATTATAAACTATCCTAGATCCATCTTAACTTTGGATTTATGAAACCTCCAAAAAGATCTAATCTCTCGAAAATGGATCTAGACTGGAAAGTAAATTTTTTAATGAATATTATTATGTTTTTTAATCATTTTGAAATAAACTATATGTAAATTCATGAAAATAAATTTTTTAATTCTAATAACACATAAAAATTTTGAAAAATTAACTTATGATATAAATAGATTAATGTGTTAAATATCATTATACTTTTATTACTTATCTTATTTTTAATTTATGTGTCATGAATTTTAAAGAAATCTTTCCTTACATAAAAGTTATCTATATTATTTTTTAGATAAAAATAAATAAATAAATTATTATGTAAAGCAGGAATAAAAATTACACTATATAAACACATTGAGTGTGTATGCGATCTGATATTTTATACATTTGGCACTAAATGACCAAGGAATGAAACCCTAAGTGAAGATGAACCAAAAATTCAAGGCACGCAGCAACTCCAACTCCTCAAAATGCCACCAATACTGGACTTGGCTTCGAGACAACAACATGAAAAATCAGTAACAGAACCTGAATAGGATGAAAGTCACGACAGAATGGGAGGAGAGGCACGAAGCAGCTAGGGTTAGCTGCCTGACCCTCCCCCACCAATTGTAATGAAATATTATACATTATAATATTATAATTACAAAATTATGAATATATAATTACAAAATTATGAATATTTATATAAAATAAAAAAATAGTTTAATCCTGAAATTCATATTCCTTGTCGAAATGTAAGCGTATTCCTTTCGTGTATCAATGTTAAGAGCAAGAGTCAATGAAATTTGGCAGGGCAAGAATGGATATAGGTGAATCTCTATTTTGTTATCATTTTTAATTTTAGGATATTGTTACCCAGTAATCTAATTATGGATTATGGATTATCAATGTTATGTGGAAAAAAACAAGTAATCTAATTAATAGATGAAATTAGTTTTTTTCCAAGTATTTTTCATGGTTAATTTGTTTATAATTGAATATAATTTTTAAAAATTATAAATTTAAATTGTCTAATTTGCAAAGAATGAATGTTTGAAGATTTTTTTTAGAGTGCTGAATTTATTTATACATTCAAAAATATATTGTTGAGATTTCTTTTAATTAAATTTGGAGAAAATCTCGTGAATGTGACAACAATAGGATTTGTTACTAAATTGACTCCATTTAATCTTGATGAGGAGTTATTGAATCCTATATTTGTTGTGAGTGAATTTATGATTCAGTTTCTACTCCTAGCTATAAAATGTAAGTCCGTAGAGGCAAATAATGATGAGAGATGAGAAGGTGGCTCAAATCTGTTGTTGTAATCTCATGTTGAGTAATAAGATTGCCGATACCTCTGTTTGGTGGACGTAGCCCAGATTGGTTGGGTGAACCATGTTAAATTTGTTGTCTCATGTTTTTTTTTTTCCCTGTTGTGTGTGTTTATTAAGCTTTCTGCTATGCATACTCTGACAATTGGTATCGGAGCGTTGTATACGCTGCCTGCTTGCTGAGTATATGCTGTGTAGAGAGGAGCGTTGTGAGCTGGTGCAAATCTCTGTGAGAAGTGTAAATAGATCGCTAGGTGAGCAGCTTGTTTGGTGTTTGGAATTTGTTGAGCACATAGGAAGAGTGCAGGTCAGTGTTGAGTACTATCGAAAGGTGCAGGCCATGGGTGAGAGCGAACCTCCAAACTCATTTTACTGTGATCTGATGTTTCGTGTCTTGATTGAGCTTTTCGTCATCTTCCATAGATGAGAATCTGGTGTGAATCTACTTCTGAGGTATGTGCTCGATTAATGGTGGACGAGGCCTCTTGATCTGTTGAAGCGAACTGCGACTATGCCTAAACATGTTTGCAGATCTATTTTGTTGTTTAACCAGACTTGCGACTGTGTTGAACGAGCCGAACTCAGCTCAACTCAATTAAGGTTGTCGGCTCAGCTCGTCGGCTTATGAAGATCGCAGTGATCCGCTAGACATAATTCACTGCAAGTTCAAACAGATGAGCACATGAGCTGGAGGTTGAACTGCGTGGCCGGTGGAACTGCATGGTTGTTGATTGCCCACACAGATCTGTGCGAAGAAGGGAGCTGTGTTCTTGAAGGTAGCGTGGTCTCAACCTGCGTGGATTCAATATTAAAATGTTGTTCCGCCATATCATCTACAAAGCTTGAATGGATGCAAGGTAGGTTTTTTTTTTTTAATCTCGTTGCTAGCAGTATTGAAATGTCATTCGATTCATTTGCTAGTCGCTAGTATTTTCAATTTACAGTTTGTGGAATTTTATCAAATTGTTAATTTGATTAAAAAGGAAAATTAAAATGTCAAAAACACAAAGTGCTTAATTTGAGATCGAGAAGTTCAATGGGAAAAACAACTTCGAGATCTAGAAAGTTAACATATATGATCTACTCGTGCAACAAGGCGTGGCAAAGGCGTTGTGGGGAAAAACCAAACGGCCATACACCATGACAGATAACAAATGGAGTGACATGGATGAAAGAGCACTAAGCGGCATTCGATTGTGTTTGGCAGATGATGTTTTGTTTAACATCGTGTCAAAGAAAACTGCTGCTGGTTTGTGGACAAAGCTTGAAAAGTTGTACATGACAAAATCCTTAACCAATAGGATTCTTCTGAAGCGACAATTGTACAGTTTGCGCATGAATGAAGGTACATCTATTACTAATCATTTGAATACCTTTGATACTCTCTTGGTGCAGTTAGAAAGTATAGAAGTAAAATTTGAATCAGAAGATAAAGCTGTAACTTTATTATGCTCATTTCCTGAGTCATGAGATCATTTTGTTACTTCTATAAGTCTTAGTTCATCAGAAACCCTTGAGTTTGATGATGTTGTTGGAGCTTTATTATCTAAAGAAACAAGGAAAAGGTCAAATTCAGAAACCTCTACATCAGAAGCAATGGTGGTCAGAGGTCATTCTAAAGAAAGATGCTTTAGTAAGCACAATAACTTGTGGTCAAAATCGAAAGGGAAGAAGAGTAAGGTAAAGTGTTGGTTTTGTGGCAAATCAAGATATTTGAAGAAAGACTACTGGAAGAGACAGCAAACATCCAAAGCAGACTCTTCGACAGAAAAGAAAGAAGCAAACATGACAGATACAGGTTCGGCATCTGTTTCAGGTATGAGTGATGAAGTGTTATCAGTTAGTTTGTCTAATCATGATCAACATTGGTTGTTAGATTCTGGTGCGTCAAATCACATGTGCATTCATAGAGAATGGTTTAAAACTTATAAATCAATCAATGATGGAGTAGTTTACATGGGAAATGATGTCACATGTAATATTGTGGGAATTGGAAGCATCCAAATTAAAATGTTTGATGGGACAAATAAAATATTAACTGATGTAAGACACGTGCCTGAACTCAGAAAAAATCTCATTTCACTAGGATTACTAAACACAAATGGATATAAAACCTTTATTCAAGGTGGAGTAATGAAATTTTATAAAGGAATTTTACTAGTAATGAAAGTAAAGAAGGTTGGAAATCTTTTTCATTTAGAAGGAAGAACAGATTCAGATCATGCTTCTATAGTATCTGAAAATGACAGTAATTTTACTCATCTATGGCATCAAAGGTTGGGCCATATGAGCGAAAGAGGATTAAAAATTTTATTTGATTGTAAGTTAATTCCTAGTTTAAAGTCTTTTAAGTTAGATTTCTGCAAACATTGTATACATGGGAAACAAAGCAAGCAGAAATTTAAAACTGGAAAACATACTAGTAAGGGAATCCTTGATTATATCCATTCTAATGTTTGGGGTCCTTCTCCTACAACCTCATATGGAGGATCATCATATTTTGTATTTTTTATAGATGATTTCTCTAGGAAAGTATGGGTCTATGTGTTGAAAAGAAAGTCTGATGTATTCATAGTTTTCAAGCAATTTAGAGCATTAGTAGAAAATATCACTAGAAGAACCATTAAATGTTTAAGAACTGACAATGGTGGTGAGTTTAATTCAAAGGAATTTGATAATTATTGCAAGGAAGTTGGGATCGAAAGACATAGAACTACTGCTTATAATCCTCAGCAAAATGGAGTTGTTGAATGCATGAACAGGACTCACTTAGAAAGAGGAAGAAGTATGCTAAGTAATGCCAATTTGCAGAAGGAATTATGGACAGAAGCAGTATCTACAGCTTGTTGTTTGATAAATCGATCACCATCAACTACAATAGGATGCAAAATTCCTCAAGAGGTATGGAAAGGTCATCCTTGTGATTATTCTAAATTGAAAGTTTTTGGTTGTGATGCATATGCTCTAATTCCGAAACATCAGCGTTCTAAATTAGATCCTAAATCAAAAAGATATATCTTTGTTGGTTATGGTGATGGGACTAAGGGATACAGGTTGTGGGATCCTACTACTCACAAGATCATCATTAACAAAGATGTTAAATTCAATGAATCTTCACTCAATAATCCAAATGTAGATGATAAATTGAAACAGGATAATGTACCTAAGTTTCAACATATTCAGTTTGAAACCAGTTCAAATATTGATGATAGTCCAGATGAACAAGTTTCAGATGCAGATCATGAACAAGTTTCAGATGCAGATCATGAACATGTTTCAGATGCAGATCATGAAGAAGTTCCTATAGATAATAATCAGCAAATTGTGGAAGTACCAGAAACATCTTTAAGGAGGTCCACAAGAATCAAACGTCCTCCTAAAAGGTATGATGATTATGTTACTTCAGTTACTTTAACCGCTAATGATGATGAACCTTTGTGCTATTAGGAAGCTGTAGAAGGTTCTAAAAGTGATAAGTGGAAAGAAGCTATGAAGGACGAGATGATGGCATTAGACAAGAATGCCACATGGGATCTGGTAGAACTTCCTAAAGACAAAAAAACTGTGGGATGTAAATGGGTTTATAAATTGAAAGGGGTGTTGATGATACAGAGGATAGGTACAAAGCAAGGCTGGTCGCAAAAGGTATTTCTCAGAAAGCAGGAATTGACTTTCATGAGATATTTTCACCAGTTGTAAAAATTGTTTCAATTCAGATTGTGTTAGCATTAGTTGCTTTACTTGATTTAGAATTACACCAACTAGATGTTAAAACTGCATTTTTACATAGAGATTTAGATGAGGAGATTTACATGGAACAACTGGAAGGGTTTGTTCAAAATCGCAACAAGAAATTTGTCTGCAGGCTCAAGAAATCATTGTATGGTCTGAAGCAGTCGCCTCAACAATGGTACAAGAAATTTGATTCTTTCATGATGAGTCAAAATTATATAAGGAGTGAATATGATCATTGTGTTTACTTTAAGAAATTGAATAATGGCATGTTCATTATCTTAGTGTTATATTTTGACGATATGCTTTTAGCAAGCAAAATCTTAAGTGAGATCAACAGGTTAAAGGCTCAGATGGCTAGGACGTTTGATATGAAAGATCTAGGAGAAACAAGACAGATTTTGGGCATGGATATTTTCAGAGACAAGAGAAATGGTAAGCTGTGGCTATCACAAAAGAAGTATATTGAGAAATTACTCTTGAGGTTTCGTATGAACAATGTGAAGCCTGTTTCAGTCCCTTTAGCTTCCCATTTTAAGCTTTCTTCAAGTTTATGTCCTAATACAAATGAAGAAAATAAATATATATCTCTAATTCCATATGCCAATGTAGTAGGTTGTTTGATGTATGCGATGGTTTCTACACGACCAGATATTTCACATGCAGTTGGGGTTTTCAGCAGGTATATGGCAAATCCAGGAAAAGAACACTGGTCAGCAGTGAAATGGGCGCTTCGGTATCCAAGAGGCACAAGTGATTATTGTATCACTTATAACAGAAGTAGTGAATTTGTTTGTGGATATGTTGATTCTGATTTTGCAGGTGATTTGGATAAGAGAAGTTCAACTTCAAGATATGTCTTTACTCTTGCAGGTGGAGCTATAAGCTGGATGTCAAAGCTACAAAACATTGTTGCTTTATCCACTATAGAAGTAGAATACATAGTTGCTTCACATGCTTGCAAAGAAGCGGTTTGGTTGAAAGGTTTGTTTGGTGAGTTTGGTAGGTTGTAGGACAACATCAAGTTATTTTGTGATAGACAAAGTGCAATTCACTTGGCTAAAAATCCAGCCTATCATAGTAAATCAAAGCACATACCTATCAAGTACCATTTTGCAAGACAAGTTATCACTGAAAGGGGAGTCTCTCTTGAAAAAGTGCATACAAAGGATAATTGTGCAAACATGTTCATGAAACCAGTTTTGTTAGAGAAGCTACGATGGTGTCTGGCTTCTCTTGGCTTGCAGAAAAGATAAAGCTAATAATGGAACAGTGTATCAGGCTAATTGTTGTCAAGGTGGAGATTGTTGAGATTTCTTTTAATTAAATTTGGAGAAAATCTTGTGAATGTGACAACAATAGGATTTGTTGCTAGATTGACTCCATTTAATCTTGATGAGGAGTTATTGCATCCTATATTTGTTGTGAGTGAATTTATGATTCAATTTCTACTCCTAGCTATAAAATGTAAGCCCGTAGAGGCAAATAATGATGAGAGACAAGAAGGTGGCTCAAATCTGTTGTTGTAATCTCTTGTTGAGTAATAAGATTGTTGATGCCTCTGTTTGGTGGATGTAGCTCAAATTGGTTGGGTGAACCACGTTAAATTTTTTGTCTCATGTTTTTTCTGCTGTGTGTGTTTATTAAGCTTTCTGTTGTGCATACTCTGACATATATTTCAAACAATAAAAAAACCATAATCTCGTTACAAATTATATTGTCAAATTTAAGTAAAAAACCATTTCATTTATTAATTAGACCATACCTATTGTTAATCTAGATGATATAAGCAAGATGCTCCTATGGAATGTGACAAATACGAACAGAACAATGGTATGATGGTGTAATAAGGATGAGGTGTTTTGAATCCAAAATAGTACTATTGACATTTGTTGTATAAACATAATATCTGCCTAACCTCAGCGGAGATTATAAGGATTTCCACTTGGACCATTAGCACCTATCTGGTCTCATACGAGAAAAAAGGCTCCCTTCTGAGATGGGGATATTTCACCAAAATTGGGATTTGGAAGACAGAAAATCAGGACATATGCTATTATCATATAAAGATAATTTCAAGTAAGTTAGGTCTAATCTCTAAATTTCCACTTATTTATGGCACTCAATGATTTCTTGGACCAATACATCATAGAGCAATTTAGCTGGTGAATGATGTTTGCGAACAATTTATAATTTATATGGTGAATGATATTTGTGAATTGTGTAGGAGATGACATTTTTCACATTTTTACTTACAATAAAAATAGACATGTAAAATTAAAATTGCGATGGGAAGTATTTATGAGGTTTAATCAGGTGAGCAGATTATAATTTTAGATTTTTGAATTCAGGGTTCTGTGATCCATATTGAAAAAAATATATATAAAAATTCGATAGAAATCACATCGAAGAATTTTTGCCGATGTGTTTCCAACCATCCAGTGTGGTTCATCGTCAAGACAAGATGGTTAATTTTAGATTTATTAAATATCAACTAAATATTAATTTAAGGGAACATCAGTGAACACAAATTTATGTTTGTGTTGTGTAAAGCCAAAATTCATTTTGTTTTTTATACCTTTCAAAAAGCAATATACAGGTTTATATTTGGCATGCAGATAATATGGGTAAGACTATTACAAATCAATTCCAAACACCAAAACTCTAAAAGAACAATTCAAAATTTCCATAACATGTTAAATTCATTTTCTTTTTTATTAAATAAATACCAATTAATTTTTTTGTGTGAGGAATTCACTTTTTTTTTATACACAATAAAAACAAAGAGTGAACGACCCACATTTACATTTTTGAATGATTTATAGTAGCATAACATCAATATGCTTCCTCTATAATTGGCGTGTTGTCATTTGCTCCAATATGATTTTCTTTCTTCAACTAAATAGTTTCAAAAAATTTGATTACATATAAGTAGTTATATTTTTGGGATAAGATGGTTTTGATATGGTAAAACATTTCAAATACAAGTCATGTAAGCAGTGGTGTGTGGTGTGGTGGTTGCATGTAAAATACAAAGATGCTGAAATGCAAGTCTTTTATCACTTGCAAATGAAATAAGACATCGATATATTTTTATTTTATTTTCTCGGTAAAAGCTAATTCTATTAAGAAAGTGAAAAATATGTACAGAGAGGTTACATTTCGAGAGGAGGCCTCAGCCAGTCCTCAGCTAGAAAATCATGGATTTTGCAATATAGCCCTTCAGTCAGAATCACATTGAGGTCCTGCAGACGAGATGTAGCATACTTATGGATTTCTAGACCTACATTGACAACCAGTACCAAAAAATATCTGATGTTGACAAAATCAAATGACAGAGTATACCAGTCATTAACTTTTAACTTCCTACCCAAGACCTTAAGAGCAAAAAAACAAAAGATAAGAGCAGGATGGCCACCCGGCCAGAAATTACTGTGCTGAACCGGCATGATTCGGGGACGGTGGCGCTTCCTCCCTTTCCGGACTGGGCGATGCTAACCAGGTGACATAGCCTTCTTCATCCAGCACTGGCTCGCCGTTGGGATGAGTGACCAGGTGTAGGACTCCAGAGTATCTGTGAGAGGGACCACAAGGTGGAGCGTCTACCTGATCTGGGGTTGAATTCGGAGTCTGATCTTGAACCAGGGCGCTTTCCTGAGCTAGATTCGGAGGCTGAGTTTGTTCAGGAGCTGGAGGGTCTTCTTGCTGACGGTCCGCACGATAAACACGCCCGGACAGATCCCCAAGTAGGATACTGTCATCTTGAGAAGGTTCATTATCAGCGGGAACAGAGCTGGAGGGATTACCTTCCTCTTCTGCAACAGAAACAGTGGAATTGATAGTAATAATAGGCATGTTGACCTCACTCTGGAAAGAAAAACTGGAAGTCTGAAACGAGCTATTCGGACGAGCCCTCTCAGGTTCTAACGACAGAGGAGATGGCGGAATTGAAGAAATAGGATTAACAATCGGGGGTGCAGGATGAGCTCGACCTCCCCTATTACCATAATTGCTGCCCCGCCGAGGAATGCCACGCCTACGCATTTTGATAGCGGGCGCAGAGAGCTAATGAAGGCAAATGGAGTGCCAATGACCCAGAACAGAGGGAACTCTGTAAACCTCCTGAAGTCTCCCGCGCCAAACACACATAATAATGCTCCAAGACGGGAACGGCTTGGTTTTAAATATCACTGAAACATTAATGCCATGGCCCGGTTGCAGTACCCAGAACCCAAGCGTCGTCATGGTTGCCATGCTTGAGATGAAATCAAACCAGTTTCGAGACAACTCCAAAGTAAATGCTACCACCTTGAGCCTATAAATCCCATCTACCTCCTGTACCATACAGTACGCCCTGATGCCAGCAATGAAGCCAGCTGTCGGATCAGTGTGGCTTGACATTGTTACCTGGAGGGAGCACCCGCATCCGGGTGGGTTCTCTTGATCTGAGCTTTGTCACTAATGACAATCTCCTGAATTTTGACTAACTAGTCCTCTGAATCAAGATTAGAGATAGGACCTTCAAAGTGACCATTTTTGGCTTCCACTCCAAGGTTGGCAAGAAGGTCAGCAAGCTTATTGCCTTCCCTCCTAATATGTTTGCAAGAAATTGCTTGATGCTAAACCAGCCAATTGTAGATTAGCTCTAACCTTTGAGCCATTCGCCAACTTTTGCTTACTTTGTGAGCGGGAGAACCATGCAGCATTTTAATGAGCATTTTGATTATGATTTGTGAATCCCCTTCAACTATGAGAGGAAAGAAACCATTTCTTTGAGCTAGTTTAAGACCTCTCCATAAACCCTCCAATTCTGCGGAGTTGTTTGTGTCCCATCCGATCGATCCCATGAAGATGCATTGAGGATTGCCATTGTGATCCCTGAAGACTCCTCCATATCCTGCCTTTCCTGGATTTCCTTTAGAGGCTCCATCAAAGTTGAGCTGGAACATATTGATGGGAGGCGGAATCCAGGTATTTAGCTCTGGTCCCTGCATTATGTGGTTCTTTGTCCCTGCGACCATTTGATTTATCTGAATCCCCCAGTTGTCCCATATTGTTTTTTCCTGAGGTGTAGTGGGGAAGTCTTCTGCGTGCCATTCTCTAGTTGAAAGAGTTTCTACTAGATTCTGATGAAGTTTGGTCCATATTTGCTCTAGAGACAAAGAGTGATTTTTGAAGATTCTTCTGTTATGCTCTTTCCATATATTCCACATTAATAGTCATGGTATTAGATGCCAAAGAGCATTAAGGAAGTTGCTTTGAAAAGGCGGTTGATCCCATTTACACATAGTCGCTTTAATGTCTCCCTGTACTCTGCCCTCTTTTTGACAACGAAAAACTGCCTTCTCCCAGAGTTTTCTACCGATGTGGCAGGTCTGCATCAAATGTATGGCAGTTTCCTCCTCCTCCATACACATTAGGCATATAGATGGTCCTGAGAAGCCTCGTCTTCTAAGATTATCCCAGGTCAGGATTCGATTATGACAAAGAAGCCATAAGAATGTAGAGACTTTCGGCCAGTTAGATGAGCGCCAAATTACCTCCCAAAGTTTATCTTTGTTGAGCCGATCTTGGATGATGATTTTATATGCTTCCTTTGTGGTGAAGATTCCTTTCTCTTCATATCCCCACCTGAGGATATCCATACCTTATGAGGTAGTGACTTGCCTTTTTTGAAGTTCTGTATTAAGGTAATGCTTCGTTTGCTCAGAGCAATTAGATAAAAATTGAGTTGCATCTTGCCATAGCCTATGCTCTTGAGTGGTACCTGTTTTCCAAAACTGTCTGACTGTGTCATGTTGATTCATTTCTCGTTCTGGAATATGATGATCTTGCAAAATGTCTCTTAGCCTTGGTAATTGTTGCCATGAATCCTCCCAGAATCTCGCAGTGGATCCGTTTTTGATTTCCCAAAAACTATGTTCTTGTATGAGGCTCCTTTGTTGCATGGCTGAATTCCACAATACCGAACCCGTGCTTAGCTCAGTCATTCTTATTCTTTCTTCCATAGGACAGTTGCTTGTGTATTTGGCTGTCCAAAGAGAGGCCCATGGAGTGCTGGGATAAGCAAGCCATCTCCACCAGATCTTTGCTCCCATTGCTCTGTTGCTGTGCTCAGGGTCCCTTAACCCAATACCTCCTGCTATTTTGGGAAGACAAACTTTATCCCATTTCACTAAAGCCCATTTTCTATCTTGCCCCGAACTTCCCCATAGAAAATTGC
This sequence comes from Pinus tabuliformis, assembly GCA_031772625.1. Classification (NCBI taxonomy): domain Eukaryota; kingdom Viridiplantae; phylum Streptophyta; class Pinopsida; order Pinales; family Pinaceae; genus Pinus; species Pinus tabuliformis. The sequence goes on from CM062817.1 coordinate 1,098,553,358, forward strand.
GCTGCAGAGTCTTGATCTCTTTAAGAACCCATTTTGGGGCGGCTAGGATGGAGAAAAGATAGAGGGGCATGGATTGAAGGACCGCTTTAATAAGGACAATTCTGTTGGCCATATTCAGAGCTCGATTAGTCCAAAGGGTAAGCCGAGCCTCAAGTTTTTCCAAGAGTTGCTTCCAGGAGGAGTGCTTAAGGGCAGAGGCCATTAAAGGGGCACCTAGATATTTGGAGGGCAGAGAGGCAGTAGTGAATCCCAAGATTCGTTCAATAGATCTCTGTGTGGGCACAGGGGTATTAAAGAAAAAGATTTGGGATTTAACTCGATTTATGAGGGCTCCTGAAGCATCAGAAAAGGTTGTCAGGATAGATTTGAGGATACGAGCTTCTTGCACTGAAGGATGTCCATAAAGCATATTATCATCTACAAATTGCTGATGGGAATAGACCGGGGAGTTATTGAAAGAAAGACCTCTTAATTGCTGGGTAAGTCTAGCTGAGGTGATGTATCTACCTAAACCCTCTGCCATGATGACAAAAATGAAAGGAGATAAGGGGTCACCTTGTCTTATGCCTCTGGAGGGATGGTAAGTAGCTGAAGGAATGCCATTAATTAAGACAGAGAAGAATACTGAAGATAGAAGGTTGAAAATCCATCTTACCCATGAGTGTGCAAAACCAAAAGCTAAAAGGATTTTTTGAATATAAGCCCAACTAAGCCTATCGAATGCTTTGGATAAGTCTAGTTTGAGCAACATACCTGGTTTCTTGGTTTGCTTTAAGGAGTGAATTATCTCATGCGTTAAAATAAATCCATCTGTTATTTGACGACCTTCAACATAACTCGATTGCTCGGGCGATATAATCAGAGGGAGCAGCGGCTTTAATCTTGTCGCTATGACTTTAGAAATTATTTTGTATATGATATTACACAGCGCAATCGGTCTATATTTGTCTGGGGTGTTGGAATCTTCTCCTTTTGGAATTAAGGCTATGAAGGTAGCATTTAATCCAGGATACATCCATCTGAGTGCTCTAGATTCCTCTACTACCTGCCAGACTTCCTCCTTAATCAAGTCCTAGAACTTGTGAAAAAAATTTGATGTAAAACCATCCGGTCCTGGCGCTTTGCCTTCCTTCAGATTCCGCATAGATTCTTCAACTTCTTCTAAATTAATGGGTTTGAGGAGAAGACTGTTGTGTTCCTCTGTTATTATCCTTGGTATATTCTTGATTATCTTATTGATGGCCGGCATTCTATTAAAATCGGGTTCCTGATGCGCCTTCTTAAAGTAATTCAGGAATTCCGCTTCAATGCCTTCATGCGTTTCAACTTTATTCCCCTGTTCATTTTTGATATGAGAGATGTGATTGATCATTCTGCGTTGAACCGTAGTTTTATGAAAGAATTTAGTGTTATTTTCTCCATTTTTTAGCCATCTGATCCTTGATTTCTGTCTCCATAATATTTCCTCCTGTTTAACCCTTTCTATGATTTTGGTTTCTAAAACTTGCTCCTGCTTGGTTAATTCCTCCGTGCGCCCGTCAGAGATGATGATTTGCTGGATTTTCTTCATTTCTGTATTGAGAGAAGCTTGTTCTGTGAAGATGTTGCCAAATGTATTGTGATTCCATCTTTTAATTACCCCTTTAAGGTGTTTAAGCTTTTGTTGAAATCTCGCCATCCTGGTGCCTTCAGATGGATTGAAGTGGACCCAAGTGGATCTTACTAGCCTCTCAAAGTCCGGGTGAGTAAACCAGAATTCTTCAAAATGAAAGGGACGTTTGATGTTGTTACCTGGCCTATTCCATTGCAGTTCGATGGGCCAATGATCTGATCCTGAGACAGGAAGTATGGATGTTGTGAATTCCCCTCCAAGGTGAACTGCATTATCTGAGATGAGGAACCGGTCAAGGCGCGATGCAATCTGCTGCTCTCCCTCTCTTTTATTACTCCATGTGAAGAGACCATTGCCTGTAGGGACATCCACCAGCCAGTTATTTTGAATGAAGGTTTTTAGTAGATTACCCTCAATATTTGCTCTGTTTCTGCCTCCATGTTTTTCTTCTATGCTCGCTGTCATGTTGTAGTCACCTCCCGCAATCCAAAGTGGATGAGTTCTGTCTGAGCTGAGATCTGATAGTGTGTTCAGGATCTGAGCTTTTTGAGTTGTATCCTGAGGAAAATAAACATTTGTTATTAGCCCATGGGTATTAGAGCCTAAGAGGTGAAAGTTTTCCTGAATGAAGCTTTTGTTAGCTTGAATATTATTTAGTTGTATGACTCGCGCATCCCAGAGGATTGCAAGTCCTCCCGAAGCTCCCTGAGCATCAACAGCTATTACATGTCCTCCTGGCCATGCTTTCACTGCTATTTTTTCCAAAAAATTTGAGCCACATTTCGTTTCCTGTAAGAAAAGAATGCTTGGTTTTTCTTGCATCAACATATTTTTTAATAATCTTCCTTTCCTGGGGCTATTGAGCCCTCTGATATTCCATGATATTAACTTCATTGAGAAATTTGGGGGTGAGGATTAAAATACCTGGTCAGTTTGGCATACCTCCCTGACTCCACTAAAATCTCTCCAATCTTGATAGTTCTTTCCAAAGTGGATTTCCTACCTCTTTTCTTATTGTCCTTTGTGATAAATTTTCCATCCCATGGATTTCCTATTTGGACACCTAGCGAATATTTCTTTTGTGCTTTGTGCAACACTTCCACTAGGTTATCCACTTGCGTTTCTGATATCTTTTCAAAGTTCCTTGTCTTGCATGCCTGTTCCAAGCCCAGAATATCCAGCTCCCCTATGTCTAAGGGTTCCAGATCTTCTTCCATAATTTGAGGTGCTTGTGAGAGATCCTCTCGCTCCTGTGAAGATTTCTCATGTGGCTGCGAGTATTCCACGTCCATACCTTGAGTGTGCCATGGCAGGGTTTTTGCTGGGGTAATCAAGTTGTCTTGCTTTTGGATTTTCTTTCCTCCTTGTCTCGATGTCTCGCCTGGCTGTTCTTGATGGATCTCTTTGTCTTTCGCCTTTTCCTTCTCCTGTTCTTGCTCGTCCTCCTTATCCAGTACTTCGAATCTGTTGCTAGTTGTGGGTTTGGCTTTGTTGACTGGATTTGCTTTGGTGTTGCCTGTTGCTTTCTTGTTTCCTCTTCTGCGATTTGTAACCTTGGTGTATCCATCTGTGGTTTGATTATCAGAGCTGTCTTGGGGAGAAGGTGCCTTGTTTTGAGGACAGTCTCTATAAAGATGCCCTATCTCATGGCATTTCCTGCATCTGAAGGGCACATATTCATAATCTATAACTTGTTTCCATTCAGAGTCCTCATGAAAGAAGCTTACTGTGTCTGGCAGCGGTTGCTTGAGATCCATATAGACATAGATCCGAGTGTAGGATGTGTAACTACATCGCTTTGTTTCTTCTGCGATCTTGACAAACTCGCCAATAGCATTCCCTATTTCTTGCAGAGACTTTTCCTCCCAGTATTCCCACGGTAGTGAATAAAGCCTTATCCACACTGGCGCATAGGTCAGATCCTCCTTGTCTGGGTTAAATCTTTCAACCCAGCCTTTTAGGTATAATCCCGTTGAATTAAAGAAATACGGACCCTGATCCAGAATTCTGTTGCGGTCCTCCAGGCAGTTGAAAACTACAGTGAAGAAACCCTTAGCTCCCAGATGGAGCGAGAGGTGCCCTTTAGGATGCCATTTGGTGTTGATCCAGCTTCTCAGCGCTCTCTCCGTTGGCCAGATTCCAATGAATTTGCCGATTAGCGCATGATCTCTCATGTACTGTATTCTGGCGTTGATGCGTTCACTTGGAAAGTCCACTCTTGGTTTATGGACTGCCACAGGTTTGCAGGTTGATGAACTTGCCTTGCTTCTTGCATCTGCTTCTATATCCTTGCCATTCTTCTGTCCGTTGTCGGTGGCATTGCCTCTGCTGCCCTGTTCCTTCTCTCTGTCGGCCGTAGACCGTTCTCTGTTTTCCGTATCGGGGGGAGGCCCCTGGCCCTCCCCCTGCGAGGCTTCCATTCTCCTTGTACCTTATGGACGTTTCTATATGCTCGTCGGCGCTGCAGTCTCTGCCCTCTGTACGCAGAATGACAGTCCTGCCGAGATCAGGTTTGCAGGAACCCTAGGTCAGGTTGCAGCATCGCCCGATCCGCCCATCAAGACATCGATATATTTAAATAATATTTAAATTCATTTTTGTTCCTTAAAATTTTAGTGTAACAATTCACATAAAAAAGGTCATAGGCATTAATACTCGATCGTTGTAATATTGATCGATATATATAATGAAAAGAATTAATAGATAATCAATGTGATACCGATCATTATATACCTATGCCTACTGCACTTGGGCATTTACCCCTGTGGTCGGGATGGATGGCTTGTCGCCTCCCCACCAGGGTTCAAACCCTTCGATGCATGTTTTCAGTTGCTTCTGCAACTTATATGTTGATCAATCTTGCTCCGTGTGATATATTGTACAATCACGCTTCTGTAAATATGTACTCAATGCAAATTCCATCTCGCTTCTAAATATATGTAAATTGTGAATTTCAGGTTAATACAACTTCTTCTAGAAAGACTCACCCCCCATTTTTAAATATAATAAAATGAAAGCATCACCACATCATCTTAATTAAGCAAATTTATATTTAATACATTAATCAAATTTTTATAAATATCAACTAACTTTTTAAAAAAAAATTAAGCAAATTATATTGTATTAAATATATAGAAAATTAAAACATGTATAATAATTGCACCAACCAAATTAACAAAATTAAAATACATAAATAATTTATATTATATCAAATTAATATATATATATATATTTTAGATCTACTAGATTTACGAAGCGTTGAGAGGAATCAAATCTCCTAAGATGCAAATCTCTTTTTCAGTGCAAAAATAGAGAAAAAGTTTGCACCTTGAGAGATTTAATTCATCTTAGCTATTGGTAGATCTAGAGTTAAAATGGATCTAGGTTGCTTTTGAGCAATACACTGATAAAATGTTTTACCTATAAGAAAATTTACTTTCCTTGTTTTATATAATATATATGTACTTGACATTGAAGTATTTTATTTAGAAATCACATTCTCCACATTAAAATGTTAAATATATGTCTCCTATTCGGAAATAAAAAACATATAACAACCTAAGACCTAGAGGCATGTGGCATGGTTTTCTTTGAATAACAATAATGTGTCAGTGAATAGTCATTGGTGCTTGTCCCTAATGCTAGTTTGACAATTAAGTTATTATAGGTTTTCCCACTGTTTGAAAAAAAAGATATAGTATCTCCTTACTAATATGTGTGTATGCATGTTTTGTTATTAATATATTTTTGTTTTAAATATTACATGTTAATTGAACATGGAATGAATTACACATCCTGTGCTTTCAATAATATTATTTTATGTCAACTCCATTTTAAGTAGTGAAGAAATTGAATATCTCACTCATACTAAAAAGTAATTTTTTTTTCACTTTTTTACTTTATCTCTTCATATAAAATTGATGTACAATTAAGATGGAAATTAAAGTATTTTATTTATGGCGAACATTAATTTTTTTGTTATTACTATTTTTAATTTGTTAAAATAAATATTATTTTTAAATATAATATTATGTAACAATATCTCTCCCATAATATCTCTCCCATATTACAATGTAAAGCGTCTTTCAACACAATAAAATCAACACAATAAAATCTAAAAATATTAAGTAATCAAAACAACACTAAATTACTAACCAATCAAAACAGAATATCTATTTAGTATCAAATGTAAATAAACTTTGGCTTCAATTAACAATTGTGAAGTAACTTTTACTTTAAATTAAAGAATAACTAAATAATTATGCTCCCACATTGCAACTATATCAAGCCTATGACACTATTCCACTGAACATTTCCAACTAAATGCCTTTAAAATATTGATCTAGATCTTTTACATGCTAGTAGACAAGCCCGATCTTTTTTGACAAGCTCACACTGAATTTTCTGACAAGCTCACCAATGATATGTGCATTCTATTATGAAATGGGATTTGCAGAAGCATCTAAGATTAGATTGAATTTTGTATTTTACAACTTCATGTTTTCGGAGTAGATTGATTTCTTTTTATAATCTCATCACGGGTATGTGCCTTTCTAATGTGCAATGAGATTCGATGAAGCATCTTGTAAAAAGTAAAGTAAAACTTCATTGATTTTTATATTTTGCAAACCTCAATTTTTTTTAATTAAAGGCTAGACATTTGTATTACTTTAAGATAGAATTGCATAGCATATAAAATTTAGTAATTGATCGGTTTGATGAGGAACCAGATCAATAACGTATGTTTAAAATTTTGAAGTTGTGGAAACTCTTTTTGACGAAGATATTAGATAAACAAAAATGAATGATAATATGAGGTAGTAATATTGTAAATAATATAAACATAAAAATCGAGTAAAATAATGTAATGAGATTTAGAGAAGCATTTTGTAAAAATATTCTTTATTGATTTTTGTATTTTATAAATTTTATGATTTAAAAAAAAAAAAATGCTAGACATTTGTATTATTTATAGTAGAATTGTATAGCATGTCATATTTGGTTATTGGTAAATTTGAAGAAAAAACAGATCAATAACATAAATCTAAAATTTGGAGGTTGTGGAAACTTTTTTTGATTAAGACATTATATAAACAAAAAAGAGTGATAATTTTCCACCAATAATGCCAAATTACATAACAAAGAATATAAACATAAGAAAAAACAATCAAGCAAAATAGTTCTAAATTGAAAGTATTATGCATGAGGAAATAGTCTTAAACTGAACATACTATGCATGAGGATTACCATGGTGGATCGCTGCTTGCAAAAGCTTGCATTTCTTCATTTTTAACATCTATAAATGTGATGTTGGCCAATTACTAAATAAGAATCATAAGACTCTGAGCACCGCGGCTCATCCGACCATTATTTATGTAGTCTGCTGAAATGACCATGATTTCTTTCTCATTTGAGTGATTATTGTGTTAATGTGAGTGCATATTGACTCGCATAATAAAGCGGTTAGGGTGACATGATCTCCCACAAATATCTCACGAAGTATTGTGCTTGCAATAGCAGATGAAGAGTGTCAACCTAAGTCATATCATTAAATGTTAACTGCAGCATTGACCTTGTAATCAACCTTACCTACCATCCTATAGGTATCAAAAGCGTCAAGTGGAAACATGAGTTATTATTTAGATCACCTAGGGGAACCCTTGCTTATTATCACCCATTGTGGGGGGGTTTGAAACCTCATGTTTTTGGAAAGAGATTTTTAAGAATTTGAAATGCTTGGATTATTATCAATCATTAATGTTGACACCTACTCATGGGGATTGGGTGAACACTTGTAAATAATGCAATAATAAATAATGGAAAATGAAGAGTCATCAAGAGGTGAAACCTAAGAGTCACTCCCTCATGTATATAACCATGAGTAATCTTAATGAATAAGTACAATTGATTTGAGAAGTTACCTCCTGACTTGACATGGTATTAGAGCCAACTCTATTTTTGACATTCCAGTTTGCCCTTGTAACTCCCTTTTGCCTATTTTTCAGAACTAACACCTATGTCATTGCTCTGAGGCCCAAACCCATCTTCCATACACTATCATATGCTTGTTTCTGTTGTATGTCAGTTGGAGCGGTGTTTCAATTTTTTTTTGTGAAAAGAAGCGTTGAAGCATCCCGCAGTTGTACAAGAAATTGGCATCAGAGACGATGTTCGTGAAGCTCACATAGGAGAGAACTAGCATCCCATAGGCAAAGGAAACAATACCCCAAGTGGGCGTATTTTAGGATGGCGACCTTGAGCCCATGACGGTTTTTGTTTTAATACAATGCTGGTCATTCCTGCAATGCATTGAACTTCTTGTATGCTGGTCATTCCTGCAATGCATTGGTTCATAAACCCTCTCTCTTGAAATCTGTGTGTGAAGTTTTGATGGTTCTGAGGGCATTGAAATACAGTGTGTATTGTGCATTGAATAGTGTTGTTGAATGTCGTGAATGATATTGCATTGTATGTGGAAGTTGTGGTATGTAAATTCAAATCCATGTTGCGTCCATAATTTTTTTAAAGGTCATATGGGATGTTTTTCAATGGCGTATTGTTGGTAAGTTGCATTTCTTTACATGAAAGCATGTGATTCATGTGTGAGTTGAAGGCCGTGAGGTGCACTTAAGTATTGAGTACATATCTCTTGTGTTGTCGTGTATAGTGCATGTGACTTGAATTCATTTTTTTTTAACATTGCACTGTCCTTGCTCCCATAAGTGACTCCCGATCATAATCGAAGTCCATACATTTTCAACTAACCATGGTTTTTGTAGGTTTTAACCCAGTACAGAAATTACCTACATATGAATTCTAAAACACAGAAAATAAATAATGCAAGAGCAGAACACATAAAACACATATACACAGAGATTTTCCCCTGGATCCCAAAACTAGGACTACCAGCTTGATTTTTTCATTATGTTCCTTTCAATGTTACAATACATATTTATACATGCCAAAGCATCCAATACCATGGACCGAAAACCATCACGTCCAAAAACATGTGCGAAAATCATGCACAAAACCATAGGTGGGTCCGCCCAACCTAATATAGGGTCCAAAACCAAAATTTTCCGGGGCGCTACCCCGGACCCCATAAAGTGGGGTTACAGGTGCCCTTCAAACCCCCTGTTAACTACATGGAAAGAATATAACACAACCCAACATTCTCCCACTTGTTGTTTTGTTTCCACAGGGGGGCAAAGGAAAGCTTAGTCATTTTTCCAGCCCTAAAACGCCCATTGTTTCTCTACACCAGGAGAACTTCTCAAAGCTCTCATACTTTGTCAATGCATCTGCAGTATTCTTCAAAGTGTCCACCTTTACCAGCAACACCTTTTTGTCTTCTATCATATCCCTCACAAAGTGATACTGAACATCAATGTGCTTTGTCTTTGAATGATAAGCGGGGTTCTTTGCCAAGAAAATTGCACTTTGGTTGTTACAGTCTATCCTTTCCTATACTAACCCCATACTTGAACACAATCTCTGCAAACAAACTGCTTCCTTACTTGCATGAGTGGCTGCCATGTATTCTGCCTCTGTAGTTGACAGTGCCACTACAGATTGTTTCTTACTCATCCAACTGACTGCACCTCCAAATAGGTTCAACACATACCCACTTGTAGAACTTCTCTGATCCAGATCTCCAGCCCAGTCTGCATCAACAAAGCCATTAATATCCAACACTCTATCCAATCCTGGTCTTCCTTGGTAGCACAAACCATAATCACTAGTGCCACGTAAATACCTGAAAACCCGCTTCACTGCTATCCAATGCTCCTTCCCTGGTTTTGACATAAACCTACTCAATACTCCCACTACATGTGCAATGTCTGGTCTAGTACAGACCATTGCATACATCAGGCTACCGACTGCACTTGCATATGGAACATGGCACATGTCCTCTTCCTCTTCTTGTGTCTTGGGACACTGTTCAGCAGATAACCTCACACCTACATGAATAGGAACCTTCACTGGTTTACTATCCTGCATATTAAACCTCTGTAGTATTGTCTCGACATACTTCCTTTGGTTTAACCAGAGCTTCCTCTTTGTACGATCTCTTTTAATTTCCATGCCCAAAATATAGTTTGCAGCACCAAGATCTTTCATGTCGAATTTGGAGGACAATTGGGTCTTCAATTCCTACATAATTTCTTTGTCATTTCCAACCAACAACATATCATCCACATACAAGACCAGATAAATAACACGGTCACCAATTAATTTAAAATACACACAGTGATCTGCTTTGCTTCTGGTGAAGCCAAGTCCCCGTATAAATGTATCAAATTTCTGATACCACATCCTAGGTGATTGTTTTAACCCATACAGAGACTTCTTTAACTTGCATACCAATTCTTTCTTACCCTTCACAGCAAAGCCTTCAGGTTGCTTCATGTAGATCTCCTCTTCTAGATCCCTGTGAAGAAATGTTGTCTTCACATCCATTTATTCTACCTCAAAATCAAAAGCAACAACAACAAATAAAAGTAATCTAATAGAAGTTACCTTGACAACAGGAGAAACAATATCACCAAAATCACTTCCCCGCACCTAGGAATAACCTTTTGCTACCAACCGAGCTTTGTATTTCTCCACTTTTCCTTCTGCATTTGTCTTCTTTTTGAACACCCATTTGCTACCTATGAGTTTCCTTCCAACCGGCAACTCCACTAGATCCCAAGCCTCATTTTTGTGCAAAGACACCATTTCATCAACCATGGCCTCTTTCCAGAGTTTTACATCCTCTGAATCCACTGCTTCCTTCATAGTTCTGGGATCATCATCAGTAACAAACAAAGCAAAATTTGAACAGAAAGCAGATGGACTATAAATTTCTGGCTACCTTCTTTCTGGAACTGATCTTCTCACAATCAGAGTTTGTGGCTATTCATCTTCTGATTCCTCCTCTGTTGTAGAGTCTGATTCTTCCTCCTTTAGCTCAAACTCTATCTTCTCAAGTTCCTTTGGTTGGACTTCATGTTTAATAACATCTTTCACCTCTCTGAACACCACATCTCAGTTGTACATAACCTTCCTTGTTACTGGGTTCCAAAGCTTATAACCCTTTAAACCATCCTTATACCCAATAAAGATGCACTTTTTAGATTTACTATCCAACTTTGTTCTTTTCTGCTTTGGAACATGTACATATGCATCGCATCCGAATACCCTCAGATGTGAAAGAGAGGGTTTCTTACTAGTCCATACCTCTTATGGAGTCTTATCCTCCAACGCTGATGAAGGTGACCTATTGACCAGGTAACATGCAGTATCCATCGCCTCTGCCCCGAATTCATGTCCTAACCCAGCACCACTGAGCATGCTTCTTGCCCTTTCCATCAACGTCTTGTTCATTTTTTCTGCAACTCCATTTTGTTGAGGTGTATATGGAGTAGTCTTCTGTCGTTCTATACCACACTTCTTACAGAATTCTTCAAATTCCTTGCTGCAAAACTCTCCACCATTATCTGTCCTCAACACCTTTATCTTCTTCTTTGTCTGATTTTCCACGAGAGCCTTAAATTCTTTAAACCTGTCAAAGGCTTTAGATTTCTTCTTAAGGAAATATATCCATGTATTCCTTGAGAAGTCATCTATAAATGATACATAGCACATAGACTTACCTAGTGATGGAACCTTCACAGGTCCAAACACATCACTGTGCACAAGTTCTAATATTTGTTTCAACCTCTTACTACCAGAGGGGAAACTCACCCGATTCTGCTTCCCATATACACAATTTTCATAGAAATCAAAATCCAGAGAGCTATTACTCATACCTTCTACCATACCTTTACCATGAAGTATTCGAAGGGCCTTCTCTCCAACATGTCCAAGCCTTTGATGCAACAACATGGTTTTCTCTCTATAGACAACTAGATTTTCTGCTCCACTTTCAGGAACCATCGAACTATTGCACCCATCAATAACATTGCTACCTTGCAGCTTGTACAGAGTTCCAATCCAAAATCCCCGCATCAATACCAGTGCTCCCCAAACCATTTTGCAGGTATCCTTCTCGAACACAGTTTTTACACCTGCATCATCCAACTTACTAACAGAAATCAGATTTCTGGCTAATGCAGGAATATGCAGAACACCCGGAAGTGTTCTAACCCTTCCACCTTGCAGCTTCAACTTTACTTTTCCACGACCAATGATTCTAGCCTTCCTGTCATCCCCCAAGAAGACACCACCACCATCATATTTCTCATACTCACAGAACCACTCTCTATGGGGAGTGAAGTGAAAGGATGCACTTGAGTCAATCAACCATGCCTCATGATCTACATGTGTACTTGAAGAAGCCAAGTACATATCCCCACCTTCATCTGAGGTGGTTTTCGCCTCTACAGAAGGAGCCTCATCAGATCCCTTTCCTTTGTCAGGAGATTTAGATTTACAATCTCTTTTGTAGTGCCCTTCCTTTTCGCATTTCCAACACACCACCTTTACAGGTTTTCCTGGAGATTTAGGCCTCCCTCTAGATTTAGATCTCCCACTCGATGACTTGTTTTTGTTTCTGTTCTGGGACCGTCCTCATACAGAAAAGGCATCACCATTCTAGCTCTCCATATTTTTCTGTCTCATCTCCTCCATCAGCAAGGCTAAAACTATTTGATCAAACTATAAGGCAGTTTCATTGCTACCTATTTCAATAACTAGACTATTCCACGAATCTAGTAGAGAACACAACAAACTGATGCACTTATCTTCGTCTGAAATTTTAATATCAACAAATGCTAATTGACTTACCAAAATATTAAATGCGTTTAGATGCTCTGTCACCGAGTCTCCATCTTTCATCCTCAGGTTATACAGCTTTTTCCACAGGAACAGTTTATTCACCAGAGACTTAGATTGGTACAAAGTCCCTAACTTGTCCCACAAAGCCTTCGTCGTAGCTTCCCTTGATACATTCAGCAATACTGAATCTGAGACACACAATCATATTGTGCTCTTTGCCTTCCGATCCAACTTCTTTCATTCTTCATCGGACACTCCCGTTGGTTTAGTACCCAGATCTACCGTGATCCACTGATCTTTATCCACCAACAGATCCTCCATCTTGAGTTTCCACAACTCAAAACTCTAACCATTAAATTTCTCGATCTCTATCTTTCCACTGCTCGCCATCTTCTTTCACCACCAGAATTGATCTCGCAGATCTTCCACTGAGCAGGGTCTACCACAGGCCCAATCGAAACCCCTCAGCAACAAAGGCGTCCCCTTGAAGCCAAATCTACTCTGATACCAAATGTAGGTTTTAACCCCGTACAAAAATTACCTGCATACGAATTCTAAAACACAGAAAATAAATAATGCGAGAGCAGAACACATAAAACACATATACACAAAGATTTTCCCCTGGATCCCAAAACCGATACTACCAGCTTGATTTTTTCATTATGTTCCTTTCAATGTTACAATACATATTTATACATGTCAAAGCATCCAAGACCATGGACCGAAAACCATCGCGTCCAAAAACATGTGCGAAAATCATGCACAAAACCATAGGTGGGTCCGCCCAACCTAACATAGGGTCCAAAACCAAAATTTTCCAGGGTGTTAGTGTCAGTCTTTCCAGCCTTCCTCCAGTGATCAAATATGCTCTTACAAAGTGGTCTCAGAGTGTCAAGGTCAAATTTTGTCATTTCAAAGAGTCTTCAAGCAAAATTTGGTCACTAGGCATTAGGTCTAGGGTTTGATTTCACTCCTTCTAAAGTTGTCCAAATGTCGGTCCATGTCATCATTCGACTGAGTCTATCATCATTCATAGGGTTTTCATTATCATGTCAGTGTCTAATGAGTCATTTTACACCTTATTCATGCTTCAGTTGTGCCTTGGTAAGGTCCATTTCCCTCTCCTAGGGTTTTGGAGGTAATTTCTCTTGGATGGTCAAATCATCAAAAAACTTTGTATCCTGATGTTCATACACCTTCCCCTATCCTTCATGTACCTTATTAAACACTTTTCATCACTGAGATTCCCCAAATTCCTCATTTTTACACAAACCCTAGTTTCTTGCTACAACCTGGCAATTTTCTAGGTTGGACCTGTGTTTTGCCCTTTTGGACCCCTTCCCCTCACTCGATCTCTGAGATTCCACTTTCCCTTGCTTCCTAACATCCCTCCCTACTTCCAAAAATTTCCCCAAGAATTTAGAAGCCCCTTATCCCCTTCATTTCGCTTCATTTCGACAAAATCTCTTGTTCCACACATTGGGGTAGGTTTTACTCAAATGATGTTTCTGAGCAATCAAAGATGAATTTTGGAAAACGGAGAGATGTTTTTGTCCAAAACATTCCAAGGAAGAAAAACCTCCTTCACGTTTTACACAGGTGTCATGGTTTTAGAGAAATGTCAAAAATACAATCGCCTCGGGAGAATTGATGCACCTCTGAAGTGACCTTGGGAAAATCAGATTTTCTCCTAGCTTGGTTGGTCAAATGAATTTCTTGATGAGTCAAATGATAACTAGACACAAATATATTTCCAATGAGATATCATGAGCTCAATTTGGAGTTGAGGAAGGCATTCAAAAGTTGACTGCAACAGCACTCTGCCTTGAGGCAACCTCATTTGGCACATTTTGACAAGTCTTGGGAGATTTGATTTTTGACAAGGCAAATGAACTCCAAATTGAAAAATTCTAGTTTAGTTGGAAAGTAGACATCCATACCTTTCCAACGAGCTACTGTGACGTTAATTTGGATGTCGGGAAGTGCCCCAAAAGCAGGTGGAAAGGCACACTACGCATCAGGGTTTTTTGGCACAATTTGTTTTTTGGCTCAACGCGTAGCGCGCCGCGCGCTACCCTTAAAATTGGGAGGTCCAAATCACGAAAGGTTTGCATTTTTGGATTTTTCATGATGAAATACACCTGCTCAGCCACTGCCAAGGCATTTCATCAAGGTTTGGGTCCCCAAAAGGTCAAAAAACATGCAAAAAATGACCTCACTGCCCCTTTTTGGACACACAGGAAGCAGTCTTGGGAGAATGATCTTTTGGAGGGGAAAATGGACACCAAATTAGAAAATTCCACTTGGGTTGGAAAGTAGACATCCAGGACTTTCCAACAAGCCAACCTGAGCTCAATTTGGATGCCGGGAAGTGCCCCAAAAGCAGGTGGAAAGGCGCACTATGCATCAGGATTTTTTGCAAAATTTTCATCTTCAGCTCAGGAAACGAAGCCATTTTTACCAGTTTTGACTCGTGATGGGATTTTTCACCCTCCTTGATGTAATTAATGTAACTTTATGTTGACTTGACACTTATTTACCTATTCTAGATGATTCATTCATAAAATAGCAAACATTTAATAAATGAATTGGTTTCCTAGCTTATAGAGGCAAGTTGTTTTGACTGCCTAGATTGTAGTGCTTTGTTTAGAATTGGTTGAAACAGCTCCTAGGATGATGAGCTCTACCCCTAGAGGCAAGGGAATGGGTTGGCTTTCCTATATTATGTATTTTCTTAGTCATTTTCATGGTTGGACTCTTGGGAATAGCTTGATACACTATTGTACATATTTTATCTACAATTTTGGCAAAGGATAGACCAGGGTTTTGCAGCACTATTTGGGATTCATGTGGCCTTACATGTTGATGGTGTGTTTCTCTCAGTACTTGTAAGTTGTGTATGTGTACCACTTTCCTTATTTAATCTTCTGCAATTAAACAAATGAAGTGTTAAGGTAGAATCCATAAATTTGCTATGCTCTGCCTTTAAGTTTGTTTAATTTTCCATGTTTTCTTCAGTTTAAGGAGAATCCTTGAGACTTCCTTGCTCTCCTTAGTTCCTCACCTATCAGGACTATTCATTCACTCACTTTAAAGGCATCAAAACAATCACCTATCTTGCCCCAAGTAGACCTCTGCAAAAGCTGTGCCTCATCCCCGCACCCAAAATTGCCTTTCCCTTGAATTCAACAAAACTTCAAAAAATAAATTCCATAATCCTTGTACTTCATACCTAGCCTAAAATTAGTCATCAATCCAGTCATCTCGAGCCTCTTTGATTACCTTTTGCCGAGATTGACCGGAGAGAGCCCTCTCCTGTCCTCGTAGGGCTAGCTACGAGGCTGAGCGTGGTTTGATGTGGCCTCGAGTTTTGCCTTCCTCAGCCTGAGGCAAATTCGAACGCTAACACAGGGCGCTACCCTGGACCCCATAAAGTGGGGTACAGGTGCCCTTCAAACCCCCTGTTAGCTACATGGAAAGAATATAACACAACCCAACAGTTTTTGATACAATGCTGTGTTTTTTAATACCATATCTCCCACTGCCACGCCTCCATACACTAATACACTCCACGCTCCTACGTTCGGTTCCCCTACCATCGTTCGGTCAATACATTGACCCTCCTCCATATACACCTTCCCATAAACCCCCTCCCCCATATACTCCCTCCCCCACATACTCCCTCTCCCAAATATACCCTCCCCCAGTAATACCTTTGCTCTATACATATCAGATTGTAATTTTTTTACACCAGAACTGCATTTTTTACCACCAAAAGTGCAAATTTTATACATTGGCAGCAAAAGTATTTTTACAGTACATATATTTTAAAATGCATTCATTGATATCTATTGTGGGATTGGTTCTCACCGGCAAAGAAAACTATCCAGAATGGTCACAAAAGATCAAACACACTCTCATTTTTAATGAGCTATGGAAAGGAGTTTGTGTAGGAGAAGGAGATAATGAACCGGCAAAGCCTACCTCAGATAAGGAATTCACCATTTGGGAAAACAAGAACAACAAGGCATATGCCTTGATTGCAACATCTGTAAATGAAGATGTGAGTCACCATATTTCACCATTCTCAAATGCCTTTGAAGCCTTACAGAAGTTGAAGGAACTCTATGACTCACACTCTGCATTTGAAGTTGTCCAATTGATGATTAATTGTTCAATCTTGAATTACAAAATGATGATCCTCTTGCTCTTGCATTAGAAGTAAAATCTATTATGCATGATAACAAAGTCATTAATGTTGAACTAGACATTCCTTTGATAGCTTTTGTCAAGGCACTTTACCCCACTTATTCAAATTATCTTGAGTCATTGCAAGCAAATGGAAACCTCAAAGAGATTACCTTTGACTCGCATGTGAATAAATTTGCTGAGAGAGAGAGAAAGCTTTTGGGAAGAAAACAACTCATCGGTCTTTTTAAGAAGTTGTGTGTCTTGCACATAGAGAGAATAATCATGCTCAAGATTCTTCCAGAGGAAGAGGTGGTCGAAGAGGAAGAGGAAGAAGAAATTTCAGAGGCAGGGGGGGCAGACACTCTCAAGGAGAAAAGTTTGATCTTCATTGCATACGTTGCAATAGAGATGGATCACATGATGCATCCACATGAAAGTTTCCTTGGGACAGAATTGAGCAGGAAAGAAATCAACCCAAAGGTAAAACCAATGACAAAGAGAAAGGTAAAGCACCTGAATCTGCTCACTATGTTGTGGCACATTGTAATATTGGAGTAAATGAATATTTGTTTAATGCTTCGCTTGCTTCCTGGAAAAATGATTCGTTGCTTGATTCAGGAGCAACTTGCCACAAAACTTTTAGAAGATATTTTTTTGAAGAATTTACTGAAAATATTGATGGAGCAGTATACGTTGCAGACAAATCAAAACTCAAGTCATCATGGCTTGGCACAATCAGGCTCAAATTGCCTGGTCTTCTAGACTTTCTTCTGCATGATGTTTTATATCTCCCAAAACTGAGAATAAACTTGTTGTCCTTGGTCCACATCCGCCAGCAAGGACACTCCATTCATATGTTTGATGTCAAGGTTGAGGTGAGAAAAGCATCAGATCACTCACTTGTCATGACAGAGATAGAAGAAGAAAGGCTTCTCAAGTTGCAAGGTACCTCTGCTCGTGCACAAAATTTCTCATGTATTTCTCATTATGATGAAGGTACATTTCCATCAAGTCTTTTATGGCATGCTAGATTTGGACACTTGAATTATGACAACCTTCGCTTGTTGAAAAAAAATGGTGTCACTGGTTTGCCTACAATTCCTAGGAAACTTAAGCAATGTGATGCTTGTATTCTAGGAAATCATAGAAAACAATTTTTTCATGATTCACATTCCAGAGCACATAGAAAACTTGAACTCATTCATTTAGATTTATGTGGTCCAATGCTTGTTCCTTATGCAAATGGAAATAAATATATGATGACATTTATTGATGATTACACCAGAATGTGTTGGTTTTATTTATTGAAGAACAAATCTGATTCTTTCAGAACATTCATACATGGATTGAAAATGATGCACAATCTCATATTGGCTCTATTCGCATTGATAATGGAAAAGAATACACTTCAAATGAATTTGAAAACTATCTTCGCCAGCATGGGATCAAACTTCAAACAACTGTGCCTTATAATCCCCAACAGAACAGAGTAGTTGAAAGAATGAATAGGCCAATCTTAAATACGGTACGTTACATGATGTTTTTCAAGAATGTAAAATTGATTTTTTGGGCTAATGAAGTTCTATGTGTTGTATATGTAAATAATAAATGTCCATCTAATGCTATTAGAAACCAGACTCCTTATGAAATGTGGTATGGCCACATTCCTTCAATAAAGCATGTCAGGGTATTTGGTTCCACCTGTTGTGCCTTGATACCAAAAGTACATAGAAACAAACTTGGTGAAAGGAGTCGTAAGTGTATCTTCTCGGAGTATTCAAATACCTCCAAAGCATACCGTCTCTATGATGAAGTTAATAAAAAATTTGTTGTATCTAGAGATGTATTCTTTCTTGAATCTTCCAAAGCTGACAATGTTGTTGAGTGGCAACTTGATCACTTGGATAGATTCATACATGAAAAATAATTTCAAGAATTTGATAATGAAATTCCACATATTGAAGGGGGGATTCCTATACTAGATCAATCTGTGGAATCTTCTTCTGAAGCACTCTCTCCCCCACATGAAACTCCAACCACTGATGATACTTTTACTAATGTAATTGACATAATTGGGAGACTCAACCTTGATTTAGTCGCAACTCACTCAACTGAGCAGCCTATACCATCTTAGAAAGGTCCCCCAAAGTGGCTGACAAAGACACTTGAAAGTGTTCATCATGATGAGGTTGGAAAGACAGGAACAAGAAATTCAACCAGGAAAAATGGAGGTGATGTAGATGATTCCGATTCACCTGTTGATATGGATGTTTCTTATCATTGTGAATGAAATTTTTCTACATATTTTGAACCAACTTCCTTTAAAGAAGTCACTTCTCATGATTAATGGAAAGAAACTATGCAAAATGATTATGATGCCTTGATAAAGAATGGCACTTGGAAGCTGGTTGATCCTCCATAGGGGAACCAAACCAATTGGCTGCAAGTGGGTCTACAAGAACAAGTATAAAGCCGATGGCTCACTTGACAAGCACAAAGCCAAGTTTGTGGCAAAAGCTTTTGCACAGAAGGAAGGGGTCGATTATGAGGAAACTTTTACCCCCATAGCAAAATGGGCTACCATCCGGACACTCTTTTCCCTAAAAGCTCAAAATTGTTGGAAATTCCATCAAATGGATGTAAAAGCTGCTTTCTTAAATGGAGATCTGAAAGAGAATGTTTTTATGTCCCAACCTAAAGGATTTGTTGTGAAGAGACATGAACATAAAGTATGCAAACTTGTGAAATCCTTGTATGGCCTCAAGCTAGCACCACGATCCTGGTATGAAAAGTTAACTGAGTATCTTCTGAAACTTAACTTTAAACATTATAATTTTGATGATGCAACTTTGTTTGTCAAGAAAGTTGGCAAAACAATTGTATATCTTATGGTATATGTAGATGATCTTTTGATGACAAGGAACAATGAGAGCTACATTGCATCCATAAAAAAGGAATTGAGGAAAGGTTTTGAAATGAATAACTTAGGCTATGTTCACTACTATCTTGGTATTGAAGTAACTCAACATCCGAATTCTATGTTCCTTTCTCAAAAGAAGTACATTGGAGATCTGTTGAACAAGTCTGGCATGGCTAAGTGCAATCCTCTAATTACTCCAATGGAACAAATCTTAAAGCTCACATCCATTGAAGGAGAAGAATTTGAGGATGCAACAAAGTATAGACAGCTTGTAGGAAGTCTCAACTACCTGACTACTCCCAAACCAGACATTTCGTTCGATGTTGGAATCCTCTCCAGGTTTATGAAAAAACCTTGTGAGGGACATTGGTCTACTACAAAAAGAGTTCTAAAGTACTTGAAGGGAACTCAAGACTTTGGAATCAAGTATACAAAGGTGGGCGACTTCAGCTTGATTGGATACTTTGATTCAGACTTCGATGGAGACAAATAAATTGGGTTATCTACTTCTAGTTATGCTATGAGTCTTAGATCAAGAGCTGTCTCCTAGACATCATGCAAAGAATCAGTTCCAACAAATTACAAAATAGAGGCATAATATGTGGCAACAACTGAGGCAACAAAAGAAATTGTGTGACTCAGGAAAATTCTAGAAGATTTGCAGGTAAAACAAGTACATTCAACTCCACTCATGATTGAAAACACCTCTGCAATAAAGTTGGCCAATAACCCAAAGTTACATGATCGAACGAAGCACATCAATACAAAATACCATCTGATTCGACATCATGTTGAGGACAAGACAATCCATCTACGCCATTGTTCCACTAATGAGTAGATTGCAGACATCTTCACCAAAGCATTTGGAAGAGAAAAGCTTGAAAGATTCAGAACGATGCTTGGACTCACCAACACCCCTTCATATTAAGGGGGGGGGGGGATGTTGACACCTAATCATGGGGATCGAGTGAACACTTGTAAATAATGTAAATAGTAAATAATGGAAAATGAAGAGTCACCGAGAGGTGAAACCCAAGTGTCACTCCCTCATGTATATAACCATGAGTAATCTTAATGATTAAGAACAATTTTTTTGAGGAGTTATCTCATGGCCTCACAGTGTGCATTGTCTTTATGATCTCATTTATGTTTCCTCTTCTTTAAGTATTTGCACATATGGTTTTTACATGCTCTTTCATGCAATTCTGCTAACATCAAATGAAGAAAAGATCTTGGTTAATGCCAGTAAATCAAAGATTCTGGATCAAGTTTGGTATCAGAGTGGTCTTCTTGCTGATGTGAACTGCGAATGTACATGATAACCAGGGCTAAACTAAAACATGGTGAAGTGACACTTAAGTCCTTTGATCCAGAGATTGGATGTGCAACATGAAGAAGGAAAATAACAGACAATGAAGTTCGTCATGAGAAAGAGCAAGCTTTTCACAAAGATTTATACACCATGGAAAACAAGGTTGACAAATGTTTGTAGATTATGAGAAGAAATTGGTAAAGAAGGAAAAGAAGAAGGAATAGAAAACAAAGGAGCGTGCTTGATTTAATATGGAAAGTGGAGGAGAACCTCCTAAACCTCCATCTCCATATTCAAGTGAAATTTCTTCTTCATCATCATCTCATTCTCATCATTCTAATAGACAACATATAAATGCTTCTAGAAAGTTTTGTTTTGTTTTGTTTTGTTTTTGTTTTGTTTTTTGTGTTTTTTTTTTTTTTTTTTTTTTTTTTTTTTTTTTTTAGTTGGATGTAAAGTTTGATTTTCGTTTGTTTAACGAAGAATCTAATGCAGAAAAGCTAAATAATTGTATCAATCAGATTGAAGTATATTTTCGAATGCAATAGATCGAAGAGGATGAGGCAAAGATCCAATTGGCATATCTTCGACTAGGAGGCACTGCCCTAGTATGTTGGGAGAGAAAGCTTCATAAAGGTAGAAAGCATGTGGGTAAACTCCTTTCTTCTTGGTCTGAATTTGTTTCTGCTTTAAAGGGACAATTTTTC
The DNA here is from genome assembly GCA_031772625.1 of Pinus tabuliformis. Taxonomy (NCBI): domain Eukaryota; kingdom Viridiplantae; phylum Streptophyta; class Pinopsida; order Pinales; family Pinaceae; genus Pinus; species Pinus tabuliformis. The sequence goes on from CM062817.1 coordinate 1,098,574,861, forward strand.
CATTGGGATATCAACAGAAAGACATGATAGAATAACAACATTTGAAACAAGGCAAAGGTCAATATGTTCGAAGTTTCACAGAGGAATTTAGGAAGTAAGCTTTGGCATTGGGCATTTTTTTAGATTCACCCTATACTTTGATGAAATATATTGGTTCTTTACATAATTATCTTTGACACTATTTGTTATTGTTTGAATCCACTACTCTTGATTCAGCTAGTGTGAAAGCCATTCACCTTGAAAGCAAGGGAAAGTATGAACAAGGAAACCATGCAAAGAAGGCAACAACAACAAAGAAAAATGAAGAAAATCCCTCTTGTACTCATTGCGAGAAAGAAGGGCATGATGAGGAGCATTTCTAGAAACTATATCTAGAATTGAAGCCAAGGAGTTGCAGAAAAGGGAAGCAGAAGACAGTTTTTATCGTGCAACAAGACTTTGGATCCTACTTATATGATGAGGTGAAGGTCATAGTTTCTAGGTTTGCAGGTGGAGGACCAATTGAATTGAGTTTTGATTCAGGAAATGAGATGAAGATCACAACTATTGGGATCGCAAGTGATGGACCAATTGACTTAGGTTGTGATTTAAGAAATGAGACAAATATTGCAGCAGGTGTTGTACCAAAAATGAGAAGAGCACCAAAGACTACATGGCTTCAAAAACTTGAGGATATTAACCAGTGCATTCAAGCATAGAATGTTGAACTAAGGATACTTCTATGAGAAGCACAAGAGGATAAGCAGGGATTGCGACTTTAGTTACAATCCATAAAAATGGCCTTGGAAAAGTTGAAGAATAGTAAAGGCTTAGTGAAGCCATCATCACTCACTCCAAAATCAACAACTGAGGTAAACATTGCCAATGATTCTTTAGTTTCATGTTGTCATTATGGTGATGATTTTGGTGCATTTAAAAAGTGCATTATGTGCATTGGTTCGAAGCTAATGAAGAATATGAGATATGAAAGAAAGAGCCTAGGATTTCATGTCCAAAGCATTGTGAATCCCATCAAAGTGGTAGAACTACCTTGATATGCAGGACTAGGATATGTTGGAAAGGAAGATGGGACATTCTCTAAGATCACTGATGAAACGCTCCAAATCCATGGAGATAGGAGAGTATTCAAACGATAAGTCTAATACAATGTAGGATGTTGGGAGCACATTGCAACATTCCACTGATAGTTATTATTTCAAAGGAAGAGCTAAGGTCACCTCTCCTCACTAGAGTCACACAAAAGACAACCATTCAAGGAAGAAGGTTAAGAAAGTCTAGAGGAAGAAGAACCATTGCAGCCATTGCAACAAGAAAGGACACCAGAGAGCTACTTGTTGGAAAGTCCATCCAGATTTGTGTCCCAAGAAGCTCCATCTAGAGTTGGAGGCCCTTTTAAGTAGTTTGGCATGGCCACCATTGTAAATCACATGTTTTGAAATTGTTGTAAAAGTGATGAAGAGTATAACATCGCTTATGTATGCAACATCACGATATTTTGGCCTTTTAGTTGGATGGCATGGGGTATGGGTTCTATTGTAAACTTGACCATGAGTTTGTTATAAACTCTTGACAAGTATGGTCTTGTTTGGAATCTTACAAGTTGAATAGGTATTGACAGCTACAAATTTGCATATGGATACAAGTGTTGGTCTTACCATTCCAAGTTTCAAAGTACAAAGGTGACGTAAAGGGAAGGTGGTATGTTAGACCCATTTGTTATGCAGATCGGAATTTTAGTATTGTTTATACTTTTGGAGGACCAAAAGTCTTTCAGTGGGGAGGAATGATCCAAGTGGATCCCTAATGACCCAAAAATAAAATTCCTCAGATCATAATGAAACTAGGGTCATATTGAAGAGCTCGTCACAAGATTTCTGATGGCGTAAATGATGCCTCAATCTGAGTCTGTATGACCAACTTCTCACAGTTTGAAGTTTGACAAGACATACAAAATGGGGGACGCAAAGTGTGCCACATAGCATCCCAGTGAGAAGGCTAGGTGGGATCCACCACTGACGTGGGAGATGGCTAGTGGCCAATAAGGCCCATCTAGTCATTGACAATTATCACTAAGCCATTAGTTCCTTGGGTCCTATAAAAAACCAAAAGAATATATGTTTAAAAAATATATCATATTAAAAAAAAAACATTTTAAAAATATAAAAAATGGTTATATTATGGTTTAAAATATTTTAAAACAAATATATGGTTAAATATATATACGTACGATTATTCACCATATAAAACATATATATGGTTTAATCGAAACCATATTAACACTATACGATGGGTGATCAACGAAATTTTGTTAAACATTGATTGGGGCGGTTAATATATTTTGTTATATATATAAAATGAAAGGTGGATGGGTATTTGAACCCCCGGACCTCCGAGGTTAATGGCCTATAAATAGTACTGCTAACCAAATCCCTTAATTGGTAAACTTCATTTTATTTGTCGAGCAAATATCTATTAAACTCATTGTTTTCATTCGATAGGGCAAAGGGTTGTGAGCGAGCCAAGACAAAACACAGAACAACGAGCGGAACGTGGACCACAGGGACTCATAATGTGGAACCCTAACAACATGGTTCCAAGATGAATATTCTAAGGGAATATTCTAGATAATATTCCATGTAAAATCTGTGAGGAATCTTGGAGATTCCCTATAGTGCCAAAAATTGGCAGTGTCAGAATGTGGTTGAATTTATACTCATTTTAGTTAGAATTTCACAGGGATCCCAATGGTGTAGTTAGTTTTTTCTTCTTAGCAACGAAATTCAAGGGTCATGGTAGAAACTTGCCTTCATCATTAATTGTTGGGAACGAATTTGAGACAACAATGCATCTTTCATAAGTGGGTCATGTTTACAGTCAAAAGTCTCAAGAGGACGAGACAAACTTTCTAGTGTTGTGACTATTGTCGTTTGATTAGTCGAATTTCAATTCACCCCAAAGAATGGAAATATAATGATGTATTTTTCCATGTACTTTCCTTTCTTTTTTATGAGATGAATGATGCGGTCTCCCCACTACTTAAACAAGGCCCGAAGATGTAGTCCACACTAGATGAACTCCGTTAGCAAACATTGTGTGCATTTCCTTTATGATCTCCTTTATATTTCCTCTTCCTTAAGTATTTGCACATATGGTTTTTACATGCTCTTTCATGCAATTCTACTAACATCAACAGAAGAAAAGATCTTGGTTAATGCTAGTAAATCATAGATTATGCATCAAGTTTGGTATTAGAACGACCTTCTTGCTGATGAGGAAGAGAAAGCTTTCCACAAATCTCTCTACGCCATGGCAAATGATGTAGACAAATTTTTTGCAGATTATAAGAAGAAATTGGTAAATAAGGAAAAGAAGAAGGAAGAGAAGCAAACGATTATGGTTCAGTTAATCAAGAAAATGGAGGAGAACCTCTTGAACCTCCATCTCCATCTTCACGTGAAATTTCTTCTTCTTCATCATCTCATTCTCATCATTCTAATAGACAACAAAAATGCTTCTAAAAAGACATTTTTTAAGTTGGATGTAAAGTTTGATTTGCCTATGTTTAACGAAGAATCTAATTTAGAAAAGATAAACAATTAGACCAGACAGACTGAAGTATATTGCCAAATACAATAGATCAAAGAAGATGAGATAAATATCCAGTTGGCATATTTTCAAATTGGAGGAACTGCTCTCGTATGGTGGGAGAACAAACTTCAGAAAGGTAGCAAACATGTGGGTAAGCTCTTATCTTCTTGGTCTAAATTTGTTTCTAGTTTAAAAGGAAAATTTTATTCATTGGGATATTGGCAGAAAACAATGATAGAATGATAACATTCGAAATAAGGAAAAGGTCAAGATGTTCAAAGTTTCACATAAGAATTTAGGAAGCAAGCTTTGGAATTAAGCATTCCTTGTTGGATGTGGAGCCTGGTTATGTTCTTTATTTAGAGGTATCACCACATTGGACCCCAGTTCGTAATGTGGCGACAACGCCGCCTGTAAAATGTACGCTGCAAGGGGGGTCTAGGGGGGGCGGCTGTGATATTTGGGACCCCCCCCCAGCGTGGGATTGGGGGCAACGCCCTCGAAGCTAAAAATAGATGTAAAATTGCCTTGTAAAATGTTGTAATTTCATAGTCAATTTGGGACGTTCATTAGGCAGAGATATGACGGTAGAAGATATCTTTAATTTAGGGTTTTTTGCCCTAGAAGGCAACCCCTCGCTATATATGAGGGAATTGTATAGCGTCTATGTAGATCTGTACTCTGAGTGAGAAAGAGAGAGGAGATTGTGTGAGAGCGAAGAGGGAATTACAACGGATCTGTTGTAGATTGTATCTCTTCAGTTTTTTGGATAATATAAAAGGAAGGACTAACTGTTTCTATGTGGACACAGCCCAAATTGGGTGAACCACATATATCTGTGTCTCTCTTGTTTTATGTGTTTTCTATGTTTATGTTTCTGCAATATATTTTATGTGTTTCATTTCTCTGTAATATATAATTCTCTAACAAATGGTATCAGAGCTGAAGGTCTATTTGGCTGATAAACTCGCAGGAGAGAAGGGTTCCTAGTTCCAGTGGGAGTAATGGCGAAAGATGGTAGGTTTGGGGTTGAAAATTTAACAGCCAAACTTACCAACTGTGGAAGATGCAGATGGAAGATTATATGGATCAAAAAGATCTATACCTACCATTGAGCGGAAAGACAAAGAAGCTGACGAGTATGGCATACACAAAATGGGATATTCTCGACAGAAAAGTACTTGGAACAAATCGGATGTGCCTAGCGACATCGGTAGCATTTAATATTTCAAAGGAAATGACAACAGAGGGTTTAGTGTTGGCATTGGCCAAACTATATGAAAAACCCTCGACCTCAAATAAGGTATTCCTTATGAAGCATTTATTTAATATGAAGATGTCAGAAAGTGGATCTGTTGCTGATCATTTAAATGAATTTAATACAGTTACCAGTGAGTTAAGTTTTGTAGGGGTAACTTTTGATGATGAAGTTAGGGCTCTATTATTTATGTGCTCATTGCCAGAAAGTTTGAATGGTTTATTTATGGGCATTAGTAACTCTGTCTCTGGATCTAGTACTTTAAAGTTTGATGATGTTTTCAGTGCAATCCTTAGTGAGGAAATGCGATGGAAAAGCTCTGGTGAGACATCAGGTAATGCTTTGACTGCAGAGACAAGGGGAAGAAAAATGGAAAGAGGAAAGAGCCTAGGATATCGTAGTAAGTCAAGGAAAGGCAAATCCAAGTCCAGATCGGGGATAGTGTGTTGGAAATGTGGGAAGAAAGGACACCTGAAGAAAGACTGCAAGTCTCGGAAGGGAAAAGAAGGAGACGCGCAACAAGAAAACAATCATGAAGCGAATGTGATAAGTGATGTGTTGCAAGATGCTTTGATTCCTTCATTAGAAAATATTATTGATGCCTGGGTGGTAGATTTAGGGGCCTCATTCGATGCCACACCTGATAGGAAACATTTTCATGATTATATTCAAGGAAATTTTGGACAGGTTCGATTGGGTGATGATAAACCCTGTAAAATCATTAGAATGGGTACATTTTTCATAAAACAGAAGAATGGAAATCAATGGCTATTGAAATAGGTAAGGCATGTTCCAAATCTGAAGAAAAATCTGATTTCAACAGGGCAGTTGGGAGGTGAAGGTTGTGTAACAACTTTTACAGATAAAACCTGAAAGGTCACTAAAGGAGCCCTGGTAATAGAAAAAGGAGAAAAGGTTGGTACATTGTATTTATGCAATGGTATTTCTAATTATGTTAATGCTTTGCCCTCTACAGGAGAAGATACGACATTTTGGCATCATAGGCTCAGGCACATGAGTGAGAATGGGATGTAGATTCTTCACTCAAGAAATTTGTTGCCAGGTTTGAAGCATGCTGATTTAAAATTCTATGAGAATTGTGTTTATGGAAAATAGAAGAGAGTCATATTCCTCAGAGTTGGGAAAGAAAAGAAGAGTGAAAAAATAGAGCTTGTGCATACATATGTATGGGAACCTGCTCAAGTATCATCTCTCGGTGGCTTTCATTATTATGTTACTTTTATTGATGATGCAACGAGAAAAACCCGGATATATTGTATTCCAAGTAAATATGATGTATTTGATACTTTCAAGAAATGGAATGCTTTGGTTGAAAATGAGATAGGTAAAAGGTTGAAGTTTCTCAGATCAGACAATGGAAGTGAATATTGTAGCAAAGAGTTTGATAGGTATTGTTCAAAGAATGGAATTCGTAGAGAGAAGACAGTTCCAGGAACACCACAAGAAAATGGTGTGTCAGAAAGGATGTGTCGCACGGAATGAGTCGATCTTGCGGACAAGATAGACCTTCCTAGAATCTAAATAAGACCTAATGACAAGCAAACCAACCAGACACTATCTTTCTCTAAATATGCTTCAATAAACAATAGCAAACAAGTGTTTTTAGGGCCTACCTTTGGTCCAACGCAAGCTTGTGGATGCCCTCGCTCCTTCGATCCAAATGAGCTCCTTTTCACGAATCTGCAAACACAAACAAGGCAAACAAATTAAATAGCACCTGAAAAACCAATTGCATAAAACATATTTAACATGAAAGTCAAGGAGTCCATGAAACAAATAACATAAGATACTTGTTGAGAAAAATGAGTTTGATTGTATTAATTCAAAAGAAGAAGAACTTTACAACCTTTGCCTTGACGCTGTACAAGCTCCTCCCAGGGTCCAACAAGAAGTCTCCTCTACTTTGACAAGTTTCACTCACTCCCCAATGAAGCCAAAAAGGTATGTGATCTCTCCTCTTAAGCTCAACTAGGAAGTCTTAATTTCACCAGCATTTACCCTCAAAATGTTCAGAGTCTAACCTCTCTAGTCCTTACCCCAATGCCTGTATTTATAGTGCAATGGAGGGAAGTTACTAGGTCCTCCTTCAAAGGGATAGCTCCTTTAGTCAAGGGATTAGCTCCTTCTCTTTTGGGATGCATGAACCACCTCAGAGCGAACAATCCACGTCAAAATTCCTTCTAGAAAACTCTATAATTAACCCAAAGTGAGTTTTTTAAGATAAAACTTGCGCCTTTTGACTTTCACAAGGGTCCGCACCTACACCGTTAGGGACAGAGCGGGTAGGTACGCAGCTTTTATACACAGAAGGTGCGGGACCGCAGGTGACCATGAGAGAAAGTGCGGAACCAGAGTTACATTTGATTTTTAATGTCTTTCTCCCATTTCCAAAGCTTGATTTGAAGAGCTGAGGTCTTAGACTTGCTTAGGAGGACAGTACAAGTGATGATAGACCCATACTGACTGTAAATAATCATAGTGACGATATTTTTGTGTAACAGATTTCCCCCTAAAGTGCGAAGTCTGTAGTAGATGAGGATTTCATTTATCATATAGGAAGAGTGAAGTACTTTATCATTTCGAGGATCATCTTGTGGAGAGCCTGGTCGGAACCTATAAAAACATTCAATGCAAGATATATATATGAGATCATATCATCGCTGAGGTAGGCATTCCCATACTCAGATCAAAACTAACTAGAAAACTATCTACTGCTCTGATATAGGAATGATCTTGTAAAACATCACAAGTATAGACTCATGTGAACACAGTATGGACGCAGCCATCTGTTTATGAATAGTCCACAATATAATGAAAACAAAATTCCTCGCAGCCTGGATGGTGGAAACTGGATCCAGGGTCTTCATTTCTACTTCCCGAAATAGTACGATTCTATCCATGCGAATAAATGTGTTGATGTCGAACATGGTAGAAACCACTTGATTACCAGTCAATGATGTAAATTGTTAACAAGTGTGAGAGAAACCACCAGTGATGTCAATGGCTCTCAAAGTACCCAGTACAATCCATGAGATGTGAATAAATGAGTTGATGTCGAACATATCACGAAATCCTTCGATCGAAAGTCAATGATGTAAACTGTCGTCAAAGGCGAGAAACCTGCCATTGAGGCATGCAGATCTCAAGGTACTGACGATTCCTAGATCATCTTTCTAGATAATGAGCTGATGTCGATAGAAAGCGATCCGTCGTAGGCAAACCCACAACACGAAATCATAGATCAAGTTGAAGAAATTTAGTTGCAAGGACTGACTCAAGGATGGTCAAGATGGATGACAGATATTTTACATATGAATGGCTTATTGGTAGTGACCTCTTGAACACATAACGACACAACAGATGGCTTGGTGACAATTGACCCAAAGTTAATACCAAGAAACCGGCTGAAGACTTTCAATGTGGTTTGATCAACTGTTAGGCAAAGGATTTCCCAACCCAGGCGAATAAAAGTGTCGTGTTCAAGAGTGGTTACAAAGTATGACAAACAAACTCATTTTTATCTCTTTTCCCCCACCATTTCTGGCAAGTACCTCTTTATTTTTGACAAGCTTGAGGAAGATAACATTTGCTTGATTATAAGCTCATCCTTCGGATGAGTCCAACTTAGTTTAAATTCAAACCCTAAGAAGGAGTGGTTCGTTCCTGTTTGTAATTGAACAGGTCCTTTACTGTGAAACTTTAACGAGTCCAGTATAGGAGAAACTCGGAGTTTTTCAATTTTAGAGAGTCTGAAAAACTTAAGAAGACTCCAGGGTTGACCTTTTTCGTAAATTTGTGTTTCCCAAGCCCGAAAAAGTATAAAATAATACTTGAGAGAACCGCTTGATCTTTTACGACCAAGGAGTACTTTTCATTATTAGTGCCCTTGACCTGAAAAAGTAAAAAAGCGATCAATGGCATGTCATTTTATAACCAATATCGGATTCGAAACGACAAAAATCCGGCAATATTTTCATGTTTTTACTATCGGAAAAGAGTTGTAATTGGACCGTCTTTTAATTCCGTTTTAACGAGTTTAAAAGAAACACTCGGCAATCTTTTCATGTTTTAGGAGTCAGAAAAGAGCTTAAAGATGACTCTACATGTTTTTCTGTCGAAAACGATAGATTTTGCCTGAATAATCTTTATTCTGCACAAAAACACAAACATTACCCATACCTGTTTGAAATGGATAAAAGCGTCGCAAAATACCTTTTCAAAGTGAAACATAAACAAATTTGCGATTTATTTACTCAAAAAACTTATAAAAAGGGCCTTTGTCGATTCACTTTTACCGTTTGAGTTTGGGTGAGAAAATAGTGCTTTTGCTTAGAAAACTTCCCGGGAAGATTGTGGAAAATCCAACCATTGGAATCGAGCGTCGTCTTCTCCAGGTAATCCACATCATCCTACTCTTCATTTTCAACCGTTTAGTTTTTTTATTTAGTCCTTCATTTCATTTTTTGGGACGGTTTTTAGGCGCAAAACCCACGCGCGGGGGTCCGCAGGTTTACCATTGTGGACCCGTGGACCCCGACTTTTTCTCCATTGGGAAAAAGCTCGGGGTCCGCACCTCCCGTGTAGACAAAGGGCGGACCCACGCACTGTGTCTAACTCGGAGGGTGCGTACCCCGCCGCAAGGGTTTTGAACCCAAAAATTCTCAAAAATGGACCAATCAAAATGTTTTCTAGCAATTTAATTAATCTTTATACTTGATGCAGAGAGTACATCATGCTAGATTGGCGTGAATGAGAGCATGAGGACATGGATGCTGCCACATGGAATCATCAGCCTTCACTTCATGCTTTGAGGGCGTGCGGACTGTACAAATTCTGGACCATTCCTGGCATGAGGGCTCAGGTGGATTTCTTACAATGGCTGGTTGACAGATGGAGCATACAGGACCAGTGCTTTTTCATTGGCGGCCACCGGCTCGAAATTGAGCCGGCGGACATTTATTTCTTGACTGGTTTGCCTAAGAGAGGCGAAGACTTGACTCTGCAAGGGACTAGGCCAGGTGGCCAGTCTGTCGATAGCCTCTGGCTAGAGTACTGCAACAGCCAGGCTAGAGACAAAGGGATAGACATAAAGACCATATCCCGTCCTGAGCTCATGGTGATTGCGTTTACTGTCACCAGACATTGCGGAGCTGCCGCATTACATATTGCCACCAGATCCCAGATGCGTATGGCAATTGATTGCTTTCAAGGCAACATCTTCAACTGGTGCAATGCTGTGCTGGCCAATGTAAAGGGCCAACTGACCAGGGCCAAGAGCAGACAACTAAAGACCTTTGGTTATGGGGCTTTCGTCGTGAGTTTTGGCCTGGAGAGGGTTCCTATGCTGATCCCACAGCACCTTACTGTTGGAGCTGGGCTTCCTCGAGAGCCCAAACTGATGCGTTGGGTCGCAGTCATGGACCGTCACCCGGACGAGAGGACAGAAGTTGCTCGGTTCAAACCTGAGTATTTCCAATGGCTGGAAAACCAGGTCTTTTCCATTCAGAACTTCCCTTACGATGTGATAGATTTTTGTGGTGACCCAGGCGTGGCTCTTCCACCAGGAGAGCAGTGGGATGACTCAGGTAAAATCCTTTTCAACATTTTTCCTATTTTAATCTTTTTATTTTTCCATCGTCTCAAAACTGATAGTAAAAATTTCAAATACAGATGTGGGTCCACAGCGACCAGTCGCTCTCCGGCCTTTCGAGAGGAGGCAACCAGTTGCACCCACGCCAACCCCACAGGACGAATCAGTAGAGGTTTTGGCCGAGTTGGAGGGTCATCTTGAGCGCTTGACAGGGGATATTCCTGAGACCACTATAGACGACATTCCTCGTCGACTTCAGCGCTATGTGATTGGAGTCCCGGGACCTTTTAGGAGGTTCCTTTGCAAGGTGGCCCATGCAGTGGTTTCTTATAGAGATCATCACCAGTGATAGGATGATCGCCTATTGTCGGCACATGTGACATTTTTGTTTTTTGTACTTATCATTTTTGCCGATCATAAGGTGTTTTTCAACCTATGATCGAGGACGATGTATTTTTTGACACACTCCTATATATATATATATATATCACTATTACCAGCTTATCTTGTAAATCATGTTATGGAATAGTTTTAAATTTACATGTATGATTATTGCAAATGTCTATTTAACATTCGAGAAGCAATTGCATCTGCTAATGTATTTAAAGACCTTGGAATATGCTGATATTCAATATAATCAAACTCATGTTCCAAGAGACGCACTCTCAAAAATAATCTTAATAACACTGGATTTCTAATGGCATACACTCTATTAAGCTGTAATACAACGAGTTCAGAATCTAACCTCACTATCAAACTCCGAATCCCAAATGAAATAGATTCAGACAATAACTCAATCACTGCACTGTACTCTGTAATGTTGTTTGTTGTTTGACCGAGGCTTACCCCATGCATAGAAACTAACTCGTCAGAGGGTGAATAGATAACCCAAGCTGCGAAAGAGATGTTCCGTGTATTACGACAAGCACCATCAGCAAATCCAATGTATGTTTGGAGAGGCATCGACATCTGCAATATCAAGAGTAAAACCAAGATAAGCAGGAATAATGATGGAAAAACACTCTCTAAGCTAAGCACACTTTTTAAACTAAAACACACAAGCTAGAAAGAAAAACTATCCTAACTAAAAATCTCCATACCCCATTCTTTGAAGCATAATACTTCTTCAAGTAAAGGCCATTTCTGGGTTTACCCAAAGAGTCCCCATCAAAGTCTACCAATTCATAAGCCCCTTTGGCTAGCTTTTGCTTGACAACATAGGGACCATGCCACATAGGAACGAATTTTCCAGCGCCTAATTGATCATTAGCTTGATCATAAACTAAGACTAGATCCCCTTCCGAAAAATTTCGAGGGGTCACATTTCGATCATACTGAGCTTTCGTTCGTTTTGCATGAGTCTTGATCGCCAATGCAGCATCACGTCGATTCTCATCTAGTTGAGCCAAGTATAACAAATGCTTTTCCTCTTCGGAAGTGGCTGGAAGTAACTCGATGGCCATTTGCAGTGACGGGATTTCGCATTCAATGGGTAACACGACTTCCAAACCATAGACTAGTTGGAAAGGAGTGAACCCTGTTGATGTTTTTACTGAGGTTCGGTACGCCCAAAGCGCTGAAAATAGCATGTTGTGCCAATTCGACCGATGAATTCCAATGATTCGTCGAATCATGATAACTAAAACTTTGTTGATGGATTCAACCAGACCATTTGCTTGTGGATAATAAGGGGTTGAACTATCGTGACGTAAACCAAGCTGGCCTGTAAGTTCGGTCATCATAACGTTTCGAAAATGACGCCCATGATCAGTGATTATCGCTTGTGGGACACCAAACCTAGCAATTATATGATTGAACACAAAAATTGCAGTTGTTTTGCCGTCTGCCTCGAATTTAGGCATCGCCTCGGCCCACTTAGTAAAATAATCTACCGCAAGGATGATATACGCATGCCCCCCGGCCGAGCGAGGGTTACATGTAATAAAATTGATACCCCATTTGGCAAAAGGACCAACGGCAATTATAGGGTGGAGAGGAGCAGGTGGAGCGCGCATCTTACGATCAAAAATCTGGCAGTTGTGGCATTTTCGGACCGCGGTAATACAATCTTTAAACAAGGATGGCCAGAAATAGCCAGCGCGCAATATCTTTTGGGCTGTGGCATACCCAAACATATGACCGCCACATGCTCCAGAGTGACAGTCATTTAGAACCCTTTCAGCCTCTTCGTGAGTTAAGAAACGTCGAAAAATAGAGTCCGCCCCACGGCGATAAAGAGTATCTCCAATAATTTTGAATTGTTGGGACTGGAAACGAATTTTCCGACGTTCCGACCTTGAAATTTCTAGCCGAAAGGATTGGGTCTGGAGATAGATGATGATATCCACATACCACGGATCTAAAGTGCTGATTAGAAACAAAGACTCGTCCGTAATGGGCTCCTCTGCCACAGTTTCCGTGTCAGCACGTGGGAAGTCACACATTAACTCCACAAAAACTAAAGATTTCTTAGACTTAGATTTCTCAAACTCCAAGCCGAACTCCTGCAGGATAACGATCCATTTAGAGTACTTGCCCCCTAGCAATTGTTTGGTCAAAATGTAGATGATAGGGTTACAATCCGAAATTACCGTAGTTTTACGTATTAAAATGTAGTGACGAAAACGTTGGACAGCTTGAACGGCTGCCAATGCCAATTTCTCCACATGTGAGTATTTTAGCTCAGTTGGATTTAACGTTCGACTAAGGTAATATATCACATGTTCCGTTCCAAATTCATCTTCCTAAACTAAGACCATTCCAATGGTGGAATGGGAGGCGGCGAGATACAAGAAGTAATCCTGGTTGTAGTTGGGAGGATGCAACAACGGTGCATGGGTCAACGCGTGTTTGAGTGCATCAAAAGATTTCTGAGCTATCTCATCCCAAGAGAATTGAGTATTTTGTTTCAACAACCGGGTAAAACCCTTTGTAACTTCGGCGCAGTTAGGAATGAATCATCGTAAAAAGTTTGCTTTCCCCTGCAAACTTTGGAGTTGGCGAAGACTCGAAGGAGGAGGCAATTTGATGATAGCTTCGACCTTTGAGGGATCAACGCGAATGCCGACTTTCGAAACTACAAATCCCAGCAATCGACCTGTTTCTATACAGAAGACACATTTGTGTGGGTTCAACTGAATACGATAATTCCTACACCTCATAAATATTGCTCGTAAATGGACGAGGTGATCAGCTCGATGTAATGAATGAGCAGGAAAATCATCGAGATACGGTTGCACAATGTGTTTGATGTCATGAAACGCATAAGACATCGCCCTTTGAAAATTTGCTCCGGCATTCTTAAGCCCAAAAGGAAATTTGCAATAAGCAAATGTCCCCCATGGACAAATGAAAGCCGTTTTTGGTTGATCGGCAGGTAGAATGTTGATTTGATTGTATCCGGAAAAACCGTCCATAAAGGAAAATATTTCGCTGCCGGCACAATCATCAATGATTTGATCGATATAGGGGGTTGGGTAATTGTCCTTTGGACAGGATCGATTAATGTCCCTATAATTGATACATATTCTTATTGTTCCCTGTTTTTTGTTAACCGGAACAATATTCGATACCCAATCTGTTAACGGGATCGGATAAATGAAACCTACTTTCAACAGTTTCTCAACTTCTGCTTTAATTGCAGCAGCTTTTCGTGGGTGGATCTGACGCAAACATTGCCGGACAGGTTTAGCGTCCAGGTAAGTCTTGATCTCATGAACAACAATCATGGGATCAATTCCTGGCATTTCCTCATAGGACCAGGCAAACACGTCGCGGAATTCTTGAAATAGGGCCTTATATAAATGAATTTCATCATCTGTACACGAGGCAACTATATGAATGTTTTCAACAATTCCGGGCTTAACCGAAATGTCAATAGGAATAGTTTGAGAGATGTTTCCCAAATTTAACTCTGAATCGGGATGTTTCATTGGATTCTGAGGTTCCTTGACATATTCAGTTGTAAAAATTGATGAGAAATCATTTTCAAAACGATCATTCTCGGGTAAAAACGAAGATCTGTGATGGAGATCTTCCCATGGTAAATCATCTACACATAGGATTTCACGAATTTTCTCATCAGAGTGAACAAGTTCAGAAAACGTAGTTAAATCCGAGGTTGATGTGAAAAATGATTCCTCACGGACCACATTCATTAAGTCAATTTCGGTTGAACACAGTTCGGCAAAAGACTGCATGGCTTTATAGGCCATTTCATATGGACTCAAAGGCATGGAATTACCGAATGAGTCTATCTCAGATTCAGAAGGGATGATCCAAGGATCATCATAAATAATGGTGTCTAATGTAATCATATGAATAGTTGCAAATGACGATGATGCGTTGATTGGAGGAAAAGGAAAAGTTCCCAGTAAACCGGCATCTTTAACTAATCCTACTCCAACATCCTTATATGGGATAGTTGTTTTACCAACATGCTGAATACTCTCTGAAGAGGTTGGGTCGGATGAAAAGTAAGCCAGCTGGTCTATTGTTACGATCTTTCCATTATGTGGAAACTTTATTACTCGAAAGACCGATGAAACGACCGCTGTCATAGCGTAAGACCAACTTCGATCCAAGAGAAGGTTGTAGTCTAGAGGGGCATCAACCACCTCCACATCTAGACGAACGGTTTTTCCTTCAACCCCTATAGGCAAATCCTGTAGAATGCCAAAAGGATGAAACCCACGGCCATCAAAGGCCTTAAGAATTGTCGGGGATTGATTTAGTGAAGGAGAACCAAGCGATCTCCAACACTGTATCAACATAATGCACGTTGAGGCTCCCTCATCAATTACAATCCGATGAATAGGCCTGTTTTTTACTATCACTGGGATTTGGAAAGCCATTTGATGAGGGAGACGTGGTGTACTATTTTCTAGATCGAAAATTATCAGGTTCGGGTCCTGAACGTCAACAGCTCCTATAGCCTACAAAAGTAATTTACACTGTGTTGGACATGATTGCAGCACTTCCAAAGCCGACATTGTTGAGGGTGAAACAGCCAAATCCTCAACAATGTTATAGTTCTGAGCCGCTCTCGCATGTGGATTGAAAGCTGACTTTCGAAGTATACCCTTAGCGGGTGGTTTGATTACCAAGTCTGGATTAGGTTTCTCGATCTGTAGTGGATCGGAACCGGGAGCTGAGGTTGATGGATTAGAATGAGAAGATTCTACTTCTTTACCATCAACAGGACTTTTACTGCCATAATCTTGCGATCGAGTCGCAATCCTTACATGGGACATCATCAATATGGGTTCTTCATTAGCACTCGAGGAAGAACCTATCATCTTGCTGTCTTGACTTGGAAATGGATCCTTCAAAACAGCAGGAGTTTGGGAACCTTTGACAATCTTCGCAACCTCTGCTCGATGAGGGCAGTCTCTTGTAAAATGTTCTTCGTCACAAATGAGACATGGATAACGAGGTTTGCGCTTTTCATCATTGGATTCCACCTTTTCAGATTTCTCCTTTGAACTTTTGTCCGTTTTATTCTTCTTCTTTCCTTTCTTCTTCCCACCGGATTTTGATTTAGCTGTAGATGACTCTACAACGTGAATATCGACGGAAATCTCTGCAGAAGAATCTCCTGTTGGGGAATCAGGCAAGGTTATAATAGGAGAAGAACTCTTGGAGGTTTTCTTCTTACCTTTAGTGTTAACTATGCCAATCATACCGTCAGCGGCATGAGATCCCGAAGGAGCTACAGCGATTTGATTTGACTTGGGAAGATCGGGGATCTTTTCGTGTAACGTACCTGACTGAGTATAAACCAAGTCAAGGTACTGTGCTTGAGCAATAACTTGCTCCTCGGTAACCACTCCGGCTTTAGCAACATCTTCAGTGATCTTTGGCAACAAATATTTTACAAACCACTCGGCCAAGATTTGATCCGGAATAAATACCTTCACTAAACGACGTCAACGTCTCCACTCATGAATATGATCTGAAATGTACGTGGATGTTGACTGTTTTAGCGAAGTTAACAATTTCGTGCCATTGTCATATCGGACTGGAAACTGGAAATGAGTTAAAAACGAGGTAGCTAACTGACTAAAATTATAAAAAGTGCCTCGCGGTAACTCAATGTACCACTTGGCCGCGAGACCAATTAGAGTGCGCTGGAAAAGTCTAAGACGGATCGAATCATCTGTGATGGAGTTAGACGCACACCAGAGCTGGTAAGTCATCACATGGTTCGATGGGTCCTCTCCTGATTTACCTTCGAACTTGGGAATGTCATTGGGCAACTTATTCGGCATTGGCGGCCAAAATGGAAGATAATTAATCAGATCGTTCGTTAGGCGCGACAAGTCTGGTAAGTCCAAAGTTGCGATAAACAGTAACTGCCGATTAGGATCCCTAAAACTCTGGGTCGTGAGACCAGCCCAGAAGGAGGATATCCGGGATAACTAGGAATAGGAATCGCGTTCGGGATATTGTATCCTCCCGGAAAACCAGGATTAACCGGACCGTACTGGGGTTGTTGAGGTTGTTGATAAGTGTACCCAAGATACGGTTGATACTGATAAACTAGCTGCTAGACAGCAGGACCAAATTGGTACTGTCCCTGGTACGGTTGATAGGTGAATTATGGTTGACTTGTGACAACCGTACTTAAACCAGGTTGTCCTATAGGCATCTGAACCGTAGTTTGAATCGTGGATCCAGACGGTGGTAAAGATGTCTGAGGAGTAGATAGAGGAACAGTAGAAATCGGAGTTGTCGATACTCCAGAAGTAGGTGGGGTAGATTGAACAAATGTTGCGGCAGTTGCAACAGTCGTTTGAGATGGAGTACGAGGCGTAGTAGGCCCAGACTGAGAAACTACCGAAGGTACAGAAGTTTGAATATTAGACTGGACTGGTTGCTGGGGTGTACCAGAAACTAAGGGTTTTCCAGCTTGAGATGACAACTGTACGTTTGGCTGCAACACCTGTTGAGTTTGCGATGGATCCCACACTATGTTCATTCCGGGGTACTGACCCATAACAGATTGAGAATATTGAGGACCATAACCAGGTTGATGGTAGGATTGATAATTGAAAGGTACATTTCCCGTTCCTTGAACATAAGATTGACCTTGGGGTGGTTGGAAACCTTGGTTCGAGTACTGACCTTGGGGTAGATACCCTTGAGGCATAAATTGATACTGGGGTTGACCTTGGGGTACATATTGAGTCTGGGGTTGACCTTGAGGAACGTACTGTATCGTAGGTACGTATTGTCCTTGAGGTTGCCCCCCAGATGCAAATTGTGTACCTTGAGGTTTCCCCCCAAGCGTTAATTGAGGTTGCCCCCCAGGTGGTAACTGGCCACCTTGAGGTTGAGAATTGGGAATAGAACCTGACATCATAAGAATGTATTCTATGCTCAACGGCTTTGTACTATTGTTTCCAGTTAATAACCCTTGCTCAATGGGTTGAGGAGATGCTCCTGAAAAAGTACCAGAAAGTGACTGATACCCAGAGGGAACAGAAGGACCACCTTAAAAAAAAGATTCAGGCGATTGAGTAAACATGGACGACTGACCTGACATATTTACGGGAGTATAAAAACCTCTAGGATGATAAGGAGCACGAGGTGGTGAAAAACTTAACCCTGGGTTTTCCAAATAATTAGTCAAAGAAAGATACCAAGTAGTACTCCTAGGCGGACTGTAAAAAATTGATTCACGCTCCCTTAGATCAAGAACAGGTTGATTTTCAAGGATAGGGATGCCTACTTCTTCTTCCGGAACAAGTTCTTCAATAGCAATAAGTCCAGAAGGAAGATCTTGGGTAATTACTCTTTCTACCCTAGGTGAATCAGGACCACTAGAAGTTGGAGAGACAAACCTCGAAGTTGGAGTAACAGGTTCAGATATCTCAGTTTCTTCACCTATATCACTAGTAGATGAAAAGCTACCAGCAAGTTCGGAAAATGAAATCGATTGCGGATCGTAACCTGTTACTAGAGTTTGGTAATCAGGATGTACAACCAATGAAGACTCTCCTTCTGCAGGTGACCCAACCTTACTACCACTAGGAGTTATGAGCACTTTCAAGCTTTCAAGCTGGCTCAGGACTTCTTCAGGAGGTTGGCCCCGAAGTCTACGGGACTTCCTCAATAAATCAGCCACGGTTACAAACTCAGGAGACTTGCCCCGAAGTCTACGGGACTGTCTTGGTAATTCAGCCACAGTTAAAAACTTTTAACTACTTCACACGTAAACAAAGTAAAATCTCAATGAAAAACACCTAAAGCCTCTAAAGAACCAAACAAATTTGAATCAAACGCCTAAAGAATCTAGAGATCAAACACACACAAACAGTAACTTTCCAGACCGAAAACACTAGTTGGTGATGAAATCCAACGTCGCAGAATTCAGTACAGAAATGGCGGTTGGAACAGTTACCCCGGCAACCTGCTTAATGAATAGACTGGACCAAGTTCCTCCACTTAACCGTCTCGAGTGAAGTGAACCCCCCAGAAAATCCAAGTGAGTCTAGCCGACCTCTGCTCCAGGTACAGTGGGATCTTCCCACCACTGTCACCTTAGGAAGAATCCTAAAGAATATGGCCACTAAGGTTACCAACTGAGACAAATACACCTGGGGGAACAGTCTACGATCCGATACGCACGCAAGGGCAGAGTAGCAAGCTCAATCCCCTTGAAGGCTCCTTGACATAATCCAAGGTTTACCAACAAGTGACCCCAGGCTCCTCGGCAATGGTTAATCCGAGGTTTACCGTTTTTAATACGTGAATATCTGGCGTCGTTCCCAATGAGGAAGGATTGATTCCCACACTGGTTCGGACACGATCTCGTGCTTCTCCTTTAAGAGGAGCTTTCCCAGAGCATAAATGCAACAATTGGATTTCTTCCTACCACAAGATACAACTACTTGTTTGTTTTTACTGTCTTTGAGAGTTAATTACTCTCCTACTCCAAGACACTAGCCTAAGCTAAATTGGTGTATCAGAGCCCTAGAAATAAAATGTTACTACGTGAATTTTACTTTAAGCGTTAATTTTAGTGGTTGTTGTTTAAGTCAAGAGGTGGCGGAGATGAAACTCGTGGTGTAAAGACTCGACTCGAAATCACTAAAAAGATGCACCTAAGATGATTTAAACAATCTTTTCTCTTCGATGAACTTCTACACTAAGAAAGAGTTTGAAAATGCAAATACTTTGTAAACACAAATCTTTCTCAATTAAACAAATTTAAAGAAGAGCTTTTTCTTTTCCAAAGCACTCAAAACGAGACAACTAGTTATTTCACAAAAATTTCCATTTTCTTTTCAAAGCACTCAATCACTACAAAAACGAACTTTTTCCAAAAGAGATTTTTTTTATATTTTGTAAATAAAACACTAAAAACTAATGAAAATGACTAACTTTGAGAGCTACAAACTATAAAAAGCTACTTGAAGTCAAAACCTACTAAAAGTCTTTTTGAGGATGTTTTACTTAGCTAAATGTGAGTTAAGGACTAATTTATGCAGAATCACAATTAGTCAAAAAACAACCAATCTTTCGTTTTTCTTTTTTTTTAAATGAAAATTCCAACTTTCAAATACAAGTTTTTCGAAATTTTGAAATGAGAAAACACAAAGCGGATTCCTCAACAAGGGGAGATTTCATAAATGGTCAGACTCATAAGAAGACTGGTAGACACCAAGGTAATCTGAGGTCCCTACGGCTTCTAAGCTCAGAGCCACTACACAACCAAAAACGAAAAACAAACCCAACAAGCAAAATTCCTAGGAATTCCACCTAAAACCCTAACACTAATGAAATTAAACCAAGGAAAGTTTTTGACAGGGAACAAGCAGGTCTGGGCAATGGCTAAAACCTATAAACAAATTCTAAACTGATAAAAAAGAGAAAAATTTAAAATTTTTCAAATTTTTGACAGGGTACGCAGGCAACCTGTTTACACAGGTGCGTTCACGCTCTGTGTACAAAGGAAAAGTGCGTACAGGTACGCACTGTGCTTAACTCAGAGGGTGCGTACCTCTCCCAAAACTATGAAAAATAAAAACACTCAAAATTGACTGAATTCACCCAATCCCACAATCATCAAGTCAAAAACAGAAACAGAAAATACAGTTTCTCAGGTCAAAGTATAAACAAGGAAAACAATCAAGTCCGAGTCGCCATTTTGTCGCACGGAATGAGTCGATCTTGCGGACAAGATAGACCTTCCTAGAATCTAAAGAAGACCTAATGACAAGCAAACCAACCAGACACTATCTTTCTCTAAATATGCTTCAATAAACAATAGCAAACAAGTGTTTTTAGGGCCTACCTTTGGTCCAACGCAAGCTTGTGGATGCCCTCGCTCCTTCGATCCAAATGAGCTCCTTTTCACGAATCTGCAAACACAAACAAAGCAAACAAATTAAATAGCACCTGAAAAACCAATTGCATAAAACATATTTAACATGAAAGTCAAGGAGTCCATGAAACAAATAACATAAGATACTTGTTGAGAAAAATGAGTTTGATTGTATTAATTCAAAAGAAGAAGAACTTTACAACCTTTGCCTTGACGCTGTACAAGCTCCTCCCAGGGTCCAACAAGAAGTCTCCTCTACTTTGACAAGTTTCACTCACTCCCCCATGAAGCCAAAAAGGTATGTGGTCTCTACTCTTAAGCTCAACTAGGAAGTCTTAATTTCACCAGCATTTACCCTCAAATTGTTCAGCTTCTAACCTCTCTAGTCCTCACCCCAATGCCTGTATTTATAGTGCAATGGAGGGAAGTTACTAGGTCCTCCTTCAAAGGGATAAAGCCCTCCTTCAAAGGGATAGCTCCTTTAGTCAAGGGATTAGCTCCTTCTCTTTTGGGATGCATGAACCACCTCAGAGCGAACAATCCACGTCAAAATACCTTCTAGAAAACTCTAGAATTAACCCAAAGTGAGTTTTTTAAGATAAAACTTGCGCCTTTTGACTTTCACAGGGGTCCGCACCTACACCGTTAGGGACAGAGCAGGTAGGTACGCAACTTTTGTACACAGAAGGTGCGGGACCGCAGGTGACCATGAGAGAAAGTGCGGAACCAGAGTTACATTTGATTTTTAATGTCTTTCTCCCATTTCCAAAGCTTGATTTGAAGAGCTGAGGTCTTAGACTTGCTTAGGAGGATAGTATAAGTAATGATAGACCCATACTGACTGTAAATAACCATAGTGACGATATTTTTGTGTAATAGGATGAACAGGACAATCATGGAGCATGCAAGGTGCATGAGATTGCATGCAGGATTGCCTTTACAATTTTGGATAAATGCTATAGATATCGTTATTTATCTAATAAACAGAGGGCCTTCAAGTTCCTTGGATGGTGGTATTCCAGAGAAGGCATGGACAGGTTAAAAGGTAAACTACTCATTTTTAAATACTTTTGGTTGTGAAGCCTTTGTCCACATTAATAAAGAAAATATAACAAAGCTTGAGGCAAAATCAAAGAAATGTACCTTTATTAGATATGGTGTTAATGATTTTGGTTATCGCTTTTATGATTATGAAAGACACAAAATCATTAGAAGCAGAAATGTCATATTCAATGAAAAGGTTTTGTATAAGCATCATATGTAGGGACAGAAATAGGAAAAAGAAAACAAAGAATACACAGTTCTTGATGACATCACAAAAAAAGTGAAGGTGCCTGAAAATCATAATGATCAACAAACAGAACAATAACATCAACCACAACAAAAACAAGCACCTCAAACACCTGAAAGTGGTGTTAGAAGATCTACCAGGATAAGTAGAGCCCCTAAACGATACTCTCCTTCATTATATTATGTTTTGTTGATTGATTTTGGTGAACTAGAATGTTATGAAGAAGCAGTGCAAGTAGAAACTAGGAAGAAGTGGGAGCAAGCCATAAAAGAAGAGATGGACTCCTTAGAACATAACCAGGCTTGGGACATAGTCAGGTTGCCTTTATGTAAAACAAGATTGTAGAATAAATGGGTTTATAGGTTGAAGGAAGAAGATGGAGGTAGAAAAAGGTATAAAGCTAGACTTGTGGTGAAGGGGTTTGCACAGAAAAAGGATATAGACTTTGATGAGATATTTTCCCCTGTTGTTAAAATGACTTCAATCAGAACTATTTTAAGTCTAGTAGTAGCTGAAGGTTTGCATCTTGAGCAGTTAGATGTAAAGACAACCTTTCTCCATGGGAATTTTGAGGAAGAGATATATATGCAGCAGACACAAGGATATGAGGTAAAAGGGAAGGAGAAACTAGTCTGCAGGTTGAAGAAGAGCTTGTACGGCTTAAAACAGGCTCCAAGGCAGTGATATCTAAATTTTGGTAGGTTTATGTCTGAACAAGGTTATACTAGATGTCACTTTGATCATTGTGTTTATCTCAAAAGGAAAAATGATGGTAGCTATATTATATTGTTATTGTATGTAGATGACATGCTTGTTGCAGGTTCTAACATGCATGAAATAAATGTGCTCAAAAGAAAATTGGCAAACTCATTTGCAATGAAGGATTTGGGTGCTACAAAACAAATCCTTGGTATAAGAATAACTAGAGACAAGAAGAATCGCAAATTAACATTGTCTTAGAGTGAGTATATACAAAAGGTGTTGAAAAGGTTTAATATGCAGAATGAAAAACCAGTTAGTATACCTTTGGCTAGCCATTTCAAACTAAGTAAGGAAATGTGTCGCGAGACTCAGGAAGAAATGGATTATATGTCTAAAGTTCCATACACATCAGTAGTTGGAAGCTTAATGTATGCGATGGTCTGCACAAGGCATGATATTTCACATGCAGTGGGAGTTGTAAGCAGGTACATGAACAATCCAGGAAAAGAACATTGGATGATAGTAAGCAGGTACATGAACAATCCAGGAAAAGAACATTGGATGATAGTGAAGTAGATTCTCAAGTATTTGAGAGGTACCAAAAATCAATAATTATGCTTTGGTGGTTCAAGATAGAGATAACATGAGGAGCACCACAGGGTATGTGTTTACTGTAGGTGGAACAACTATTAGTTGGGTCTCAAAAGTACAAAGTGTTGTTGCACTCTCAACAACGGAAGAAGAGTACGTTACTGCTACAGAGGCTAGTAAAGAAATGATTTGGTTACAAAGGTTTCTGGATGAATTGGGTAAGAAGCAAGAGTTGGGCAGGTTATATAGGGACAACCAGAGTGCCATACATCTTGCAAATAGCTCTGCATTTCATTCCAAGACTAAACATATACAACTCCAATACCATTTCATATGGTCAACATTGGAAGATGGACAGTTGAAGCTGGAAAAGATACACACTAGCCAGAATCTTGCAGATATGTTAACAAAAGTTGTAACTAGGGAGAAACTAAGATTCTGCTAAGTTTCAATTGGTCTTCAAGTATGAAGAAGAAGGTGAGAAACAACCAGGTCCGAAGTGGAGTCATTGTCCAGCAAATGAAGTAGCGGTGGAGTTGCTATAATCAGTCTCCAAGTGGGAGATTATTGGGTGTGGAGCCTGGTTATCTTCTTTATTTAGAGGTGTTGCCACATTGGACCCCAGTTCGTAATGTGGCGGCAACACCGCCCGTAAAATGTATGCTACAAGGGGGGTCCAGGGGGGCGGCCCGTAAAAATAGATGTAAAATTGCCTTGTAAAATGTTGTAATTTCGTGGTCAATCTGGGTCATTCAGTAGGCAGAGATCTGACGGTAGAAGTTATGTTTAATTTAGGTTTTTTTGCCCTAGAAGGCAACCCCTTGCTATATATGAGGGAATTGTATTGCGTCTATGTAGATATGTACTCTAAACGAGATAGAGAGAGGAGATTGTGTGAGAGAGAAGAGGGAATTACAACAAATCTGTTGTAGGTTATATCTCTTCAGTTTGCTAGATAATATAAAAGGAATGACTGGTTGTTTCTCCATGGGCGTAGCCCAAATTGGGTGAACCACATATATCTGCATCTCTCTTGTTTTATGTGTTTTATGTGTTTATGTTTCTGCAATATGTTTTATGTGTTTCATTTCTCTGTAATATATAATTATCTAACATTCCTTTAGATTCACTTGATACTCTAATGAAATATATTGCTTCTTAAAATAATTATTTTTGACATTCTTTGTTATTATTTGAACCCACTACTCTTGATGCGGCTAGTGTGAAAGCCATTCACCTTGAAAGCAAGGGAAAGTATGAACAAGGAAACCATGCAAAGGAGGAATCAAAAACAAAGAAAAAGGAAGAAAATCCCTCTTGAACTCATTGCGAGAAAGAAGGGCGTGATGAGGAGCATTGCTAGAAACTACATCTAGAATTGAAGCCAAGGAGTTGCATAAAAGGGAAGCAGAAGATGGTTTATTCCATGCAGCAAGACTTTGGATCCTACTTATATGATGAGGTGAAGGTCATAGTTGTTGGGTTTGCAGGCGGAGGACCAATTGACTTGAGTTTTGATTCAGGCAATGAGATGAAGATCACAAATATTGGGATCACAAGTGATGGACCAATTGACTTAGGTTGTGCTTTAAGCAATGAGACAAAGATTGCAGCAGGTGTTGTACCAAAAATGAGAATAGTACCAAAGACTACATGGCTTCAAGAACTTGAGGATAGAACTCCGTTAGCAAACATTGTGTGCATTTCCTTTATGATCTCCCCACTAATTAAACAAGGCCCGAAGACGTAGTCCACACTGGATGAATTCCATTAGCAAATATTGTGTGCATTTCCTTTATGATCTCCTTTATGTTTCCTCTTCCTTAAGTATTTGCACATATGGTTTTTACATTCTCTTTCATGCAATTCTACTAACACCAACTTAAGAAAAGATCTTGGTTAATGCTGGTAAATCATATATTATGCATCAAGTTTGGTATTAGACCGGTCTTCTTGTTGATGAGGAAGAGAAATCTTTCCACAAATCTCTCTACACCATGGAAAATGACGTAGACAAATTGCTTGCAGATTATGAGAAGAAATTAGTAAATAAGGAAAAGAAGAAGGAAGAGAAAGTAGAGGATTGTGCTTCAGTTAATAAGGAAAATGAAGGAGAACCTCCTAAACTTCCATCTCCATCTTCAGGTGAAAGTTCTTCTTCTTCATAATCTCATTCTCATCATTCTAATAGACAACATATAAATGCTTCTAGAAAGCCCTTCCTAAATTTGGATATAAAGTTTGATTCGCCTATGTTTAACGAGGAATCTAATTTAGAAAAGATAAACAATTGGATTAGACAAATTGAAGTATATTTCCGAATACAATAGATCAAATAGGATGAGGCAAAGATCCAATTGGAATCTTTTCGACTGAGAGGAACTGCTCTCTTATGGTGGGAGAACAAACTTCAAAAAGGTAGCAAGTATGTGGGTAAACTCCTATCTTCTTGGTCTGAATTTGTTTCTGGTTTAAAAGGAAAATTTTATTCATTGGGATATTGGCAAAAAACCATGATAGAATGGCAACATTTGAAACAAGGCAAAGGTCAAGATGTTCAAAGTTTCACATAGGAATTTAGGAAGCAAGCTTTGGAATTGGGAATTCCTTTAGATTCACCTGATACTTTGATGAAATATATTGGTTCTTTACATACTTATCTTTGACACTCTTTGTTATTATTTGAACCCACTACTATTGATTCGGCTAGTGTGAAAGCCATTCACCTTAAAAGCAAGGGAAAGTATGAACAATGAAACCATGCAAAGGAGGAATAAAAAACAAAGAAAAAAGAAGCATATTCCTCTTGAACTCATTGTGAGAAAGAAGGGCATGATGAGGAGCATCGTTGGAAACTGCATCCAAAATTGAAGTCAAGGAGTTGCAGAAAAGGGAAGCAGAAGAGAATTTCTACCGTGCAACAAGACTCTGGAGCCTACTTATATGATGAGGTGAAGGTCATAGTTGTTGCGTTGGTAGGTGGAGGACCAATTGACTTGAGTTTTGATTCAGGCAATGAGATGAAGATCACAACTATTGGGATCATAAGTGATGGACTAATTGACTTAGGTTGTGATTCAAGCAATGAGACAAAGATTGCAGTAGGTATTGTACCAAAAATGATAAGAGAACCAAAGACTACTTGGCTTCAAGAACTTGAGGATATTAACCAAAGCATTCAAGCATAGAATGTTGAACTAAGGGTACTTCTACGAGAAGCACAAAAGGAGAAGTAAGGATTACGAATTTAGTTACAAGCCACAAAAACGAACTTGGAAAATATGAAGAATAGTGAAGGCTTAGTGAAGCCATCATCACTCGCTTCAGAATCGACAATTGAGGTAAACATTACCAATGATTCTTCAATTTCATGTTCTCATTATAATGATGATTTTGGTGCATTTGAAAATCACACTATAGGCATTAGTTCGGAGCAAACGAAGAAGATGGGATATGAAGGAAAGGGCCTAGGATTTAATGGCCAAGGCATTGTGAATCCCATCGAAGTGGTGGAACTACCTCAATATGCAAGACTAGGCTATGTCAGAAAAGAAGATGGGACATTCTCCAAAATCACCAATGAAAGACACTCCAAACCCACGAATACAGGAGAGTCTTCAAATGAAAAGTATGAGAAAATGTAGGATGTTGGGAGCACATCATGAAATTCCAATGATAGTGATTATTTCAAAGGAAAAGCTAAGGTAATCTCTCCTCGTTGGAGTCATACCACATATAACTATTCAAGGAAGAAGGTCAAGAAAGTCTGGAGGAAGAAGAACCATTGTAGTCATTGCTACAAGAAAGGAAACCAAAGAGCTACTTGTTGGATTCTCCATTCAGATTTGTGCCTCAAGAAGCTCCATCTAGAGTTGGAAGAGTATGGCACAACCACCATTATAAATCACTTCTTGTGAAATTGTTGTAAAAGTGATGAAAAGTATAACATCACTTATGTATGCAACATCATGATATTTTGGCATTTTATTTGGATAGCATGGAGTATGGCTTTTGTTGTAAACTTGACCATGAGTGTGTTATTAACTCTTGGAAAGTATGGTCTTGTTTGGAATCTTATAAGTTTAACAAGTATTGACAGCGAAAAAATTGCATATGGATATGTTGTTGGCCACAACCCCCATAATGTTTCCGACAAAATCATGGGGACCCTTCATTTTTGGCTTTTAGAAAACTCTCTTCTTTCTTGGCATGATAGTGGTTAGTGATTTTTTTTGTGGATTATTGGCTTTTAAGCTTTATGTACATCCTTTGATTGATTGTCTTTTTCTTTGTATGGTTAGCGTCTCCTTTCCATCTTTCATATTTCATAATAACACTAGTTACGAGAAGGCAATGTCGCACCTTGGGTTGCCACAATCCCTCAATTTTCACATTGGATTGCATTGGTTGTTTATCTCCTATACTTGGTTTGGGTGGATAATTAGTTAACCATATTTTAAAAACATTTTTGTAAATATATTTAACGTAGAAATATATGTTTTGTAGATAGTTGTAAAATAAATACATATTTTTTTACATTGTGGTTCACTGACACTTAGTTGGCGTTACATCCATGGGAAAATCTAGGCAAATCAACCTCGAAGGAGATATCTTTTAAAGCCTTAACCCCAAGGGCGTCGAGGAAAATTGACCCTATAACCTCCGGATCAGCAAAGCACCTAACAATGGAGACTCGACCAATTGAGCTAACCCTTAAGACTAAAAATAAAATAATTACGTTTTAAGTTTTTGTTTATTTAGTAATTATAAAATATGATGTAATAACATAAATATATGTCATTAAAAAAAAAAAAAAAATAAATAAACACAATACAAAACGATAACAAAAATATATATAAAACAATATTATGATTTTTAAAATATTGTAAATAATATAATATAAATATTATTGTCACTGCCCATATGTAACCAGTCCGTGAGTATTATTTATGTTCCGTACTAGAAAAATTTGTTCTCCCATGGTTTTAACTTTATATTTTGGAGTTCCTAAAGCGGTGACGTCGGCCGGCCACCAGCACCATGGCTACAAATGCCGAGGCTCGACGTCACCACCTGTTTGATCATCCGTGGCAAATCTCATTATCGCAAATTCGATCTAAACATTGCGTTTGAACCACTCAAAACTTATTAGGTCACTTCCAGTTGCATTTAGTGAATGCATTGTTTCTCCGAGTACAAAGTTGGGTGTCCTCGGTCGTGAAAAAAATATGAAAACTGGCCCTTTAAAATCTTAATTTGTTTCGAGATTCGAGGACATTGTGTAAACTTGAGATAAGTAAAAACTCTAATATAGACAATCTATTGTTGATGCTTAGTGTGTTTAATCATGATCTATGGCATTGTCATGCGCTGGAAAATCGACAAAGATGAATTCGAAAGAAGGTTAGAAGCAAACAAAGTATGGTGTAACTAGTAAGAGATGCATATTCCATTCACCTTCTACGTCACATAACCTTAACCTTAATAATACTACAGCCATAATAATGCGGTAGCAGTTACAACTTGGCATCCGCCATTAAGAGAACCAGTGGGAGCATTTAATAGATTTTCACCCAGTTTGATAGATTGCAGACCAAGATTTAATAAAATAATATTAATTAGAAAAACATTAACATAGTTCAGTTGGACTGCGAGGCAACAAACCTTTATCATGGCCATGGACTGTGCCCTACGTGCAACAAGCGATTGAAGGTATCGCGAGGAAGTTGTGCATTTAGCGTACCAGTGGATTGTGTTCCTGGAGAAAAACTCGCATCGCTGAGATTAGGTATGTATTTCAGTTGTCCTGTATTAACATGTTGAACTTTGGTCTCTGTGTTTCTGTGGTTGAGGCTATGTAATAAATAGGTAAGGAAACAAATTTTTGAGATATAGAATATGCCTATATTAGTTAATCAACGCAGATTTGAATATGTTAATGAGCATTCGTTATGCTATGTGAGAGAGCTATTTTGCAAAAGCCGATTTATCGAAGTCGAAACACAATGGCTTTTACATATAACTTTGTAGAGTTTCTGTTACGATCAATTTGGACAAATTGCACAAAACTACATCCTGGGCGAGTAAAGAGAATTAAACCCTTCCCGTCAGACCTAATTTACTCCATAGTTACCAAGTTCGGCTAGAAAAAAAAACGTAAATTCCCGGGTCGGTTTGGTTCGGTACAGTGATTAATTCGGGGAATTCCAGTTCGGTAAGGTGCTATACCTCTGTCGAAGGCCCCTGCTTGAAGGCGTTGTCTCCAACATTCATGGTGGTTCGTGCATTAACTTGAATGTTCTTCAACATGAATACATAATGTGCTTCGTCAGAGCATCTATGCAACAGTTTTCAATGGTAAATTGTTACCTTAATAATCTAGGAATTTACTCTTCATTGAATAGGAATCACATCTAATTGAGAGGTAAATTTTTGTTTACAACTTTGTTTGATTGATGTATTGGAAGAATACAAGTCTAGAACTGTGTGTTTTGGTGGAAATAGGTCATTGAACTTACCCTTCAATTGTTGAGTAGGAATATCTATTTGATTGAGCAGCGATGGTGGAAATAATATAGGGAAGGGCAAAATTACAATTTTTCTTGGCATAAAAAAAAAGAGTATTTTTTCAAGTTAAAAATAAAAATCTATAACATCTAAAAAATCTTTATATATTATTAAGTTTATATATATTGAATAAAGTATAGATCTTAATCATATTGACAAATTAAAAGAGCATTAACATGTTATGAGAATTAATTGTTAACACAAAATGGACTATTTATAAAAGTACAAAATGAGATGATAAAGAGATGACTCTTTGGAAGAATTCTTCTAAATGCAAAACTCTTTGGATTTGCCTGTTGATTTAGAATGGATCATTATATAATATTTCATCCATGTTGATCTTTTTTAGATGGAAAAATGGATAAAGAAACTTTCCCTAGTGTTTTGAAATATGCTTCTATTCCTCCATTTCCAAATTTCCCAGAAAAGAAAGAGAGGTATAATTCGCCATGCAAGTTTCTGAGTGCTCCACCATTCCAAGGAATCTCTAATGCAAGAATGTGGAATATAGGGAAGCCCATAAGAGAAGAAATTTTTTTCCAAACCCAAGTAGTTAGGGGGCAATGTAGAAAAATATGATCATTTTCTTCTGAGTGTTTTTTGCATATGCAGCAAATGCCTGGCCCATACCAATTCCTTTTTTGTAAGTTTTCCCAAACAAGATTTCTATTATGGTAAACTAGCCAACTAAAGATAATAACTTTGTTTGGTGCTTTTGTTTCCAGCATAAAGGGTATGATTCTCCTCTCTCCTCACAATTTTTTTTGTTAATGTTTGGTAGGTGTCTTCTACAACTGTGTTGTCAGAAAGCGTTTTCCTTAACCATATTATTTTATCCTCGGTTCATGATCTACATATGCCCAATTGTTTCATTGATGTGATGATCTGAATCCATTCTTCTTTCTAGTGACTGGTTAATCCCAGTTCATTTGCATTTTTCCAGACAAGGAGATTTCCTTGCCAATCTTTTATGACTTGGCCCCAGAAAAAGAAGACACGGTCATTTAGGATCTGCAAGAAATAGTTTGAGATGGATAGTTTCGCATCAGCACCCAGAATTGGGTCAAAACCAATCAGGATATTATTACAAGTTTCGAATTTCCATGTCAGTGGTTGGATGAAACATTTCTCAACTTTCAGGAAGCTTGACCATATTGTTGAACCTTGTTTTTTCCCAATTGAACCCAGACAGTACCAGTAAATGAAATCTTGTTTTTTTAATATTTGTGTTGTATAACCTTACTCCAATTGCTTGCTCCAAATAATCCCCTCTAGAGCAATTTTATGAGTAATGCCTCGCCAAAGCGACGAAAGTCTAAAATTCCCCATCCACCTATGTTTTTTGGGAGAGTTATATTTGAAAGCTTCGTAAGATGGAATTTTTTCTTATTATTTGCACTTACCCAGATGAAGTTAGCCATAAGACGATTTATGGCATTTAAGATGGAGGAAGGGAGATGAAAAAGATGTGCCCAATATACCCCTAGCTGTGCCAACACTGTTTGTGACAGAATAGCCCTTCCCCCTATGGATAGACATCTAAATTCCTATCCAGCAATTCTTTTTTAGAATCTTTCTATGAGCCATTTCCAATCAGATATTCTATAACATGATGGTTTAAGTCTATACCCTAGATACTTCAGACCATTTTGCATAAGTTTGGTTGCTATTCCAAATAATTCTTTTATATATGTTATAGTTCTCATGTCAGATTGACTATGATAAAGGACATCTTTGTTTGTATTCATGCACATTCCCAAAGAATTTTCAAATCTGCTGAAAATATTAAAAGATAATACCAAGAGAAGCGGCATAACTTACCCATTATGAGGATGTCATCGACAAAGAGGTTGTGTTAGATATTTATATTGTTGCCCACCTTCAGTGGTTTGAAGTGCCCCTCTATTGCCACTCTTTAGATATGCAGACTCAGGCAATCCATAACTAGGATGAATAACAAATGGAGATAATGAACATCCTTGACGAAGGCCTCTTTCGGACTGAAAGAATCTTGTTGGAATACCGTTGATGATGATTGCATAATTTAAATTTTCCACACATGCCATGATCCAGTTTATACACCTTGGTTGTATCCCAATCTTGCTGAGAATTAGTCTAAGAAAGCCCTAATCCAAACAGTCATAAGCTTTACAGAGATCTACCTGCAGAATGGCCGCATCCATGTTCTTTGTGTGAATAGAGTGCATACTTTCGTGAGCATTCACGACTGCATCATGTATGATTCTTCCCGGAAGGAAACCATGTTGTTCAGGAGAAATGTATAGTGAAAGGGTGTTGCACAGTCTCCCCGCAATAGTCTTTGATATAATTTTATATATGACATTGCACAATGAGATGGGTCTGAAGTCTGAGAAGTTCTCAACAGATTTATTTTTCGGAATCAGGGCTATATATGTTGAGGAGATTTTTTGTTGAATATAGCCCATATTTCTTTATTCTTTGATCATACCCAGTAGGTCCATCTTGATAATATCAAAGAAGTGAGTAAACAGTTCAATTGTCCATCCATCAAGATTGGGGTTTTTTCACTTTTAAAAGATTTGAGAACTCCCAACAGTTCTTCCTCAGAAATTTCCTTTATAAATTCCTCATTTTTCTCCTGATCAAACATGTTCGAATATGGTTCAATACCCCAGACCATATCTTCCACAGAGACATCTTCATTCCTTCTATAAGCATTTTGGAAGTGATTTACCACAACATCACTTATTTCTTCCTGTGTATATATTGTTTGTCCTTCCGTGTTAGTTATTTTCCATATGGAGTTTATATTCCGACGGGAGTTTGCGAATCTATGGAATAATTTAGTGTTTCAGTCTCCCTCATTTAACCAGAAAGCTATGCTATTTAATATCCATGTTGCTTCTTCTGCCATTAGAATTTGGTTCTTTCTATGTTCCAATTCTTGAATATTGACTCGAATGTGCTTTGGAAGGAAATGTGCAGACATGGATTGTTGAAGATATTCAAGTTGGTCTTGGATTTTTACTATTTCTTTTTTGTTGTCTCTTATATTCTTTTTTTGCCATAATTTAACTGATTCCTGGAGGGAATCGAGTTTTTCCAGTATACTGTTCATAGGAGAAGAACTCGTATTGTTAAAATTTTCCCAAGTGTCTTGTTCCATCTTATTGAAGTCGGGATCTTGCAGTAATGTTCTATTGAACTTAAAAGGGAGTCCTGAACGGCGAACTCTTTCTCTCCATTGTAGAGTGATGGGTCTGTGATCAAATATAAAATTACTAATGGTATTTACTTGGACATCTCCAAATCGATCCATTAGTTGTTCATGTACTAGGAATTGATCCAACCTTTTTGCCACATATGCAGAGCCGAATCGGCCATTGTCCCATGTCGGAGAGATTTTGTGGGGGTAGATATCTGTAGAAATTTTGAATAATAAACACTTATTCAACAGAGATTATCCTGATCATGCACTATTTCGGAATACATGCACAATACATAAGCTCCTCTACGTTGATCAACAATTTAGCAGCATCAAAAACAATGAAACATCAATCGCATGCACACATTAACACAGTATGTATCCCGGGGAAAGCTTACAGCTGAAAACCCCACACTATCTGTATATCAATGATTGAGAACATGTAACAATACTCCTCTCAAGTATCCAGCACTATCTCCACCTGTTACACACAAAACTAGCTCAGATCCGAACAAGTCACAAGTTCAAATCTTCTCCACTGCTTTGCCTGCCTCCTCTGCACACAATACCAAGTGAAAATCACTCACACTGGAAATCACGTGAGCACAGGCTATTCTACTGGGCATATACTGGGCAATCATCATGGTCATACTCAATATATTGCTTGTGCAAGATCTCATGCACAACTATAGTCACAACTGATAGCAATCTCAACCTCTAACACCTGTCCCTGCTGAACTGTACATGCCCTGAGTTAACTGATGTATCCTTCAATTTCATTATGAGTTAATAATTAGTGAATTAATTTAATCAATTAATTCACATCACTCATCACTAGTCTATTTGCAGTTATACTAATTACAACTAGTTTAACAAAGTCAAACTGAACACAACTCCATCAACTCCACACCCAACTCCACAGAACTCACATGCATGAGTTCTAACTGATGTCTTGCATGCAATAGCTCAATTGACCCACAAGAAAAGCATATTTCCTTCTGACAGCTGCATGTGCCACATCTGTAGCTCAAACTGAAGTGCTCCAAGAGGATAAGATAATGTTTATAGTCTAAATACTATTATGAGCTAATAATATTTGACTTTTCTATTTTTGACTAGCAGTCTAAAAATAGACTCTGATCACTCCTGCTGTGATACAAAAATAGAAGTCCATCTATTTTTCCCAACATGACCAATCATCCATAAACAACATCCTGCAACTCATAGACCATGATCCATATGTCTAAAAATAGACTTTGCGCCATAATTTGCCTGCGGACCCACTCAGTGAAGGCGACTCCTTTCCACTAAGCTCCATAATCTTGTTGCATTCTCAACAATATCTACCAAATTATTCATGATAATGGAATTTTGGATTTTCCCCGCCAGCGGGTCAGTTCTCCTATGACAACCCAAGTTTCATCCAAACTGATTGTGTAATTTAGATCCCCTGCAATAATGAGGGTCTGAAGATCCATTATGCTAGATGATATGAATATGTCCCAGAATTCCCCTCTTTCTCTGTATGGGGCATATATATTTAAAATATGAACATAACCCGACATGCCACGGATATTTCCCTCCAGGAGAATACCTGCGAAACATTTAAATGCTTTCATGTTAATCATTATCGGACCCCATAACGCCACTAGACCTCCCGAGAGACCCATAGCAGTCATTGCAATTATATGCCAAGTTGGAAACATTTTCCAAAAGTTCTCAATAGTATCGGAAACATTTTGCATCATTTCTTGAATGAGGATAATGATGGGTGAAGAGATAACAACAAGTTTTTGAGGGCTAGATATTTAAGGGTAGTCCCCAGACCCCGAATATTGAGTGAGATGATGCACATCATTGTAATTCTTTCTCAGGCATTCGTGCTCTAAGGGCTTTTGAGGGGGAGATGTCAGCTATGGGAATGTCAACGAGAAATGTCCATAGGAGATGAGAAAGGATTTTTTTTGGGACGACCCCGAAAGTGGCACTGCCACAATTTTGTTTCCTGCGAACCGTGATATTATGCGTCGGACTGATATGGGGAGATGAGCTATCCACTGGTTTATGGATGGTAAGAGAACGGAGGTCGAGGGTCTTTCTTTGTAGCAGTAGGTCGAGGGCACTCCCCACCGAATTTATCGGCGAACCAGTTGAGGAATTTGGCGGAGTAACACTGAGACAAGGTCCTTTATCTTTTGTTTGTCGACGTCGCGGAGCTGGAGGAGAAATATATGCTATTTGTGAGTTTGATGGAATATATGGATATGGATGGGTGGCTGTCAAGGGAATAGGAATATCCTGGAAGTTTACTGGTTCTGGAGGCGGATGAGCCATAAATGCTGGTGGGATGTTAGATGACAGAAAATCTGAATTTATCAGAGATGATGAGATAGTAATAGGCGAGGAGACAATTGATTCAAATGCATGTGGAAGGTGAGAGTTTTGTTGAGAGTGTATACATGTTTGCTGAAGAGGATACTTATGTGTCAAGGTCTCTTTTCCTTTTTGATACTGTCGACCTTTTCGACCCATTTCCGAGAGAGGTCCCGTTGTTCCATTATAACATTTTCTACCATGAAAATGACCGCCCGGCTGAAAAGGGCACTGTTGTCGCATGTGACCTGTTCTGTGGCAAAAAGAGCATCTGAACGGAACTCCCCAATAATCCAGTCTTTGTTGAAGGAATATGTCACCCCAATGCAGCTCAATGTGATCGGGGAAACACCGTCTGTAATCCTTTTCAATAAGGATCCAGGCGACCCTTTTGTCCTGTGCACCCAGACAGCATGGGTCGACGTATACAAATTTTCCAATTGCGTTTCCGATGTCAATCAGAGCCTGTTTTGTCCATAATTCTAGGGGGAGACCTGGAAATTTTACCCATACCAACTTGTTGGAGGGCGTATTACGTAGGGGGTAGTACCCAATGTACCACTTATGGAGAGCCAGGAAACTTTTCCCATGAATCCATGGAATAGCTATAATTTTTTCCAAGTCTTCCTGATTGAGGAAGTGGAAACTGTACTATCCCTTCAGAATCGTAACGATCGTAGGCATGTGCCCTAACATCGATTTCCACTTCTTCTCTATCCATTTGCGTGTTTCAGAGTCTTCCATCTCAACAAAGTACCATCTACCTACTAGGGCTCTTTTCTGTAGGCTAGTAATTCGGTCAACTAGAGTATTGTTGTCCAAAGCCAGTGCAGGAGGAGGAGGGGCAATCTCAATGGAGCGGTATTTGGAACGACGCTGTTGTTGTACATGTCCATTGGCCAAAGGATCAATAGACCTCTCCATGACATCTGGCATAAAACCATCTCCTTATATAGAGCACCACGCATCAAGAGACCGAGGGTTGTTTTGGCTGACATCGATGTCAGCATCGATTCTCTTGGATTCGGCCTCCACAGTGGCACGTATGAGTGCAGAGTTTGCAGAGACGTCAAATGGGTAATTCGCCATCTTAATCGGCTTTAAGTTTATGGTGAGTGAATGGCAATATCTGGCAGCTTAATTTAATTCATATAAGACTTGAAAGATATAGGCGGATTGCGGATCTGACGGAATTAGGTGTACATCCCTCTTGGGATTAACAATTCCGAAGAAACGTGCAGTTACGAAAGATTGCAAGTACCGAGCTGTAAAAGGTGATTTATGGTCGAAACAACGCCAAAGACAATCCAAATGGGATTATCTAATTAAAAAAGACTAACAATCAGAATGAAACGTCAGATATTTTGATGTGAACATAAATATGAACCTGGAGAAGAGTGCGAGTGACATGTTTATGTCACAAAAATGCGCCGTCGATAACCCCCCAATTTGGATTTTCTATTACACAATCTGACAAAAGGAATGTGTTATCGGATATATCCAAATTTGGCGATATATGTTAACCTTGAAAAGTGTGGAGGTGACATGAATGGAGTAGGTGGAATTAATGTTGATGGATGACAGGTGTGGACGGAAGACCAAAACACAGCTACCAAAAAATTGCAGCTGACCGGAAAAAAACTTCAGTCGACAAGATAGCTTACAGGGATGTCCAGAGAGAGGGTGGCGGGCTATGGCATGTCTGCTGTGATATAGTGAGAGTTATGATAAAATGACCGAAACCAGTAAAAGGGTGGCCAAGCAACTAATAATTTTTAGCACTCGATGTTCAA
This sequence comes from Pinus tabuliformis, assembly GCA_031772625.1. Taxonomy (NCBI): domain Eukaryota; kingdom Viridiplantae; phylum Streptophyta; class Pinopsida; order Pinales; family Pinaceae; genus Pinus; species Pinus tabuliformis. Next base: position 1,098,612,152 of record CM062817.1, read on the forward strand.
ACAACAACAGTAGCAACAATTACAGACTAACACATATCACAAAGCTGAAAACCACATTGTTTACAGGTCCTAGAGATGATTATGAAGTTGGATAGTTGGAGCCATGTCGGAAAATGCCAGTTAAACTGGTTGCTGGAAAGGCTAAAAGCTAATAATTCCGATAAGCATCCTTTGATTTTTTGTGATCCCCACCACATATGGAATATGGGGGAATGTTTTAATCCGCTAACAATAAGAAATTGTCGTATAAACAAGGTCTAATTTCAATTTAAAACTTATGTAGTTAAGGTAGAAAAAAACCAGACAAACACAGGAGGAGAGAGCATCTTGTTTCCAAATACTCAACCTAAACAAGGGTTTAACAATTTTATAGCACCCAAACGAAGAAAAAACTTTGAGGATTGACCCAATAAGCTTTAAACATATTCTATATCACAGGAATTTCTTTCAGATAGTCCTGAGAAATAAACATACCTTTTCATGACAGGAACTGTAATGTTTTTTCTTTTGGTCCATGTAGCATCAGTAACGCACCCAGTTCTTTACCCGAAATTCCATTTGACATGGTAGATGCACCATCTATCTAGGAGACAGCAAAAATTTAATGTAAACCCAATTGTTGTTTTCAAAATCCTAGAAGAGGACACTGAAAGCCCAGTGGCCAAGCTTAAGAGCCGACAACTCTTCCTCAACCCATCCATCATCAGCCAAGGGCGAGTCAATTCAAGGGGGATTCGTCACACAAGAACAGAGTCAAGATTCAAGGCTCTTAGTTAGTAGCAAGTTTTTAGATTAAGTTCATGAAGAGTAAATTCCTAGGTGTGATTCCTATTCAATGAAACCAGGTGCTCCAAGCACATCTTTTTTTGATAGGCTGTCTGCTTGCATATTTTGGGATCTGCCTATGTGCTGGATTGTGAAACCATTTTGAAGCTGCCAAAGGATCTCTATTCTCTTCAGCCATCCTTGTAATGATGGGGTGTTGATGGAGGCCTTTCCTAAAACATGGTCAATTATGATCTTGGAGTCCCCATATACATGTAGGAAAGGAATATTTAGAAATTTGTTGAACCACAATAGGCCCCAAAGAGCCATTGCTTCTGCCTTGTTGTTGGTGCCATGTCCTCCATTCCAGAGAATATTGTAGGATAGTTGTTTAGATATGGAGATCCAAACCCCACTAGCACAGAACCCTTTTTGTGCTGCACCGTCAAAAAAACCCATTGGATACATTAACTGTGAGTTAATGTGCACGCGAGGATTGTTGCTTGGGCGATTGGGTTGGGGAGAAAAAACACTGAAATTTGTTACAATTCTATGAAAGACCTGCTGGAAGTCCTCTCTAGAGTTCTGGAACAAGTAGTTGTTCCGCCATTTCCAGATGGCCCATATACTGATTAAAGGAATGGCCCTCCAGGGGGGCTTCTGTGAACTCCACCACTTCAATGATTTAGTGATGGATGAGTGCAGTATAAAACGGAAACCAAAATATTTAGACAAATTTTTCCATACCTGGGTAGTGAGTTTACATTGCAGGAAGATGTGGTTGTTGTTTTCAGCATCGCATTTACAGATAGAACAGATACCCGGCCCTTGCCAATGTCTTTTCTGTAGATTCTCCCAGATGAGGTTCTTGTTGTGAAAAACCAACCAAGAAAAAATGATGATTTTGTTTGGAATTCCTGTTTTCCAAAAAGCTGAGGGGAAATGCAAAACTGATTGTAGAGTTGGTACTCTGGAGAGAGAGAGATAAGTATAAACTACAATAATATTATCAGTCTTCATCTTGCCTTTCCATGTGATTAAGTCTCGGGTTCCATGTGACAGATACCAATGTTTTTTATATTTGTTATGATCTTGTTCCATTGTAGGGTCGTGTGACCATTTAGGCCAATGTTGTGTGCTTCTTTCCAAATCGGTAAAGGGCCTTGCTAGCCCGCTATAGCTTGACCCCATATAAATATGCCCAGTCCATGTAGGATATTTTTAATGTTCTCTGGAATGGAACATTCCTCCCCAGCACCAAGTATTGGGTCAACAACTATAAGAATATTGTTTCCATTTTGGAACTTCCATGTAAGCTGCTGAAGGAAATAATTCTCCATTTTCCGGAAACTTTTCCAGATGGCTGAACCCTGTTTGATGCCTATGGAGCCTTTCCTGTACCAGTATCCGAAGTCTTTATTACCAAGGTACTTTTTCTGGATGGTATTGCTCCAGGTGCCTTTCCCAAATAATCCCCTCCATAAGGATTTCATCAATAGCGCTCCTCCAAATCTGCGGAGATCCATAATCCCCTATCCACCCAATTCTTTCAGAAGAGTAATGCTGGCCAATTTGGTGAGGTGATATTTCTTCCTTTCGTGGCAGCCTCCCCAAATGAAGTTTGCAGTAAGGCGATTTAGCTCCTTGACAATGGCCGCAGGGATATGGTACAAGTGAGCCCAGTATACTGTTAGCTGTGCTAAAACTATTTGGGTAAGAATAACTCTCCCACCCATTGAGAGGCATCTGAACTCCCATCTAGATATCCTTTTATAATAGCAATCAATGATCCATTGTCAGTCAGTTAAATTGTAGCAACAAGGTTTTAGGTGATATCCAAGGTATTTCATTCCCCTTTGAATAGGTATTGCCTTGATACCAAATAAGCCTTCAATATATTCAATGGTTTCCATGTCGCACTTTCCATGATAATCATAGATTTTCCTTCATTTATATGTAGTCCTGTAGCATTTGCAAATTTCTTAAGAATATTAAAAAGGCATAACCAAGGAAAGCAACAGAGCATACCCAAAATCAATATGTCATCTACAAAAAAACTGTGTGAAATGTTGTTGTTGTTACTTATCATCAGTGGCCGGAATCAATCCTCCATTATACATCCTTGCTTTACTATCAAACCAATGCTTTACTTCGAAATGGATCCAAACCAATGTAAAAATAAACTATGTATACTTTAATTATATTAATATCATTGTAACATATCCACAAGTTAACATTATCACTCAACTTAATCAATATTAACAATTAAACAAACTTCATTATTTGAATTATTTAAAATATAACATAGAAGTAAATAATACTAAGATACATGTATAGTTTTAGAAAAAGAATGTACTTCAAAGATAAAAAAATATATATATATAAACACGATAAACTAATGAATCACCTTATAGACAGTTTGTGAAATAACTTAAAGATCTGATAGACTGGCTGGAATAGAAGAGTTTTTACTGATCTCAGATTTACAGAATATCCTTAAATATCTAAACAAATTAAGTTTTTAAAGTGCCATTTATGTAATGTATATGGTGCAGCCTCCTAAGTTTGCTTCATGATATATGTATGTGGTCAGATTGAAGTTGTTGGAATGGCCAGCTCACCCAATATTATTGGGATGACATGTATAACCAAACAGCCAATGATAGAATCCAACGTCTGTGGTCTTAAGTGATGTCAATAATTGCAAGTTATCACTACAATCTTATATCTCTTTTATGACATGTTGTTGCACATTAATATATTTATTCTTATTCATATATTTGTTGGGTGGGTGTACGTTGTGAATAATTTCATATTAATAAAATTCCAAGAGACGTGGTTTAAAAGGCATCATTGAAACCAAAAAAGTTGTTATTCCTAAAAATTGCGGTGCAAGCTTCAAGTTTTTATCCAAATATTCATACAAACACACGTTTTGGTGATTATGCAATATCGTTAAAAAGTAACACTGTTAACATTTTATATATATATAATCGTTAAAAAGTAACAGTGTTAACATATATATATATATATATATATTATTTTGTTATTTCATATATATATATATTTTGTTATTTCAATAGGACATTTTTTTTATATTATTTTTTAAACAAAACCAAGTGGTAGCCATGTCTTAAAAAATTGGTAGTGACATTTACACTGTATGGCTCTTGTTTATATTATAAATTTATAAAAATTAGTATATGAAATACATATTGTATATATGTAAAAAAGAAATATGTTATATTTTGGAAAACTACACATGGGATTATATATATATCAAATATTATAACAATTATAATATAAATATTGGAAAACCAAAAGATATATTTTATAAATTACCACAACCAAGGCACTCATAACATTTGGACCATTAACTATGCCCTCATGCCTTTTCCCTTATCGTTTGGTTAGACATAAAACTTGCTATATAAACAAGATAATGCCACGAGGTGGCAAGTCCCTACGACATTGAGTTTCTTTATGATTACTGAAATATGTTTAAGTTTGGTTTCTTGGTTGAGTGTTTGCGATGAATGCTTTTACAACTTAAAATCTCATATTAAGATCATACCCTGGCCCTAACAACCTGAACTCTTTAGATTGTTCTACACCTTCCTATTTGCACCAGAAAATCAAGAATTTCATATAGCCAAACTGCACATTGTAGCAGTACAACAAACCTGTGACAAGCAAGAGTCTACTTCTCCTATGACAAGCAAGAGTCTACTTCTCCTTTATACCGGAAGATTCTTTGTCGTTTGGGGTTTTCCTGTTGCCACCTTTGGGAACACATTTTGCAGGCGTTGAACATTTCGATTCTTTGTCATTTGGGGTTTTCCTGTGGCCACCTTTGGGAACACATTTTGCAGCAGTTGAACTTTTGGGAACACAATTTGCAGCAGTTGAACATTTCGATTGAGAGAATGTTACGAAGATATGCATTAAGAGTGTAATTGTAGCACCCCTCCAAGTAACCAGGCAACACCCTTCCGAGTGCCCTTCCGAGTGGAAATATGAGGTCTCAAAAGTTTTGATGCCCCAATTAACAGAATTGAAGACCATCCCAATACTACCTGCACACGTCCAAAAAAGATAAAATTACATTACATTCAAGACTAGATTCTGAACATAATAAGCTTAAGCATAAAAAGTATACAAAATTTACTATCGGGTCTAACAGTGTAAGTGGTATTAACACGAGCATAATCCCAATAAACTTCTACTGTAATAAACCTGTGAGAGGTGTTAGCCAACATAAACTACACAAACTTTACAAGCATACAAAGTTGACCGCTATTTCATAAGATTTACCACAAGGGACTTGATTGGCCAATTCATTGGCTAATATAACTTCTCGTTCGAGTTGTACAGTATCAACCTGCAAACCGTAAAATCAAGATTTTTTGTAATGAGCAAAATACAAAGACGTGTACACAATTTCAAGAAAATCAAGGAAACCTCAAAGAACCTTAACATCACGATTCCCTGAAACCGCGAACTATTGGCATAAAGTGAGGGTCCATGAAGTTACATGAAAATTTCACTGTTGCAAGTGTCGATAACTGCCCAGACTTCCATCCATATAAGTACACGTCCAGACATTTGGCCATGGTAGTACAAATCCTGAAACAATTGTTGTTGTTGTGGTTTGATAAATTGTTGTTGCTGTGGTTTTGATAAAGGCAAGAACTTGGTGCTCGAACACATCGAAACCCTGCAGTGATGAAATACTCGTTCACACATTCCAATACTAAAAATATACCAGATATCATCAAGGGCCATAACAATTGCAATGGATGATGACTGGGTAACTCTCTAGTAATAGAAGTCGCACGCCATGGGGAGGCAACAACTGTTTCATTGAAGAAAATAATATTTTTTCCAAGTTTCTTTCACCTCCTTTGGTTGTTGTTGAATACTCTGTTCCTCCTCGCCTCATTATGTGTTCTGAATTGAAACACATTCCTTGCAAAAACGGAGTGTTAGATTTTACCTAGTATTTCAGTGGTTGCTTCAGCACAAAGAGATCCACAACAAGTCCTGTCACTTATATATGCTCCCCCTTATTCTTCCAAATTATGGATCATTTCTCTAGGAACAAGGCTATCTTTCTCTCTCCGATGAAAGAAGAAGGGTAAGGCACTCGATGTTGGCACTCTATGCGTTTTTGATGCAGGGCTTCTTCAACAGGTGATTCAACCGAATTAACAGAATCAACTTTTGGTTCAAATGCACATCCCTCCTCTACGTTCTATAAAGTGCGTGAGAGAAAACCTCAAGTCCAGCTTCCTGGTAGACTTATCTATCTAACCCAGAAAAAAGGTTATACTTTGGAAATCCTTCAACTCCAGAGATCGCAGAATAATTTCCAGCTTTTGTTGTCCCTGTAATGGTGTCTACTATGTTGTAACCATCTTTCCTCTAAGCAAGGGTTTGTAGTAGCTAAAATATGTTGTGACTGAAGCCTAAGCAAGCTAGCTCCCCAACTAACAAGAAAACAAGTTTAATCTCTTCTAAGCTTGTTGCTTGTAAACAGAGAAGGTCTAACTTTCTTGTCTGTCGACCTGCCTGGGACACAATACTTGAGTATCTTCATCTTGTCTACGAGCAAGGACAATTTTGGTTTTGGAACGGTGTGATGCTCTTCATCCTGTCCATGAAGCAAAATGGACGTCAAGTTCTAGTTCGTCCACAAACTGGAGTCTGCAAGAAAATTTGGGTAGTCGTGTGTACCAAATATCTTATAGCTCAGAGCCAGGTGTACCAAACAGAACATAGCTCAGTGCCGCGTGTACCAGACAGCTCATAGCTCAACGCCAAAAGGAAATTAAAGAGAAGAACATGCGGCCAATTTGGGTAGTGGCGTGTAGCAGACAGACTCGTTGGCGGTGGCCAGACTCATTACCAGCGTCAACAACAAATAATTAATGTTAACCCTCTTAACATTACTGGATTACTTAAAATTATGTAAAAGAAACAAAGTGGTCTATAATGCTATTTTTTGGAAAAAAAATTATGAGTTTTTTTTGTCAAAATCCAATAACAATTTATTGGAATCACAAGTTTGATAGCTAGTTTATGCACAATCAAAGCGTCCTAGAAGTTTTTCAGAGTGTTGAATCCAAATATACAATTAAAAAACCATTTTAAATAATACAAATTAAAATTTAACTTCAATTTTTTCCACAAATCTCCTAAAAATCACATTATAGACGACTCTTAAAAAAATATCACAATATACTTACATCCCTAAATTTTGTGGGGGAGAGGCCAAATAAGATGTGAAAAGTGATGTCAAGATTTAATAAGGTGAAGGAAAATTTATTATCACATTTGAATTACAACTTCGCTTTGATGCGTTGATCCCTGTGCAGGCACAAATACCAAACAACCTACCAGTGATTATAGTCCTTATGGCAGGGACTAATAATGAAAAATTAATCATACAATGCATGATATTTATATTTCAAATTAACAAATATATTTTCGTTGGCCTCATTCGGGAGCGCATGCTAACTCCATTGACACAACCACGTGGAAAATATAGTTTGATTTTAGATATCGATAAAACTCAACATTTATGCAGATCTTGTACGTTGAGTGTAGCGTCGATTATCTTTTTTATTCAGGTATTTCTGCCTGTTTATCTGTGCCGGGGCGATGATCATTATTTGGAGCTCATTTGGTAGAGGATCCGGGAAATACTTCCGAAGTTGAAAATAGATGTAAAATTGCTTTGTAAAATGTTGTAATTTCATAGTCAATTGACGGTAAAAGTTATGTTTAATTTAGGTTTTTTGGTTTAGAAGGTAACCCCTGGCTATATATGAGGGAATTATATTGTGTCTATGTAAATGTGTATTCTGAGTGAGGAAGAGAGAAGAGATTGAGAGAGAAGAGGGAATTACAATAAATGTGCTGTAAGTTGTATCTCTTTATTTTGTTGGATTTAGAAGGAACCCCAAGTCAAATTTGAGGGGGCAATTGTTAGGTAAAGTTGACTTGAGGTTTGAGTCAATGTTGACCTAGTTAAATAGTAGTGGTTTTGGGCACATGATATAGTGCACCCATGGTATGATAGTCTGTGGTATTGCATGTAATGGAGCCTATAAAAGGCTGGGAATACTTCATTGTAATGTAGGCCTGGAGGTGAGTGGTGAAGGCTCACTTAGTCGGATTGGCCAAGGTTTTGGCCAATGCTAATGAGATCTCATTGAGTTGGGTTTTTCCTCGGATTTGGGATTTTCCTTGGTAAATATTATGTGTATTGTCGTTGGTTATTTTATTATTCCTCTGTGTAAATCTCGGTAAATATCAGTAATAATTTATCTCTCTACCATAAATTTCTTAACAATTGGTATCAGAGGTAAGTTGGCTTCAAAATGACGCTTTTTGTTGCCAAGAGTTTGTATCTGCGTGGTAGATAAAGAGATAATTAAGTTTTTCTTGCAGATTGTGAAGCAAAGTTGCACACTATTGGTTCATGAGATATTTAGTGGATGAGGAGGATATGTGCACGTGGATTAATTAATTGATGAACCATGTACCTGAAAAGAAAGCTTAGATAACTGGCGGTTACGAAGGCTGGTGATCCATGTAATTCGGTAGATGGCTTCTTTTTATATGGACATTGATGTCATATGTATAAAGACAACAACAAAGGTAATATATATAGCCGCATACCCTGGGTAATTAACGGTAAAATTAAGGTAAAATCTTTGAAGGGGGTAAGGGCTAGAGTGAGTGGGATTGTCTCACTTAACAGGTTTTGGTTGGATTTAGTTAAGGAACCCCAAGTCAAGTTTAAGGGGGGAATGGTTAAGTATAATTGACTTGGGGTTTGAGTCCAGGTTGACCTGGTTAAATAATAGTGGTTTTGGGCACATAGTATAGTGTACCCATGGTATTATGGTCCGTGGTATCTCACTTAACAGGTTTTGGTTGGATTTAGTTAACTAACCCCAAGTCAAGTTTAAGGGGGGAATTGTTAAGTATAATTGACTTGGGGTTTGAGTCCAGGTTGACCTGGTTAAATAATAGTGGTTTTGGGCACATGGTATAGTGTACCCATGGTATTATGGTCCGTGGTATCGCATGTGATTGAGCTTATAAAAAGCTGGGAATAGTTCATTCTAAAGTAGGCATGGAGTTGAGTGGTGAAGACTCACTTGGCCGGATTGGACAGGGTTTTGGCCAACACTAATGGGATCTCATTGGATTGGGTTTTTCCCGACATTTAAGATTTTCCTAGATAAATATTATGTGTATTGTTGTTGGTTATTTTAATATTCCTCTCTGTAAATCTCGGTAAATAAATTATCTCTTGATCATAAATCTTTTAACATTGTCAAATCTAGTTGTCAAACAAATGAGAGATTGAGCAACCTTGATCATTTCAGAATTTTCCATGGAATTGATATTGTGTTGCGTTTCCATTTGATCAATTTCCAATTGTTTAACGCTTTGTGGATTGCAGATGAACGACCGAGCAAATAATGCATCGTCATCGCACTAGGGGCTACATTAAGTTTTATTGTTGGTGTTCATTGCTCATTCTAAATGTTTCGATTTGGAGGTGCATGAGAAACAATATTCATATCTCATCAAATCAAAGTGGCATGAGATGTTTAATTGGATCTCTCACAATTGAATACAACGGTCAAAGCACCCGAAAAAATTTAATAAACAAATCTGTCAACATTTTGAGTTAGCCGTGGAACTTACATATAGAAGAGAAAACCATAATGCCAATTTTGGATTAAGTCGGCATCTGCATAAAAGATGTTGCAAGAATAAAGCGAATCTGGTTATTTTTGAGATGTTTATCCCAACAAAGAGCGTACGCAAATAAACAACCCAAAAATATGTTCACCAGGGTCCCGCAAAACATTTATTTTCGACCCCTGCATAATCGACGTGTACTAAATTTAATGAACAAACAACAAAATTTCGCAATTTTTGGGTCCATTAAACCGATTGAGCTTCTTTCTCGTGTTTGCAAGTACTCCAAGGCAGAGTTAGGAAAAGATTTGGTGCAAGAATCTAGGATCTCCTCAATTTCGAAAAGGGCATGATCTCGATAATGAACAAAGTTGAATCACACAAAAATTATCCTTAATTGAGAAAGAAGGGTTTGAGCTCACGCTGATTTATTCCACCGCAGACAGAAAATCAAACAAAATTCTTCTAAAACAATCTTAATGTGGCAACAAGGGATAACAAGAATACAATTGTGAGAGAAATTTGCACCAAAATGGCAATCGTGCATTGCACTGTGGAAGATCTGGGGCGATGAGGAAAAATTGGCACTAGAAGCCCAAATTGGATGGTATATTCGATATGTCACCTGAGGGGAGGATCGAAAAACTAAGGGATTAATCAATCCAATAGTACAAAAAGTAGAAGAAGAAAAGGTAAGAGAGGAGATTTCATTTTCCAATATGGGACAGACAACAGAGAGGATATTTCATTTTCCAATATGGGATGGACAACGCGGATGAGATGGATTGCAGGAGGCTAAAACTATCTTCCTTCACGTTATAAAAAGGCATTAGAGCAACAACAAGAAGGTGGGGAGGATCGAATCCACTATTGTGCGAACCCTATTACTGTTCTTCTTGCTTCATAAATTTGTAGATTGAAAAGGGGAGAAACGATGCAGACCAGCATAATCAAAATGACACTTTTGCCTTTCATTTCTTAATTTATGTATTGTTTTTACCTTGAGAGGGAGAATTTGAATCGATAGATGAGGTGAAAAAGATGTAAATAAGAAGCACTGAGAAGAGCACTTCTGTTTTCTCAATACTTTTTCATTTAAAAATTAAATTGTGATCTCAAGAAATCTTTTTATTCATACTGTTGTGTAATTGATACTGTCCAATGGGTGATTTAGCGTTATAGTAGATTGAATGGGTGATTTAGCGTTATAGTAGATTGTTTCATTTGCAGATTGATTATTCGATAACCATTGTGCTTTCGAGGATTTGCGCATTTTGACATGTTATTTCTGTTTTTAAACTTTGTACTTTTACGTGTTTCAATGGCAAATCTATGCAATGCTTCATTCTTGAATTGACAATTGATGCAACCTCTTGTTAATTCTGTTTGTGATGGTTCTCTTTTATTTGAATGGAATAATTTCATATGATCTGATGACCAACAGAAGTCGAACTACTTCATTTCTGCTTTATCATCTCATCAATTTCTTTGCACCTACAGGGTTTTATTACTCACTACCAACAAAAACTGTTTCTTTGGCGGTGAGATTATTGAAAGCTCTTGTACTTCCCTAGTGTTTTTGTAGTCGTTAAAACTTTGATGAACGAGAACTATTTCCTTTCGTCAAAGCTTCTCTCAAGCATCCCTTTCTCATTCTCTATACTTCCATTTTGCAGTGTGATTTTATATCTTCATTTATATCATTAAAAAATCAAACAAAAATATTTGTATATTTTTGCAAATAAATATGTGTTTTTATCATTAGTACCATTTGATATTTTGCATAATTTGCAATTTTTATTTCGTATTATTTAATAAAGTTAATTTTAACATTTAATTACACTTCATTTACTACAACTACAACTTAGTCTTCTACATAAATTGGCAGTGTTAAAATATAGTAGTATTATATGACTTGGTGTAGTAACATTAGTTTAATTTAGAATTGTAAATGTATATAATATAATATTAATGTGAAAGTGTTATATTTGAGTAAGGACATTCTTCTAGGGGGTTAACATTCAATTTTTTATATTAGGTATCATATTATAATAGAGTATTAATATATAGATATTTAGTTAGTAGTATAATTATATTATTACTATAATATAATTTTATATTATTCTAGAGTAGTATTAGTATAATAATTTAGAATTAGTAAAGTAGTGTGATAATTATTGTTTATATTCGATTATGGTCATAGTAACAACATAGTAATGCATAGGCTAGTATAATACAACTAGGATAGACTAACACTTAAATTGGCATAGGTTAACCCTAGGTGTGGTTTAGTTGAACCATTAATTCAGCTTAAGGATTTACTTCTTTGCAAGAGCTTTGCAAGAAGGTAGATCTAACATTTCTCTTTCTATTGGTAAGAAATAGAAACACCAAAATTTAGTAGGAAGGGAAAGAGGGTAACTGGACCCAATTGAACCAGTCAAAACCACCAACACAAACGAAAAAGGGTCTAATTGAGGCCCTGACCGGGTGGTCTCACCTGATGTTGATGGAGGACATTTTTACCCATCAACATTTTTTGCGCTAGAAGAAGGGCTTGGGCTAGTTAGTCCGTGGGAAGTCTTGCTTTAGCATTTTCTTTTAAATACCTATGGCTCATATATGCATTCCTACTTCGGGTCACGCTTTTAGCTCACAAAATCCTACCAGAGGCATACCCAAGAGATAACTTGAATCCACATCTGAATTGCAATATGACGATGAGAGTTCTATTTCTGCTTTAGATCATGTTGATCAATTTATACATAAATGTAAATGTTTCAACATCACTAATGACAATGAAATTTGTAGGCTATTTACTCTCACGCTTTAAGGAAGGATTCGAGAGTGGTACAAGATGCTCCCAACTAAGTGCATTCACTCTTGGAATCACTTCATGCAGGTATTCTTTTTCGCTCATCACAATTATAACTATGAGAAATTGTGCTTAGAATTTGATAACTTGGAAATCTATAAAGATAAAACTGTTAGCGAATTTTCTTGTAGATTGATGTTATTTTGCTACAAATTTTGTCATGATGACTTACCCCCTAAACATGTTTTAATTGACAAATTTACCTCTATGGTTCAAGATTATAATCTAAGAAATTATAATGGACATAAAGAGGAATCACCTTCAGTAAATCTTGATCCTACAATTAATCCTATTGAATCTTCAAATGGAAATAATGGTCTTCTTCAACCATCAACATCAGGAGAAAATCTTACATCTGAAAGTGTTTCTATTGTATCCCCTAATGTTTGTGACAATGAGTTAAGTTTAGTAGAATTAAATTATATGAAACATCAAGATTTAAAAAACAATCATGATGATAATTCTTCTTCTAAAAATGAGCTAGGTTCCATTTTGAAAACAAATGACACATTATTAAACCATAAATCATTTAATGATTTAACAAAAGAAACTGAAAATGATGATTTATTTTTGATTATCATTGTAATTATTATATGTGTCCACTTGTTGGGATGTTTACTAGTTCAAATCTTAAGAATGCACTATATCATGGTGCTCAAGGGGTATATTTAAATGATAAATTAATAATTAATATCAGTTTAGTAACTTTCATTCATCTTTCTTGTGACTGTCAAGATTCTTGTAAACTCTAGGAAAAGGATGTGATCTTTAACAACTATCTTGATACTTGTAAACTTAGATCATTTGATTTAGTCATAATAGATTTTTCATGTTGATTCATTTTCTAAGCACAAATTTGCATCCTTCCATTTTGATTTGGATCATCCACCTCTATTACAAGTTTTTGATGTTACTCATGACAATCTTAAACTCAAAACTTGTCATGTTAAAGGCTTGCTACAATCATCTAGTGACCCTCTTACATTTGTAGATAATCATGGGATTACCAATTGCCTTAATTCACATGTAGATATAACAGATGCCTCTAAGGATCCTACTTTTTTTTCCTTTCCATGTAATGATCAATATCTCATAGGGGAAAAAGATAGTTCTTCTAAATTTTTGGGGACAATTAAATTTAATACTTTCAGCCTTATGCAGTCTTCAAAAGTCATTCTTTATCGGATTCTTAAAGGTGATATCACTAACTCTTTAGGATGTACATATTATGATAGATTTTATTTAGAATTTGAGGATTCTTATATTAGAAAGTTTTCTAATTATAGATTTCTTTTATCTTTATTTTTAGGAACTAACATGCATAACAATTTTAGGATTTTTTTACATGGTTTAGTATTTGACCTAGTATGTTTGCTAATGTATGTTGTATATATTTGTGCAGGAAGTAAAGAGTTTGAATGGTTGAATTGGAAATATGACTATACCTAGTCATTTTCCTTCAAAAGAGTTAGAGTAGAAATAAATTTAGCTTTGTTTAGTTTGTTTTTATTTTTCTAAAATAAAGCAATTATGGTATTTTAATGAATAGGAATGAGTTTTTATCATTCATTTAGTTATCATCCTACTTACAATTGGTTATTATTCGTGAAGATTTTTATTTGATCATTATCATTCATTTACAATGGTAAACCTCATATTCTAGGAAGCTAACTCAATTATAAGGTTCATTTCTACCTTTTCTATAATCATAATTGCATTATGATTAGGATTAGGATTTATGTTAATAAAAAGAGCTTACAAGACAAAGCTTCCAACTTTGGCATACAATATCTTTTCATTCACTTTATTCATATGTCAAACTCTTTTACCTTGTCTTGTTAAGAATCTTTGTAGCATATTGCTTAGCTTTTAGTTTCAATAATTGATGATCTTCAACAATATGCAAACTTGGAGATAAATGTAACTTGCCTTGCCTATTTTATATACTCTTCATACGAGGTTGTCAAAATTCACAAGATAATTTGGTATGCATTTCTCTCAGGTATGTATACATGTTGATCTTCATTTCTTCTTAGTTCATTGGTTTTGTTTTCTTTTAGCTATATTTTCTTACCCTTGTTTTCTCTCTTTTGTAGGTTTTCATTAATTCGAGAATTTGATTTTGCTAGCAAAAAGCAGTTGTGAAGAACAATCATCATAATGCATTAAGGGAATTTTTTTCCTCTTCCAAATTTTGCTTCATATTTCATTTATACTCTTTTTGAAACTAATTGTTAACCTTATTCTTAAAAATTGATCTTTAAAGACTTGCAAATTAGCTTTAAAGCAAAATTGACAAAAGAAAGAGAATTTCTAATAAAGCATACAAATGCATAACTTTAATCATAAATATGCTTTAAAATAAGGAGCTTTATTAACAAACCTCTTACAAGATAAATTCTTCAATTTTAACATAATCCTCATTTTATACAATTTTATGTTAATTTTAATGTTATCTTGTAATATTTCTCTCATGGCTTATGCTCTTGATGGATTTCTTTGCGGTTTGCTTGCATTTGTCTTAAACTTTTTACTTAATTTGGTAATTATCTTTTCATTTCACCTTTTCAATAAATTGGGGAATATTTCTTTCTTTCAACTTGGCATAATCATTAGGAAAGAAGTTTTATGCTTTATATTCTATTAACGAAACCTTTATCCTTAAAGAATACTTCAATGAAGATGATTTCGTTATGCCCATTTTTAGCTTTCCTAATCAGTGAAGTCTCAGGTTTTGGTTCTTTGTTGTTTAAATATTTTCTGTCATTTTCGAATGAACTATCTTGATCCCCATTTTCATGAAAGCAAAATATGTTTATCAAAAGTTACTTAAGATATTCAGTTCTTGATGGGCAAAGTTAATCAAGTAAATATTAGTTACCTTAAAACTTTTTACGCCATCCCTCGCTTTAAAGGAGCTATCTACCACCCCGTCTATTAAGTAATCTCAATGAGATTAACAATAATCATAGTTAAACCTAAAAACAAAATGGTCAATTGAATGATATGAGGTCTCATCACGAGCTGACCTACCGTGATCATAGGTTCTAACATTGTGACATTGCCATTATTGGTCACCAAGCCAAGCTAATGACTTTTGATGATTCAGATCTTGGGGAGAGGCCCCCAAGATCTAAAAAAATGAAATGGATCTTGGGGGGAGAGACCCTCAAGATCTAAAAAACTAAAATGCCAGAAGAAAATAGGAGAAAACACAATAACAAAACCACAAAGAAATATTTTTATTAAAACTGATAATAACTTTAAAAGCTACATTGTGGTGGACAATTTGTCCTTTTACAAAATGCGACTTGTTACTTATAGCCTTTTTTGGTCACAATACCATAGGTAAATACCATGGATGGGTAAATACCATGGGTGAATGTCACTTACAATACCATGGGTAAATTCCATGAGTGGATAAATACCATAGGAGGATGAATACCAAGGGACGATGCAACTTACAATACCATGGGTGGATGCTACTTACAATATCATGGGTAAATTTTGTGTGTGGATGAATACCATGGGTGGATGTCACTTACAATACCATGGGTAAAATCCATGGGTGAATGAATACTATGGTTGGATGAATACCATGGGTGGATGTCATTTTCCATTCGGATCATTCCTCCCTCCTTAAGAAGAAATGGTCCCCATTGCGTGAAGTTCCCTCTTGAGAAACCTTTGTTGAATATGAAGAGCCATTGAAGAGAAGGGTTTTGTGTGGTTAACCCAAATCGTGATGAACACAAATCCAAGGATAGAGATACCCTATAATGCTTGTGACCAACTGTGATATTGATAGTGTGCGACATAGAAAATGGACTTCGATAAAGTGTGGGTTTGTGGATGACCCATAACCATGATAAACGAAGATCCGAGGATAGAGATACCATGTAATGCTTGTGACCAATTGTGATATTAACAATGTACAACCTAGCAAATGGATTTCGATGAAGTGTGGGTTTGTGGATGACTCATAATCATGAAAAATGAAGATTTGAGGATAGAGATACCTTGTAATGCTTGTGACCGACTGTGATACTAACAATGTGCGGCCTAGCAAATGGACTTCAATGACAAGGATTTTGTGCGGTTGACCCATAACCATGATGTTGGCTGTTGATAAAGTAGCAGGCGCCTACATAGTCTGGGGTGGGAGGGCACGTCTCCAAAGAACCCAAGCCGGATGTTGCTTTACTGAAACTGAGGAATGTGAAGCAGGTTCCTACTAAAGTGGGGTGGGAGGGCAAATCTCCAAAGGGAACCCGCTTTGAATGCTGCTCCAGATTTAAAATGGGCATAACTCGATCAATATAACTTGAAATCTTTATTATAACTTATTTTTGGAAATAGAATGACCATTTTGCGTCTTCTCATATACTCGAAATCCATACTTGTACACTCTGGAAACACAAATTCACGTTGCAACTGTCATGTCGTCACAAAAGTTCTGGAAAAAAAAAAAAAAATAA
The DNA here is from genome assembly GCA_031772625.1 of Pinus tabuliformis. Taxonomy (NCBI): domain Eukaryota; kingdom Viridiplantae; phylum Streptophyta; class Pinopsida; order Pinales; family Pinaceae; genus Pinus; species Pinus tabuliformis. The sequence continues at coordinate 1,098,628,994 of CM062817.1, forward strand.
TAAATAAATAAAAAATCAATGATATCTCCCTCATCTAAACTTTGATTCGACCAATTTTTTTTTTGAAATTGGGTGTTTTTTCGATAGAAACTCAGTTCTACAATCATTTTTCCGAGATTATTCACAAAAACAGCAAAAAAATGATAGGAGAGTTTTCGTCCACGAATTGTCGTCAGAAAAATTTCCGCAACATAGTTGATTTTAAATTAGTGATATCTCCCTCGTCCGGACTCTAATTCGACTGATTTTTAATTTTTTTTTTATTTTGATTTTGATTTTTTCTTTTAATTTTTAATTTGGGTATCTTTTAGCAAGGAATCCAGATATGTTATTTATTTTATAAAATTTTCACCAAAAGTTTCATATCTGATCTGCAAACTCGTTGCCCAAAAAACTTCCTGCAAAAAAAATGAAAAAAGAAAAAGAGAAAAACTTCCCGCTTTGCCCAAGAAAGTGCTCTATGGAGGTTGTAGTATGTTCTTGAAGTTTGTTGAATATTGCTACAAAAAATTGAAACTAAAATATGCATCAAACCCTCATTCCCATGGAATCGTAACCTAAATCTAATACCATTGATCTAGATCTTGGGGGGAGGCCCCCAAGATCTGAAATTTTGAAATGCTAGAAAAAAAGAAGAGAACACACAATAATAAAATCATAAAGAATTTTTTTTATTAAAATTGATAATAATTGTAAAGGCTACATTATGGTGGACAATTTGTCATTTTACGAATGTGACTTGTTACTTATAGCCTTTTTTTGTCACAATACCATAGGTAAATTCCATGGGTGGGTAAATACCATGAGTGAATGGATACTGTTAGCTCTGATATACAGCGCTGACTTTCTAAGGTCATGGAGGAGTTCCGGTATGTGTGATGGTGTGTTCAAAGGGGCCCCTTATGGGTCATTTTCCCTTTTCCTTCTATCCTGCTTTCTCTATGCCACCTCCATTCCTCTATTTTTCTTCTAAACCCAACAGATTAACCCCCTTTGGCCTTAGCCTTGAGCGCAAAGCCCAAACCCACCATAGAATCTCACCCATATGACCTCGCGTGCTCATAAACCCCTCACTGAATCCCCGCCATTGATCAGTCCCCGCCAATCCAACGGCTCCCATCGCGCCCGATAAAGTGACCCGCTCGATCATTTCCCGCCATTAGATCATCTCCGTAAAGATCCAACAGCCTTCGCTCTCATCGTGCAGGCAATATGATCGAACGTTAGCGCGCCATGAGAGTGGTTTTTCTCTCTCATCTGCCGCTACGTGTCAATCGCTAAATGGAATCGCACAACCCCAGACATTTACCGCCTAACGTCCGAAAGCAGTGCGATGAATACCATTACCGCCCAACCAATTTGCCCGCCTATTAAACGTCCGTGCAGCTTCGCTTCCCGATGACCGTCCGATCTGTCCGCTGAAGATTTGACGGCCCCAATTCACCCCACTCTCGCCTCGGTCGATAACCTCCGTTGAGCCATCTCCACCGTCCATTTCCTCAATCTGATGGCCATTCTTCCTGCTCATCCAAACTGTCCACTTGCCCATGCATTCCACGTCCTCGACCACTCTGTTTTCCCGAAGAAGGAGATGACCAGCTCCGCCATCATCAATCACTGTCAGACCCCCAACAACCATAGTTAACAGAAAGTATGGCCAAGGGAGAAAAGGACAAGCACGACCCTGTAACTGAATTTATCAGTCATGAACTCCACTAGTACGAGCACTCCAACAACCAAAAAGGATAACACAGCACCTGAATAGATCGGATTCTTCCACTGAAGCAAGAAAATTCATTCAGAGACTCCATCAGGCAGTTAAATGCAAGTTGGTGGCCAATTATTACCCCTCCATACCTAATCGGCCAAGTGCCCTTGTAATGTAAATCTACAAATACTCAGAAACCATATGTAATCAGGGTTGGCATTTGATGTAAGGTTCAACTTCTGGAGACTGTAGATATTTTGTCGCTTGCAGCGTCTCGTCTTCATTTTCAGCTAATACAATCTTCTTTTGTTGTTAATTGTTCACTTTCCATTTTCCTATGTTCTAAGCTTGTGCCTAATATGCTGTGTTCTTGATATTTTAAGGTTTAGCACTAGATAATTGTCATCTTATCTCTGTGTTAAATTGTTGAATGTATCACTGAATAGGTCACTCAGGTTTCTTTCTATCTGATGCATGAGAGTTGTCATCCTGTCTTTGCATTAGTAGATTAGATTTACAGGTTTCTTTACTAGTTGTAGCCAGTCATCACATGGTCTTGTGCATCTGCTGGTGTGGTTAGTATTCTCCATATTCACCTAATATCTAAACTGTGAAAATTGGTGGTCTAAAGCCTTGTGGTCTAAGGGTTTTCACGCATGTCTGGAGTGAAACAAAGTAGAAGTGGTTATCTAGCTTGAACCAACTCATCATTGCTTCCATTAAACCTGCAACAATAGTTGAATTTATATGTTACCAAGCATCTCCGAGCTACAACCTAGGAGATTTTCTTGGAATCCTAACATAACTAGTGTCGTTGCTAGGGAGAGGAGATTGAAGCTCAACTTCCCTGGGAGAATGACACAAATCCAAATTTGATGATAGACAAAGTTTGGACACATTTTTGGTTGTAATCATCTATCTGGCGACTCTACTAGAGGACAAACCTTTTGGCGACTCCACATCATAGTTCTGGCTCAGTTTGTGAGGCATACTCGGAGAAATCCTTAGAAATCACCAGCTGACGCAGTGCCTAACTCTGAGAGGATTGTCAAGCAAAGCAAGATATCACGAAAAGGAGCATCAGGATCAGGTAAGCCTAAACCATCTTATGTATCTCTGCAAGAAAGGTTTGTAGCTAAGGATGCACATGTTGAAAATATAGAGCCTAGCACTATCAGTGAAGAAATACCCTCAGAGATTCATAAAACTCCTTGTTCAATAAGTTCTCCTTTGGATCTCATTCCAAATGAAACCTCCCTTCCAATCCATCATATTCCTTTAGCTCTGTCAGCCATTTCTCAACTCCCTACCTTTCAAACTTCCAATACTCTTCCATCTACCCCAGTCATGGCAGGTCCACATGCACCCACCAAAATGGAAAGAATCATAGTTGTTAGGTATGGACCCCTAGTGCTGCCTGTTCCTTTGAATGCCATGCCTGCAGGAGAATATCAGAAATACATGCCTAAGTCCACTAGGACAGAGGAGTAACAGCTGAAGAACACCTTGAGTCTTTTTATAGTTATGCTGATATCCTAGATATCAATGAAGATGATGTGTGGATGAGAGTATTTGTCCAAAGCCTTGATGGAGAGGCTAGAAAGTGGTTCAGAGAGCTGACCCCTAGGTCCATAGCAGACATTGAAGCATTGGATGATGTGTTTTTAAAGCATTGGGGAGATAAGAAAGACCTGCTATATTGCCATATTGAGTTTGGCAACCTGAAAAGGGAAAATGGGGAGTCGTTGTCAGACTTTAATAAAAGATTCAATCGTATGTATATCAAGATACCAGCTGAAGTGAAGCCTACCCCCACCTCTACCAAACTCACCTATGTCAATGCCTTTGATTCTGATTTCTACCCACTATTAAGAGAGAGAAGATGTGCTTCCCTGGCTGAAATGCAAGATGCAGCCTTGGAGGTTGAATCCAATATCATGGCTGCAGAGAAAATCAAAGGACATGTTAATAGAAGGAGGCAGAGAGGTGAGTCTTCTTCTTCTTCTTCACCTTTAGAACCCAAAATAGACAAAATGACTAAAATGATAGAGTCATTAGCTACTGAAATATCCAAATTGAAGGTCAAGCAGAATTCTGGGAAAGCAAGGCTTCCTAATACATTTGCTCCTCGAAATCCAAATCCATTCAGAAGAGCAAATGAACAATTGCAGATCATTCAGAGGGGCAAATAGGCCAGTGAAGAGCAAAGGGTTAAGACTCATTTCCAGAACGTAGTCATGGAGGAGGAACATCTTGATGAAGAAGATGAGATTCACTGCATGGAAGACAAGGGCAGTGCTGCCTTTTTGAATTAGCTGCCTATGAAGAATCATTACTCAAGGACCAGACCGGTCAAGAGTGAGACAGAGAAGCTATTCTACAAACTGAAGACCAGCAAAGATATAACTTGAGATCAAGAACGATTAATGTCAAAGAGAATCCTGCTCAAAGAGTTGCTTTCCCCACAGAGCAGTAGATCAGCGAACAGAAAAGACCAACAGTTGATCCCACCATCCTGAAAGCACCAGCTCAAGAGGTAAGAGGCCCTGACAAGTCTCCTTCCCCTTTTAGTTTTGAATCAGAAGTCCAAAAGCTAAAAATAGTTGTGCCTCTGATAGAACTTGTAAAGAGTGAGGTCTTTAGGAAGCCCATCCTCGACGCCCTTGAGCTGAAAGCCTCACAAGCATCCAATGACTACATGAATTTACAAGATGATAAGCCTGCAGTTGTGCTTAGCCCAATGATTGAACCTGCTGATGAAAATTCCCCATCATTTTATGTCTCCTTAACCATTCATGACAAAATCCTCCACAACTACCTGCTGGATACAGGGGCCAGCCATAATCTGATGCCCAAAGCTGTCATGGAATAGTTAGGCCTTGATATTACCAGACCTTATCATGACTTGTTCTCCTTTGATTCAAGGAAAGTGAAGTGTCTGGGGTTAATCAAAGACTTAGCCATCACCCTAACTCAGTTGCCCATGAAAAGCATGATGATGGATATTGTGGTAGCAGATGTTCCCCCTAAGTTTGGTATGCTACTCTCCAGAGGGTGGATTAAGAGGTTGGGTGGGACATTACAAAATGACTTATCTTATGCCACTGTCCCAGTTTTTGGAGGAGAAAGCAGAAGATTGTACAAGGAAGCCCAACTGGCCTATATCATCAGTGATGAGAAGAATCCCACTAATCATCCTATTTATGTTGTGGACATTGATTTTGGGACATGTATTCTCCAAATTGAAGAATCCCATAAGGCCCCAGTGCAGCTCAAGAAACCAATAGGCCAGGCCATGGAAGAAAAAGGAATGCAGACTTGGGAGATGTTCTTTGATGGAGCCTGTTCAAAGGAAATTGCAAGAGAAGGAGTGGTGCTGGTGTCTCCAAAGCAAGAAAGCACACATCTGTCTTTCAAACTGACTTTTCAGGTCACCAACAATATAACAGAGTATCAGGCTCTGATATTGGGCTTAAACGCTGCCAAAGACATGGGAATCAGAGACATAAAGGTGTTTGGAGATGTTGATCTCATCATTCAACAAGTGAACAAAACATTCCAAGCAAGGCACCCAAGGCTGAAAGCATACAGAGATGAGGTATGGAGACTCAAAGACTCTTTTGATAACTTTTCTATCTCATATATTTCTAGAGTCAAAAATCAGCTTGTTGATTCTCTTGTTGTGTCTGCTGGCATGTTCATCCCTCCCATGCCCCCTAAATTGGTTTATGAAGTCGAAATAAAGTATAGACCATCCTTGCCCGATAATGTCCAGCATTAGAAAGTCTTTGAGGATGATGATGAAGTAAACAGGTTTCTGCAAGTCATTGATGAATTCCCTGAAATGCAAATTCATCAAGAGAATGAGGCCTTGGAGGAATGTCCCCAGCCCCAGCTAAAGAACAGAATTGGCCAAGACAGCATTGTTCAACTGCCTAGCAATCATATACCCAAAGGGCTAGTGCCTCTAGAGAAGTTGTTTGACCATAACGATGTCCCTCATAAGATTGCCCCAAAAGAAGATTAATCTGCGATCCATAGGCATAACATAGGGAGTCTAGATCATCCAAATTATATAAATCTGTCCACCCATCTGTTTGTTGCCCAAAGTTCTGAGTACTGTACCTTAATGAAGCAGTTTTCTGATGTCTTTGCCTAGGAATGGAGTGACCTTAAAACATATGATAAAAAGATCATCCAGCATAAGATCCCATTGGAGAAAGACACCATTCCCTTCAAGCAGAAATTGAGACCCATTAATCCTTTGCTCCTCCCTTTGATTGAAAAAGAAATCAAGAAGTTATTGGCTGCCAAAATCATAGTTCCTCTGAGATATTCGAAATGGGTAGCTAGCTTGGTAGTGGTGAGGAAGAAAAGTGGAGAAATCAGGTTGTGTGTTGATTTCAATAACCTGAACAAATGTTCCAAAAAGGACAATTATCCTCTGCCCAAGATGGAGCATTTGCTACAGAAATTCTCAGGAGCCAAGATTATGTCTTTCCTGGATGGATTTTCAGGGTATAACCAAGTTGTTGTACATCCAGATGATCAAGAAAAGATTGCTTTCACCACTCCTTGGAGCACATTCATGTATTTTAAGATGCCTTTTGGGCTAATGAATGCTCGAGTCACCTTTCAGAGAGCTATGGATATAACATTTGTAGGAGAGAAGAATAAGTTTGTCCTTGTCTATCTGGATGATATAACAGTATACTCCAGCAGCCATCAGAATCATTTTCAACATTTAAAGAAAGTGTTTCTGAAGTGCAGGAGGTTTGGGATATCAGTCAATCCTAAAAAATCACAATTTTCTTTAGAAGAGGGCAAGATTTTAGGACACATTGTTTCTTCTGCAGGTGTCAAGTTTGACCCAGAAAAAGTGAAAGCAATACAGACCTTGTCTGTCCCAAGATCAAAAAAGGACATCCAATCCTTTCTAGGCAAAATAAATTTTGTAAGGAGGTTTATTCCTAATTTTGCAGAATTGGTAAAACACATCACCTCTATGCTAAAAAATGTTGAAAAGTGTGCAACAATAAATGCTTGTTGAGAATGCAACAAGATGATGGAGCTTAGTGGAAAGGAGTCGCCTTCACTAAGTGGGCCCGCAGGCAAATTATGGCGCAAGTTCTATTTTTGGATCCCAGCAAGGATGATCACAGCAGGAGTGACCACAACAGGGATGATCATAGCAGGAGTGACCACAGCAGGAGTGACCACAGCAGGAGTGATCACAGCAGGAGGTGATCAAAGTCTATTTTTAGACTGGCTGTCAAAAATAGAAAAGTCAAATATTATTGTCTCATAATAATATTTGGACTATAAACTTGATCTTATTCTCTTGGAGCACTTCAGTTTGAGCTACAGATGTGGCACATGCAGCTGTCAGAAGGAAGTACGCTTTTTTTGTGGGTCAGTTGAGTTGTTGCATGCATGACTTCAGTTAGAACTCAATCAGTTGAGTTTGGAGGAGTTGAATGTAGAGTTGATGGAGTTGTGTTCAGTTTGACTTGGTTAAACTAGTTGTAATTAGTCTAACTACAAATAGACTAATGATGAGTTGTTAAAATAATTATTAACTCATAATGCAACTATAGAATACATCAGTTAACTCAGTTGCATGTCAGTGCATGTTCAGTTCAGGAGGGACAGGTGTTAGAGGATCAGATTGCTATCAGTTGTGACTATAGTTGTGCATGATGATTTGCACAATCAAAGGGATTGAGTATGCCAATGAATTGGCCAATACCAAGTATTATAGCCTCTGCTCACGTCTTTCCCAGTGTGAGTGATTCTTTGGAGGTTAAATACGAGTTTGGTAAACCATTCTCATTCATTCTTGAGCAGGTATTGAGCTGTGGAGGCAGGCAAGCAGCGGGGGAGATTTGGAGATCAGATCTGAGCTGTATTGTGTGTAGCATGTGGAGATAGTACTGAGTACTTGTGAGGAGTATTGTACTATGTATTGTTACATGATTCAATCACTATAATATACAGATAGTTGGGGTTTTTAGCGAGATGCTTTCCCCGGGAAAATACTGTGTTGATATGTGTGATTGATGCTTCTATGTACGCCTGTGAATGTTTCTGCTTCTGTAAATTTAAATTGATGATCAACGTAGAGGAGGTTATGTATTATGCATGTTCCGCTTATAAGTGTATAATCAGGATAATCTCTGTGAATATGTGTCATATTATTCAAAATTTCTACATGGTATCAGAGCTCTTTGATTTGTAGAAAAAGTTCTACAGGATATCAAGCGAGGATTGATCATCGAATCTATTATTCAGAAAGTGTTTACATTTTATTTCTTCAGCCAGAGTCTGTGATCGACCCAGGTAGCCTCTGGATTCATCCTTTTTTTGGAAGGTGAGATATCTGGTGAATGCCCATACAGTTGATCTCTATACAAGAAATTCTTTGTTCTCACGAATTCTAGATCGGAAGTGGTTGAGTTTTGAGCTGGTGGAATTCGAATTTAATCCCAAAGCAAGGGCGAAACTCAGAAACATTAAGTGTGAGAATGGAGACAGTATGCCCAGGTATCTCACGAACTTCACCCAATGCCGGGATGAGCTGGGAAGTGTGGGGGTAACTGTTGAGGATGAGGATGGTGAGTCTAGCACTCCTTGACCTTCCTAAGAGTTGGCATAGCTACCAGGACTCGGTGAATGGAAGGGAGAAACTGCCAGGATGGGAGATACTTTGGTCGGATCTTGTGTAGGAGGAGATTAGACGGAGCACCAGAGACAGTGCTTCATCTATGCATGATGAGGAGAACTATGCCTTAGTGAGTAAGGCGAAGAAGGGGAAGGGGAAGGTCTCTCTTTCCGAATCCAGTTCTTCCAATGATGGGAAGAAGGTTGACAAGTCGAAGGTGCAATGCTTTCGTTGTCATGAGTTGGGCCATTATGCTACTAATTGCCCAAAGAAGAAGTCCAAGAAGGGATCCGGGGAAGGATCCGAAGGTAAGGCACTTGCTTCACAGTTTGAGTTGGATTTCACACTCTTCGCATGCATGGTTTCATCCATGATGGGAAGTGGTTGGTTTCTTGACAGTGGAGCTTCTTTCCACATGACCGGTGATAAAAGCTTGTTCAGTACTTTGGAGGAGAAAGATCTCCAGATACTCATAGCGATGGGTAATGATGAGAAGTATAGTGTCTCAGGTGTAGGCACGGTTATTTTTTAGAGGGAGCATGGAGCTCGCCTTACCTTGACCGATGTCAAGTATGTACCAGGACTGAAGAGAAACTTGGTGTCGATCGCGATGCTGGAAGACAGAGGCTATGATGTGGTCTTCAGTAAGGGAAAGGTTTTCCTTAGACACATCATCACTAGACAGGTGAAGCAGATTGGTTCACGGGTCAAGAACCTGTATGCTCTTGAGGTTCAAGATGCATGCAAAGCCTTGAGCAGCGAGGCAACTGATGGAGACTTGGTGGTTGAGAGGGAGCATATATTACCTCTCAACATGCAGAGCTAGAAGAAGTCTCAGACAATTGTGGAGGAGCCACGATTGGTGCAGCAGCTTCAGGAGGTTGTGGAGCAGCCACAAGAAGGGAAGCTGAGTGGAGATCGAGTAGAGACATCTACTCATGCAGAGACCTCCAGTAGGGGGAAACTTCGAGCCAGGTGGGCAGAGGGATTGCATGCAGCCATACCTCCAGGTAGGAGGTGGGGTGATGTGGATTGATCGTCCCAAGGAGGAGGGACAGGATCCTTGAGGTACATGTTGAGTCTTGAAAATGTCATTCATTTCCATTACACTTTCACTATTATGTCCATTATATCACCTCCATTTCACCTCCATTTCACTACTATGTCACCACATTCATCCCACTTTCATTATCATTGGGCCACCTTTATGTTTTTCCAATCTTTATTATTTCTAAGCCTTTTAAGTGAATTTGTGGTTAAACATTAGAAAATAATGTGCATATGCTTATACCTAACAAATGGGTTGAGATTGTTGACATGTGTAGGTTGAAAGGAGGCTTCTAGAAGACCCTTATGTGGCACTCTAAGGCCAAATTCGAATTTGGTTGGAAAGAATCATGGGATCATGAGGATATGTGTCACATCTCCTAATTGTATTGTAACTCTAAAAAGACATGTGTCTTATCAATTCCTATTCTGATTAGGACTCTAGAGGTAGAGGGAGAGATTCATGGATTCTCATTAATGAGATGGCTCTCATCTTTTTGTATAAATAGGAGATCTCTCTCCTTCATTTGTTAGTCTTTTTTAGTCTTTCCTTTAGTCTTTCCTTAGTCCTTTTAGCTTGTTAGTCCCATGGCTTTTGAAAGCTTTTGTACTTTGTACTTTTGAAGAAATTGAATAAAGCTTTGATGTTCTCAACATGGAAGGAGATGTGAAGTAGATGTCATGGAGCATATTAGGATGCAAGTAGAGTAGATTTCATTTTGTAAATATTGCTTTGTAGAATGTAAGGTAGATTAGATTTTTCATTCATGCAATTTTAATTCATGCAAGTGTGTTTAATTTTGCTTTGATTTCATGACTAATGGCATATGTGATCATCTTGTCTATGTTGCTGACCTTTATTTTTCTAGTTTGATTTTCATTAGTATCATTTCTTTAACTTGCACTTTACTTTCTGCTCTTAGTTATCAAGTTGTTCATCTATTGATGGTTCTTTTTCCATAATCAAATAACTTTATTGGAGCCAAAATATCACTTAGTACAGCTTGGTTTAGTTTGCTTTAAGACTCACATTGCTGACTTGTTCATAACTGTTATCACATGATAAATCTAGCTGAAAGGCAAAAAGGTTAAGAAAAGGTTAAAGTAGTGTGGTTTGTCTCCTTTATGTAGTGTCACTTAGATTTCACATTTCATTTTCATTTTAAATCAGCAGCATAGATACTGGGCCGATGTCATTAGTTCTTTATTTGATGTCTTTATTTTCCTTTAAGCATTTGATTTCATAGGTGGTAGGGGGTCCCTGCCTTGTATAGTTGTCACTTTAATTTCTTGTATTTCCTTTTCTGATTTTCATGTATATTAATGTACAGTTTGAATTACTCCATTTTATTTTCTTTTTAACATGTATATTATTGTACATAAATTGCTTTCAAGTTGATTTTAGATTAGTGATGCACATAGCCTTTTAATGAACTAATGACGTGATAGAATCATCTTGTCCTTTTGCTGAAGCAGCAAGGATACTGGGTCTCATAGTCATTCTCTCATTATTTGATTATTGCATTTTATTTCGATTGAACTAGTTGCATTAAACACTTTAGAAAACCAACAAGAACAAAACCCAAAAAACAACATAAACTATAAAACAACGAAGTAAGAGAAAGGTTAACTAAGCACATATAGTGCACCACACTTCATCAGTTTACGATACCCGGATTGATAATTTATGTAGAGCAATTTAAGACGTTAAATTGACTAGACAGTACCCAACCTCTTGGATGAGACCTTGCTACGGGAGCCCCGATGTGGAGTAGTAGGAACTGATTGATTGGGTAGAGACAGATGCGGATGGAGCGGCAGAGAGAGCGACAGTGCAGGGAATCCCAGGACAGCGCATAGCTAGCAGGCTGCAGCAATGCGAGAGGCACAAGTGTTTTGCACAGTGCTAGGTGGCACAGAGAGGTGTGCAATGGTGCGAGATGCATGGAGATGTTGCAGTAGCGCAGATGTCAGAGAGGGAACACTTGTCAGCAACAGGTAGAGCTTCAACATCAGAGGGTGTTTCTAGCCCAACAGGGAGGTCAGTTGGGAGGTGCAGTGTGGATGCAATGCTGGGAGATAGAACTAGCAGCAGCACAGATGTAGTTAGAGATCAAAGTGACAGAGGCTAGAGCAGTCAGATACTGAAGAGCACAGAGATGCAGAGTTTTCAGTCGACAGAGGCAATAGCAGTCAGAGACTTTGATGACAGAGCAAGTGGACCGGCCAGATGTGTTGCATGGAGAACATTCCAGAGTTACAGGATCGGGTTTGAGAGGAAGCCTTTCTTGTTGAGAGGGAGTGTTGAAAAGTGTGCAACAAGAAATGCTTGTTGAGAATGCAACAAGATGATGGAGCTTAGTGGAAAGGAGTCGCCTTCACTAAGTGGGCCCGCAGGCAAATTATGGCGCAAGTTCTATTTTTGGATCCCAGCAGGGATGATCATAGCAGGAGTGACCACAGCAGGGATGATCACAGCAGGAGTGACCACAACAAGAGTGATCACAGCAGGAGTGATCACAGCAGGAGTGATCAAAGTCTATTTTTAGACTGGCTGTCAAAAATAGAAAAGTCAAATATTATTGTCTCATAATAATATTTGGACTATAAACTTGATCTTATTCTCTTGGAGCACTTCAGTTTCAGCTACAGATGTGGCACATGCAGTTGTCAGAAGGAAGTACGCTTTCTTTATGGGTCAGTTGAGTTGTTGTATGCATGACTTCAGTTATAACTCAATCAGTTGAGTTTGGTGGAGTTGATTGTAGAGTTGATGGAGTTGTGTTCAGTTTGACTTGGTTAAACTAGTTGTAATTAGCCTAACTGCAAATAGAATAATGATGAGTTGTTAAACTAATTATTAACTCATAATGCAACTATAGAATACATCAGTTAACTCAGTTGCATGTTAGTGCATGTTCAGTTGAGGAGGGACAGGTGTTAGAGGATCAGATTGCTATCAGTTGTGACTATAGTTGTGCATGATGATTTGCACAATCAAAAGGATTGAGTATGCCAATGAATTGGCCAATACCAAGTATTATAGCCTTTGCTCACGTCTTTCCCAATGTGAGTGATTCTTTGGAGGTTAAATACGAGTTTGGTAAACCATTCTCATTCATTCTTGAGCAGGTATTGAGCTGTGAAGGTAGGCAAGCAGCGGGGGAGATTTGGAGATCAGATCTGAGCTGTATTGTGTGTAGCATGTGGAGATAGTACTGAGTACTTGTGAGGAGTATTGTACTATGTATTGTTACATGATTCAATCACTATAATATACAGATAGTTGGGGTTTTTAGCGAGATGCTTTCCCCGGGAAAATACTGTGTTGATATGTGTGATTGATGCTTCTATGTATGCCTGTGAATGTTTCTGCTTCTGTAAATTGATGAGCAACGTAGAGGAGGTTATGTATTATGCATGTTCCGCTTATAAGTGTATAATCAGGATAATATTTGTGAATATGTGTCATATTATTCAAAATTTCTACAAAAAAGGGGTCAGAGATCAAATGGACTAATGCAACAAGATCTTTTGAAGCTATCAAAAGAGCTATCATGGAAGCCCCCACTTTGATCAGCCCAGACTATAGCAAGGAGTTCCATATCTTCTCCTTTGCTTCTGGTGACACCCTTGCAGTAGTCATATTGCAAAAAGATGATGAGGACTCAGAGCGTCCAATGGCATTCTTCAGCAAAACCTTAAGGGATGCAGAACTAAGGTATAATATTATGGAAAAAGAGGCTTATGCTCTTATCAAATCTTTAAAAGCTTTCAGAATATACATTCTTCACTCCAAGGTGATTGCATATGTGCCCTCTGCTTCAGTAAAGGATGTCCTAACGCGGCCAGATGCTGATGGAAGAAGGGTTAAATGGATTGCAAAACTTATTGAATTCAACATAGAATTAAAGCCCACCAAGCTTGTTAGAGGTCAGAGCCTTACCAAGCTGATGGCTGAAGAAAATTGCAGGATGCTGGACATGAATTGGATAAATACAGATTCAGAGGATGGACAGACAAAAGAACCAACAGCAGGACATGACCAGTCATTGACTGAAAATCTAGCTTCTTGTGAATGGTATTCTACCATGGCTCAATTCTTGTTGAAGCTAGAAGTTCCTACAAGCCTTAGTTCAAGCCAAGCCATAACTATTAAGCTCAGAGCAGCCAAGTATTGTGTTCATGAAAACTTGTTGTATTGGAGGGATCCATTTGGAATCCTTTTAAGATGTCTGGATAAAGAACAATCCATGGAGGTCATGCATCAGTTTCATTCCAGCATATGTGGAGGACATCACTATTGGAAAACCACAGCCCACAAGATCCTCAAGGCTGGGTATTATTGGCCCACTCTATTTTCTGATGTCTTTTCATTTGTAAAATCTTGTGACAGGTGCCAGAGGTTTGAAGGAAAACAACAGTTGAAGTCTTTACCTTTGAAGCCAATACATGCCAGGGGCCCTTTCCAGCAGTGGGGCTTGGATTTCATAGGAGAAATTAATCCACATTCCAATGGCCAGCATAGATGGATTTTAGTAGCCACTGACTACTTCACTAAATGGATTGAGGCCATCCCTACTAGGAAAGTTGATCACCAGGTGGTCATGAAGTTCTTGACAGAGAATATTTTAACCAGGTTTGGCAGCCTGCACAAATTAGTTACAGACAATGCAACAGCTTTCAGAGCAAAAGAGTTGGTGGACATGTGTGACTCAATGGGCATTAAGCTAGTGCATTCCACCTCATATTACCCCCAAGGTAATGGTCTAGCAGAATCATCCAATAAGAGCTTGATAAGGATAATTAAAAAGCTGTTGGAGGACAACAAAAGGAACTGGGATTCCAAACTGAAATTTGCATTATGGGCTGACAGGGTAACCACCAAGAAATCCACAGGGAATTCTCCGTTCAAGCTAGTGTATGGCACTGAGGTTGTATTCCCAATCTAGTTAACCCTCCCTGTGGCAAAATTCTTGCAGGAAGAACAGAATGAGGAAAATGACATGGCAAAGAGGATTAGTGACTTGGCTGAAGTACATCAGATCAGGGATCAACTAATTGAAAAGTCTGCAGCACATCAAAAGAGAATCAAGGAAGCCTTTGACAGAAAGGAAAAGATGGACAATTTTCAAGTTGGAGACTTGGTGCTCAAATGGGATGCACTGAAGGAAAAGAAAGGCAATCATGGGAAATTCGATGCTCTGTGGACTGGACCTTTTGTCATCGCTCAGATCCAGGAGAACAACACTTTCATACTGCAAAGTATGGAAGGAGAAATAGTTTTTGATGGCCCAGTAAATGGGCGGTTTTTGAAGATTTATGTTGTTTAAAGCCTTTAGGCCTCAGCATTGTAAATATGTTCTTTTTACAAGTTTTAGTGTAGGCTTGATTAGACTCCATGCCCAATGGAACACTAGGAATTATTGTTGATCTTGTTTTTGTATGAAAGGCAGTGGTCTATGGTTCTTGAAACCTCACAGGGAGGATTTCATCCCCAGAAGGAGCCAGTGTTAGCTCTGCTATACAACGCTGACTTTCTAAGGTCATGGAGGAGTTCCGGTCTGTGTGATGGTGTCTTCAAAGGGGCCCCTCATGGGTCATTTTCCCTTTTCCTTCTATCTCGCTTTCTCTACGCCACCTCCATTCCTCTATTTTTCTTCTAAACCCAACAGATTAACCCCCTTTGGCCTTAGCCATGAGCGCAAAGCCCAAACCCACCATAGAACCTCACCCATATGACCTCGCGTGCTCATAAACCCCTTGTTGAATCCCCGCCGTTGATCAGCCCCCACCAATCCAACGGCTCCCATCGCATCCGATAAAGTGACCCGCTCGATCATTTCCCATCGTCAAATCATCTTCGTAAAGATCCGACAGCCTTCGCTCTCATCGCACCAGCAATATGATCAAACGTTAGTGCGAAATGAGAGCGGTTTTTCTCTCTCATCCGCCGCTACGTGTTGATCGCTCAATGGAATCGTGCGACCTCGGACATTTACCGCTTAACGTCCGAAAGCAGTGTGATGAATACCATTACCGCCCGAACAATCCCCCTGCCTGTTAAGCGTCCATGCAGCTTCGCATCCTGATGACCGTCTGATCTGTCCACTGAAGATCTGATGGCCCTGTTATCACCCCAAGAAACTCTCCTAGGTTGTATCTCGGAGATGCTCGGGAACATTACAAACTCAACAAGAAGTTGGAAATGGATGAATGGAAGGCATGATGCATATTCAAGCCAGATAACCACTTCTATTATGCTTAACCCCAGACATGGGTGAACACCCCCAGACTACAAGGCTTTAGACCACCAATTACTCACAGTTTGAGGATTAAGTGAACATGGAGAATACTAACCACACCAGCAGATGCACAAGACCATGTGATGGCCGGCTGCAACCAGTAAAGAGGTCTGCAAATCTATTCCCTAATGCACAGACAGGATGACAACTCTCTAGCACTAAACAAACAGAAACCTGCATAACACATTCAATGATACATACTAGATTCTAACATAGAGGTGGGATGACAGCCCCTCTAATGCTAAACATCAAGAGCACATGAAAAATGCATAACAGGCACAACCTAGAATAGAGTAGAAATGGAAAGTGAGCAATTAACAACAAAAGAAGCTTGTATTAGCTGAAAATGAAGACCAAACGTTGCAGGTATCACAGTAGTTACAGTCTCCAGAAGTTGAACTTTACATCAAAACTACAACCATCAACCCTGATTACATCTATGTTTTGGGTATATATAGAGTTTGTTTACAAATATATTCTATTGTTCTATGCGTGGAGGGGTCATAATGGACCACCAACCACCTTAACTCTCTGATATGAGTCTCTGATACAACCTGATTGTTTTAATGAATAAATTGACCTTTTCTGCTATTCGGCAGTCCTTCTCTGAGCAGGTAGCGTGAAATATGGATGAAACTCCATAACCATTGAATGCATTTAACTGCTCGAGGCTGTCCTTTTCTTCTCGGCCACTCTGTTCCTTGAATGCAGTAGTTGAAGATTAAAGAACAGTCAAGGGTGGTACAGACAGTATGGCGGAGGCGTGAGTATGACAGGAACAATTATTGGCCATCGGATCGCGCGGATGGATGGCGGAGATCGAATCGGAGGGAGCTATCGAGAGGAAGCAGGGTAGACAAACGCAGGCCATTGGATGAAACAGATGAACGTCGGCGATTGATTTACAGTGGCTATCGGGAGACAACGTGGACGGGCAAACATGGGCCGTCGGATCGCGGTCGGGCAGATCCGATGGCTATCGGGAGGAGGAATAGCATGGACGATAACGAGCGAGGGAAGGTACGAAGGGCGGTAAGCGGTATTTCCCGCACCGCGTTTCAGAGGTGGTGGTATTTGTACAGAGGGGTGTGATCACAATCATCGCGTGACATGTGGCAGATGTGACGGGCGGCAAACCGCTTTCCTTGCGCGTTAACATGTGGTTAAGTTACAGGCGCGGGATGAGCGATCACCGTTGGATCTCATGACGGATGATCAGATGGTGGGGAACTGAACGTGGTTTAACGTGCGGGGGGAAAGGCGGAGACTGTTAGATCGGGTGATGTGCGATCGAGGTGGGGAAAGTTGGTGAACGCACGCGGTCACACCAATACAGTTATATGACAGTTTAAGCTCCACTCTCGGGGCTAAGAGCCTTATATGGATTTTAACGAGTGACCCAGGAAATGGAGGTGAAAGGGAGACAGGTGAGGCGGAGGGGAAGGTTAAAGCGACCATTAAGAATCTTCTTTCAACAAAACCAAGCACCGAGTCCACCTCAGCTCCTCGAACGGTAGCAGAGCTAACACTGGCTCCTTCTGGGGATGAGATCCTCCGTATGAGGTCTCAAGAACTGCAGACCAATGCCTTCATACAAAACCAACTTAAAAACATTGCCTAGTATTCCATTGGGCATGGAGTCAAATTAAGTCTACACTAAAACCTGTAAAAGAAAATGCTTACAATCATTAAGGCCTGAGGACCTTAAACAACATAAATATTCAAAAACTGGCCAACTGATGGGCCATCAAAACTATTTCTCCTCCTCTCGGCCGGTTTATCATAGAGCTGCAAAACTGGATTTATTTGATCATCCACCTCAAACAGTTTGGGGCATTTGGCCTTATTGGGTATAGATGATCTATACTTCATCCCCTCTCTGTATGCTCTCCTCCTTGGATGTTCTTCATGGGAGCTTTTGTACACCTGCTGAATAACAATGAATGCAGTGTACTCCTCTGTGTCATCTATGGCCTGCACAATTAATATAAAAGGTGTACCAATGTGTTCATGCGTGGAGGACACAAAGACACCATCTTCTCCTTCATCTTTCTTAGAACAATCCACATTCAAGGAGGAGTCCCAAGACTGTGCACCCTCTTCCCCTGTCATCTGGCAAGCTTCCCTTTCAATCTGTGTGGAGGCCACCTGAGCAAGAATCAGAATATCAAGACTGAGATGATCAGTATCAGCCTTGGGCTTTGAATCATGGTCTGCCTCAGTGTTCAGGGGGCAACTTTAAGGGATTGTGTTTTGAGCAGGTAGAGAGACAAAAGATGATGGGGAGCTTTCCTCTCCCTTTTTGATCACTGCGCTGGGGACATAAGCTGGTTGGCTAATTTGCAGATCTGCATAGTCATTGGAAGATGAGCTAGCTTCAGGCTCTTCGAGAATGGTGGGACCTACTACTAGTTGCTTCTGCTGATCAGCTTGTTGTTCTGCAGCTACAACAAATTGGTGAGCAGTGCCTATAGATAATGCTTCTTCATCGGAAACTCTGGTTAGGAAAGGGGCACTGCCCTTGTCTTCCAAACCATGGAGGTCCTCCTCTTCTTCAAACTACTCTTCTTCCATGACTATATTTTGAAAAGGGGTTTTCACCCTTTTGTCTTCTTTAGCATCTTTGCTTCTTTGCAAAATCTAAAACTGCTCATTTGCTCCTTTATGTAGATTTGACTTTGGAAGAGTAAAGGAACAAGGAGCTCCTGCTTCCTGAGAATACTGCTCAGCCTCCAATCTAGAAACTTCAGAGGCCAATGCCTCTATCATCCTGGCCAATATATCGATCTTAAGATCTGAGGATGATGAGGACTCAGCCCCCTATCTTCTGATTTCAACATTATCTTCGAGCCTCTCTGCAGTTATGATGTTTGATTCTACTTCAAAGGCTGCATCTTGCATATCGGCCAAAGAAGTACATCTTCTTTCTCTTAACAGCAGGCAGAACTGAGAATCGAAGGCATTGGCATAAGTGAGCATAGCAGAAGTAGGAGTGGGTTTTACTTCATATGGTATTCTGCTGTACAAATGGTTGAATCTTTTGTTGAAATTAGACAGCAGCTCACCACTCTCCCTCTGCAAGTTCCCAAATTCAGTATGATAATAGAGCAGATCCTTCTTATTCCCCCAATGCTTTAGGAACACATCATCTAAAGCCTCAATGTCTGCAATGGACCTAGGGGGTAATTCTCTGAACCATTTTCTAGCTTCTCCCTCTAGGCTTTGTACAAAAACCCTCATCCACACATCCTCTTCATTGATATCCAGGTTATCAGCTTAGCTATGAAATTCCTCAAGGTGCTCTTCAGCTGTTACTCCTTCTGTACCAGTAAACTTAGGCATATATTCTTGATAATCTCCTGCAGGCATGGCATTCAAAGGGATAGGCAAGACCAAGGGTCCATACCTAGCAGCAACGATTCTTTCTATCTTTGTGAGGGCTTGCTGGCCTACCATGACTGGAGTTAGGTGTAAGGATACTGGTGGACTGAGTGATATGGATCAATGAAATAGATAGCAGAGACATAGGAACATGATGGACAACATGGGATGCTTTCTTTGGACTGAAATCCGAAAGGGAAATGAATGAACAGGAGCTTTATGAATCTCTGAAGGTGATTTTCACTTACAGAGATACATGGAACTTTTAAGGCTTACCTGATCCTGATGCTCTTTTCTGCAAAATTTTCTTCTGCTTAATGATCTTCTCAGGGTCAGGCACTGGTTCAGCTGGTGATTAATGAGAATTTCTTCGAGCATGCCTCACAAACTGAGCCAGGACTATACTGTGGAGTCGCCAAAGGTTGGTCTTCCTCCAGTGGAGTCACTAGATAGATAATTACAACCAAAAATGTGTCCAGGCCTTGTCTATCATCGAAACTTGGAACTGTGTCGTTCTCCCAGGGACGCTGAGCTTCAATCTCCTCTCCCCAGCAACGGTGCCAATTAATGTTATCACCCCAAGAAACTCTCCTAGGTTGTATCTCGGAGATGCTCGAGAACATTACAAACTCAACAAGAAGTTGGAAATGGATGAATGGAAGGCATGATGCATATTCAAGCCAGATAACCACTTCTACTATGCTTAACCCCAGAAATGGGTGAACACCCCCAGACTACAAGGCTTTAGACCACCAATTACTCACAGCTTGAGGATTAAGTGAACATGGAGAATACTGACCACACCAGCAGATGCACAAGACCATATGATGGCCAGCTGCAACCAGTAAAGAGGTCTGCAAATCTATTCCCTAATGCACAGACAGGATGATAGCTCTCTAGCACTAAACAAACAGAAACCTGCATAACACATTCAATGATACATACTAGATTCTAACACAGAGGTGGGATGACAGCCCCTCTAATTATAAACATCAAGAGCACATGAAAAATGCATAACAGGCACAACCTAAAACAGAGTAGAAATGGAAAGTGAACAATTACAGTAAAAGAAGCTTATATTAGCTGAAAATTAAGACCAGGCGTTGCAGGTATCACAGTAGTTACAGTCTTCAGAAGTTGAACTTTACATCAAAACTATAACTATCAACCCTGATTACATTTGTGTTCTGGGTATATATAGAGTTTGTTTACAAAGATATTCTGTTGTTCTATGCGTGGAGGGGTCATAATGGACCACCAACCACCTTTTTTAATGAACAAATTGACCTTTTCTGCTATTTGGTGGTCCTTGTCTGAGCAAGTGGCATGAAATATGGATGAAACTCCATAACCATTGAATGTATTTAACTGCTCGAGGCTGGTCCTTTTCTTCTTGACCACTCCGTTCCTTGAATGCAGTAGTTGAAGATTAAAGAACAGTCGAGGGTGGTACAGACAATATGGTGGAGGCGTGAGTATGACGGGAACAATTATTGGTCGTCGGATCGCGAAGATGGACGACGGAGATTGAATCGGAGGGAGCTATCGGGAGGAAGTAGGAGCAGACAAACGTAGGCCGTTGGATGAAACAAATGAATGGCGGTGATTGATTTGCAGTGGCTATCGGGAGACAACGTGGACGGGCAAACGTGGGTCGTTGGATCGCGGTCGGGCAGATCCGACGGCAATCGAGTGGAGGAATAGCGCGGATGATAACGAGCGGGGGAAGGTACGAAGGGCGGTAAGCGGTATTTCCTGCACCACGTTTAGGAGGTGGCGGTATTCGTATAGAGGGGCGTGATCACAATCATCGCGTGACACGTGGCGGATGTGACGGGCGGCAAACCGCTTTCCTCGTGTGTTAACATGTGGTTAAGTTATGGGCGCGGGATGAGCGATCACCGTTGGATCTCATGACGGATGATCGGATGGCGGGGAACTGAACGTGGTTTAACATGCGGGGGGGAAAGGCGGAGACCGTTAGATCAAGTGATGTGCGATCAACGATGGGGAAAGTTGGTGAATGCGCGCGGTCACACGAATACAATTATATGATAGTTTAAGCTCCGCTCTTGGGGCTAAGAGCCTTATATGGATTTAACGAGTGACCCGGAAAATGGAGGTGAAAGGGAGATAGGTGAGGCGGAGGGGAAGGTTAAAGTGACCATTAAGAATCTTCTTTTAGCAAAACCAAGCATCGAGTCCACCTCAGCTCCTCGAACGGTAGCAGAGCTAACAAGCCCCAATTCACCCCGCTCTCGCCTTAGTCGATAACCTCTGTCGAGCCATCTCCACCGTCCGTTTCCTGGATCCGACGGCCATTCTTCTCGCTCATCCAAATCGTCCACTCGCCCATGCATTCCACGTCCTCGACCACTCTGTTTTCTCAAAGAAGGAGATGACCAGCTCCGCCATCATCAGTCACTCGCAGACCCCCAACAACCATATTTAACAGAAAGAATGGCCAAGGGAGAAAATGATAAGCACGACCCTGTAACTGAATTTATCAGTCATGGACTCCACTGGTACAAGCACTCCAAAAGCCAAAAAGGATAGCACATCACCTGAATAGATCGGATTCTTCCACTGAAGCAAGCAAATTCATTCAGAAACTCCATCAGGCAGTTAAATGCAAATTGGTGGTCAATTATGACCCCTCCATACCTAAGCGGCCAAGTGCCCTTGTAATGTAAATCTATAAATACTCAAAAACCAAATGTAATCAGGGTTGGCATTTGATGTAAGGTTCAACTTCTTGAGACTGTAGATATTTTGTCACTTGCAGTGTCTCGTCTTCATTCTCAACTAATACAAGCTTATTTTGTTGTTAACTGCTCACTTTCCATTTTCTTCTGTTTTAAGCTTGTGCCTGACATGTTGTGTTCTTGATCTTTGGAGGTTTAGCACTAGATAACTGTCATCTTATCTCTGTGTTAGATTGTTGAATGTATCATTGAATAGGTCACTCAAGTTTCTTTGTATCTGATGCAAGAGAGTTGTGATCTTGTCTTTGCATTAGTAGATTAGATTTATAGGTTTTTTTACTAGTTGCAATCGGCCATCACATGGTCTTGTGCATCTGCTGGTGTGGTTAGTATTCTCCATATTCACCTAATATCTAAACTGTGAGCATTGGTGGTCTAAAGCCTTGTAGTCTGAGGGTGTTCACACATGTCTGGAGTGAAACAAAGTAGAAGTGGTTATCTGGCTTGAACCAACTCATCATTCCTTCCATTAAACCTGCAACAATAGTTGAATTTATATGTTACCAGGCATCTCCAAGCTACAACCTAGGAGAGTTTCTTGGAATTCTAACAGATCCCATGGGTGGATGTCACTTATAATACCATTGGTAAATTCCATGAGTGGATAAATACCATGGGATGATGAATACCAAGTGTCGATGCACTTACAATACCATGAGTGAATGAATACCATGGGTGGATTCTACTTATAATATCATAGGTAGATAAATACCATGGGTGGATGTCACTTACAATACCATGGGTGAATGAATATTATGGGTGGATGAATACCATGGGTGGATGTCATTTTCCATTCGCATCATTCGACCACAAGGTTGAAGTACAAGAGGTTTCATCACGAGCCAACTTGTTCACTGTGTTAGATTCCGTGAATGACGTTTTCATTAACTGGTTACCAAGCCATGACAATGATCTTCAATTGACATCCAAATAACTATTGAAATCATCTTATAACTATGCATTTATTTCTAATAGATGGAACACTAGCATCTAAAAGGGTTAAAAGGCATCCTTGTTAAGGTTATAAACGTCTATTGGCAACAGTGGTCATGCCTATGGTATGGAAGTTAAATTAACACTATGTTTACTTGATTACCTTGTTTACTTGAAAACTGATTGCTAACCATGGTGTCTTTTGTACATATGAATTTTTTGAATATACTGGATTCATGGGGTAAATTTTTATAAGTTCATGAACAATGATGGATATGATTTTCATTTGTTAATGGTGCATGACAAGGATGAAACAGCTAGGATATTTTAATTTGGCATTTTGAATTATTTAACTATAATTCCTTCATTTTTATAGGTTTTGCATTTTTAAACCAGAGATAACTACTTCTTCCCAGTGAGTTGCCATTGTTTTTTGCCACAATGCCCCCATAATTTTTTTGAAAAAATCAAAACTATCTGATTTGATGCAGGGTAGACTGACTCGGATCATGGCAAAGGCTGTTGAATCTCCTCGGCATTACAACGTAAGCTGCCTGTTGTCCTTTCACAAGCCTTGTTGGCATGCCTGTCAGCTTGCTTATTGAGAGTACGAAGAATGTGATGATACTGCAGGTTACCCATTGTCTGGTGCAAGAGTTGACATCTCCGAATGACCTGTTGTAGGAGAACGTTGGGCGACTCTTTCTGTTGAACCATAAGGTTAATAACAACCGAAGAATCTCCAAAGATCTGTGTAGTTCTTATTCCTAATCTGTTGAGCTGAGTTAGCCCCTGATAAAGGGCCAACGCTTCTGCCCTGTTATTCGAAATATTCCCTAGACCCCATTCATAGTATAGGATGCATTCCCCATTAGCATTAAGGATCAATCCCCCTGCTCCAGCGATTCCTGGGTTTGACTTAGATGCTCTGTCGAAGAAAAGATAGTAGTTGTTGCTTTTTTGTAACCAGTTTACAAACTCCTCCTCTTTTAGCCTGATTTTCCAAGAATGGGTTTCCTGACTGCGTTGATCTTTCACCATGTTGCCTTTCTGAGTGTTGTTATTTTTGTCCAGAATGTAGCTAATGAAACTTCTTTCTTCAACACTATACATTGCTACATCTATGTTGCTTTGGGTTTTGACAGAAATAGTTTCAAGGGCAAGATTCTTTGCCTTATTGCAAATAATTCTTGTAGCCGAGCTCTTGTTCTTGAAGATTTTCCGGTTTCTTGCTAGCCAAATACTCCATAACATGGTGTAGGGGAGAGTATTCCATACTTTCTTCATTAGATTGCTCCTATTGTTTTTCCAAGGACAACTCTTTTTCCAGATATGAATCACTTCCCCTATAGAGTGCTAAGAGTTCCAAGGTAAATTATCAGTGAGGGACAATTTTTTCCAACAATCAACAGCAAAGGGACATTCGACAAAAAGGTGATGCATAGTTTCTTCAGCACTGTAGCAGTTGGGGCAACGAGATGGACCATTGATACCCCTCTTTTGCAAATTATCTGTTGTTAAGATTTTCCCTTTTAGAAGGACCCATATAAAAAATTGATTTTTGGAAGGGCCTCTGACTTCTAAACCATTTTCCAGTGATTCCATAATGTCATGGGGAATGTGCTATTGCAGATGTGCTGGTGGCCTGCTTGGACAATGTACTTTGATCCGGTTAAGTCCCATCGAAAGCCATCCATCTCATTCTTTTTGATGGGAGCTTTACTATGAAGGAGAGACTGCAGAGTGGACAGACTAGAATTAAGATCACTGGGGATAACAGGAAAGGACCACCCAAGCCAGATATGAGACTGTGGATCCGAGCTAGAAATTTGGTCCAGATAATGGATAACCCTATTGTTGAAAAAATTTAGAATAGGAATGGTTTCTTCATGCCTGTTTATTGGCTGTTGTCCTAGGATTTTATCAGCCCCTATATTAATACTAGATCCTCCCCTGGGGACTTTGGATATATTCTAGTCATGAATGGAATAGTTTTTTTACATAATCGCCAGATTTTTGAAGAGTCTCTATTGGGAATATCATAGTCAAGCAACTGTTGTCTGGGGAAGTTCAAGTATTTGGTTTCCAGAACCCTTTTCCACCACGTAGAGGGACCAATTATGAGCCTCCAAACAATCTTCCACCAAAGGCTAGATTTAAGAATTTGGGGGACCTAATATCGAGACCTCCTCTGTCCTATGTTTGAATGACATGTTTCCAATTGACTAAGTTGAATTTCTTTTTGTCATTCTTCCCTCCTTGCCATAGGAAATGGCGGAGAACCACTTCCATTTTGTGATGAAAGGTAGTTGGGGCTTGGTATAGAGAAAAACGATAAAGGGGAAGAGAAGAAATACTAGATTTAAGGAGAATGAGGCAGCCTGCTGGGTTGAGCCACATTGATCCCCATTGCTGCACTTTCCGCTTCACCTTGTCAATGATACTGTCCCAAGTTCCAGCCTTCAGAGGTCCTAGGCTCACTGGCATGCCCAGGTAAGAGAAATGGGTCCAATCCAAATTGCAGGGGACACCAAAAATATTTGCAATATTGTGGATGACCTGATTTGAAGCATTCCATCCATATATACAACTTTTTAGCTGATTGACCAAGCCTCCAGAGTACCCCATAAATTGATCAAGAAGATTCTTGAACCTCCTTGCTATTGTAGTGGAGGCTCCTCCAATTAGCAAGGTATCATCGACAAACTGTGAGTGGTTGATGTTCTTGGCTCCATTCCCGAATTTGATTCCAGTGATGAGACCCACTCTTCTGTTGTAGTCCAAAGCTTGACTGAAGGATTCCGCCATAAGGATAAAGAGATAAGGAGAAAGGGGGCAACCCTGTCTAAGACCCCGGGAGGATTGAAAGGCTTCACCCGGTCTGCCATTAATCAGAGGGGAAATCCAGGGTCCAGAGATGCAAGCAGTGATAAGACTAATGAAGGGCGACTCAAACCCCATCTTTTTTAGAACAACTATAAGGAAGGAATGCCTAACTCTATCAAAGGCGTTGGCCAGGTCAAGTTTGAGGATAAACCCTTTCTCCTTCCTGGAGAGGCTCGAATGAATGGCTTCTTGCACAAGTAGAATAGAATCAGTAATTTTCCTGTTGGGCAAGAAACCTCCTTGGTTTTCAGAGATCAAAGAGGGGAGGAGGGGTTTGAGACGAGATGCTAAGATTTTGGACAGAATTTTATAGGAGGAGTTGCAGAGGGATATGGGTCTAAATCGAGAGAAGGAAGTGGGCCGATTTTCTTTAGGGATGAGAGCGAGAAAGGTGGCATTGGTGTAACCTCCTATTTTACCCTTTCTCTGGATCCATCTGATCATCTTGATCAGATCCTTTTTTATTAAACCCCAGAACGCCCTATAGAAACAAATGGGGAATCCATCAGGCCCAGGAGCCTTATCAGGATTCAGAGTCCAAATCGTTCTTCTGATTTCCTCCTCATCAATTTCCTTATTCAGGCTGTCATTCATCTCCTTAGTGATTCCTTTAGGTAAGTATTGAAGCAAATCAGCATAATCCTCTTCTCCTTTAGTTTCAGTTAAAAGGTCTCTGTAATGTTCAGTGGCAGCCTTTCTAATGGCCTCTTGGGTGTTATGCAGATTGCCTTCATTATCCAAGATTGAGCTTACGTTGTTCCTGAGCTTTCGAGCAGTGGCCTGTTTATGAAAAAAGGCTGTATTTTTATCGCCTCCTTGAAGCCAGAGTTGCCTTGACTTTAAACGCCATTTGGATTCTTCTTCCCTGTTTATGTGGCTCAACTGTGAATAGAGAACGCTTTCTTGCTCCATATTCTGCTGAGAAAGGCCATGTTCTTCTATCATTCTTTGGATGCTCTCTAATTCATTCTTGATTTTCTTTTTGGTCTCCTCAGGTTCCTTATAGTTAGCTCTTGCCCATTCTTTAATAGCCTGTTTGGTTCTTCTTTGTTCAGTTTCCCAAATGAAGCATGGTGAGCCTTCTACGTGCTGATTCCAAGTTCCCTGAACAATTTCTCTGACAGTTGGGACCCAATTCCAGAGGGGACTGTATTTAAACGGTATAGGCCCAAGGGGGCAATGAGTTTCCAGGGTGAGGGTTATGGGATAATGATCAGAGGCTGAAGTGGTAAGGACGCTAGCATAACCTACGGAGAAGGAGGAAAGAAACGAAATATTGATTAAAAACCTGTCGAGCCTTTCCATTATATTGCCAATGCCAAGCCTGCGATTGCTCCAAGTGTACCTGCGGTTTTTAGGTGCAACATCCACTAATTCATGATCTTGAATGATAGTCTCCAACCGGCCTCTAAAGGGGTCTGGAGTAAAACAGCCTCCCCATTTTTCGTTGGCGTGTAAGACAAGATTGAAGTCTCCTGCCACTATGATATTTAAGTTTAACTCACCATCGATGTTAGCATTAAGATCATCCCAGCAAATTTCCTTTTCTCTATAATGGTTGGGGGCGTAAACATTATAGATGATTACAGTATGGTTGTCTATTCTGCTATCCAAAGCGGTTCTGATCCAATGCTGATGAAGATTTACTAAAGTGCAGTTCCATTTACTATGATCCCAGAGGGTGGCAATTCCTCCGGAAGCTCCTCTTGAATCACTGGTGCATCCTTTGTATTGTTTCTGCTGATCTATTATTCTTCTCATTTCTTGCTGGTCTTGTTTTGTCTCCTGAATCAATAAAATATTTGGCTTTTCACTATGTATTAAATCTCTGAGGGCTAAGACTTTGGAGGGGTGCCCTAAACCCCTGCTGTTCCAAGACAGAATTTTCATCATTGGATATTTGGCGTGCGGAGAGGTGCTCGCCTCTCTTGATCTTTGTGATTTGTCTCTTTCTCTTGATGCCCCAGGATGAAAGATTCTATTGGGGTTTGTGTTCCCATGGCTATGTCTTTCTGAGCGTTCTCGTCCCTATGCTGCTTGGCTGATTTTCTACCAGGTCCAGGTTTCTTATAAGTGTCGTTGGAAGTTCCATGGTCTTTAGAGGAGCTTCTGGTTATCCTGGAAAGAGAGGGATCAAGGGAAGCCAACGATGAGATGATCTGGGAGGGGGGAGGATCAGAAGGCTCGGATAGGACCAAGGGGGGCAGGGAGCGGTCCTCGGAAGGAGGTTCAAGGGAAGAAAGGACTAGAAATGGATTAGAAGAGGAGGGGAGGGGCAGATAAGGAGGGGGGAGGGCAGATAAAGAAGGGGAGGAAGAAGAGGGACGCGATGCGAAGGGAGTAGGAGGGTCAGATTCCAAGGGAGGCTTGGTAGGCGGGGCTGATTTGACAGTTTCCCATTGGCCTTCTTGTTCGTCGCTCTCTGCATCAACAAGTTTAGAACATCTATTGGCAAAGTGTCCGTATTCATGACATTAAATGGTATCTGCTCGTAATCCAGCTGCTGGACATGGCTCCATTCGTCCACTTTCAGTTTTATTGCTTCGGGAAGCCCTTTGCCAAGATCCACTTCGACACAAATCCTTGCACAGGCCTGCATGTTATCTTTCGATTTGCTACGGTCAATATATTTTCCAACTGCGTCCCCGATGGCTCGAACAGACTCATCTTCCCAGCAGTGGAGAGGGAGATGAGGGAGACGGACCCAAACCGGAACAGCACTGGGACATCCAGTTCAGGGTCAAAGTCTGGGGTCCATTTGTTGAGGTAGAGGCCCCTGGAGTCCATGAAATAGGGCCCATTTCTGAAAATTAAATCCTTATCCTATTTGGATTCAAAATGGAATGTGTAATACCCTTTCCCACAAAACCTAATGGATATTTTCCATTGAATTTTGTCAGACCAATTTCTTTCAACCCATCTTTGAACTGTTCTAGGAGAAGGCCAAAGGCTTGTAAATTGACCTATGAGACCCTTTTCAGCAAGAGACAAAGCCGCCATGCGAGGCAGGACTGGAGGTAACTGAACTTCCTGGAGTACATCCAATTTCTTAACAAATCTTGAGAGAGTAGGTCTGGGGCGTTGCGGTGGGAGGGATTTCACCAAATTTGAAAAAGCTCTTTGAGGGTCGACTCCCTCCAGAGGAGGATCCAAAGGGGCCATGGCAGGCGGCCGCGAAGCTGGAGCGTGGAAGCAGTCTCAGAGAGCGTCCGCGGGCAACAGAGCTCCGATCCTGGGCGCGTTTAGGAAGGAATCTCACTTACTAAAATATAAATTAATAGTTCTAAACACTGGGTAATAAAAATAAAATAATAAATTTAATTAAAATAATTCTAATCAAATCTTCATTATTAATAAATTATGTAATTTTATGTTTTTGTCATAACTATTTAACAATATTATAGTAAAAATACATATTAGTTTAATATATACACAAGCATTGTAATACACATTCACAGATATTTGTTTAATATGTATACAATCATTGTAATACACATTCATATATAGGTTTGTCTAAATTGACTTTAAGTCATGAAAATTCATGTAGCTCCAAGAAGATGAAAAAATATATTTACTTAATTCTTCACTATAGACATTTATAATTAAATTTTTATATAGTGGGAAAATTTATCATAATTTATGGAATTTAGTAGTTAAACTAGCAATGAAGGCAATCATTTCTGTTACCCTGAATGTGGGTTGACTCATAGACATTATTAAAAAAAACCACATATAAATAATAATCCCTAAAAAAATAAACTTTCACTCTTACTAAATACCTTTGGGTCTTTAGATTTAAAAAAAAAAATCTCCATCTAAAACATAATTTTAATACATACTCAAAACCCTATAATCAAATCTATAAATCACACAATTTTAATACATACTCAAACCCCTATAATCAAATCTATAAATCACACAAACCTGAATTCAGATAAACGGTCTATATTTTCCTTCATTAACCTGGTCTGACTCCTGCTAGTGGTCCACTAGCGACAGCTGACTAAACGCCATCCCTACGTGTTAGCTTGTGCTCACAATCAAATCAGATTTTCTGGATCACAATTTCCTAGGAGGAGACGGTAATGACCGCGCCAACGTGTTAGCGCCAACGTGTTAGATGTACATGTAAAGTACCCGATGGAACAGCTGAGCTGATAGGAGAAGCGGTGAGAAGCGAAGTACTAAATTAGCGGGGGTATTACTTTGGAGATTCTTACTGGATGGATGAGATATCAGTAAAGAAGGGCAGGGAAACAAAATTAACGACTATTCGTCCCATTCTCAACTAATTTTTCAAGTCCTGAATTGCCTGCCACATCCACAGGTCACTAGTTGGAAACTATGAGCGCACATAAAATCGAAGCCGAGGACTGCTCGAAGAGGCGTTGAAGTTGTTATGGTGGGAATTATGCTGGTCGGCTCGACGATGATTCCTGCGGGCGGCGCGGCGGCAGTGGCGGTGACGTCCGTGGAGGAAGGAGGAGAATTGAAGAAGATACGAAAGCCCTACACCATCACCAAGTCCAGAGAAAGCTGGACTGAGCAGGAGCACGACAAATTCCTCGAAGCTTTGCAGCTGTATGTATTGGTCCTACATAGGTTTTGAGGCCTAGTCACTTGTTTATATCAATGCTCTCTCAGAATTGAAAACTTGACCCGGCTAGCGCTTAACAACTTATATAGTAGAACAATATCACATGACCCAGTGATTTCCAGAATTTGCATTCCGTTTTTCTATGGCAGTTTTAGTTCTCCGTCCTCTGCAACTAGATTTAAACTCTCTCTTTTGACACTGAAATTTGTTCAAAATTACCCAGCTTATTTTGTTGTTTGAATTATTATTAACATCCAGGCATAGTATATAGGAAAATTGTTGAAAGAAAATTGCATGGCAGAAGTTAGGAAACGTGGAGTATCAAATAGTGTTGATGTTATTTAGAAAGTTGAAACTCATTTGAAGATCAATTGTCAGTCAATATTTTTTTCTACGAAACGAGTAAATATAACCAAAATCATTTCAACCACAATAACTTTGGTGCCATAGATTTATGTGATTTAGAAACTTAAGAGTGAATTGCTCTCCATAAAAGAGTTCATCATGAAGGAAAAAATTGGTAGATGTTCTTGTACTTGTTTTCAGTCAGCTAACCTGCCGGGAATCGTAGATTCTCTAAAAGATTACAGACTGTCAAAGAAAATTGTGGTGTAGATTTGGTTGCAACCAATGGAGGCATCATCTATTTTCTCTAAAATATGGTATTTTGTTTTTCACCATTACAAGGTAACCATTCAATGAAAGACTTAAGCAATTCCATTTCTAGTAGATTTTGACAACAATGATTGGAGAGAAATAATTTATTTTTTGAAAAAATATTATATTTATAAATCGATGTACATGTACGTCAAAATTGTCGTATAAAATAGCCAAAGAGCAGTCATGCAAGATCAGCCTTGTCACATTAAACTATCAATTTCCTCCAACCAGCTTGAGAGGACAAGTCAAACAAATGATATAATATGGTGGACTAATGCCACATGTAAAAGCTCCAAGCAATACATAACTCAATAAGGGGGAGGCTACCCAAAATATAGTGGTAGGCCAAGCCATACATGAACGAAATAATCCTAAAGGAGAGTTGTCCATTAGATGAGCAACAAATATGCCAAGAAATACGTGGAATGTCTAGGCTTTAGCTTCCCTAACCACCCACATGTGTGAAACAAACATAGAATGTGAGGGCCACCTACTCAAACTCCTCGTGCCTTTGAAATGTGTTAATAAATGAAAAAAAGCAGCATGTGTAGCATCCAAGATAACCATCTCAACCAATTCTACAAAATAAATGTGTAAATATCCATCCAAGTGGCACATGTGGTATCTAAAAGGGTGTACCCTGTGAAAATTCTTAGATATAACAATCTCAGGAATCCTACTACAACCAGCTGAATCTACTTCACATAGATTGTATATTACATTACAAACTTATTTCAGATTTCTTCTTGAAACATTGAAGTAAATAACTGAAGCAGCCTACACGAAATTAAATAAGATTCTGAAACATAGAAACTGAGCAAGGAAATACAAACACATAGGACACCATTATTTTTGGACAAATGTCCCTGGAAAAACCCAATGCGGGAAAACTGGTGCAACAACTCTGAGGGTTTTATTATTATGCTGGAGAAAATCTGAGTACAATTCTAGGATGCTCAACTAACAATCCAACACAGAGAGAATATTTGACAAAAAGATTGGTGAAATGATCTCACCCTGTCACTGGGAGAATTAGTGACTGATCTTGCTGAACAGGAGGCTCTACATCACCCTCTGCGTGGCCTCTGCGCAGAATTGTGTCACTCTTGGCAGTTTCTGCGTCACCTCTGCTGCGTATTACACTGCCCCTCTTCCCGATCCTCTGCTGGTTGAGAAAATCGATGTTCTGCCTCCTGGACTCACACCCCGGCTCCCGACAACTGAAACTCGACTTCCCTTAGCAGGAAACTCGAATTCGCCTCAAGAACCATGCTGCCTCTGCATCAACATTGTGTGGGCCAGCGTCAGCCTTTCTCTTGACATCTTTCTGTCCTCCCTATGCCTTGTACTCTCCGGAAATTCCTTCTTCCAGATTCTCACTGCCCCTCTGCTGCAAGAAATCTCCTCAATCGATTTTTCCTCCTGAGAACTTCTCACTTCAGAAAATCAATTTTCTTGATCTCTCAGTGTGTTTTCCAAATGACCCTCAAGTCCCTTCTTATATCTTCCTGTTGCACAACCAACGGCCCAGATTAACTCCTAATCAAAGGCTTAGATCGTTTTGACTTGATCTCCGTCTTTATCTAGGAGATTTACCCACAATTAGATTAATAACCATTAATATTCTAATTTTCCTAAGTTTAGACTTAGGAACCCCATTAAAAATATTAATTATTTTAATATAGTCGTGTTTGGGTGGAATTTCCCAAAACGGTTTCCAGTTTCTTTGGAATGTATGTGCCTAAGCCTCCCTGCAAAATTTGAGGCCTAGAGCATATTCGATGCTACCCAAAAACACTTCCTCTTAGTGAGGAATGTGCTCTAGCAATATACTGCTGCTGCATACTGCTCTGACTTTGAAGCATTGTCCTTTGCGCTGCTGATCTGTGACATGTTCCCCACCAACTACTGCGCTGCTGTTGCAACTGTACTGTTGCCTTTGACACTGCCACTGCCAATGCTACATTTGTAATACAACTCCCTCTCAAACGCTGTATCTGCTATGCTACTAGCACTGCCACTTCTAACACTGCACCTGTAGTGCAACTTAATTGCCGAGAGAAGCAACTGAAAAACATCCAAAATTACTGAACTAACTGTGTTCAATATGATACCAAGTGAATGTTGGAATTGACTATTGCTAGTCTCTGTGCCGACCCTCTAAATCTATTGCGTTGCTGATGACCTCTGCTCTGTGCCATCTGCACTGCCACCAACTCTGCTCTACGCTGCTCAAACTCTGGCGCTCCTAGCTGCTACAACTGTTTGTCCAACACTCTTCAACACCATCCGACACTAGTCCATCCTGCTACTGCAAGACTGGGCTCCTGTAGCAAGGTATTGATCTTAGAGGTGGACTCCTCAAGGATCCTGACCATCTGTAGCTCTTTTGAACTGCAACTCTAAATCAGCGCACCTCCCTCCTAGAGGTATCTTGGCTGTCATGACGAACTCCTCCTCACGTTCGATTTTTGCGGTTGCAACCTTAGGATCGTGCTTCTCATCCTTGTCCTTTTTCTTCAAGGGACGCTGGGATGCATAGTGGCCCATCTCACCACATCTGAAACATTTCACCTTGGAGACATCCTTCTTTCGTCTCTGTTGCCCCTGTTGCCCCTTCGATGCAAGGGCTACATTATCCTCCTCCTCTACTTTGGGCTTCGACCCACTGCTGCTGCTGCTTCTGTCAAGTTTGACCTTGACCAGATCAAGGGTGAAACTTTTAGAAAAAGCCACACATCAAGCCAAACTGATCTAAGCCTTTGATTAAGATTTAATCAAGGCCGTTCGTTGCCCAACAGAAGATATAAGAAGGGGCAGGGGCTTGAGGGTCATTTGTAAAATACACCAGACAGATACTCAGTTGCCCAAGAGAAATTGATTTTCTCACTGGTCGAAGTTCGGCAAGAGAAAATCGGTTCAGAGGGAAAGTTGCAGGTGGAGGAGAGACAAAGAGGGTTCAACATTAGTCAGGGAGACAGGGACGAAGACACAGAGCAACAGAAGGAACAACGCTGGGTAGATTGATGCTAGGAGAGGCAGCGTTGGCCTGAGTGACACATGCATTACGTAGGCCAGTCTAGAGGCCAGAGAAAGTGACGTTGGGCAAGCCAGAGAGACGCAAAGGGCGAAGGAACCTCTCCCTTGGGTTAAATGCTTGTTCAGGAACATCTGCAAATATTTCTCAGAAAACCTTGTTCTATACTGCTGGGTGAAATTTTGTACATGTTGATTTTTGCTGAAGAATAATAAAACCCTCATTTGCTTCACTGGTTTTCCCACATTGGGTTTTTTCGGGGACAATTGTCCAAAAATAACTGTGTCATTGTGTTTGTATATGTGCCGACATTTTACTTACATTTAATTTCTGCAATGTTTTAATTGTGAAGGTTGCAGTAGAATATGTTTCGATATTTGCCGTAAGAATATAGTAGATAACTTATCTCTGAAGTAATAAGTAGAAGTCATATTAATCACTGCAGTAGGATTTCCGTTTTAGAAATTTTCACACTTCCGACGACTTTTCTGCTCAGCACTCAGCGTGCAGAAAACTGCATCCCTCTAGCTCTGTGCTGAGGCTTTGCGTGGCTCCCTCCGCCTTGGCAAATTCTCGATCTGGTAGTCTTACCTCTCTGTTGACTCATTCAGAGAGAGACATCCACGAAAATATAGCCCTCCTGGCAAGAATTGTGCAATCCCTTAGGGGATTCGAACTGCTGCTTGCTACAACAATTTGGCCCTTGCTTTAGTGCTAGATCTGCTCTCCCTGTTTCACATCAACAACTCTGATACCATGTGAAAATTCCTAGATCTAACAATCTTAGGAATCCTACTGCAACTAGCTGAATCTACTTCACCTAGATTGTATATTACATTACAAACTTATTTCAGATTTCTTCTTGAAACATTGAAGTAAATTACTGAAGCAACCTACACCAAATTAAATAAGATTCTAAAACATAGAAACTAAGCAAGGAAATATAAACACATAGGACACCGTTATTTTTTGGACAAATGTCCCCGGAAAAACCCAATGCGGGAAAACCGGTGCAGTAGCTCTGAGGGTTTTATTATTATGCTGGAGAAAATCTGAGTACAATTCTAGGATGGTCAACTAGCAATCCAATATAGAGAGAATACTAGACAAAAAGATTGGTAAAATGATCTCACCCTGTCACTGGGAGAATCAGTGATTGATCCTACTGAACTGGAGGCTCTGCATCACCCTCTGCGTGGCCTCTGCACAGAACTATGTCACTCCCGACGGTTTTTGCGTCACCCTTGCTGGGTATTATGTTGCCCCTCTTCTGGATCCTCTGCTGGCTGACAAAATTGATCTTCTGCCTCTCGGAATCACACCCCGGCTCTCGGCAACTGAAACTTGACTTCCCTTAGCAGGAAACTCGACTTCCCCTCAAGAATTACGTTGCCTCTGTGTCAACACTGCGCGGGCTAGCATTAGCCTTTCTCTGGACGTCTTTCTGTCCTCCCTCTGCCTCGTACTCTCTGGAAATTCCTTCTTCCGAATTCTCACTGCCCCTCTGCTGCAAGAAATCTCCTCAATCGATTTGTCTTCCTGAGAACCCCTCACTTCAGAAAATCGATTTTCTTGATCTCTCAGTGTGTTTTCTAAATGACCCTCAAGCCCCTTCTTAATTCTTCCTGTTGGACAACCAACGACCTGTATTAACTCCTAATCAAAGGCTCAGATCGTTTTGACTTGATCTTCATTTTTATCTAGAAGATTCACCCACAATTAGATTAATAACCATTAATATTTTAATTTTCCTAAGTTTAGACTTAGGAACCCCATTAAAATAATAATTATTTTAATATAATCGTCTCTGGGTGGAATTTCCCAAAACAGTTTTTGGGTTCTTTGGAATGCATGTGCCTAAGCCTTCCTACAAAACTTGAGGCCTAGAGCACATCTGATTACCCCAAATCAACATGCCCCCTCTTCCGTGTTTAACTAACTGCAAATGGTGTTAGTTTTTGTAGCACTGGATGTGTTCTAGCAACGAAATTTGGCGAAGAGACTAGAATACATGAGATTTCCAAAACCTAGAAATTGTTTATGGAAATTCTACCTAGAAATGACTTAATTATATTATTAACTATTTTTTTAATGTTTCCTAAGTTTAAACTTAAGAAAATTGGTTAATTAATAAGAATTAATTAAGTCAAGATGAGAATTCTCTAGAAACTCACACGGATCGATCCAGAAATGATTTGAGCCATCGATTAAGATTTAATGTTGGCTGTTGGAGTCCCAATAGGATGGTATAAGAAGGTATCGATGTGGTGATGGAGAACACACCAGTCACTTGGAAAAATTGATTTTCCAGGGTAGCATTAGTCAGTGGTCGTAGAGTCCGAGTTTCAGTGAGGAAGCAAAGACAGTGAGCGACAAAGACAGTGATCTGGAGGAAGTTTTCCAGATCCAGAGAGGCAGTAACAAGAGGCTGAGTTATTCCCAGTGAGGCAACACAGAGGATTGCGTAGGTGCTTCAGAAGAGCAATCCAATTTAGCTGGAGGATAAATCGATTCAACTTCCAGAGGCTGGGAAAGTCTTCTAGAGGGCAGAAGAATCAATTTTCTCAGCAGAGACGGGCATAACTACTTCATCAGAGGCAGTTACGGGCTTTTAGATGTCCAAGGGTCTATGCAAGCACTGCGTAGAGGCTAACGCAGAGGGTCCAGGAGGACGAATTTTCTAAAGGTAAGCTGTGCTGGGGTTGCTCGTGGAAGAAGGGAAATTCCCTTGAATAATTTTGGCTAGATTTTCTAGCTGTCTAGATTGCTAGTTGGGCATCCATAGATTGTACTCAGAATTCACTGCTGCTTAATAATATAAAACCCGCAACTGCTGCACTAGTTTTCCCAAGTTGGGTTTTTCCGTGGACAATTGTCCAAAAATAATGGTGTCATTTTTATTGCGTGTGCGCTAGTATTTTCTCAGTTTCTAGTTCTATTTTTCTTCTGCAGTTTTATTTGTGAAGGTTGCAGTGTGATTAATTTGATATTTGTCGTAGCAAATAAATTGTTAAATTGATTAACAATTAGAAGAATTAATTCCAGTTGTTGCAATAAGATTTTAGTTTTTGGAATTTTCACATGGTATCAGAGCGTAAGTGATAAGCCTAGAAGCTCAAAAGCGAAGGAAAAATTTCGCTGCTCAGAGGGAGCAACAGACCGAAATTCTTAGAGGCAGCGTAATGCTCAGACATGCAGGCTGAATTGCTGGGGCAGGAATTCGATTTTCAGTTACAGGTTGCTGAAAAGTCGAGTTGCCTGGGTTAGTGATTCCAACAGTCAGAGAGAGCATCAACAACTCAAATTTTTGCTGAGCAGATTTTTGATTGGATGCAGAGGGTTTTGTAGCAGCAAAAATGGCATCGAGTGGAAGAGAAAAGCACGCACAACACAGGGAAAATTTCTCTCAGGGAACTTTGAGTCTTAAAATTTCAATTTTTCTAGGTAGATTGGCAGTAGCAGCTAACATATCTGCGCATTCTAGGAGGTGGTGCGAATAACAGAGCAGGAGCCAAGCACAAGGAAAGAGGGTTTTCGACGGTTTTGATATGGCCACAATAGGGCTTAGAGATTAGGATAGGTTGGAGGGTTCCTCCAACTATGTCATCTGGAAGGCCAGGATGTTCTTCCTGTTGGATGAATATGGCCTGAAAGCTTACATAGATAATGTGGTGGCAGTTCCCCAGGATGCAGATAAGCTCAAGGAATACAGGAAGGAGATGGCAAGGGCGAAGCAGTTGATTTTGGATGGAGTCCGAGATCATATAGTCTCACATGTAGCGGCTAAGGGAACCACCAAAGAGATGTGGAATGCTCTCTCCATGTTATACCAGGGTACTTCCGAGCAACATAAGATGCTCCTGGAAGAAAAGATGAGATGCATCAGGATGCAGAAGGGGGAAGGCATAGACCCCTTTCTCACCAGGATTGAGGAGGTCCGAGACCAACTTGCAGCTGTTGGGGCAACACTTCAACCTTCAGAGCTAGTACTGTTGGCATTAAACAATGTCTCGTAGGATTGACAAGTCTTTGTCCAAAGTAGATTGGGCAGAGACATGCTACCAGGATAGAACAGAATGTGGGCTAACTTGCAGCAGGAGGAGTTGAGGCAGGCTCTTTTAAAGAGCTCCATCAATGGCAGCAATAACAACGGATCGAAGGGTGTGAAGGAGGAGGAGAATGTGGCCCTCACATCAAAAGGTCTCAGTTAGGGGCAGGGGAAGCAGAAGAAGAAGAAGGACCTATCTAATATAAAGTGCTTAAGTTGTGGCGACTTTAGCCACTACAGTACTCAATGCCCTCTCAGAAAGAAGGACACGCAGGAGAAGCAGGACCAGGCGGCAACGCATGTTGAGATAGATAGGTTGTTGTCTAAGTTGGAGGAAGACTTCGCGATGATGGTAGCCATACCTCCAGGAGTGAGGTGGGGTGACTTGGAGTTATAGCCCCAAAGAGCTACAGAGATTGGGCAGGGTCCTTGAGGAATCCACCTCATGGATCATTACCTTACTATAGGGGCCCACAATATTCAATAGCAAGATGGGTTAGTGTCAGTTGTTGCAGTCAGATTCTCGAGTGATAGTTGCAGATTCTCAGGAGCGTAGTGCAAAGTTGGCAACAGAGCAGGAGGCTCAGTAGTAGAGTCAGCAACAACGCAGATTCTTCAGTAGATAATGCAGTGGCTAGTAGCAGTCAGGACTCAAGAGACGGATGCAGCAGACATAGATGATTCAGTAATTTGGATGCTTCTCGGTTGTAGTCGCTATAGTTGCAGCAACAATAGATGAGCGGGAGTTGCAGTGCAGATGTAGAGTTGGCAGCAGTATGGCAGTGTTAGCAGCTACACAGATGCAACATCAGAGTTGCACAGTGGTTGGTGGGCAGTAGTAGCCATACATCAACATCGTGACAAGAGGTGATACAGAGACAGGGTGTTTTGGCAGGATGTGCAACACTAGAGAGAACACAGTCCTCGCTAAGAGGGAGTTTTAGTTTCTGTAGCATCATATGTGTTCTAGACACGAAATTTGGTGGAGAGGCTAGAATACATGAGATCTCCAATACCCAGAAATCGTTTTTGGAAATTACACCTAGAAATGACTTAATTAGATTATTAACCAATTTTTTAATGTTTCCTAAGTCTAAACTGAGGAAAATTGGGTAATTAATCAAAAATAATTAAATTTAGGTGAGAATTCTCTAGAAACTCACACGGATCGATCCAGAAATGATCTGAGCCATCGGTTAATATTTAATCTTGGCCGTTGGAGTACCAACAAGAAGATATAAGAAGGGATCAATGTGTTGATGGAGAACACACCAGGGTCAGTCACTTGGAGAATTCGATTTTCCAGAGTAGCAGCAGTCAGTTGTCGAAGAGTTCGAGCTTCAGTGAGAAAGCAAAGACAGTGAGGGGCAAAGACAGTGATTCGGAGGAAGTTTTCCAGAT
Source organism: Pinus tabuliformis (assembly GCA_031772625.1). Taxonomy (NCBI): domain Eukaryota; kingdom Viridiplantae; phylum Streptophyta; class Pinopsida; order Pinales; family Pinaceae; genus Pinus; species Pinus tabuliformis. The sequence continues at coordinate 1,098,668,423 of CM062817.1, forward strand.
CCGGAGAGGCATTAGCAAGAGGCCGAGTTATTCCCAGTGAGGCAGCGTAGAGGATTGTGCAGGAAAAATCGATTCAGCTTCCATATGTCGGGAAAGTCTTCTAGAGGGCCAGAGAATCAGTTTCCTCAACAATGGCAGGTAGAACGACTTCATGAGATGCAGTTCCAGGCTTAGACGTCCAAGGGTTTGCGTAAGCACTCCGCAGAGCGTCCAGGAGGACGAATTTTCTGAAGGGAAGTTGTGTCGGGGTTGCTTGTGGAAGAAGGGAAATTCCCTTAAATAATTTTGGCTAGATTTTCTTGCTGTTTGGATTGCTAGTTGGGCATCCATAGATTGTACTCAGTATTCACTATTGCTTAATAATATGAAACCCTCAACTGCTGCACTGGTTTTCCCAAGTTGGTTTTTTGCGGGACAATTGTCAAAAAATAACTGTCATTTTTATTGTGTGCTAGTATTTTCTCAGTTTCCAGCGCTATTTTTCTTCTGCAATTTTATTTATGAAGGTTGCAGTGTGGTTAATTTGATATTTGCCGTAGCAAATAAATTGTTAAATTAATTGACAATTAGAAGAATTAATTCCAGTTGCTGCAGTAGGATTTTAGTTTTGGATTTTTCACAAATCGGTGACAAGAGATGGATCCAATGAGGAAAGGGTTAACAAAACATAAATACCACCACAAGCCATGCACCAAGTCAAAACAACCCCTACTACCATTCAATAGCAAGGGGGATGACCCATCTCGTTGATAAAATAATGATACATGTGGAAAAGTGCCTCAAAATGTGTGCACTAGAGGTAGTGCTCAACCAAAATACTATGATCCTCCATCAAGTAATGCATCTCCCATGTAAATATAAACAAATGAACCAAAGCGCTCAAGTGATGGGAGCCGCACATGATCAAAGGGAGGTTGATCCACCTTAAAATAATAATATCAACATAAAAAGGTGTGCAAGGAGGGGAGTGCTTCCTCAAAAACCATGACATATTCATCCAAGAATGACATGTAATCATCAAAAACACATCATGAGCTAGGGCACTCACAATAGGAGGGTGTAACATCATTGAATCCATCATTAATAATCTCCAAATCATAGCAAAATTGGATCATAAGGTAACCATCCTTTGACAAATAATATAAGCAAAAAATATTCATAAATGAAATACAACCCACTGCACTAGGAAACATCATCACCTAGGAAAATGTGTTATCAATACCAATTGTAGTACCATTTCATTGGAAATGCATTAAATTGTGGTTGGTGCTCGTGTTGAACCCTTGGGAATTAAACACAAACCTCTACACTCTTCACTAAAAGAATGTTGAATGAATTAATTTGGAATGAGCAAACAACTCAATGATAATACAGAGATATTTACAATAATAGAAACATCAGGTTTCTATGTAGAATATGGAAACACTCAGTTTCATCTAAGAAACTGCTAAAAGAATACAAATAGCAACAACTAAAAGGAATGAACATTAAATACTAAATAGGAATATTCTAATACCCTCCCTTAATGCTCAATCTATTTACAACACCAATAGATCCTCTGAATTTTACAAATTTATCAGGACCAAGAGGCTTGGTGAAAATGTCGGCGGGCTGCTCTGTTGTGGAAACATATTGCAACTGAACTAAGCCGTCTTCAACAAGCTGGCGAATGTAATGGCAATGAGTTTCCACATGCTTTGTTCGTTCATGAAAGACTGGATTCTTGGCAAGTTTGAGCACTCCTGATTATCACAAAACAAAGAAGTAGGCCCTGTCTGGGAAACATGCATATCTGCAAGCATACGTCGAAGCCAAACTGCCTCACAGGATGCCTTAACTGCTCCCCGATACTCTGCTTCTGTTGAGGAGAGAGCCACTGCCTGTTGCTTCTTACTAGTCCAAGTAACAGCACCGGATCCTAGATTAAACACATACCCAGCTGTAGATTTACGGTCATCAACCGAACCGGCCCAGTCAGAATCAGTGTAACCACGGAGTATAGGTTTGGAACTTCGAGTGTATAGGAGACCATAATCAGAAGTGCCACGCACATATCGTAGCACACGCTTTTCTGCTTGCCAATGATCATCTTTAGGAGCTGACATGAAGCGGGAAATGTAGCTTACTGCAAAACTGATGTCAGGTCTGGTAGCAGTAAGGTAGATGAGACTGCCCACTAATTGCCTGAATAAAGTTTCATCCACAAGGGGAGAGGATGACTGTGCTGAAAGTTTGAGCCCTGGTTCCATAGGAGTCGTGGCCGGTTTGCAATCTTGCATTCTGAACCTGTCCACAAGATTTTTGGCATACTTGGACTGAGAGAGAAAGATCTGATTTTCAGTCTGCCAAAATTCAACCCCCAGACAGTAATGAAGAAGTCCCAAGTCAGTCATCTCAAAAGTGCTGCATAAATCTTGTTTGATCCCATGGATCAAATGTGCAGAGCTGCCAGTAATGATAAGGTCATCCACATAGACAACCACAAACAAGATATCATCACCAGTATGCTTGATATACAGGTTTGCATCAGATGGACTCCGCTGAAAACCCTGATCTGTCAGGTACTGATCAATTTTCATGTACCAAGCCCGAGGAGCTTGTTTCAATCCATAGATTGCTTTAGCTAACCGACACACTTTCTGTTCTTGACCAGCAACCTTGAATCCTGGAGGTTGCGTCATGTAGACTTCTTCTTGGAGATCACCATTTAGGAAAGCACTCTTTACATCCATCTGATGAACTTTCCAATTGAACTGAGCTGCTAGGGCAAGCATAAGCCTTATGGTACTCATCTTGGCTGTAGGAGCAAAAGTCTCCTCATAGTCAATGCCTTCCTTCTGTGAGAACCCTCGAGCCACAAGACGAGCTTTATACTTGTCTATGGTTCCATTAGCTTTGTATTTCACTTTATACACCCATTTGCAACCTATGGGTTTTTTTTCTGCAGGAAGATCAGAAAGTGTCCATGTGTGATTCTTCTGAAGGCTCTGGAATTCGGCTTCCATAGCCTGTTCCCACTCAGATGTACCCTTAGCCTCTGAATAGGTTTGAGGCTCAAAAGTACTGTGTAGGTTAGCCATAAGAGCAAAATTGACTGTAGACTGTCGTCTGTTCTTATGTCTAGAAGTTCTACCTTCAAGGAGCTCATCATCCCGGAGATCACCAATGGTTTTAGCCCACCATTTAGGCCGAAGAGTAGAAGAAGCAATATCAGGAGTAGAGGAACCAATATCAGGAGGAGGTGGAGAAGACTCAAGAGCAATAGGGGCCGCAAGAGGAGGGTTATTTTCTGGAGGAAGTTCAGATAGAGTATTATCAAATACTGATGCTACATCATCCCTCCCATCAGGTGGACCGACCGGAAGAAGAACACTGTGAGGCTGATCCTCAGAACACTGCTCAGAAGAAGAAGACTGAAAGAATCCTCTGTCTTCATCAAATACTACATCCCGACTGAAGCTAAGACGACCAGTGGCTATATCTATCAGCCTATAGGCCTTGTGATGATCACTGTACCCTGTCATCATGAGTTTCTGGCTTTTGGAATCCAACTTAGAGCGCTTAGCAGCTGGAATCCAAACATATGCAACTGAGCAAAATACTTTGAGATGACTGATCTTAGGCTTACGGCCAGACCAAACCTCTTCAGGAGTCTTCCCTGTAACAGCCTGAGTGGGTGATCTGTTAAGAAGATAAACAGCAGTAAATACTGCTTCAGCCCAGAATTTGTTTGGAACACTCCTGTGTTGTAGCATGGAACGAGCCATTTCAACAACCGTGCGATTGCGACGCTCGACAACACTGTTTTGCTGAGGAGTGTAAGGAGTGGTTAATTGACGTTTGATGCCATGAATATCGCAGAAGTTGGCAAACGCTGAAGAACAAAATTCCCCCCCATTGTCGGTCCTAAGGGTCATGATGTTACAGCCAGATTCTTTTTCCACTAAGGTTTTAAACTTCTGAAAGGTACTAAGAGCATCAGATTTATTTTTTAAAAAATATACCCACATCTTTCTACTGAAATCATCTACAATAAGTAAAAAATATTTGCAAGCAGTGATAGAAGCTGTATTCATAGGACCGCAAATATCGACATGAAGTAACTGAAGTACCTTAGATGCGCCCCAAGATTCTCCATTTTTGAATGAAGACCGATGTTGCTTTCCCGCTTGACAGGCGCTGCATACCCCCAACTGCTGAGTCTGAATATCAGGTAATCCAGACACAAGTCCCTCCCGAGAGAGCTGAGAGAGATACTGCATATTGAGATGCCCATATCGCTGATGCCATAGAGTGCTGATAGGAGAGATACGTGCTGCTAGAGCCACTTCTGGAGAGTCACCGGTGTCAAGTAGCCTGTATAGACCATGGTCCTCTAGGCCAACAACAACTGTTAAACTAGTCTCCCTGTCAATAATGGAGCACTTGTGGGCACTGAACACTACATCAAGTTGAGGAGAATTCCTCATAATCTGGCTGACAGATAGCAGATTAATTTCCATACCAGGAACATAGTATACATTCAGAAATATAAGTGTGTGCCCACCAGACCGAATTTGAACTGTACCTCTGCCAGCTACTGTGTACTTTCACCTCCGCCAAATACCACAGAATCACTGAAAGGTGAGAAGTCAATAAACCAGTCACGCCTGTGAGAGAAATGACGTGATGTGCCAGAATCAATGTACCATGCAGAGGAAGGAACAGGATCTGAAGACCTTTTAGCCATAAAGGCGTAAAAGGCAGACTCTGTCTGCTCGGAATGTTCTGCAACATTTGCTGTCTGATGTGGCCCTCCCTGTTTCCTCTGTTCAGAAGCAATCCTCTGTCGGCAATCTTTCTTCATGTGACCGAACCTGTGACAGTAATTACACTGCACACTTTTCTTCCTAGCAGGATCAAAAGGCTGAGAGGAGCCTTTCTGCTGAAAGGACTGAGAGGACTGATATTTTGCAGAAAATGCATTTTCCGAGGACACTGATGAAGCACTACTACCAAACTGCTGTTTCCACCGATCCTGCTGCAGAAGTTTGGTACATAAATCTGGAAACTTCAGATCAACATTTGTGGTGGTAATGTTGAGTGTTTCTATGAAGTGTTCATAAGATTTCGGTAGACTTTTCAAAGTAATGACTACCATATCTTCTTCCTCCATAGTCCGACCAATGGCTTCGAGCTGATCTCGAATGTCTTTAATTTTGTTGAGATGTTCCTGTAAAGACATATGTTCGTCCATCATGATGGAGAACAACTGATTTTTGAGAAAAAAGGCTCTGCTTTTGTCAGATGTCTCCTGCAGTTCTTTCAACTGTTGCCAGATTTCGGCAGCTGTCTTGCCAGAAGGAATCTGAGGTAACTGATCATCAGCGACAGAGAGCTTGAGAAGCATAACAGCCTCTCGATTTCGATCATCAAATTTATCTTGATCGGTACCGGCTGTACCGGGACGAAGCTCTTTGCCCAAAATGAGCTGATCAAGACGCCTGTATTCAAAAATGGTCAACATTCTTTGTTTCCAAATGTTATAGTTGCTGCCATTAAAGCGTTGATTTCCTTCTAACATCAGATTGGTGAGCGTGGCCATTTTCCAAAAGACAATACAGAAGTCAAAAAAAAAAATATATATATATATATATCTCCACAGTCTAGAAAAGTTAGCAATAGAGCAGGTTCCACTGCTGTAGCTGTACCCTTACACTGCTGTAGCAATAGAGTAGGTTTCACTGACTATACAGTCCTGAATTTTCAAAAAAAAACGCTGTCTCAGGCTGAATTTTTTCACACTCTGTTCTAGAAAAGAATATGTGCAAGTGTCAACACCATGCTTCAGATCTATATCAGTCCACAGATATGTCGGCTTTAGCTGTCATAAGTTGGCACATTTCTCAACACATACATATAAAGCTTGGACTGATACGTAGATTGAAAAATACGTAGACTGAAAATACGTAGACTGGGTTCTGGTCCCACCGCTTCCGCTGCCAAAATACTTGAGCCAAAATACGTGAGCAAAAAATATCGGGCGTGCCAAAATACGTGAGCCGTCGTTTTTAAAAAAAACCAGATGCCGTCAAAGTTTCAAAAAATTACCGGGCTTTAATTTCAAGGCGATTTCAAGAATTGCAAGATTGCATGTATCCGTAGATTGCATGTATCAGTGGATAGAGCTTCTGTTTCCTAAGCAGAAAGCCGTAGGTTCAGAAAAAAAATAGTGCAGATACGATTCAAGGAGGGCAGGATTCTGCGCATTCTGTTCGGCTTCAACGTTTGTCATGCACTGATTTTGGTCGCGTCGGGAATTGAGTACCCCAGAGCTGAATGTAGTCGGGTTCCTATGTTAGAAATTACACACAAAACTGCCTTCACACACAAAACTGCCTTCGCTCTGTTCGGAAGCTCAAGAACGAGCTTAGGAGACTCGCCAATTTGATTGCGGAGGAGGAAGATGATTTCTGTGAGATTGAGGTCTTCGATCGCCTTTCCAGCACCGTTAGCGCTCTCAGGCGCCTCAAATTTGATCTCGAAGAGAAGAATTCGAAGAAATCATCGAAGCCGAAGAGGCCTTTGTCGGAGATGGCGTGTATGACGAGAAATCACAAATCGACTTTACCCAGATGAAAAAGCACAGCAGAATTGCTAACTTGTAAACCCAATGCCGAAACAGTCCATAGAGGAATCGGAGACGAGATGAGTGCAAATTGGCCAGCCAGAAAACGAATCCCGCTCCTACGAAACGGTCACCGCCACAAGATTAATTCCTCAAAAAAATGATAAAGCAGGAGAAGAATCCATTTCTGTATCGAGATGGACGACTGTAAGCTTTTATCACAGTGAGCAAAGCCGAGGCTAAGACTCAGTGAAGGCTACCTGGCTTACAGAGGGCTCGACCTTAGAAAGGACTCAAGAGATTAGGATGCAGAGAGAATAACTGTTCAAGAAATCTCTTAACCTCGCTCTGATACCATAAAAGAATGTTGAATGAATTAATTTGGAATGAGCAAACAGCTCAATGATAATACAGAGATATTTACAATAATAGAAACATCAGGTTTCTATGTAGAATATGGAAACACTCAGTTTCATCTAAGAAACTGCTAAAAGAATACAAATAGCAACAGCTAAAAGGAATGAGCATTAAATACTAAATAGGAATATTCTAATATTCACTTCCCTTTAAACGTTACACACTTAACCACTGACCAATTTATTAATATAAGAATATACCATAAGCGTAATGCCAGGGGAAGTATGTGTCTCCATAAGATACTCTTTGCATTTATCAAGTTAACACTAGATATCATCATAATCTATTCTGTGTAACTGGATATGACCTTATGCAATGTGAGGGGTAACGCCTATGAAAAAGCCAAGAGTAAGATGCATGAAAGACTTAATCATGATAAAAAGAAGGAAATAGTAAGTTTAGCCCTTGGTAGTTTAGTCCTAATTGTGAAAATTTCATCTATCACAACAACTAGAAATTATTTTCCTAATTGTTAATTTATTTAACAATTTATTTGCAAATTTCTACGGCAAATACCAAATAATTCACATTGTGATTTTTCACAAATAAACCGTGGAAGAAAAATAGTGCTGGAAACTGAGAAAATCTAGCAAACACACATAAAAATGACACTATTATTTTTGGACAAATGTCCCCGGAAAAACCCCAACTTGGGAAAACTGGTGTAGCAGCTGAGGGTTTTATTATTATGCAACAGTGAGAAAATCTGAGTACAATAATTTGGATGCTGAATACTGGGTATCTTGCAGAGAAAATACTGGCAAAAATAACTAGAGGGAAATTACCCTCACTCCGGGCAATTCCGGCACTAGACTGCATCTGAAAAGCAAGCTGTCCAATTGGGCCTGCGCAGGCTTTGCATCAATCTGATGCTACCTGCTACAACTACTGCCCGAACTGACTGCTATTGTAGCTGTCTTGCCTGCTGTTGGTTGTGAAAACGTTTCTTGACACTTTGGAACCTCTGCTCGGCCTCTGGAACTGAAAACGTCTTCCTTCCCACCGAATTGAACTGCCTTCTTAAGGCTCTATGCTGCCTCTGCGCAACCTCCTGGAGGAATCTCGGCCTCTTTGCAAATGTACTCGTTGGATTTGGAAAAATTCCTCCAGCCTCGCTGTCCCTGCCCCTGGCTATCTTTGCTTCAATCTTTGGCTCTCCGACAACTGTTGCTACTCTCGGGAAATCTTTAATGTTCCAAAAAGGAAATAATAGTGGTAACCAAGCAAAATACACATACGACATAAAAAAATTCAGACAACAATTAAACACCCATAAAATTGCACCAGAACTGCGCCAAACTAAGCCATTTTATTATCAAAGGAGAGTACAATGCATGGAATGTGTGCACCTGGCTTGCCAAGGCAAGCTAGACAATCCTAGGTAAGAAAAATGCTGCCCGAATGCAAAGGAAAGACTTCTTCTCAATGTTTTGCGTTGGCCCTAGAAATTTTGCAACTGCTAGCTGGAAGAAACCCCGGTTTGAGTCTCCAAAAATGCTCACAAAATTCCGCCAAATTAATCTTGAGCTCTCCACCGAAGACCTAGAAAAACCTAGAAAGGGTTTGGCCTATCTCCAAGCCAAAGTCGAACCCAAAAAATGGTGCAAATTCCCTAGCTAACTATCAATTCGCCCTGTTATAAGAATTAGGATTTTAGACTCCTTTCAGTGAACCCACAAAAACCCAGAAATGGTTTGGCTGGATTTTGACCTTCCAAAATCGACCACCAAAAAGCCCTATGCACTCTAGAACTGTTGAAACACATTGACTGTCAATACTCCAGCAAAATCCTCCCCAAACACTCTGGAAAGGCAGCAATTGCCTCCACCAATACTTCCCTTATTTCTTCTGGCAAGGAACAGCTCCGATGGTTGAGTCTCCACCACCCACGTGTGCCCAATCTCTACCCTCTACGCTAGCCCTAGGAACCGCGAAATCCTAACTAAAGAAAGCTATCACCTTCAACTAAAAAACTCCCCAAGTGAGCAACAAATCACCAAAGCTCCTCTCCCGGAATTTCTCTCGACAATAGCACATCTGAAGAATGCAAAGTACCTCAACTCGATTTACCCACCGCGTCCTCCAAAAATACGCACCACTGGAAAAACTCTGAATGCAAATGCTGGAAATCACACTGAAAATCACCTTCGGAAGATTATGGAAGAACCTCTCTAGGGTGGCACTCGAAGTCCCTCGAAGAAAGGGTGAGTTCTCCGCTCGGAAAACTCGTGCTAAACAACAAGTGACTCGGCTAAGCAGCTTGAGCAACTAAGAAGAAATTTGATATGCCAAAGATGTTGAGTGAAGAGTGCTGCCTCCCTTTTATAGATTTTGTGGAGCCTTTTTCCCTCCTTCGTGGGTCCCTCACTAAGCCTTCGATTTTCCCTCTCATGCATTTCAAACCATTGGCTTAGGGAGTGCGTATTTCCTTGTGTGGGTGGCCCCCACATGCTACTAACAAAATCCCAAAGTAACTTACTTCTAACTCTTAAGTCTTCTAATAAAAATGAAATGGGCCCCGTCACCTCCAAAATTGGCCCCAAAATGTAGAAATTAATCTTGTTCCAAAATAATTTAGGAAGGGACATTACAAAATCGATCTGCCAAGGAAATCGAACTACACAAGTGTATTCTCCATCACCACATCGATCCCTTCTTATATCTTCTTGTTGGGACTCCAAGGACCAAGATTAAATCTTAATCGATGACTCGGATCATTTCTGAATCAACCCGTGTGAGTTTCTAGGGAATTCTCACCTTGACTTAATTAAATATAGTTAATTAACCAGTTTCCTAAGTTTAGACTTAGGAAACATTAAAATATAGGTCAATAATCTAATTAAGTCATTTCTAGTTGGAATTTCCATAAATGATTTATGGGTTTTGGAGATCTCATGTATTCTAGCCTCTCCACCAAATTTCGTGGCTAGAACACATCCGATGCTACAACAATTAAAGCGAGGACTACGTTCTCTCTAGCACTGCACATCCTGCAACAACACCTTGTTTCTGTATCACCTCCTGTCATGCTGCTGATATCTGGATGCTACTGCACACGAACTACTGCGTAACTCTGACGTTGCATCTATGCTGCTGCTGACACTGCCATACTGCAGCCAACACTGCATCTGCACTGCAACTACTTCTCATCTGTTGTTGCTGCAACTGCAACAACTGCATCCAAAATACTGAATCATCTGTGTTCACTATGATGCATCTGTCTCTCGAGCCCTGACTGCTACTAGCCTTTGCACTGTCACTGAAGAATTTGCGTTGCTACTAACTCTGCTCTGAGCCCCCTGGTTTGGCTGTCAACACTGCATTACGCTCCTCAGTATCTAACTGATACTAGTCTGCAATTGTCACTCTAGAACTGATTGCATCAACTGCCACTGATCCATCCTACTACTGAATACTATGGGCCCTCATAGCTAGGTACTGATCCATGAGGGGAACTCCTCAAGGACCCTGCCTAATCTTTGTAGTTCTTTGGGGCTACAACACCAAATCACCCCACCTCATTCGTGGAGGTATATCTGCGAACATCACAAAATCTTCCTCCAACTTGGAGGATAGCCTATCTATCTCAGCATGTGCTGTTGCCTGGTCTTGCTTCTCCTACTTGTCCTTCTTCCTAAGAGGACACTGGGTACTGTAGTCGCCAAACTTGTCACACCTGAAGCGCTTAACCTTAGATAGGTCCTTTTTCTTCTTTTGCTCCCCCTGTCCCTGACTGGGACCCTTTAATGCTAGGGCCACATTCTCCTCCTCCTTCACATCCTTTGATCCTCTACTGTTGCTACCGCTGATGGAGCTCTTTAACAGAGCTCGCCTCAACTCCTCTTGCTGCAAATCGGCCCACATCCTGTCCCATCTTAGCAAGTTTCTCTACCCAATATACTTCGGAAAAACACTTTCCAATCCTCCAAGACACTGTTTAGTGCCAATCGCACTAGCTTTGATGGTTGAGGTGTTGCTCCATCAGCTACAAACTGATCTCGAACCTTTTGAAGCCTGGTGAGGAAGGGATCTATGCCTTCTCCCTTCTGCATCCTTATGCATCTCAACTTTTCTTCCAGGAACATCTTCCGTTGCTGGAAGTACCTTGATATAGCGTGGAGAGAGTTACCCACATTTCTCTGGCTGTACCTTTGTCTGCCAAATGTGAGACTATATGATCTTGGACTCCATCCAAGATTAATCGCTTCGCCCTTGCCATCTTCTTCCTGTATTCCTTGAGCTGATCTGCATCCTGGGGAACTGCCACCACATTATCTATGTAGGCTTTCAGGCCATATTCATCTAGAAGGAAGGACATCCTAGCCTTCCATATGACGTAGTTGGAAGCTCCATCCAACCTATCTTGATCTCTAAGCCCCACTGTGGCCATCTCTGATCAAGTTGAAACTTTGTCTTTCCCTTTGCTAGGCTGTCTCTCTGCTACTTGCACTCCCTTCTGGAATGCGCAAATCTGTTAGCTGCTACTACTAATCTGCCAAGAAAAATTGAACTTATGAGACTCGAAGTTCCCTAAGAGAAATTTTCCCTTTGTTGTGTGTGCTTTTCTCTTCCACCCAATGTTGATTTTGCTGTTGCAAAACCCTTTGCGTCCAACCAAGGGATTTGCTTAGCGAAAATCTGAGTTGTTGCTGCTCCCTCTGATTACTGGAATCACTAACCAGGGCAACTTAACTTTTTTTCAATCCTACAACTAAAAATCAAATTCTTGCCCCAGCAATTCGGCCTGCCTATCTGAGCACTGTGCCGCCTCTAAGAATTTCGGCCTGTTGCTCCCTTTGAGCAGCGAAATTCTTTCCTCCTTCTAAGCTTCCCGACTAATCACTCACACTCTGATACCATGTGAAAATTTCATCTATCACAACAACTAGAAATTATTTTCCTAATTATTAATTTATTTAACAATTTATTTGCAGTGTGCTATGACAAATACCAAGTAATTCACACTCTGATTTTCACAGATAAAATGCAGAAGAAAAATAGTGCTAGAAACTGAGAAAATCTAGCACACACATAAAAATGATCGTTATTTTTGGATAAATGTCCTGAAAAAACCTAACTTGGGAAAATTGGTGCAACAACTAAGGGTTTTATTATTATGGAGCAGTGAGAAAATCTGAGTACAATAATCTGGATGCCGAACACTGGCTATCCTGCAGAGAAAATACTAGCAAAAATAACTAGTGGGAAATTACCCTCACTCCAGGCAATTCCGACACTGGACTGCCTCTGAAAAGCAAGACGTCCGATTGGGCCTGCGCAAGCTTTGCGTCAATCTGATGATACCTGCTGCAACTGCTGCTCGAACTGATTGCTAATCTAGTCGTCCTGCTTGTTGCTGGCTGGGAAAACGTCCCTCCGACACTCTAGAACCTCTGCGTGACCTCTAGAACTGAAAATGTCTTCCTTCCCGGCAAATCGAACTGCCTTCTTGAGCCTCTACGCTGCCTCAACACAGCCTCTTGGAGAATTCTCAGCCTCTTTGCAAATGTACTAGTTGGATCTAGAAAAATTCCTCTAGCCTCATTGTCCCTACCCCTCACTGTCTCTACTTGGATCTTTGGCTCTCCTGCAATTGCTACTGCTCTTTTGAAATCGATTTGCCAAGGAAATCGAATTGCACAAGTGTATTGTCCATTACCACATTGATCCCTTCTTATATCTTCATGTTGGGACTCCAACAGCCAAGATAAATCTTAATCTATGGATCAGATCATTTCTGGATCAATCCATGTGAGTTTCTAGGGAATTCTCACCTTGATTTAATTAAATCTAATTAATTAACCAATTTTCCTAAGTTTAGACTTAAGAAACATTAAAAAATAGGTTAATAATCTAATTAAGTCATTTCTAGGTGGAATTTCCACAAACAATCTCTGGGTTTTGGAGATCTCATGTATTCTAGCCTCAACACCAAATTTCGTGGCTAGAACACATCTGATACTATAAAAACTAACACTAATAACCAATGAATCACGATAACAAGCTTAAGCAACCTACTATAATACAAAATTTATATAGATATAAGATTATCATAACATCCATCTTTGTTAGGTTATTTTGGGAACCAAATGCATAATATGATGCTTTGGTTGTAGCCATTGCTACTCTTCATCCATGTGAAAGCATTAATTTAGGAGAAAGTAAAATGGAAATTATATGTAGAGTCCTTAGTCCTAGGTGATTTTGAACATTGGCAGGTTCTCAATAATGATGCACAAATAATAAAGTTCATGAATAACTTTCAAGGGCTTGTGCAATATGAAGTTGGTTGGAAGAGTGAAGATGTTGAAAACCCTGAAGTTGAGGGAATTATGGAGACAAGGGATAATGAATTTTTGAAGGGCCTATTATCACACAATCTAGCAGAGCCCTAAGGAAGGGAAACCTAAGGGACAACTACTAGACTAAGTGACAACAATGGGACAATGACCCACTGTCACCTCAGACAGACTTTCACTTATGGGAGGAGTCTCGGTACGAATAAATCACTTATAATGAGTATGTTAATGACTAGGTATGAAGTGATTTCACAAAACCCATTCAAGGAGTGACGCAATAAAAGCTCAATGCTTCAAGTGTTGAAATTTGGGGGCAGCTATGGGATGAATTTCCCATGAGAAACCCATCTACCCCATCTTGCCCCAAAGGAAGAATTCAATTTGAATCAAAGAAAAATTATCATTATTATTTAATGTGGGCAAGTATTTATGTCGGCTTCAACATCAAGACATGTATTAGCAAAATTTGAATTTGTGTTTTGTTTCCCTCCAAATTTATAAGTTGGCTCATCAAAGATTCTAAGTTGGCTCCATGAAAAGACATGTCCATTTGGCCTAAGGAATATCTATATAAAGGCCCAAGTTGCTCCTCCTTGAAGCCAAGCAAGAGCTTGTACATATTCTCTCTGAGGCAGCTCACATTTACCTATGAGACTCACATTATGTGGCTCGTATTCTTCCGTGGCTCGCACTTACTTCTGAAGCTCATTTATAGTGGCTCAGGTTCTATGCTCTGAGGCTCGCAGTGACTCACATCTATGCTTAGAGGCTCACATTCTACTCTGAGGCTCACATATATTGTTTATGTTTTGCATATGTTCATTGCAGTTCATTGTGGCTCTCTATATTATAGTGACTCGCTATAATTTGTGGCTCGATATATTATAGTGGTTCGATATCTCTGAGGCTCGATATATTATAGTAGTTTGCATATATACATAACTCTGTGGCATCACATTACAATTGTTGATTTCTAGTAGCATCGGATGTGCTCTAAGCTTCAAAATTTGCAGGGAGGCTAGGACACATGTATTCCACAATACCCAGAAATCGTTTTGGGAAATTCCACCCAGAGACAGTTTTATTAAAATAATTAATTTTTTTTAATTGGTGCCTAAGTTAGGAAATTAAAATAATTAAAGGGTATTAATCAAACTAAGGGTGAAACTTCTAGAAGAAGACGAAGATCGAGTCCAAATGATCTGAGCCATTGATTATATTCTAATCTGGGCTGTTGATTACTCAACTGGAGGATTATAAGAAGGACTTCGATGGACATTTGGAAAACACATTAGTGAGAGATCAAGAGATCGAATTTCTTAGAGAGGACATCGCAACAGTTGCTAGAGAGAAGATCGAAGTGATTTTTTGCAGTGAGGGGCAGGGATAGTTCTGGTTGGAGAATTTCCTGATCCTGGAATACATCGTAGAGGAGGCAGAGAGAGATCTAGAAGCGGCAGCGCAGAGGCTACGTTGGGCAGCATAGGTTGACACAGAAGTAGCGCAGAGCTTGAAAGGAGATCCGTATTTTGGTGGAGAGGTAGAGTTTTGAAGCCGGAAGTCGGGTTGTGAGACCGAGAGGGCAGAAATCGAAGTCTCAGAGGCAAATCGATCAACAGAAGGAGTGACGCAATCCCTAGAAGCTGTGACTCAGGGCCTACACAGTGACTGCGCAAAGGTAGCAAGGGACTAGCCATTTTGTGGTTGGATCAGTTAGGATCACTAGTGATAGCGTGAGGTATATCTCAGTCATCTCTCTGTCAGTTATATTCTTTATATTGGATAGCCAACAAGGCATCCAAAGATTGTATTCAGAAAACTACTGCTTAATAATACAAACCCTTGGCTGTTGCACCGGTTTTTCCGCATTGGGTTTTTCGGGGACATTTGTCCAAAAATAACGGTGTAATGTGTTGTGTATTTCTTTCTTGCTCAATTTCTTGTTTCCACATATAATTTTAATTGGTGAAGGTTGCAGTGTATTAGTTTCGGTATTTGCTGTAGGAAGCAGTAAATAACTTGTTCAGTAATTAACAAATAGAAGGAACTGAATCAGTTGTTGTAATAGTGATTCAGGGTTTCCCGAATTTTCACATGGTATCAAAGCTGCAGGTGAAGCAAGAGAGCAAAGTCGGAAGAGCCCAACATTGAAGAGGAGGGTCGAAGTGCTGCGTAGGCAACAAATCGAATCCCTAGAGGGATTGGGCAATCCAGGCCAGGAGGGCAAAATTTTTGAGGAAGGTCTCTCTCCGAGTGAGTCGACAGAGAGGTAAGACTTCCAGATCGAAGTTTACTAGTGTCAGAGGGAGCAACGCAAAAGCTTCAGCGAATAGGAGGTTTCTGGTGTGACGCAGTTTTCTGTAGCAGTGTTGGAGCAGAAAAATGTCAGAAGGAAGAAGAGAGACACTGTTGAGGGAATTCCTCCTCAGAGGACTTCTAGCCAAGAAGTCTGAATTCTCATTTGCTGAGCAACAGCAGGGAGCAACAGATCTAATAACTTTAGCAGGGAGTGCGTAAGCCAGCCCAGCAGCAGTGCCGAGGAGAGAGGAGGCAGTTCGACATTTTGTTGGCAGAGATGGCAGCTAATGGGTTGCGAGATCAACATTGGTTGGAGGGTGCATCCAACTATGTGGTCTGGAAGGCAAGGATCTCATGCCTTTTGGATGAGCACGATCTCAAAACCTATGTCGATAGTGTGGTCGCTGTACTCATGGATCCAGATCCGCTCAAGAAGTACAAGGCTGAAATGGCGAAGGCGAAATGATTGATCCTCGACAGAGTGAGAGATCACATATATGTCACATTGCCAACAAGGATATGGCCCGACAGATATGGGAAGCATTGGCCACGCTATATGAAGGTTCTTCTGAGCAGCAGAAGATGAGATCCACGCAGATGCAGAAGGGAGAACGCATTGATTCGTTCCTAACAAAGCTTCAGGAAATTTGAGACTCGTTAGAAGCTGTAGGGTCAACACCTCATCCTACCGAGATGGTAAGGATGGCCCTGAATTCAATCTCAGACAAGTGGCAAGTGTTTGTCCAGAGTATCCTAGGCAAAGAGAGATTGCCGGATTGGGAAAGAATGTGGGCCGCTCTTCAGTAGGAAGAGATGAGGAGAGACTTAGTCAAGTGCAAACTTGATAGTAGCAGCAACAACATTGGGACGAAGCCAAAGGAGGAGGAAGAGAATGCAAACCCTTGCATCTAAGGGGCAACGAAAGAAAAATAAAGATGTTTCAAAGATTAAGTGCTTCTGGTGTGGTGAACTTGGTCACTACACTACACAGTGTCCTCTCAAGAATAGGGACAAGGACGAGAAGGACATCCGTAAAGATTGAGGAGGAACAGTTTGCCATGGTTGCCTAGATACCTCCAGGGGAGAGGTGGGGTGATCTAGAACTGTAGTTCGAAAGAACTGCAGATGGGCAGGATCCTTGAGGAGTCCACCTCTTGGATCAATACCTTGCTTGGGAGCCTAGAACAAAAGTAGCAGGATGGACTAGTGTCGGTGTAGAGGAGTGTCAGAGTGATAGTTGCAGTGGCTAGGAGCGCTAGAGACTGAGCAGCGCAAAGTAGAATTGGCAGCAGTGCAAAGTCAGCAGCAGCACAGGGGCTTCAGAAGGTCAGTGCAAAGACTAGCAACAATCAAAACTCCAACAACAAATGCATTATGTTGAACACATGTTCAGTAATTTTGGATGCTTTTTCGTTGCTGATGTAGTAGTAGCAGCAGTTGGAGAAGGTTGCAGTGTAGATACAGTGTTGGCAGTGCCAGTGCCAGTAACAGCACAGATGTAGAACTTATGAGGGTTGCAGTGTTGGGAGTGTCAACAGCAGTACAGATGCAGCATTTGCGCAGTAGTTGGTGGGTAGCGATGTCAAACATCAGCAGCGCAAAGGGAGATGTTACAAAGTCCGGGTGATGCTTCAGCAGGTTACATTACTAGAGCACATTCCTCGCTAAGAGGGAGTGTTGATTTCTGGTAGCATCAGATGCTCTCTAAGCCTCAAAATTTGCAGGGAGGCTAGGACACATGTATTCCACAATACCCAGAAATCGTTTTGGGAAATTCCACCTGAAGACAATTTTATAAAAATAATGAATTATTTTAGATAGGTGCCTAAGTCTAAATTTAAGAAATTAAAATAATTAAAGGATATTAATCAAACTGAGGGTGAAACTTCTAGAAGAAGACGAAGATCGAGTCCAAATGATTTGAGCCATTGATTAGAATCTAATCTGGGCCGTTGATTACTCAACTGGAGGATTATAAGGACTTCGATGGGCATTTGGAAAACACATCAGTGAGAGATCAAGAGATCGAATTTCTCAGAGAGAAAAGTGCAACAGTTGCTAAAGAGAAGATCGAAGTGATTTCTTGCAGTGAGGGGTAGGGATCGTTCCAGTTGGAGAATTTCCTGATCCGGGAATACATTGTAGAGGCAGAGAGAGATCTAGAAGAGGCAGTGCAGAGGCTATGCTGGGTAGCATAGGTTGACGTAGAAGCAATGCAGAGCCTGAAAGGAGATCCGTATTTTGCTGGAGAGGTCGAGTTCTGAAGCCGGAAGCCAGGGTGTGAGATTGGGAGGGCAAAAATTGAAGACTCAGAGGCAAATCGATCAGCGGAAGGAGTGACGCAGTTCCCAGAAGCTGTGATGTAGGGCCCATGCAGTGACTGCGCAGAGGCAGCAAGGGACTAGCTATTTTGTGGCTGGATCAATCAAGATCACCAATGATAGTGTGAGGTATATCTCACTCATCTCTCTGTCAGTTATATTCTCTGTATTGGATAGCCAGCAAGGCATCCAAAGATTGTATTCAGAAAACTACTTCTTAACTGTTGCACCGGTTTTCCCGCATTGGGTTTTTCTAGGGACATTTATCGAAAAATAACAATGTAATGTGTTGTGTATTTCTTTCTTGCTCAGTTTCTTGTTTCCGCATATAATTTTAATTGGTGAAGGCTGCAGTGTATTAGTTTTAGTATTTGCTGTAGGAAGTAGTAAATAATTTGTTCAGTATTTAACAAATAGAAGGAACTTAATTAGTTGATGCAGTAGTGATTCAGGGTTTGTCGAATTTTCACATGGTATTAGCTGCAGGTGAAGCAAGAGAGTATAGCCGAAAGAGCCCAGCTCTGAAGAGAAGGAGGGCTGAAGTGCTGCATAGGCAGCAAATCGAATCCCTAGAGGGATTGCATAGTCCAGGCCAGGAGGGAAAATTTTTCGAGGAAGGTCTCTCTCTAAGTGAGTCGATAGAGAGGTAAGACTTCCAGATCAAAGTTTGCCAGTGTTAGAGGGAGCAACGCAAAAGCTTGAACAAATAGGAGGTTTCTAGTGTGACGCAGTTTTCTGTCACAGTTGCTGGAGAAGAAAAACGTCAGAAGGAAGAAGAGAGACACTATTGAGGGAATTCTTCCTTAGAGGACTTCCAACCAAGAAGTTTGAATTCTCATTTGCTGAGCAGTAGCAGGGAGCAGCAGATCTACTAACTCCAGCAAGGAGTGCGTAAGCCAGCCTAGCAGCAATGCAGAGGAGAGAGGAGGCAGTTCAACATTTTGTTGGCAGAGATGGCAGCTAATGGGTTGCAGGATCAACATCGGTTGGAGGGTTCATCCAACTATGTCGACAGTGTGGTAGCTTTACCCACAGATCCAGATCCGCTCAAGAAGTACAAGGCTCAAATGGCGAAGGCCAAAGATTGATCCTCAACAGAGTGAGAGATCATGTATGTGTCACGTTGTCAGAAAGTATATTGCCCGACAGATGTGGGAAGCATTGGCCACGCTATATGAAGGTTCTTCCGAGCAGCAAAAGATGTACTTGGAGCAGAAGATGAGATCCACAAAGATGCAAAAGGGGGAACGCATTGATTCGTTCCTAATGAAGCTTCAGGAAATTCGAGACTCGTTGGAAGAGTGGCAAGTGTCTGTCCAGAGTATCCTGGCAGAGAGAGATTACCGGATTGGGAAGGAATGTGGGTCGCTCTTCAGCAAGAAGAGATGAGGAGAGACTTAGTCAAGTGCAAACTTGATAGTAGCAGCAACAGCAGTGGGACGAAGCCAAAGGAGGAGGAAGAGAATGCAACCCTTGCATCTAAAGGGCAGCAGGAGTAATGGAAGAAAAGAAAGATGTTTCAAAGATCAAGTGCTTCCAGTGTGGTGAACTTGGTCACTACGCTACAGTGTGTTCTCTTAAGAAGTGTTGATTTCTGGTAACATCGGATGTGCTCCAAGTCTCAAATTTTGCAGGCATGCTTAGACACATGCATTCTCCAATACCTAGAGATCGTTTTGGGAAATTCCACCTAGAGACAATTTTAGTAAGATAATTAATTATTTTTAATGGGACCCTAAGTCTAAACTTAGGAAATTAAAATAATTAATGGGTATTAATCTACACTTTGGGTGAAACTTCTAGAAGAAGGCAGAGATCGAGTCAATATGATCCTAGCCATTGATTAGGATCTAATCTGGGTCGTTGATTGATCAACGAGAGGATTATAAGAGGAGGCTTCATGGGCACTTGGAGAATACACCAAAGGCATATACTCAGTTGCCTGAGTAAGATTGATTTTCTCACTGGTCGAATTTCGACAAGAGAAAATCGAATTAGAGGGAGAGTTACAGGTGGAAAAGAGAGTGAGGGTAATCAACATCAGTCGGGAGTGCAAGGGAAAACGATGCATAACAAAGGAAGGACAACGCAGAAGCTGTGATGCAGGGAGAGACAACGCAGGGGCAGTTTGACGCTGGGACTTCGTAGGGTAGTCTTGACGCTGGGATAGCGTGGGAGAGTGGACGCTGGGACATAGTGAGACGTAGAGGGAAGAGGAGCACTTCTCTTGGATCAGAAATTTGTAAGGAAGTGTCTGTAAATTTTCTGACAGAAAATCCTATTCTATTCTGCTAGTTGTAACTTGTACATGAGATTTTTGCTCGAGAATAATAAAGAAACCCTAATTTGCTACACCGGTTTTCCCACAGTGGGTTTTTCTGGGGACGATTGTCCAAAAATAATTGTCATTGTGATTGTATTTGTGCCAGCTTTTTTTTTTCCATTTACTTTCCGCAATATTTTAATTGTGAAGGTTGCAGTGGAATTTATTTCGATATTTGCCGTAAGAACACTATGAATAACTTATTTCTGAGTTAATAAGTAGAAGAAATAATATTAATCACTGTAGCTGGATTTCTATTTAGAAATTTTCACATGGTATCAGAGATGAGGTAAAACAAGAAGAAAAGCGCCGGAAGACCCAGCGTTGAAGGAATAAAGGAATTCGAAATTCCTACAGGGGCAGTGATTTGAATCCCTAGGGGGTTTGCGCAGTTCAAGCCAGGAGGACTAGATTTTCGTGGTAAAGCTCTCTCTGAGTGAGTTGACAGAGAGGTAAGATTTCCTGATCAAAATTTGTCAGCGGTAGAAGGAACAAGTGCAACAGAAGATTCAGTGAAGAGGGGTTTCTCAGGTGGGACGCAATTTTTCCTGCAGTAGTTGCCGAGGCAAGGTAGCGTCAGAAATCGGTTGAAAATAGCACAAAGATGGATACTCAAAGTGTCTCAGAATTGTCTACTAGATTAGAAGAAGAATTTGCATGCCTAGCAAATTCAGCGTCAACAGATGTTTGGTACATTGATAGCGGGGCTTCAGCTCATATGACTAGAGTACGAGAACATTTCTCGAGCTATCAAGAAGAACAAATGGACTTCCAAATTACTATGGGAAACAGAACGAAATGTACTCCAATAGGGAGAGGCACCATAGCATTTCAGACGGAAGCAGGGACCAACATCCGAGCCACCAATGTTTTGCATGTGCCAGGATTAGGAATGAATTTGATTTTAGTGTCCCAGTTACAGGACAAGGGATACGATGTATACTTCATAGGAAAGAAAGTATACATCAAGCATCCAAGCTGGAAGAAGAAGAGACAAATTGGGACTCGAAGCAACAAATTGTATAGGTTGCAGCTTGAGTCTCCAATGGCACTGATAGGCAACAACTATAATGGTGAAAAGGAACGAAATGAATTATGGCACAAGCGAATGGGACACTTACACCATGGAGCATTGAGGATGCTCAGCGAGACTGTTATAGGAGTACCCACCCTTAGTAGTGAGCATGATGACTTATGTCGAGGATGCGTGCTAGGGAACTATGCTAAAGCAACATTTTTCAGAAGTAACAATAGAGCAAAATGTCTATTGGGATTGATACGCTCAGATATCTGTGGTCCAATGTCCATAAGAGCTCTTAGTGGTGGCGAATACTTCGTCACTTTTGTTGATGATCACTCTAGAAAAACTTGTATCTATTTCTTAAAGACCAAGGATGAGGTCTTTGATCGATTTAGAGAGTTTAAGGGTCTTGTTGAAAATATGACAGGGAAAAAGATAAGGTATTGTGTTCAGATAATGGTGATATACGGACAGAGACTTCACAGATTTCTGCACAAAGGAGGGCATCAAAAGAGAGTGGACCACTGCATATAATCCGGAGCAGAATGGAGTAGTAGAGCAGAAAAATAGAACTATTGTTGGGGCAACCAAAGCTATGCTGTATGATCAAAATCTACCTAAGTTTTTATGGGCAGAAGCTTGCAACACAACAATGTATATCCAGAATAGAACTCCTCATAGAGCATTAGGGAAGCAAACGCCCGAAGGAGCCTTCACAGGGAAGAAGCCGAAAGTCAGTCATCTCAGGATATTCAGAAGCATGGCATATTGTCACATTCCATACGAGAAGTGCAGTAAACTGGATCAGAGTGTAGAAAAGGGGTATCTCGTAGGATATAGTGAAACCTCAAAGGCATACAAAATCTACATTCCTAGGAGCAGGAAGATTGTAGTGAGACGGGATGCAAATTTAATGGAGGATAGAGCTTTCAGGAAATCTCGAGAGGTTCCAGCCGAAGGTCAGTTAGTAGATGTTCCACTAGTCTAGGAGCAGCAGGGGCAGCAAGGAGGATAGGCAGGAGGATAGACACTTGGATCAAGTACAGTGACCAATACCAGTATTTCCTCAAGAGGAGGAAATCTAGATAGTTCTTAGCAGATGGAACAACAGGATCAAGAACAAGAGTTGATTGAGCCTCCCACCACCAGTGGTAGAACCAGTGGAGAATTACGACAGACACTAAGGGACGCAGAGGATTTTGTTGGAGTCCTAGAACCGAGAAAAGGCAATGTAGAAAAATTGATAGATACAAGGCATTGGTAGCTCAGGTTGAAGAACCCTCTGTGAAAATTCCTACACTGGAATCCCTATTGCAGCAAACTGATGTTACTTCTCCTACTTGATTAAATCACACAAGTTATTTACTGTCTTCTACGGTAAATTTCGAAGTAACTACATTTGCAACCTTCACTTAATTAATATATTTGCAGAAACAAAATACTAAGCAAAAAAGAACAATGCAACACATAGGACAGTTATTTTTGGACAAATAGTCCTTGGAAAAACCCAATGTGGGAAAACCAATGCTTCAGCTCTGAGGGTTTATTATTATGCAGGAGAAAATTTTGAATACAGTTCTTAGGAAGCTGAACTAGCAATCCAATATAGAGAGAACATTGAACAAAATACTGGTGAAATGATCTCACCCCGTCACTAGAGAATCAGTGATTAATCCTTCAGCTTGGAGGCTCTGCTTCACCCTCTGCGTGGCTTTTGCACAGAACTGCGTCACCCTGGGCAGCTTCTGTGTCACCCCTCTTGGATATTACACTGCATATTTGTTCTGGATCCTCTGCTCGCTGAGAAATCGACTTTCCTGCCTCCCAGACTCACACCCTGGATTCTAACAACTAAATTTCTAATTCCCTCAGCAGAAACTTGACTTCCCCTCACTCACTGTGATGCCTCTGTGTTAGCTCTGCGTAGGCCAGCATCAGCCTTCCTCTGGATGTCTTTCTGTTCTCTCTTTGCCTGGTACTCTCCGAAAATTCCTTCTCCCTAATTCTCACTGCCCCTCTACTGCAAGATCCACTCAATTGATTTTCCTCCCGAGAACTTCTTACCTCAGAAAATCGATTTTCTCAATCTCTCTGTGTGTTTTCCAAATGACCCTCAAGTCCCTTCTTATATCTTCCTGTTGGACAACCAATGGCCTAGATTAAAACATAATCAAAGGCTCAGATTGATTTGACTTGATCCATGGCTTTTTCTAGAAGTTTCACCCTTGATTAGATTAATACCCATTAATATTTTAATTTTCCTAAGTTTAGACTTAGGAACCCCATTAAAATTATTAATTATTTTAATAAAATCACTTCTGGCCAAAACGCTTTCTGGATTCTTTGGAATATCTGTGCCCAAGCCTCCCTGCAAAATTTGAGGCTTAGAGCACATCTGATGCTACCCCAAATCAACAATCCCTCTTAGCGAGGAATGTGCTCTAGCAATACACTGCCTTTGCATATTTCTCTGACTTTGAAGCATCGTCTCTGCGCCGCTGATGTCTGACGTACTGTCCACCAACCACTGTGCTGCTGCTGCTACTATACTGCTGCCTT
The DNA here is from genome assembly GCA_031772625.1 of Pinus tabuliformis. Classification (NCBI taxonomy): domain Eukaryota; kingdom Viridiplantae; phylum Streptophyta; class Pinopsida; order Pinales; family Pinaceae; genus Pinus; species Pinus tabuliformis. The sequence continues at coordinate 1,098,692,268 of CM062817.1, forward strand.
TGACAGTGACACTGCCAATGCTACATCTGTACTTCATCTCCCTCTGAAATGTTGCATCTGCCATGTTGCTAGCACTGCCACAACACTGCATCCGTACTGCAACTCAGTTGTTGAGAGAAGCAACTGAAAACACCCACAACTGGATAAGTATCCAGTGGATACTCGGTGTTGAAATCCTGACTGCTGCTAGTTCCACTCCGCCTCTGAAGCCACTGCGCTGCGAAAGCTCTGCATTGTGCCTTCTTGCACTGTTGTCTCACTCCTTTGCACTACTGTTAAAATTGGCAACCAGGGAAAAACTTCATGTGGGTCATCTTATTCATGGCTGATAATATTTTTATTAGATTCCTCTCGTCGAGAGGTGTAGGATTGATATAAAGATCATCCGATTCCGATAAGTATTCATGGAGATATGAATTTATTTTGATTATGGAATTATTATCAAGCCGACCTACAACTCATGTAGGCTCAGAAGCCCAACAGTCGTATCTATTCGCCCACCAACGTTGTGTATAAATATAAGAGGACTTTTACTCATTTGGACTCACTCATCTCATCACATCTCTCTCTCTCTACTGCGCAGAAATGAGTCTCTTCTCTACTGCGCTGAAATGGGTCTCTCTCTCACACATGTGAAGCCGGAAGTTGTTGAATTTGAAGCTGCAACTGCGGAAGTAAAGATTGACTTGCGTGACCTAGAAGATATCCTCTTTGGAACTGTGCTGTAGGTTCATCTGAACCTCCTTTGAAAGCCGCAACTTTTGGTGGTGGAATGAAGTCAATCCGATGAATGGTTTGCAAGATATTGACTGCCCTAGTTTGAAGCCGGAAACTGCTGAAACTGAAGCTGCAACTGCAGAAGTAAAGATTGACCTGCGTGACCTAGAATATCTCCTCATCTGAACTGTGCTATAGGTTCATCTGAACCTCCTCTGGAAGCCGAAACTTTTGGTGGTGGAATGAAGTCAATCCGACGGTCGGTTTGTGAGATATCGTCTGCCCTAGTTTGATAATGAAGCCGCTAATGCTGACGCTGCTGATCTAGGGTTTGCTACTGCTGATATGAATCAGATTTATTGTACTATTTCTCTCTGCTGAATTATTGAAGATAAAAGAAGATTTGATCAAAGGGTTTCCCCACACATTGTGGGGTTTGTCCCTGGCTAGCCGCCACATCTTGTGTCTCTTGTATTGGCTTGTTTTCTGTCGATTGTTTAATGTTCTATCTGCACTTTACTTTATGTACATGTGATTGCTAATATGTGGAATATAATAAGAAAAAGAAGTAAACTGTTATAAGCATAGAACATACCATAACTTAACAACTACTCAGCGTTTGACTCTCCTAGCCACTGCATTTGTCGAATCAACACTCCATGGCACCAACTGAAACTCCACCATCCTGCTACTCCTGATCATGGGCTCCCGTAGTAAGGTGATGATCCAAGAGGTGGGCTCCTCAAGGACCCTGCCCATTTGCAGTCCTCCCGACTACAACTCTATATCAGCCCACCTCCCTCCTGGACGTGTCTCAGCTATCATGGCGAACTCCTCCTTGTCAATTTTTGTCGCTGCAACCTTGGGATCATGCTTCTCATGTTGATTTGGGGTAGCATTGGATGTACTGTAGTGGAGAGGATAAAGCACATGAGATCTCCAAGAACCAGAAATGGTTTGGGCAGATTCTACCTGGTTAAGGAGATATTAAAATAATTAATATTTTTAATGGAGTTCCTAAGTCTAAACTTAGGAAAAATAATATATTAATGGGTATTAATATAAAACTAGGTTAGAAGGTTCTAAAGGACATGGATCAAGCCAAATCTAATCTTAGCTATTGATTAGAGATGTAATCTTGAGGAGGCTTGAGGGTCAGTTGGAGATACATTAGAGTGATCAGTGATTTGATTTTCTAAAGCGGGGTTTGCTAAGAGAAATCGAATATGTGATCAGAGTTGCAGCGAGGGGAAGTGAGTACCAGGCAGAGAGGCAGAGATAGTGCCGGAAGACTAGCGTAGAAGCAGACGCAGAGAGGCAGACACAGAGCTAGAGGGAGCCACGCAAAGGCTAGCAGGGATTGCGCAGAGGCCAGAAGGGCATGCGTCATCCACGTAGAGGCTGCAGGAGTGACGCAGAGGGATAGAGAGGTTGTGCAGAGCCTCAGAGGGTTGACGCAGAGGCCTGGAGGGCTGACGCAGTGCTTAAAATTGTGCTGAAGAGGGTTTCACGGGGTAGACTTTCCGAATATCTGCTTCCGAAGAGAGGCATTACTGCCAGATTTGTTTATCTCTGTCGAGTGAGCCAGTGTGGCACCCAGTGTACTTAGAAAAGTGGCTTAATAATAAAACTGTCATAACTGCTGCACAGGTTTTCCAAGTTGGGTTTTTCCGGGGACGATTGTCCAAAAATAATGGTGACACTTGTGTGTTTGTCTATTTCTTTCAGCTGTTGATCTGTAGATGGTTGAGACTGTATTGTGTTTATTTCAGTGTTTATATGGTTAAATAACTTGTTACTAATTAAACAAGTAGGCGAAATAAACCAAAGAATATAGATAAAATTTCTAACGGGTAATAATTAGAAATTTCAACATGGTATTAGAGGGTTGCAGATCACAGGAGAGTTGAAGGCGCCAACTGAATCAGAGAATTCGCAGCAGAAACAGCTGTCTTGAGTGACAGAAGCTATTCCTAGGTAGAAAGCAGCCGAGAAGGGTTGACGCAGAGGGCCCGCGTCATCAGTTCGAGCCAGAGAAGGGGCCAGCACAGAAGCAGTGAGAGGCAGAAGAGGCTCATGAAGAGCCACGTCATCCTGCTCAGCCAAGTAGGAGTGACGCAGTTGGCTAGTGGAGCAATTCAGCCAGTGCCAGGATTGCGCAAAGCCTAGAGGCTCGGTTTTTCAGTTGTTGGGGCGTAGGAAGCTGTGGGCAGATTGCAGGGAGTGAAGCTGGTGGGGCGCTGTTGCAGCCGAAATAGAACAGTACCTAATGGAACAAAACCAAAGGTAGAGGGAGTCGCCACCTAGGCGGATTTCTAGCCAAGAAATCCAGATCAGTGTTGCAGGTGCATAGGAGATCAGAGAGGCGCGATTCGATGGTTGGCAGAAGGATTTCCTGGTGGGAAATTGAGACTCAGAGGGAGTCTATAGGAGAACTTCCAGGAGGGAAGTAAAGACTCAAAGGGAGTTGAAGAGAGAACTTCCAGGAGGGAAGCAGAGACTCAGAGGGAGTCGAAGAGAGAACTTCCAGGAGGGCAGTAGAGACTTAGAGGAGTCAAAAAGAAGAGTAGAGAGACGACCATGAATGGATTGAGAGAGAAGGACAGGCTGGACGGGGTGTCCAACTTTGTCATCTGGAAGGCCAGGATCTTGTCCGTTCTAGATAGACATCGCATCAAGGCCTTTGCCTTGAGAACCGTGGCGATCCCAGTCAACCTAGCTGACAATGAAAAGTATGAGCATTGAGGATGCAATGGCCAAGGCGAAATGCATAATCCTTGATGGGGTCGAGGATCATGTGGTCCAGCATATTGCCGAGAAGGACACAACAAAGGAAACGTGGGACACCTTGATGAAGTTGTATCAAGGCACTTCCGTGCAGGTGTAGAGGAAGATGCTACTAGAGAATCAATTGTGGTCGTACCAAATGCAGAAGGGGGAGCAGGTAGATCACTTCCTCAACAGGTTGCAGGAGATTCAGGATGAACTGACTTCCATAGGGGCCACACCGGATGAGGAGTTAATGGTGAGGACTGCCCTAAATGCAGTCTCCAAGGAGGGGAGACATTCGTCCAAAGTATTTTGGGCAGAGCAATTCTTCTAGGATGGAAGAACTGTGGGCAACTCTTCGCCAAGCAGAGATTAGATGACAGACCAAGGCGAGAAGCAGCGGCAAAGGAGCCCGGGTCAAGAAAGAGGAGGAAGAGGATGCAACTCTGGCATCTGTGGGGAAGTAGGAGAAGAGGAAGAAAAATGACCTCTCCAAGATAAAGTGCTTCAAGTGTGGGGAACTGGGCCATTATGCGAACCAGTGTCCGAGGAAGAAGAGTAAGGAAGAGGTGTTTGATTCCAAGGCAACGTCAGCGAAGGCGGAAAAGGAGGTAGAGTGTTAAAATTTGCAACTAGGGCCAAACTCCATGTGGGTCATCTTATTTATGGCAGCTGATATTTTTCTTGGATCCCTCTCATCGAGAGGCGTAGGATTGATCTAAAGATCATCCGATTCGGATAAGTATTCATGGAGTTATGAATTTATTTGCATTATAAGACAATTCGTCAAGGTCGGCCATCAACCAAATAAACCCCACACGTTTTAGTATAAATAAAGGTGGCCTTTAAATCATTTCAACACACTTGGGATCTCTTCCTCTCTCTACTTGTCTTTGGGTTTTAGTAGGAGGAGAGATCCTAAGGAATAACGTTGCCCTGATCCAGTGGGTAGAAAGCTGGAACTGCCGAAAAACCTGGAACTGCCGGAAAAGATGGAAAAGCCGGAACTGCCGGAAAAGCCGGAAAAGCTAGAACTACTGGAAATGCCGGAACTGTTGGAAATGCCGGAAAAGCCGGAACTGCTGGAAAAGCCAAAAAGGCCGAAAAAGCGGGAAATATCGGAACTGCCGAAAAAGCCGGAACTGCTAGGACTACCGGAACTGTTGGGAACAATCGGACCTGCCGGGAACAGCTGGAACTGCCGGGCACTGTCGAAACAGCCAAAGCATCTATCTCCAAAGGAGAGCAGCATGCAAGGGACAACTAACTAACATTGAGACAATTGTATGGTACTTAGCAACAAATAAACCAAGCATGCAATGTTACAGCTAGCATGCAAGGGACAACTAGCATGCAACAAAAAGCATGCTAAGGACAACAAGCAAGCAATGTGCAACCAACACATAGGTCAGGATGGCAACATGGTATAGCAATGGCACATAATGCAGTACAGTGATGGGTATAGTCATGATTAATGAAGCGTGATGAGGTGCAACATAGTGATGACGGGTGCAACATGGTGTAGCGTGGTGAGGTGCAGCATGATGAGGAAATGCAGCACAACAATAGGTGAAGGAGTCACCTTGGAGAATTAGTTGAAGCAGCGTGTCTTCAACTGATCTCATGTATCATCTTCTTAGAGATGATCTTTGCTCTTATCTAGATAAGTCAAAGTGTTGACTTCTGTTGTAAACATACTATCTCTCTCTCTCTTTGCTGAACTATTGAAGGACATATAAGAAGAATTGATCAAGGGTTTCCCCACATTGGGGTTTGTCCCTGGCTAGCGCGACATCTTGTGTTCTCTTGTCTTGGCTTGTCTTCTGCGATTTATGTTTATGTTCTATCTGCAGTTTACTTTAATGCTGATGTGATTGCTAGTCTGGAAAAGATATGGAGCTAACTGTGAAAATTGAAATAAATTGCTCTAAGCATAGAACATACCTAAAATTAACATAGAGGATGATGACGATTGTGCCATGAGTGCTCATGTACCTCTAGAGAAGAGGTGGGGAGACATCAAGCTGTAGTCAGGAAGACTACTTGCAATGAGGGGTAGGATCCTTGAGGTACCCAAACTCTTGGATTATACCTGGCTATGGGAGCCCTGAAGTGAGAGTAGCAGGATGGTGGATGTTGATAGAAATGGATGTGGATGAAGCGGCAGAGAGTGCTAGAAGTGCAGTAGTCCCAGGCAGCGTAGAGGGGGTTGCAGTAGTGCGAGAGGCACATAAGAGGTTGCAGCAATGCAGGATGGCACAGAGAGGTTTGCAGCAGTGAGAGAGGCACAAAGTTGTTACAGCAGCGCAGAGGCAGCAAAGAGAGCACAATATAGCGACAGAGAGAGCTTCAGCGTCGGGAGGGTTTATAGCCTGATAGGGATGTCAGTAGTTGGGTGGATCAGTTACTTACTTCTCAGTAACTGAGTTGTAGTGCAGTAGTAGTGGCAGTGGCATGATGCAGCATGATGAGAGAGAACTATAGTGTAGATGCAGTGTTGGGAGAAAGGGCCAGCAACAACACGGATGCAGAGGGAGCTGCAATATAAATGTAGCGGTGGCAGTGGTAGAGCCATGGGCAGCAGTACAAGATGCAATAGTGCAGAGGATGTTGGGCGGGGAGGCCTAGCATCAACACAGGTATTAATGGTGTATAATTAGGGTGATGCTCAGTGAGCAGTATTACTAGAGCACAGTCCTCGTTAAGAGGGAGTGTTGATTTGGGGTAGCATCAGATGTGCTCTAGCCATGAAAATTGTTGGAGAGGCTAAAGCACATGAGATCTCCAAGACCCAGAAATGGTTTGGGCAGATTCTACTCGGTTAAGGAGATATTAAAATAATTAATATTTTTAATGGAGGTCCTAAGTCTAAATTGAGGAAAAATAAAATATTAATGGGTATTTATATAAAACTGGGTTAGAAGGTTTTAAAGGACATGGATCAAGCCATATCTAATCTTAGCCGTTGATTAGAGATGTAATATCGGCCGTTGGAAGACCAACAGGAAAAGTATAAGAGGAGGCTTGAGGGTCAGTGGGAGATACACTAGAGTGATTAGTCATTCGATTTTTTAGAGCGGGGTTTGCTAAGAGAAATCAAATCAGTGATCAAAGTTGTAGCGAGGGGCAATGAGTACGAGGCAGAGAGGCAAGGATAGTGCTGGAAGACTAGCGCAGAAGCAGAGAGGCAGACACAGATCCAGAGGGAGCCATACAGAGGCTAGCAGGGATTGCCCAAAGGCTAGAAGGGCCTGCGTCATCCACGCAGAGGCTGCAGGAGTGACGCAAAGGGCCAGAGAGGCTGTGCAGAGCCTCAGAGGGCTGACGTAGAGCGTTTTAGGCTGACGTAGAGGCCAGGAGGGTTGACGCAGTGCTTCAGATTGTGCTAGAGAGGATTTCGTGGGGCAAACTTTCCAAATATCTGCTTCTGAAGAGATGTATTACTGCCAGATTTGTTTATCTCTGTTGGGTGAGCCAGTTTGGAACCCAGTGTACTCAAAAAAGCTGCTTAATAATAAAACCCTCAGAACTGCTACACTGGTTTTCCCAAGTTGGTTTTTTCCGGGGACGATTGTCCAAAAATAATGGTGTCACTTGTGTGCTTGTCTATTTCATTCAGCTGTTTATCTATAGATGGTTGAGACTGTATTGTGTTTATTTCAATGTTTATATGGTTAAATAACTTGTTAGTAATTAAACAAGTAGGCAAAATAAACTAGAGAATACAAATAAAATTTCTAACGGGTAATACTTAGAAATTTCAACATCTCATCCTTGTCCTTTTTCTTCAAAGTACACTGGGATGCATAGTGGCCCATCTTGCCACATTTGAAGCGCTTCACCTTGGAGACGTCCTTCTTACGCCTCTGTTGCCCCGGTTGTCCCTTTGATGCAAGGGTTGAGTTATCCTCTTCCTCCACTTTGGGCTTCGACCCACTGTTGTTGCTTCTCCCATCAAGTTTTACCTTGAGCAGGTCTCTCCTCAACGCTTCTTGTTTCAAAGTTGCCCACATCTCGTCCCAATTTGGCAACGCTACTTTGCCCAGTATACTCTAGACAATGATCTGCCAATCATCTGAGACAGAGTTTAGAGCTAGTCTCACTAACTCTGAGTCTTGAGGTGTATGCCCTGCAGTTGACATCTCATCACGGGTCTCCTTCAATTTCGTAAGGAACGGATCCACTTGCTCCCCCTTCTGCATCTGAGCAGATCTCAGCTTCTGCTCTAAGTACATCTTCCGTTGATCGAAAGTTCCTTGATACAATGTTGCCAAGGCATCCCACATCTCCTTAGCGGTCCCTTTGCTAGCAACGTGGCACACCACGTGATCTTTGACTTCGTCCAGGATCATCCTCTTCGCCTTAGCCATATCAGCTTTGTACTTTTTCTGCGGATCTAAATTCGCGGGTTCAACGACCACATTATCAACGTACATCTTGAGGGCATGCTCATCTAGCAGGAAGGTCATCCTAGCCTTCTAGATGGCATAGTTGGAAGCCTCGTCCAACCTGTCCTGATCCCTCAAGCCACTGGTTGCCATATCCTTCGAAAACTGTCGAACAACTCCCTCTTTCTCCCTATTGCGTAGCTCCTAGGCTGACTTGCACACTCCCTGATGGAGCTGGTAAGCTGCTGCTCCTCTACTCCTTAGCAATTGAGAAATGTTGATTTCCTTGGCAAGAAATCACTGAGGAAGTATTCCCTCACTATGCTCCACTGCTTCTTTCTTCTGACGTCATTTCAACTCGACAAAGCTACCTACTGAAAAATCAGCGTCCACCAACTACTCCTCGTGCTGAGGCTCAATGCTGCTCCCTCTGCCACTGCAAAAATTTGAACTAGAAGCTCTTTTCTCTTCATCAACTCACTTGGAGAGAGAGACTACCTCACATTTTCGATCCTCCGACTAGAATTGCGCAAAACCCTCTAAGGTTTCGACTTGCTGCCTCCTGCAACTTTTCAATTTCCCCTTCTGCTCAGCGCTGGGGTCTCTGGTTCTACTCCTCTTGCTTCTCTTGCACTAGCTCCGATACCATGTGAAAATTCCTACACTGGAATCCTTACTGCAGCAAACTGATGTTACTTCTCCCACTTTATTAAATCACACAAGTTATTTACTGTCTTCTACGGTAAAATTCAAAGTAAATACATCTGCAACCTTTACTTAATTAATATATTGGCGGAAACAAAATACTGAGCAAGAAAGAACAATGCAACACATAGGACACGATTATTTTTGGACAAATAGTCCCCGAAAAAACCCAATGCGGGAAAACTGGTGCAACAACTCTGAAGGTTTATTATTATGTAGGAGAAAATTCTGAGTACAATTCTTAGGATACTGAACTAGCAATCTGATACAAAGAGAACACTGGACAAAAGACTGGTGAAATGATCTCACCCTATCATTGGAGAATCAGTCACTGATCCTTCAGCTCTGGAGGCTCTGCGTCACCCTCTGCGTGGCTTTTGCGCAGAACTGCATCACCCTGGGTAACTTCTGCGTCACCCCTCGTGGGTATTACAATGCCTATTTGCTCTGGATCCTTTGCTGCCTGAGAAATCAACTTTTCTGCCTCCCAGACTCACACCCTGGCTTCCGGCAATTGAACTTCGAATTCCCTCAACAGAAACTCGACTTCCCCTCACTAACTATGCTGCCTCTGCATCAGCGCTGCGTAGGCTAGCGTTAGCCTTACTCTGGACATCTTTCTGTTCTCTCTTTGCGTGGTACTCTTTGGAAATTCCTTCTCCCGGATTCTCACTGCCACTCTGCTACAAGATCTCCTCAATCAATTTTCCTCGTGAGAACTTCTCACCTCAGAAAATCGATTTTCTTAATCTCTGTATGTGTTTTTCAAATGACCCTCAATCCCTTCTTATATCTTCCTGTTGGACAACCAACGGCCTAGATAAAAACATAATCAAAAGCTCATATCGATTTGACTTGATCCATGGCTTTTTTTATAAGTTTCACCCCTGATTAGATTAATACCCATTAATATTTTAATTTTCCCAAGTTTAGACTTACGAACCCCATTAAAAATATTAATTATTTTAATAAAATCACTTCTGGGTGGAATTTCCCAAAACGCTTTTTGGGTTCTTGGGAATACCTGTGCCCAAGCCTCCCTGCAAAATTTGAGGCTTAGAGCACATCCAATGCTACTCAAAATCAACACCCTCTAGCTTTCAGGAAGCCGTTCAACACCAAGTTTGAGTGGATGCCATGGTAGAAGAGTACAACTCTATCATGACGAATGATGTTTGGGAAGTAGTACCTAGACTAGAGGATAGATAAGTTGTATGATCAAGATGGATCTACAAGATCAAGTATGCTATAGATGGCAGTATAGAGAAGTACAAGGCTAGGTTCGTGGCAAAGGGGTACACTCAGAAATAAGGAATAGACTATGAAGAGACCTTCGCCCCAATTGCTCGTTACGCCTCTATCAGATCCGCTATATCCCAAATAGCTCAAATGGGATGGGAGATTTACCAGATGGATGTTTAAACAACATTCTTGAACGGGGTGATAGAAGAGGAGGTATATATAAAACACCTCGAAGGCTTTGAAACTCATGAGAAGAGAACTCATGTTTGCAGATTAAAGAATCCTTGTATGGGCTCAAGCAAGCACCCAGAACATGGTATGGTCGGATTGATAGTTACTTGCAGCAGTTGGGATTTGTCAAAAGTGATGCTGATCCCAATCTCTACTATTTGATGGTAGAGAATGAGCCACTTATTCTGGTATTATATGTGGATGACTTGTTTTTAACATGGTCATCCAGGCTCATACATGATTGCAAGAAGAATCTTGAAGTTGAATTCGACATTAAGGACATGAGGTTGATGCATTATTTTCTAGGGTTGGAAGTTTGGCAGAAGAATGGGGAGATCTTCCTTGGGCAAGGAAGATATGCTACAGAGATTTTGAAGAGATTTAGAATGCAGGATTGTCAACCCATGGCTACTCCCATGATTACCAATTGGAGGAAAATAGATGCATCAGGAGACAAGGAAGTGGACCCCATCTTGTACAGACATCTCATTGGGTCGCTCATGTATCTGGTCAACATTAGGCTAGACATTTGTTGTGCTGTCAACACTCTTAGTCAGTTCATGGTGGAACCGAAAAGGGTGCATTGGGCGGAAACTAGACACATTCTTAGGTATGTGCGTGGAACAGTTGGATATGGGTTGAAATATTCCCGAGGGGAGGACATCGATTAAATGGGTTCACAGATGCAGATAGGGCAGGTAGTTTAGTAGACCGAAAAAGTACGTCAGGGTACTATTTCAGTGTTGGATTAGGGATGATATCTTGATGCAAAAGGAAGCAGAAGTCGGTAGCTCTGAGCTCAGCAGAAGCAGAATATATGGCAACCAACACAACTACGTGCGAAGCTATATGGTTTAGAAAACTGCTTGTGAGCTTGTTCAAAAAAAGGATGGAAGCGACTAGGGTTTACTGTGATAATCGGAGTTGTATCAAACTCTCAGAGAATCCAGTATTTCATGATCGGTCGAAACACATTGATATCAGATGTCGCTTTATCAAAGATTGTGTTCAACATGGGGCAATACAGCTACAATATGTCCACACAGGAGATCAGGTAGCAGACATACTCACAAAGGCTCTAGGAAGAGCTAAGTTCATTTAGTTCAGAGAGCAGATGGGTATGGTAGAGAATTTGTTTTAGTAGCAGGAACAGACGATTTCTCAGTTACAGTGGCAGAGGGAGTTGCAGTACAGATGCAATGTTGACAAGTGGCAGGGTTAGCAATAGTACAAATGCAGCATTTGCACAATAGTTGGTGGGTAGGATGTCAGACATCAACAAGCGCAGAGGGAGATGTTACAGAATAGGGTGATGCTTTAGTAAGTTGCATTACTAGAGCACATTCCTCGCTAAGAGGGAGTGTTGAGTTCTGGTAGCATAAGATGTGCTCTAAGTCTCAAATTTTGCAGGGAGGCTTAGACACTTGTATGCTCCAATACCCATAAATCGTTTTGGGTATTTCCACCCGGAGACAATTTTATTAAAATAATTAACTATTTTTAATGGGACCCTAAGTCTAAACTTAGGAAATTAAAATAATTAATGGGTATTAATTTAAACTATGGGTGAAACTTCTAGAAGAAGGCAGAGATCAAGTCAATATGATCCTATCTGTTGTCGCGCGGATTGACACGACAACGCTCAGACCGGGGGCTGTCACTCTGATCCCTGATCCCTCCGTTTAAGCTTGTCTCCCGCGGCTAAGGGGGTAGTCCCTGTGAGATGATGAGACCAACTGTCGACCAGTTGGTTGGGAGACACGAGATACGATATAAAAAAGCACTCGATGGATTTGATTAATTTAGCAGACCAGTGCCTTAAGAGATTGTGGTTAAAACGATTACTTGTTAAATGATATAAAAAATATGGACCATGAACAACAATCATCTATCATCAGCTAAATCACAATGCTCTTAGAATGACCAAAACGATATCTAGCAATTGAGAAATTTCAAAAAATGAATGCTTTAAACCACCATGAATCATAACTCATTAACCAGATATCGTATTCGTATCTCGACTTGAAAATTTTAGATCTCAGCGTGAAAGATATAACATGATAGACAACTGAAACTGGATCCGAAAAAAGAAAATTTTCCAATTTTTTATATTTTTTCGAAATTATTATTATTATTATTTTTTTTAAATATTATAAAAATCCTAAAAAAAGAAAAATATAAAACTAAAATCTAAAATCTAACTAATATCTAAAACATTAAAAACTAAAACATAAAAAAAAAAAAAAAACTATACAAAACTAAAAACTAAAATACAAACATTTTTATTTTTTTAATTTTATAAACCTATATAAAAATGAAACTATATATAAAAAAAATTTAAAATCTAATAAATTAAAATACATAACAAAAGATTAAAATCTAATAAATTAAAATACATAACAAATTAAAACAAATTAAAATCTACGCATACCCAAAGAAAAATCAAACGAAACTACGCTAACCAAAACGACTATTCAAACAGTGAAGCGTAAACCCTAAAAAAGGAATTGCTAAACGAAAAAAGACGAGTTACCTGCTGCCGGCGTAAATAAAATTCGATGGCAACGCAAATATGTTTCAAGATATCACCCGAGGAACGCGTCTGATCAAAATTTTTACCCTTGCCTCAGTCGATGGTGAACGCAGGTCAACCGGAAATGTGTGGCCAGTCAGTTTTTTGCTGAGTCGAATGCTGATGCCAGAAAACGCAGGAGAGTCAACCGATCACCGGAGCTTGAAGGCTGGCATAATGAAAACTGCGGGAATTCTAAAGAGAAAAGATCGATTTGTGCTCAGATTTCTTCAACGTCGAACTCGGCTTCACCTGACACGCGTGTTGAAAGAAATTCGACTGTTTTTGCAGATGAAATGGCAACCGAAAGCTTAACTCTTCAAAGTAATATTGCCTGGCGTGATGGCCTGATGGCGGAAACTGTTAAAAACCCTGCCATACGCATTTCATGCCTCAGTCGATAATGAGAAAATGTGAATTGGATTGGCATATGCAGATCGACCGCAGAGATATATAGTTCGATGGCGGCTTTGAATCGTTTTGCTGCTTGAGTGATAGCCTGATATGCAGTGATCGATGGTAGACGTTATGCGTACGATGACCGGCAGCGAATGGAAAACAATTCAGTGATACGCAGATGCTACGTGTGAAATGATGAGCCTGGAGATTTCGAATACTGAAACGCAGTCACGTCTGAGAGCTGAGAACGAGTCTTCGTAATGAACGATATTTGACGCAGACTTGAATTAAACCCACGCACTATACATCAGATCTATGACGCACTGTAACCCTTCACCCGGACGTGTTGATAGCAGAGGACGGTAGCATTGTAAACTGATTTTAGAATTGAACGCAGGCGTGAATGCGTGTTTCACCTCACGCTATATCGTTTAGAATCTTCTGCTCTGTGTGTGTGGGTATACACAGATTTAATAACCAGAGCCTGAAACCCTTTTCTTCACCGGCCAACAAGCAATATTTTACTGCGTTTTTATTTTGAATGTAAATAGAGCCGAAATTTGATCCTTGTTTACTGAATGAATGAAAATGCCAGTACAACAGTTGAAAGATGGCCACGATTGTAAGCACAGGATTGCTGTAATCTGGACAGCCACGAACACCTGAAAATCTGATCTTGATAAAAACCCTGTACACGAAAACAAAACCCTAATGAAAGCTGCATAAAACAAAAATATGAAACCCTAGATCAGCTAGTTAATTTACAAATTTTGCCCCTTAACAGCCAGATTCAGCAATAAGCACGAAAATATCTTAAAGAACAGAAATTTTAGGTTTTCACTGTGAAGAACTTCAGAAAATATCTCATGCAAATCAAATAAATAAACCGAATGATAGACCCAGGATCAAATCCAACTGGGCTCAGCAAAAAATGCTTGCGGGAGTTGGCTGGTTCAGCCGAGAACTTCCCCGAACGCCCACAAAATTTCCTTCAAATGATGTTTTCTGCACAGCTCAAAACAACTGTCAATAAAGAGGGCAAAAATGCTGCTAGATCTCAGGAAGTAATGGAGATACCTGCCATTACTTCAGAAACCCTAACAGCACCCAAACCCCAGCAAGTGAACAAGATACCTGTGCTCACAATACTCTACAAAAAGCTATTATTAACGGCTGAAAATAACATATGCAGAAAATGAAACAATCTCACAGCATTTTAAGAGAGTAACACCAGCAAGATATGGACCCCAAAGTCTTCTTTTATTAACCAGAAACAGATTTACAAGAGAGCTTCTTCAGTATCAGACTCACAGATCCAATTGATCTGAAATGACTCCTAGCACCCTATTTAAAGGAAATGATCCCAACGGCTAGTTCGAGTGATCCATGTAGAAATGATCTCGACCGTTGATGAGGATCAAGACATCTCTTGATCTCATCCGTCGATTTATTCACTTAAAATATTATTTTATTTTATTTTTTAAATTTTTAAATTTTTTATTTATTTCATTTTTTAAATTTTAAATTTTTTATTATTTTTTAAATTTTTTAAATTTTTTAAATTTTTTATTATTTATTATTTTATTTCATTTTTTAATTTTTATTTATTTTATTATTTTTATTCATTTTAAAATGGATCATCGAACTAAGCCTTCGGAAACATCACCTAGGACCTAGGACTTAGGACTCACGAGGGGATTTAAAACATTTTCAACCCTCAAGACACATTTCATTATGACTTTTTACAATTTACATCTCAAGGGGACAGACCCACTTAACATAGACCCTCATAAACCACCCAGTTTTGCGACACAACTATAATCTAGCAGATCAACACACTAGGATTCTCCTAAAGTTCTAAGTGACAAAATTCATCCCGGCTTTGGGGTCAGGTTTGAAGGAAAACTCTGCCGATCCATGGATCGGTGAGACGAAAAACCTTCTGGGACGTAGATTACCACTAGAAAGTTAGATCCTCCTAGGCAATTTACATACACGACTCATATCTGCTAAGACTATTTACAATTAATTCATGCAGACTGGGTTTACAATCAAAATGATGAAACTACTGATGACTGCAGGATGGGATGGATATGTCGATCAGGTGCTGCGTCTTTTTGCCAAGAAAAGGGTGGTGTACTGCATGGGTAGTTGACCGGTAGTGGTCAACATCTGGCTCTACTTAGGGACACGTTGCTGCACTGTAGGAATGTGAGAATCCAGAATCTGCACCCATACAACACACAGATAAAAATAAGTAGCGTCCATTCCAAAATCATCATATACATTAAGCACATGAAAGATAAAAGCTCTTCATTTATTAACTATCTAAAGCAGAAATGAAAATGCGGAAAAACAAGGAGTAGGGTTAGAAATACGATACAAAAGACGCCCCATGGCATCAGATGTGTTCAATAAAGTGCATACTGAGCATTTGCCTGCTTTCAGGCAAATCTGTCGGCTGCTTGTCGGATGTGCCATGTCCAATTTTGCATATGGTAGGACTCTTTCCTATCTGAAAATCAAGCTGCTCACGGCCGTCTGATGCATCAAATCTTCGTCTCATTCTCTTTCTCTTGCGTTTTTTCTTTCTGGCAGGTTGAATTACTGATGACCTGGAACTTCCTGTTTCAAAACTATCAGATGAAGTATGTGTGATATGTCTTTCTTTAGCTCGCATCTGATCTTTATCATTCTTAAGTCTATCTGGATCACCTTCAATTAACCATCTTTCAATCGAATCAATAACCTCCTCATAATAAGATGGAGCTTGTTGCAGCAAATGAGAAGACTCCTGATCTGTTGATGTTACCTGGTTTCTTTCATCTTCCAATTGCTGAAACCTTTGAACCTGTATTCTAATGGCATCCATCTGTCTAGAGTGTTCAACCTTTATATCACCGATTTGTCTGGCATGATGTTCTTCCATGTCTTTTATCATTTTATTGTTCTTTTCCTTTATGTCCATCAAGTAATGCTGTATGGAATTTATTTCTTCTTCATGATTCGCTTGCATGTCAGCCAACTGATTGTTATGATTGAACGTCATGATAGTCATTTCCTCATCCATAGTTAATAAATTGTTTTGCATAGAGTCAATTTCCCTATCATGATCAGCTTTCATGGTCACCATATTTTCCTCTAAGACTGACATCTTGCTTTGCATGCTTCTAATTTCTGTTTCATATTTAGTTTTCATGGCCTCAATTTCCTTAGCATGCTGATTTTGCGTGACCTCAATCTCCCTATTACGTTTTTCCAGGTGGGTGCATAAAGTTTTCACATCATTGACATAATTAGTTTGATTGATTTCCATATTTCTCACCAGCATCATTAGATCTCGTAAAATTTGCTTTTGCTCTTCCCTTTCATTGTCATTTGTCCTTGATTTTTCACTATCATGAACTTGATCTGCAACATTTCCGGTGGATGACACATTCTGACATGATGAATCGTCTTGGGATCTTTCAGCTGGACCTCTTAGCAAATTACTTTCATTCTGTTGCACAATTTTAGAGGCAGAAGGCAAGCTGTTTGGACTATCATATCTATCTTTAAAAGCATTGAGAATGTCTTGTAAGGAAGTGAAAAAATCATTAGGAAAATTATTAAACCAATTCAAGGCATCACCCTCTAAAGAATGGACAAATAGACGCATCTTGAAATCTTCATGATTATATTGAGGAAATCTGCAATATAAGATCATTACACAAGTAAACATGTTTAAATGTTGTTTAACAGTGACCGAATCACCACCCGAGAACTTAAATAATTTAGAAATGGCCTCTTTCGGAAGATCATGGAGATTATCAGTAAAATGACATGGTTTACATGAATAATCCATGATGAACAATAAGGGATCAAATGGATGATAGAAAGAGATTTCTGCTCAAGAGAATTAAGAGATGAAAGAAATGGAGTCGCCACTTGAACAATGAATCTGATTCTAAGATCCAAAAAGGAATCACAAACAGATATGCGGCAGGCTTCTTGTCTGGGAAAAATAAGAAAATGGAGTCGCCACCCAAACAAGAAACACACCGAAGAGATATGACGAAAAATAAGGCAATAAAAGATCCAAATGGTAACTCCAAAGGTCGAATCTGCCAGCTCAAATGAGAGATGAGAACGATGAGAAGATGAATGAAAAGTCGTTGAAACGCCGAGAACAAAGTGTCCCCGACAACGACGCCAAAAAATGTTGGCGTTGCCAGGCCAAATGAAGAGATAAGAAATGAGAAAAATGATTTGTCGTTTGAAACACCGAGAAAAAGTATCCCCGACAACGGCGCCAAAAAATGTTGTCGTTGCCGGCTCAAACGAATGATAGACAGATGAACGATGAATGATGAAAAGCCGTTGAAATGCCGAGAAAACAAAGCCCCCGGCAACGGCGCCAAAAAATGTTGTCGCGCGGATTGACACGACAACGCTCAGACCGGGGGCTATCACTCTGAGCCCCGATCCCTCCGTTTAAGCCTGTCTCCCGCGGCTAAGGGGGGTAGTCCCTGTGAGATGATGAGACCAACTGTCGACCAGTTGGTTGGGAGACACGAGATACGATATAAAAAAGCACTCGATGGATTTGATTAATTTAGCAGACCAATGCCTTAAGAGATTGTGGTTAAAACGATTACTTGTTAAATGATATAAAAAATATGGACCATGAACAGCAATCATCTATCATCAGCTAAATCACAATGCTCTTAGAATGACCAAAACGATATCCAGCAATTGAGAAATTTCAAAAAATGAATGCTTTAAACCACCATGAATCATAACTCATTAACCAGATATCGTATTCGTATCTCGACTTGAAAATTTTAGATCTCAGCGTGAAAGATATAACATGATAGACAATTGAAACTGGATCCGAAAAAAAGAAAATTTTCCAATTTTTTTTATATATATATATATATATATTTTTAAATATTATAAAAATCCTAAAAAAAGAAAAATATAAAACTAAAATCTAAAATCTAACTAATATCTAAAACATTAAAAACTAAAACATAAAAAAAAAAAAAAACTATACAAAACTAAAAACTAAAATACAAACATTTTTATTTTTTTAATTTTATAAACCTATATAAAAATGAAACTATATATAAAAAAAATTTAAAATCTAATAAATTAAAATACATAACAAAAGATTAAAATCTAATAAATTAAAATACATAACAAATTAAAACAAATTAAAATCTACGCATACCCAAAGAAAAATCAAACGAAACTACGCTAACCAAAACGACTATTCAAACAGTGAAGCGTAAACCCTAAAAAAGGAATTGCTAAAAGACGAGTTACCTGCTGCCGGCGTAAATAAAATTCGATGGCAACGCAAATATGTTTCAAGATATCACCCGAGGAACGCGTCTGATCAAAATTTTTACCCTTGCCTCAGTCGATGGTGAACGCAGGTCAACCGGAAATGCGTGGCCAGTCAGTTTTTTGCTAAGTCGAATCCATATTAAAGCACAATGCTGATGCCAGAAAACGCAGGAGAGTCAACCGATCACCGGAGCTTGAAGGCTGGCGTAATGAAAACTGCGGGAATTCTAAAGAGAAAAGATCGATTTGTGCTCAAATTTCTTCAACGTCGAACTCGGCTTCACCTGACACGCGTGTTGAAAGAAATTCGACTGTTTTTGCAGATGAAATGGCAACCGAAAGCTTAACTCTTCAAAGTAATATTGCCTGGCGTGATGGCCTGAAGTCTTCGACGGCGGAAACTGTTAAAAACCCTGCCATACGCATTTCATGCCTCAGTCGATAATGAGAAAATGTGAATCGGATTGGCATATGCAGATCGCCCGCAGAGATATATAGTTCGATGGCGGCTTTGAATCGTTTTGCTGCTTGAGTGATAGCCTGATATGCAGTGATCGATGGTAGACGTTATGCGTACGATGACCGGCAGCGAATGGAAAACAATTCAGTGATACGCAGATGCTACGTGTGAAATGATGAGCCTGGAGATTTCGAATACTGAAACGCAGTCACGTCTGAGAGCTGAGAACGAGTCTTCGTAATGAACGATATTTGACGCAGACTTGAATTAAACCCACGCACTATACAGCAGATCTATGACGCACGGTAACCCTTCACCCGGACGTGTTGATAGCAGACGGCGGTAGCATTGTAAACTGATTTTGGAATTGAACGCAGGCGTGAATGCGTGTTTCACCTCACGCTATATCGTTTAGAATCTTCTGCTCTCTGTGTGTGGGTATACACAGATTTAATAACCAGAGCCTGAAACCCTTTTCTTCACCGGCCAACAAGCAATATTTTACTGCGTTTTTATTTTGAATGTAAATAGAGCCGAAATTTGATCCTCGTTTACTGAATGAATGAAAATGCCAGTACAACAGTTGAAAGATGGCCACGGTTGTAAGCACAGGATTGCTGTAATCTGGACAGCCACGAACACCTGAAAATTTGATCTTGATAAAAACCCTGTACACGAAAACAAAACCCTAATGAAAGCTGCATAAAACAAAAATATGAAACCCTAGATCAGCTAGTTAATTTACAAATTTTGCCCCTTAACAGCCAGATTCAGCAATAAGCACGAAAATATCTTAAAGAACAGAAATTTTAGGTTTTCACTGTGAAGAACTTCAGAAAATATCTCATGCAAATCAAATAAATAAACCGAATGATAGACCCAGGATCAAATCCAACTGGGCTCAGCAAAAAATGCTTGCGGGAGTTCGCTGGTTCAGCCGAGAACTTCCCCGAACGCCCACAAAATTTCCTTCAAATGATGTTTTCTGCACAGCTCAAAACAACTGTCAATAAAGAGGGCAAAAATGCTGCTAGATCTCAGGAAGTAATGGAGATACCTGCCATTACTTCAGAAACCCTAACAGCACCCAAACCCCAGCAAGTGAACAAGATACCTGTGCTCACAGTACTCTACAAAAAGCTATTATTAACGACTGAAAATAACATATGCAGAAAATGAAACAATCTCACAGCATTTTAAGAGAGTAACACCAGCAAGATATGGACCCCAAAGTCTTCTTTTATTAACCAGAAACAGATTTACAAGAGAGCTTCTTCAGTATCAGACTCACAGATCCAATTGATCTGAAATGACTCCTAGCACCCTATTTAAAGGAAATGATCCCAACGGCTAGTTCGAGTGATCCATGTAGAAATGATCTCGACCGTTGATGAGGATCAAGACATCTCTTGATCTCATCTGTCGATTTATTCACTTAAAATATTATTTTATTTTATTTTATTTTATTTTTTAAATTTTTAAATTTTTTATTATTTTTTATTTATTTATTTCATTTTTTAAATTTTTTATTATTTTTTATTTATTTCATTTTTTAAATTTTTTATTATTTATTATTTTATTTCATTTTTTAATTTTTATTTATTTTATTATTTTTATTCATTTTAAAATGGATCATCGAACTAATCCTTCGGAAACATCACCTAGGACCTAGGACTTAGGACTCACGAGGGGATTTAAAACATTTTCAACCCTCAAGACACATTTCATGATGACTTTTTACAATTTACATCTCAAGGGGACAAACCCACTTAACATAGACCCTCATAAACCACCCAGTTCTGCGACACAACTATAATCTAGCAGATCAACACACTAGGATTCTCCTGAAGTTCTAAGTGACAAAATCCATCCCGGCTTTGGGGTCAGGTTTGAAGGAAAACTCTGCCGATCCATGGATCGGTGAGACGAAAAACCTTCCGGGACGTAGATTACCACTAGAAAGTTAGGTCCTCCTAGGCAATTTACATACATGACTCATATCTGCTAAGACTATTTACAATTAATTCATGCAGATTGGGTTTACAATCAAAATGATGAAACTGCTGATGACTGCAGGATGGCATGGATATGTCGATCAGGTGCTGCCCCTTTTTGCCAAGAAAAGGGTGGTGTACTGCATGGGTAGTTGACCGGTAGTGGTCAACACTATCCATTGATTAGGATCTAATATGGGTCGTTGATTGATCAACGAGAGGATTTTAATAGGATGCTTGATGGGCACTTGGAGAACACACCAAAGGCAAATACTTAGTTACCTGAGTAAGATCGATTTTCTCACTAGTCGAAGTTTGGTAAGAGAAAATCCAATCAGAGGGAGAGTTGCAGGTGGAAAAGAGAGTGAGGGTAATCAACATTAGTCGGGAGTGCAAGGGAAGAAGACGCAGAGCAGAGGGAGGACAATGCAGAAGTTGTGACATGACGAGAGACAGCGCAGGGGAAATTTGATGCTGGGACTGCGTGGGGTAGTTTTGACGCTGGGACAACATGGGAAAGTGGACACTGGGACACAGTGAGACGTAGAGGGAAGAGGAGCACTTCTCCTGGATCATAAACTTGTCAGGAAGCATCTATAAATTTTCTCACAGAGAATCCTATTCTATTTTGCTGGTTGTAACTTGTACATGAGATTTTTGTTGAAGAATAATAAAGAAACCTTCATCTGCTGCACCGGTTTTCCCACATTGGGTTTTCCTGGGGACGATTGTCCAAAAATAACTGTCATTGTGATTGTATTTGTGCCAGTATTTTTTTTTGCATTTACTTTTCACAGTATTTTAATTGTGAACGCCGCAGTAGAATTTCTTTCGATATTTGCTGTAAGAACACTGTGAATAACTTATTTTTGAGTTAATAAGTAGAAGAAATAATATTAATCACTGCAGTTTGCTTTCTATTTAGAATTTTTCACAAGGAAGAGGACAAGGACGAGAAGCATGATCTAAAGGCTACATCCGCAAAGATCAAGGAGGAAGAGTTTGCCATAGTTGCCTAGATACCTCCAGGGGAGTGGTGGGGTGATCTAGAACTGTAGTTCGAAAGAACTACAGATGGGCAGGATCCTTGAGGAGTCCACCTCTCGGATCAATACCTTGCTACAGGAGTCCAAATCAGAAGTAGCAGGATGGACCAGTGTCAGTTGGTGCAGAGGAGTGCCGGAGTGAGTGAAAATTTCTAACACGAATCTCTACTGTGGTAACTGATTTATTTCACCTACTTATCTTTCACAATAAGTTATTTACGAAACCCTTTAGTAAACATTAAAATAAATTCTACTGCAGTTATCACATAATTACATAGAGAAAGTAATAGTGATATACAAGCACAAGAATCAATCACACCAACACAATTGTTTTTGGACAATTGTCCCCGGAAAAACCCAATGTGGGAAAATCAATATAACAAATGAGGGTTTTATTAATCTTCAGCAACAATCACTTTACAAGGAATGATTCCACATAAAAACTGACACATTTATGAGAGAAAAACCCTGAGACAAACTTTCTCTTCCTCCTGGAGAAGTTCTGACACCTTGGAGACCCTTCACCCACCTCTGCGTCACTTCTGCGTCACTCTGCGTTAGTCTGCATCAGCTTGCGTGAGGACTGCGTCTCCAATGGTGCTGTCTCCCTGCTTTTCCCTTTGTGCTGTCTCTCGAATGCCCTGCGTCACCTCCTCCTCAGTCACTCACTGCTACTGATGCCCTCCTCTTCCTTCACCCTGCAACTCTCCCTCTGAAATCGAACTCCTTCTCCTTGATAATCGATTTCCCTCGGGGTACTGAGTATTTTCCCAATGTGTCTCCAAATGACTCTCAAGTCTTCACTTATACTTTTTTTGTTGATGAATCGACGACCGAGATTAAGTTTCTAATCAACGGCTAAGATTAAAATAGACTTTATCCTCGTCTCTCAGAAGCTTCTCACCCATATCTTTATTAATACCCATTAAAATTTTTATTTTCCTAAGTTTAGACTTAGGAACCCATTAAAAATATTAATTATTTTAATAACTCCTCATCCGGGTGGAATTTCTCCAGACGATTTTTGAGTCTTGGAGATCTCATGTGTTTTAGCCCCTTCACAAAATTTTGGAGCTAGAGCACATCCGATTGATCCGAATTGGATCCATGAAGACTATTAAAGTGCCATGACTGTATCAAAACAGGACAGACTTCGAATTTATGAAAACAAAGCGATCAAGAAGACCTTTGGACAGTGGCAGTTTGCAGCCAGCAAGGAACGACAAGGACCTCGGTCAAAGCGCGCTGACCGAGGCCCATGGAGACCGCGCAGGAGGCAAAACTGGCAACTGGGAAGCCCAGATCAGGAAACGGAGGCCATTTTTGATGTGTGATTTGCGCTTAGGAAAACCCCTCGAGAAGGAAAAGCCCCGAAGTGCTCGGTCGCATGGGAAGCCGGGAAACCGTGGGGAAAGCGCTAAGGCGAAAGCGGGTCCCGCGCTCCAAAACTGGCGGAATATCGGAGGCATCCTCGGGCGGTAAGCGGATTTGGCAGAAAACGAGCGATTCCATTCAGTGCATGACACGTGTCCGGCAGATGAGAGAGAAAACCGCCTCTCATCGCGCGCTAACGGTCGAGCAAGTCAACCGCGCGAAATGAGCGAACACCGTAGGATCTGGGGGCTCCAGATCTGACGGCGGAGATTGCACCCGATGGAGGAACCGGATTTGACAGGGGAATTGAGCTGTGGCACATAAAAGTTTGAGGTCCAATTTGATCGTTGAGTTGGCGGATGAGTCATTGCATAACGTAACCAAAAATACTGAACCGTCGAGGAAGAGCTGGTGTAGTTCGTGAGAGGACAAGTGGCTACTTCCCTATGGACGATAGCGATGACGCAGAGGCAGGGAACTCCAAGCGAACAACAGCAAGTGAACCGAAGGGGCGGAAGAGGAAGCGAACAGTCAAAGATAAATTGGCTTTAAGACATGAACAGACGGAGAACAGAAGAGGAAAAAAGAGAGAAGAGAACGAAGACAGAGAGGGCGAGAGCAAAGAAAAGACAGGGAAGCAAGAAGCAGAAAATAGAGAGCTGAGCTGACCTTAGGCAGCATCGAGCAGACAGAAAGCTTGAGAGGTTCAAGCAATCCCTGAGAGGATCTGTTGGGAATTGAGTACCATATTGGGCTCCTCCCATTAAAAACCAGAGAGGTCAAGATTTGGTAAGGAGAAGAGTTTGTGCACTCTAGTGGCTTGGGGAATCCAAAAACCACCCTACCAAACATTATCTGTTTCAGGAGACTCAAATTGAGCTCCTCATTGTAAATCTTTGCTTTAAAGACACAATAAAAGAAGGCCACCATTGAAAGCTGGACAAGAGATGTAGCCCTGGAGAATAGGGTGAACTCCTTATTAATTGTTGTGTTTTTGCATTTGATTTCTGTGTTTTCCTTACTGTTTTCCATTTTCCAGTGTCTGTGTATTTTGCAATCTGATCGATCCGTTGCCTAAAATAACATAGACACACACTAGCACATGAGTCTGTAATACCTTCATTAATTAATTAACTGAGGTCACTCACGAGTGATTTTCAGATCAAGTGGTATCAGAGCTCTAGGTTGTTAAAGTTAAACAAGCTTGTGTTGGTTTAATTGTTGAGTGCTAACTAGATCAAAGCTCAAATTAGGAGAAGGAGAGTTGGTCGAAACTAATCCTGAAATTGGGAGAGTCTATCCTTAGAAGACAATGTGAGAAGAAGGTTCCGTAGGGCCAGACCCTCCATTCATAGATAGTTTCCTAGCCATAAGGTCCATGGTAGAAAAAATGTATAGGGACTTTAGAAAACATAAGGATGAAGATGCATCAAGTTCCAAACAAGACAAAGAAGAAGATGAGTCGCACTTCCATGACCACTGAAAAGGAAAAGGGAAAGAAGAAAGCTTTCTTACACCTCCTATTAGCCCTGAACATAAAAAGAAGGCATCTTTGATTAAATTAGATGTCAAATTTGATTTACCTATATATAATGGAGAGTTGAATGCAGAAAACCTGGACAATTGGATTAGAAAAATTGATGTTTATTGTAGAGTGTAGAGTATTGATTCAGACAAGAGCAAGATTCAGTTAGCAAGCCTACCCCTTGGAGGCACTGCCTTGGTTTGGTGGGAAGGCAGGACCCAAGCTGACATGAAAAGACATGGTAAGACTATTTCTGTCTGGAGTGAATTTGTTTCTGCAATCAAAAAGCAGTTCTATTCATTGGCCTACATGCAGCAAGCCATGATGAGTTGGCAAACTCTTCGACAGTTGAAAGGGCAAAGTGTGCAAGGGTACACTCAAGAATTTAGAAAGAGAGCATTGATTCTAGGAATCTCATTAGATTCACCTGAGACTCTGTTGAAGTACATTGGTGGTTTACATAGCTACATGAGGCACACTATCCTCATGTTTAATCCCACTAGTATAGATGAGGTATCTGTACAAGCTACTCATCTAGAAGCTAGAGGAAAGAATGGAAGTCCAGAAGTTGGGGGATCATCCCAACCCACTGCAAGCAAGAGTAAGGAGAAAAGAAAGCAGAAATGGAAAGCAAGGAAGGCTAACACTGCATAGAAGAGCAAGGCTTCATGCACTCACTGTAAAAAGGATGGGCATGATGACGAGCACTGTTGGATTTTGCATCGAGAGCTGAGACCTAAGAAGTTTGAGGGCAAGAAGAAGAAGACTGCTTCAGCTATTCAGAAGGATTTGGGGTCAGAGTCAGGAGATGAAACAACTATTGCAGCCACAGGTATAAAAGGTAAGAATTCTGAAGCATCCACTAGTAATTCTGCACAATTTATTATTGATGAAGAAAATGAGAGAAAAAGACATGAGCTTTTCCATATTCGAGTTATTTCCAAACATCAAAAGATTGATACTTTGTTTGATAGTTGCTCACAAATAAATTTAATTTCTGAAGCAATTGTAAAGAAGTTGGGATTAGTAACTACACCTCACAAGAAACCATACCCATTAGGATGGTTAAATGATAAAGCACAACTACAAGTGACTAGACAATGCAAACTCAAGCTTTCTTTTGGGTCAACATTTGTAGATGAGGTTGAGTTAGACATAATTCCTTTGGATATATGTGGAATTGTTTTAGGAAGTTTTTACTTGTATGACAGAAAAACTATCTTCTATAGAGCTGAGAACAAGTATCTACTTGTTAAAGATGGAATCGAATACTTTGTAAGAGCTCATAAGCTAAAGAATAATTATACTCTGATAAACTCAGGGCAGATGAAACGAATGATAAATTCATGTAAACAATTCTTATTGATGGTTGTAAAGGAAAAGAAACCTGATAAAACCAAGGTATTTGAAGGCTGTAACGTTGAACAACAAGCTGATTTAAAAAAGGTTGTTTCAGAGTATGATATCTTGTTTCAAGAACCTAAAGGTCTGCCACCCAAAAAGGAAATAGTACATGATATTATTTTGCAGCAAGATGCTCCATTGCCTAACATTGGAATGTACAGGTTCACTGCTTTAGAGAACGCTGAAATCAAGAAGCAGGTGTAGGAGTTGCTTGAGAAAGGGTTCATCAAACCTAGCACATCACCATGTGAGAAGAAAGATGGCTCGTGGAGAATGTGCATTGATTACCGAGCACTAAATAAGATAACAATCAAAAATCGTGATCCCCTTCCTCGCATAGATGATCTTTTAGATCAATTGAAAGAAGCTGTTTATTTCTCCAGGTTAGACTTGCACAGTGGATAACATCAAGTCAGAGTTGCAGAACAAGATGCATGGAAGACTGATTTCAAAACAAAGCAGGGATTGTATGAGTGGCTGGTTATGCCTTTTGGCTTAACTAATGCTCCTGCTATTTTCATGAGATTAATGAATGATGTACTCAGACCTTTTCTTGATGATTTTGTTATTGTGTATCTGGATGACATTCTGATATTTAGCAAAACATGGGAATAACACTGAAAGCATGTTAAGCAGACACTAGATGTTTTGAAAAGAGAAAAACTTTATGTTAAACTCTCAAAATGTGAATTTGGCAAAACATCTCTGAATTATTTGGTTCATATAGTAGGGGTGGTGAATTGAAGATGGATCCCTCTAAGGTGGCAGTCATTGTAAACTGGCCTAAATCCAAATCTGCTACAGAAGTTAGAAGCGCTTCTTAGGGGCAACACAATATTGGAGAAAGTTCATTTCCAACTTTTCCTTAATTGCAACTCCCTTACATGCTTTAATAGGATTGAACAAGGTGTTTCAGTGGGGAGGAAAACAGTAGAAAGCCTTTGACCACCTTGAAAGAAAAAATTAGTACAACACTCGTACTAGCACTGCCTGATCTTCAAAGACCATTTGAGATCCAAACAGATGCCAGTGACTATGCCATGGAAGCAGTGTTGACACAGCACGGTAAACCCATATGTTATCATTCTGAGACATCTAATTCTGCAGTAGTTAACTATCCTACATATGATAAAGAATTGTATGCATTAGTACAGAGTGTGAGAAAGTGGAAACATTACTTAATGGGCAAAGAGACAGTAATACATACTGATCATCAACCACTTCAATATCTACACTCCCAAACTAAGTTGCAGCAATCAAGACACTATAAATGGATGGGTTTTCTACAACAGTTTCATTTAGTCATTAGATATAAAAAGGGCATACATAATAAAGTTGCAGAGATGTTATCTGGACCCATTATAAATGCATCTACTATATTTAAGCATAATTCTGTGTTACATGAGAGTTACATTGAACAATATGCTCAAGATATAGACTTTAAAGATGTATATGCAACTTTAAGTCAAGGCAAAATAGTAGAAGAATTGGACTATCATGTAAAGGACCGACTCTTATACCATTGTGGAAAGTTATGCATTCCACAAACTGAAAGAGTAAAGATAATTCGAGAAGCACACACTTTTCTAATATCAGGTCACTTTGGGGTAAGTAAAACAGCTGCACAGCTGCAAAGATTTTGTTATTGGCCAAAAATGAATGAAACAGTTTCTAGATATGGAAGAGGGTGTACTATGTGTGCTAAAAGCAAGCCCAACAATAGAAAACTAGGCTTGTACACTCCATTACCAGTTCCTTCTCACCCTTGGGAAGTGTTTCCATGGATTTTGTTGGAGCACTGCCAAATCTAGGAAAGGTCAAGATTATCTATATGTTGTTGTGGATAGGTTCAACAAAATGTGTATCTTGATACCTTGTAATAAACAGACTACAGCTGAACAAACTGCAAAACTGTTCTTTGAACATGTATGGGTTCATTTTGGATTACCCACCTCCATTGTATCTGATCAAGACACCCGATTTGTGGGGAAGTTTTAGTCAAGTCTGTGGGAACTGATGGACACCAAACTGAAGAAAAGCACAACTTTTCATCCACAAACTGATGGCCAGACAGAAGTAGTTAACATGACAATGATCTAGTTACTCAGAGGATATTGCAGCAAACATCCTAAGCTTTGGGATGAACATTTGTGTTATGTGCAGCATGCTTACAACAGAGCAAAACATTCTTCTACACAAAGATTTTCTTTTGAGACCTGTTTTGGTTTCACATCAAGGTCTCCTTTGGATTTTGTCTTTGGTAAAGACACCATAGTTAAGGGACACAATGATGTGGATAGGGCAACTAGGTTCATTGAACAAATCCAAGAGATCCACCAGGCAGTACAGGAACAGCTGGAAAAGAGCCAAGCCAAATACAAGGCAAGGCATGACAAGCATCGGATGGAGCATAGTTTCCAAGTTGGTGATCAAGTCTGGCTGTACATTAGCAAGGAAAGGATGCAAGGTGAAGGTAAAAAGCTAAAGCTTATCAGATACAGACCTTTCAAGATACTTGAGAAAATTGATGAGAATGCTTTTTGCCTTGATCTACCAGCTTACATGCACATGAACTCAGTTGTGAATGCAGATTGCTTGAGGTTGTTTGAACCTTCACTAATTGAGGATCCCGAAGAGCAGAGTCAATTGCCTTCTATTGATGACCTGCTACCTGAATATCTTAATGAATTGCAGGAAGACACAGTTTTGGACAGGAAGGTGAGGATGACGTGCAGGGGAGATGTTGAGTACCTCAGAATTGGGCTCAAAGGTTCAAAGCCAAGCAGTGAAAAGTGGATAGAGATTGGACAAGTGAGACAATTGTACCCTCCCTTAGTCGATGCTTGAAAACCAATTTTTGGTGGTCCAAAAGCTTTTTCAGTGGGAAGGCCGTGATCCGAATTGGATCCATGAAGATTATCAAAGTGCCATGACTATATCAAAATAGGACAGACTTCGAATTTATGAACACAGAGCGATCAGGAAGACCTCTGGACAGTGGCAGTTTGCAGCCAGCAAGGAATGACGAGGACCTCGGTCAAAGCGCGTTGACCGAGGCCCATGGAGACTGCGCAGGAGGCAAAACTGGCAACTGGGAAGCCCGGATCGGGAAACGGAGGCCATTTTTGATATAGCTTAGCGCTAATTGCGCATCGCTGGGCAAAACCCCTCGAGAAGGAAAAGCCCCGAAGTGCTTGGTCGCATGGGAAGCCGGGAAACCGTGGGGAAAGCGCTAAGGTGAAAGGCGGGTCCCGCGCTCCAAAACTGGTGATATATCGGAGGCATCCTCGGGCGGTAAGCGAATTTGGCAGAAAACGAGCGATTCCATTCAGCGCACGACGCGTGTCCGACGGATGAGAGAGAAAACTGCCTCTCATCGCGTGCTAACGGTCGAGCAAGTCAACTGTGCGAAATGAGCGAACACCGTAGGATCTGGGGGCTCTAGATCTGACGGCGGAGATTGCGCCCGATGGAGGAACCGGATTTGACAGGGGAATTGAGCCGCGGCACATAAAAGTTTGAGGTCCGATTTGACCGCTGAGTTGGCGGATGAGTCGTTGCACAACATAACCAAAAATACTGAATCGTCGAGGAAGAGCTGGCGTAGTTCGTGAGAGGACAAGTGGCCACTTCTCTATGGACGATGGTGATGACGCAGAGGCAGGGAACTCCAAGCGAACAACAACAGGCAAACTGAAGGGGCGGAAGAGGAAGCGACTAGTCAAAGACAAATTGGCTTTAAGCCATCAACAGACGGAGAACAAAAGAGGAAAAAAGAGAGAAGAGAACGAAGACAGAGAGGGCGAGAGCAAAGAAAAGACAGTGAAGCAAGAAGCAGAAAACAGAGAGCCGAGCTGACCTTAGGCAGCATCGAGCAGACAGAAAGCTTGAGAGGTTCAAGCAATCCCTGAGAGGATCTATCGGGAATTGAGTACCATATTGGGCTCCTCCCATTAAAAACCAGAGGTCAAGATTTGGTAAGGAGAAGAGTCTGTGCACTCTAGTGGCTTGGGGAATCCAAGAACCACCCTACCAAACATTATCTATTTTAGGAGACTCAATTTGAACTCCTCATTGTAAATCTCTGCTTTAAAGACACAATAAAAGAAGGCCACCACTGAAAGCTGGACCGGAGATGTAGCCTTGGAGAATAGGGTGAACTCCTTGTTAATTGTTGTGTTCTTGCATTTGCTTACTGTGTTTCTTTACTGTTTTCCATTTTCCAGTGTCTGTGTATTTTGCAATCTAATAGATTCGTTGCCTAAAATAACATAGACACACACTAGCACATGAGTCTGTAATACCTTCATTCATTAATTAATTAACTGAGGTCACTCACGAGTGATTTTCAGATCACCTATGCTACCCAAAATCAACACTCCCTCTTAGCGAGGAATGTGCTCTAGCAAAACTTCCCAACAGAAGCATCACACTGATCCACAACGTCGGTCCTTTGCGCTGTTGATGCTTGGCCAACTATCCCTCATCCACTGCGTTGCTGCAACCTATATTGCTGCTCATGACACTGTAATTGTCACTCCTACATCTGTACCGCAACTTCCTCTGAATATGCTGCATCATGCTGCCCATAGCATTGTCACTGCTAACTGCTGCACTGCAACTCCTTATACTATCCGCTTCTGCTACTGAAACAGATTCTTCACCATCCCCATCTTCTCCTTGAAGTAAACAAACTTTGTTCTTCCTAGGGCCTTGGTGAGAATGTTTGCCACCTGTTCTCCTGTTGGGGTGTACCTCAACTGTACTGCCCCTTGTTGGACACAGTCTTTGATAAAGTGACAACCGATATCAATGTGCTTCGACTAATCATGAAAGACTGAATTCTTAGAGAGCTTGATGCAACTCTGATTATCACACAAAATATTGGTTGCTTCCATCTTTCTCTTGACTAGATTCACAAGCAATTTCCTAAGCCATATGTGTTCCCACGAAGTTGTGCTAGCTGCCATATATTTGGCTTCAGCTGAGCTCAGAGCCACGGATTTCTGTTTCCTACTACAGCAGGAGGTCATTCCTGATCCAATGCTGAAACAGTACCCAGTGGTACTTTTCCGATCTGCTGAACTTCCAGCCTAATTTGCGTCAGTGAACCCACTCAACTTGATGTCATTGCCTTGGGTGCCATGCTCAACCGTTCCTCGTATATATCTGAGAACATGCTTGGCTGCTGCCTAGTGCACCCTCTTTGGTTCTACCATGCACTGATTGAGAGTGTTGACAACGTAACAAATGTCCGGCCTGGTATTGACTAGATACATCAGAGACCTTATGAGCCTATGTTACCAGAAAGGGTACGGGAGCATTCGTTTCCAAAGAAAAACGCAAAGAAAACGGAACGGTACGGAAAACGCCATTTTGTACGGTCGTTTTCGTTTTTCAATACATGAAACCGGTTTCTCCAGAAACGAATGGTTTTTTGACACGGTTTTCAGAGAAACGTTTGTTCTGGTTCATTTGTAATGCTGGTCTCGTTCCAATTGGACGTTGAGCAGAATAAAAAAAAAAAGCAAAGGTTGGTTTTCCGAGAAACGTTGCTCTGGTTTGTTTTGTTTGTAATGTTGGTTTCATTGTAACGTTGAGTCCAATTTAAAAAAATGAAAGTTGGTTTTGTGGATAGTTTTTAGAGGCGGTTTCATGGTCTGCTGTATTTAGTGTAAAATTTCTTTAACAACATTGTTTATTTAGGGATTTTGTTTGTTAAAATTATATTATTAGGATGTGTTGCTTTAATGTTTTAATTATTTTTTCTTAATTTTTGTGTTGGTTTTATTTAAAAGTGTATTTAGTGTAGAGTTTCTTATATAATTTTATTGTATTTAATATTTAAAAATTGTCTTTTTATACAAAACTATAAATTTAAATGCACACTGTTACATTATATATTATTTTTATTATTATGAAGATTAATTACTATTATAATTATAAAGATTAATTACTATTATAATGGATTAACGATAAAGTTTTGAAAGTTTGATGGTATTTTTTTTAGGTTTTGTCTAGTTGTAGCATTTCTGGTTTTCAACCCTTCCGCTTTTTCTATGCAAAATGTCAGTGGAGGGAGCAACACTTCTTCCTATAGCAAAATAGTTGAAGGTAGTAGTAGTTCTAAACAACCCTCTACTTTTGGCTCAATTCCCTAATCCCAATGGAGCTCAATTCAATCTTCACTATCCTATTACCCAACTAGGGAAACTACATCCTAGTAGTTGCTTACCAAATACTACAATATAGCCCAAATTTGAGGTCCGCTCAAATAATATGGCAGAATATACACATGATATGCCAGATCATGTACTCATCAGGAAATTTCTAGGGATATGGCCTTCAAAAAAATCCCACTCTCACTAGGTCCAAATCAAGTGGAAATGGAAAGGTCAAATCAAGCTTGAATTCAATGCCAAAGGTTTCTTCACTATTAAAGGATCAAACATGGGTATTTGCGAATGACCTATGTAAGCAACACAAGCTTTGTTTCTCACTATGAATATTCGAGAATGGTCTATGTGAGCACATTATTGGAGAATGCAGATGATGTATGCTTTGTTTTATGTTTTTCACATTTTTCTTGTTTTTTTCTCTCTCCTTGTTTCTTGAATGTGAAACCTCCAAACTTTGTTTCTCGTCTCGTTGTTGTTTTTCATTTCGTTTCCCGTTTCTCGTTTCTGGTAGCATAGTTATGAGCTGCCTGTACAAGGTGGGATCGACTTCTTTATCTTCGGATGCATCAATCTTTTTCTAGTTGGTGATCATTGGAGTAGCCATAGGTCTATAGTTCTGCATTCTAAACCTTTTTAAAATCTCTGTAGTGTATCTCCCTTGCCCAAGGAAAATTTCACCCTTATGCTGCCAAACTTCCAACCCCAGGAAATAGTGCATCCGTCCCAAATCCTTCATGTCGAATTCTGTGGCTAGGTTCTCCTTGCAATCTTTGATGAGCCTGGATGATCCTCTCAGAAAGAGATCATCCACATATAAAACCAGGATTAGAGGCTCATTCTCTACAACTAGATAGTAGAGGTTATGATTTGCGTCACTCTTGACAAATCTCAGCTTCTGCAAGTAGCCATCAATTCGACCGTACCATGCTCTAGGTGCTTGTTTAAGCCCATATAGAGCTTTCTTCAATATGTATACATGAGATTCCTTCTCATGTGTCTCAAAACCCTCTGGTTGTTCAATGTATACTTCTTATTCTATCACTCCATTCAAGAATGTCGTCTTGACATCCATCTGGTGGATCTCCCACCCCATCTGAGCTGCAAGGGATATCATGGATCTAATAGAAGTATACATGGCTACTTGGGCGAAGGTTTCTTCATAGTCTATCCCTTCCTTCTGAGCAAACCCCTTAGCCACAAACCTGGCTTTGTATTTTTCTACATTGTCATCTGTAGTGTATTTTACTTTGTAGAGCCATCTCGACCCTACAACTGACCTGTCCTGAGGCCTAGGTACCACTTCCTAGACATCATTGACCATTATGGAACTGTATTCCTCCACCATAGCATCTACCCATACTTGATGCTGAATGACCTCCTGAAAACTGGAGGGTTCTCCATCCTAAGCCACTAAGGCTTGGTAGCTATCTGGCTGTCTATGCTCTCTTTTCTCGTTTCTGGGTGCCCCGACAAAATCCTTTGCATCTCGTAGTATCTGTCAAAGTTCCCGACTTGTTCTATCATTGGTAGGGGGTATATCTATCTGCTCCTCCTCTTCCTGAGGCTCCACCTCTGGAGTTTAAGTTCCCAACTTGTTCTACCACTGGTAGTGGGTATATCTATTTGCTCCTCCTCTTCCTAAGGCTTCACCTCTGGAGTTTTGTCTTTAGGAGAAATACTAGCACTAGTTTCTGCTGGTCGAAGTGGCTGGACCAATGGATCATCCTTTGACTGCTCTTCAGAAGGCATTTCTCGGGATTTTCTGAAGGCTCTGTTCTCCATGAACTTTACATCCCGTCGAATTACGATCTTCCTATTCCTCGGAAGATAGACTATATATGCCTTAGCATTCTCGCTGTCCTACAAGATATCCTTTCTCCACAGTCTGATCCAATTTCTTCCTCTTCTCTTCGGTTACATGGCAGTATGCCAAACTCCCGAATATCCTTAAATGACTCACCTCAGGGTTCTTACTGGTAAAGACACTCTCCGGAGTAATCTTGTCTAATGCCCTGTGAGGAGTCATGTTCTAGATATACACTGTTGTGTTGCATGCTTCTGCCGATAGAAACTTGGGCATATCCTGATCATACAACATTGCCTTGGTTGCTTCAACAATAGTCCTGTTCTTCCTTTCTGCTACTCCACTCTGCTCCGGATTATAGGGGGCTGTCCACTCTCTTCTGATGCCTTCCCTTGCACAAAAATCAGTTAAGTCCTCATCGATGTATTCTCCGCCATTGTTTGAGCGCAATATCTTTATCTTCTTTCCTGTCAGATTTTCAACTAGAGCCTTGAACTCTTTGAATCGACGAAAAACCTCATCCTTGGTTTTTAGAAAGTAGATCCAAGTCTTTCTGGAACGGTCATCACTGAAGGTGATGAAATATTTGACACCACTAAGAGCTTTTGTGGACATGGGTCCACAGATATCTGAGTGTATCAATCCCAGAACAGTCTTAGCCCTATTGTTGCTTCTGAAAAATGTTTTCTTGGCGTACTTGCCTAATGCGCATCCTCTGCAAACATCATCTCGTACGGTACTTAATTCTGGAACTCCTAATACTATTTTCATGAGAATTCTCAGAGCCCTATGGTGTAAGTGTCCCATCCTCCTGTGCCATAGTTCATTGAAATATTTATCCCCACTGCTGCCTATCAGTGCCATTGGAGTTTCTAGTTGTAATCTATACAGTCTGTTACTTTTGATTCCGAACTGGGCCTTCTTTTTCCAACTCGGGTGTTTGACATATACTTTCTCCTTAATGAAGAAAATACCATAGCCCTTGTTTTGAAGCTGAGATATAGAGAGTAAGTTTATCCCCAATCCTGGCACATGTAGTACATTGATTGCCCGAAGCCGATCCCCTGCTTCTGTTTGAAAGACTACAGTACCTCTTCCTACGATGATATGAAAATTCATCCTTTCTTCCTGATAATTCGAAAAACATTTTCTGATTCCTGTCATATCCTAGGAAGCTCCACTATCTATATACCAAACCTCAGAAGAGGCAGAACTTGCTAGGAAAGCGACTTCTTCTTCCAGTCTGGAAACTAACATAGAATAATCGTGATCCATGTTCTTCATGCTCTATTCTTTCTTTGGAGATCTGCGTGAGTTCCTCTGAGTTGATGCCTCGGCATCATGCTCCTGACTCATAACAGATTCTTCAATCCCGTTGCCTGATCTCTGCTCCGATGCCATGTGAAAATTTCTAACACGAAATTCTACTGCAGTAACTGTTTTATTTCACCTACTTATCTTTCACACTAAGTTATTTACGAAACCCTTCAGTAAACATTAAAATAAATTCTACTGCAGTTATCACATAATTACATAGAGAAAATAACAGTGATATACAAGCACAAGAATCAATCACATCAACACAGTTGTTTTTGGACAATTGTCCCCAGAAAAACCCAATGTGGGAAAAACGGTGCAGCAGATGAGGCTTTTATTAATCTTCAGTGACAATCACTTTACAAGGAATGATTCCGCAGAAAAACTAAGACATTTATGAGAGAAAACACTTGAGACAGTGTCTCTTCCTCTTGGAGAAGTTCTGACACCTTGGAGACCCATCACCCCACCTTTGCGTCACTTTTGCGTCACTCTGCATCAGTCTGCATCAACCCACGTGAGGATTGTGTCTCCAATGGTGTTGTCTCCCTGCTCTTCCCTTTGCATTGTCTCTTGAAGGCCCTGCGTCACCTCCTCCTTAGTCACTGATTGCTACTGATGCCCTCCTCTTCCTTCACCCTGCAACTCTCCCTCTGAAATCGAACTCCTCCTCCTTGAGAATCGATTTCCCTCGGGGTACTGAGTATTTTCTCGGTGTGTTTCCAAATGACTCTCAAGTCTTCTCTTATAATTTTCAATTAAGTCTCTAATCAACGGTTAAGATTAAAACAGACTTGATCCTCGTCTCTTAGAAGCTTCTCGCTGATATTTTTATTAATACCCATCAATATTTCTATTTTCATAAGTTTAGACTTAGGAACACATTAAAAATATTAATTATTTTAATAACTCCTCATCCGGGTGGAATTTCTCCAAACGATTTTTGGGTTTTGGAGATCTCATGTGTTCTAGCCCCTCCACAAAATTTCAGAGCTAGAGCACATCCGATGCTACCCAAAATCAATAGCTAGGAGCGCCAAGGAATGAGCAATGTAGAGTAGAATTGGCAGCAGTGCAGAGTCAGCAGCAACACAGAGGCTTCAGAGGTTCAGCACACAGACTAGCAGCAGTCAGAACTCCAACAACAGATGCATCATGCTAAACACATGTTTGGTAATTTTGGATGCTTTTTCATTGTTGATGCAGTAGTAGCAATAGTTGGAGAAGGTTGCAGTGCAAATGCAGTGTTGGCAGTGGCAGTGCCAGCAACAGCACAGATGCAGAACTTATGAGGGTTGCAGTGCAGATGCAGTGTAGGCAATGGCAGTGTCAACAACGATACAGATGCAACATTTGCATAGTAGTTGATGGGCAGTGACGTCAGACATCAGCAACACAGAGGGAGATGTTATAGAGTCCAGGTGATGCTTCAGCAGGTTGCATTACTAGAGCACATTCTTCACTAAGAGGGGGTGTTGATTCTTGGTAGCATCGGATGTGCTCTAAGCCTCAAAATTTGCAGGGAGGCTAGGACACATGTATTCCACAATACCCAGAAAGCGATTTGGGAAATTCCACCTGGAGATAGTTTTATTAAAATAAATAATTATTTTTAATGGGTGCCTAAGTCTAAACTTAGGAAATTAAAATAATTAAAGGGTATTAATCAAACTGAAGGTGAAACTTCTAGCGCAACAATTTCTAGAGAGAAGATCAAAGTCATTTCTTGCAGTGAGGGGCAGGGATGGTCCAGTTGGAGAATTTCCTGATCCGAGAATACATCGCAGAGGAGGCAGAGAGAGATCCAGAAGAGGTAGCGCAGAGGCTACGCTGGGAAGTGTTAGGGTCCTATGATTCATAGGATCAAATGATGATTGGATGTTTTCTTTAAGTATTTCAAATTGTAAATAATATTGCATATTGCAAATGATTTCCAAAAAAGATATATAAATAAAAATAAAAAATGAAAAGAGGGTATATATATAAAAAATAGAAAATGAAAAAGAAAAAAATAAATGATAAAAGAACCCCACATAAAAGAAAAAATGTGAAAGTGATGCCAGTTGAAGTGCCACTAATAGTACAATAATTTTTGAAGAATAAATTCATGAAATTGTGTGTAGCTTGTTCAAAATGCCACAATACTTCCTTTTGTTTGAAACATACTGCTTAATCATGTTCAAGCAAATTTCAATTTATGTCAATTAGATTAGAAGGAATAACTTAGCCAAACAGTGTAATCTTGGCTAAGATTAGGTTAGGTAGATCAGGTGAATAAATTAATCCAACTGTGTAATCTAGATTAATGTAATTGTTAGATTAGTTTTGAACAGGGGTTTAGTCCTTTAAATTGCAGAATAAATGATGGTTTACACTCCTAAATGCACCCTAGTTTCTGTTAGTTAGATTAGCTTAGAGGAAAATGGAATTTATCTTAAGGAAGGCTATATGTAATAGTGTGATTTGTCCAAAGTTTGGACCTTATTGTATAAAAATATATGCACGACATGACATTTTGTGCCATTGGTGTTAAACCTCGTGCTTTTCCCCACTTCCGATCGCAATCACTGTCCATTCGATGGTTCCGAGGCCTTTTTGCCCCCCCCGCCATGTTTCCCTTTACCGACAAGGGGGGGGGGGGGGTTCGAAAAGGCAGTTTCCCCGCCAGGCGCCGCCGCTACGTGTCCTCCCCTCATTTTTTCGCATCCCCACTCACTTGCCACAAACCACTCACACCCCCCTCCGAAAACTGCTCAGTTCTCACTCTTTTCCTACCAACGGTCTCGCGCTTCCTCCCGCCAATCGCTTGGCGCCACGTCAATCGACCGTTACACCTTCCCGTTACGATTTTTCCTGTTGCTGAGTAAATGCTCCTCCCAAATTAACCGTTTAAACCAACGGTTTCTCTCTTGTTCGAAACTATAAAACTTCGCTCTCGCCCTCAATTACACTCTTTATTTACTCCATACTCTCACAATGCTATCAATCCTCTGCTTTCTCTCGCATACCAACTATTGTTGACAGAGAAATTGCCTCCAAGATCTCTTTCCCGTGCAATTGACAGTCATCCTTTGCAATTCCGCCTTGTTATCACGATGGCCCCCAAAACCAAAACTGATGTCACTGTGGTAAATCCGATGCTCTCTCCCTCTGTGGATTTAGACCACATTCCCTCAGTCGATAGAGACTATAAAATCGCTGAAACATAGTGTGAATTCGACCTCTTCGATTTACACTGCTAGTTTCGTGACACGTATCTTGACCAGTTAGACGAAATTGGACTATGGGAATCTAGACTACTCCTGTTTGTTTTCCCCCAATCCTATCATTTCCCATAGTTTTTCCTCAAATGCCATGCCTCTTATCTCTCAAGCAAAAGAGCCATCATTTCCCCTAATGGTAAAATCATTTCCACCATTACCCCTGAGAATATAAACCAGATGTTGCAGGTCCCACACAGTGAATCCCTGACTCCCTTTTCCATTGATGCTCTTAAAGAAATTTACCAAAAGCTCACTTTTCCCCAGAGAGCCAGGATTTTTGAAGTCTTCCTGCTAGAAGATTCTCAATTGCCCAAGAAAAACCCCCCTTATCCCTCTTCTATTTTCCCCCAAAGAACCAGACAGATCATCTCTGTCTTGTCTTGCCTACTTGGGTACTTCTCAAATGAATGGGTAGATGAGCCTATTTTAGGCTTTCTATCCACCCTTTCCACAGAAGAAGGACTGTCAGTCATCTTTGACTATGGTCACTTTCTTGTAGATGTAATACATGAACAATTCCTTCAGTTTTTAACTGAAGGAATGTTCAGATATTCTTCCATTCTTATGCATATGTTTATTTTCTTCCAGACAGACAGGTTTCCTTT
Organism: Pinus tabuliformis; assembly: GCA_031772625.1. Lineage (NCBI taxonomy): Eukaryota > Viridiplantae > Streptophyta > Pinopsida > Pinales > Pinaceae > Pinus > Pinus tabuliformis. The sequence continues at coordinate 1,098,731,593 of CM062817.1, forward strand.
TGCAGTCCAGAAACTCAATCAGCAAGGAGAGCCTCAGTCCATAATCTTTTGGACTTCAATTATCAGAAAACAATCACAGGAGTACAGGTTCAAAGATTTTATAGATCAATTTGTATATCCAACAACTTGTTTGCTGAGTGGCCAATAGATTCCCGGATCAGTGAGGATATTCAAAAGGTGTTGCATCTCAGTGAGTAGGTGAATATAGGTAAATACCAGTGATTTACAGAAATCAGGGTTTATGGCTCCGAGCTGCGACCTTATAAACTACCAAAGTACCTTCCTATGAGGATATTTGACTTGGAGTACATCAGGTAAATAATCCAATCAGATAACATTGACTTTGTGGCAGCTGAGAAGAAGTTGCAATTCAGAATCAAAACACAGATGGGGCCATTTACCTGTAACAGCAGAGCAACAGGAGAGGATGCAGACCTCCTACTAAAACAAATGAATTTTCCCCTTAGCTTCACATGGTCTTATGACCCCTTTGGGGTAATTTCTAAGGTGATGGTGGAATAGAAGAAAACCCCTTATGTACATACCCAAAGACGAGAGATTGAGAAATACATGAATCAACAGGATTGGGTAGAGAACACATTGCAGGAGGCCGAAGAGCAGGTGCTGTCCAGAACCGCCTCAGAGACTCCTACCCCTAGAGAGAAAACTGAGAAAAGACCAAGAGAGGAGGACTCCCCTTCAATCATAGAAGTCTCAGCCAAGGAATTCAAGATCCATTCAAAGAAGACAAAGACAAGCTTCAAGGTAAATTTCCCACCATTGAAGGAAACACATGGTACTATTGTGCTCTCTAGCCTTCAAACTTTAAAGTCTGGTAGCAGCACCACTGATTCTCCATCATTGTCAACCACCAAAGAGAATCCAACTACAACACCTTGTACACCAGAGTCATTTACAGAATAGAGGCAGCTGGACATATTCTAGAAGTATAAAGAAATTAAACAGAGGAATGAAGCCCTCCATGATAACATCTACGCTCAATTCAGGAAGTAGTCTCCCTCGATTCAACACAGGCTCCTTTCGGCCTATGACACAGAGAAAGGGAGAATGCAAATGGCATTCTTACAAGCACAAGTACCTCAACCTAAATCAACCACTGATTTCAAGCAGACTACATTTGAGTTTGATGTAAATGATGTCCATCCTTTGGATCATATGGACATGCATAGGCAAACAGGAGAAATGGTTTATTCAACCTTCAAACAGACTGCCCTTACTGCTTCTAAACTGTAGTTGTCCTTGAACAATGTTCAATCACAACTCAAACTGGAGAAAATTTCCTCTCTAGCCAAAGACAACAGAATTAAATATTTGGAGGAAACGCTGATCAAAGCAGGTTTTGATCCAGCTAATTCAAAGGCTATGGAAGAGATGATTAAGAAGAAGAATGATGACATAGCATCCCGGAGGAAGCAATTAGGAGAAACAGAGATGCAGAAAGAAGAAATGTTGAAGCTACTTGTGGAACAAAGTGCACAGATTAATGAAATGTAGGCAGAGATGGATAAGTTAATCAAAGAGAAAGAACAAAATGCTCAACTTGCTATGGTTCCTCTTGATGCAGTGCCCATTGCATCACTACTTCAAATAGGGATTCCTACAGCAGGAACATCCTCCTCTACAACACCTCCTCCTTCTTCAACTGCAAATGATTCAATCAAATTGGCTCAATCAATGGAAAACATGTCGATACAAGGATAAGAAATTAAAAAACTGAGAGATGTAAGAGTCCTACAGGAACAAAGCACTAGATATGAGAATTCTCTCCCGACAGAGATGCAAAAATCCCAAACTCTTTCCCAGAGATTGCAGCAGATGGAAAAGGACACTGCCATGGGTAATACCCTGTGTTGCACGGGTACCCGCACCCGGGGGTGGGGTTCTCGAACCCGTCCCGGGTTCCCGCACCCAAGTACTGGATTCGGGTACGGGTTCTTCCCAGACGAACCCAGAAGAATCGGGTTCTTCCATGAAGAACCGGGTTCTTCAGAAAAAAAAAATTTGGGTTCTTTTCCTTTAACGGGTTCTTGGGTTCTTGGGTTCTTCGGGTGCTTGGGTTCTTTGGTTCTTCAGGTTCTTGTGTGCTTGGGTTCTTGGGTTCTTTGGGTTCTTCGGGTTGGGTTCTTTGGGTTCTTCGGGTTCTTTGGGTTCTTCATAAAAAAACTATATTAAAAATTTAATTTTCAAATATTTTTTTTTATTGAAATTTAAAAAATGATATGCCATAGAATATAGAATATATGCCATAAACGAATGATATCATTTTTGGAGTCATTGATGGTCATTGGTCTGGATTGTCCTTCAGAGATGGTTGTAAGGTCTTCTGAATGTTTCTCAAGGAAATTTTCTGCCATCATTTCCAAAGATTACAGTTTCCAAAGACTGTCTTTGTTCACATGCCTTAGCATTGCTCTGTGGGCATGACGTGCTGCTCAAGGGTAATGAATCATTGTAAAAATTTATCAACAGTGATAAGTTTTTCAAAACTTATGAGCGACACAGTATTCTGAAATCATATATGATTATGATATCTCAATATTATAAAAGGAACATTATGGGTGTACAATCCCACAAGCAGAATATCATATCATATTGGCTGTAGCTTTGTGGAAAAATTTAATAAGGTGATGACCATAGTTGGAAAAAAAAAGGGTAGCTGTTTGCACATTCATGAGTCCCTTCCTACTGCAGGAGACTCTTATGATCAGTCTCTCCATTAGTCGTATGCTATAAATTTATAAAAACAATTTCAAAACTTATGCCCAAGGTTTGTTAGAGTCTCAATGTAAATTATGAATCTCCTGTATTTGTGGATCTTCAATGCCTTTAATATTATATGGCATCGAAACCAGAACTGGAAAAGGGACCTCTTACTCTGTAATTTGAGCCTGCAGATTCTTGTAAATCAATTTGGAATGAATTTATGAAACATTCATTCCCGAGCCAAATAAGTTAATAACCATCAAATTATAAACTGTAAATGCACACATACAGTTTCAGACATTTTCGGTCAAATAGAAAGTAGGATTGAGACCAGCCATAAGCTGTAATCAGCTGATGTTGTTAAATGGCGAAGGGCTATTTCGGAAAATGGCTAAATTAAGTATCAAAATCTGCCAATTTCTCACAGCATTCTGATAACATCATGTTAAGATTAAAACTAGGAAAATATGCCTAAATGAATAAGCGTGTTTTGTGGAAGGGTAAGGATGCCACTGTTTTAACTTTTTGGGATTGCTTTACCACAGAGCACACCATGCATGGGGTAGGTGGATGATTAGACGTCAAGAAAAGTCTAGACCACTATCAGGTTGAGAAGAATCTCCTATGAAAAAATTGTGTTTTTATATGGTGGGAGAGACTAAACATGTTTAAATGATTATCATTGAAGTTTTCTTGTTTAAAGTTGAAAAAATATACAAATTCAAATTTCATATATATTTTTAATTATAAATTTGTAATTTATAAAATTTAATTATTAAAATTTAATATTATTATATTACCTGACGAACCCACGCACCCTGTTTCCAAAAATGCCGTCCCCGTCCTCGTCCCCGCACCCACGTTTCCTGGCAACATAGGTAATACCCTAGCCCAGGGTAAGGAGAACATTTGGAAAAGGATAGATGAAGCCATGGTAAGAATTTGACCATCTATACAAATTATTTTTTAGCAGAAGGAATTAATTGAGAGATCTAATGAAACTATTGAAGAAATCAAAGTGCGGTTGGGTGATAAACCCAGTGAAGCTACAGAGCTCATCAAGTTCCTCAATTCCAAAAACAAGCAGGAACTAGAAGAATTGGAGATTGAGGACATAATTGAAACCATACTAGAGGTCAAAAAGGCGCTGACCAAGTGAAATTTGATCAGGCAGCTAGAAGAAAAGTGTCAAATTCTAGACATTGGTGTACAAAGGTTTTCAACAAATTGGAAGTCCTCTACAAAAAAGGACTTCCTAGTTTATTAGTAATAAATAATAAGCTCAGCACACGGTCAGATTATAGTCAGAAATTGCTAACCAATGCTAAAGACGCTTCTAAATTTGCAGGAGGGAATTAGCATGATAGGGAAAGTGTTTTTAGAAGCATTGGCATATGATTTGGACATCTAGTATGAAATCAAGCATATCTTTATTTCCAAACCAACTTTTGCCAAATACATTGAAGTGGATGAGGTCTACAGGAAGTTACTCAAGACATATATCCCCAGTGAACAACGTTGGGATAAATTATGCAAATTACTGGAGTAAGCAGATGACTTGGTTGTACAACTCAGCATCAACAACACAACAGGATTCGAAGGGCCACATATTCAACAGTTCCACCAATCTAGTGCCAGCGCCTCAAACAGTGTTAATTTTCCTAAATTTTTGTAACAGTTAGATAGATTCGGTTTAGGAATTCCTAAAATATGTCCTAGTCAGTTTTGACAGGATTTTTTGTAAATAACTTATAAATACTTATCTTTTTAAAGTATGAAGGGTTGATTTTTGCATTCCAGAACGCTATTGTACTATTTCCATTTGATGGGCTGATCAGTAATAAAAAGGACATTCTTCACAGGATTCATGTGTTGGACTATTTGGTGAAGTGCTTTTCTCACTATCTATGTGTTATTCCTTTGTTTCCATGCTTATGTTTTCTTTAATCTAAATTATTTTACAGAAAGTCGATGAACAGAATTTGTTGAAAAATACACTCTGATTCTCTCTGTGGTTTATTTAAATGTTTTCTTCTGATATCATGTTAAATAATTCTTAACTGCTCTTTAACTTAAATTGAACCTATATCTTTTCTTCTATTTCATTTCATCTAAATCTAAGAGATCCAATTAGTTCTGCTACCTTGCCCTGTGAAACTCCTTTGAAAATTTGAGACAGATCCACGTTAAGCTGTAGACTCCATATAGCCCAATGGAAGTTTCAGGGATTCAATCAACCAATCAATTTTAAATTCAAACTCCAAACTCTCATAACTAGCGTAATATCTAAATACAACAAAGTTAAATCTGATAGAGAGATCCCTCTTTGAAGCTGGCAGGGCTAGATCCCAGCTTCCAAAGTGGTTTTATGGTTACCTCCATGGTTCTCTTTTGCAATCTCAAAAATTACAGAGTGCTAACAGGTAGCATAGGCTGACGCAGAAGCAATGCAGACCCTGAAAGGAGATTTGTCTTTTGTTGGAGAGATCGAGTTCTGAAGACGAAAGCCGGGGTGTGAGACCGGGAGGGAAGAAATCGAAGTCTCAGAGGCAAATTGATCAACAGAAGGAGTGACGCAGTCCCCAAAAGCTGTGACGCAGGGCCTACGCAGAGGCAGCAAGGGACTAGCCATTCTGTGGCTGGATCAATCAGGATCACCAGTGATAGTGTGAGGTATATCTCACTCATCTCTCTGTCAGTCATATTCTCTGTATTGGATAGCCAACAAGGCATCCAAAGATTGTATTCAGAAAACTACTGCTTAATAATACAAACCCTCAGCTGCTGCACCGGTTTTCCCGCATTGGGTTTTTTGGGACATTTGTCCAAAAATAATGGTGTAATGTGTTGTGTATTTCTTTCTTGCTCAGTTTCTTGTTTCCGCATATAATTTTAATTGGTGAAGGTTGCAGTGTATTAGTTTCGGTATTCGCTGTAGGAGGCGGTAAATGATTTGTTTAGTAATTAACAAATAGAAGGAACTTAATCGGTTGTTGCAGTAGTGATTCGGGGTTTCTTGAATTTTCACAACAGTGGCTCACTATAATTTGTGGCTCGATATATTACAGTGGCTCGCTACATTACAATGGCTCTCTATCTTTGAGGCTTGATATATTACAATGGTTCACATATATACATAACTTTGTGGCATTGCATTACAGTGGCTCACATCCATTCGCATTGGTTTCCATTGTATTTATATGGCACATGTTGTCTCTCTGATGTTTGCATTGTATTTCTATGGCACACATTGTTATCATTGGGTGATCCATATGACAGTATACTTGGCACAACAATGACCTTGATATATGTAATATCCCTTATCAGGAATATACCCCAAACACAAGCAAACTCCAACCAGAGATGGACTGGGAGGGCATTTATTAGATATGTTGCCTCTAAAAAGAGGACGAGATCCAGAGGCTACCTGGCCCTTTCCAGGCTCTGTCTAAGAGTATAATAGAAACACACAAGTGGTATAATAGCCGAGAATGCTCACAGAGATACAAGTAACAATGGTACTATATATATCAATTAAACCATAAACAGATACACAAGAAATGCAGAGAGAATGCTAAGCCATTTTATTATATTAAGTAATAAAATGAGTACAAGAGGTGATCAGGGATATGGCACCTCTACTTGCACAAGGCAAGTGAAGAAATACACTCAGGATAGCAAAGGAATGGCCCCTCTCTGATCTGCGTCCAAGCTGCTGGGAAAACTGCTCCGCTGCTGCTGTTGCTAGAAATCAAACGAGGATTTGGGATTGCTCCCGTCCTCAGAAAAAGCTGAAACTCTGGAATTGGACTCTACTCAAGAAACCTAGAAAGCTTTTCTGGAATGGCCGACCCTCAAAAATCACCCTCTTGGGGTTCTGTGCAGTTCCTCACTGCTCTGCGCTCCCACTGGATAGAACCCTCCGAAACTCAGCCCATAGCTCTGCCAAACTCCTCCAATATGCAAGAGCTAATCTCTTGCTCAATCCCTCGGCTCAAATCCTCCACAAACCCTCAATCCAGACTGCTCCCAAAAAGAACTGCGTCCCTCTCTCAGTGCTGCGCAGTCCTCCAGAACACTGATAAAACCACTGCTGGAATGCTGAAGATACTACTGCTTGTTATCACTCAGGTTGTTCTCAAAAGTTGTAAGAAAGGGAATACGGCCGAGGTAACCAATCTTTTAGATACAGATTCTAGCCAATCTGCATCTAGAGAGGGCTCTCTCTTTATGATTTAGCTTTGTTTTTAGAAAATATTAGGCTAGTTATGAGTTTCAAGGGTTTTGTTTTGAGTTTGGGTGGTGAAATTCAATAGAATAGTGAGGCAAAACTGAAGAGTTGAGTCCATTGGGCATGATGGAGTCAAAGAAGATGGATTTCTGGATTTGGTTTCTCAACAGAGGATGGCATCATAGAGCAAGGTAGTCAAACAGGGAACAAATAAAGGCTGGAATAAGATGGAATGGGCTCAAACGGGTGAAGGGCAGTTAAGAATCCTTCAACATATTGAAAGAGGGAAAATGGATGCTTAGACAAAGAGCAGTGAAGAATTCTTTATCGAATAATCAATATGAGAGAATCAGGAAACAGGAGCAATTAAGAATTCACTGTTTATACTAATTTTGAATAAAACACAGAGAATAATAAAGACTGAAAACAGAGTGCAGCGAAGCAAATTTTGAATTAATTTTTTTCTTTATCATTCAGATTATGAAACATAGATGATATAGTAAACATGAAAACTGTAAAACATAAGTTATAAGGGACTTATTGATCCGGAGTTTGATTCAAGAATTCTGTGACAGGTCCTCTGCTTCAATTCCTCATCCAGTAGGCCAGACAACAGTTTGATTCCAACAACTTTTTATTCCAAAGGTTCAATATTACAACAAAGTCTAGGGAAATCTACACATAACCAACCTCTTCAAAACTCTAATGAAGGGGGTATTTATACAACAAAAATATGTACAACAGAATATCTCATAAAAGTTGTGAGATAATATCTAGTTTTTAACCTAACATAATTTACAAGTAACATAGAAGCGGCTTGAGGAAGATAACTGATGTTGCGTTGGAGGCTGGCTCTTTAGGGTTCGGCCTGCAACTGTCTTCTGTAATAACTGTGCGCATCTGATAGTCTTTAATGTTCATTTGATTTTTTTAATGCTGATCTGATAGTCTTCAATTCTGATCTGATACACTTTGACTTTGATCTGATACTCTTCAATGCTCCTCTGATACTCTTTGACTGTGTTTTGCTCTGTTTATTGCTGAACCGACCCTGGTCACCGCCTTTCCTCTGTGATTGATGTCTTTGCAGGTTCCCACTGGCTGGGGTAGCAAAAATATCCCTGTAAATCTTTATTGGTCTTCTGCAAGCTCAGAAGTTCTTTTATTTGCTTTCAACTATGTAAGAGGAAGAAAAACTGCAAAATGGTCGGTTTGCTGAGGCCGAGCTCGTCGATGGAGCTTTTTCCTGGTCGAAGGTGGTCAGGGATGAACAACGAACATCGGTTGATTTTGTCTGGAGCGCGTGGGGCGCTGTATGTTGAAAATTATAGAAAAATGGCACTTTTACCTTTTATTTGACAAAATGATTTTTGGCGCGAAAATTTGATTTTTCGGACGGGTGACGTAAGCATGACGTCAGCAAAGGACAACTAACATCAGTAGATGACGTCAGCCCGGGGGGAGGTCGGAAAGCGGTTTTGCCCGCACCGCTTTTGGGCTTGGGCAGTTTTGGGCGGAGGGGCAGCGAACAACCCGGGCGCGCGACACTTGTCCATGGTACGGGGCAAAAACCATTGTTTCCCTGGGAGTTAAACAACGGCAGATTGGGGGGGGGTTGCGAAATGATTTTGGACCGTCAGATGTGGCGATGGAGATCTGACGGTGGGCGCTCTGCGGAGATGGCAGTAGGTTAAATGCGCGGGCCCGACACAATAATCCATGTTTTGAATGTATCGAGTGGGTTTTTATTGGTTTATCGGAGTTGATTTGGTTATTAATTAATGTGGGGTTAATTAATCCCATGATTTGCGCGCGGGGAACGCTTATTAATAAGCTCCAAATGAACTTATTAATCCCAAAAAATACGTTTATGTTTGTATATCAAGCGAGGCGGGATATTAATAATTTTTTGGGGGTTTTTATTATATATTTACATTAATACGGGGAAGGGTATATTTGCACGGAAATTATATAATAAAAGTTATTTAGTAATATGAAAAATGAATAAAAGTGCGAAGTTTAATGTTAGGAAACGTAGGCTTAAAGGGGAAAAGAGGGGTTTTTTGTACAACTTCCTAAGTAAAAGGGGTTTTACTTAGGCTTTTTATGAAATGAGATGGATGGAAGGAGTTGTTTGGTGATATTAAGCAGATCTTAATATCTTTGCGGGGAGATTAGTAAGTGATTGGGGAGAAGTGTGAAGGGGAGTTAGTCATGCCTCACTTGAGCTACTCCAAGATATCTGTCTTGGCACTTGTAAAAGTTAACACATTTTTCAGAGACAAAATCAACCACAAGTCTCATTCTGCAACAACAATCTACCTACCTAGCCTACTGTGCCTAACAATTTTTCTTCCTTTACTTGGGTGCATTTAGAATAGCAAACCCTCATAAATCTTCTTTTTCTCTTCATGGGAAACCTACCTAAGTCTGCACTTATTTTTCCCAAGGGCTCAGATTAAACTGTTGAGCTCCTTTGCTTCCCTACCTATCTACTTATCTGCCAAGATTAAACAGTTTGGACAGATTTTTATTCTCTCTATAAAACATGAAATTTAAACATGAACTAGCCAAGATTAAGCTGTTTGGCCATTCATAAATTGTGGCAAAAAGTTTCAACAAGCTGTACATGATGCTTTATTTACAGAAAATGAAATAGTAGTGGCATTTGGATTTGCACACTTTCCTGGTCTTTTTTATTTGGGGTTCATTTTTTTTTTTTTTTGACCATTTATTTTTTTCACCCTTTGATTTTTCTTTTAGGGTATACCCTCTTTACATTTTTTAATTTTTTTTTTTGATAATATGGAAACTTTTACAGCAAGGAAAGGATGAACATATTACAGAGCTCAACCAGTCAATCATGAAATATGACACCTATAACTATAGGAGTATAACATTGTTGAAATGCCAATGAAAATACCTTGCTCGAGCAGGCACTCGAAGCCCCCCGGGGCTAAGGGTGAGATCTCCGGACGGAGACACTCAATGCACTAAACAGTGTTGCAGACTAGCTAAACAGCCAGCGTGCTCTAAACCAAAACAGCTATCACAAATGCACATAATCGAATGATCAAAATGAGGGGGCTCCTCTCTCTTTTATAGCTTCTGCCTCTCTCAATCCCAATGCTCACCTTCTTCTGCATGATTCCCCTTTTGCCACGTGTTCCTCCCCTCCTGTGTAGTCCCTCCATGTGTCTGCATCTCCATTTCTGCGTCCCCCTTTTGGCCTCCTTGGCTCTCCCTTTAAGTCACAACGTTGTGCTACTAGGAAGTGACTTTATTCTAAAAGTGAGTTATGTCCCCTTTTCTCATTTTTTTATTTACAAAATAACTATAGAAGGCAAAATTTGGCAAAATCGAATATTCCAATTAGCTGGGGCTAATTCGGAATATTACAGTCTCTCCCAGAAAATGTTGCTTGTCCTCAAGCAACTGAAGTGATGGATGCTGTAAGATCTTCTCATTCTCCCAAGTGGCATCCTCATCCGACAAATTCTTCCACCTCACCAAGAATTCCCGGACCGTCCTGCTCTGCAACTGCCTCTCCTTGGTATCAATGGTAGCCTCTGGCTGCAATACCAAATGCCCCTCATCATCCATAGGTGGTAGCTCATATGTCACTGTTACTTGCTGCCCCAATGCCTTTTTCAGGCTTGATACTTGAAAAATGTTATGAATCTTGCTGCCTTGGGGCAGCTCCAACTCATATGCAACCTGTCCAATCCTGCGTGTCACTTTGTATGGCCCAAAAAGCGGCACTTGAGCTTTTCAGCCCCCTTCTGCTTCATTGACGATTGTCGGTATGGCTGTAATCGTAGGTAGACCATGTCCCCCACCTCGAACTGCCTCTCTACCCGACCCCTGTCGGAATACGGCTTCTGCTGGTTCTGCGCTGTAGCCATGTTATCCTTGAGAGCTCGGAGGATATCCTGACTCTCTTGGATCCAAATCTTGGCTCTAGGAGCCCTGCTGTCACCAAACATCACGTCAAGAAAAGATAAAGGATGATACCCATATAAGGCACAGAATGGTGACATACCAATGGATATGTGATGTGAAGTATTGTAGCAATACTCCCCCAGATGCAGCCACTTCAGCCATGCTCGTTGCTGCCCACTGACATAGTTACGCAAGTAACCCTCCAGCCACTTGTTAACTATCTCTGTCTGCCCATCCGTCTGTGGGTGATAACTGGTACTCGGAGTCAACTCCGTCCCCACCAACCGGAAAAGCTCCTGCCAAAACCCGCCCATGAAACAGCTGTCCCTGTCACTGACGATGGTCTTAGGAAGACCATGTAGCCTGAAGATCTCCCTGAAGAACAGCTTGACCACTTGTGCTGCTGTGTAGTGTGCCGATATGGCAAAGAAATGCACGTACTTTGTCAGTCGGTCAACGACGACAAAGATACAATCCTTGCCCTGTACCGTGGGCAATTTTGTGATGAAGTCCATCGAAATGCTCTCCCATTTCCCCTCCGGAATGGGTAGTGGCTGCAATAAACCTGCGGGATGGCTCATCTCTCCCTTGTTCCGCTGGCAAACATTGCACTCCCTGATATGCCGGAGTACGTCCTCCTTGAGGCCCTTCCAGGAGAACCTCTCTCTAATGGCCCTGTAGGTTTTGGTAAACCCCTGATGGCCTACCAATGGTGAATCATGTGATGCCTGGAGTATCTTCTTCTTGAGCTAAGACCCCTCAGTCAAGAAGATCTGATCCCTGTAATAGATGATCTCATCGATCACCCTGAACCTGTCATCTGCCACCTGCGCGTTTAGAATCTCACATGTAAACCTGTCCTTGGAGTACTCTACTAAGAGTTGAGCCCTCCAGTCTGTATCCAAGCTCATAAGAGACAACGTGGCTGGTCTACATGAAAGGGCATCTGCTACCACGTTGTTCTTACCCTTGACATACTCAATGTCAAAGTCATATGTTTGGATCTTACTGATCCACTTCTGCTGCCTCTCCTGCCACTGCTTCTACTCCAAAAAGAACTTGAGGCTGTTGTGATCAGTCCTCACCCTGAACCTGTTCCCCACCAAATACTACCGGTACTTAACCAATGCATGCATGATGGCTAACATCTCCTTGTCGTATATAGAATACAACCTCTCGTGCGGAAGGAGCTTCCGGCTCTCAAAGGCTATAGGGTGACCTCCCTGCATCAATACTGCGCCGATCCCCTCTCCCGATGCATCACACTCCAAAACAAATGGCTGCGTAAAATCTGGCAATGCAAGCACTGGGTAGCTGCTCATAACCTCCTTGAGCCTGTCAAAGGCTCGCTATGCTGTATCCGACCAACTGAATGCCCCCTTCCTCGTCAAATTTGTCAGGGGTGCAGCAAGCTGTGAGAAACCTTTGACGAACTCCCGGTAGTAAGTACAAATGCCAATGAATCCTCGAAGTTCCGTCACGTTTCTCGGCTCCGGCCAATCTCTGATGGCCCTAATCTTCTCCTTGTGGACCCTTACTCTGTCCACTCCAATGATGTGTCCCAAGTATAACATCTCCGTCAACCCGAACTCACATTTGGAGAGCTTGGCATAGAACTGCTGCTCCTCCAAGATGCGTAATACTGTCTTAATATGCTGGAGATGCTCCTCCCACGCCCTGCTGTAAATGAGTATATCATCAAAGAACACCATCACAAACTTCCTCAAGTGACTACGGAAGATGTGATTCATGCAAGATTGGAATGTAGCTGGGGCGTTGGTTAGCTCGAAGGGCATCACCAAAAACTTAAAGTGCCCATAGTGACATCTGAAGGCGGTGTTGGGAATGTCCTGCTCCCTCACGCGAATCTGATGGTACCCTGATCTCAAATCAATCTTTGAGAAGAACTGTGCTCCTCTCAACTCATCCATCAACTCATCGATCCTGGGTATGGGGTACTTGTTCTTCAGTGTTCGCTTGTTCAAGGCCCTGTAGTCAATGCACATCCTCAATGTATCGTCCTTCTTCTTCACCAACACCACAGAAGAAGCAAAAGGACTCGTGCTCGGTCGGATGTGCCCAAGAGCCAACAACTCTTGAATGGCCCACTCTATCTCGTCCCGATAGGCCTTGGGATGCATATAGGGGGTAGTAATCACTGCCTGTATGCCCTGCTCAAGCTCAATAGTGTGCTCAAACCCCCGGTCCAGTGGTTGACCTGACGGAATCTCCCCAAATACTATGGCATACCGGTCAAGGATGGACTGTATCTCCGGGTGCACTGTCTGCCCTGTAGTCCCTACCTCCGATGCACGCAGCTCTACTGCCCACTCTATGTCTCCCTTCTGGAAGACTGCCTCCATCTGATGAGCTGAAACAGTCTGAGGCGGATATGTATGTTGTCCCCGTATCTTCTCATGCCTCCCTGTCTTCTCATCACCCCACTCCATCTCTAGGGTCTTCCAATCCGTCGTGACCTTCCCTAGAGTGATGAGCCATTGAACACCCAGTATCATGTTGGTGTCCGAAATATTGACCACGAAAAAGTGGTTAGTCAATGTGTAGGTGCCCATCTTCACTGAAAGCTTTGGAACATATCGAGCACACGTCATGGTCTGATTTCCTAGGACCAAGACTGAAAACCCATCGAAGCTCTCTGTCTGTATGCCTCTCTACTTAACCATCTGTGCATCGATGAAGTTGTGGGTCGCCCCACTATCAACCAAAACTGACACTCGTTGGCCACGTACGTCCCTCGTACGCGTAGCGTCAGATACTTGGGAACTCCTCGCAATGCAGCAAGGGCCCCTCCGGTGGGTGCAAAAAATGCACCAGTTGCTGCTGGCAGTGGAGGTGGCAAAGGTCCCTGTCCATTATGGCTATCTCTTGCCTCCACACCATCCTCGTCATCCTCTTCTCCACTGCTTTCGGAGAAAACCTCAATGAAATGTGCCTTTCCAGCAGCACATCTATGTCATGGTGCCCATGGCTCCTGACATGTGAAGCACAACCGCTTCTTCTTCAGCTCCCTCTTGACATCATCGTCAATCTGCACTTGTCCTAGATTCCCCTTTGGAGGTGGAATCCTCACATCCTTCCCCTTAGACTGGAAAGTCTGTCTCTGGGGATAAGGTGTTCGGGTCCTGGGTAAGACATCCTGTAGGACCCGGGTCCTACTGATAGCATCCTGAAGGGTGGTCGGTCTAGCAGATCTGACTAGACCCCGAAGTGGCTCTGCTAACCCCTCAACAGACATATAGATCCTCCGTGCCGTGGATAGATCTGGCACTATCACTAAGACCCTCAAGAAATCTGCAATGTAGGTCTCTGGGCTCCCTATCTGTTTGAGCCTTGTCAGCTCAACAAAATGCTGCTCTGGATCCCTCCGATCAAATCGCTCCATCAATCTCCTGGTGAACTCGACATATGTCGTCACCATGGAGTGTCCTAGTGTAACCATCCCATGAAACCACCAATCCTGGGCCTCACCATCCAAATGCAATGTTGCCACCTTGATGGCCTCTGTCTCCGACATTTGGTTAAGCTAGAAATAAATGTCCAGCTTCTCCACCCAAGACTTTGCCGAACTGTTTGATGAGCCATCAAACGTAGGCAAGTGGAATCTACTCACTGCACGGTGGGTGTCACCATCATGATAATGTCGGTACCCTCTGTGATGGTCGCGGGGTCTACTATCCCGCTGGAGCTGAACAAAATCACGGAATGAGAGGGCTTCCCTGAACTCCTGCCCATAGGCCTGGTACTCTGCAAAATAATCACCCATGTGTCCAGGCTCTGCCTCCTGCTGGGCAACGGCTCCTGTGTCTGCTCCTAAGAAAGTGGGCATGGTAGAGCGTGTAGGGGCATGTGAGGCCACATGCTGCGCAGTATCATGCTGCTCTGGCAAATGGTGGGATGCACCCGATCCCCCACCAACCTGGAAAACCCGTGGGCTCTCATGCTTTCTGGCCTCTACTGCCGTGAATCTCTGCCCCATCACCTCAATCTGCCTCGACAGATCCTGCACTGGTTTGAGGAGCATATCCGCAAATCTCTTCCCATCATCATCTGCCATTGGAGCCTCCTGCTCTGCGTCCACTACTGGCTCCTCCTGTTCTGCGTCCACCACCAGAACATAGTGTCCCTCTCCGTAGGTATTCTCCAATCTATGCCCAACGTCTCTGTATCTCCGACCTCTGTAACAGATATAGGGTTTCTCCCCCGGTGTCATAGATTGCTAGCTCCACAGGCTGAGCCAGATCTATGCTCTGATACCTCTGTAATATCCCTTATTAGGAATAGACCCCAAACACAAGCAAACTCCAACCAGAGATGGATTGGGAGGGCATTTACCAGATATGTCACCTCTAAAAAGAGGACGAGATCCGGCGGCTACCTGGCCCTTTCTAGGCTCTGTCTAAGAGTATAATAGAAACAAACAAGTGGTATAATAGCCAAGAATGCTCACAGAGATACAAGTAACAATGGTACTATATATTTCAAATAAACCATAAACAGATACACAAGAAATGCAGAGAGAATGCTAAGCCATTTTATTATACCGAGTAATAAAATGAGTACAGGAGGTGATTAGGAAGATGGCACCTCTACTTGCACAAGGCAAGTGAAGAAATACACTCAAGATAGCAAAGGAATGGCCCCTCTCTGATTTGTGTCCAAGCTGTTGGGAAAATTGTTGCGCTGCTGTTGCTAGAAATCAAATGAGGATTTGAGACTGCTCCCGTCCTCAGAAAAATCTGAAACTCTGGAATCAGACTCTACTCAAGAAACCCAGAAAAACTCAGAAAGCATTTCTGGAATGGCCAACCCCCGAAAATTACCCCCTTGGGGTTCTGTGCAGTTCCTCACTGCTCTGTGCTGCCACTGAATAGAACCCTTCGAAACTCAGCCCAGAACTCTGCCAAACTCCTCCAATATGCAAGAGCTGATCTCTTGCTCAATCCCTCGGCTCAAATCGTCCACAAACCCTCAATCCAGACTACTCCCAAAAAGAACTGCATCCCTCTCCCAGTGCTGCGCAGTCCTCCAGAACACTGATAAAACCACTGCCGAAATGCTGAAGATACTACTGCTAAAATGCCAACAAAAATACCTTGCCCGAGCAGGCACTCGAAGTCCCCTGGGGCTAAGGGTGAGATCTCCGAACGGAGACACCCAATGCACTAAACAGTGTTGCAGACTAGCGAAACAGCGAGCGTGCTCTAAGCCAAAATGACTATCACAAATGCACATAACCGAATGATCAAAATGTGGGGGCTCCTCTCTCTTTTGTAGCTTCTGCCTCTCTCAAACCCAATGCTCACCTTCTCCTGCGTGATTCCCCTTTTGCCACGTGTTCCTCCCCTCTTGCGCAGTCACTCCATGTGTCTGCGTGGGCTCCATTTCTGCATCCCCCTTTTGGCCCCCTTGGCTCTCCCTTTAAGTCACAACGTTGTGCTACTAGGAAGTGACTTTTATTCTAAAAGTGAGTTATGTCCCCCTTTCTCATTTTTTTATTTACAAAATAACTATAGAAGGCAAAATTTGGCAAAATCGAATATTCCAATTCGCTGGGGCTAATTAGGAATGTTACAATATAGCAGTTGGCAGTGACCCTTGATATAATAATACACTTGGCATAACAATGATCTTGATATAGCAGTTGGCAGTGAGCTTTGATATGACAATAAACTTGGCATAACAATGACTCCCTAGAGTATAGAAGTGTAGATTCGGCTGCATGTCAATGATGTCAATGGACAACATAGTAGTGATGTTTGATCTTGATGATAGTGATAACAATATGTCTACAATACTCTTGATAACATTAACCTTAATATGACAATGATGTATGACAATGACATGACAGAGATGTGTGCTACCTACGACAGTGATATGGATACAGTCCTAGTAGAGGTCTTATGATTCTCTTTGTCTGTTGCCATCCCATGAGCCCCTTATATGATTCAGGGTTGGCTGTAGAAGGCCTAATGTATTTGTTGTAGTAGGACTTGTGTCTCATTGTAACTACACATTGTATCTTAGCTGAACATTTGATGAATACCTAAGAAGGAGAATTTGGTTGGGTTTTCCCCCTTGTGGGGTTTTGCTCTAGTCTCTGGCTTAAATCTTGGTGTTTCTATTATGCATGCTTTTCTTCTATTGTTACTTTCTGTTTCGCTGCATTGTTGATGCTATTATTCTCTCTACATAATTGCTAATGATGATATGATGTTATGGGGTGAATGTAATGTGAATATGTTGAAAAGTTTAAAATTGCAATTATCTACAACAAAGATCAATCTAGCCCTAAAAATTAACAAGAAGCTAATTCTCTCTCCAAGAAAGACCTTGGGACATAGATCAAGACTTAGGGATTTTGCTTGAGATTTGCAATGATAATAGGTATGCCCAAGATCAAGACTCCAAAGGTGAGATAGGACCTCTCAAGAAGCTTTATAAGATGATTGATACTTCAAATAGGCTCTTTGCTTTTCTTAAGAGACCTACTAAGGACTTACGCTAGACCTAGGGTTTTTAGGGATAATCGTGGGAAGAAATTCCTCCAAGGTATTCACTAGGTCAAGGTAAGAGAGAGGAAAGGGTCTCCTCCGATTTATTCTATCGAACACAAGCATCATATAACCCTCAAGAAAGCCACCTATTCAAGGAAGATAAGCTAGGTTCCCTTCTAGGGCACATCTAGGGCACAAGGATTTATGGAGAATTTGCAGTGGGAATTCTACCAAAATTTGAGATCATCAAGGGGAAACACTAAGGAAGATTTCTATTCAAACAAAATCCCAAAATTCCTTCTTCAAGAGAATTCACTTGATGCCCTATCTAGCCATCCTAGGAAAGAGGGGCCAAAATTTTTAAGAGGAGAAAAGAAGAAGAAAAGTGAGGTTGATCAACAAATTTCTTGGACCAGTACCTAGTCCCTTGGGCTGTGGAGTCTAAGATGATTCAAAGTTGGCCAAAACCATCCTTAAGGAGGCTAAAGATTGATGCCGTAGCTACCAACCTTTAACATTTACCCACTTAAGATTTATGGCTTTTCATTGAAGAGAAACAAAATTTCATCCACTAGGAACATTCATCTATTGTCATGTAATGAATAACATATACAATTGCGAACCAAATAGCCTTTTACAATGATATTCAACAAATTAGGGCACAAGAGCATTAGTAGTTACAACAATTCCATACATTAGACATTATTTCAAGAGAAATTTTCAACAAGAAGTACTTACAAGATGAGAATAATATATATCCAACCATAAACCATGAAGCAACTCCAAAGAAGATCGAAGTTCTAGATCCAAATATCAAAATGCATCAAAGAATCTCCAATAACATACCAAGAGAGAAGTGCAAATTTGTTTACAAGAGAAAGATCCAAGTGATGATGATGAGTTCTCACAAATGAGACCCATCTCTATTTATATGAGTCTCTCCTACTTAGATTTAGCCTAATGAGCCCCCATAATAATAAAATAATGTGCTAAGAACAAGCCTTGGTCACAAAACGACCAAGTAACTGTGATAAATTATGAAAAAACCATCCATAAGTAAGCCTAATTGATGATGTCATGATATAGAAGGGTCGTTGGAGGGCCATGTTGTGAAAATTCCAAACTAGAATCCTATTGCAGCGACTGAAAATTATTCTCCTAATTGTTAATTTAATTTAACAATTTGTTTACTATTTTCTACACCAAAAATTGAATAAATCACACTGCAATCTACACAAATAAAACTGCGGAAGAATAAATGCTGGAAGAAATGCTAGCGCACATAAAATAACACAATTGTTTTTGGACAGAAGTCCGTGGAAAACTCCCAACTTGGGAAAACCGGTGCAACAGCTGAGGGTTTATTATTAAGTAGCAGTGAAATAATCTGAGTACAATTTGGATGCTAAATACTGGTAATCCTGCAGAGAAAATAGTGGCAAAAATCTAGTGAGGAATTTTCCTTACCCCACAGGGAAATCTGGGCTCTGACCACAACTTTAAGTGAGCCGTTCAAATTGCCTTTGCGCAACCACTGTGTCACCCTAGTGCAGTCCGTTTTGCACTCAGTGTGAATCAACCTCTCCTCAAGCCGTCTAGTTTGCTGCTGTCTAGGAAAATGTCTCTCCTCGCCTCCGGAATATCTGTCCAATTTCTGCCACTGAAACTCGGCTTTCCCTAGCAAAATCGAAATTACCTCTAGAGGTTGTGAAAATTTGGGAGACCAAAATTTCTACTACAGCAACTGATTAAGTATCTTCTATTTGATAAATCACTGAACAAATTATTTACTGCATCCTACAACAAATATCGAAACTAATACACTGCAACCTTCACCAATTAAATTAAATGAGGAAACAAGTAACTGAGCAAGAAAGAATTACACAACACATGACACTGTTATTTTTGGACAAATGTCCCCAGAAAACCCAATGCGGAAAAACTGATGCAAACAGCTGAGGGTTTGTATTATTAAGCAATAGTTTTTTGAATACAATCTTTGGATGCCTTATTGATCCGGATTTAAACAGTGACGCAACAAATTACAGAGATAACCATATACACAGAGATGCAGCAGAAATAATACTTCATTTCATTAATGGAAAATACTGAAATATGCTTACAACCAGAAATGGAAATAAACCAGCTAGGGCGATGGTAGCTTATCTCTGAGAAGAGATGTGATGGCTACATGCCTCTGAACTGTGTTACAATGAGGCTTGAAGGCCTATTTATTGTGGAGAAACAATGGAAAACCGTTAACATTCCAAAACCTAACCCTAGGAGATGAAACGCCAAACTGTGGGCCCCGTTTGGGGTAAATTGGTACATCAACTTCCCGGGGTCGTAACTTTGGCATATGATCTCCGTTTGACGCGTACAATAGCTCATTAGAAAGATCTTTCCGAGCACTATCATTGTTGGAACGGGCAACATCGGTCCATTCCATGGACCCATGTTGCCCCCGGATTCCCCAAAAAACGTCGTTTAGGGCCTCAAAACGGCTCCGGAAGTTCAGGACCCGAAAAACTGCTAAAAATAGTAAGTTGTGCTACAATTAAGGAAACTGAAAATGCTGAGAAAGACAATGGTGGGGGTCCAGGTGGACTTGGCAGGTGGCCACCAATATCCACCTGGATCATTCCTCCCCCCTTAGGAAGCAATGGTCCCCATTGCGTTGAGCTCCTCCATGAGATGAGGAAACTTCTGCTGAACTTGTTCCCTGGTGAGCCACTTGCCCCGCTGAAGGAGTTGGCCTGCTTTGACAACTCGATACAGTTGGATATTCTGTTGGCGAGTGTTCTTGATCTGTGTGTCCATGATCCGATCAGTTGCAGCTTGTTCCATGCAGTCTGGATTTAATTCTGTGGGTTTGCGCTGTTCTGCAATGTCGGATGTGTCTAGCAATGGTGGAAAGTATGGCCGAAGGCGATCCACATTGAACACTGGGTGCAGGCCAAGGAATGGGGTAATGCTGAGCTCAAATGCATTGTCTCCCATCGCCTTAGTAATGGTGTAAGGACCATATCGGAGTGGTCTCAATTTCCGATAGGCTCCAGTAAGGCGTTCCTTTTGCAAATGCAACCAGACTTTGTCGCCCACCTGAAACTTGTGTGGCACCCGGTGTTGATCATGTCGCTGCTTGTACTTGGCATTTGATTTCTCAAGAATGTCATGGACCTGCTGGCGAATATGTTGGATGCGCTCAATGAAGCTGGTGGCCTTATCTGTTTCGGACTGGACATGAGCTGAATTCATGTGAGTAGTTGCAAGTGGCATGGCCACATCAATGGGGCATAGTGGCTGGAATCCCAAACCCACCTGAAAAGGGCTATGGCCAGTGGAGCTGTGAAGAGCTCGGTTGTAGCTGTGCTGAACATAGGGGAGGCTCTCGTCCCATGTGCGTGGATGCTTTGAGTTATACATGCGCAAAATGTGCACAATCATCTTGTTGACAACCTCTGTCTGGCCATCAGTTTGAGGATGGAAGGCTGTGGACTTCGTGAGTTTGGTGTCCAGCATTGATCAGAGACTGGACCAAAATGTGCTGAGAAACCGACTGTCCCGATCTGAGATGATAGACTGTGGGATCCCAAAGTGCACCGACACTCGTTCAAAGAAGAGTTTAGCAGTGGCTTCTGCTGTGATATTCTTCTTGCAGGTCATCATAATGGCCATCTTCGAGAACCTGTCGACGACCACAAAAACACAGTCATTTCCATGCTTAGTGGAAGGAAGGCCTGGCATGTAATCCATGGAGATGGATTCCCAAGGTCGACTAGGGGTAGGCAATGGGGTATAGAGGCCGTGCTTCTTAATGGTCGGTTTGGCAATGGCACAGGCAGTACATGATCGGATGTACTTCCCAACATCCTGTCGAAGATTCGGCCAATAGAAATAATTTTGCAGTACTGCCACTGTTTTCTCGACCCCGAAATGCCCAGCAGCCCGACTGTAGTGTGCTTCCCAAATCATCTTGGCACGCTCGCTTGAAGGAACACAAAGGTGACCGAGGTGGCATAATAGGGCATCCTGGAGGTGAAAATCTGCAACATGCCGACCCTCCAAGAGTGTCTGGTATGTGTGGCCGAATTCTGGGTCGCTTTTGTAGAGAAGTGGCCAGTCAGAAGTCTCGTGCCCACAAGAGTTGAGCACGGTGGTTAGCGCCATGATCGGTGGCCGACTAAGGCAATCTGCAACATTATTGGTGCTGCCCTTTTTATACTTGATGTTCAAGTGAAACTGTTGCAGGTATGTAGACCACTTCTGATGGCGATCATTCTGCAATTTCCCTTGGGTCTGTATGAACTGCAGAGGTCGGTGGTCTGTGTGGATGACCGTTTCCTTCCCCAAAATGTAATGTTTCCATTGTCGGCAGGCCTGTACAATGGAATACATCTCTTTATCATAAGTGGGGTACTTCCGGACTGTGTCTGAAAGTGTTTCACTGTGATATGCCACTGGATGTCCATGTTGAGTAAGGACTGCCCCAATAGCATAGTCAGAGGCATCTGTCTCGACCTCAAATGGTTGTTGTAAATCTGGTAACGCGAGCACTGGTGCCGTGCAGAGGCGATCCTTCAACTCCCTGAATGCCTTCTGTTGAGATTCAGACCAAAAGAATTTTGTTTTCGCCCCGCCCTTGGTGACTTGACTCAAGGGCCAAGAAATATGAGAAAACCCCAACACAAACCTGCGGTAGAAGTTGGCAAGACCTAGAAAGCTGCGGAGCTCTGTTAGAGTGGTTGGAGAGGGCCAATCCCGAATGACTTGGATCTTGGCTGGATCGACATGCACCCCCTGTTCATCAATGATGTATCCTAGATACTGAACCTGGGTCATGCCAAAAGTGCATTTCTCCAAATTGGCACATAGCTTGTGTTGCCGCAGTGTTTGGAGAACCTGTCGGATGTGGTGGAGGTGCTCTTCCCAACTCTGGCTGAAGATCAGAATGTCATCCAAGGATACTACTACAAAGGAGTTGGTGAATGGCCGCAAGATGTCATCCATTAGCCTCATAAAGGTTGCAGGAGCATTCGTCAATCCGAAAGGCATGACCAACCATTCGAAGAGGCCCTCCTTGGATTTGAAGGCAGTCTTCCACACATCGGAGGGTTCGATTGGTACCTGGTGATATCCTGACTTCAGATCGATCTTGCTGAAATATTTCGCCCCCTTTAGTTGGTCTAGGAGGTCATCAATCCGCGGGATCGGGTACCTATTACGGACAGTGATCTTGTTCAGCGCCCGATAGTCAATACAGAGTCTCCACGTCCCATCCTTCTTCTGTACCAACACGATCGGGCTCCCACAGGGCGATGAACTCGGACGGATGTGACCTTTCTGCAGGAGCTCCTGAATCTGCCTCTTGATTTCATCGTTCTCCAGAACGGAGCGCCGATAAATTGGTCCATTGGGTAGCGGCGCACCTGGGGTCAGATCGATGGAGTGCTTGACTTGACAGTGCAGAGGAACCCCTGCCGGGGAGGTGAAGATGTCCTCGTACTCCTCCACAATCTTGTCCATCTGTAGTTGTCGTGCAGAGGGACCCCGTTTGGAGGCCGCGACCACTGTCTTCTTCTTTCCTTGAGGGCGTATCATCAGGAAAACAAATTTCCTGGTTTTGGAAATGATCTTACTGCATTGTTTTGCAGTAATCAAAGAGATGGCGGCAGGTGGTGCTACCTCTGGTATCCTGAACAACTTATTTCCCAATGTAATAATAACAGCACGGGGCCTTGATTCATACACAGCATGTCGCTTCCACAAGTATGGTTGTCCTAGTAATACATCACAAACTTCAAGGGGAGCAATGTCACACAATACCTCATTCGTGAAGGGCTTGATGTTGTATGGAAGGCGACACTGCTGGCTCACGCGAAGATCTCGTCCTTGGTGAAGCCACCCAATGGTGTATGGTTGTGGATGTGCTGTGGTCGGTAAGCCCAACCGCTTCACGACCTCTGCCGAAATGAGGTTCTTTTGACTCCCGCTATCAACAATGAACTGTATCGGGGAGCCCTTTACCCACATCTGGGAGTGGAAGAGAGCTCCTCCTCCTTTGGATCTTCGGGTTCATTTTTCTGGATCTTTGCGGTAGCAACAGTGGTGCTGGGATCCGCATCAATGATCTGCTTCCCTTTTTCATACCCCTTATCGGGTTCTGACTCAGAGTCGGAACATGCATCTGATTCTGAAACCTTTAGCTCAGCCACCAGTGACTGCTTGGCCCGACACTCACTTGTGTTGTGCGTGGAGCTCTTATGGAACTCGCACCATTTTCCAGTGTCCTTTCTCGGCTTCGCGGCGCTGTTCTTTGCTTGCAGCTTCGGCTGGTTGTCTTGGGCTGTCCCGCCTTGGCTTTGTCCTTTGTTCTGTGGTTTAGGGGCACCTTTCCCCTGCTTTGGATTCGCAGATCCAAAGTCTCGCTTCTTTTGTTTAAACTTCTGCTCGACCTTGACGGCATATCGGTATGCTGCGCCGAGCGAGGGGATGTTTAGGAACTGTATTTCTTCCTGGATGTACTTGTGCAGGCAGCCACGGTATTTGAGTATCAAATGTTGCTCCGAATCTTGATACCCAACTTTGTGCGAAGGGTATGGAAAAGATTGGTGAACTTCGGCACGTCTTGGTCCCTTCCCTGCTGCAGCGTGGTCCACTTTATGTATTCATCCTCATAGCTTCTGACAGGGTAGTACTGCTCCTTGATGGCATCCCGGAACGAATCCCAGGTGGGTGCGGCTGAAAATAGTGAGCCAGTACTTTCATCCTTCTGCTCGCAGTAGGTTTCCCACCAGTCCTTGACGTGGGGGGCTGCTTTGAGAAGGGCAAAAACAATATTTTCCCGACTCGAAAATTCATGAACAGAAAAATAACCCTCTAGCAGATTTAACCATTTATCTACGGCATCTGCGTCTATCTGACCCTCGAATATGGGGATTTCAAAATTAACTTGTACCTTAAAGGGTGTGGCGTTTCCAAAGTAGCTGCTGGAAGCCGATGCGTTGCTTCTGGGTAGCCGCTGAAGGATCTGGGCAAAGCTGTCCATCATCGCGTTCCGTTGTCGCTCGAGGGCTTCTTCGAGCAAGATTTTGATGGGATCTCCTGCCCCCTCGTCTTTCTTCTTGTCCGCCATGGGAGGCCGTCGGGATTTGCGAGGCTGGTCTTGCAAAGGTTCAACCAGTTCAAGCCCTAACTCCTTATATCCCGACCTTGTTGGGGACATGCAAAGAAAAACAGAGAAAAAGCAGACCGCTTTGATACCACTGATCCGGATTTAAACATGAACGCAACAAATTACAGAGATAACCATATACACAGAGATGAAGCAGAAATAATACTTCATTTCATTAATGGAAAATACTGAAATATGCTTACAACCAGAAATGGAAATAAACCAGCTAGGGCGATGGTAGCTTATCTCTGAGAAGAGATGTGATGGCTACATGCCTCTGAACTATGTTACAATGAGGCTCGAAGGCCTATTTATTGTGGAGAAACAATGGAAAACCCTTAACATTCCAAAACCTAACCCTAGGAGATGAAACGCCAAACTGTGGGCCCCGTTTGGGGTAAATTGGTACATCAACTTCCCGGGGTCGTAACTTTGGCATATGATCTCCGTTTGACGCGTACAATAGCTCATTAGAAAGATCTTTCCGAGCACTATCATTGTTGGAATGGGCAACGGTCCATTCCATGGACCAATGTTGCCCCCGGATTCCCCAAAAAACGTCGTTTAGGGCCTCAAAACGGCTCCGGAAGTTCAGGACCCGAAAACCTGCTAAAAATAGTAAGTTGTGCTACAATTAAGGAAACTGAAAATGCTGAGAAAGACAATGGTGGGGGTCCAGGTGGACTTGGCAGGTGGCCACCAATATCCACCTGGATCACTTATTGACTATCCAATGTAGAGAATTTGACTGTCAGAGAGATGAGTGAGATATACCTCACACTATTACTGGCGATCTAGTACTGATCCAGCGACTGAATGAGTTGCCCCTAGCTGTCTTTGCACAGTTTCTGCGCAATTATTGTGTTGCTCTGTGTCACAGGGTCTGGGAACTGCGTCTCTCCTTCAGCTGATCGATTTTCCTATGGAACTTCGACTTTTTGCCCTCCCAGTCTCACACCCCGGCTTTTGGCTTTGAAACTCAACTTCTCCAGCAAATTCGAATCTCCTCTTAGGCTCTGCGTTGCTACCTCAGCGTGGCCCTACGCTGCCCAACATGGCCTCTATGCTGCCCAACGTGGCCCTATGCTATCCACTGTGGCATCTGCACTGCCTTTTCTGGATCTCTCTCTGCCTCCTCTGTGATGTATTCTCGGATTAGGAAATCTTCCTCTGGAAACTATCCCTGCCCCTCACTTCAAGAAATCACTTCGATCTCTTGATCTCTCTCCGATTGATTTTCCAATTGCCCATTGAAGTCCTTATAATCCTCCAGTTGAGTAATCAACAGCGCAGATTAGATTCTAATCAATGGCTTAGATCATTTGGACTCTATCTTCGTTTTCTTCTAGAAGTTTCACCCTCAATTTGAATAATACCCTTTAATTATTTTATTTTCCTAAGTTTAGACTTATGTAATGTTCCTAAACAGGAATTTAAGTGATAATCCAAATAAACAAACAGTGCAACAGTGGAAAATTAAAAGCATTTATCAAACACCCATGAAACATTGTAATACTGGAACTGCTGAGCCATATATTATAAAATATGAGAGCAAGAATACAATATATAAATGAGTGGTGCCCTTGGGCTTGTCTCGAGGACGAGCTGAACCAAACCCAGGTGGTAGAATAGCTGGAAAGATGGTTGTTCAGTTGCTGCGTCGTTGTGCTTTGCGCTGTCCTAGTAAACTGTTGATCCGCTGACTTCGGCCTGCTGAAATGTGCCCAAAAATTGCCCAAAAAATTCTGCCCTTTCAGCCTTAGACTCCTTGAACAAAACTCAGAAAAACCCAGAAGGGATTTTTTGTGATTTTGACTTTGGATTTTCAGCCTCTTGGGAGTTGCTCTCCAGCTAGCATTGCCAAATTCGATTTCTAGGAAACAGCCTGCAAATCCACCTGGAAACACCCCTCAAATGCTGCTTTCACCTATACTAGCTGATCCCTTGCTTTCGGATGGTCCTTAGCCCTGGTGGCTGCTCAATCAAGCCCCACGAATTTATTGCTAGAGGCCACTGCACAGTGTCTTTGCCCAGAAATGCATATTGCTGTGTGTACTGGCTAGCTGGCTGCAAAACACTCATAAAATAACCTTAGGCCTCTACTTTCCTTGCTCCCGAAACTCCCAGCGAGTTATGGGCCTCTTGGCTGGCTAAATCAACCTCTGCGTATTTCTGGCTGCCTAGAAAACACGCAGTTCCTTCCTCTGTGTGGCTGGCTGAGCTATGAATCACTGCTGGAAACTCCTGCAACGTCTGTGGAACAACGTCTCTAGGGCGGGCACAGATAGTCCCCCGAAGTAGAGGTTGAATTTTCCCTACGAAAGACTCGTGGCTAAATAGCCGGTAGACTCGCTAAGTAGCAGAGCATACAAGAGAGTTTGTTTGTCAAATATTCAGAATGTTGCAAAATGATAACTCCATCCTCTTTTATCACCTTGGGCCCCCTTAGCCTTTTGTGGGCCCCTCCTTCCACTAGCTTGAATTCCCTCCAACGTCCTCCTTGGCCAAATTCAAATTATGCATGTGGTGGCCCCCACATTCCACTAGCTGCCAGAAATAATTCGAACTGCCTATAGTTCCTAAGTTTCTGCATGTGGGGTCCTCCTAAACCAAAAATGCTGCCAAAATTATGTTGCTGCACCCCGTGACTAATTCTTTTGAGAAGGGACATGACAGTCCTCCCCTCCCAAATGTTGCTTGCCCTTAGGCAACCTCAAAGCTGGGTGCTCTATATGTGCTCACCCTCCTAGGTGGCATCCTCATCCTGTAAGTTCTTCTAGTGTACCAAGAACTCCCTAATGGCTCTCCTCCTCAGTCTTCTCTCCTTGCTCTCCATTATGGCCTCTGGTTCTAACACCAAATGGCCCTCATCATCCAATGGGGGTAGATCAGTTGCTGTGGTCACCTGTTGTCCCAGTACCTTCTTCAGGCATGAGACATGAAACAAGTTGTGGATCCTGCTCCACGGAGGTAGTGCTAGCTCATATGCCACCTCCCCAACCCGCCTTGTCACCTGGTAGGGCCCATAGAAGCGTTGCTGTAGCTTCTCGGCCCCCTTCTCAAAGTGCCTCTCTACCCTCTGTTGATCTGCATACTTTTTTTGCTGATTTTGGGCTGTCGCAAGATTATCCTTGAGAGATTTGAGGATATCTTGGCTCTCTTGGACCCAGTCTTTGGCCTTTGGGGCCTGACTATCTCCGAAAATAACATCAACAAAAGTTAGAGCATCATAACCATAGGGGGCATGGAAAGGAGTCATATCAATAGACATGTGGTGCATGGTGTTGTAGCAGAACTCGCCTAAGTGCAACCACTGAATCCATGTCCTCTACTAACCCGTCACATAGTTCCTCAGGTACCCCTCCAACCGCTGGTTGACCTTCTCTGTCTGGCCATCCGTTCGAGGGTGGTAACTGGTGCTAGGAGTAGGCTCCATCCCAACCAATCTAAAGAGCTCCTGCCAAAAGCCACCCATAAACCTGCTATCTCTGTTGCTAACGATGTTCTTAGGGAGTCCATGTATTCTGAAAACCTCTCGAAAGAACAACTCGGCAACCTGGGCAGCCATGAATCTAGTGGGGATGGCAAAGAAATGGGCAAATTTGGTTAGCTTCTCGACCACCACATATTTGCAATCCTTCCCTTGTATTGTGAGGAGCGCAGTGATGAAATCCATCGAGATACTTTCCCATTTCCCCTCTAGAATGGGAAGTGGCTGTAATAGTCCTGCAGGGTGAGTCAACTCCCCCTTGTTCCGTTGGCAGGCCTCACACTCCCTTACGTGCTGCAGCATGTCCTCCTGAGGCCTTTCCATGTGAACCTCTCTCAAACAACCATATAAGTCTTCCGGAACCCCTGGTGTCCGGACAATGGTGAATTGTGAGCTGCCTGGAGTACCCTCTCCCTCAACTGCGAGTTGGGCACTAAGTAAATGCGCCCCTTGTAATAGATGACCTCATCCATCACATAGTAACGCTCATCTACATGTGTCTGCTCTAGCACCTCGCAGGCCTTCCTGTCCTTGGAGTACTCAACCAACAATTGATCCTTCCAATCCTAGTAGATGCTCATAAGAGATAATCCAGCCGGTCTCTTGGATATAGCATTGGCCACCACGTTGTGCTTGCCCCGCACATACTCAATATC
Source organism: Pinus tabuliformis (assembly GCA_031772625.1). NCBI lineage: Eukaryota > Viridiplantae > Streptophyta > Pinopsida > Pinales > Pinaceae > Pinus > Pinus tabuliformis. Next base: position 1,098,760,325 of record CM062817.1, read on the forward strand.
AAAGTCGTAGGCCTGCACCTTGCTGACCCATCTCTGCTACCTGTCATTGAGGCCCTGCTGCCCCATGAAATGTCGAAGACTGTTGTGATCAGTCTTCACTCGGAATCGGTTGCCCACCAAGTACTGGTGGAACTTGGCCAATGCATGCATGATGGCCAGCATCTCCTTGTCATATATGGAATATGACAGCTCGTGCGGTAGGAGCTTCCGACTCTCGAAAGTTATGGGGTGCCCCTCCTATGACAAAACGACTCCAACTCCCACCCTTGATGCATCACACTCCACCGTGAATGGCTGGGAAAAATCCAGGAGTGCCAAGACATGGCAACTACTCATCACCTCCTTGAGGCGATCGAAAGCAGCCTGTGCTCCCTCAGTCCATGCGAAGGCCCCTTTCTTGGTCAAGTCGGTCAAGGGTGCTGCCAACTACGAGAACCCTTTGACAAACTTCCTGTAGTAAGTGAAAATGCCCAAGAAGCCTCTCATCGTAGTCATGTCTCGGGGTACTAGCCAATCCCGGATGGCCCTTATCTTCTCGTCATGTACCTTCACCTCGTCTGCTCCAATGATATGCCCAAGATAAAGCATCTCTGTCAGTCCAAACTCGCATTTGGATAGCTTGGCATAGAACTGTTGCTCCTCCAGAATGTGCAGTACCGCCTCCAAGTGTTGGAGGTGCTCCTTCCATGTCTGGCTATAGATCAGAGTATCGTCAAAAAACACTAGCACGAACCTCTTCATCTGCCCCCGAAAGATGTGGTTCATACAAGACTGAAATGTGGCGGGAGCGTTGGTCAATGCAAACGGCATGACCAGAAACTCAAAGTGCCCATAGTGGCATCAGAATGCTGTCTTCGGGGTGTTCTGATCTCGAACTCTGATCTTGTGGTACCCCGAACGCAGATCGGCCTTAGAGAAGTACTTGGCTCCTCTAAGCTCATCCATTAGCTCATCAATGCGGGGAATGGGGTACTAGTTCTTGAGGGTCTTCCTATTAAGGGCTCTGTAGTCTATGCACATCTTAAGGGTCCCATCCTTCTTCTTCACTAGCACTATGGAAGAAGCAAAAGGACTGGAACTAGGCCTGATGTGACCCAAAACACGCAGCTCCTGAATAGCTTAATCTATCTCGTCCTTATAGGCTTTGGGGTGCCTATAAGGAGTAACGATGATTGCCTGTATACCCAGCTCTAGCTCAATGGTGTGCTCAAACCATCTATCTAGTGGCTACCTTGGCAGAATGTCCCTGAACACCACTGCATACTTGTCCAGAAGAGCCTCTATGTCTGTCGGTGGTGACTGTCCCTGTCCCCTAGCCTCCGAGATCCTCAACTTGACTGCCCATGCGATGTCCCCATGTCGAAGATCGACCTCCATACTGTGGGCCGAAACTGTCTGAGGCATATAAGACTACATGCCTCTCAAAACCACTAGTTTGCCGTCTGGCCCCATGAACTCCATCTCAGGTTTTCTCCAATCAGTCGTAACTCTCCCAAGGGAATACAACCACTGGACACCCATCACCACTTTGGTGTCTGGCACATTGACCACAAAGAAGTGGTTCGTCATTGAGTAGTTTCCCATAACTACTGTCAAGGAGGGCATGTATCTGATACAGTCACCCGGCACTAGGACGGAGAATCCCTCTAACTCTGTCGTGGTGAGGCCCCTACTCTGGACCAACTGTGCAACTTAACTGTGCATCTATGAAGTTGTGGGTAGCCCCACTGTCCACTAGTACCAACCAATGTTTTTAAAACCGGAACCGGTGACCGGACCGGTCCACCTAATGAACCGGTTTACCGACTGGAACCGGTCTAACCGGGACTGGTTTGGTCTAAATGAACCGGTTTTAAAAAAATACATTAAATAATTAATTTTTAATGAAACAAAACTATTTTTAAGATGTAAAACCAGGATTCCAAGCCAATAGAGACAAAATATGCAAAGTTTGCTCATTTATATACCATGTAAAGGTGAATATATCAAAATGGCACCGAGTACAATACATATCATCGACAAAATAGTAAAATACATAAGAAATGAGGCTCTAAATGGCCTATAAAGTCCAAAAACAATGCTGCAAGCTATGAGGCCATTGGCCTACTACAAGTCTACAGTGTACACATGATCAATCATCAAGTCCATCACCACTACTAGACACAGGATCATCATCAGGAGCTACATAGACATCATCTGGTTCAGAGTCTGAGGATGCCTCAGCCTGATCTGCAACCTCAGTATCAATGCCACCAATGACAATAGAAGTGGACCTAATGGAAGCACGAGTTTGTCGACCTGCACGACTAGTGCCTTCCATTGGTTCCTTGCCTTTCCTTGATGCCGCTACTGATCCTGGTTCTGATGCCGCCACATAATCTGCCTCATCCCTCGCTAAAGCCATGTCGATATCAAAATCAGCCTCAAACACAGGATCTTCAGTCTCCTCCACCCATTCTGATGTTGGATCAATATCGTCCAACACAATGGGATCTAGATCAAGTGATTTGCTCATCATTTGGTTCCTCCTCAGTCGAAGGTTGTATTGCACAAAAACAAGATCATTTAACCGTTTTTGTTCCAAATGGTTTCTCTTCTTCGTGTGTATGCGCTCAAAAACAGACCAATTGCGCTCACAACCTGAAGCACTGCAAGTTTGACTGAGGACTCTAATTGCAAACCTTTGCAATTGAGGACACTAGCCACCAAATGACTCCCACCAATGTGCTGCAAAGAAAAAGACATTAATTAGTAACTTAGTTTATAATTTGAATTGTAAAGAACATAAACAATTTTAACTTGAAATGAAAAACAAAATGGAAATTGGAATTGCTTACCTGGTTGGTCCACATCTCTTGCCATCTTTGCCAAGTTTTTGCCAAAAGTACCACTTGCCATATTGAAAATAGTAAGCTGTCTATGTATTTCCAACTGGTCTACATGGCTAGGGACCATGCGCTCCAAGCAATCAATCAATCCAACTATGACCTCCCCATCATGCTGATCTCTTAGCCGATTTTTATAGTGATACCTTGGGTTCAAAAAATACCCGGCTGCATGTATAGGACGATGGAGTTGATTGTTCCATCTGTTATCAATGATCTCGCATATACGGCCATATTTAGCTAACCTGTCCTTGTAAGCTGCCCGTATCTGCTCCTTTGCCTGATCCATAGCTTCATAAATGTAGCCCATGGCCAATCTTTCCCCATCCACCAACCTTAGCACCTTAACAAGGGGCTCGGTAATTTTCACAAGCTCTACAGACCTTTTCCAAAAATAAGTGTCTAACACTTTCTTTTTGGTGTCTTTTCCATCTGGTCTATGAGCCCACTGAGATTTAGACCATTCTTTAGAGGAAAACATTTTCTGCAAGTTTTTATGTTGACCATTGAAACATTGCAACGTGAGGAAGTGAGTTGCAAATCTCGTAATTGCAGGCCTAACAAGCTTTTTGCCTCCAGTGTGTTTCCTCATGAGGTTCAATACCCATGAGTGGTTGTAAATGTATTTTGTAATGCACTTGGCATGCTCTACAGTGTTTTTTACCCACTCCACTTTGCCTATATCCTCAAGCATGAGGTCTATGCAATGTGCAGCACATGGAGTCCAAAATATGGTCTTATATTTGGCCTCAACCATCTTTCCAGCAAGAACATAGTTTGAGGCATTATCAGTGATGCCCTGCATAACATGCTGCTCCCCAACTTCCTGAATAACGTTATCCAAAAGCTCAAATAGAAGGATTGCATCCTTTACCTTATCAGATGCATCAACTGATTTCAAAAGCATGGTTCCTTGAGGGCAAGAAACAAGGAAATTAATGATAGTGTGGTTCTTTCCATCGGACCATCCATCTGACATAATGGAACAACCTGTTTTGAGCCATGAATCTTTAAAATCAACCAAATACTCATCAATGGAAGATATCTCTTTTTGCAAAAGAGCTCCCCTCAAGTTATGCATACTAGGGCCTTTGAAGCCCTTTCCTGCAGCTATAACAGAGTCCCACATAGCTTGGTAATAAGGTGAGCGAGCAGCATTAAATGGGATATCTGAATCATACCACCATCTAGCAATGTATTGGTGAGAAGTTTCTTTGCATTGTCTTTTCCAATGTTGATCCAAAGTGGGTTGAGAACTTGGCTGGGAGGAAGTGGGATTAGAAGAGGCAATGTTGGCAGAAGATGAGAAATAACTTTGGATGTTTATTCTCTTTGTTCCTTTTGATGGTTGGCCAATAGAAGGATGAACATAGTGAAAGGGGTCATTGGTGGAAGGGATAGAAGTGGAGTCTTGAATCTCATAATCATCATACCCAATCTCTTTCATGGCTTCAAATAATTCCCTCTTCCTTGCAATGTCATCTTGGATGGCCTTCTCCCTAGCCTTATCCTCATAAAATTTTTCAAGCTTGGAAATGTATTCTGCCCTAATAGGACCTAACAGTGCATTTGGTGCATCACATGGCTTTACTTGGCCTCTTATCCCAATCAAGTGTTGTTTCAACCTAAGAATACCCCCACCTCCAATAGATTTATGGCATAATTTGCATATCATTTTTCCATCAATTACATCACAAGGAGCCCATGCACTGTCCTTTCCTTTTGGAGCCATGTTTGCTTGAAATAATAACAATTTGCAAAGAAATCTGCCATTTAAAAAAAAGATTGTAGCTAAGCAAAATGGAAAACCAAAGATAATTGTAGGAAAACAAATGCACATGCAAGGCTCAAGCTACAAAATTGGATAGCATAGAGCTAGAGAGTTTATAGCGTACATGATAGATCATAGAAGTGAGAAGTTTATAACACATAAAAAAAAAATTCATGGACAACAAACTCAAATGAGGAATTATCAAGTGCAAATCCTTACCTGGAAATGCAAACTAGCTCCCTTAGCCTCCTCTTGAAGATGGCAACTCCACTGACAGCTACACACTATCTCCAAAATAGCTCCAACTCCAACTCCAAGATGACTACTTCAGCAAAAACTCCACACTCTCCAAGCTCACAAACAAACTCACAAACACTCCAAATCAGTGGTGTGAGACAAATGAGAGTGAGAGGGGTCTCTTATAGCTTGGAGAGGGTGTTTTTGGAGGGAAAACACCTTTACCTCCCCCCCAAAACCCCTAAACCACAAACCAAATCCGCCTTTTTGCATGGTTCGGTGGGCATGCCAAAAACCGGCCGGTTTAGGACGGAACCGGCCGGTTCCGTCCTAAACCGGCCGGTTTTCACCGGTTAGGGCCCAAAAAAAAGCGAAATGCCATGTAGAACCGGGTTTTTTGCTAACCGGCCGGTTTGACCGGTAACCGGTTTTTGAAAACGGTTTTTAAAACACTGGTACCAACACCTTCTGTCCCTATACCGTATCTATGATCCGAAGTGTCAAAAACTTAGGAATCCTGCATAGAGAAGCAAGGACTCCCCCTGATGAGGCAAGAGATGCCCCTCCCTGTGGAGGTGGTGGCGGTGGTGGACCTCTACCCCCCGAACTCTCTCCATCTGTCCCATCACAATCCTGCTCCACCTCGTCCTCCTAGTCACTTTCAGAAAAGACCTCAATGTAGCGTGCTCTACCCGTTGTGCACCTATGGCCTGGTGCCTAGGGCTCCCTGCATGTGAATCATAACTTCCTCCTCGTGAGGTCCTTCCATGTCTCCTCATCTAGCTGTCCCCTCCCTTGTGTGGTCCTCAGTGGTGGGGGTCTAGTCTCATGCCCCTTCTATGGGAAAGGGGTCCGTGCAGGAAATGGCACTCTGGTCTTGGGGATGCCCCCCTGCAAATCTCTGGCGCACACCACCACCTCCTGCAGTGTAGAGGGTCTGCGTGACTTTACCAGTTTGTGCAAAGGCTCAAGCAAGCCCTCAATGAAGGTGTATACCCTCGTGGCCTCGGATAGATCGGGGGCCATCACTGACACGCAAAAAATCAGAAAAATACTGCTCCGGGTTGCTTGTTTGGTGCAGTTGTGTCAGCTCCGTGAAGGATGCTTCAGGATCCCTCTGATCAAATCGCTCCACCGCCCTCCTGGTGAAGTCCTCATATGAAACTATCTGGGCATGCCCTAAAGTGGTCAGGCCGTGAAACCACCAGTCATGGGCTTCCCCCTCCAAGTGCAGCGCTGCCATCTTAATGGCCTCCTGTTCCGTCATCCGGTTGAGTTGAAAGTATGTGTCCATCTTCTCAACCCAAGCCCTGGCTGTGCACTTGGCAGTGCCATCAAACGTAGGGAAGTACATACCTCCCTATATTCCTCTACAACTCATAGTTTAGGGTTCCCTGTCCTCCGTACCCCTTGTTCCTCTAACTCTGCTTGAGCTTCCAGTAATCTCTGAAGGAGAGGGCTTCTTTGAAATCTTCGTCCATTCCCTGCCACTCTCTGAAGTAGTCCCCCATCTGGGGAGTTTCCTCCTCACGTGCTGGTTTGATTTGTGCTATGGGCACGAAAGAGGGTAGTGTAGCCCTAGTGGGCACACTCACTGAAGGGCGCTGCGCTGCTGGTGAGGGTTGATCAAAAGGCTGAGAAGCCCCTGAAGTTTCTCCACACAAGAACCCTCTAGGTGTGGCTCTGTCCCGGTTCTGTGATTTGATCTCTTCCAGCATGTCTTTCTGCCCCTTGGCCAAGTCACTCAAAGCCCTCAAGAGGCTATTGAAAGCCATCTCTTCCCTGCTCTTGGGCTCTGTCATTTCCTCCTCTTCGGCCATTGTTTTCCCTTTTTCCTCCGTGTCTGGTGTAATTTCCAGCTCCCTTTCTCTGCTCCTGTACCTCTGCCTCCGGTAAGTGATGTTCTCTCGGTCTTCCCCTCTCATAGGAAACCAACCCCACAGCTGAGCCAAGAATTAGGCTCTGATACCACTGTAATGTTCCTAAATAGGAATTTAAGTGATAATCCAAATAAACAAACAGTGCAACAGTGGAAAATTAAAAACATTTATCAAACACCCATGAAACATTGTAATACTGGAACTCCTGAGCCATATATTATGAAATATGAGAGCAAGAGTACAATATATAAATGAGTGGTGCCCTTGGGCTTGTCTCGAGGATGAGCTGAACCAAACCCAGGTGGTAGAATAGTTGGAAAGATCGTTGTTCAGTTGTTGCTTCGCTGTGCTCTGCGCTGTCCTAGTAAACTGCTGATTTGCTGACTTTGGCCTGCTGAAATGTGCCCAAAAACTGCCCAGAAAATTCCGCCATGTCAGCGTTAGATTCCTTTGGAAAAAACCCAGAAAAACCCAAAAGGAAATTTCTTTTATTTTGACTTTGGATTTTCGGCCTTTTGGGAGCTGCTCTCCAGCTACTGCTGCCAAATTTGATTTGCAGGAAACAGCCTGCAAATCCACCTGGAAACACCCCTCAAATGCTGCTTTCACCTGTACTAGCTGATCCCTTGCTTCTCGGATGGTCCTTGGCCTTGATGGCTGCTCAATCAAGCCCCACGAATTTGCTGCTAGAGGCCACTGCGCAGTCTCTCTGCCCAGAAATGCATATTGCTGCGTGTACTGGTTGGCTGGCTGCAAAACACTGATAAAATACCCTCAGCCCTCTACCTTCCTTGCTCCCGAAACTCCCAGCAAGTTAGGGGCCTCTTGGCTGGCTAAATCAACCTCTGTGTATTTCTGGCTGCCCAGAAAACACATAGTTCCTTCCTCTACGTGGCTGGCTGAGTTGTGAATCACTGCTGGAAACCCCTGCAACCTCTGTGGAACAGCCTCCCTAGGGCGGGCACGGATAGTCCCCCGAAGTAGAGGTTGAATCTTCCCTGCGGAAGACTCGTGGTTAAACAACCAGTGGACTCACTAAGCAGTAGAGTGTACAAGAGTGAGTTTGTTTGTCAAATATTCAAAATGCTGCAAAATGAGAGTTCCATCCTCTTTTATCACCTTGGGCCCCCTTAGCCTCTTGTGGGCCCCTCCTTACACTAGCTCGAATTCCCTCCAACGTCCTCCTTTGCCAAATTCGAATTATGCATGTGGTGGCCCCCACATTCCACTAGCTGCCATAAATTATTCGAACTGCTTATAGTCCCCGAGTTTCTGCGTGTGGGGTCCTCCTAAACCAAAAATGCTGCCAAAATTGTGTTGCCGCACCCCGTGACTAATTCTTTTGAGAAGGGACATGACAACCTAGGCACCCATTAAAAATAATTAATTATTTTAATAAAACTATCTCTGGTTGGAATTTCCCAAAACAATTTCTGGGTATTGTGGAATACATATGTCCTAGCCTCCCTGCAAATTTTGAGGCTTAGAGCACATCCGATGCTACCAAAAATCAACACTCCCTGTTAGTGAGGAATGTGCTCTAGTAGTGCAACTCGCTAAAGCATCATCCGGACTCTGTAACATCTCCCTCTGCGCTACTGATCTCAGACATCACTGCCCATCAACCACTGCGCAAATGTTGCATTTGTATTGTTGCTGACCCTACCACTGCCAACATTGCATCCGTATTGCAACCCTCATACGTTCTGCAATTGTGTTGCTGCTGGCACTGTCACTGCCAACACTGCAACCTTCGCCAACTGTTGCTGCTACTGCATCAGCAACGGAAAAGCATCCAAAATTGCTGAACAGGTGTTCATCATGATGCATCATTGCTAGAGTTTTGACTGCTGCTAGTCTTTGCGCTGGCCCTTTGAAGTCTCTGCGCTGTTGCTGATTGTGCATTGTGTCAACTGCGCTGTTGCTAATTCTGCTCTGCGCTGCTCAGTCTCTGGTGCTCCTAGCCATTGCAACTGTCACTCTGGTACTCTACACCAATTGACACTGGTCCATCCTACTACTTCTGATCTGGGCTCCCGTAGCAAGGTATTGATTCGAGAGGTGGACTCCTCAAGGATCTTGCCCATTTGTAGTTCTTTCGAACTATAGTACTAAATCACCTTGTTGATTTCTGGTAGCATCGGATGTGCTCTAAGCCCCACAATTTGCAAGGAGGCTAAGACACATGTATTACACAATACCCAGAAATCGTTTTGGGAAATTCCACCCAGAGACAGTTTTATTAAAATAATTAATTATTTTTAATGGATGCTTAATTCTAAACTTTGGAAATTAAATTAACTAAAGGGTTTTAATTAAACCGAGGGTGAAACTTCTAGAAAAAAAAGGAGATCGAGTCCAAATGATCTAAGCCATTGATTATAATCTAATCTGGGCTGTTGATTATTCAACTGGAGGATTATAAGGACTTCGATGGTCATTTGGAAAATAAAATTCAGAGAGAGATCAAGATATTGAATTTCTCAGAGTGGGTAGTGCAAGAGTTGATAGAGAAGAGATCGAAGTGATTTTTTGTAGTGAGGGACTGGGGTAGTTTTCGGAGGAGGATTTCCTGATCTGGGAATACATTGCAGAGGAGGTAGAGAGAGATCCAGAAGAGGCAATGCAAAGGCCACGCTGGGCAGCGTAGGGCCACATTGAGGCAGCACAAAGCTTGAGAGGAGATGTGAGTTTGCTAGAGAACTCGAGCTTCAGAGCCGAAAGTCGGCGTGTGAGATCGGGAGGGCAGAAAGTTGAAGTTCTAGAGGCATGACATCCTCGCCTTCTAGATCACATAGATGGATGCACCAATAGAAAATGTTCGTCTAGAAGGCATGACATCCTCACCTTCCAGATCACATAGATGGATGCACCATCCAACTGATCCTGATCTCTCAAGCCACTGGCTTCCATTTTTGCCAATTGAAAAAGTCGAATGAGCTTCTCTCTCCTTTGTGATGCTGCTGGGCTAGCCTACGCACTCCCTGTTGGAGTCAGTGGATTCGCTGCCCCTTGCTATTGTTGATTTGGTATAGCATCGAATGTGCTCTAGCCATGAAAATTGGTGGAGAGGCTAAAGCACATGAGATCTCCAAGACCCAGAAGTGGTTTAGGGAAATTCCACCCGGTTAGAGAGATATTAAAATAATTAATATTTTTAATGGAGTTCCTAAGTCTCAACTTAAGAAAATTAAAATATTAATGGGTATTAATATAAAACTGGGTGAGAATGTTTTAAATGACATGGATCAAGCCAAGTCTAATCTTTTAGCCGTTGATTAGAGATTTAATCTCAGCCATTGTAGACTCAATAGAAAAAGTATAAGAGGAGGCTTGAGGGTTAGTTGGAGATACACCAAGATTGATCAGTCAGTTCGATTTTCTGGAGCGGGGTTTGCTGAGAGAAATCGAACAAGTGATCTGAGTTGCAGTGAGGGGTAGTGAGTGCATAGTAGAGAGGCAGAGATAGTGCTGAAGGACCAGCGCAGAGGCAGAGGAGGCCACGCAGAGCCCGCAGGAGCCACGCAGAGGCTAGCAGGGCCTGTGTGGGTGATGCAGAAGGCTAGAGAGCCAGCGTAGAGTAGCAGAAGGTTGACGCAGAGCTTCAGAGAAGCATCGAAGAGATTTTCGTGGAGCAGACTTGCTGAATATCTGCTTCCGAAGAGAGGTATTACTGCCAGATTGATTTCTCTGTTGGGTGAGCCAGTTTGGCACCTTAGTTGTACTCAAGAAAGTTGCTTAATAATAAAACCCTCAGAACCACTGCATTGGTTTTCCCAAGTTGGGTTTTTCTGGGGACGGTTGTCCAAAAATAACGGTGTGCCTTGTGTGTTTGTCTATTCTTTGAGTTGATGATCTGTAGATGGTTGAGACTGCATTTGTGTTTATTTTCAGTATTTATATGGTTAAATAAATTGTTAAAGGAATAAACAAGTAGGTGAAATAAACTAGATAGTGCTAGAAGAATTTCTAACGAGTTAAACTTAGAAATTTCAACATGGTATCAGAGCATTGCAAATCATAGGAGAGCTGAAGGCACCAACTAAATCATAAAATTTGTAGCAGAAACAACTGTCCTGAGAGACAGAGTTGTTCCTAAGCAGAAGGCAATAGAGAAGGAGTGACGCAAAGGGCTTGCGTCATCATTTTGAGCCAGAGAAAGGGTTAGCGTAGAGGCACAGGAAGGCAGAAGAGGCTCACGAAGAGTCACGTCATCCTACTCAGTGAAGTAGGCTTGACGTAGTTGGCCAGAAGAGCGATTCAGCGTTGCCAGGATTGCACAGAGCTAAGTGGCTCAATTTCTTCCGCTCCTAGGGCCTAGGAGCTGTGGGCAGATTGTGGATTGGGAAACTGGTGGGGCACTGTTGTTGTCGAAGAAGAACAATACCTAATGGGATAGAACCAAGGTAGAGGGAGTCGCTACCTAAGCGGATTTATAGCGAAGAAATCCAGATCAGTGTTGCAGGAGCAAAGGGGATTGGAGAGGAGCGGTTCGACAGTTGGCAGGAGGATTTCTAGAGGGAAATCGAGACTCAAAGGGAGTCGCGGAGAGGATTTCCAGGAGGGAAATTGAAACTCAAAGGGAGTCTAGGAGAGAACTTCCAAGGGGGAAGTCGAGGAGAAGAGCAGAGATGGCAATGAACGGATTGAGGGATCAGGACAAGTTGGACGGGGCATCCAACTTTGTCATCTGGAAGGCCAGGATCATGTTAGTTCTGGATAGACATCGCATCAAGGGCTTCGCCTTGAGAACCATGGCTATCCCAGTCGACCCAGCTGATAACGAAAGGTATGAGGATGTAATGGCCAAGGCAAAGTGCATAATCCTTGATGGGGTCAAGGATCATGTAGTTCAACATATTGCCGAGAAGAACACGACAAAGGAGATGTGGGATACCTTGACAACATTGTATCAAGGCACTTTCGTGCAGAGGAAGATGCTACTGGAGAATCAATTGCAGTCGTATCAGATGCAGAAGAGGGAGCAGATAGATCTATACCTCAGTAGGTTGTAGGAGATTTGAGACCAACTTACTTCCATAGGGGCCACGCCAGATTAGGAGTTCATGGTGAGGACTGCCCTGAATGCAGTCTCCGAGGAGTGGGAGACATTTGTCCAAAGCATTTTGGGCAGAGCTAATCTTCCAGGATGGGAAGAGATGTGGGCAGCTCTTCGCCAAGAAGAGATCAGATGGTTGACCAAGGCGGGAAGTAGCAGCAAAGGAGGTCGAATCAAGAAAGAGGAGGAGGAGGATGCAGCTCTGGCATCTGCGGGACAATAGGGGAAGAGGAAGAAGAAGGACATCTCCAAGGTGAAATGCTTCCATTGTGGGGAGCTGGGTCGCAGTTCTGGCTAAGGCAGAGAAAGAAGTCGAGACGGATGATGACTGTGCCATGAGTGCTCATGCACCTCTAGAGAAGAGGTGGGGTGACATCGAGTTGTAGTCAGGAGGACTACAAAAGATGTGGGGCAGGATCCTTGAGGTACCCAAACTCTTGGATCATATTCGACTACGGGAGCCCTGAGTGACAGTAGTAGGATGACGGATGTCGGTAGCGGCAGAACAGTGCGAGAGTGCAGGAATCTGTAGTAGCGTAGTGAGGGTTGTAGTAGTGCGAAAGGCACAGAGGTGGTTCCATTAGTGCAGAAAAGCATAGAGGTGTTTGCAATAGTGCGAGAGACACAAAGTTGTTGTAGCAGCGCAGAGGCAGTAGAGGGAGCATAGGATAGCAGCAGAGGGAGGTTCAACATCAGGAGGGCTTCTAGCCTGACAAGGATGTCAGTAGTTGGGTAGATCAGTTACTTACGTCTCAGTAACTGAGTTGCAGTGCAACAGTAGCAGTGGTAGTGCTATGGGCAGCACGATGCAACATGATGAGAGAGAGTTGTAATGCAGATGCAGCGTTGGGAGGAAGGACCAACAACAACACAGATGTAGAGGAAGCTGCAATACAGATGTAGCAGTGGCAGTGGCAGAGCCATGGGCAGTAGTACAGGAGGCAACAGTGCAGAGGATGTTGGGCAGCAGGCCAAGCATCAACACAAGTACCGGTGCCAGATGATCAAGGTGATGTTCAGTGGTGGAGCATTACTAGAGCACATTCCTCGCTAAGAGGGAGTGTTGATTTGGGGTAGCATCGGATGTGCTCTAGCCATGAAAATTGGTGGAGAGGCTAAAGCACATAAGATCTCTAAGACCCAGAATGGTTCGGGGAAATTCCACCTGGTTAGAGAGATATTAAAATAATTAATATTTTTAATGGAGTTCCTAAGTCTAAACTTAGGAAAATAAAATATTAATGGGTATTAATATAAAATTGGGTGAGAATGTTCTAAATGACATGGATCAAGCCAAATCTAATCCTAGTCATTGATTAGAGATTTAATCTCGGTCGTTGAAGACTCAATAGAAAAAGTTTAAGAGGAGGATTGAGGGTCAGTTGGAGATACACCAAGATTGGCCAGTCAGTTCGATTTTCTGGAGTGGGGTTTGCTGAGAGAATTGAACAAGTGATCTGAGTTGCAGCGAGGGGCAGTGAATGCATAGCAGAGAGGCAGAGATAGTGCCGCAGGACCAGTGCAGAGGCAGAGGAGGCTACGCAGAGCCAGCAGGAGCCACACAGAGGGCTAGAGTGACCTCGCAGAGGCTAGCAGGGCCTGCGTGGGTGACGCAGAAGGCCAGAGAGCCAGCGTAGAGCAGCAGAACCCTGACGCAGGGGGCTTCTGAGTGACTTAGAGGCTAGGAGGGCTGACGTAAAGCTTCAGAGAGATTTTCGTGGAGCAGACTTGCTGAATATCTGCTTCCGAAGAGAGGTATTATTGCCAGTTTGATTTCTCTGTTGGGTGAGCCAGTTTGGCACCCTAGTTGTACTCAATAAAGCTGCTTAATAATAAAATCCTTAGAACTGCTGCACCGGTTTTCCCAAGTTGGGTTTTTCCGAGGATGATTGTCCAAAAATAATGGTGTCCCTTATGTGTTTGTCTATTCTTTCAGTTGATGATTTGTAGATGGTTGAGACTGCATTTGTGTTTATTTTCAGTATTTATATGGTTAAATAACTTGTTAAAGGAAAAAACAAGTAGGTGAAATAAACCAGATAGAACAGGAAGAATTTCTAACGAGTTAAACTTAGATATTTCAACAGCGGTTGCTCAGCAAATGAGAATTTGAATTCCCTGGCTAGGAATTCTCTGAGGAAAAAGTTATCTCAAGTGTGTCTCCTTCTCTCCCACTACACTATTCTGCCAACAACTGTTGCAAAATATTTGCGTCCTAGCTGAAGATCTGCTCTGCAAGGAAAAGTACGCTGCTCACTTCGGCGTCTGGAAAGCGTCGATCTGGAGATTAAATTTCTCTGTTGACTCACTCAGAGAAATCGAATTGTCCTCAAAACTTCAATCTCCTTGGCCCACAAACTGTGCTGCCTCCGAGGTTTCGAATTGCTGCCTCTACAGTGAATTCAAACTCCTCTAACTTTCCACTTTTGAGCTTCTTCTGCTCATGATCTGTCCTATGATACCATGTGAGAAATCGGTTACTTGATTCCTACTGTAGCCACTGATGTTAAATATTCTAATTGTTAAATTCAATTAACCAATTTTACTTGCTATTTGCTACGACAAATATCAAATTAAGTACACTGCAGCCTACACAAATAAAAACTGCGGAAACTAAATGCAACACAGGAGAGAAATAAACATCACACACATCTACACCGTTATTTTTGGATAAATGTCCTCGGAAAAACAAAATGCGGGAAAATCGATGCAACAATTGAGGGTTTTATTATTATGTAGTAGTAATTTTGAGTACAATTCGTTGGATGCCCAATTGGCTATCCGATACAAAGAGAAACTGGACAAAACGAAATAGTGAGATGATCTCACCCTGTCACTAGAAGATCCGACTCTAATGTGCTTTGTTGGAAGTGAGCCTCTGCATCACTTCTGCGCAGAACTGCATCAACGCCACGTAGTCTCTGCGCCACCTCTGCTGGGGATTGTGCTGCTGTTCCTTATGACCCTCTCCTGGCTGGAAACTTCAGCTCTTAGCCACTCGGTCTCACACCCGGCGCCCGACTTCTGAAACTCGATTTCCTCAGTAGGAAATTAGGAATTTGATCTCCCTTTAGGATCTACGCTGCCACTGCGTCATCTTTACATGGCCCAACGTTAGCCTCTTTGGACGTCATTCTGCCCTCTCTGCCTTGAACTTTCCGGCCTAGGAAAACTCCCCACCAGATACTATCCTTGCCCCTCACTGCAAAAAATTACTTCGAATTTCTCTCCCGACAACTGTTGTGCTTCAGAAATTCAATCTTCTAATCTCCACTCGATGTGTCTTCCAAATGCCCATCAAGCCTCCTCTTATAATCAATCCGTTGAGAACCAACGACCGAGATTAAATCCTAATCAATGGCTCAGATCATTTTGGCTTGATCCTCGTCTTCTTCAAGAAGTTTCACCCAGTTAGATTAATAACCTTTAATTATTTTAATTTCCTAAATTTAGACTTAGGCACCCATTAAAAATAATTAATTATTTTAATAAAACTGTCTCTGGGTGGAATTTCCCAAAGATTTCTGGGTATTTTGGACTGCATGTGTCCAAGCCTCCCTACAAATTTTGAGGCTTAGAGCACATCCAATGCTACCAGAAATCAACAAATTTATCTCAAAATAATTTGTTAGATCACATGGGGAATCAAACCACCTAAGATTAGCCCAAAACTATCAATAGTATGGTTCTATCTCCATCTAATGAAAAAACTAATCTTACCAATATTCAACACAACATAGAGATGCTCGTAGTCAGCACATACACAATTCAATAAGCAAGAACAGGTTGAATTGCACCTCAAAGTCTTTATTATGATTGAAAAAATAGTTCCCATTGGGACAATAGTTACAAAAGTTGCTTGAACAAAAATTTTCTAGCCAGAGATCAAGATGACTAGAGACTCAATTGACTCTCTAATTTATAGATAAATCCTCCAAATGGAAAATTAATGGCTAGTTTCTTTGATCATTGTCAAAATAATCTTGGCCGTTGATAAACATTTCAAGATCTTTTAATTTTGGCCATTGATTTTTTCTTTTTATTTTTGAGGAATTTTCGAATTTATCATTTAATTCCATTTTAATTAGTTCAAAATTAATTATTTAGAGCTAATTTCCTCAAAATTTTGACTTTGACTTAATCACCAAGGTCCAAGGGTCAAAATTTTCTTGAAAAAGACAATATTCCTTTGGTGGAGGACCTCTAAAAATTGATTCCTTTAAGGCCCACGAATTTTTCCATTTGGAGAACTTATTTTCCTAAGACAATTTAACTTGACTTTAATTAATTAATTTTCTGGCTTAAGATTTAATTTTATTTTATCAGAAAATTAATTAATTTACACATGAGGGGATTAATTATTTTTCCAACCCTCTAATACATATGATTTTTCATTTACAAGACTCAAAGAGGGAATACACATTTGTCTTAGACCCTCAAGACACATAACCCATCTGCGACTCAATATGATCTAGTAAACCAAGTGATTTGTAATAAAATAATTAAGCCAATTAGCTTAAATTATTCCCAAACCACTTTTACATCAGACTCGACTAAAACACTAGGACTCACCTGATAATTCGACAATAAATTTCACCTTAGCTTTGGGGGTTTAAGCTGGAGGGAAAAAACTCTTCTGATTAGCCGTGTCGAAAAACATAGGTAACTAGTGAGGTTAAAAACCATTTTAGGATGGAATTCGTCATCAAATTATAGGCTTACCTAGGTTGTTACATAGGTTCAAGGTATTACTTAGATCATTTACAATATATAACTTGCCGAATGGGATGACCATGACACACAGACAACTTATATCTGATCCAATCCTTGTTGAAAAAGTTGGCACTTCTATTTCCCTGGAACTTTGACAATTTGAGTGCAACAGGTCCCACCATAAACTGATTGAGAGTGTTGACCGCGAAGTGGTTATCTGGCCCGGCGTTGACCATATACATGAGCGAACCAATGAGCTATGTAGACTCTATACAAGGTTGGGTCCATGTGCTCGTTGTCTGATGCATCTATCTTCCTCCAGTTTGTAATCATAGGCGTGGACAGAGGCCTATAGTCCTGCACCCTAAACCTCTTTTGAATCTTTGTAGTATATCTTCCTTGACCAAGGAAGATGTCCCAGTCCATCTGCCATACTTCCAGGCCTAAGAAGTAATGCATTAGTCCCAAATCCTTCATGTCAAATTTTGCTACAGGTTCCTCTTGCAGTCTTCTATGTGCCCTGATGACCATGTCAGTATGAGGTCATCCACATACAACAATAGGATGAGTGGCTCACCATCTACTATCATATAGTAAAGGTTGGGATCTGCATCACTCTTGACGAATCCCATCTTCCGCAAGTAGCTTTCTATCTGACCATACCATGCCCTGGGAGTCTGTTTGAGCTCGTATAGTGCTCGCTTAAGTCTGCACACATGTGTGCCCCACTCATGAGTCTTGAAGCCTTCTGGTTGTCTGATGTATACCTCCTCCTCTATCACCCTGTTCAAGAATTTTGTCTTGACGTCCATTTGGTGAATCTACCATCCCATCTGCGCTGCTAGAGAAATGATGAACCAATGGAAGTGTATCGGGCAACTAGGGCGAAGGTCTCCTCATAATCTATACCTTCCTTCTGTGTGTACCCCTTTGCCGCAAACCTAGCTTTGTGCTTCTCCACGTTGCCATCTGTAGTGTACTTGATCTTATAGATCCACCAGGAGCCCACCACTGATCTATCCACAGGTCTCAACACTACCTCCTAAACATCGTTTGTCATGATGGAACTATACTCCACCATGGCATCTACCCACAACTGATGCTGTGCGGCCTCCTGATAGCTAGAAGGTTCAACAACCTGTGCTAGCAATGCTTGGTACTTTTTTAGTTGTATGCGTTCTCTCTTGTTCGTCCTAGGAGCTCTCGTGAACTCCTCCATGTCCCTCAACGTCTGAAAAACTTCTCTACTGGTTCAACCACTAGTGGTGGGAGAATCGACCAACTCCTCATCTTTCCTCTGTTGCTTCATTTATTGCGAACTTACAGGATCTCTTGCACCTGAGGTCATGCTAGTGCTAGTGATTGTCCATGCGGCTGTCCCTATGGATGCCCTTGCTGCTGGACCAATGAAGCTTTTACTAGCTTATTCTGATCATCTATTGGCAACTCATGAGATCTCCTAAAGGCTCTGTTCTCCATGAACTTTACGTCTTGTCTCACGATAATCTCCCTACTACTAGGAATTTAGATTTTGTATGTCTTTGATGTTTCGCTATACCCAACGAAGAACCCCTTCTTTGTAGTCTGATCCAACTTAGTGCATTTTTCATTTAGGACATGGCAGTAAGCTATGCTGCCAAAGATCCTGAAGTGACTTACTTTTGGCTTCTTACCTGAGAAGACTTCTTCCAGTGTTACCTTCCCCAATGCCTTATGAAGAACTCTGTTCTGTATATACATGGTTGTGTTACATGCCTCTTCCCATATAAACTTGGGTAAGTCCTCGTCATATAACATAGCCTTTGCAGCCCCAACTATAGGCTTGTTCTTCTGCTCCGCTACCCCATTCTGTTGCGGGTTGTATGGAGCTATCCACTCCCTCCTGGTGCCCTCCTACGCACAAAAGTCTGTGAAGTCACTATCAGTGTACACTCCTCCATTACCTGAGTGAAGCACCTTGATCTTCTTTCCTGTTGCATTCTCTACTAGAGCTTTGAACTCCCTGAAGCGATTGAAGATTTCATCTTTGGTCTTCAAGAAATAGATCGAGGTTTTCCTGGAATGGTCATTGATGAAGGTAATGACGTACTCGTACCCTTTGAGAGATCTAGTGGACATAGGGCCACAAATATCTGAGTGCATAAGCTGTACACCGTCTAATCTATTGTCACTTCTTGGGAATGCTGCCTTAGCATACTTCCCAAGTATGCATCCCTTGCACACATCTTCGTGTTCCTGTGCTTAATATTGGAACACCTGTAACTGTCTCCTTGAGCATCCTAAGTGCTCCATGGTTCAAATGCCCATTCCCACGTGCTATAACTCATTCGGGTCTCTCACACTATTATTGCTATTACTGCTGCTGCTGCTAACTAGTGCCTTTGGAGAATTGAGCTACAACTTGTACAATCTGTTGTTGCAAACTCCAATCTACTTCACCTTCTTCTAGTTTCAATTTTTAATGAACACCTTCTTCCCTACAAAGTGAACATCATATCCCTTATCCTGTAGCTAGGATATTGAAATAAGGTTCATACCCAAGCCGGGCACATGCAACACATCTGTAACACTGGTGCTTGCTCTTGACTCCCTTTGAATCTATATGGTACCTACTATGATGGGAGTACATTTACTTTTGTTTCCCATCTGAATCTAGAAGTCCTTTTGCTCCTCCTTATCGTTGGATAAGTATTCTCTAACTCTTGTCATGTGAGCTGACGCTCCACTGTCTATATACTAGACACGCTGTGAAGTTGAGCTAGTGAGGCAAGCTATCTCAGCGAATTCATCCTCCAATCTGGAAGACAAATCCATAGCCTCCTGAATATTGTATCTCTGCGACCATATTGGAGAAATCCGAGGAATCTATTGAAGACATCCTTATGCGTGCATTTCTCTTTTTGTTCCTGCACAACTCTACCACTGAAACCCACGCTGCAAAACTTATGTGCTCACATCTGCTCAATGAATTAACTGGCATGCTCACCGGAACCCTCTATCCAACAAATCCACTGCATGCGAATTCTACTTCTGAGGCTATTCAAAGTTTTCCTCCACCTGGATCTGGAAATTGAACCTTACTACCTTTGCAATTTGCACCTCTGGCTGACTTTTGTAGATTTGGAGAAATTGTGCCCAAATCTCTTTCTGAAGTTGCACAATCTTTCTCCTCTTGCTTTTGAGCCTCTAATTTGATCTTCAATGCTTCGATACCATGTGAAAATTCCTTGATTGCAATCACTGGAAATTTATCTCTTAATTGTTCTGCAGTTTATTTGTTATTACGACAAATATCGATAAACTCACAATTGCAATCTTCACTAAAAATAAAATACCCTGCGGAAAATAAACTGGAAGCTAAGAAAATAATGCACACACAAAATAAAATAGACACCAATATTTTTGGACTAATGCCCCTGGGAAAACCCCGAAGGGAAAACCAGTGCAAAAGATGAGGGTTTATTTTATTATTATGCAGCAGAAATAAAAATGTACAATATCTGGATGCCCTACTGTCAATCTTCCAACAAATAATCTTGCCAAAATATTTAGGAGAAAAAAACTCTCCCTCTCTAGAATTTCTTTGCCTTCCTCTGGCCTGCTCGCACTACCTCCTCGCTGCTTGCATTGCTGGCCTTTGCAGTTCATACGACCTCTGGAACTGCTCCAAACTGGGATGTCTAACCTCCTGCTACTAGAAAAATTCTCTCAATGTTCCAGAATGTCTTTCTGGCCTTCGGCAATTGATCCGAACCTTTCTCGACAATCCGCTCAGTTGGATTGGCTAACTGACACCACTTGGATGATTTTCTCTGCAGAATATTTGGGCCTCCCTTTGGCTAACCCTCCGGCACTAGAAAATCTTCCAAAACTCTCTACTGTTGCTTCCTCAGTCACCAATGCTCTCTTTCTCTGGCTTGAACTCACTTCTTTACTGAATCTCTGCAACTGGATGGCTTGATCTTCCAAGGAACTCGCTCCCCTCTTGTGTAACTGTGTATGTCTATCTCCATCCCATCAATTTTCTCTTATAATCTCTCGTTGGAGCTTCAACGGCCATGATTAAAACCCCATCAAAGGCTAAGATCATTTTAGACCCGATCCGTTTGAGTATCTAGAGCATTCTTGATGCTCTCGATGTTCTTTAATTAACCAGTTTTTCTAAGCTAGACTTAGGAAATATTGAAATGATGGCTAATTAATTTAATTAAGGCGTTTTGCAAGCTTATCTCGCGAAATTTTTCCTGGGTTTTGGAGATCTCGTGTTCCTTAGTCCCTTAGACACAAATCGAGACCAGAACACCTGTCCGATGCTACTAAGAACTAACAAACATGCAATCTTCAAGCTTGCCCAATAGAGCTTTAGTGCATGATTGAATTTTTGACCAAAATGCTAAACCCTGGTTGTTTTGTCTTCCTAACAATCCAGTGATTCCTTTAGTGTATGGTACTTACAAAATATACATAAGAGTTCAATTATCTCATTGAGGATTTGAACTAACTGGATTTTGTTCATCTGTTTTTCCTGAAAATTGAAATAAATAAAATTTCTTTTAAAGAAAACTTATGTGTGCAAAAATGCTGATTTCAACACTCGCAAGCTCTTGTTACCTAATCTGTGTTGCATGTGTTTTATTATGTACATTATTTGCAAATGTGTTATAATTACATTGCCTTCTACGTCCACTTTGTATTATGTCATAAAGAATTGTACTTCTGTTTTATAAAGGAATCAGAGAGTTGATTCTAGGTCGGTTGTGTTTTACTTGCAGGTTTGATAGGGACTGGAAGAAGATTGAAGCTTTTGTTGGTTCAAAGTCTGTTATTCAGGTCTTGAATGGCTTTGCTTTCTTTACAGCATATTCCTTGTAGAGTTCTGTGCAGATCTACTTGAAGATTCATATCAGTTCCCTGCGATTTTGTTCTGTGTGTAACATAACTTATGTCAATTGAGTCAAATCACCCAAAAGCTGAAATAAGATGATGTTAACATCCAGGGATTCTTGTAGGCTTTTTTGGTTGTTTGTTTCTCCCTATGTTATAATAGTTAATAGTTTCTCATCTCGGTCTCTTCTTTCCATTCTTTATGGTAAGATGAGATCTGCCACCAGCTTCTGGTTAAGGGCAATCTGCTGATCAAAGATGCTCAATCTCTTGATCAACCAACTTATTCTGATTTTCTGTCAGTGTTAGTCATGCTATGGTAGAGGTTCTGAGGTTCATTGTATATACCCTTCCACTTTATGCATTTTTGTTTGTATTTTTTTTTGTAAATATAAGATGTATTTTTCAAAAAAAGATGTTTATTATTAATATTATTTGTTTTTGGTGAAAAACAGAGTTTAAATTACATAATTACATAAAATATATCTAGTACTGTACAAGTCTTTGCTTCCTCTTCCAACCCATTCTAGAAGAGCCACCATATTAGACTGGGCACCGAAGTTCAAAGCTAATGTACTTTCTGTTACCGCCTGTTACCCTTTGTTTTACATAGGATTGTTCCACTGAATTTCTTCACCACCCTAAGTAATTGTCATCATCATTGAGCCTTCGAAAATACATGTAGCTCTTTGATTTCATGGCCCTGATAAGCATGGAAGATTTGGCAGTTGTGTTGGAGAAGCTATGATCATTTGAAGAATCAATGGGGTAGAAGCCTTTAAAGGAAAGAAACAGCAGTTATTCAGCAACCAGAAGCGTCTGGGTGGTATTATTGAAGATCCACTTCAACACAAAGCATTCTGGAAAACTTGCTTTGTAAATCACCCATGAAGAGATATTTTGTCGGCAGGATTGTGATCCAGAGAACTTCTGTTATAAGGAGATCTTGGTTCAATGAGCCATACTCAGGTTCCCAAGCCGTATACCTTGTCATGTTCGAAGAGTATCAACAGGTCTTTCTTTTCAGAATATAGAGGTTGGTGAAATTGGTTGGAACTGATTTTGTATTATATGCTAACATATTTACAGATGATATGTTTTTTGTGCTATTCACCACTGTCAACAATTGATTCAGACTCTAAAAAAATTATATCACAGTGACCATACTGTAATTGTGAATGAGCTTGTGAAATTGGTATCAATTGAGCTCTCACTGAACAAATATGCTTGTGCCAAGATGAACATTGCAAGAATTGATCATATATTCAGTTAAAAATGTTTTTGTACTGCAGGTTGATTGTTCAGAGGCAAGGTCGGAGCAAGGCTTATTTATCAAGCCTTGGATTGAGTATTTCAAGCAATGTTGTGAACATTGCATCCGGATAAAATCGGCTAGGGTCTGGAAAACCAAAAAATTGTAAAAATTGGGAAAATATCAGTAAAAATTGGCAAACATCGGCAAAATCAAGATACCATCAAAATATTGGTAAAAATAGGGAAATATCAGCTAGGCCAAAATATCATGATTTCGAGATAAAATCGGGATGTTATCGAGATGTGTGCAACTCTAATTTCAAGGGAGAGTTGGGATGGTGAAAGGGTTAGCATTCTATACAGCAAATAAAAAATTGAGGCTGCTGGTTAACATTCTTCAAAGAGCAACCATCTTTTTTGGATTAATTGTCCTTGAAAAAGGACAACTCATGGTTTATGATGTGCAGGAAGTAACCAACCTTTAGTGGATCTGTGAAAACCATTAGAAAACATATGGTCATAACCATTTATTGAGGAATGGAAGGGAATTCCACTAACAATACCAAAAGGATTCAGTTGTGAGATCCATTATTTAAGGGTTTCAGATTTGCTTGGTTGAGGAAATTGTTTCGGGTTGCCAAATTGCCTTGAAATTGGCTGGCCCTGGAACATGAATGTAGCTGAAATGCTTGGATGGTGGACACATGCCTTACAACAGATACATAAGCAATCTTTTCAGCTGGCAAGATCAAATAGCGGAGCAGGTCCAGGACCTCTGAAAAATACATCTGATTCTGGAGGCAATGGTCATGCTGAATCCCTGCAGACTACTTTTGCAGAGCACTGTCAACACTTGGCTAATATGCAGGCACTTATTGGTCAGCTGAAGGATGCTACCCCAGCATTAGAGTCAACAATATTAACTCTCCATGAAGAAGTAAGCAGGGATGCTGCTGCTGCTTTAACAATGGGACAACATATGGTATCTTTGTCAGCATGGAGATGTCACTTTGGTAGGAAGATAGTCAACGATGAAAGAAAAGCTGAAGAAAATTTTATGATAGTGAAACTTCAAGCTAACAGGCGTTCCAAACTTCTAAGACCTCGTCCTCAGTGTCACTGTCAGAAAAGACCTCAATGTAATGTGCTCTACCTGCTATGCACCTATGGCCTGGTGCCCAGTGCTCTTTGCATGTGAAGCATAGCTTCCTCCTCCGGAGGTCCTTCCGCGTCTCCTCATCTAGCTGCCCCCTCCCTTGTGTGGTCCTCAGTGGTGGGGGTCTAGTCTCATGCCCCTTTTGTGGGAAAGGGGTCCATGCAGGAAATGGCGCTCTGGTCTTGAGGATGGCACCCTGCAAGTCTGTGTCGCTCACCATCGCTTCCTGCAGCGTAGAAGGTCTGCGTGACTTCACCAGTCCACGCAAAGGCTCAAGCAAGCCCCTAATGAAGGTGTATACCCTCCTGTCCTCGAACAGATCTGGGACCATCACTGACACACGTAGAAAATTGGAAAAGTACTACTTTGGGTTGCCTATCTGGCGCAGTTGTGTCAGCTTCCTGAAAGATGCCTCCGGATCCCTCTAATCAAATCGCTCCACCACCCTCTTGGTGAAGTCCTCATAAGAAACTATTTGGGCATGCCCCAAAGTGGTTAGGCTGTGAAACCACTAGTCATGGGCTTCCCCCTCCAAGTGCAGCGCTGCCATCTTAATGGCTTCTTACTCCATCATCCAGTTGAGTTGAAAGCACGTGTCCATCTTTTCAACCCAAGCCCTGGCTGTACACTTGGCAGTGCCATCAAATGTAGGGAAGTACATTCGCCCTATAGTTCTCTGCAGCTCATAATTTTGGATCCCTTGTCCTCCATACCTCTTGTTCCTCTCACTCTGCTTGAGCTTGCAGTAATCTCTGAAGGAGAGGGCTTCTTTGAAATCTTCGTCCATCCCCTGCCACTATCTGAAGTAGTCCCCCATCTGGGGAGTGTCTTCCTCCCTTGCTGGTTTGATTTGTGCTACTGGCAAGGAAGAGGGTAGTGTAGCCCTAGTTGGCACACTCACTGAAGGGCGTTGCGCTACTGGTGAGGGATGATCGGAAGGCTGAGAAGCCCCGGAAGTTTCTCCACCCAAAAACCTTGTAGGTGTGGCTCTGTCTCGGTTTTGTGATTTGATCTCCTCCAGCATGTCTTTCTGCCCCTTGGCCAAGTCACTCAAAGCCCTCAAGAGGCTATCGAAAGCCATCTCCTCCTTGCTCTTGGGCTCTGTCATTTCCTCCTCTTTGGCCACTGTTTTCCCTTTTTCCTCTGTGTCTGGTGTAATTTCCACCTCCCTTTCTCAACTCTTGTACCTCTACCTCCGGTAAGTGATGTTCTCCCGGTCTTCTCCTCTCATAGGAAACCAACCCCACAGCTGAGCCAAGAACTAGGCTTTTATACCGCTGTAATGTTCCCAAGTAGGGATTTAAGTGATATTTCTAAACAAATAAACAGTGTAGCAACATAAAATTAAAAACATGCATTAAACACCCATAAAAACACTGTAAATTTGGAACTGCTGAGCCATATATTATAAAATCTGAGAGCATAGGTACAATATAAATGAAGTGGTGCACTTGGGCTTGTCTCAAGGACAAGTTGGACCAAACCCAGGTGATGGAATGGCTGAGATGATGGTTGTTCAGTTGCTGCACCACTTTGCACTGCGTTGTCCCAATGAAACTATTGATCTGTTGACTTCAACCTACTGGAAGGTGCCCAAAAACCACCCAAAAAATTCTGTCCTTTCATCCTTAAGACTCCTTGGACAAAACCCAAAAAAACCCAGAAGGGAATTTCTTTGGTTTTGACTTTGGATTTTCGGCCTCCTTGGAGCCCCTCTTCGGCTACTGCTGCCAAATTCGATTTGCAGGAAATAGCCTGCAAATCCACCTGAAAACACCCCTCAAATGTTGGTTTCACCTGTGATAACTGATTCCTTGCTCCTCGGATGATCCTTTGCCTGGATGGTTGCTCTCCTAAGCCCCACGAATTTGCTGCTAGAGGCCATTGCGCAGTCCCTTTGCCCAGAAATGTGTACTGCTGTAATCACTGACTGGCTGGCTGCAAAACTCAGAGAAAATGTCCTCAACCCACTACCTTTCCTGCTCCCGGAACTCCCAGCAAGCTAGGGACCTCCCGGCTGGCTCACTCCTCTTCTGCGTGTTTCTGGCTTCCTGGAAAGTACGCAGACTCCTCTTCTGTGTGGCTGGATGGGCTGTCTGTCAATGCTGGAACTCATGTAATCTTTGTGTAACATCCTCCCTAGGATGGGCATGGATAGTCCCCCGAAGTAGAGGTTGAATCTTCCTTTGCGGAAGACTCGTGGCTAAACAGCGATAGACTCACTAAGCAGCAGAGTGTACAAAGGCAAGTTTGTTTGTCAAATGATCAGAATGATACAAAATGAGAGCTCCTTCCTCTTTTATCACTTTGGGCCCCATTAGTCTCTTGTGGGCCCCTCCTTCAACTAGTTTGATTTCCCTCCAACGTACCCCTTGGCTAAGTTCGAATTATTCATGTGGGTGGCCCCCGCATTCCACTAGCTGCCAAAAATAAAGTCGAATTTCTTATAGTTCCTAAGTTCTGCGTGTGGGGCCCTCCTCCTAAGCAAAAAACGATGCCAAAATTGTCTAGCTGCACCCCGTGAATAACACATTTGAGAAGGGACATGACAGTCGTCCCCTCCCAAATGTTGCTTGCCCTCAAGCAACCTCAAAGTTGGGTGCTCCAGTATGTGCTCACCCTCCCAGGTGGCATCCTCATCTGGCAAGTTCTTCTAGCGTACCAAGAACTCTCTGATGGTCCTACTCCTCAATCTCCTCTCCCTGCTCTCCAGAATTGCCTTTGGTTCTAACACCAAATGGCCCTCGCCATCCAACGGGGGTAGATCAGCTATTGCGGTCATCTGTTGTCCCAATATATTCTTCAGGCATGATACATGAAATACGTTATCGATTCTACTCCACGGAGGCAACTCTAGCTCATAAGCCACCTCTCCAACCTGCCTAGTCACCTGGTAGGGCCCATAGAAGCGTGGTTGTAGCTTCTCGACCCCCTTCTGTTTCAGCATAGACTGTCTGTAAGGCTGCAATCGAAGGTATACTAAGCCCCACTCCTCAAATTGCCTCTTTATCCTGTGCCATTTTGCATATAGTTTTTGTTGATTTTGGGCTGTCGTTAAATTATCCTTGAGAGCTTTGAGGATATCTTGGCTCTCTTGGACCCAATCTTTGGCCTTTGGGGCCCGACTGTCTCCGAAAATAATATCAGCAAAAGTTAGTGCATCATATCCATAGAGGGCACGGAAAGGAGTCATACCGATAGACATGTGGTGTGTGGTGTTGTAGTAGAACTCACCCAAGTGCAACCACCGAATCCACGTCCTCTGCTAACCTGTCACATAATTCCTCAGGTACCCCTCCAACCACTAGTTGACCCTCTCCATCTGGTCGTCCATTTGAGGACGATAACTATGCTAGGAGTGAGCTCTGTCCCAACCAACCTGAAGAGCTGCTGCCAAAATCCACCCATAAATCTATTGAGCTGCTGCCAAAATCCACCCATAAATCTATTGTCTCTGTCATTCACAATGTTCTTGGGGAGCCCATGTAACCTGACAACCTCCTCGAAGAACAACTCGACAACCTGTGCAACCGTGTATCTAGTGGGGATGGCGAAAAAGTGGGCAAATTTGGTCAACCTGTCGACCACTACATATATGCAATCCTTCCCCTGTATCATGGGGATCCCAGTGATGAAATCCATCAAAATACTTTCCCATTTCCTCTCCGCAATGGGAAATGGCTGTAGTAGCCCTGCAGGGTGAGTCAGCTCCCCCTTGTCCCACTAGTAGGCCTCACACTCCCTTACGTGTTGCAACATGTCCTTCTTGAGGTCTTTCCATGTGAATCTCTCCTGAACAACCATGTAAATCTTCCGGAATCCCTGGTGTTCGGACAACGGTGATTCGTGAGCTGCCTGGAGTACTCTCTCCCTCAACTGCAAGTTGGGCACCAAGTAAATGTGCCCCTTGTAATAGATGACCTCATCCATCACACGGTAATGCTCATCTGCATGTGTCCCCTCCAGCACTTCGCAGGCCCTCCTGTCCTTGGAGTACTCTACTAATAGCTGAGCCTTCCAATCCTGACAGATGCTCATGAGAGATAACCTAGTTGGTCTCCTGGATAGAACATCGATCACCACATTGTGCTTGCCCTGCACATACTCAATGTCAAAATCGTAGGCCTGCACCTCGCTGACCCATCTCTGTTGTCTATCATTGAGGCGCTGCTGCCCCATGAAATGTCGAAGACTGTTGTGATCAATCTTCAGTCGAAATCGGTTTCTCACCAAGTACTGACAGAACTTGGCCAATGCATGCATAATGGCTAGCATCTCCTTGTCATATATGGAATATGACAGCCCATGTGGTACGAGCTTCCGACTCTCGAAAGCTATGGGATGCCCCTCCTGTGACAATAAAGCTCCAACTCCTACCCCTGATGCATCACACTCCACTTTGAATGGCTGGGAAAAGTCTGGGAGTGCCAGAACAGGGCAACTGCTCATCACCTCCTTGAGGCGATCGAAGGTGATCTGTACTCCATCAGTCCATGTGAAGGCCCCTTTCTTGGTCAAGTCGGTCAAGGGTGTAGCTAGCTGTGAGAACCTTTTGACAAACTTCCTATAGTAAGTGCAAATACCCAGGAAGCCTCTCAGCGTAGTCACATCTCGGGGTACTGGCCAATCCCGAATGGCCTGAGTCTTCTCCTCGTGAACCTTCACCTCGTTTGCTCCAACGATATGCCCGAGATAAAGCATTTCTGTCAATCCAAACTCGCACTTGGAGAGCTTGGCATAAGATTGTTGCTCCTCCAAAATGCGCAGTACCTCCTCCAAGTGGTGGAGGTGTTCCTCCCACGTCTGGCTATAGATCAGGATGTCATCGAAGAACACTAGCACGAACCTCCTCAACTGTCCCTGAAAGATATGGTTCATGCAAGACTGAAATGTGGTGGGAGTGTTGGTCAGTGCAAATGGCATGACCAGAAACTCAAAGTGCCCATAGTGGCACCAGAATGCTGTCTTCGACATGTCCTGATCCCGAGCTCTGATCTGGTGGTACCCCGAACGTAGATCAATCTTAGAGAAGTACTTGGCTCCTTTAAGCTCATCCATCAGCTCATAAATGCTGGGAATGGGGTACCGGTTCTTAAGGGTCTTCCAGTTAAGTGCTCGGTAGTCGAAACACATCGTAAGGGTCCCATCCTTCTTCTTCACCAGCACTACGAAAGAAGCGAAAGGACTGGAACTAGGCCTGCTATGCCCCTGATATGCCCTAATGCAAGCAACTCTTGAATGGCCTTCTCCATCTTGTCCTTATAGGCTTTGGGGTGCCTATAAGGAGTAGTGATGACTGCGTGTATACCCGGCTCCAATTCAATGGTGTGCTCAAACCCTCTATCTGGTGGCTGCCCTAGTGGAATGTCTCTGAACACTATTGCATATCTATCCAGTAAAGCCTGTATGTCTGCTGGTGGTGGCTGTGCCTGTCCCCCAACCTCTGAGATCCTCAACTCGACTCCCCATGAAATGTCCCCATGTCGAAGATCTGCCTCCATCCTGTGGGCCGAAACTGTCTGAGGCAGATAAGACTGCATGCCTCTCAAGGCCACCAATTTGCCATCTGGCCCCATGAACTCCATCTCAGGTTTCCTCCAATCTGCCGTGACTCGCCCAAGGGAATACAACCACCAGACACCCATCACCACATCGGTGTCTGGCACGTCGACCACAAAGAAGTGGTCTGTCATCGAGTAGTTTCCCATAACTACTGTCAAGGAGGGTGTTGAAGTTTCTAAGTGTAAAAGTTAAAAACCCTCCATGTACTTTCTGATTTATTCCTTCCTACTTGTTCTGATTAATTAACAAGTTATTTACCATGTAAATACTGAAAATAGACACAAGTACATGCTCAACACATTATAGATCATCAACTGAAGGAAACCGAAACAAGCACACAAGTGACACCGTTATTTTTGGACTAACGTCCCTGGAAAAACCCAATGCTGGAAAGCCGGTGCAACTATCTGAGGGTTTGATTTATCAAGCAGTTTCAAAATACAATCTGGGTGCCAAATCCGGCTCACCCAATAGAGAAAAATCTCGGCAGTTCTGGCTTCTGCCCTCTATGTCAGCTTTCCCGGTTGTTCCCAGCAGTTCTGGCTATTCCCGGCAGTTCTGGCTTCTGCCCTCTGCATCAGCTTTCCCGGCAGTTTCGGCAGTTCCCGGCTGTTTCGGCAGTTCCAGTTGTTCCCTGTAGTTTCGGCTTCTGCCCTCTGCGTCAGCTTTCCCGGTTGTTCCGACAGTTCCTCGGCAATTCTGGCTGTTCCCGACAGTTTCGACTTCTGCCCTCTACGTCAACTTTCCCGGTTGTTTCGGCAGTTCCCACTGTTCCGGCTTCTGCCTTATGTGTCAGCTTTCCCAGTTGTTCCCGCAGTTCTGTCTGTTCCCGACAGTTCCGGCTTCTGCCTTCTGCATCAGCTTTCCTGGCTGCTGCGTTGATCCTCCTGACACTATCTCTGCCTCTCTGCTTCTGTATTCACTATCCCTCAGCTGCAACTCCTGATCACTCTCTCAACTTTCTCAGCAAACCCAGCCCCAAAAAGTTGAAATCTTGATCTCTTGGTGTGTTCTCCAAGTGACCCTCAAGCCTCCTCTTATACTTTTCTCGTTGACAAATTAACGGCCGAGATTAAGTCCCTAATCAACGGCTAAGATTAGATCTGGCTTGATCCATGACTTTTGGACCATTCTAACACAATGTTATATTAATTCACATTAATATTTTAATTTTGCTAAGTTTAGACTTAGGGACTCCATTAAAAATATTAATTATTTTAATATCTCCCAAATTGTTTAGAATCTGCCCAAACCCTTTCTGGGTATTGGAGATCTCATGTGCCTTATCCTCTCCACCAAATTTCATGGCTAGAGCACATCCGATGCTACCCCAAATCAACACTCCCTCTTAGCGAGGACTGTGCTCTAGCAATACTCCTTACTGAGTATTACTCTGATCATCCGACATCGGTCCCTAATGCTAGGCCTGCTGCCCATCATCTGTACTGCTGCATCTCGTACTGCCACCCATGGCTCTACCACTACCACTGCTGCATCTGTACGACAACTCCCTCTACATCTGTGTTGCTGCCCATGGCCCTGCCACTACCATTGTTGCGTCTGCACTGCATCCCCTCTCATCATGCTGCATCGTGCTTCCCATAGCACCACCACTGCTAACTGCTACATTGCAACTCAGTTATCGAGAAGTAAGTAACTGATCTCCCAACTCTGACATCTCTGTTAGGCTAAAGACATTGCCGATGCTAAAGCTCCCTCTATCGCTGACAAGTGCTCCCTCTCTAACCTCTGCGTTGCTGCAACAACTCTTGCATCTATCATTGTTGCACACCTCTCTGTGCCATCCTGCACTGGTGCAACACTCCCGTGCCTCTCACACTGTTGTTGCCTGCTAGCCTCGCGTTGCCCTGGGAATCCTACATTGTAGCTCTCTCTGTCGCTCCATCCTCATTTGTGTCTACTGACATCTGCTAGTCTTGCTACTCTTCGGGGCTCCCGTAGCTAGGTATAATCCAAGAGGTTGGGTACCTCGAGGATCCTGCCCCTAATCTTCTGTAGTCCTCTTGACTACAGCTCGATGTCTCCCCACTTTTGCTCAAGTGGTGTGTGTGCACTCATGGCACAGTCATCGTCTGTCTCCACTTCCTTCTCTGCCCTTGCTGGCGTGCCTTGGTCTCGAAAGCCTCTCCTTTGCTCTTCTTCCTCGGACACTAGGTCGCATAATGACCCAACTCTCCACGGTGGAAGCATTTGACCTTGGAGAGGTCCTTCTTCTTCCGCTTTTCTTGCTTACCCTCGAATTCTAGGGCAACATCCACCTCCTCCTCCTTTATTTTGATCCCCTTGCTGTTGCTTCCCGTCTTGGTCACCCTCCTGATCTCTTCTTGGCGAAGAGCTGCCCACATTTCCTCCCAATCTGGAAGGGTCGCCCTGCCCAGTATGCTCTAGACAAACACTTCCCAGTCTTCTGAGACTGCATTCAGGGCTGTTCTCACCATTCTCTGGATCTGATGTGGCCCCTATGGAAGTCAGCTGATCTCAGATCTCCTTCAATCGACTGAGGAAGGTGTCGATCTGTTCTCCCTTCTGCATTTGGTATGACTGTAGCTGATTTTCTAGGAGCATCTTCCTCTGCACGGAAGTATGCTGATACAACTTGGTTAGGGCCTCCCACATCTCCCATGCTGTATTCTTCTCGGCAATATATGGTACTATATGATCCTTGATCCTATCAAGAATGATACTCTTGGCCCTCGCCATTGCTTCCTCATATCTATCATTGTCAGTTGGGTTAACTGGGACTGCTATCGTCTTCAAGACGAAGTGCTTGACACGATTTCTCTCAAGTACGGATAAGATTCCGGCCTTCCAGACTACGAAGTTTGAGGCTCTGTCCAGTCTGTCCTGGTCTCTTACTCCGTGTCTATTTCGCTGCTCTTCTACTTCCCTCTTAGAATTTCTCGATGTGACTTCCTCTGAGCCTCGATTTCACTTCTGGAAATCCTTCTGCCGATGTCGAGATGCCGCCTACTCTGATAGTCTATGTAGCTGCACCACTGATCCGGATTTCTCGGCTAGAAACCCTCGGTAGCAACTCCCTCCTCCTTGGCCTTGCCCTGTTAGGTATTGTTCTGACTACAGTACCCCACCAGCTCCACTCTGCAACTTACCCACAGCCTCCTAGACCCCAACAACCTGAAGGTGAGAGCTCCTAGGCTATGCACAGTCCCAACACCGGCAAACTAGCTTCCTCAGCCAACTGCGTTAGCCCCCCTGGCCTCTGCGTGAGCCTGTCTTTGCCTCCCTCAGCCTCTGTGCAGCCTCTTCTTAGCATCACCCCTCCCTTGCTACTTTGCTGCTAGGAACAGCTTCTATCACTCGGGACAACTTTTTTTTGCTGCTGCTGCTCTGCTCTGCTGATGTCCTCAGTTCTCCTGTGATTTGCAACCACACTCTGATACCATGTTCAAGTTTCTAAGTATAACAGTTAGAAACCCTCCATGTACTTTCTGATTTATTCCTTCCTATTTGTTTTGATTAATTAACAAGTTATTTAACATGTAAATACTGAAAATAAACACAAGTACATGCTCAACACATTACAGATCATCAACTGAAGGAAACAGAAACAAGTACACAAGTGACACCATTATTTTTGGACTAATGTCCCCGGAAAAACGCAATGCAAGAAAACCAGTGCAGCTATTTGAGGGTTTGATTTATTAAGCAGTTTTAGAATACAATCTGGGTGCCAAATCCAACTCACCTAACAGAGAAAAATCTCGGCAGTTCCGACTTTTGCCCTCTGCGTCAACTTTCCTGGCTGTTATGGCAATTCCCGGCAGTTCCCGCTGTTCCCGACAGTTTCAGCTGTTCCCAGTAGTTCCGGCTTCTGCCCTCTGTGTTAACTTTTCCGGTAGTTTCGGCAGTTCCCGGTAGTTCTGGCTATTTCCGGCAGTTTCGGCTTCTTCCCTCTGCATCAACTTTCCCGGTTGTTCCGGCAGTTCCGGTTGTTCCTAGCAGTTCTGACTTATGCCCTCTGTGTTAACATTCCCGGCTGTTAAGGCAGTTCCCGCTAGTTCTGACTTCTACCTTCTACATCAGCTTTCCCGGTTGTTCTCGCAGTTCTTGGCAGTTCCTGCTGTTCCCTGCAGTTCCGGCTTCTACCCTCTGCATCAGCTTTCTCGGCTGTTCCGACAGTTCTGGCTATTCCTGGCAGTTCCAGCTTTTGCCCTTTGCGTCAACTTTCCTGGTTGTTCCGAAAGTTCCGTCTGTTCCTAGCAGTTCCCTCTTCTGCCTTCTGTGTCAGCTTTCCCAGCTGCTGCGCTGATCTTCCTGACACTATCTTTGACTCTCTGCTTCTGTATTCACTGCCCCTCAGCTGCAACTCTTGATCACTCTCTCAACTTTCTCAGCAAACCCAGCCTCAGAAAGTCGAAATCTTGATCTCTTGGTGTGTTCCTCAAGTGACCCTCAAGCCTCCTCTTATACTTTTCTCGTTGGCAAATCAATGACCGAGATTAAGTCCCTAATCAACGGCTAAGATTAGATCTGGCTTGATCCATGACTTTTGGACTATTCTAACATAGTTTTATATTAATTCACATTAATATTTTAATTTCTCTAAGTTTAGACTTAGGGACTCCATTAAAAGTATTAATTATTTTAATATCTCCCAAATTGTTTAGAATCTTCCCAAACCCTTTCTAGGTATTGGAGATCTCATGTGCCTTAGACTCTCCACCAAATTGCGTGGCTAGAGCACATCCGATGCTACCCAAAATCAAAAGAGGGCACGTATCTGGTACACTAGATGGTACAATCACTTGGTACTAGGACAAAGAATCCCTTAAAATCTGTTGTGGTGAGGCCTCTCCTCTGGACCAACTGTGCATCTATGAAGTTGTGTGTAGCCCCACTGTCCACTAGTACAAAAACCCTCTGTCCTTGTAGTGTACCTTTGATCTTGAGTGTCAGAAACTTAGGAATCCGGCATAAAGAAGCAAGGACCCCTCCTGATGAGGCAATAGATGCCCCTCCCTATGGAGGTGGTGGTTGCGGACCTCTGTCCGTCGGTCTCTCTCCATCTATCCAACTGCAATCTTGCCCCACCTCGTCCTCCTGGTCATTGTCAGAAAAGACCTCAATGTAATGTGCTCTACCTGCAGTGCACCTATGGCCAGGTGCCCAGGGCTCTCTGCATGTGAAGCACAACTTCCCCCTCCGGAGGTCCTTCCATGTCTCCTCATCGAGCTGCCCCTCCCCTGTGTGATCCTTGGTGGTGGGGGTCTAGTCTCATGCCCCTTCTGTGGAAAAGGGGTCCGTGTAGGAAATGGCGCTCTGGTCTTGGGGATGGCCCCCTGTAAATCTCTGGCACACACCACCGCTTCTTGCAGCGTGGAGGGTCTGCGTGACTTCACCAGTCCACACAGAGGCTCAAGCAAGCCCTCCATGAAGTTGTATACCATCCTTGCCTCGGGCAGATCCGGGACCATCACTGAAACCCGCAGAAAATCTGAGAAGTACTATTCTAGGTTGCCTTTTTGGCATAGTTGTGTCAATTCCTTGAAAGATGCCTCCGGATCCCTCTGATCAAATCGGTCCGCCACCCTTCGGGTGAAGTCCTCATAAGAAACTATCTAGGCATGCCCCAAAGTGGTCAGGCCGTGAAACCACCAGTCATGGGCTTCCCCCTCCAAGTGCAGCGCTGCCATCTTAATGGCTTCCTGCTCCGTCATCCGGTTGAGTTGAAAGTATGTGTCCATCTTTTCAACCCAAGCCCTGGCTGTGCACTTGGCAGTGCCATCAAATGTAGGGAAATACATCCTCCCTATAGTTCTTTGCAACTCATAGTTTTGGGTCCCCTTGTCCTTCGTACCCCTTGTTCCTCTCTCTGCTTGGGCTTGCAGTAATCTCTAAAGGAGAGGGCTTCTTTGAAATCTTCGTCCATTGCCTGCCACTCTCTGAAGTAATCCCCCATCTGGGGAGTGTCTTCCTCCCTTGCTGGTTCGATTTGTGCCATTGGCATGAAAGAGGGTAGTGTAGCCCTAGTTGGCACACTCACTGAAGGGCATTGCGCTGCTGGTGAGGGGTGATCGAAAGGCTGAGAAGCCTCGAAAGTTTCTCCACACAAAAACCCTCTAGGTGTGGCCCTGTCTCTGTTTTGTGATTTGATCTCCTCTAGCATGTCTTTTTGCCCCTTGGCCAAGTCACTCAAAGCCCTCAAGAGGATATCGAAAGCCATCTCTTCCTTGCTCTTGAGTTCTGCCATTTCCTCCTTTCCAACCACTGCTTTCCCTCTTTCCTCCGTATCTGGTGTAATTTCTAGCTCCCTTTCTCTGCTCCTGTACCTTTGCCTCTAGTAAGTGATGTTCTCCCGGTCTTCTCCTCTCATAGGAAACAAACCCCACAACTGAGCCAAGAACTAGGCTCTGATACCACTATAATGTTCCTAAGTGGTAATATTAGTGATATTTTAAACAAATAAACAGTGTCACACCATAAAATTAAAAACATGCATCATACATCCATAAAACACTGTAAATCTAGAACTGTTGAGCCATATATTATAAAATTTGAGAGCATAGGTACAATACAAATGAGATGGTGCACCTGGGCTTGTCTCATGGCCAAGATGGACCAAACCCAGGTGATGGAATAGCTGAGTTGAAGGTTGCTCTGTTGCTGCACCACTTTGCACTGTGCTGTCCCAGTAAAATTGTTGTCTTGCTGAACTTTGACCTGCTGGAATGTGCCCAAAAACCGCCTAGAAAATTATATCCTTTCAGCCTTAGACTCCTTGGACAAAACCCTGCAAAGCTAGAAGGGAATCTCTCTGGTTTTGACTTTGGATTTTCAGCCTCCTTGGAGCCTCTCCCCAACTGTTATTGCCAAATTCGACTTGCAGGAAACAACCTGTAAATCCCTTTGAAAACACCCCTGGAACGCTGGGTTCACCTGTATTGACTAACTCCTTGCTCCCTGGATGACCCTTGGCCTGGATGACTGCTCTCCCAAGCACCACGAGTTTGTTGCCAGAGGCCTCTGTGCAGTACCTTTGTCCAGAACTTCGAATGACTGTTGCGCTGGTCTAGCTGGCTGCTACTCCAGCGAAAATGCCTTTTCTACACTGCCTCCTCAACTCCCGGCTCAACCAACAAGCTATGAATCCACCTTGTTGATTTCCAGCTCCTCTTGCATGTTTTCTGGCTGCCCAAGAATATGCAGTTTCCTCTCTGTGTTGATGGCTGAAATGTGTGACTATACCAGACTCCCTGAAACTCTGAAACTGTTGTGGAACGACTTCCCTAGGGCGGGCACGGATGGTCCCTCGAAGAAGAGGTTGAATTTCCCGCGTGAGAGATTTGTGTTTAAACAACCAGTAGACTCTCTAAGCAACAGAGCGTACAAAAGAGTGTTTGTTTGCAAATGTTCAAGATCCTGCAAAATGAGAGCTCCTTCCTCTTTTATCACCTTGGCCCCCCTTAGCCTCATGTGGGCTCCTCCTTCTGCTAATTCGATTTCCTCCAACTCATGTAATGGCCAAGTTTGAATTATTCATGTGGATGGCCCCCACATTCCACTAGCTGCCAAAAATAAAGTCGAATTGCCTATAGTTCCTAAGTTCTACATGTGGGCTCCTCCTCCTAAGCCAAAAATGATGCCAAAATTGTGTAGCTGCACCTCGTGACTAATACATTTGAGAAGGGAAATGACATGTTCTATCTCAAAATGCTACCAGACTCTGCTCATTCAAGCACTGACTCAATGCATCAATAATACAACCATATAAATTACAGGGTATATGTCATCTACAACAAGGCATCAACCTGATTAAGACTGATACATGCCAATAGCTACTACAGTAATAACACCTCTCAGACGATTAGTCTTTAGTTTTCAGTCTATAATGACAATTATGCAGTTTGTGCTCATCTGTGGCAATGCATCATTACATAGGACTGTTGTATATGTCAGCTATTACACAGTGCTAGCAGCTCTATTTTCCAAAGCATGACACATTAATTAACTCCTGGTTATTGGACAATAGACTTCAGGAAAACAGTGACAATAATCTCAAAACTGAGCAAAGAGGAAATAAAGAACTCATCTTCTTTTAATAGTGATTTGGCACTCCTGCTACAGCCTCACGATACCTTGATCTGTTGAGGTGACTTAGCTAATAGGGATGGACAGTTATACTCCTTTGCTTGTATCCGACCACATTACTAGCAACAATAATTTTTATACACAGGTAGCCATTGCACTCTTCTAGTCTCATTCCTCGGTAATATGCCTTAAGTGCACAGGTCCTCCAAGAATCAAAACGAGTTAGACCCAGGAGCCCACAATTCGCTCGAATGCAGAAACTTCCTTTTTGGAACAGCTGATTTGGTTGCTTCACTCAGTCATCAGGGCTTTTAGAGATGCTCCCTCTGATCATCGTTCAATGTAGACTCGGTGGGTTGTAAACCCCCCCACAGGTTCGACGTGCAAGGAACGGAGTTCATCGTCCACGATTTGGGTTGCTGTGATCTTGCCTTCAGGGAAATGGATCGAGGAACATATCATGGCCTCCTGCTGCCGCAAATTTTCCACTTGGTGGCTCAGAATTCTATCCCTTCAATTGACTCAGTCAGCGGCTGGCACGAACCCTACGTCTCCATCGCTTTTTGCTTACAGTCAATCATGCAGGCCTTTGGATCGATTTTTTGGTTCCTACATCTGACAATTCGACACTATAATTGGTTAATCCGCGGTGCGACGATTCCTCCAAATCATCCACCTTGGAATACAGACCCACATATGTTGTCAGATCGTCCTTCAATGCACCCTGAATAAGTTACGACAGGTACAATTGGACTTTAACAAATAGATGAAATAACTTTGTCAGTGGGATCACATCTGATTGCAAGACACACCCATGTTCTGTCAATTTTACTGGTTCATACTACCCGATGCTTTGTATCTATACAGATCAGTTCTTGTCGGGTCCTCTCTGGTGACTACTATGACCATCTCGAACGCTCTCCTGGCACCTCTGCAGTCCACGTAGTGGTCACACAACTTAGTGACTGTGGGCCGCTTTGGCTCATATCTCCTCCTTTGTGTACGTAATTAGACTGGGCACCCTTGTCCCTATGTGCATAAACGACCACCATGCATGTAATTTGATTTCATGTATCTACTCGGCTTGGGGTGCAACGGTTCTTCAGTGATCAACTGATCTGGTTCTGCAACGATGATGCTCACGCTTCAATTGCAATTTAGTCACCCAATTGACTTTGACCCAGGGTAATGTCCCTCAATTATAAGTTGCAATTCTTCTGCTTGACAATCCGTTTGGCTCACACGGATAAGTTTTTGGCCCAATCCGCTCATGCAATAAGCTGGTCCCCCAACGATCAGCACAACTGCCTTTGAGACAACAATGGGCCCTGTTGAGGTCATGTCATTGGATTGTGATCCTATTCTGACAATTTCAACTCAATCTTTAAATAGAATGAAAACTTGTATCACTCTGATAGATATGCTTCTTTTCGGCACCTCCAACAGGATAACTCAATCTGCATAAAACCCTTAGGCTGAGCCAAGACCAAGGCTCTAATACCCATAGTTTTAAAAACCGGCCACAAAAACCGGTAACCGGTCTAACCGGCCGGTTAGAGGCCTGGCCAGTCCGAACCGGCCTAAAAAACCGGGTTAGATACCTCATGTGCCCAAAAAACGGCCCTAACCGGTAAAAACCGGCCGGTTTGTAGCAAACCGGCCGGTTCCGTCCTAAACCGGCCGGTTTATGGACAGCCCACCGAATTATGACAAAAAGTGCAGCGGTTTTGTGGTTTAGGGGTTTTGGGGGTGAGGGAAAGGTATTTTCCCTCCAAAAACACCCTCACACTTGCTATAAGAGACCCCTCTCACTCTCATTTGTCTCACACAACCGATTTGGAGTGTTTGTGAGTGTTTGTGAGTTTGTTTGTGAGCTTGGAGAGTGTGGAGTTTTTGCTGAAGTAGTCATCTTGGAGTTGGAGTTGGAGCTATTTTGGAGATAGTGTGTAGCTGTCAGTGGAGTTGCCATCTTCAAGAGGAGGCTAAGGGAGCTAGTTTGCATTTCCAGGTAAGGATTTGCACTTGATAATTCCTCATTTGAGTCCGCTGTCCATGAATTTTTTTTTTGTGTTATAAACTTCTCACTTCTATGATCTACCATCCAGGGAGTCATCATGCCTCCAAAAGCCGAAGATACTGCATGGGCTCATTGTGATATGATTGATGGCAAAATGATCTGCAAATATTGCCAAAAATCCATTCAAGGAGGGGGTATTAACAGGTTCAAGCAACACTTGGCTGGGATAGGAGGCCATGTAAAGCCATGTGGAGCACCAAATGAAATAATAGGGCATATTAGGGCAGAATACCTTCAGAAGTTTGAGACTCAAGTCACTGAACCAATAGAGAAGTTTGTGGCTACACAGTTTGGGAGTCGAGACTCAACCAACTGAGTTTGATCATGATGACTGAGACTCATGAGAAGTTTCAACTTCAAGTGATAATGTTGATCACTATTATAGTATTACTATTATCATATATGTAGAGTCTAGACTGAAGTCTTGTAGTAGGCCACTGGCCCCATAGTTTGTAGGCTTTATTTTTGCACTCTAGTGGCCATTTAGAGCCTCATTTCTTATGTATTTTGTCGATGATATGTATTGCACTCGGTGCCATTTTGATATATTCACCTTTAAGGCTTTACATGGTATATCAATGAGCAATCTTTGCATATTTTGTCTCTATTGGCTTGGAATCATGGTTTTAAATCTTAAAAATAGTTTTTTTCATTAAAAAATAATTATTTAATGTATTTTTCTAAAACCGGTTCGTTTAGACCAAACCAGTCCCGGTTAGACCGGTTCCGGTCGGTAAACCGGTTCATTAGGTGGACCGGTCCGGTCACCGGTTCCGGTTTTAAAAACACTGCTAATACCACTGTAGTGTCCCAAATCAGAATTTTTTGGAATAGACACTTAACATAAAACTAATCATGCAGTTAACAGAAAATTGCCATGTAAAATTAAAGACAACAAAGCACTGCAATCCAAAACACACTGAATAAGAAAATTCTCAGCTTTATTATATTAGATAAGTTGGGGTTTTACATGCACAAGCAACCCATGTAGCTGAGATGAAAAGCTAGCCTCAAATAGATCTACAATATTGCTGCAAATTGTTCTCCAAAACAAACTGAAAAATCATTACACTGCAACTTGTGAACCGTGAATGGATTCACCAAGGGAAGATGGTTGCTCGCCCAGTCTCTCTAAATCGCCCGAGGGTTTTTGTCCTGGGGCTACCAATGCAGTAGAAAACCACGTTCTCAACCTCTCATACAAGAAACAATATCAACTCCAAGATGTCATCCAATGGTCTCTTCCTCCTCTTTTATAGGTTTGATGGATTCCTCTAGAACCTTCTATTTTATTATTATTGTAATCATGGAGGAGTTTTCTCTCTTTTATTTCAATGAAAATATTACTTTTAATGCGGGAAGAGAGTAAATTGGCCACCATGTCTCCTTAGGTCATTGAAACTCCCATTCAAAAGTCTCATCATGTAGATCTTCTCGTTCTGGTTCCAACGAGCTATTACACTAAGGTGTTCCATCAATTAATCTCTCCGAAATGCCACCTCAAGCATAATTAAGTAAGTTATGCCCAATAATAACGCTGATTTTTGGAAAGTTGTCGGAATGCAACGAAACGAAAGGCAAACTGTGCTGATGATGGAATATGCCAAGAGAATGCCATCAAATCCCACAAAAACTCCTCAAAACTCCATCGGGACCCCTGATGACATAAACCTGCTCCACTGACTTGGCCATCCCCTGTGCTGGAAATCCACCCTGTGTAAAGACTGATATTCCATCTCAATCAAATGTAAAGACTGATATTAAATTTTATCAGATTGACAGATTTCTTTTGCAAAATTCTATCAAATAAGTTCTATAAATTAATAAATTAAATGCATCTGCGTACCTTATTCTTTGCATACCTGATTCTCCCGTCTGATGTTCATCACATTGCTCCAAGTTTTCTGATTCCATTACCAAACCAACTCTTCCTCCCTGCCTATCTGGGATCAACCTTTGCAGTTCCCAGATCCAGAGAACTTCGAAATGGAAGTCCACTGGCCCCCGTGCCCAAAACTCCAAGAACAGTTGAAGACTTCCAATTTTCAGTTCCAAAATCCAGCCTCTGGCTCATCCCTCCAACAGATTTATCTTTTTTCCTTTCCCCTGTATATCTCCCCCCCCTTTGAAATCCTCCTTCCTCCCTTTAAATAGTAGAGGTCCCTCCCCTCTACGTATCTGTTCACCGCCTTTATGAAAGGATAATATCCTTTGTTAGGCGGTGATTGCTTTGTCATGATTTTTGCCTTTAATTGAATCAGATCCTCACAACATCGAATGGTGTCACTTTAATTATGACAGTTGGTACTTTAATTTATTAAATAGTATAAGACCATGATGATTTTAAATATTACATATTATTTTATGTTTTATAAAATATCAAGTTTAATCATAAGGTTTATGGGTTTAGTTTTATTAGTATACATTTTGGGTTATATGTAAACATATGAATAAACTCAACTATGTTTCTTACTGAGTGTATAATTCTTCTATTTATGAGAATTAGGTATTTAATCAACACCTTTGATAATTAATTCATTTATCTTATATTTAGACATTCTCCAAGAATAGTCGATATATATATATATATATATATATATATATATATATACTAGTGCAATGTGTATGATGCATGCATATGTAGCTATCATATGTATGCCTCACATGCATGCTAATATTGCTATGTTGTCCGTGATTTGAGATGGGTTGTTACACCCTGGCTGTACTATGAAGAAGAATAAAAATGGGGACATGACATCCACAGAACAATAGTGTTGGATAACTGCTCATTAACTTGCACCTGAAGGGATGCTTTGTTAAATAGAATGCTGATGGCTTTTCTGTACTTTGGACCAATCCTGAGCCATGTCTTCACTTCAAAACTGAAATTCCATGATGTTCTGCTGTAGTTCTGAAGATGAAGGCAATACCAATGCTTGTAAGCCCCACTGGTGGATTATTGAACTAGGTGCACCATGCAGGGGCCACACGACTGTAGGCATGTATACTTGGTAGAATCTAGAGTTGAACCCAATTATGCAGATGAACCTGGTCAAGTAAATACAAATGATTTTGGTCGGAGCAAATCTGAACAGTAACCTAAAATATTAAGAACATATTTTTTAACTGAAAATATACACCAAGGACTTGAAATGTAGGATTTACAATCCCTAATTCTGTAACCTTATATCTGATGCCACCAGCTGTCCCCAGCAAAAATGCATCTGTCGTCCTAATCCCATGCCTTAAAGTTTAGGTATTGAACATTGAATTGTGTACTCATAGCTGAAGTCAACTTCTGCATTGTTGTTGACAAAGTCTTGTAACCTTGTCATTTAATTATTCATATGAT
Organism: Pinus tabuliformis; assembly: GCA_031772625.1. Lineage (NCBI taxonomy): Eukaryota > Viridiplantae > Streptophyta > Pinopsida > Pinales > Pinaceae > Pinus > Pinus tabuliformis. Next base: position 1,098,803,225 of record CM062817.1, read on the forward strand.
ATCAAGATTCATGTGGTCATCATGGCTGATTCTAGATGTAGCAGAATCCAAACTTTGAGAATGCCTCATGCCAACTTTTGAAATCAGGATATAATGAAAATATATTGTAAGGGTGATGCCTAATTTCACACGATTGTTCTTTTTTTCCATTTTTGTGCTCCATCTCCGATAGACTGCATTCTGTGTTTCAATTTCCAGCTCTACTTTATTGTTTTGCACTTCCAGGATTGGAATTACATATTGTCATGTTAAACCGGAAAAAAGGCATTTCTCAAAATTGGGTAACATTACTTGTTGAGATTTATGGTTCTGCTGAATTGAAAATTCTTTGTCTGCAATTATCTTTTCCAAGTTATTATATTTAGATTTTGATGGGTCTCCTTTATTCACCATAATTGTGGACAATGAACTTTAAAAAAGTGAATATTTAAAATTTTTGTCTCTTCAGGATGCCAAATATTATTGGTAATCTCGAATAAATTTCTGTGCAGATTCGTAGTCATGCTCAAAAATACTTTTTGAAGGTTCAGAAAACTGGCAATGGAGAACATGTTCCTCCTCCAAGGCCGAAACGCAAATCAGCACGGCCTTATCCACAAAAGGCTTCCAAACTTGGAATTCTAGGTTTTCAAGTGACAGATCTTGTTGTTCTCTGAATTTGTTTCTGCCAAAGATTGAATGATCTTCATTATTTTGTTTTTAGTGTTATTGATATTTTTATTTGATACTTTCATTTGCATTTTCCCCCCTATATTTTAATAAAGGAGATGCTCTAAGCACTCTTTATTTTGCTATGATTATTACTTTATGTGCGTTTGAGTCTCATTGACCTATTTTGGTCATTAATAGACATTAATAAAATTTCTTTTAATTTCATTTTAAGTATACTATAATTCAGTCTTTTGATTTGTAGAAACATTATATCCTTTGCACTGAAAGTGGATTTTCTTCATCTAGCTTCTGTGCAAAATTCTACATCTGGACTTCCCTCTTCAACAATGCCAGGAGAATATGGATTTTCTCTTGGTTCTCAATCAGGTGATGCATTTACATCTCAAGACACATCATCTCAACCTGTTTCGTCTTGGATTCATCATGGAGTACCCCGAGGAACTGATACATCTGGGTTAATAGGTAAGTCTTTGCTTCTATGGTAGTGTAAATTATATTAATACAGTGCTGCATTTACTAGAAACTATCTAATGAAACCTTGAAGCAGATAGAAGTGCAAAGTTTTGTATGTACTGATCTATTGAAATTAGTGGCAGATGTAGGTAATACCAATGTTAATGGAAGAAATGGTAACAGTAGTGATGACAGCTCCACAAATGAATGGTCTCTACAATCAACTCCAGATCAGATCAATCAAGAATTTTGTTTGAAAGGTGAGACTTTTAAATGAACTGGTCATGATATAGCTGCAACTTTGAAGCTTCCTTACCTGATGTCCTGTTTTAAATGGTTCCTTGTGTAGAGGGATGGAACAATACATACTTTATCGGTTAAGGCTTTTGTTACCGGTGTTTTTAGTTATGAAGTGTATTTGCATGATTCCAATATATCAACATAGGGTAATTGTACAATCCAGGGAAATGTCACCACTAATTATCTTGTATAATAATAATAATAATAATAATGATGGACTTAATTTAAAGATCCATTGTTTGTGTGAGGGTCCTAACCTCCCTGACCGTGAAGTAGATAGATTACTATGTATTGCTATGTATGGAGGCCACTAGTAAATAAGGGTCTTGTAGCAGTGTGCACACAATTGTACACAATTATTGTAAGAAGGTTTACTAGAAGGTTCCTTCTCTAAAATGTTCTTAAAGGATAGAAAGTACTGTGAAAATTCCAAACTGGAATCCTATTGCAATGACTGAAAATTATTCTCCTAACTGTTAATTTAATTTAACAATTTATTCGCTGTTTGCTAGGGAAAATACTAAATAAATCACACTGCAATCTACACAAATAAAACTACGGAAGAATAAACACTAGAAGAAATGCTAGCATACACATAAATTAACACAATTGTTTTTGGACAAAAGTCCTCGGAAAAATCCAACTTGGGAAAACCAGTGCAGCAGATGAGGGTTTTATTATTATGCAACAGTGAAATAATCTGAGGACAATCTGGGTGCCAAACACTGGCAATCCTACAGAGAAAATTTTGGCAAAACTCTTGGGAGGAATTTTCTTCACCCCACAGGCAAATCTGGGCTCTGACTACCACTCCAAGTGAGCCATCCAAATTGCCTCTGCGCTGGCTTTGTGTCACCCTAGCGCAGTCCCTTCTGCGCTCAGTCTGGATCAGCCTCTCCTCAAACCGTCTAGCCTTGCGCTATCTGGTAAAATGTCTCTATTGGTCCCCGGAACCTCTGTCCAACTTATCGCACTGAAACTCGACTTTCCCAAGCAGAATCGAATCTGCCTCTAGAGACTACTGTGTTGCCCCAGCGTCAGCCTCTTTGTGGCTCTTCTGCCTCTCTGCAAATGCACTCACTAGATCTGGAAAACTATGTCCGGATTCATTGTCTCTGACTCTCTACCCCTCTCTTACTGCTTCGATCTCTGGCTCTCTCTTTGGCAAATGACTGCTGCTACTCTGGAAATCCATTTGCTCAAGTGTCTTCTCCATCACCACATCAATCTCCTCTTATAATCCTGTGTTGGAGCACCAACGACCAAGATTGAAACATAATCGATGGCTTGGATCATCTCGAGTTCGATCTGTTTGAGTTTCTAGATGATTCTCGCATTGATTTAATTAATACTGATTAATTAACCATATTCCCTAAGTTTAGACTTAGGAAATATTTAAAAACTAGTTAATAATCTAATTAAGTCATTTCTAGACGGAATTTCTAGAAACGATTTCTGGGTTTTGGAGATCTCATGTATTCTAGCCTCTCCACAAAATTTCAAGGTTCGAACACATCTGATGCTACAAAAACTAACACTCCCTCTTAGCGAGGAATGTGTTTTAGTGTTACTACACCCCCCGTTTCTGCATCAGCTCCTGTCACGCTGCTGATGTCTAGCCATACTGCCCACCAACCACTGCGCAACTTTGATATATGCTGCAACTATGTTGCTGCTGACCTTGCTAAACTGCTGCCAACATTGCATCTGCACTACAACTCCCTTTCATGTGTTGTTGCTGCAACGACAACATCTGCAACTAAAAAACATCCAAAACACTGAATCAACTATGATCAATATAATGCATCTGTCACTTGAGTCTCTGACTATTGCTAGTATCTGCATTGTCACTGAAGAATTTGCGCTGCTGCTAATTCTGCACTGCTGCCAACTCTGCACTGCACTCCCCAACATCTGACTGCTACTAGTCTATGCAACTGTCACTCGGTCTCTGACTGCATGAATTGTCATTGATCCATCCTACTACTAAATACTGTGGGCCCTTGTAGCTAGGTATTGATCCATGAGGTGGACTCCTCAAGGATCTTGCCCATCTATAGCGCTCTGGGGCTACAACACCAAATCTCCCCACCTCACTCTTGGAGGTATATCAACAAACATAGTGAAGTCTTCCTCCAGCCTGGAGGAAAGCCTATCGATCTCTGCTGAAGCTGCTTGTTGGTCTTGCTTCTCCTCCTTGTCCTTCTTCCTGAGAGGACACTGGGTACTGTAGTGATCGAGTTCACCACACCTAAAGCACTTGACCTTCGACAGGTCCTTCTTCTTCCTCTGCTCCCCCTGTCCCTGACTAGGACCCTTAGATGCGAGGGCCACATTCTCCTCCTCCTTCACCTGCTTCTGTCCGCTGCTGTTGCCACTAATGGAGCTCTTTAGAAGAGCTCGCCTCAATTCCTCCTGTTGCAAGTCAGCCCACATCCTGTCCCAATCTGGTAGCTTGTCTTTGCCCAATATGCTTTGGACAAAGACTTGCCAGTCCTCGGAGACACTGTTGAGTGCCAATCTCACAAGCTTTATGGGTTGAGGCGTTGCCCCAACAGCTGACAACTGGTCCCGGACCTCTTGAATCTTGGTGAGGAAGGGGTCTATGCCTTCCCCCTTCTGCATCCGGATGAGACTAAGCTTCTCCTTGAGGTACACTTACCATTGCTCGGTGTTAGTTTTTAGTAGCATTGGATGTGCTTTAGCGATGAAAATCGGTGGAGAGGTTAAGGCACATGAGTTCCAAAGAATCCAGAAACCTTTTGGTGAAATTCCACCCAGATTGTATTTTATTAAAATAATTAATATTTTTAATGGGGTTCCCAAGTTTAGACTTAGGAAAATTAAAATATTAATGGATATTAATCAAAATATGGGTGAGAATGTTCTAGAAAGCGGATCGAGTCAAGTTTTAAATCTTAGTCATTGATTAGAGACTTAATCTCGACCGTTGAAATCTCAACGAGAAAAGTATAAGGAGAAGGCTTGGGGTTCATTCAGAAATACACCGAGAGAACGAATTGATCTAGAGTTCGAAATCTATGGGGCTAGGAAGCTGAGAAGTTCGAACTAAGAGATCATTCTATAGTAGAGGGGCAAGGATGGTTCGGGAATACTGGGCAGAGAAGTAGAGAGCCACTAGTGGATGCAGCACAACACCTAAGAGGAACTGATGTTGGGCTAGTCTGTGCTCATGCAAGCTTGACACTGAACCAGGGAGACCCAGCGCAGAGCAGAAGTTGCCTTCACGCAGATATCCGGAACAGTCGGGAGAGCTAGATGCAGATGCCCCAGGAGGCAGAAAAAACAATGCAGCGCTGATGCAAAGCCTGTAAGGCTGGCGCAGGGCCTATGCAGTGCCAGCGCAGAGATAGCCGAGGTTAGCCAGTTCTGCTGCCGGATCAGCCAGAAACTGTTGGGTGAAGTGAGGTAATCTCAGTCAATTTTCCGCCATTATATTTTTCTTTGTAACTGGATTGCTGAGAGGGTATCGAGCATTGTATTCAGAACTAGTGCTTAATAATATAAAACCCTCAGAGTTGCTGCATTGGTTTTCCCACATTGGGTTTTTCCGGGGACTATTTTGTCCAAAAATAACGGTATCCTATGTATCTTGTTCTTTGCTTAGTTTTCTTGTTTCATGTAATCAAATTAAATTTGTGTAGGCTGCAAAAGTAATTTAATTCAATATTATTCAGAAAATAACTCAATAATGTATATTAAAATCAAGTAGGAGAAGTAAATTCAGTTTTTCTGCAGTAGGGGTTCCTTGAGTGTAGGAATTTTCACGCTCGGAAGTACCCTGATACAATGTGGCGAGAGCACCCCACATCTGATTGGTAGTATCTTTGCCAGCTATATGTGAAACAACATGATCCCAAACTCCATCTAGGATCAATCGTTTCGCCTGTGCTATCTCCTTTCTGTACTCCATCAGTTGATCTGCATCCTGGGGAACTGCTACCGCTGCATCAATATATGTTTTTGGGCCAAACTCATCTAGAAGGAAGGACATCCTTGTCTTCTAGATGACATAGTTGGAAGCCCCATCCAACCTGTCCTAAAAATGAAGCCCAACAGTTGCCATCTCAACAAAATGTTGAAAATATCTTCTTTCCTTCTGCTCTATTGTTGCTTTGCTATTCGCATTCCCTTCTGGAGTGAGAAGATCTGCTCACAACGAATGTTGATCTACAAGGAAAAATTGAACTTCGTGAGACTAGAAGTTCCGTGAGGGAAAATTTCCCTGTGTGTGTGCTCTTCTTCCTTCTACCCGACGTTGGCTTTGCTCTAGCGTATTGCTACAAAACTTTTGTGTCCAGCTGGAGATTTGCTCAACGAAAAAATATGAGCTGCTCCCTCTACCTTTGGAAGATTTTTTCTACCTGTTAGTAAGAAAAATCTAACCTCCATAAGTAATTCGGCCTCTTGGTATAACGACTATGCTGCCCTTGGGAATTTCGGCCTGCTGCCCACAATGAGCAACGGAATTCCTTTTCTCTTCACCTTTGAGCTCTCTGACTGATCAACTGCGCTCTAATACCATGTGAAAATTCCAAATTGGAATCTTATTGCAGCAACTGGAAATTATTCTCCCAATTGTTAATTAATTTAACAATTTATTTGTTGTTGATTACGACAAATACTAAATAAATCACACTGCAATCTACACAAATAAAAATTTGGAAGAAGAAACGCGGGAAGAAATGCTAGCACACACACATTAAATAACACAATTGTTTTTGGACAAAAGTCCCCGGAAAAACCCAACTTGGGAAAACCGGTGCAGCAGATGAGGGTTTCATTATTATGCAGCAGTGAAATAATCTGAGTACAATCTGAATGCCAAATACTCGCAATCTTGAAAAGAAAATACTAGTAAAAATCTAGTGAGGAATTTGCCTCACCCCACAAAAAAATTTGAGCTCTAACTGCAGCTCTAAGTGAGTTGTCCAAACTGCCTTTGCACTGGCTCTGCATAACCCTAGCACAGTGCCTTTTGCGCTCAGTCTGGATCAACCTCTCCTCAAGTCGTCTAGTCTGCTGCTGTTTGGGAAAATGTCTCTACTGGCCCTCAGAACCTCTATCCAGCTTCTGGCATTGAAACTCGACTTTCCCCAGCGAAATCAAAACTACCTCCAGAGGCTATAGCGCTGCCCCAATGTCAGCGTCTCTGTGGCTCTTCTTCCTCTCTGCAAATGCACTCACTGGATCTGGAAAAGTTCCTTCAGCTTCACTGTCTCTGCCCTTCTCTTGCTGCTTCGATCTCTGGATCTCTCTTTGGCAACTGATTACTGCTACTCTAGAAATCGATCTGCTTAGAAATTGAACTGCTCAAGTGTCTTCTCCATCATCACATCGATCTCCTCTTATAATCCTCTGTTGGAGCACTAACGACCAAGATTAAAACATAATTGATTGCTAAGATCATCTCTTGATCGATCTGTGTGAGTTTCTAGATGATTCTCTTGTTGAATTAATCAATACTGATTAATTAACCATATTCCTTATGTCTAGACTTAGGAAATATTTAAAGGCTGGTTAATAATCTAATTAAGTAATTTCTAGGTGGAATTTTCAAAAATGATTTATGGGTTTTGGAGATCTCATGTATTCTAGCCTCTCCACAAAATTTCAAGGCTAGAACACATCTGATGCTACAAAAACTAACAAGTATGATATATAGATGTAGAAGCATTGTAAAAAATGTATTAGGAATCATTTGTTGTCATTTGTCATCTGATCTTTGCTGTATTCGAGGTTTGTCCCCTCAAGGAGGCAAGTGAACATTGCTTCCATATCCATAAAGGTATAAATTTCTGGTTCATGTTGTCTATTGTGTTTGCAATCCATCCCTTTCTACAATATATTTGAGTAATATCTATAATTTTCTTCTCTGAATGTTTCTATTTGGCACATCACAAGTGGTATTAGGGTTCTTTCCTAACATATTTTAGAGCTATTTTTTCAGCCTAGAGTCATGTTCTAGCATCTAAAATAACATGGATATTTTTCATTAAACTTGTAAAACTGTTGTTGGGGAAGCATACATGCAGGAAATACAAGAGGTTTCACTTGGTTGGAATCCCTTATAATTCTTATTAGTACCTCTTCAAGTAGTACTACATCAGATTCCACCTGTATATGGAAAATTTTACTTGCATGTACCCTTGGGTATATTGAAGTCCTGCAGGTGTCCTACAACTATCCTTAAATCAACTGCTTGATCACCTAATTGCTGTAGTGCAACAAGTACATAACTCAGGGAGATAGCTCTCTTGTACGTCGGTAATTGAGTAGTATGGCTAAGGATACAGTGGAATCTCTCTAGTTAGATGCCTAAGAGATTGGGCCAATGACATTGTTCGAGCCCACATGTATATCAAAGAGCTATAACACAAGGCAATTCCCTGTCCTTAGGACCCTTGAAACCCTAATCCTCGCTACCAGTTGGGAAAACATATAAACAAGGGGCTATGTTAACAATTTGAACATTTAGTCATTGGAAACCTTGCTTCCTACTACTAGTTCAGGAAATTACTACATAATTAACAATATTCGGAATGTGAGTATTCAGCTCAATGTTGTTTAGGTGGGAGTATAACTTTGTAGGAGTAATAAAAAATGACATGTAAAGTGGTCCCCATTGACACCCTTTTTCGGAATCTATCTCAATTTACTCCTTGTGTTACACTAATCATAGTGGTCTCTCTCTCTTGTAAGCCTTATTTTTGTGTGGACCCACTCACCACATTATGTACTACCTATCTCAATAGCCCTGGAAAGTAGCACTAATCACCTTGTTACAACTCTTCAAAACTTCAGTAAGACTATTTGTGTGGACCTACTAGCCCCATTACACCAGACCTATATCATTGGCCCCACCCTCCATTAACCTTTTTTCTTGTGCACCCTGTTACCACTCAAACTAGTAGAGATCCTAGGAGGGCATCCTATAGAGCAACTACTAGGTCAAGTGGCAACAATGGAGCAATAACCCACTTTCACCTCAGTTAAAGCTCCTTGCTTTTACGGACTTTCACCGATGGGAGTAGTCCTGGTATGAGAAGAATCACTAGGAGAGATAGTCCAATGATAGGATGTAAAGTGATTCTAAAGGCCTATTCATAAGAGAGGCTCAAATGGACAAGCTTACTTGCTTTAAAAGTAAGATGTATGAATGTCTAAGAAGGGCTAAGAGGATACCTTGATCTAGGGTTGAGAGGTATTTCTTGATATGAAGTGCCATAAACCAAAGAATCATAAAAACATAGGGTTTATAAGCAATCCTTGTGAAGTTGGAGTTACAAGGTTGTGGGACCACAAAGAATCCCTAGTGGACCCAAATGAGGTCAAGGTTTTGGGGTAACAAACTAATTGACTTGATCGAGTTGGGGTAGAGAAGAGGATCAAAGAAATTAGATTTTTCTTGAGATTTGAATGTAATGAGCCCAATGTGAAAATTTTGGTGCTATGAAATTATTCTGCAGCTCAGAAAATTTCCCTATGAAATTTTATTGCTGCGACTAGAAATTATTCTTCTAACTATAAATTAATTAACAGTTTGTTCGCCCATTAAAACAATGAATAATTCACTACTGCTAACTTCACAAATAAAACTGTGGAAATAAATAGTGCTAGAAACTGAGAAAATCTAGCGCACACACATAAAAATATGACAGTTATTTTGGGACAATTGTCCCCGGAAAAACCCAACTTTGGAAAACCAGTGCAGCGGCTGAGGGTTTTATTATTATGCAACAGTGAGAAATTCTGAGTACAATAATCTGATGTCGAAATTTGGCTATCTTGCTGAGAAAATATTGGCAAGAATATCTAGAGGGAAATTACCCTCACTCCGAAAAACCTGACACTTGATTGCCACTGGAAAGTAAGTCGTCCAATTGGGTTTGCAGAAGCCCTGCGTCAACCTGAAGCTACTTGCTGCAACCGCTGCCCGAATTGTCTGCTAATCAAGTCGTCCTGCTTGTTGGGAAAATTCTTCTCTGGCACTCTAGGACTCCTTCTCGATCTCTGGAACTGAAGACGTTTTCCCTTCTCAACAAATCGAACTACCTTCTAAGGCTTCAGCGCAAGGACTGCGCAGCCTCCTGGAGAAACTTCGACCTCTCTGCAAATGCACTCGTTGGATCTGGAAAACTTCCTCCATCCTCACTGCCCCTTCCCTTCACTGTCTTTGTTTCCTATTGAAGCTCAAATTCTTCCAAAACTGTTGGCTCTCTGAAAATCGAACCTTCTTAGGAAATCAAACTCTCGGTGGTTCTCGTAAGTGCCTTCTCCAAGTGCCCATCGAATTCTTATTATAATCTTCTGTTGGAGCACCAACGACCAAGATTAAAACTTAATCAAGGGCCAAGATCATATCAGAGTCGATCCATGTGAGTTTCTAGAGAATTCTCACCTTGACTTAATTAATTCTAATTAATTAGCCAATTTTCCTAGGTTTAGACATAGGAAACATTAAAAAATAAGTTAATAATCTAATTAAGCCATCTCTAGGTTGAATTTCCAAAAACGATTTCTGGGTTATGGAGATTTCATGTATTCTAGCAGAATCTAGCCTCTCCACCAACTATCGTGACTAGAACACATCCAATGCTACAAAAACTAACACTCCCTCTTAGCGAGGACTGTGTTCTAGTGCTGCACACCCTGCCACAACACTCTGTCTTTGTATCATATTTGGTCGCACTACTGATGTCTGGTTGTTGCTACCCACCAACTACCGCACAACTATGATGTTGCATCCTTGCTGCTGTTGACACTACATCTGCACTACAACTCCCTCTCATCTATTGCTATTGTAGCTGCAAAATTGCAACTGAGAAGCATCCTAAACACTGAATCAACTGTGTTCAGTATGATGCATCTGTCTCCTGAGCATCTGACACTACTAGCTACTGCACTGTCTACCAAGGAATCTGCGTTGTTGCCAACTTTGCACTGAGTCACCTACTCTGCCATCAACACTGCACTGCTTTCCTCAACACCTAACTGTTACTAGTCTGCAACTGTCACTCTAGAATCTCACTGCATCTCTGACACTGATGCATCTTGCTACTGAATATTGTGTGCCCCTGTAGCAAGGTATTGATCCATGAGGTGGCCCCCACAAGGATCCTACCCAATCTCTGTGGTTCTAGACTACAACTCCATGTCACCCCACCTCACTCCTGGAGATATCACTACCATCATAGCGAAGTCTTCTTCCAACTTGGAGAACAACTTGTCTATATCAGCTGACGCTTCCACCTAGTCTTACTTCTCTTGCTTGTCCTTCTTTTTGAGAGGACACTAAGTACTGTAGTGACCGAGCTCATCACATCTGAAGCACTTGACCTTTTACACGCCCTTCTTCTTCTGTTGCTCCCTATGTCTCTAACTGGGACAGTTAGATGTTGGGGCACATTCTCTTCTTCCTCCTCTCTTCACGACCTTGCTATTGCTACTGCTGATGGTGCTCTTTACTAGAGCTAACCTCAACTCCTCCTGTTGCAGATCGACCCACATTTTGTCCCAACTAGGCAAAGTGTCTCTACCCAATATGCTTTGGACAAACACTTGCTAGTTCTCTGAGACACTATTTAGTGCCAATCGTACAAGCTCTGTAGGTTGGGGAACCTCCCCAACGACGGGTAGCTAATCTCGAACCTCCTGAATCTGTGTGAGGAAGGGATCTATGCCTTCACCCTTCTGCATCTTGATGGTTCTCAGCTTCTCTTGGAGAAACATCTTCTGTTGCTCAGAAGAACTCTGATATAGCGTAAAGAGAGCTACCCACATTTCCCTGGCAGTATTCTTGCCAGAAATATGCGAGACTATATGATCTTGGACTCCATCCAAAATCATCCGCTTCACCTTCACCATTTCCTTCCTGTACTCCTTCCGCTGAGCTGCATCTTGGGGTACTGCTACAACATTGTACATGTAGGCTTTCAGGCCATATTCATCTAAAAGGAAGGACATCCTAGCCTTCTAGATGACATAGTTGGAGGCTCCCTCCAACCTATCCTGATCTCTGAGCCCAACTGTGTCCATCTCTAAAGCTGTTGAAAATTCCCTCTTTCCTTTTGCTTGGTTGCTGGATTTTCTATACACTCCCTTTTGAAGTGAGAAAATCTTCACTCAGCTACTGCCAATATGCCTGGAAAAATCTAACTTCTGAAACTCAAAGTTCCCAGAGATAAATTTTCCCTCTGTTGTGTGTGCTTTTCTCTTCCACCGAACGCTGATATTGCTGTTGCAAAACCCTCTGTTTCCAACCAGAAATCTGCTCAGTGAAAAATCTGAGCTGCTGTTGCTCCCTCTGATCGCTGGAATCACTATTTTGGGAAAACCGATTTTTCTGCAAACCTGCATCTGAAAATCAAATCCTCGCTCAACAATTCGATTTGCCTGTCTAGGTACTGCGCAACCTCTGAGAATTTCAACTTGCTGCTCCCTCTGAACAACGAAATTCCGTTCTCCGCTTCTGAGCCTTCTCGACTAATCACTTATGCTTTGATACCATGTGAAAATTTTGCACTACGAAATTATTCTGCAGCTCAGAAAATTTTGCTATGAAATTTTATTGCAGCTACTGGAAAATATTCTTCTAAATGTAAATTAATTAATAGTTTGTTTGCCCACACAAACAATGAATAATTCGCTACTGCAAACTTCACAAATAAAACTGCGAAAATAAATAGCACTGGAAACTGAGAAAATCTAGCGCACATAAAAATATGATAGTTATTTTCGGACAATTGTCCCCGGAAAAACCCATCTTGGAAAAACTGGTGCAGCAACTGAGGGTTTTATTATTATGCAGCAGTGAGAAATTCCGAGTACAATAATCTGGATGCCCAAATCTTGCTATCCTGCTGAGAAAATACTGGCAAAATATCTAGAGGGAAATTACCCTCACTCCGGGCAATCCGGACACTTATTGCCACTGAAAAGCAAGGCGTCTAACTGGGTCCGTACAAGCCCTGTGTCAACTGAAGCTGCCTGCTACCCAAATCGTCTGCTAATCAAGATGTCTTGCTTATTGCTGGCTGGGAATATTCTTCTCTGGTACTCCTTCCTGACCTTTGGAACTGAAGACATCTTCCCTTCTCTAGAAATCGAATTGCCTTCCGAGGCTTTTGCGCTAGGACTGTACAGACTGCTGGAGAAACTTGGGCTTCTCTGCAAATGCACTCGTTGGATCTAGAAAACTTCCTCCAGCCTCACTGTCCCTACCCCTAATTGTATTTGCTTCCCTTCTGAAGCTTGAATTCTTCTAGCACTGTTGGCTCTCTAAAAATCGAACCCTCTTCGGAAATCGAACTCTTTGTGGTTCTCACAAGCGTCTTCTCCAAGTGCCCATCGACTTCTTATAATCTTCTGTTGGAGCACCAACGACCGAGATTAAAACTCAATTAAGGGCCAAGATCATATTGGAGTCGATCCATGTGAGTTTCTAGAGAATTCTCACCTTGACTTAACTAATTTTTATTAATTAACCAATTTTCCTAAGTTTGGACTTAGGAAACATTAAAAAATAGGTAATAATCTAATTAAGTCGTTTAAAGGTGGAATTTCCAGAAACAATTTCTGGGTTACAGAGATGTCATGTATTCTAGCCTCTCCACCAAGTTTCGTGACTAGAACACTTCCGATGCTACAAAAACTAACACCCAATGAAGGCACTAACCCAAAGAACCCTAGGGGTAAAATGGTCTTTGAGCTAGGGCTTGTGATATATTGAGATTCCATTGTCGGATTGGTTTCAAATTTATAGGACTTCTCAAGAAGACCCCAACGTAGTGCTTGACCAACTTTCAAGTATTTTGGATGGCCAGAAAGAATTTCGTGTGATGCCCTAGGAGGCCTACTAGGGTTAGGCCTTAGAAAAGGAGAAGAGGTGAAAAAGAAATTTCTTTTGATGATCACCTAGGACTAGACTAGTGCCTATCCTATTGGGAGAATGGAGTCTAATGAAATCAATGTATAGAGATGCTTATTCCTAACCAATGAGTTCCCCAGCAACTTCGTATGTCCTTGGCAAAAACTAGGTTACTTAGGGAAATTTATACTTCTTACTGTTGCAAATTGATGACAAATCAAGGCAAATCATGAAAAATCATGTACCACTAGGATAATAATTCACGATACTTCACAATAATCATATGAAAAATCCCTCACAAAGACAAGATTAGCAACTTCACATTAGAATTAGGACAATTCATGAATGAAAATATTTCATAGATCATTAAATTAGACAAAGTACAAGATAAACATGAAAAATAGTACTCACAAGTGTAGCGAAATTATTCTAGTCATCAAAGTGCAAGAAAATCGAAGCTCCAAGACAAGAGTTACGCTCTTCCAAACATCGACATCCAATAAGAAACCAATTCGTCCATCAAAACGCTGTAGCAAAATCCCAGAAAAAACAATGATCCAAATCCAAGTGATGATGAGATTCAAATGAGCTCTCATAAATTTATATCCTCCCTGAAGAGTTTGATTTGCCTAATTAGGCCCTATTTAAGCCCCAAATAATAAAATAATGTACAATAATGACATGACTTGGTGACAAGCACGCCAAGATAGCTCCATAATACAAAGATAAACCTCTTAAGAGGGAAAAATAGTAGATATAATATATCATTGGGCCATTGAAGAGGCCTAGTGGAGTCCAAAGTGTGCTAAGGTGAGAGAATAGGCTCCAAACATAGTGATCAAGGGGGTGGCCCCTTGATATCCAAGCAAATCAAATGTGGTGTCCCCAAGTGGGTGTGGGGGCACAATGACATCCTCATGGGTCTCCAAGTGGATCGATAATGCCTGTATACCATTTGTAAGGGCTAGAATGATGACATAAGCCCTCCCTTTGTCTCCCATGGTAAAACACATCCTCATTTGGGCCTGTTGACCTCTACCGGTCAACTACCCATGCAGTACACCCCCCTTTTTTCTTTGCAAGAAAGGGGCAGCACCTGATCGATGTGTCCGTGCCATCCTGCCATCATCAACAACTTGATCATTTTTTATTGTAAACCCAGTCTGCATGTATGAATTGTAAATAATCTTAGCAGACATGAGTCGTGTATGTGAATTGCCTAGGTGGACCTAACTTTCTAGTGGTAATCTACGTCCCGGAAGGTTTTTCGTCTCACCGATCCATGGATCGGCAGAGTTTTCCTTCAAACCTGATCCCAAAGCCGGGATGCATTTTGTCATTGGAATTTTGTCTGCTAGATTATAGTTGTGTCGCAGAACTGGGTGTTTTGTGAGGGTCTATATTAAGTGGGTTTGTCCCCTTGAGATGTAAATTGTAAAAAGTCATCATGAAATGTGTCTTGAGGGTTGAAAATGTTTTAAATCCCCTCGTGAGTCCTAAGTCCTAGGTCCTAGGTGATGTTTCCAAAGGCTTAGTTCGATGATCCATTTAAAAAAATGAAATAAAATAATAAAATAAATAAAAATTAAGAAATTTAAAAAATGAAATAAAAAAAAATAATAAAAATTTTAAAAATTTTAAAAATGAAATAAAATAATAAATAATAAAAAATTAATTGAATAAATCGACGGATGAGATCAAGAGATGTCTTGATCCTCATCAACGGCCGAGATCATTTCTACATAGATCATTCGAACTAGCCGTTGGGATCATTTCCTTTATATAGGGTCTTAGGTGGTCATTTCAGACAATTCGATCTGTGAGTCTAAGACTGAAGAAGCTCTCTTGTAAATCTGTTTCTGGTTAATAAAAGAAGACTTTGGGGTCCATATCTTGCTGGTGTTACTCTCTTGGAATGCTGTGAGATTGTTTCATTTTCTGCATATGTTATTTTCAGCCGTTAATAATAGCTTTTTGTAGAGTATTGTGAGCACAGGTATCTTGTTCACTTGCTGGGGTTTGAAGTGCCGTTAGGGTTTCTGAAGTAATGGCAGGTATCTCCATTACTGTTTGAGATCTAGTGGCATTTTTGCCCTCTTTATTGACAGTTGTTTTGAGCTGTGCAGAAAACATCATTGAAGGAAATTTTGTGGGCGTTCGGGGAAGTTCTCGGCTGAACCAGCCAACTCCCGCAAGCATTTTTTGCTGAGCCCAGTTGGATTTGATCCTGGGTCTATCATTCGGTTTATTTATTTGATTTGCATGAGATATTTTTCTGAAGTTCTTCACAGTGAAAACCTCAAATTTTTATTCTTAAAATATTTTCTGTGCTTACTGCTAAATCTGGCTGTTAAGGGGCAAATTTGTAAATTAATCAGCTGTTTTAGGGTTTCAAATTTCAAGAGTTTGCTTTGTACAGTTTTGATTAGGGTTCTCAGTTTTCTTGTATCTACAGGCATAAGATTTCTGGACAAGCGATGAACATTTTTTAAACCGAATGTGCCTTTATCCACGCCGTTGACCTGTGTACAAGCGAAACAAAGCCGCTATAAATCTGTGTATCACCGGTCTCATCCACGTCAATCCGAAAGCAGCATAGATTCAACGCTGGGCCATCCTCCGTCCATGGCTGAACATTATTGTCTCAGCAAATTTTTTGCATTGTGATATGTGCATATCTACGCAGGGAAAATCGATCCATCACGCAGTTTAAATCGATTCACCTCCTCAGGTAACAACGTACATCACTTTTGTTTTTGCTGAGAGAGGATCGATTGCCAGGTAATGTTCCATCGTACTTTCTATGTCTGCGCATCTAAATCGACTTTTACTGTTGTGATCACATTTTAGTTCTGCAATCTGGAAATTGAATTTAATGCGTATCCTTTGGGAAACATTTGAAAGGTCCTACGTATGATCCTTTGCCTGCGTGAGATTTTCTTTGTATGAACCAGGGTCACAGGTGTTCATCAGCTCTTGAAAAGCCGTGGGCTGTAGCACGTCCATTTGGAAAACGACGGTTTGCATTCATTCACATTTTAGTTCCGGGCCAGTGGATCACGAGGGTATCAGTCAAGAGCTTCATCGAAAATTTCAGGTGATTCGATTTCCTTCTCTGGCGGCTGAGGTAATATCGTTTCACGCCATTTCATTCACGCACAGTCTCCAAGCCGAGGTTGCAGTGACCAGGTAATCTCTGCGTACCATTTTTTTTTTCGCATGCGTTTCTGGCATCCATCGAGTTGTGGGTTGCCTCAGTTTGCAGCGCGTTTAAGCTTCAGTCGCCAGACTCTCGAGCCTCTGCTTTCGATCCATTGGAGGTCACGATTTCATCATTTAACGCGTCATTCGGTCTTTTGCCATTGAGGTATCACGTTCAAAGGTTCTCTTTTTGATTTATAGCCATAGTTTAGTCGTTTTTTTTATTTCCTTTAGATTTTTTTTTTTAAATTAAAAAGAGTCAAGCGTAGGTTATGCAATAGTTTTAGTTAAATTTTTTTTTTTTATATAGTTTGTAGTTATAGTTTATTGTTAGTTTATTTTAGATTTTAATTTTCTTTAGATTTGCGTTATGTTAGATTTTATGTTTTAGATTTAACTTTAGGTTAGATTTTAATTTATTTTTTAAGTTTAGTTTAGGATTAAGCTTAGTTTTAATTAGATTTTTATTTAGTTTTTTTTAGTTTTGTATAATTACGTATTTCATTTTTATTTTTCTTTTTTTTAGTTGCATTTTGTTAAATTTAAATTTATAAAAAAATCAAAAAATATTTATGTTTTAGAATTTAGATTTAGCAATTAGTTTTAAATTAGAATTTTTTTATTTTAATTAGATTTTTTGATTTTTGACTTAGTTTGGTTTTTTAAAAAAAAAAAAATAAAAAAGGGACTTATTTTATTTAATTTTGGTTTAGTTTAGTTTTAGTTTAATTTAGTTTTAGAATAGATTTTAAATTTTAAATTTTTTAAATTTTCATTTTTATAATATTGAAAAATAAAAAATTGAAAAAAGATTTAAATTTTTTTGAAAAAATATTAAAATTTTGTGGAAAATTAGTTTTGCCAGTTTCAGTGGTTTTTCATGTTATATCTCTCATGCTGAGATCTGAATTTTTTTCAAGTCGAGATACGAATATGATGTCTGGTTAATAATTCATGATTCTCATGGTGGTTTTAAGCATTTATCTTCTAAAAAATTCTCAGTCGTTGGATATCGTTTTGGTCATTCTAAGAGCATTGTGATTTAGCTGATGATAGATGATTGTTGTTCATGGTCCATATTCTTATATCATTTAACAAGTAATCGTTTTAACCACAATCTCTTAAGGCACTGGTCTGCTAAATTAATCAAATCCATCGAGTGCTTTTTTATATCGTATCTCGTGTCTCCCAACCAACTGGTCGACAGTTGGTCTCATCATCTCTCAGGGACTACCCCCCTTAGCTGCGGGAGACAGGCTTAAACGGAGGGATCGGGGATCAGTGTGACAGCCCCCGGTCTGAGCGTTGTCGTGTCAATCTGCGCGACAACATTTTTTGGCGCCGTTGCCGGGGATAGAGTTTTTCTGTCCTTGGTGTTTCAACATCTTTTCATCATTCATCGTTCATCTGTCTATCATTCGTTTGAGCCGGCAACGCCAACATTTTTTGGCGCCGTTGCCGGGGATACTTTTTTCTCGGTGTTTCAAACGACAATCATCCTTCTCATTTTTTATATTTTCATCTGGCCCGGCAACGCCAACATTTTTTGGCGCCGTTGCCAGGGACAAAGTTTTTTTGGAGTTTCATCGACTTTCACCTTCTTATCTTTCTCATCTCTCATTTTGAGCTGGCAAATTCAACCTTTTGGGTTATCATTTGGATCTTTTATTGCCTTATTTTTCGCCATATCAGTAGCATCTCTTCGGGTTGTTTCTTGTTTGGGTGGCGACTCCATTTTCTCATTTTTCCCAGACAAGAAGCCTTCCTCATATCTGCTTGTGATTCCTTTTTGGATCTTAGAATCAGATTCATTGTTCAAGTGGCAACTCCACTTCTTTCATCTCTTGATTTTCTTGAGCAGAGATCTAGTTCTATCATTCATCTAATCCCTTATCATTCATCATGGATTATTCATTTAAGCCATGTCGTTTTACTGAATGTCTCCATGATTTTCCGGAAGATGCCATTCCTAAGTTACCTATTTTCTCGGGTGGTGATCTAATCGCTGTTAGAAGGCATCTAGTCTTGTTTACTCGCATCATGATCATATACTGTAGATCCCCTCAGTTTAATCATGAAGATATCAAAATGCGTCTATTTGTCCTTTCTTTAGAAGATGATGCTTTGAATTGGTTTAACAATTTTCCAAAGGAATCTTTCACTTCTTTAGAAGACATTGTCGATGCTTTTAAAAATAGATATGGTTATCCAAACAGCTTGCCTTCTGCCTCTAAAATTGTGCAACAGAATGAAAGTAATTTGATAAGAGGTCCAGCTGAAAGATCCCAAGATGATTCATCATGTCAGAATGTGTCATCCACCGGAAATATTGCAGATCAAGTTCATGATAGTGGAAAATCAGGGACAAATGACAATGAAAGGGAAGAGCAAAAACAAATTTTACGAGATCTAATGATGCTGGTGAGAAATATGGAAATCAATCAAACTAATTATGTCAATGATGTGAAAACTTTATGCACCCACCTGGAAAAACGTAATAGGGAGATTGAGGTCACGCAAAATCAGCATGCTAAAGAAATTGAGGCCATGAAAACTAAATATGAAACAGAAATTAGAAGCATGCAAAGCAAGATGTCAGTCTTAGAGGAAAATATGGTGACCATGAAAGTTGATCATGATAGGGAAATTGACTCTATGCAAAACAAGTTATTAACTATGGATGAGGAAATGACTATCATGACATTCAATCATAATAATCAGTTGGTTGACATGCAAGAGAATCACAAAGAAGAAATAAATTCCATACAGCGTTGCTTGATGAACATAAAGGAAGAAAATGTTAAAGTAATAAAAGATATGCAGGAACACCATGTCAGACAAATCAATGCTATAAAGGTTGAACACTCTAGGCAGATGGATGCCATTAGAATACAGGTTCAAAGGTTTCAGCAACTGGAAGATGAAAGAAACCAGGTGACATCAATAGATCAGGAGCCTTCTCATGTGCTGCAACAAGCTCCATCTTATTATGAGGAGGTTATTGATTCGATTGAAAGATGGTTAATTGAAGGTGATCTAGATAGACTTAAGAATGATAAAAATCAGATGCGGGCTAAAGAAAGACATATCACGCATACTTCATCTGATAGTTTTGAAACAGAAAGTTCCAAGTCATCAGTAATTCAACCTGCCAGAAAGAAAAAACATAAGAGAAAGAAAATAAGAAGAAGATTTGATGCATCAGACGACCGTGAGCAGCTTGATTTTCGGATAGGAAAGAGTCCTACCATATGCAAAATTGGACATGGCACATCCGACAAGCAGCCGACAGATTTGCCTGAAAGCAGGCAAATGCTCAGTATGCACTATATTGAACACATCTGATGCCGTAGGGCATCCTTTGTATCGTATTTCTAACCCTACTCCTTGTTTTTTCCGCATTTTTGTTTCTGCTTTAGATAGTCAATAAATGAAGAGCTTTTATCTTTCCTGTGCTTAATGTTATATGATGATTTTTGGATGGACGCTACTTATTTTTGTGTTGTATGGTTGCAGATTCTGGATTCTCACATTCCTGCAAGCAGTAACGTGTCCCCAAGTAGAGCCAGATGTTGACCTCTACCGGTCAACTACCCATGCAGTACACCCCCCTTTTTTCTTTGCAAGAAAGGGGCAGCACCTGATCGATGTGTCCGTGCCATCCTGCCATCATCAGCAACTTGATCATTTTTTATTGTAAACCCAGTCTGCATGTATGAATTGTAAATAATCTTAGCAGACATGAGTCGTGTATGTGAATTGCCTAGGTGGACCTAACTTTCTAGTGGTAATCTACGTCCTGGAAGGTTTTTCGTCTCACCGATCCATGGATCGGCAGAGTTTTCCTTCAAACCTGACCCCAAAGCCGGGATGCATTTTGTCATTGGAATTTTAGGAGAATCCTAGTGTGTTGATCTGCTAGATTATAGTTGTGTCGCAGAACTGGGTGTTTTGTGAAGGTCTGTATTAAGTGGGATGTCCCCTTGAGATGTAAATTGTAAAAAGTCATCATGAAATGTGTCTTGAGGGTTGAAAATGTTTTAAATCCCCTCGTGAGTCCTAAGTCCTAGGTCCTAGGTGATGTTTCCAAAGGCTTAGTTCGATGATCCATTTAAAAAAATGAAATAAAATAATAAAATAAATAATAAAAAATTAATTGAATAAATCGACGGATGAGATCAAGAGATGTCTTGATCCTCATCAACGGTCGAGATCATTTCTACATGGATCATTCGAACTAGCCGTTGGGATCATTTCCTTTATATAGGGTCTTAGGTGGTCATTTCAGACAATTCGATCTGTGAGTCTAAGACTGAAGAAGCTCTCTTGTAAATCTGTTTCTGGTTAATAAAAGAAGACTTTGGGGTCCATATCTTGCTGGTGTTACTCTCTTGGAATGCTGTGAGATTGTTTCATTTTCTGCATATGTTATTTTCAGCCGTTAATAATAGCTTTTTGTAGAGTATTGTGAGCACAGGTATCTTGTTCACTTGCTGGGGTTTGAAGTGCTGTTAGGGTTTCTGAAGTAATGGCAGGTATCTCCATTACTGTTTGAGATCTAGTGGCATTTTTGCCCTCTTTATTGACAGTTGTTTTGAGCTGTGCAGAAAACATCATTGAAGGAAATTTTGTAGGCGTTCGGGGAAGTTCTCGGCTGAACCAGCCAACTCCCGCAAGCATTTTTTGCTGAGCCTAGTTGGATTTGATCCTGGGTCTATCATTCGGTTTATTTATTTGATTTTCATGAGATATTTTTCTGAAGTTCTTCACAGTGAAAACCTCAAATTTTTATTCTTAAAATATTTTCTGTGCTTACTGCTAAATCTGGCTGTTAAGGGGCCAAATTTGTAAATTAATCAGCTGTTTTAGGGTTTCAAAATTTTCTGATCTAGGGTTTCAAATTTCAAGAGTTTGCTTTGTACAGTTTTGATTAGGGTTCTCAGTTTTCTTGTATCTACAAGCATAAGATTTCTGGACAAGCGATGAACATTTTTTAAACCGAATGTGCCTTTATCCACGCCGTTGACCTGTGTACAAGCGAAACAAAGCCGCTGTAAATCTGTGTATCACCGGTCTCATCCACGTCAATTCGAAAGCAGCATAGATTCAACGTTGGGCCATCCTCCGTCCATGGCTGAACATTATTGTCTCAGCAAATTTTTTGCATTGTGATATGTGCATATCTACGCAGGTAAAATCGATCCATCACGCAGTTTAAATTGATTCACCTCCTCAGGTAACAACGTACATCACTTTTGTTTTTGCTGAGAGAGGATCGATTGCCAGGTAATGTTCCATCGTACTTTCTATGTCTGCGCATCTAAATCGACTTTTACTGTTGTGATCACATTTTAGTTCTGCAATCTGGAAATTGAATTTAATGCGTATCCTTTGGGAAACATTTGAAAGGTCCTACGTATGATCCTTTGCCTGCGTGAGATTTTCTTTGTATGAACCAGGGTCACAGGTGTTCATCAGCTCTTGAAAAGCCGTGGGCTGTAGCACGTCCATTTGGAAAACGACGGTTTGCATTCATTCACATTTTAGTTCCGGGCCAGTGGATCACGAGGGTATCAGTCAAGAGCTTCATCGAAAATTTCAGGTGATTCGATTTCCTTCTCTGGCGGCTGAGGTAATATCGTTTCACGCCATTTCATTCACGCACAGTCTCCAAGCCGAGGTTGCAGTGACCAGGTAATCTCTGCGTACCATTTTTTTTTCGCCTGCGTTTCTGGCATCCATCGAGCCGTGGGTTGCCTCAGTTTGCAGCGCGTTTAAGCTTCAGTCGCCAGACTCTCGAGCCTCTGCTTTCGATCCATTGGAGGTCACGATTTCATCATTTAACGCGTCATTCAGTCTTTTGCCATTGAGGTATCACGTTCAAAGGTTCTCTTTTTGATTTATAGCCATAGTTTAGTCGTTTTTTTTATTTCCTTTAGATTTTTTTTTTAAATTAAAAAGAGTCAAGCGTAGGTTATGCAATAGTTTTAGTTAAATTTTTTTTTTTTATATAGTTTGTAGTTATAGTTTATTGTTAGTTTATTTTAGATTTTAATTTTCTTTAGATTTGCGTTATGTTAGATTTTATGTTTTAGATTTAACTTTAGGTTAGATTTTAATTTATTTTTTAAGTTTAGTTTAGGATTAAGCTTAGTTTTAATTAGATTTTTATTTAGTTTTTTTTAGTTTTGTATAATTACGTATTTCATTTTTATTTTAATTCTTTTTTTTAGTTGCATTTTGTTAAATTTAAATTTATAAAAAAATCAAAAAATATTTATGTTTTAGAATTTAGATTTAGCAATTAGTTTTAAATTAGAATTTTTTTATTTTAATTAGATTTTTTGATTTTTGACTTAGTTTGGTTTTAAAAAAATAAAAATAAAAATAAAAAAGGGACTTATTTTATTTAATTTTGGTTTAGTTTAGTTTTAGTTTAATTTAGTTTTAGAATAGATTTTAAATTTTAAATTTTTAGATTTTTAATTTTCATTTTTATAATATTGAAAAATAAAAAATTGAAAAAAGATTTAAAATTTTTTGAAAAAATATTAAAATTTTGTGGAAAATTAGTTTTGCCAGTTTCAGTGGTTTTTCATGTTATATCTCTCATGCTGAGATCTGAATTTTTTTCAAGTCGAGATACGAATATGATGTCTGGTTAATAATTCATGATTCTCATGGTGGTTTTAAGCATTTATCTTCTAAAAAATTCTCAGTCGCTGGATATCGTTTTGGTCATTCTAAGAGCATTGTGATTTAGCTGATGATAGATGATTGTTGTTCATGGTCCATATTCTTATATCATTTAACAAGTAATCGTTTTAACCACAATCTCTTAAGGCACTGGTCTGCTAAATTAATCAAATCCATCGAGTGCTTTTTTATATCGTATCTCGTGTCTCCCAACCAACTGATCGACAGTTGGTCTCATCATCTCTCAGGGACTACCCCCCTTAGCTGCGGGAGACAGGCTTAAACGGAGGGATCGGGGATCAGAGTGACAGCCCCCGGTCTGAGCATTGTCGTGTCAATCTGCGCGACAACAGGGCCCTAGAACATCTGCCAAGTGTGTGGTGCAAGTGTGAAGCCGACTGGGAATGGTGGTCCAGGGTCATCATCCTCATCCACAAAGGTGGAACTCGAGTAATCAATAAATGGTGCTGGGGGATCCATGAAGTGGCAATTGGCTCTCTGTTATGGTGGAGGCCCATGGCTCTCAACGCTCACCCTACAAGTGCCAATATGACTCTCTGGAGGGCTTGGACCCCGTATATGTTGATTTGGGGTAGCATCGAATGTGATCTAGCCACGAAATTTGGTGGAGAGGTTGCGACACATGAGATCTCCAATACCCAGAAAGGGTTTGGGTAGATTCTAAACAGATCAGGAGATATTAAAATAATTAATATTTTTAATGGAGTCCCTAAGTCTAAACTTAGGGAAAATAGAATATTAATGTGTATTAATATGAATCTGTGTTAGAGTGGTCCAAAAAACATGGATCAAGCCAGATCTAATCTTAGCCGTTGATTAGGGACTTAATCTCGGTTGTTGATATGTCAACAGGAAAAGTATAAGAGGAGGCTTGAGGGTCACTCGGAGAACACACTAGAGTGATCAGTCATTCTATTCTCTAGAGCGGGGTTTGCTAAGAGAGATAGAATCAGTGATCGGGAGACTAGCTGAGGGGCATTGAGTACAAATAAACAGAGAAGGCAGAGATTGTGCCGAGAGAGCAGTGCAGCAGCCAAGGAGAGTGAGGTAGAGCCAGGAAGGGCTCACGTAGAGGCAGCCAAGTGCTGCGCAAAGCACCATAGAGGCCATCGTGTGTTGGGTGAAACTATGTTCGTTTAATTCCGTTGTAGTACTTACCCAACTATTTAATTTGTCAATCCGAGGTCCGTAGACTTACGAGACACATGCACTATATATGCAGGACTGAAGTGGAACTAATCTAATCTAATCTAAAATTACTGAAATCAAATTAAAGCATTGAAACACTAACTAGGAAAGCAGGAAATTGCATAAAAGAAAAGCAATACAACATGTGAAGAAGTGAACAACAAACAACATATGTGAACTCACAACAATAAAACTATGTCAAATTACAAAAACTAAATTACAAATCATGAAAGCATAAGAATATGAATCAAAGTTAATCTCCATTCTCTATTATTCATTATTCATCCCAATGAAGAGAGAGAGCACTCTCTTATATACATGAGGAAGATAACCTTTCCATAATTACATATCCAATATTCTCTCAAGCACTCAACTAGTTTCCCGTTATTACAAGATATCATCGCACAAATCTCTCAAACACGATCCCACAAATCTCTCACATATCTTGGATAAGATATGCCAACCAAATCCTCCATGCTTTTCTCCTAATTATCTCCTTAGGAATTGGATAAGATATGTCTCCATGATTTTCTCCTTAGGACAAGATATGCCTCCATGATTTTCTCCTTAGAAAAAGGCTTGCATAATTATCTCCTTGATATGGTGGAGGAGATATTAATTCTCCACATATTTCCTACACATCACAAAACTCACATATTCTTGAGATATAAAAATATGTACATTTTCTAATAATTAATCATAAATTCACTTATAATACAAAAATGAATAAAATGGAAAATAAGAAGGTGAAACCCAAATGTATGTATGAGAGTGATATGATAACAGGTTAATGGGATGATGAAATGTAAGGAATAGTGAAGAAAAAGGTGGATGAAAATATGACATTTATGAGTCCCAACATCCTCCCCAACTGAACTTGTTGCATGTCCTCATGCAACCATGCATGGGTATCTTTTAAGAACATTTGGCATCTTGAACTTTGGCTTTACATGATGATACCTTTTAATAATGAATGTTTCCAGGATATATGAAAGACATGAGTAACAGTTTACATTTTCTTATGGTTGGTTCTTGTGTGACAACCATGAATATTTCATTTTCTGTTCTCTTTTCTTCAATAATGTAAACACTCACTGGAAATCATAATGTGCATAAGAAAGCCTTTTTCTAATATTAATGAAACATGCCAATATTGCGTATGAAGCAAAGTGCAACAAAGTATCATTGGAAACTAAATGTTGGTGAATGGTAAATGGAGTGATAGTGGTGAAGAAATGGAATCATGGAAGTGAATATGTAGTGAATGTAGTTCTCCCCCCCTCAACTGAATTGGTTGCATGTCCGCATGCAACTTAACATGGCGCATGAAAGGAAATGTAGCATGGTGAGGGAATTTTCCAAAATATTCAAGTTAGCATATAAGGAATTGCATGATTAAAGATTAGAAAACAACATACCTCTACTTACCCAAGAATGATGAAGTATGCAATAGGAATGTAGCTGCTGCTGCTGCTGGATCAGGAAAATGTGACTGATGTAACTGGATCCTGGAGAATGAAGGAATCTGAACTGCTGATGCTGAATCATGGAAAAGATAAAAGCTGAAAGTGGTACTGTGGTACTCTCATAGATCAGAATGCATACTGCTGTAACTGCTGAGGGAGTCATGAAAAAGTGTATAGTCTTCACCCGCTACAAACCCGATGGTACAATTCTAAACATGCGAATGAATGTGTCGATGTCGAGCATGAATAGAAATCATTGGATTACCGGCCATTGATGTATGCCGTTAACCAATGCGAGGCAACTCACCATTGATGTCAATGAGTGCCAAGGTACCGGAGTACATCTTGCGAAGTGCGAATGGATGTGTCGAGGTCGAGCCACTTGCAAGATCTGATGATCAAGGGACATTGATGTATTCCCATGATCGCCAGCAAGAGAGCTTGCCATTAAGGCATGCAAGCCTCTAGGTACTCAAAATGAACTCTAGTCTATTTCCCAGATAAGGTGCTGATGTCGATGGGGCAAGACTTGTTCAAAGGTGGGCCTTAAGGAATCCCACATCAGTGAACGCGAGTTTGTACAAAAAGATTTGGTAGGACTATAAATGGAAAGAACCCACGGACAAGCAGTGTGGATCAGCATGGCTAGGAAATCAAGGTAATGTGATCATGGAAAGGGAATGAGTTTTATTCAGAAGGCAAACTAGAAGGAAAAACTAAACTGAAAAGGATAAATGGATGTATGCGATTCAGAAAAATAGGCGTGCATGAAGTCATGAAAGATAAGGAAATGGAAGATGGGCTGCAACACAAGGATGGTCTAGGCGTTTGGAAAAACAAAGGGAGTAATCATGACGTAAAAGGATTTTTGTGTAGTGGAAAATGTCATGATATGTGTAGTGAAGAATTTGTTCTATCAAGCGTCCAATGATGCATGTTTCATTGTGATTTTGAAAAAAAATCACTTTGCAGACTCTGAAAAACTTAGCACA
Source organism: Pinus tabuliformis (assembly GCA_031772625.1). Lineage (NCBI taxonomy): Eukaryota > Viridiplantae > Streptophyta > Pinopsida > Pinales > Pinaceae > Pinus > Pinus tabuliformis. Next base: position 1,098,830,104 of record CM062817.1, read on the forward strand.
ATTCCTGCATAAAAATTGTCACCTTTGTGTGCCATCTCCATCGATCATTCCTGTATGAAGTGACTCAAAAACAAATTAGCTCATGTTCAAGAATTTATGAAATGTCCATTTCACTTGTTAGTATATACATCCTAACTCTTGCCGACAAATTCACCAAAAATCCAACATACTTTTATTTCCCCTCAACTAAAATTATTGCATGTCCCCATGCAACGTTCTCATTGATTGTGCAATATTTTTTCAAAATGTTTTTATTGGTTTGCAGGAAAATTGATTTAAAACATTTGAAAAGGCTTTTGTATTTTTTTTTGGAAAGTAGTTGGTGTTATGAATGAGGGCAAAATTTTTTTATTTTTATTTTTTAAACAACAAATTTTTATTGTTATGTTTTAACAAAATTAAAATGAAAAATTTATTTTATCATGTATGTTTGGGGTTGAATTAAACAACAAATTAAAAACAAAATTTATTTATTTCTTATTTTTATTTTTTTTTAATCATTTTTTTGAATAAATAACAAATTAAAAGAAACAAAAGTTTTTAAGTTATTATTGATGTCGATTTTTTTTAAAAAATTCAAAACAAAACTGTACATTTCAACGCTTACCATAAATCTTCTGATACACGTATTTTGAAAACGCAGATGCGTATTACCTGTGGGTTCCATCTATCCAGGCACCAAATGTGCATGTCCAAAAGCATGCCAAGGTCGTCGGAATGGTGTTGCTGAATCCGCAATCTCGGGCCTGCAAGAGGCAGTGCGTTGTGGTCTCTCCGGCCTACAACCAGATTTGCAAACGCATGAAATTCTTCCCGAGTTCAAGATTGCACAAGCTTATCTTCGGCAATGAAACTCGACCATGTTAAATGATCCCAAACTCTGCTTGGAGAATAACAATCAAATCTAGAATAATGAATTTAGGAACTGGTTGAGCGAAGACTCTGGCAGTACAAAGACGGTTTTTGGTCGTTCAATAAAAACAATCTTTCCATAAAATTTACAACTCGGTCCTCCTGTCACAAGAGATGTCAGCCTTCACTGTTTTGATGCATAAACTAATTCGGCTCCCTTAATAAATTCTCTGAATTCATCCTTGGTATTGGCACTTCTTGGCACCATAAAATTTCTGGAAATGCAAGCGCGAATGCCTCCTGAATCAAATGCAATATTCATAAAACTCAAACAGGTATTATTTAAGATGAATAATTCAGGATACAATTCAGGATCTTTACGCTTTAAACATTCTTCTATAAGGAGTGCAAAAGTCATATACATTCGGCTCCCTTATTGATGGACCAGGCAATTTCACATGAGCTCCCGTCCCATAAGAACTCTCATTAAAACCATGTTTTTTTAGCAAAGCATGTGCTTCCATGCTGCGGTTTTGGTTTGATGCACATACCATTGCATGTCGGAGTTTCATTTTTCTGCCTGAGTGATCTCTAAGAGGCACCGTAGTAACTATAGTTTAGATCATACGTTTGACTGCATGAATTAAAAGATTCAGGCTTCTCTTCTTATCCATAAGCATTATTTCTTTGTTCTGCAGTCTCGCTGGAGGGTATGTTTACTGGGACAGAACTTTCGGTGAGGCCGCTGTTGGAGCTCCACATTAGGCTGAGTGCAGGTCACTAGTAGATTGATAACTACCCATAGTTGATTCACCTCTGCAAATAAAATCCATCGAATCCACGGGCAGAGCGACAACAGGAAAATAGAGGCAACTGCCTATCAAACGCTGTGAATGCAATGTGGAGGGAAATCGAGATCACAAGTAATCAGATAAGGTTCTGGTTCGATTTGGCAAGATTCTCATGATTTTTATGAGGATTCGGCAAAGAAAAATGCAGCAAACAAGAGTGAATTATTAGAGTGCAAACCAATTACTCCCACCGCCTCAATGTGGATGCCAACATCTTCAGAACGCAACCTCTTAAAAACGTCCGTTTTGAAAAGCAGTTTGTGATCAAACCAGGACAAATCTAGACAAACAAAGACATGGGTTTTTTTCACAACAGAGTAAATTACATAACCCAGAAATCGTTTGCTTAAATTCCTAACGGTCTAAGAGGGAATCATGGTTCTTCGAGACCCTGTTTAGATCACTGCGTGAAGAAAAAAAACGGTTTTTTTTCTTTTACAATTAATGTGCAGAGAATTATGGTGATGAAAACCTTTTTTTTTTTTTTTTTTTTAACAAATGGACACAATGATTTGCATATTGAAAGATGTTTTGATCAAGCATATTGCAAAACATGAATTTATTCTTGAAATTAGTCTATATCATCCTTATTTTCTGATCCTCGAGATCGTACAAAGACGCAGGAGGAGAGCATACTTATGAAAGCAAACGCTGAAACCTATTTTCTGATCCTCGAGATCGTACAAAGACGCAGGAGGAGAGCATACTTATTCTAGGTAAAAGAAAAACTGAAAATGAAAGCAAAAGCTAAATCTGAAAGCCTACCTACTCTATACTAATTAGAATTTACAAATTAGTTACGTGTAGTTAAACTTCCAATGAAGCCATTCACGTAGCAGTGAAAACAATAGATTCAGTAGCAAGTTTTCAAATGATGGATGAAAATATTTGACAGTGAATGAGTCTAGTTGGTGTAACTGCGAATCAACTAAAAAATTAAAAAATGAATCTAATCTAGTACTTACCTGGAACCATTGTTCGATGAAGCTTTGATAAGCACAGTTACTCTCACTCAGATCATGTTGTAACTCCTGTTCTTCTTCTCCGATCTGCTGCTCTTCTTCCTCGATCTCTTGTTCTAATGATTGTTCGCCATCAGATACGCAGGATTCTTCAGATGTTGATATTTCTTGGGGAGTAGTTGAACTTTCAATTTTTGTCAAGATCTCCTTTTCCAGGGAAGAGGAGATTCCGACTTCTGCAAGGATCTGAGTGAGTAGTTCCATGTTGACACTCATTATAAAACCATGTTGAAAGAGAAAAGCAAATAAAAATCAGCACACTAACAATTGAATTAAAAACAAAAGGACCACAGAAATAATCTTGAATTCAATACTCAATTAAACCCTCTTACAAGGACTGCTCATTAATTGAGTAATCGAATGCTTCAATTATAACCATGAACCGTGAATTCATCAAACACTCTTCACAGTTGAGAAAATCAAACACACTTGCAGAAATTAAAATTCACACTTGCATAAATGTAAACACACCCTACATGCCCTGATCCATAAGAGGTCGAGCCCATTACGGTATCTCGAATGCGATGCGCAGGCTGTTCCCCACGTCTTACCGCATTAACACCTCGGAGTTAGGAACATGTCTAAACACACTTGCAGAAAAATCAAACTAAACTTCAATCCATCGTTCGATCCCCGGCAACGGCGCCAAAATGTTGGGTGAAACTATGTTCGCATAATTCCGTTGTAGTACTTACCCAACTATTTAATTTGTCAATCCGAGGTCCGTAGACTTACGAGACACATGCACTATATATGCAGGACTGAAGTGGAACTAATCTAATCTAATCTAAGATTACTGAAATCAAATTAAAGCATTGAAACACTAACTAGGAAAGCAGGAAATTGCATAAAAGAAAAGCAATACAACATGTGAAGAAGTGAACGACAAACAACATATGTGAACTCACAACAATAAAACTATGTCAAATTACAAAAACTAAATTACAAATCATGAAAGCATAAGAATATGAATCAAAGTTAATCTCCATTCTCTATTATTCATTATTCATCCCAATGAAGAGAGAGAGCACTCTCTTATATACATGAGGAAGATAACCTTTCCATAATTACATATCCAATATTCTCTCAAGCACTCTCAACTAGTTTCCCGTTATTACAAGATATCATCGCACAAATCTCTCAAACATGATCCCACAAATCTCTCACATATCTTGGATAAGATATGCCAACCAAATCCTCCATGCTTTTCTCCTAATTATCTCCTTAGGAATTGGATAAGATATGTCTCCATGATTTTCTCCTTAGGATAAGATATGCCTCCATGATTTTCTCCTTAGAAAAAGACTTGCATAATTATCTCCTTGATATGGTGGAGGAGATATTAATTCTCCACATATTTCCTACACATCACAAAACTCACATATTCTTGAGATATAAAAATATGTACATTTTCTAATAATTAATCATAAATTCACTTATAATACAAAAATGAATAAAATAGAAAATAAGAAGGTGAAACCCAAATGTATGTATGAGAGTGATATGATAACAGGTTAATGGGATGATGAAATGTAAGGAATAGTGAAGAAAAAGGTGGATGAAAATATGACATTTATGAGTCCCAATAGCGTGTTTGATGTAGAGGCCCAGAAAGCTGATGCAGGGCCTCCTCGGGTTGACGCAGGCCAAGAAATGCTGATGCAGGGCCAGCGTGAGACAGAGAGGGGCTGATGCAGTCCAGATTGGGCAGATGCTGGGGTTGCAGAGCAATTTTGTGTTGAGGAGCTGCCGGAAGGATTTTTCCGGGGTTTCAACCAGGAGATTTCTCTCAAACTGTGAGGTATAGCTGCTAAGGAAATTCTTTGTTGGGTAGGCCAGTTTCGGCACCCAGATTGTACTCTGATATTGCTTAATAAGAAAACCCTCAGATAGCTGCACTGGTTTTCCCGCATTGGGTTTTTCCGGGGACATTGGTCCAAAAATAATGGTGTCATGTGGTGTGTTTGTTCTTGTTTCTTTTAGTTGCTGATCTGTAATATGTTGAGCATGCACTGGTGTTTATTTTCAGTATTTACTTTATAAATGACTTGTTAAAGAAAAACAACAAGTAGGTAGGAATAAATCAGAAAAAGTGCATGAAGGGTTTCTAAACTAAGTAAACTTAGAAACTTCAACATGGTATCAGAGCGTGATTGCAGATCACAGGAGGACTAAAAGACATCAGCCGAGCGGAGTAATAGCAGTAGAAAACAGCTATCCCGAGGTGACAGAAGTTGTTTCTAGCAAGGTAGAAGCCTAGAAGTGTGACGCAGAGTTAGCCAGAGCCATGCAGAAGAAGTCGGGAGCTGCGCAGAGCCTCAGAGAGGCTAGCGTCGCTGACATAGAGGGTCAGAGGGCTGACGCAGGGCATCCCAGGGCTGACGCAGACCCATCTGGGGTGACGCAGAGCCAGCGTGAGGCAGAGAGGGGCTGATGCAGTTCACAGAGAGGCAGTTGCTGGAGTCTAGAAGGCTGTAGAAATATTGCAAAGTGGAGCTGGTGAGGTACTGTAGTCAAAACAGTACCTGACAGAGCAGGGCCAAAGGAGTTGTTACCATGGGTTTCCAGCCAAGGAACCTGGATCCGCAGTGCAGTTGCACAAGACGATCAGAGTAAGGGGCGTCTCGACAATTGGCAGAAGGATTTCCAGGAGGAAATCAGGACTCAGAGGGAGTCCAGAAGAGAACTTCCAGACGAGAAGTAGTGACTCAGAGGAGTCGAATAGAGAACTTCCAGGGGGGAAGTAGAGGAGTGTCATGGCACTACAAGGGGTAAGAGACCAGGATAGCCTGGACGGAGCATCGAACTTTGCAATTTGGAAGGCCAAAATCTTATCAGTGCTTGACAGGAATCGTGTTAAGAACTTCGCCTTGAAGGTTATAGCTATCCCAGTCAACCCCAATGATAACGACAAGTACGAAGAGGCAATGGCGAGGGCTAAGTGCATTATCCTTGACGGGGTCAAGGATCATGTGGTACCACATATAGCCGAGAAGGAAATGACAGTTGAGATGTGGGAGGCTCCCAAGAACCTATACCAGCATACTTCTATGTAGAGAACAATGCTTATCGAGAACCAGATGAGGTCGTATTAGATGAAGAAGGGTCAATCGATTGACACCTTCCTCGGACGACTGAATGAGATTCGAGACTAGTTGACTGCTATAGGAGCGACACTGGATCAGGAGATTATGGTGAGGATAGCCCTGAATGCTGTCTCAGAAGATTGGGAAGTGTTTGTCCAGAGTATCTTGGGCAGAGGGACTCTCCCACCTTGGGACGAGATGTGGGGAACTCTTCGCCAGGAAGAGATAAGATCGAAGACAGGTAGCAGCAACAAAGGGATCAAGGTCAAGTAGGAGGAGGAGGATGTGGCCCTAGCATCTGAGGGAAAGCAGGAGAAGCGGAAGAAGAAATATCTCTCCAAAATCAAGTGCTTCCACTGTGGGGAGATGGGTCATTATGCGACCCAGTGCCCAAAGAAGAAGAGTAAGGGAGAGTCTTCCGAGACTAAGGCAGCACCAACACGGGCAGAGAAGGAAGTTTTGACAGATGATCACTGTGCCATGAGTGCACATGCACCACTTGAGAAGAAGTGGGGAGACATTGAGCTGTAGTCAGGTGGACTACAGGCAATGAGGGGTAGGATCCTTGAGGTACCCGGCGTCTTGGATTAGACCTTGTTATGGGAGCCCCGACGAGAAGTAGCAGGACTGGCTGAGTGGGTAGAGACGGATGCAGATGGAGCGGCAGAGGGAGCGACAGAGAGAGCTACAGTGCAGGAGTCCCATGATAGCGCAGAGCTAGCAGGCTGTAGCAGTGCGAGAGGCATAGGAGCGTTGCACTAGTGCAGGAAGGCATAGAGAGGTGTGAATGGTTCGAGATGCAGGGAGTTGTTGCAGCAACGCAGAGGTCAGAGAGAGGGAGAACGTGTCAGCACAGAGGGAGCTTCAGATCAGTGGGTGTTTCTAGCCCTATAGGGAGGTCGGTTGGGAGATCAGTTACTTACTTCTCAGTAACTGAGTTGCAGTGCTATAGTGGGTAGCACGATGCAACATGATGAGAGGAGGTACAGTGCGGATGCAGTGTTGGGAGAAAGGACCAACAATAGCACAGATGCAGAGGTCGCTGTCGTATAGATGCAGCAATGGAAGTGGCAGAACCATGGGCAGCAGTATAGGAGGTAGCAGTGCAAAGGATGTTGGGCAGGAATTCCTAGCATCAACACGGGTACTGATGCCGGATGATCAGAGTAATACTCAGTGAGGAGTATTGCTAGAGCACAATCCTCACTAAGAGGGAGTGTTGATTTGGGGTAGCATCGGATGTGCTCTAGCCACGAAATTTGGTGGAGAGGTCGGGGCACATGAGATATCCAATACCCAAAAAGGGTTTGGCAGATTCTAAACAGATCAGAAGATACTAAAATAATTAATATTTTTAATGGAGTCCCTAAGTCTAAACTTAGGAAAAATAAAATATTAATGTGTATTAATATGAATCTGTGTTAGAGTGGTCCAAAATACATGGATCAAGCCAGATCTAATCTTAGCTGTTGATTAGGGACTTAATTTCGGTTGTTGATATGTCAACAGGAAAAGTATAAGATGAGGCTTGAGGTTCACTTGGAGAACACACCAGAGTGATCAATCATTCTATTCTCTAGAGTGGGGTTTGCTAAGAGAGATAGAATCCATAATCGGGAGAGCAACGGAGGGGCATTTAGTACAAAGAAACAAAAAAGGCAGAGATTGTGCCGGGAGGGCAGCGCAGTAGCCAAGGAGAGTGATGCAGAGCCAGCAAGAGCTCACGCGGAGGTAGCCAAGTGCTGCGCAGAGCACTAGAGAGGCCAACATGTTTGACGCAGAGGCCTAGAAAGCTGACATAGGCCCTCCTGGGGCTGACGTAGACCAAGAAAGGCTGACGTAGGGCTAGCATGAGATAGATAGGGGCTGACGCAGTCCAGATTAGGCACACGCTGGGGTTGCAGAGCAATTTTGTGCTGAGGAGCTGGCAGAACGATTTTTCCGGGGTTTCAGGCAGGAGATTTCTCTCAAACTGTGAGGTATAGCTGCTAGGGAAATTCTCTGTTGGGTAGGCCAGTTTCAACTTTCGGCACCCAGATTGTACTCTGATATTGCTTAATAAGAAAACCCTCAGATAGCTGCACCGATTTTCCCGCATTGGGTTTTTCTGGGGACATTGGTCCAAAAATAATGGTGTCATGTGGTGTGTTTGTTCTTGTTTCTTTTAGTTGCTGATCTGCAATATGTTGAGCATACACTGGTGTTTATTTTTAGTATTTACTTTGTAAATAACTTGTTAAAGAAAAATAACAAGTAGGCATGAATAAATCAGAAAAAGTGCATGAAGGGTTTCTAAACTAAGTAAACTTAGAAACTTCAACAGTATAGGGAGACCAAACTGCAAAATTAGAGACCCACATGCAATCCTGCATAAAATCTAATGTGTCCCCTGGCCTTCCAGTACAACAAATAATTAAAGTAATTGAGTAAAAGAGCTTTCAAATCATGGAATAAAATGGACATTTCATAGTGGCATGCCCTTCCATCGTGGGCTTTATCATGTATAGGTGTCTCCAAACTCAATAAGAAGGTTAACCAAGGACCCTATTAAGTCGTTTCTACCTCTAAAGGGGGTGACATGTCCATGGTACATCCGTCAAATGGTAGGTGGCATGTGATACAATGGTGGAACGGAGTGGGGCATCAGGGGAAGGCTCCAAGCCACATGCCACAGTACAAGGGCAACCATAATAAGGGAAGCCCACACTTGGGTGTATGAATGTAGGAGGGAGAAATTGTGGTACATGAGTTACCTCGACCTTTTTTTTCCACCCTTCTTCATGTGCCTTTTGCCTTCTATTGATTTTTCTTCTATAACTGCTCGGGGCTCGAAGGGATGAGAGCATGATGCGTAAGATATAGTAGTGGACACCTCCTTTAAGATGGGGTTGTTCATCGCCCACCAGGGTTTTGGACAATCATGGGTTCCTTAATGATGAAATGGGTCAATATGAGGGACCCTAGGAACCTGGGTGATGGCCATAATGATAGGCGTAGGGATTATGTTTGGCTTTTGCCTACGTGCTAAATGTGTATGTATCGACCATCTTTTGCATTTTATGGTACATTTCCTATTGAGAGATGCCAAATTATGCTTTTTCTTTTCTTTTTGTTGCATCAACCCATGGGGCAACGTTCCATGCCCGAACCAAATTGTGGACAAGGGGAGGGGGAAGCTGACTCCTTGTGGACCCAGTGGACAAATGTGGACCCGGATGGGAAAAGTGATGAATGGGTTTATAATGAGCGGAGGGGAGTGATGTATATGGTGTTGGGAAGCGGGACCCCACAACCAAAATTGGGGCTTCCCATGTAGTGCTACCCCTAAAGTTAGGGTTAACCATCAAATTGAACAGAGGAGACAAGAGTACAGACCAAGCCAACTCTTTTCATCCCCCCACCAATCCATGCCCAAAAGTGTCCATGATAATTAAACATAAATACCCAAATACACAATGAAAATCCATACCTTCGGGGTTGAAGGCCCACCTTCAAACATACAATCATAACAAATGGGCGAGGGACCACATGGCTGGCTCACCTGGCAGAGATAGTGGCACATCGAGCTATCTGGTGGCTGCAAGGGGTTGCTAGTTGCCATCTGAGGACCATAAGAGAGAATTTTTCTCCTATGGATACTACCCATAGGTAGTGGGTAACATCTGGCTCCAACTGGGACATGATCTCTTAGAAGAGTGCATGAACGGACTCGAATGAGGAGGTCATGGGAGCACCAACAATCTCTTGGGACTGCAAACCTGTCACCTGCACATATCACACATCGAGCACACGGGGCAACATGTTTTTGCGGCGTCTTATGATTGCCCATGCTTATATTAGGCCATAAAAATCAATAAGAAATAAAATTTAAATGCAAATTTAATCTATGTGTAACTAATCTAGCATGGTAATATCATATGATGTTAGTTCTAATGTGAAGATCAATATGCAAAGCATCCTACCCTAACATGCATATACTAAGTGTAATCATAAAGCTAGTGCAACCAACGTATAATTAGTTCAATACAAACATGCCTGCATATATGATTACTCGTGCAATAGCTGCCAAAGTCAATAGACAAAATCACATGGAGGATTATGCGGGTGGAAGGCAGGAAAATATGATATCCATTCGACGTAAAAAGATGTCCTAGATGAAGGAAAATAAGTCAATCTAGAAGTGTAGAGCCTCCCTTCTAAGCAAGATGGACAACCATCAAATTGGATAGAGGAGACGAGAGTACAGACCAAGCCAACTCTTTCTGCGTAATCCCCCCCACCAATCCATGCCCAAAAGTGTCCATGAGAAGTAAACAAAAATACCCAAATACACGATGATAAGCCAAACCTTTGGGGTCGAAAGGCCCACCGTCAAACATACAATCATAACAGATGGGCGAGGGACCACATGGCTAGCTCAGGTGGTGGAAATAGTGGCACATCAAGCTATCTGGTGGCTACAAAGGGTTGTTGGCTGTCGTCTGAGGACCATCTTGGAGAAATTTTTTCTCTTATGGATACTACGCACAAGTAGTGGGTAACACACCCCATATAGATGGCTACCTGAAACCATGATTAGGGAAACCATGTTTCTCAATTGGAAAAGTTGTGTTGAGTTGTAAGCAAATTCAAGCAAGCTCTAGTTGCTACTAACCAAAACTTTGCTGTAGATTAATGACATGATCAATAAAGTAGACAAAGTCGTTGACTAGCTTTCCCAATTCATTGATAAATTCAAGGCCACACCATTCAAGTTATTGTCATTCCACTAAGAGCGAGTTGAATCATCTTATTCTATGGGGCTTCACTATAAAATTTCCTTTATTGCGACAATTGGAATTTATTCTTTTATTTTATGCAGATTATTTTTCTTTAGAAACTAATCACGGCAAATAACAAATAAATCACTACTGCAATTTTCACAAATAATAATAGGAATTGAGAAATTATACACACACAAAATAATTGATACCAGTGTTTTTGTTACAAATGTCCCTGAAAAAACCCTAGAGTAGGGAAACTAGTTCTGTAGACGAGGGTTTTTTATTATTCTTCAACAAAAATTGAGAATTACAATCTGCTTGCCTCTCACAGGCAAAGCTTCGACAAATATTTTCCTCTTTACAAAAATGACTTGGAAACACAAAAGTCTCCCATTACAGGTGTATTTGGCCTCCTTGTGAAACTCACACTGGCTCTACAACTCACACTAGCTTCTCGAAACATTTGCACTGTCTCTGGGAAAATTCTTCTGTAAGCAAAATTGCCTCCACCACCACGTCTGACTAACTCACACTGCCTTCGGGAGATAGATCTTGCACTGGCAACTGAAACGAGCTCTTCTGTAACTCACACTGGCTAACTGGCTCCTCACATTGTTGAATTCGACCTCCTCTTCTGCGGATGAAATTGATCTCCTTCCTCTAAGTGGAAACTCGAAATCATTGAGAAAATTCCTCCGAAAATTTTCTCCCCAATCTTCGTTGTTGAAACCCTTACCTTGCTCAAACTGCACCCTTACTAATCATTGCAACTGAGTAATCTGAGCTTCTTGATGTGATGTCTCCAACTGACCCATCGATTTGCTCTTATAATCTCTTGTTGATGTATCAACGACCATGATCTAATCTCAGTTGATGGCTAAGATCATCTTTAACCCTTCTCTTGACTTTTCCAGAAGTCTCTAGAGGAAAAACGATTTACCTCAAAGTAAGCAGGTTGCTTCTGAAAGGTATAAGTCGGGATTGAAAGTTGACTAGGCCTCCTAGATTAATAGTATTAAAATGTCTATCCTGATGCTTGAGCTTCTAAAGATTCCATCTCGATAGGCATCTTTCTTCAAAGCTTTAGGGATGGTCAAGCAGGGTAATACTGATAACAATCCTAAAGATGAAGAAATTAAATTAAAAGATCTAAACTACTACATGACCAATGAAGATCATCAAGCTTTATTCTTGACATGGATATTATTGACTGGTTGCTTCATAATTGCATGCTTGACTCTGTTGCGACTAAAACAGTTATGGATCAATTGAACTTAAGAATCTCTAGGCCATATCATAACATTTGCTCAATGGATTCTAGAAAAGTTGAAGTCCTTGGTGTGGTCAAAGATCTACAGGTCTCCTTCGCTGATTATCCATATAAAATCATCACCATGGATATAGCTATCGTTGATGTGCCAGATGTATGGAGGATGCTCTTGTCTAGGAACTTTGCAGTTGACTTAGAGGTCGGTCTATTCAGATGGACTTGTCATATGCCACTATTCCCGCTGCAGCAGGTGGTATGGTCAGATTATACAGGGAAGTTCAAAGAAGGTATCATGTTGAGGTGCCAAAGAGGCTGGAGAATGGTGAAGAAGTCAAGCCATAAGGTCATCCACCACATTTTGAGTCAGTGTTTATTCAGCGAGTGTATCACTTTTCTTCATTGCATCTTCCATCCTTCCTTCTAAGCAAAAAAAGAAGAAGACTTCATTATGACAGAGATGTACATCACAATGGTCGGAATATTCATCAACCAAAGAGAGTCAAATTTCATCAAGGGACATTTGATAAGCAACCTAATGATCTAGCTGTCAGCAAGAAGACGACCCGGATTGTGCCACATTGATGACATCTTGATGCCATGGGGCATCATTTGTATAGTATCTCTAACCCTATTCCTTTTCATTTATGTCGTTAGATAGTTTTATTTCACGCATTTAAGTTATGTGTTCTTTACATTTTAGTTTGTTAGAGTAGATATTTTCTATTCTAGCGAATTTTATATGTATGCATGATGATTTGGATTTTGAATGGATATCTAATTGATGGACTTTTGTTTTCTTGAATACAAGATTATGGGATTCTCACGTTGCTTCATGGAAGCAACGTGTCCCCATATGGAGTGAGATGTTGCACACATTTTGTCAAAGATCCAAGGAAGTAGTAGTACCATATTTTTCTTCAAAGATCAAGATCATCAACCATAAACTATTATGTCATTGTAAACCCATTCTGCAAATTTTTAATGTAAATGATGCTAGTAAGACCATATATGTATGTAACAACCTAGGTAAGCCTATTATTTTGGCAACAAATTTCATTCTAGGAGGTTTTTCGTCTCATTGATTCATTTGTGTTTTTAAATATAGATGATTGACAAAGTTTTTCCCTCCAGCCTCACCCCAAAGTTAGGGTGGAATTTATCGTCAAAGTCTTAAGTGAGTCCTAGTGTTCTAGTCTAGTCTTTTGTAAAAGTGATTTGGGAATAGTTTAAGCTAATTAATTAAATTATTTTATTATAAGTCACTTGGTCTACTAGATCATATTGTGTTGTAGAATTGGGTAATTAATTGAGGGTCTATAACAAACGGGTGTTCCCTCTTTGAGGGTCGAATTATGTAAAATCTTATGTAAAAAATATTTTAGTGCATGGTCCCTCATACTTAGACACCATGGCAAAAATATTTGAGGGTGGAAAAATAATTAATCCCCTCAAGTGTCAACTAATTAATTTTTCTATCAAAAATAAAATTAAATCATAAGCACATCTGATGCCACCCCAAATCAACACTCCCTTTTAGCGAGGACTGTGCTCTAGCAATACTCCTCACTGAGTATTACTCTTATCATCCGACATCGGTACCTGTGCTGATGCTAGGCCTTCTTGCCCAACATCCTCTGCACTGCTACCTCCTGTACTGCTGCCCATGGTTCTGCCACTGGCACCGCTGCATCTGTACGACAACTCCCTCTGCATCCATGTTGTTGCTGGTCCTTTCCCCCAGCACTGCATCCGCATTGCACCTCCTCTAATCATGCTGCATCGTGCTGCCCACTGCTGCACTGCAACTCAGTTATTGAGAAGTAACTGATCTCCCAACCGACCTCCTTGTTGGGCTAGAAACACCCACTGATGTTGAAGTTCCCTCTGCCGCTGACAAGTGCTCCCTCTCTTTGACCTCTGGATTGCTGCAACAACTCCCTGCATCTTGCAGCATTGCACACCTCTCTATGCCTTCCTGCACTGGTGCAACACTCCTGTGCCTCTCACACTGCTGCAACGTGTTAGCTCTGTGCTGTCTCGGGACTCTTGCAATGTAGCTCTCTCTGCCGCTCCATCTGCATCCGTCTCTACCCACTCAGCCAGTCCTACTACTCGTCGGGGCTCCCGTAGCAATGTCTAATCCAAGAGGTTGGGTACCTCGAGGATCTTGCCCCTCATCGCCTGTAGTCCGCCTAACTACAACTCGATGTCTCCCCACTTCCGCTCAAGTGGTGCATGTGCACTCATGGCACAGTCATCGTCTGTCAAAACTTCCTTCTCTACCCGCGCTGACGCTGCCTTAGTCTCAGAAGACTCTCCCTTATTCTTCTTCCTTGGGCACTGGGTCGCATAATGACCCATTTCCCCACAGTGGAAGCACTTGATCTTGGAGAGATCTTTCTTCTTCTGCTTCTCCTGCTTTCTCTCAGATCTAGGGCCACATCCTCCTCCTCCTGCTTGACCTTGATCCCTTTGCTGCTGCTACCTGTCTTTGACTGCCGTCTGATCTCTTCCTGGCGAAGAGTTGCCCACATCTCGTCCCAAGGTAGGAGAGTCCCTCTGCCTCTGATGCTCTGGACAAACACTTCCCAATCTTCTAAGACAGCATTCACGGCTGTTCTCACCATAAGCTCCTGATCTGGTGTCGCTCCTATAGTAGTCAACTGATCTCGTATCTCATTCAGTCCTCCGAGGAAGGAGTCAATCATTTGACCCTTCTTCATCTAATACGACCTCATCTGATTCTTGAGCAACATTCTTCTCTGCACAAAAGTATGTTGGTATATGTTCTTGCGAGCCTCTCACATCTCAACTATCGTTTCCATCTCGGCTATATGTGGTACCACATGATCCTTGATCTCGTAAAGGATAATGCACTTGGCCCTCACCATCGCCTCTTCGTACTTGTCATTATCATTTGGGTCGACTGGTATAGCTATTGTCTTCAAGGCGAAGTTCTTGACATGATTCCTGTCAAGCATTAATAAGATTCTGGCCTTCCAGACTGTGAAGTTCGATGCTCTGTCCAGTCTATCCTGGTCTCTTACCCCGTGTAGTGCCATGACGCTGCTCTACTTCTCTCCTGGAAGTTCTTTGTTCGACTCCTCTGAGTCTCTACTTCCTGTCTGAAAGTTCTCTTTTGGACTCCCTCTGAGTCCTAATTTCCCTTCTGGAAATCCTTCTGCCGCTTGTTGAGATGCGCCCTACTCTGATTGTCTTGTGCAACTATACTGCTAATCCAAGTTCCTTGGCTAGAAACCCTCGGTAACAACTCCTCTGGCCATGCTCTATCAGGTACTGTTCTAACTACAATACCTCACCAGCATCACTGCAACTAGAAACAACTTCTGTGCTGCTAGAAACAACTTTTGTGACCTTGGAACAACTGTTTTCTACTGCTATTGCTCTGCTCGGCTAATGTCTTTTAGTCCTCCTATGATCTGCAACCTCGCTCTGATACCATGTTGAAGTTTCTAAGTTTACTTAGTTTAGAAACCCTTCATGCACTTTTTCTGATTTATTCCTACCTACTTGTTAATTTCCTTTAACAAGTTATTTACAAAGTAAATACTGAAAATAAACACCAGTGCATGCTCAACATATTACAGATCAGCAACTAAAAGAAACAAGAACAAACACACCACATGACACCATTATTTTTGGACCAATGTCCCTAGAAAAACCCAATGCGGGAAAACCGGTGCAGCTATCTGAGGGTTTTCTTATTAAGCAATATTAGAGTACAATTTGGGTGCCGAAATTGGCCTACCCAACAGAGAATTTCCTTAGCAGCTATACCTCACAGTTTGAGAGAAATCTCCTGGCTGAAACCTCGGAAAATCCTTCCGTCAGCTCCTCAGCACAAAACTGCTCCTACAACCCCAGTGTCTGCCCAATCTAAAGCATGTCAGCCCCTCTCTCTCACGTTGGTTCTGCGTCAGCCATTCTAGGCCTGGGTCAGCCCCAAGAGGCCGTGCGTCAGCTCTGGGAGCCTCTCCGTCAACTGCGCTGGCCCCTCTGGTGTTCTGCGCAGCACTTGGCTGCCTTTGCATGGCCCTGCATGAGCCCTTATTGGCTCTGCGTCACTCTCCTTGGCTGTTGCACTGCTCTCCCGACACACTCTTTGCCTTCTCTATTTCTCTGTACTCAGTGCCCTTCAGCTGCTCTCCCAATCACTGATTCTATCTCTCTTAACAAACTCTGCTCTAGAGAATAGAATGACTGATCATCTGGTGTGCTCTCCAAGTGACTCTCGAGTCTCCTCTTATACTTTTCTTGTTGACATCTCAACGGCCGAGATTAAGTCCCTAATCATTGGCTAAGATTAGGTTTGGCTTGATCCATGTCTTTTGGACCACTCTAACACAGATTCATATTAATACACATTAATATTTTATTTTCCCTAAGTTTAAAGTAAGGGACTCCATTCAAAATATTAATTATTTTAATATCTCCTGATTTGTTTAGAATTAGCCTAAACCCTTTCTGGGTATTGGAGATCTCATGTGCCTCAACTTCTCCACCAAATTTCGTGGCTAGATCACATCCGATGCTACCCCAAATCAACACCGAAGAGAAGAGAAAGAAATTAGATCAAACTGTTGAGAAAGGATATCTTGTGGGATATAGCAAGAATGCTAAAGCATATAGAGTCTATCTTCCAGGGAGTAGGAAGGTAGTAGTTCAACAGGATGTAAAGTTCATGAAAGATAGAGCTTTCAGGAAATCCCGAGAAATACCTTCCGAGGAGCAGTTGAAAGACGGGCCGTTGGTCAGACCACAACAGCTAGTGGAAGTTAGTACCAGAAATTCTCCTGAAGACAAAACTTTAGAACAAGAGGAGTCTCAGGAAGAAGAAGAGCAGATAGATGTGCCTACTACCAGTGAGAGAACGAGCTAGGAACTACGACAGATTCTATGGGATGTAGAAGACTTCGTTGGTGCACCCAGGAATAGTAAAAGGGAGCGAAGACAGCTAGACAGATACCAGGCCTTAGTAGCTTAGGTTGGGGAACCTTCTAGTTTTCAGGAGGCCGTTAAACATCAAGTATGGGTGGGGATGCTATGGTGGAGGAATACAACTCTATAATGGTCAATGATGTCTAGGAAGTGGTACCTAGGTCTCAGGACAGATCAATGGTAGGTTCAAGATGGATCTACAAGGTCAAATATGTTTCAGACGACAGTGTGGAGAAATACAAATACATGTCTGTGGCTAAGGGGTATGCACAGAAGGAAGGGATAGACTATGAAGAAACTTTTGCCCCAGTATCTAGGTATGCTTCTATTAGAACTGTGATATCTATTGCAGTGCAGATGGGGTGGGAGATTCATCAAATGGATGTCAGGACGACATTCTTGAACGGGGTAATAGAAGAGGAACTATACATCGAACAACCAGAAGGTTTTGAGACACATGAGAAGAAATCTCATGTATGTAGATTAAAGAAAGCCTTGTATGGGCTTAAACAAGCACCTAGGGCATGGTTCGATCGAATTGATGGCTACTTGCAGAAGATGGGGTTCGTCAAGACTGACGCAGACCCTAATCTCTAATATCTGGTTGTAGAGAATGAGCCTCTAATCCTAGTTTTATATGTGGATGATCTCTTCCTAACAAGATCATCCAGGCTCATCAAAGATTGCAAGAAGAACCTAGCCACAAAATTCAACATGAAGGATTTGGGACAGATGCATTATTTCCTAGGGTTGGAAGTTTGGCAGCAGAAGGGTGAGATCTTCCTGGGACAAGGGAGATATGCTACAGAAATCTTGAAGAGATTCAGGATGTAGGACTGTAGACCTATGGCTACTCCAATGATCACCAATTGGAAGAATATTGATGCATCAAAAGATAAAGAACTTGATCCTGTTGAAGTTTCTAAGTTTACTTAGTTTAAAACCCTTCATGCACTTTTTCTGATTTATTCCTTCCTACTTGTTATTTTTCTTTAGCGAGTTATTTACAAAGTAAATACTAAAAATAAACACCAGTGCATGCTCAACATATTATAGATCAGCAACTAAAAGAAACAAGAACAAACACACCACATGACACCATTATTTTTGGACCAATGTCCCCGGAAAAACCCAATGCGGGAAAACCAGTTCAGCTATCTGACGGTTTTCTTATTAAGCAATATCAGAGTACAATTTGGGTGCCGAAACTGGCCTACCCAACAAAGAATTTCCTTAGTAGCTATACCTCTCAGTTTGAGAGAAATCTCTTGGCTGAAACCCCGGAAAATCCTTCCGGCAGCTCCTCAGCACAAAACTGCTCTGCAACCCCAGCGTTTGCCCAAAATGGATTGCATCAGCCCCTCTTTGTCTCACGCTAGCCCTGCGTCAGCCCCAGAAGGTCCTGTGTCAGCTCTGGGAGCCTCCCCGTTAGCTGCGCTGGCCCCTCTGGTGCTCTGTGCAGCACTTGGCTGCCTCTGCGTGGCCCTGTGTGGGCCCTTGCTGGCTCTGTGTCACCCTCGTTGGCTGCTGCGCTGCTCTCCCTGCACAATCTCCGCCTTCTCTGTTTCTCTATACTCAATGCCCCTTAGCTGCTCTCCTGGTCACTGATTCTATCTCTCTTAGCAAACCCCGCTCTAGAGAATAAAATCACTGATCATCTAGGTGTGTTCTCCAAGTGACCCTAAAGCCTCCTCTTATACTTTTCTTGTTGACATCTCAATGGCCGAGATTAAGTCCCTAATCAATGGCTAAGATTAGATCTGGCTTGATCCATGTCTTTTGGACCATTCTAACACAGATTCATATTAATACACATTAATATTTTATTTTCCCTAAGTTTAGACTTAGGGACTCCATTAAAAATATTAATTATTTTAATATGTCCTAATCTGTTTAGAATCTGCCCAAACCCTTTATGGGTATTGGAGATCTCATGTGCCCCAACCTCCACCAAATTTCGTGGCTAGAGCACATCCCATGCTAACCCGAAATCAACACTCCCTCCTAGCGAGGACTGTGCTCTAGCAATACCCCTCACTGAGTATTACTGTGATCATTCGACATCGGTACCTGTGCTGATGCTATGCCTTCCTGCCCTCCATCCTCTGCACTGCTACCCATGGTTCTGCCACTGCCAATGCTGCATATGTACGACAACTCCCTTTGCATCCGTGTTGCTACTGGTCCATCCTCGCAGCACTGCATTTGCAATGCAACTCCCTCTGCATTTGTGCTACTACTGGTCCTTCCTCCCAACATTGCATCTGCACTGCACCTCTCATCATGTTGCATCGTGCTGTTCACTACTGCACTACATCGCAGTTACTGAGAAGTAAGTAACTGATCTCCCCACTGACCTCCCTCTTGGGCTAGAAACACCCACTGATGCTGAAGCTCCCTCTGCCGTTGACAAGTGCTCCCTTTCTCTGACCTCTGCATTATTGCAACAACTCCCTACTCGCACCGTTGCACACCTCGCTGTGCCTTCTTTCACTGGTGCAACACTCCTATGCCTCTCACACTGCTGCAGCCTGCTAGCTCTGCGTTATCTTGGGACTCCTGCACTGTAGCTCTCTCTGCCGCTTCATCTGCATCTGTCTCTACTTGACTCAGCCTTTCCTGCTACTCCTCTTCGGGGTTCGCGTAGCAAGGTCTAATCCAAGAGGCTGGGTACCTCAAGGATCCTGCTCCTCATCGCCTGTAGTCCGCCTGACTACAGCTCGATGTCTCCCTACTTCTGCTCAAGTGGTGCATGTGCACTCATGGCACAGTGATCGTCTGTCAAAACTTCCTTTTCTGCCCGTGCTGGTGCTGCCTTAGTCTCGGAAGACTCTCCCTTACTCTTCTTCCTTGGGCACTGGGTCGCATAATGACCCATCTCCCCACAGTGGAAGCACTTGATCTTGGAGAGACCTTTCTTTTTTCGCTTCTCTTGCTTTCTCTCAGATGCTAGGGCCACATCCTCCTCCTCCTACTTGACCTTGATCCCTTTGCTGTTGCTACCTATCTTCGACTGTCGTCTGGTCTCTTCTTGGTGAAGAGTTGCCCACATCTTGTCCCAAGGTAGGAGACTCCCTCTGCCCAGGATACCCTGGACAAACACTTCCCAATCTTCTGAGACAACATTCAGGGTTGTCCTCACCATAAGCTCCTGATCCGGTGTCGCTCCTGTAACAGTGAACTGGTCTCGAATCTCATTCAGTCCTCCGAGGAAGGTGTCAATCAATTGACCTGATCCGGTGTCGCTCCTATCGCAGTGAATTGGTCTCGAATCTCATTTAGTCCTCCGAGGAAGGTGTCAATTGATTGACCCTTATTCATCTGATACGACTTCATCTGGTTCTCGAGCAATATTCTTCTCTGCACAGAAGTATGTTGGTACAGGTTCTTGAGAGCCTCCCACATCTCAACTATCGTTTCCTTCTCGGCTATATGTGGTACCGCATGATCTTTGACCCCATCAAGGATAATGCACTTGGTTCTTAGCATCGCCTCTTCGTACTTGTTGTTATCATTGGGGTCGACTGGGATAGCTATAACTTTCAAAGCGAAGTTTTTGACACGATTCTTGTCAAGCACTGATAAGATTTTGGCCTTCCAGACTGTGAATTTCGATGCTCCGTCCAGTCTATCCTGGTCTCTTACTCCGTGTAGTGCCATGACATTCCTCTACTTACTCCTGGAAGTTCTTTGTTCGACTCCTCTCAGTCTCTACCTCCCGTCTGGAAGTTCTCTTTTGGACTCCCTCTGAGTCCTGATTTCCCTCCTGGAAATCCTTCTGCCGCTTGTCGAGATGCCCCCTACTCTGATCGTCTTGTGCAACTGCACTGCTGATCTAGGTTCCTCGCTAGAAACCCTCGGTAACAACTCCTCTGGCCCTGCTTTGTCAGGTACTATTCTGACTATAGTACCTAACCAACTCCACACTACAATATTTCTGCAACCTTCTAGACTCCAGCAACTGCCTCTCTGTGAACTGCATCAGCCCTTCTTTGGCTGACGCTGTCTTTGCATCACCTTGGATGGGTCTGCGTCAGCCCTGGGATGCCCTGCGTCAGCAGCGCTGGCCTCTCTAAGGCTCTGCACAGTTCCCGACTTCTTCTCTGTGCCTCTGGCTAGCTCTGCGTCACACTTCCTTGGTTTCTGCACTGCTAGAAACAACTTTTGTCACCTTGGGGCAACTGTTTTCTGTTGCTATTGCTCCTCTCAGTTGATGTCTTTTAGTCCTCCTGCGATCTGCAATCACGCTTCGATACCATGTTGAAGTTTCTAAGTTTATTTAGTTTAGAAACCCTTCATGCACTTTTTCTGATTTATTCCTTCCTACTTGTTATTTTTCTTTAACAAGTTATTTACAAAGTAAATATTGAAAATAAACACTAGTGCATGCTCAACATATTACAGATCAACAACTAAAAGAAACAAGAACAAACACACCACACGACACCATTATTTTTGGACCAATGTCTCCCTGGAAAAACCTAATGCGGGAAAACCGGTGCAACTATCTGAGGGTTTTCTTATTAAGCAATATCATAGTACAATCTAGGTGCTGAAATTGGCCTACCCAACAGAGAATTTCCTTAGCAGCTCTACCTCACAGTTTGAGAGAAATATTCTAGCTGAAACGTCGGAAGATCCCTCTGGCAGCTCCTCAGCACAAAACTGCTCTGCAACCCCAGCGTCTGTCCAAACTGGACTGCGTCAGCCCCTCTCTGTCTCACGCTAGGCCTGTGTCAGCCTTTCTAGTTTTGTGTCAGCGCCTCTCTGTCTCAAGCTAGCCCTACAACAGCCTTTCTAGGCCTGCGTCAGCCCTAGGAGGCCCTGCATTAGCTTTGGGAGCCTTTGCGTGAGCTGCGCTAGCCCCTATGGTGCTCTGCGCAGCACTTGGCTGCCTCTACGTGGCCTTGTGTGAGCCCTTGCTGGCTCTGCATCACCCTCCTTGGCTGTTGCGCTGCTCTCCTGGCACAATCTTCGTCTTCTCTGTACTTAATGCCCCTCAGCTGCTCGCCCGATGACAAATTCTATCTCTCTTAGCAAACCTCATTCTAGAGAATATAATGACTGATCATTTGGGTGTGTTCTCCAAGTGACCCTCAAGCCTCTTCTTATACTTTTCCTGTTGACATCTCAACAACCGAGATTAAGTCCCTAAACAATGGCTAACATTAGATCTAGCTGATCCATGTCTTTTGAACCATTCTAACACAGATTCATATTAATACACATTAATATTTTATTTTCCCTAAGTTTAGACTTAGGGACTCCATTAAAAATATTAATTATTTTAATATCGCTTGATCTATTTAGAATCTGCCCAAACCCTTTCTGGGTATTGGAGATCTCATGTGCCCCAATCTCGTCAAAGTCTTTAGGTGAGTCCTAGTGTTTTAGTTGAGTCTTCTATAAAAGTGATTTGGGAATAATTTAAGCTAATTGGCTAAATTATTTTATTACAAGTTACTTGGTCTACTAGATCATATTATGGTGCAAAAATGGGTAATTAATTGAGGATCTATAATGAATGGGTGTTCTCCCTTTGAGGGTTGACTTATGTAAAATCATATGTAAGAAATATTTTAGTGCATTGTCCCTCATACTTAGACACCATGGCTAAAATATTTGAGGGTGGAAAAATAATTAATCCTCTCAAGTGTCAATGAATTAATTTTTCTTGCAAAAATAAAGTTAAATCCTAAGCCAGAAAATTAATTATAGAGTAAAAAAATTAAAATGTTAGATAAATTAAATTCTCCTAGTGGAAAAATTCGTGGGTCTTAAAAAAGTCAAATTTTGGAGGTCCCCCAACAAGGGAATATCGGAAATTTCAAGAGAAATTGGACCCTTTGACCTTGGTTGTTAAGTCAAAGTCAATTTTTTTTTGAGGAAATTAGCTCAAAATAATTATTTTTAACCTAATAAAAAATGGTTTTAATGAGAAATTCGGAAATTCCTCAAGTAATTATTTCGATGGCAGAGATTAAAAAATCATCAAAGATTTATCGATGACCGTGATAATTTTGATGGGGATCAAGCCAACTAGTCGTTATTTTCCACGTGGAGGCTTTATCTACATTTGTGTCTCAAGCCATGGGATTTTGGCTAATGTAACTCTTAAAGCTGATGTAAATTGTTGTCCCTCTGGGAACATTGGAATAATCATAATAAAGACTTTGGGGTGCAGTTCATTGTGTCTTTGATCTATTGATTTGTGGTATGTGTTGGGTACGAGCATTCCTATATTGTGCTTTGTAATTATTATTAATCGTTATTTCATTGTAGGTGATAGGAGCATTCTATTGGTAAGTTGTGGGCTTATCTTAGGTGATTTGATTCACTGTGTGTTCTAATAGTTTTCTTTGAGAAATATATAGTGTTTGCAGGTTCCCCAGCCCTTGGACTCCAAGTTCACGAACTGTGGACAGAGGCTGACTTTGTTTGGATCCCAATTATTTTTATGGTTCTCTAACTTCGCTAAGGCTGTGGTTTCTACATTTATCTTTCGAAATACATTTAGCCATTATCAAAGATTTATAAAAATTTAATCTTTCAAAATTCCTTCAAGCATTTTTTACATGTATATTTTGTAAAATAGAGTTTTGTAAATAATTTATTTTCTAACATTTGTTTTGCAGTTGGGGTTTTGGAGTTTCAATTTTTTTTTTGTCTTTTTTTATTGGGTATATATTGGGGTTTTGGGTATTTCTAAATTCATTTGTGCAAGTGAGATCAAGTGGAAGAAGTTGGATTAGAGCTAGATCTAGACCCTTGAGGATAAGATCTAGCCTCTACTGCTAGGCCAGCTACTGAAGAAAATTTGCAGTAAATCTGAAGATTTGAAGCAAAATTAATTTGGAGCAAGGGTTTCGAATTTTTTTAGGGCCAAGAGGCCCAACATCCTCCTCCAGCCTCAGCGTCCTCCTTCTCCCTCCCCGCATCAGTGTTTTTAGGGCCTGCGTCACCCTGAAGGCCCTCCAGAGCCTAGCGGTTAGCCCCAGAGGGCTTCAGCATCCCTTTTTCTCCCTTGCGTCACTGTTTTAGGGCCTTTTAGGCTAGGCTGTAGGGCCAACGGCCTTCGGCCTCTTTCCTCTCCCCCTTTTTCCTTAGGCTGGAACCCTAAAGGGCTTGCGAATGCCTGTTAGAGGCCTCCCTTAGGGTGCCACAGGCCTTAGGGCCTCAGAAACCCTAGGCCACAATCCCTAAGGACCTTTCGGCCCTCTTCCTTGCCTAGTGGAAGCCCTTTTGGGCCTGCCGTGAGCCTCCTAAGGCTTCTTGACCGTAGTCGTTGCCTCCTTCTGCCTTCTCCTTCTCCCTCTTGGCCTCTTCCTAGCCCTAGCTTGCCCTCATTCATCCTAGGTTGGCCTCTGAATTTTCGGGACTGAGTATTGGTGAGCTTTGCAGGTGAAATTGGCTCAAGGTTGGTGTTTTCAGGTGCCAAATACTTTGGAGATTTTTTGGGCAAGTGATCTACAAGGCCTTGGTCCTAGGGTTTGATTTCTAAACCCTTGTCTTCTCACTGTTTTGTTACAGCTGCAATAAATCTTTCATAACAGTGACAAAATTCTTAATTAAGTGCCCTAAAATCACATCTAAGTGGTCTAGACTCTAAACACACTAAAAATATCATGGTAAAATTTTGCTAATTGTTTGGTGACTTGAGAATTGTTTCTTGAGCATAGATCTACTTGTTTAGTGACTGAAATATCTCTGCATAATCAGTAGATCAGATCTGAAGATTTCATCACATAAGGCTAAAAATCCAAAATTTCAATTTGTTAAGCTTGCTCTAGCATTTGGTAAATTATGGGCACAGTGTGGCACACACTCTCACATAGATAGCTCACTGTTTTCAATGTTTTCTTACTGCTATCATAAGAGTTTTCAGGTCTGATATAACACTGAATAATCCATCATAAGAAGGCTAGCTATCTTGCATAATCACTTGGCAAGTCATTTAATGTTTCATTGATCATATTGGGTTCTTATATGCTTGCTATTTCTTGGATCTAGAGTGATTTGTTTACTGCTGTCCTAAAGTTTAATTAGTGCTCATGATTCCAAGTGCTCTTGTGAAGAAGCTTGTCTATGCATTGGTTATTTGAAAGCTAACACTTGTTTGTTCCTTGTAATCTCATTCACAAATTTGCACTAAATTGTTGATTTCTGGTACCATTAGATGTGCTCTAAGTTTCAAATTTTGCAGGGAAGCTTAGACGCATGCATTCTCCAATACACAGAAATCGTTTTGGGAAATTCCAAATTAATTATTTTTAATAAGACCCTAAGTCTAAACTTAGGAAATTAAATAATTAATGGGTATTAACATAAATTGTGGGTGAAACTTCTAGAAGGTGGTAGAGATCAAGTCAATATGATCCTAGCCATTGATTAGGATCTAATCTTGGCCGTTGATTGATCAACGAGAGGATTATAAGAGAAGTCTTGATGGGCACTTGGAGAACACACATAAAGAGAGATCAAACGTTCGATTTTCAGAAGTAGAGCAGTTGCCGGAGAGATTTTCGATAGTGATCTTTTGCATTGAGGGGCAGAGATAGTATCCAGAAGAGGGAAGTTATCCTGGGCTGGAGAGTACAAGGTAGAGAGGGCCGCATGACATCCAGAGAGAGGCTGACGTTGGCCCACGCAAAGTTGACGGAGTGGCAGCACAGAGCCTAGAGGAAGATCGAATTGCTGCTGAGAAAATTGAGTTTCAGAAGCCGGGAGTTGGGGTGTGAGACTGGGAGGCTGAAAATTGAAGTTTCTAGGCAGCAGAGGATCTGGAGGAAGAGCAGCGCAGTCCCCAGCCGGGGTGACGTAGAGACTGGGTAGGGTTGACGCAGATCTGTGCAGAGGTTGATGCAGAAGGGATGAATAGCCTCCTTCCAGCGAGATTAGGGTCAAATTCTTCCAGTGACAGGGTGAGATCATCTCACTATTTGTTTTGTCCAGTTTCTCTCTGTATCGGATAGCCAGTTGGGCTTCCAACGAATTTTACTTGGATGTACTACTGCATAATAATAAAACCCTTAGATTTTTTGAACCGGTTTTCCAACATTGCGTTTTTCCGGGGACATTTGTCCAAAAATAACTGTGTCATTGTGTTGTATCTTTTTCCTGTTTAGTTTTTTGTTTCGGCATATTATTTTAAATAGTGCATGCTGCAGTTGTATTTACTTCGATATTTATTGTAGAACACGGTAAATAACTTGTATGTATTAACAAGTAGGAGAAGTAACATCAGTTTATTGTAGTAGGGATTCCGAGTTTAGGAATTTTCACTTGGTATCATAGCTGCAGGTGAAGCAAGAAGAACAGAGCCGAAAGACCCAACGCTAAAGGAAGAAGGGAATTCGAAATTCCTGTAGAGGCAACAATTCGAATCCCAAGAGGGTTTGCGCAGTTCTGGCTAGGAGGGCTAGATTTTCATTGTATATCTCTCTCTGAGTGAGTCGACAGAGAGGTAAGATTTCTAGAATGAAATGTGTCAGCGATAGAGAGAGTGGCGTCGCAGAAGCTTCAACGAAGAGGGGTTTTCTGGTGGGACGCAGTTTTTTGCAGGTAGTTGCTGGGCAGAAAGATGTCAAAGGGAAGAGAGAGACACGGTAGAGGGAATTCTTCCTTAGAGGACTTCCAGCCAAGGAGTCTGAATTCTTACTAGCTGAGCAACAACAGAGAGGGGCAGATCTACAAGCTCCAGAAGGGAGTGCGTAGGCCAGTCTAGTGCTGCACAGAGGAGAGAGGAGGCTATTCAACATTTCTATTTGGCAGAGATGGTAGCCAGTGGACTGAGAGATCAGGACAAGTTGGATGGGGCATTCAACTATGTGATCTGGAAGGCAAGGATGTCATGCCTTCTGGATGAGCATTTTCTCAAAGTCTACGTCGATAGCGTGGTAGCTGAGCCCACAGGTCCTGATAAGCTCAAGAAGTACAAGGGAGAAATGGCGAAGACAAAAATAATGATCCTCGACGGAGTGAAGAATCATATAGTCTGTCACATCGCTGGCAAAAACACTGCCAAGGAGATGTGGGATGCATTATCGACACTGTATCAGGGATCTTTCGAGCAACGAAAGATGTACTTGGAGCAAAAGATGAGATCTACGCAAATGCTGAAGGGGGAACACATTGATCTGTTCCTCACAAAGCTTAAGGAGACTTGAAATGAGTAAGCAACTGTGGGGTCTACACCTCAAGGTTCCAAGATGGTAAGACTAGCCTTAAATTCAATGTTTAAGGAGTGGCAAGTCTTTGTCTAGAGCATCCTAGGCAGGACGACTTTGCCAAACTGAGATGAGATGTGGGCATCTCTTAAGGAAGAGGCACTGAGGAGGGACTTGGTCAAGTGTAAACTTGATTGAAACAACAACAGTGGGTCGAAGCCCAAGGAGGAAGAAGAGAATGCAACCCTCACATCCAAGGGGCAGCAGGAGCAACGGAGGCGGAAGAAGGATGTTTCGAAGATCAAATGCTTCAGGTGTGGTGAACTTGGTTACTACACAACACAGTGTCCTCTTAGGAAGAAGGACAAAGATGAGAAGCATGATTCGAAGGTTGCAACCGCGAAGATCGAGGATGAGTTTGCCATGACAGCCAAGATACCTCCATGAGAGAGGTGGGCTGATTTAGAACTATAGTTTGAAAGAACTACAGATTGGTAGTACCCTTGAGGAACCCACCTCTCGGATCAATACCTTTCTACAGGAGCCCAGATCAGAAGTAGCAATGGACCAGTGTCGGTGCAGAGGAGAGTCGGAGTGACAGTTGCAGTGGCTAGAAGTGCCAGAGACTAAGTAGCGCAGAGCAGAGTTGGCAGCAGTGCAGTTGGAACAATGCAGAGTCAGGAATAACGCAGAGGCTTCAGAGATTCAACGTATAGACTAGCAGCAATCAGACTCTAGAAACGAGATGCATCATACTGATGCGATATTGGCAGTGCTAGCAGCAACACAGATGCAGAATTAAGAGGGAGTTGCACTATAGATGCAATGTTGTTAGTGGCAGGGTCAACAACAGTATAGATGCAACATTGCGTAGTAGTTGATGGGCAGAATGTCAGACGTCAGCAACACAGGAGGAGATGTTACAGCACAAAGTGATGCTTCAACAGGATGCATTGCTAGAGCACATTCCTTGCTAAGAGAGAGTGTCGATTTCTGGTAGCATCGGATGTGCTCTAAGTCTCAAATTTTGTAGGGAGGCTTAGACACATGCATTCTCCAATACCCAGAAATCGTTTTGGGAAATTCCACACGGAGATAGTTTTATGAAAATAAATAATTATTTTTAATCAGACCCTAAGTCTAAACTTAGGAAATTAAAATAATTAATAGATATTAATATAAACTATGGGTGAAACTTCTAGAAGAAGGCAAGGATCAAGTCAATATGATCCTACCCATTGATTAGGATCTAATCTGGGTCATAGATTGATCAACAAAAGGATTATAAGAGAAGGCTTGATGGGCACTTGGAGAACAGAGAGAGAGAGAGAGATCAAAAGTTCAATTTTCTGAAGCAGAGTAGCGGTCGGAGAGATTTTCGATAGCGATCTTTTGCAGTGAGGGGAAAAGATAGTATCTGTGAAAATTCCTACACTCTGTAGGGGTTAACAAATATGAATCTACTTCATCTACTTGATTTTTAAAATTACATTCCTGAAGTTATTCTTCTGAATACTGGAGCAAATTACTTCTGCAACCTACACTAATTAAATATTTGATCTCATGAAACAGAAAACAGAGCAAAGAACAAGATACATAGGACACACTTATTTTTGGACACAATAGTCCCCAGAAAAATCCAATGCGGGAAAACCGGTGCAACAGTTTTGAGGGTTTATTATTATGCAGGAGAAATATCTGAATACAAATCTAGGATGCTCATCTAGCAATCCTTTATAGAGAAAATACTGGCGGAAAATCTGAGTGAGTTTTACCTCACTTCACCTGACAAAATTTCAACTGATCCGGCACAAGACTGGCTAACCTCGACTATTTCTTCGTTGGCTCTACATCAGAACCACGTCACCTTCTCTACCCTCTGCGTCAGCTCTCCCGGCTATTTGGCAGTTCTGTCTGTTTCGACAATTCTGGATTCTGCGTGGCAGGCAACTTTTATGCGTCATCTCTCCTGGTTACTACACTGCCTCTGCGTCAGCTCTCCCGACAGTTCCGGCAGTTCCCGATAGTTTCGACTGTTCCGATAGTTTTGGATTCTGGGTGATAGACAACTTTTCTGTGTTAGCTCTCCCGGATAATGCGCTGTCTCTCAACAATCTCTCTTCACCTCCCTGTTCTGTATTTTTCGGAAGGTCCTCCCGGATTCTCTCTGCCTCTCAGCTACAAGATCTCCCAATCGATTTTCCTCCTGAGAACTTCTCACCTTAGAAGATCGATTTCCTCAATCTCTTTGTGTGTGTTTCCAAATGAACCCCAAGCCTCCATTTTATACTTTTCCTGTTGAGACTTCAACAACCGAGATTAAGTCTCTAATCAACGGCTAAGATTAAAACATGACTTGATCTGCCTTCTAGATCATTCTCATCCATATTTTAATTAATACCCATTAATATTTTAATTTTCCTAAGTTTAGACTTAGGAACTCCATTAAAAATATTAATTATTTTTAATAAAATATAATCTGGGTGGAATTTCACCAAACAGTTTTTGGGTTCTTTTGAACTCATGTGCCTTAGCCTTTCCACCAATTTTCAAGGCTAGAGCACTTCCAATGCTACCAAAAACTAACAATATCCGAAAGAGGGAAGTTTTCGTGGGCTGGAGAGTACAAGGCAGAGAGGGAAGAACGACGTCTAGAGAGAGGCTGACGCTGGCCCACGCAGAGTTGACGCAGTGGCAGAACAAAGCCTAGAGGAAGATCGAATTCCTACAAAGGAAATCGAGTTTCAGACGCTGGGTGCCTGAGTGTGAGGTCGGGATGCTGAAAATCGAAGTTTCTGGGCAGCAAAGGATCTGGAGGTTGAGCAGCGCAGTCCACATCTAAGGTGACGCAGAGACTGCATAGGGCTGACACATATTTGCGTAGAGGCTAACACAGAAGGTACGCAAAGCCTCCTTCCAGGGAGATCAGGGTCAGATTCTTCCAATGACAGGGTGAGATAATCACACTATTTCTTTTGTCCAGTTTCTCTCTGTATTGGATAGCCAATTGGGCTTCCAACGAATTGTACTCTGATTTACTACTGCATAATAATAAAACCCTCAGAGCTGCTGCACCGGTTTTCCGCATTGGGTTTTTTCAGGTACATTTGTCCAAAAATAACTGTCATTGTGTTGTATTTTTTTCCTATTCAGTTTCTTGTTCCGGCATATTATTTTAAATAGTGAATGCTGCAGTTGTATTTACTTCGATATTTACCGTAGAACACAATAAATAACTTGTATGGATTAACAAGTAGGAGAAGTAACATCAGTTTGCTGCAGTAGGGATTCCAGGTTTAGGAAGTTTCACAATAAATAAGCACTCACATATCATATTTCTATTTTTCTAATCCTTTTGAATGGTTTGAGTCACTTTGGGCATTGAAATTTCATTGACATTTAAGCGTCTTTGGCATCTTATTGGCATTGTTTAAAGAGCATAATCTTGGCATTATCTTAGATAATTATTGTTGGCGTAAGATTGTTGATAATCATCATTATTGGAATATCTTGTGTAATGACCTCTTGTGTTGATAATCTTTAGCAAATTGTTAAGTGAATAATTGCTCGCTCTTGTTATCATTAGTTAAGCATCTTGCGGATTTAACATTGGCGCTAAATAAATTGGCACATTCTTGGTTGTAAGATTGTTTCATAACTCATCTTTAAGTACTCTTGTCGTATGAAGCTAATCATAACTTAAGTACTTAAATGTAGAACAAATCTTAAACCAAGAATCACTCATCCACCTTGCATAAGCATTCTAGGCCTAGTTGCATAAATATTTACCTCCAAGCATAAGCTCATAGGGTCCCTGATGTATCTGGTCAATAGCAGGCCAGACATTTGTTACACTGTTAACACCCTCAGTCAATTCATGGTGGAACCTAAGAGGGTGCACTGGGCAACAACCAAACATGTTCTCAGGTATATACAAGGAACAATTGAGGATGCACTATTGTACACCAGAGGCAATGACATCAGGATGAGTGGATTCACTGACATAGATTGGGCTGGAATTTTAGTAGATCGAAAAAGTACCTCTGGGTATTGTTTCAACATTGGATCAAGAATGACCTCCTGGTGCAGTAGGAAATAGAAATCTGTGGCTCTGAGCTCAGCTAAAGCAGAATATATGGAAGCTAACACAACTTCGTGCGAAGCCATATGGCTCAGGAAATTGCTTGTGAGTCTCTTCAAGAGTAGGATTGAAGCGACCAGGATCATGTGTGATAATCAGAGTTACATCAAGCTCTCTCAGAATCTAGTATTTCATGATCAGTCGAAGCACATCGATATCAGATGTCACTTTGTCAGAGACTGTGTCCAACAAGGGGCAGTATAGTTGAGGTACACTCCTACAGGAGAACAGGTGGCAGACATCCTCATTAGGGTGGCAGCTCATAGGGTCACTGATGTATCTGGTCAATACTAGGCCAGACATTTGTTACGCCGTCAACACCCTCAGTCAATTCATGGTGGAACCTAAGAGGGTGCACTGGGCAACAACCAAACATGTTCTCAGGCATATACAAGGAACAATTGAGGATGGATTATTGTACACCAGAGGCAATGACATCAGGATGAATGGATTCACTGATGCAGATTGGGCTGAAATTTCAGTAGATCGGAAAGGTACCTTTGGGTATTGTTTCAACATTGGATCAGGAATGACCTCCTAGTGCAGTAGGAAACAAAAATCTGTGGCTTTGAGCTCAGCTGAAGCAGAATATATGGTAGCTAACACAACTTCGAGCGAAGCCATATGGCTCAGGAAATTGCTTGTGAATCTATTCAGGAGTAGGATTGAAGCGACCGGGATCATGTGTGATAATCAGAGTTGCATCAAGCTCTCTGAGAATCTAGTATTTCATGATCAGTGGAAGCACATCGATATCAGATGTCACTTTGTCAGAGACTGTGTCCAACGAGGGGCAATATAGTTGAGGTACACTCCTACAGGAGAACACGTGGCAGACATCCTCACTAAGGATCTAGGAAGAACAAAGTTTGTTCAATTCAAACAGAAGATGGGGATGGTAAAGAATCCACTTTTGTTGCAGAAATGGATAAGTGTTAGAAGTTGCAGTGCAATAGTTAACAATGGCAGTGCTATGGACAACATGATGCAACATGTTGAGAGGGAGTTGCAGTATAGATGTAGCAGTGGCAGTGTCATGGGCAACAGTACAGGAAGCAGCAACGCAGATGATATAAGGCAGTAGGCCAAACATCAGCGCAGGTACCGGTGCGGAGGATCAGTGTAATGTTTCCATGGTGAAGCATTACTAGAGCACATTCCTTGCTAAGAGGGAGTGTTGATTTTTGGTAGCATCGGATGTGCTCTAGCCTTTAAAATTTGGAGAGGCTAAGACACATGAGATCTCGAAAACCCAGAAATCGTTTTGAGAAATTCCATCCGGATGAGGAGTTATTAAGATAATTAATATTTTTAATGGGTTCCTAAGTCCAAACTTAGGAAAATAAAAATATTAATGGATATTAATAAAGATAAGGATGAGAAGCTTCTAAGAGACGAGGATCAAGTTTTTTTTAATCTTAGCCATTGATTAGGGACTTAATCTCGACCGTTGATTCGTCAACAAGAAAAGTATAAGAGAAAACTTGAGGGTCATATGGAGATACATCGGAAGATACTTAGTATCTCAAGGAAATTCGATTCTCAAGGAAGAGGAGATCAATTTCAAAGGGAGTTGCAGGGTGGAGGAAGAGGAGGGCTTCAGCAGCAGGTAGTGATCGAGGAGGAGGTGACGCAGAGACAGTGGAAGACAATGCAGAAAGAGGGACGTAGTCCAGAGGAGAGACGTAGAGCCTACGCAGGCTGACGCAGAGGGACGCAGAGCCACCCAGAGCCACGCTGGGTCAATCAGAGTGACATAGGGGTGACATAAATGTGGGAGCAAGGGCTCCAAAGTGTTAGATGGTCTCAGAGGGAAAGTCTCAGGTGTTTTTTGTTTCTGTTGAAATTTCCAAGTTTGACACGTTAGAAATTCTTCCTGCATTATCTAGTTTATTTCACCTACTTGTTTATTACTCAACAAGTTATTTAACCATATAAATACTGAAAATAAACACAAATGTAGTCTCAACTCATATACAGATCATCAACTGAAATAATAGACAAACACACAAGGGACACCGTTGTTTTTGGACAATCGTCCCCGAAAAAACCCAACTTGGGAAAACCATTACAACAGGTCTAAGGGTTTTCTTATTAAGAAGATTTCTTGATTACAACTAGGGTGCCAAACTGGTTCACCCAACAGAGATTTTTATCTGGCAGTAATACCTCTCTTTGGAAGCTAATTTCAGCAAGTCTGCCCCACGAAAATCCTTCCAACACTTCTCTAAGGCTATGCGTCAGCCCTGCTAGCCTCTGCGTAGCTCTGGAACCCACTGTGCCACCCCTCAGACCCTATGTGTCAGCTCTCTAGCCCTCTGCGTCACCCACGCAGGCCTTGCTAGCCTCTGCACAGTAGCTCTGGCCTTCTACGTTGCTCCTTCTGGCTCTACGTAGCCTCCTCAATCATTGCGTTGGCCCTCCAGCACTATCTCTGTGTTTCTGCTATGCACTCACTGCCTCTCATTGCAACTCAGATCACTTGTTTGATTTCTCTCAGCAAACCTCGTTCCAGAAAATTGAACTAATTGATCAATCTTGGTGTATCTTCAACTGACCCTCAAGCCTCCTCTTATACTTTTTCTGTTGAGACTTCAACGACCGAGATCAAGTCTCTAATCAATGGCTAAGATTAGATTTGGCTTGATCCATGTCATTTAGAACATTCTCACCTAGTGTTATATTAATAACCATTAATATTTTAATTTTCCTAAGTTTAGACTTAGGAACTCCATTAAAAATATTAATTATTTTAATATCTCTCTAATCGGGCGGAATTTCCCCAAACTATTTCTAGGTCTTAGAGATCTCATGTGCTTTAGCCTCCACCAATTTTCATGGCTAGAGCACATTCGATGCTACCCCAAATCAACACTCCCTCTTAGCGAGGAATGTGCTCTAGTAATGTTCCACCATTGAACATCACATTGATCATCCAGCACCGGTCCCTGTGCTGATGCTTGGCCTACTGCCCAACATCCACTGCGTTGCTGCCTCCTGTACTGCTGCCCATGGCTTTGCCACTCCCACTGTTACATCTGTACTGCGACTCCCTCTCAACATGCTACATCATGCTGCCCATAGCACTACCACTGCTAACTGCTACATTGCAACTCAGTTACCGAGAAGTAAGTAACTGATCTACCCAACCATTGACATCCTTGTCAGTCTGGAAGCTTCCTGATGCTGAAGCTACCTCATTTGCTATCCTGAGCTCCCTTTGCTGCCTCTATGTTGTTGTAAACACCTCTGTGCCTCTCACATTGCTGCAACCATCATTGTGCCTCTCGCATTACTGCAACCCCCACTACGCTGCTATAGACCTCTGCACTCTAGCACTGCCTTGTCACTCCATCTGCATCGTGTTTCTACCGACATCTATCATTCTGCTATTGTCATTCGAGGCTCCCGTAGCCGGATATGATTCAAGTGTTTGGGTACCTCAAGGATCTTGCCCCTCATCTTCTGTAGTCCTCTTGACTACAGCTCAATGTCACCCCACCTTTTCTCTAGAGGTGCATGAGCACTCATGGCACAGTCGTCATCAGTCTCGACTTCTTTCTCCGCCTTAGCCGGAGCTGCCTTGGAGTCAGAAGCCTCTCCCTTATTCTTCTTCCTCGGACACTAGGTTGTATAATGACCCAACTCCCCACAACGGAAACACTTTACCTTGGAGATGTCCTTCTTCTTCCTCTTCCCTTGCTCTCCCGCAGATGCCAGAGCTACATCCTCCTCTTTCTTGATTTGACCTCCTTTGCTGCTACTCCCCTTCTTGGTCAGCCGCCTGATCTCCTCTTGGTGAAGAGCTGCCCACATCTCTTCCCATCCTGGAAGATCAGTTCTGCCCAAAATGCTTTGGACAAATGTCTCCCAATCCTTGGAGACTGCATTCAAGGTGGTCCTCACCATGAACTCCTGATCCAGCATGGCCCCTATGGAAGTAATTTGGTCCTGAATCTCTTGCAATCTGCTGAGATATAGATCTATCTTCTCCCCCTTCTGCATCTGATACGACTGCAACTGATTCTCCAACAACATCTTCCCCTGCACACTAGTGCCCTGATACAATGTCGTCAAGGTATCCCACATCTCCTTTGCCGTGTTCTTCTCGATAATATGCAGTATTAAATGATCCTTGACCCCCATCAAGGATTATGCACTCTGCTTTCGCCATTGCATCCTGATACCTTTCATTATCAGCTGGGTCAACTGGGATAGCCATAGTTGTCAAGGCGAAGCCCTTAATGCGATGTCTACCCAGAACAAACAGGATCCTGGCCTTCTAGATGACAAAGTTGGAGGCCCCGTCCAACCTGTCCTAATGCCTCAATCTGTTTATTACCATCTCCGCTCTTCTACTGGACTCCCTCTGAGTCTCGACTTCCCTCTTGGAAGTTCTCTCCTAGATTCCCTCTGAGTCTCGATTTCCTTGCTGGAAATCTTGCGGCCAACTGTCGATCTGCTCCTCTCCGATCCTCTTTGCTACTGCAACTCGGATTTGGATTTCTTGGCTAGAAATCCCTCAAGGCAGCGACTCGCTCTACCTTGGTTTTGTCCTCTTAGGTACTGTTTTGTTTCGACAACAACAACACCCCACCAGCTTCCTAATCCACAATCTCCCCACAACTCCCTATGCCCCATCAACTGAAGGAACTGAGCATTCCAGCTTTGCGCAATCTGGCAAAGGCTGGATCACTCCTCTGGCCAACTGCGTCAAGCCTACCTGATTGAGTAGGATGACGTGGCTCTTCGTGAGCCTATTCTGCCTCTGTGTTGGCCCTCTCTCTGGCTCAAAATGATGACGCAAGCCCTTTGCGTCACTCCTTCTCTGCTACTTTCTGCTTAGGAGCAACTTTGTCTCTCGGGACAGCTGTTTCTGCTGCAAATTTTTTGATTTCTGCTAGTGCCTTCAGTTTTCCTATGATCTGCAACCCTCTGATACCATGTTGAAATTTCTAAGTCTAACACGTTAGAAATTCTTCCTGCATTATCTGGTTTATTTTACCTACTTGTTATTACTCAATGAATTATTTAACCATATAAATACTGAAAATAAACACAAATGTAGTCTCAACTCATATACAGATCATCAACTGAAATGATAGACAAACTCACAAGGGACACCGTTATTTTTGGACAATCTTCCCCTGAAAAACCCAACTTGGGAAAATTGGTGCAACAGTTCTGAGGGTTTTCTTATTAAGTAGATTTCTGGAGTACAACTAGGGTGCCAAACTGGTTCGCCCAACAGATATTTCTATTTGGTAGTAATACCTCTCTTCGGAAACAGATATTTAGCAAGTCTGCCCCACGAAAATCCTCCCAGCACTTCTCCAAGGCTCTGTGTTAGCCCTGCTAGCCTCTGCGTCAGCCCTCAGACCCCCAGCGTTAGCCCTCAAACCTTCTGCGTCACCCACACAGGCCCTGCTAGCCTCTGCGCAGTGTCTCTGGCCTTTTACATGGCTCCTGCTAGCTTTGCGTAGCCTCCTCATGTTGAAATTTCGAAGTCTAGCACGTCAGAAATTCTTCTTGCATTATCTAGTTTATTTTACCTACTTGTTTATTTCTTAACAAGTTATTTAACCATATAAATACTGAAAATAAACACAAATGCAATCTCAACCATCTACAAATCATCAACTGAAAATAACAGACAAACACACAAGGGACACCGTTATTTTTGGACAATCCTCCCCAGAAAAACCCAACTTGGGAAAATCGGTGCAGCAGTTCAGAGGGTTTTATTATTAAGCAGCTTTCTTGAGTACAAGTAGTGTGCCAAACTAGCTCACCCAACATAGATATCTATCTGGCAGTAATACCTCTCTTCAAAAGCAGATATTCAACAAGTTTGCTCCACGAAAATATGGCCTTCTACGTCACCCATGAAGGCCTTGCTAGCCTTTGCGTAGTCACTCTGGCCCTTTGCGTGGCTCTTGCTGGCTCTGTGTAGCCTCCTCGTTTTATTATTAAGCAGCTTTCTTGAGTACAAGTAGTGTGCCAAACTAGCTCACCCAACATAGATATCTATCTGGCAGTAATACCTCTCTTCAAGAGCAGATATTCAGCAAGTTTGCTCCACGAAAATATGGCCTTCTACGTCACCCATGAATGCCTTGCTAGCCTCTGTGTAGTCACTCTAGCCCTTTGCGTGGCTCTTGCTGGCTTTGTGTAGCCTCCTCAATCTCTGTGTTAGTCCTTCGGCACTATCTCTGCCTCTCTGTTATGCACTCACTGCCCCTTGCTGCAACTCTGATCACTTGTTCAAATTTTCTTAGCAAACCCTGCTCCAGAAAATCGAACTGACTGATCAATCTTGGTGTGGCTCCAACTGACCTTCAAGCCTCCTCTTATACTTTGTATGTTGAGTCTTCAACGGTCGAGATTACATCTCTAATCAACGGCTAAGATTAGATTTGTCTTGATCCATGTCATTTAGAACCTTCTAACCCAGTCTTATATTAATACCCATTAATATTCCTATTTTCCTAAGTTTAGACTTAGGAGCCCATTAAAAATATTAATTATTTTAATATCTCCTTCACCGGGAAGAATTTCCCCAAACCATTTCTGGGTCTTGGAGATCTCATGTGCTTTAGCCTCTCCACCAATTTTCATGGCTAGAGAACATCCGATGCTATTCCAAATCAACACTCCCTCTTAGCGAAGAACGTGCTCTAGTAATACTCCGCCATTGAGCATCACCCTGGTTATACGGCACTGGTACCTGTGCTGATGCTAGGCCTCCCTTCCCAACATCCTCTGCACTTCTGCATCCTGTACTGCTGCCCATGGCTCTACCACTGCCACTCCTACATCTGTACGACAGCTCCCTTTGCATCCGTGCTGCTGTTGGTCCTTTCTCCCAACACTGCATCTGCACTACAGTTCTCTCTCATCATGCTACTTTGTGCTACTGCTACTGCTATTGCACTGCAACTCAGTTATTGAGAAGTAAGTAACTGATCCACCCAACCACTGACATCCTTGTCAAGCTAGAAACCCTCTCGATGCTGCAGCTCTCTTTGCCGCTATCTTGTGCTCCATTTGCGCTATTGCAAAAACTATGTGCCTCTCGCACCGCTGCAAACCCCTCTATGCCTTCCTACACTACTGCAACCTCCTTTGTGCCTCTCATACTACTGCAACCCTCTCTTTGCTGCCAGGGACTACTGCACTTCTAGCACTCTCTGTCGCTTCATCCGCATTCGTTTCTATCGACATCTGCCATCCTGCTATTGTCACTTCAGGGCTCCCGTAGCCGGATTTGATCCAAGAGTTTTGGGTACCTCAAGGATCCTGCCCCTCATCGCCTGTAGTCTTCCTACCTACAGATCAATGTCTCCGCACCTCTTCTTTAGAGGTACATGAGCACTCATGGCACAATCGTCATCATCCTCTACCTCCTTTTCCGCCTTCGCTGTTGCTGCCTTGGAGTCAGATGCCTCTCCCTTATTCTTCTTCCTCAGACTCTAGTTCCTATAATGCCCCAGTTCCCCACAGTTGAAGCACTTTATCTTGGAGAGGTCCATTTTCTTCCTCTTCTCCTGCTTCCCTGCAGATGCCAGAGTTGCGTCAGACGCATCTCCTTTATTCTTCTTCCTCAGACATTGGTTCACATAATGCCCTAGTTCCCCACAGTTGAAGCACTTTATCTTGGAGAGGTCCTTTTTCTTCCTCTTCTCCTGCTTTCCTACAGATGCCAGAGCTGCATCCTCTTCCTTTTCTTTCTTGACCCGGGCTCCTTTGTTGCTACTTCCTGTTTTGGTCAGCCGTTTGATCCCTTCTTGGCGAAGAGTTGCCCACAATTCTTCCCATCTTGGAAGATTTGCTTTGCCCAAAATGATTTGGACGAACGTCTCCCACTCCTAAGAGACTACGTTCAGGGCGGTCCTCACCGTTAATTCTTGATTCGGCATGGCCCCTATGGAAGTCAGTTAGTCCCGGATCTCCTGCAACCTACCAAAGAAGTGATCTATCTACTCCCCCTTCTGCATCTGGTATGACCGCAACTGATTCTCCAGTAGCATCTTCCTTTGCACGGAAGTGCCTTGATACAATGTCTTCAAGGTATCCCACATTTCCTTTGTCGTCTCCTTCTCGGCAATATGCTCGACTACATGATCCTTGACCCCATCAAGGATTATGCATTTCGCCTTGGCCATCGCATCCTCATACCTCTCATTGCCAGCTAGGTCGACTGGGATCGCCACAGTTCTCAAGGCAAAGGCCTTGATGCAATGTCTATTTAGAACAGACAAGATCCTGGCCTTCTAGATGACAAAGTTAGACGCCCCGTCCAGCCTGTCCTGATCCCTTACTCCATTCATGGCCATCTCTCTGCTCTTCTTTTCGACTCCTTTGAGTCTCTACTTCCCTCCTGGAAGTTCTCTCTTCGACTCCCTCTGAGTCTCTACTTCCCTCTTGGAAGTTCTCTGCTAGACTCCCTCTGAGTCTCGATTTCCCTCTTGGAAATCCTCTTGCCAACCGTCGAATCGCACCTCTCCGATCTCCTATGCACCTGCAACACTGATTTGGATTCCTTGGCTAGAAATCTGCCTAGGTAGCGACTCCCTCTACCTTGGTTCTGTCTCGACAGCGACAACACCCCACACTAGCTTCACTCCTCACAATCTGCCCACAGTTTCCTATGCCCCAGTAACTGAAGAACTGAGCCTCTAGGCTCTGCGCAATCCTGGGAAAGCTGATTTGCTCCCTTGGTCCACTGTGTCAACCCTCCTGGTCTCTCTGTGGCTCTTCGTGAGCCTCTTTTGCCTTCTTTTGCCTCTGCGCTGGCCTCTCTCTGGCTTGAATTGATGACGCAGGCCCTCTACGTCAACCTTTCTCTGTTGCTTTCTGCCTAGGAACAACTTTGTCTCTCGGGACAATTGTTTTTGCTGCAAATTTTCTGATTTAGCTAGTGCCTTTAGCTCTCCTATGATCTGCAATGCTCTGACACCATGTTGAAATTTCTAAGTCTAACACGTCAGAAATTCTTCTTGCATTATTTGGTTTATTTCTTAACAAGTTATTTAACTATATAAATACTGAAAATAAACACAAATGCAATCTCAACCATCTACAAATCATCAACTGAAAATAACAAACAAACACAGAAGGGACATTGTTATTTTTGGAGAATCGTCCCCAAAAAAACCCATCTTGGGAAAACTGGTGTAGCAGTTCTGAGGGTTTTATTATTAAGCAGCTTTCTTGAGTACAACTAGGGTGCCAAACTGGCTCACCCAACAGAGATATCTATCTGGCAGTAATACCTCTCTTCGGAAGCAGATATTCAGCAAGTCTGCTCCACGAAAATCTCTCC
The DNA here is from genome assembly GCA_031772625.1 of Pinus tabuliformis. Taxonomy (NCBI): domain Eukaryota; kingdom Viridiplantae; phylum Streptophyta; class Pinopsida; order Pinales; family Pinaceae; genus Pinus; species Pinus tabuliformis. The sequence continues at coordinate 1,098,870,539 of CM062817.1, forward strand.
AACGCTTCTCTGAGGCTCTGCGTCAGCCCTCCTGGCATCTGCGTCACTCTGAAACCCCTTGCGTCAACGTTTTGCTGCTCTACGCTGGCTCTCTGGCCTTCTGTGTCACCCACGCAGGCCCTGTTAGCCTCTGCGCAGTCACTCAGGCCCTCTGTGTGGCTCCTGCTAGCTCTGCGTAGTCTCCTCAATCTCTGCGCTAGTTCTTCGGCACTATCTTTGCCTCTCGGCTATGCACTCACTACCCCTTGTTGCAACTTTGACCACTTGTTCAAATTTTCTCAGCAAACCCTGTTCCAGAAAATCGAACTGACTGATCAATCTTGGTGTGTCTCAAACTGATCCTCAAGCCGCCTCTTATACTTTTTCTGTTGAGTCTTCAACCGTTGAGATTACATCTCTAATCAATGACTAAGATTGTATGTCTTGATCCATGTCATTTAGAACCTTCTAACCCAGCTCTATATTAATATCCATTAATATTTTTATTTTCCAAAGTTTAGACTTAGGAACCCATTAAAAACATTAATTATTTTAATATCTCATTAACCGGGAAGAATTTCCCCAAACCATTTCTGAGTCTTGGAGATCTCATGTGCTTTAGCCTCTCCACCAATTTTTATGGCTAGAGCACATCCGATGCTAACCCAAATCAACACCTCAATCACTACACTGACCCTTTGGCACTATCTTTACCTCTCTGCTATGCACTCATTGCCCCTCGCTGCAACTCAGATCACTTGTTCGATTTTTCTCAGCAAACCCCGCTCCAGAAAATCGAACTGATTAATCAATCTTAGTGTATCTCCAAGACTCCAACCGACCCTCAAGCCTCCTCTTATGCTTTTCCTGTTGACTCTTCAACAACCGAGATTAAGTCTCTAATCAATGGCTAACATTAGATTTGGCTTGATCCATGTCATTTAGAACATTCTCACCTAGTTTTATATTAATACCCATTAATATTTTAATTTTCCTAAGTTTAGACTTAGGAACTCCATTAAAAATATTAATTATTTTAACATCTCTCTAACCGGGTGGAATTTCCCCAAACTATTTTTGGTTCTTGGAGATCTCATGTGCTTTAGCCTCTCCACCAATTTCCATGGCTAGAGCACATCCGATGCTACCCCAAATCAACATTTTCTTTCAGTTTCTCTGTAAAATCATTCCTTGTAAAAGCAATTGCTATTGAAGATTAATAGAGCCCTCATCTGCTGCACTGGTTTTCCCACATTGGGTTTTTCCGGGGACAATTGTCCAAAAATAACCGTGTTGATATGATTGGTTCTTGTGCATGTAATTTTCTCTGGGTAATTGTGTGATAACTGTGGTAGAATTTATTTTAATATTTGTTGAAAGAATTTCGTGAATAACTTATTGTGAATAATAAGTAGGTGAAATAAATCAGTTGCTACAGTAATAGAATTTCAGTTTAGAATTTTTCACAAACCATAAACTCACAAATTGCATAAAATCTCATTAAAAATGACAACATGAGAAATAATGAGAAATGCAGCAACCAAAATCCAGCTTTATTATATATAGACAGATGCTAATACAATAGCTAGGAATGACCCTTTGGTCTCCAAACTGAAACAGAAAAACAATCTCTACACTTGTGGATTCTGAATGAATCCACCAAGGGAAGATGGGTGCTCACCCAATCTCTCTAAATCACCCAAGGGTTTTCGTCCTGGGGCTAACAATGGAGTAGAGAACCATGTTCTCAACGTCATATACAAACAATATCAAAACAAAGATGTCCTCCAATGGCCTTCTCCTCCTCTTTTATAGATCTGATGGACCCCTTTAACACCTTCTATTTTATTATTATTTTAATCACGGAGCACTTTTCCCTCTTTTATTTTAATTAAAATATTCTTTTTAATGCGAGAAGAGGATAAATTGGCCACTATGTCTCCTTAGGTCACTGAAACTCACATCCAAAAGTCCTAGCATGTAGATCTTCTCGTTCCGGTTCCAACGAGCTATTACACTGAAGTGTTCCATCAATTAATCTCCCTGGAATGCCACCTCAAGCACAATTAATTAAGTTATGCCCAATAATAATGCTAATTTTTGAAAGTTTGTCGGAATGCAAAGAAACAAAAGGCAAACTGTGCTGATGATTGAATATGCCAAGCAAATGCCATCAAATCCCATAAAAACTCCTCAAAACTCCATCGAGACCCTTGATGACATAAACCTGCTCCACTGACATGGCCATCCCCTGTCCTGGAAATCCACCCTGGCTGTATTGTGAAGAAGAATAAGAATGGGGACATGATAGGCAAGCGGATACAACCTTGGATGTTGAAGTCCAATGGAAGATTGGAGTGATCTTTCCTCAATACCAGCTAGGGTGGATGATCATCCACCAAAACTAGTCCTCCTTCCAAGGGTTTTCGTCGAAGGAAGTGTAGAAGCTCCCAACTCTCCAAATTGAACTTCAAAGAGGAAAAAGCATAATAGTGAGAGGGAAATCAATTTCCTATCTTTTAATCTCATTTTTTCCCAATTTCCCTCCATTTCTCCAATTTGAAGATTCCTCTTGGGCTCTTTCTCCATTGTGCCACCACGTCCCCAATAAATAATAAACTATGCTCCAAGGTGGTTACAACTCAATATTTGTGCAAGGAAGGAGTCAATAACAATATAATAATCATTCATATACACTTAACTAACTTCATAGAGTTGTGCCTTAAAAAAGAGTGTCAACTTCCAACAAATCATAAAATAGTGTTCCACCATGCCATAGATCCATGTGCAGCCTAACAAACTCAGAGACCAGGGTGATGGCCACTACACTCGAGCAGAATAATAATACAACATGATGATTATCCTCAACATGTGTGCCAAAGAAGGGGTGCGCTCCATCGAAGTGTTGCACCATTTAATAAAACTTGCTTTTCTCTGGCAAAAACCCACCATAGTACTCAGATAAGCCCAATCAAGAAATATGAGGCTCAACCTAGGCTTGAATCTAGGGTGCCTAAAATATATTGTGCTTGTTAACCCTTGTGATCTACTATGCTTAGATTGTTGTATGCCTTCTAATATATCATCATGATGCCTATGAAATGTGTGACAAATTGGTTGAAGGATTAAATCAAACTGCACAACTTATGCCATCTTGGTCAAGATAAAGTTCTTAATTGCTACACTGTGAACTCTAACTTCTTTTTAATTACCTTGGTAATTTGAATCTTGGAATCTCTGGTTTATTCTTTTCTTTTAATCCGTCCATTATTGGTCCATCTTGGTTTCCAGGTAGATCAAAATAGTTTGTTATTATATTTGAATTAGGAGCATGTCAAATGTCTCCGTGTGATGTTAGGTAAAAGGAAAAAAAAAAGGATAGAGACATCTTAACAGTTCTTTGTGAATTATCCTGGTGTTACAACTAGGATATTCAAGTATGCACTTAAGTTAATTTTGTAATCCTGATGAGGTATGGCAGGTACTCCCGACTTTTCAGAAATTTATAAGTTTATTGGGAGCACATTTGATCCTGGTGTTACTGGTCATCTGAAGAAGTTGAAGGAGATGGCACCTATCGATCGGGAAACTGTATGTCGTTTTTACATAATCTGGCATTTTCCTCAAGTGCCTTTTCTCTACCCTCTTGTTGTATCTGTTCCTACTCATTACTTTATTTTTCTTTTGATATTAGGACTCACAATGGCACTTCCATATGACTGTTATGACTTGCTGTACTCTGTAGTCGCATTGAGCTATTTTAAATGGATATCTTATCTTATCTACATGCTTGTTTTGTTCAATTTCGGAGAGACATTCTGATTTGTTGATCACCTCAATAAGTTAGTTATGTTATTTCCTATTGTAAAATTAAATAGAGTATGCTTGTTTCAACACTTTGTGGATGGATAAGGTCTTCATTCTGATATCTGTTATTTACTTTCTAGTGTGCTAGTTTGTTTCTGAATCTATTTATTCATTTGTTTTATCACTGGTTCACCGCACAACATATTGCAAACATTCAGTCTAGACTTTCAAGTTATATTAACCATTCAACATAATATGATTACGTGTCTACAAGGATGACTGGCATATTCAAACAGGTTTGTAGCAAATGTTGCAATCTCATTAGTAGCATGGATATCACGGTTCTATTTCATTGTTGAAACTTGAGATTTTACTCTATAGGTCTCTTATTAAGAAAGGGTTGATGTTGTTGGTCACTTAAGCTTATAACTAGTTTTTCTTGAGTAAAATAAAATGTAATATTAAATTCACGTATTTAGCATGTAATAGCAAACTGACATTAGTTCATCCTAAACATATCTGACCCACCAACAATATGTATTTCGGACTCCAAATAATGGCCAACAAATGACAGTGCCTGCAATTATATTACCTAGTCTCTTCTTAGAATTGGTTGTAGTTGTAACTTGCAATCTTTGGTATCTAGACTTTTGGGTGTCTTACCACCCAACTCTTTGTGAGATGAAAGTCTTAAAGCTCAAGTAAGACCCAGGGGCACTAAAGAAAGGCCATCCAATGTCATCACGGTGGCTCCTTACCGCTCTTTTGGCCAGCTCTATTCTGGGATGGGGGATTATCCTGAAGCAACCCCAAATCAGTTAAAGGATAATCACAAGGCATAGTTTATTGACTTGGGAAGACAAATCCAAATTCTGATTTCTTATTTTTATAATTTTCATATTTGTGAACAGCGAAAAGGAGAGTTGATTTATTAGTTTTTTGGGGTTGGTTGAGAGTAGGATTAGTGCCTAAAGCACTATTTGGGCATATGGGGTCTATAAGGCAGTGAATACAAGTTATTCTCATGGTGTTATGAAAGCATATAGCCCAAATGAAGAACCTACAGGATGTTGAGAAATCACTAGGGCAGCCAATTAGGGTTGATTTCTCTTACTTGACAATTGCTTGTGAATGTATGTTAGCTTCTTAGTACTTTTATTATGTTCGCTTCATCAAACAATTACCAAAACATAAATATGAAGATCACAAGAAGACAATGAACCTAAGTTGCACGAAGTGTTGAAACGTTTCGGATTTTTCGAAACGGGTACGTTTAGAAACGTCACCTCCCATATATGGGGACGTCGGCCGAAATGTATATATATATATATATATATATATATATATATAAATGTATAAATAAGTGAATAACACATTATCTTGCATGAAAAAAGGGAATAAGACCCATAGATGACAATTTAGAAGGAAAACCAAGTCTATATTAACTCTCATAGATGATTACATGATGGTCAATGTCATGTCCCTTCTCAAACACATTTGTAACAGGGTGTTGCTACACAATTTTGTACAGTTTTGGCTAAGAAAGAGAACCCATAATTTTTGACTTAGGGACTTAGGAGGCAATTTGACTTTATTCGTTTGCTAGTGGAATGTGGGGGCCACCCACATGGGAGTTCGAATTGGCCCATTTGAATAACTTGGAGGGAAAGTCGAATAAGTGGATGGAGGGGCCCACATGAGGCTAGGGACGCCCAAGGAGTTATAAGGAGGGAGCAACTCTCATTTTGGATTCATTCTTACACCTTGCAATCAAAATTACTTGACTGTTCGCTCTATTGTTTAGCTGAGTCAACTGGTTGTTTAGCCATGAATCTCTCAAGCGGGAGATTCAACCTCTACTTTGGGGGACCATCCGTGCCCGCCCTAGAGAGGTAGTTCCATAAGTATTTCAGGAGTTTCGGGAGTGTGTTACAGCACTACCATTCAGCCACAACAGGGAGTGCGTATTTCTGGCTAGCTGGAGAATACGTAGGGGGAGTTTGGAGCTATCAGTGATCAAGCATTTGCCGGGAGAGTTAGAGGATTGGGAGAGCAGCAAAGGGCCAGCATTTCTTGTGAGTTTGGAGCTAGCAGAGCCAACATCCCAGCAGTCCGATTTACAGTTACTTGGGTCTGCGCAGAGAGCCATCACTAGGCTCACGTGGGAGTTGGAGGAAGGAATTGTAGAGCTGGCCTGGAGAAGTAGGAGATCACTTGGAGGCCCATTTGAGGAGGATCGCTGGATTTGAGAGAGCAAAGATTGACAGGATCAGTCATAGCAACAGAATTCAAAATTGGAGGGCCAAGCTGTGAAGGGTCAATTTTTGAAGGTTGGAACCAAGGGAAACTCTTTCTGGGGTTTTCTGGGTTTTGGGCAAAGATCACACTCCTAATCCTATAGAATTTTCTGGGTTGTTCTAAGGGGTCAAACAGGGTCCCAACTTAGCCAACAACTAGAGGATCTAAGGGGAATTTGGGCTAAAATTCCGAGGTCAACATTTGGCCATTCCTTTGTGGGTTTTTTTGGGTTTAGGCCAAGGAGCAAGGAGCTGAACTCTCATAATTTTCTGAGCACGGGAAGCAATGATTCCAACTCTTCGAAGTCAGTGGACAAAGTAATTTTCTGGGGCAACGCAGTTCAATTTGGTGCAACAGTTGTAGCAGCCTTTAGTTAAACATTTTATCACCTGGGTTTTGTCATGCTTGTCCATTGAGACAAGCCCAGGTGCACCATTCTATTTTACTGTTGTATTTGCTCCTAAAGAAGTAATAAAATGGCTCAACAATTTTCTATTTTTAGTGTTTCCATGGGTGCTGAATGTATATTTCGTTTTCTGATTGTTGGATTGTTTGCATGCTTTGTATACCACTTACATTCCTGTTTAGGAACATTACAGTGGTATCGGAGCCATAACCTTGGCTTAGCCTGTGTGAAAGATTAGAATCAAACAACATGGCAATCACCTGGAATGAGGTGGTGAGGATACAACAAATGATGATTGATGTGGGGGAGAAGATGATTCATTTCTCAGTTGGGAATTCAAACATGATTGCAACTGATGTGGAGTTATTGAGGGAAAACTAGAGGGCATACCAATCATTGGGTCATGGCATTTAGGCATCCCTCTCTTTTAGGGAATTCTGCGAACTAAGGGGTATGCACAAACCAATGGAGATTCAGTGGGATTTTGCAGGGATGATGAGAAGTATTAAGAAAAAAGATGAAAGAGTAGTTGAAGGGGCCATGGTTAGCAAAGAGATAGTTGAGCATACACCCATTGATGAGGCCTCACAATTGATGAGGTATTTAGGGTTGTGACCGAGTTCTCAGGTGATAACAATGCACCATAGGTTGGTGAGGTGTTGGAAGTCAGCTCCACTGTTGTTGAGGAGCTGATAGGTACAGAGGCCTCCAGATCTATGACGGAGTTGCCAGATGATAGTCGCCTACAGTTGACTGGTGAGCATATCGTGCATATTGGGTTGTCTATGGAGGAGCAGTCGAAGACTCATGTCGAGCCCGTGATGGAGGAAGATGTGCAGCCACCCCTTGGGCTATCTATTGATGAGGGGTAGCATAGAGGTCACGCGTTGGGTTTTCAGCATAGTTCACTTTAGAGGCCCACTGGCGGGGGCTATAACATTATCAATCCATCCTTATGCTTTGGATTGAGGGAGTCCAAGTTGTCTAGACGTACCCGAGGGGGTGGAAAGGTTAGTAGGACTGAGTTGAGCATGATACCACATCAACTTGGAGGGCTTGTTCCTTCCATAAAGGATTACACATTTGATCTCTCCTTTGGTATTGGATGGCGAGAGGTACTGAGCTAGTACTCGATGGAGTAGGTTAGGCAGTTGGATACATCCATGGCCACATGTCAGCAGAGGCCATGGATTACCAGAGGGACTCGAGGGCCGAACTATTTTTGGGATCCAGGTGGGATTTTCCATCACATCATAGAGCTGGTAGGTGATGGTAGTAGCTACGGGATGGATTTGACGCTTGAGCGCACCCACATTTTCAGATCTCCATCAGAGCCCTAGTCAGCACTAGTGACAAGATGGTTTGACAAGCGAGCAAACAGATTTCATGAGTTGTCTTGGCATATTGACGGTGTGTGGAGTCACAGGGTGACTAGCTTACTCTGGCAGGAGCTGGTAGGAGTAGGTAGCATCGACAGGTTATCAGACAAGGCATTGTATGGAGAGAGTGCTCTCTTATTAGGATATGGGGCATAGGGACTATTGAGGATAGGCGTAGTAGTGTCATTTCCGTTAGCATGTGGGGAGTCGGGCCGCTCAGGTCTTTCAGAGCAGATGGGGGGATGTAGCCCACATCATGGAGGGCGTACTAGCAGAGAGGTGGATATTTTGGCCCATGCAGGATACTGTATGTTACAGGGTGGTATGACAGTGGGTAGTGGTACATAGGACTACACAGAATTATGTCATAGCATCCAGTGTTAGGTAGAGGAATGCAGTGTGATGCATACAGACCCAACTTTAGGCCATATCATCCAGTGGTGTGTGGGGCTAGGGGGCGAGGAGCAGGGGCCTGCAGAGGAGCATGGAGATGTAGGCTGGTGTGTCATAGTATGTTGGACTGCGCTGTGGAGTGGGAGTGCCTCACATCACATTGAGTACATGCAGGGAGTGACAGGTACAGTGACACATGCGGGACCCAGGCCAGTACAGGATGGCATAGCCGTAGCTGAGGGTATCCAGCGATGTACAGGGGTAGGCCATGGTGTACAGTGGCATGTCCAGGAGTACTGGGATGATCGGTGGCATGCAGGGGTGTATAGTGCTGCACAACGAGGTCATGGAGTGTTGCCTCCAGGGAGACCCTTGGACGAAAATGAGGTCATGGAGTGTTGCCTCTAGGGAGACCCTTGGACGAAAACATCAGGCATACCTTTGGGCGTAGTTCACCTAGGATCGATGTGGACACAGATGAGCAATACTTGATGGTATCCGCGGGGACTCACACGCTTGATCCTCTTCTACATCCCTCATGGGCGCAGTCGATTTTGCTGTCGACTTTCTGCACTTTTGGCATGAGCCACGGGGGACGAGGAGCTCACCCGAGATATTTGGGTGAGACTCAGCGCACTAGGGGGGAGACTTTTCAGCAATGGCATTGGGTTGGTGCATCAGTTGATAGCCACAGGTTGGGGGATGAGGTGATCATCTGCAGGGGTGGCATATTGTTCATCACCGAGCCTATGTCTAGGGATCTAGTCCCGAGGGTGACATGTGCCACTCTTTTCTCAGGGCATGTCAGGACCGAGCATGAGCGGAGGATAACAGTTGCGACGGAGGTAGTTTCCTAATATGTGTCCGACTCCAAATCTTATATTGGCACATTATCGAGAGGGTGGATGGCAAACCCAGGGGAGATGGTTGGCAGGGACAGGAGGGATCCACATACCCTGAGTCGATTACAAGTATCAGATACCCATCTTTTGGTTGCATTCAGGGGGTATCTCTTTGGCATACGTGGCTTCCAACGATCATCAGTGCTACACAGTGGCATGCATAGGGTAGATTAGCATGCATCATATTAGCCCACGATATATGGAGCCTATATAGTGATCACCTACAGGGACTAGAGATGAGGGCCAAAGGGATTCCATCGGTTGACAGGGCTATGCTGCAACAGGTCTAGCTATGGGATGCAGGGATTTAGTTGATTGATAGATCACTTATGATCAGCGGAGTCGGGGAAGAGAGTTATATACTTCGCTCTTGGGATGACACATGGGGGGTCATAGAGGGTTTCATCATATGGGGAGGCAGCCATTCTTTGTTGCTGCATAGGTTTGGAGTTGTATTTGGATGGGTAGGCCTGGGTGCCATGGAGATGCCCAAGCAGGATGTGTCTCGCCTCTTTCAGTATTCCACCATCAAGTTCCAGGAGAGGAGGATACTTACTGTGCACAATGGGGAGTATGACATAGTCAGAGTAGCATAGCGTCAGCATGGTGGCACCACTCTGGGACTATTAGGGAACTAGGGCATCACAACTCTTCACAACTCAATAACCTTTAGGGATGCACCGACTACTGCAGGGGGAGATCATACAGATCTTCCATTGGGCTTTAGCGAGTCACTGATGGAGCAGGGGACTTTTGGTACTTTCACCGGGCAGGATAGTGAGTGGAGCGAGGGGAGCTTCATGTTGGACAAGATTGCCTGGGATCCTGGTATTGAAGGATTCTTCCATATCAGGATAGTGCAGAGGTCAGGCATGATCTAGTGGCACATTTGGGACCCTGGCACATTTTGCAGTGACAGTGGGGAGCAACAGTTAGAGAGGTTGCTTGCTCAAGGATTGCTTGAGGACAAGCGATTTTTGGTGCATTGGAAGAGCTTGCCGAATGAGGATGCCACCTGGGAGGGTGAGCACATTTTGGAGCATCCAGCTTTGAAGTTACTTGAGGGCAAGCAACATTTGGGAGGGGAGGACTGTTATGTCCCTTCTCAAACACATTTGTAATAGGGTGTTGGTACACAATTTTGCACAATTTTGGCTAAGAAAGAGAACCCATCATTTTCGACTTAGGGACTTAGGAGGCAATTCGACTTTATTTTGTTGCTAGTGGAATGTGGGGGCCACCCACATGGGAGTTCGAATTGGCCCATTTGAATAGGTTGGAGGGAAAGTCGAATAGGTGGATGGAGGGGCCCACATGAGGCTAGGGAGGCCCAAGGAGTTATAAGGAGGGAGAAACTCTCATTTTGGATTAATTCTTAAACCTTGCAATCAAAATTACTTGACTGTTTGCTCTGCTGTTTAGTTGACTCAATTGGCTGTTTAGCCACGAATCTCTCAAGTGGGAGATTCAACCTCTACTTCGGGGGACCACCCTGCCCGCCCTAGAGAGGTAGTTCCATAAATATTTCAGGAGTTCTGGGAGTGTGTTATAGCACTACCATTTAGCCACAACACGGAGTGCGTATTTTTGGCTAGCTGGAGAATATGCAGGGGGAGTTTGGAGCTATCAGTGATCAAGCATTTGCCGGGAGAGTTAGAGGATTGGGAGAGCAGCAAAGGGCCAACCTTTCTTGCGAGTTTGGAGCTAGAAGAGCCAACTTCCCAACAGTCCGATTTACAGTTACCTGGGCCGGCATACAGAGCCATCACTAGGCTCATGTGCGAGTTGGAGGAAGGAATTGTAGAGCTGGCCGAGAAAATTAGGAGATCACTTGGAGGCCATTTGAGGAGGATTGCTAGAGTTGGGAGAGTAGAGATTGACAAGATCAGTCACATCAACAGAATTCGAAATTGGAGGAGGACTAAACTGTGAAGGGTCAATTTTTGAAGGTTGGAACCAAGGGAAACCCTTTCTGGGTTTTTTCTGGGTTTTGGGCAGTCCAAATTGCTGGGCCGAGGGACAGCGCAGAGGCCACTTAGCAGATTTTTGTAGAGCTTGGGAGCAGGTGATTTTGGCCAAGAGCTCATTCGGGAAGTCAAGGGTTGGATAGCACGGGTGAACTTAGCACTTTGGAGGAGTTTTCAGGAGGATTTACAGGCAGTTTCCAGCAAGCCGAGTTTTGTAGCTACAGTTGAGGTGAGGCTCCAAGGGGGTCGAAAATCAGAGGTCCAAACCAGCTAAAATCCCTTTTGGGTTTTTTTGGGTTTAGGCCAAGGAGTTCGGGGTTAAAAGCATACAATTTTCTAGGCATTATAAGTGCACTTTCCAGCCATTCGAACTTCAGTAGAGAAGTAGTTTCTGGGCAGCATAGTGTAGATTGGTGTAGCAGCTGGGTAGCCTTCAACTCAGCCATTTTACCACCTGGGTTTGGTCCTGCTTGTCCATTGAGACAAGCCCAGGTGCACCATTTCATCATCTATTGTATTTGGCCTTCAGAAAGTTAATAAAATGGCTCAACAGTTCCATATTTGCAGCTTTTTGTGAATGCCTAAATGTGAATTTCTTTTTATAAATTGCTGCACAATTTATTTGTTTAATATCACTTGTATTCCTATTTAGGATCATTACAACCTTCAAGGGAAATCAAGTCATCTTTCATAGTGACAAGTCAGCCTATTGGAAGGACTATTTGACCACCCTAAAAGGCCTATATATAAGGCTTACCTTAACCTCATTTGGAAGAAACAAAACAAGCATCAAGAAGTTCGATAAAAGGCACAAGAAGACAAGGGATAGCCAACGAAGAAGAAGAGAGACTAAATTAAGGAAGAACAAATGTTTAGAATTCTTTTTTGGAACTAAATCTCTCACACATGTGATTGCAACTAGGGTTTTTCTGAAGTGAATTATTGCAAACCTCAAAAGGATCTGAAATTAGCATTCAAAAGGTAATAAGAGCAAGCCGAATTCACAAGGAATAACTCTAGTGCATGGTCCCACGTAATCAAAATGGAGCCTCCATCCTCAACCAAGTCATGTACCAATGCTACAGTCCCAGGAATTACATGACCAACATGACATGTAAGCCAATTATATGCCATGTGCGATGCTAGGAACAATCACTACTTGCACGATTATCATCTCAAAAATCACTACTTGTGTAGAAAAATTGTTTGTTTAGGCATAATAATGACCCCTTTAGTAGTTAGTATACCGATACGCCTTCCTATACTTATGTGGAAACCAAACAAAACCATGACATCGCTTTTAGGATTTTGAATTCAACTTATCTGCATTTATTTAGAGAAATGGTGGCGATTGAAGTATATGAAGTTTCAAATGGATTTTGATCTTCAACACACACTTAAATATCATAGCGTATAAATTGCACAACACATTTTTCCTTCATGCATCTTTGTGATGGATTTATTGATGCTAATGGAAAACAATAATGGCTTGCTCCAAACAACAACGTCCAAGTTTGGCTCAGCCTCTCCACCAAATTTCGTGGCTAGAGCATAGGGTTGTGGGGGAGCGCCCCCCCTCGATCTTGCTCCCAATCCGCGCTCTAGGCGGGAGTGGGTCGAGAGTGTGCTCCCGACCTAAAAAATTCGCTCCCTAGTTTTTTTGGGAGCGATGGAAGGAGCGTCGCTCCCGATCGACGGAGAGCGACGCTTGTGTGGCCGAGAGAGAGGTGACTGCAGAGTGGAGGAGGAGGGAAGGGGAGGGAAAAAGGGAGGGAGGGAAGGGGTGGGGGGAATAAATAAACCCTCTCCCCTCTCATTATTCACTTCATCCTAAGTGAGGGAGAGCAAGAGAGTTTGGAGAGCAAGGAGAGGAACATGGAGGAGTTTGAAGAGCTTGCAAGGGGAGATTGGAGGCCAAAGAGGTAGGATCTACACTCTAATTTAGCAATATTTTTTTTTTTTTATATATTCATTGCTAAATAAATAAATAATTCTTTTCTCTATTTCCCATTCCATTTTTTTGCAGATTTAAAACTTCAAATTTCGAACATCATAGTTATATTGCTTGACATTTTCTTCTTCTTGGTTCTTTTTTTGGTTATTATGGTGTTGGAGAGTAGAAAAATGAGGGTTGAAAATGAAGAAGTGGGTTATAGTGGATTTGATGAAAACCTCGGAGATGAGTACCTTGGTGAGGAGGAGCTTGAGGAGAGTGAACATGAGTCAGCTCAAAAAACTAAACAAGACCAAACCCCATTGTGGAAATATGTTAATAGGCCTGAAGCAGGGAAAGGGGGTGGAACCACTAAATTTCACTGCCCCCATTGCAACAAAAATTACGCAGGTTCATACACCCATGCTTGAAAGCACCTTTGCGGGAAAAGGCCATGGGATGGAAATAAACAAATAGGAATCAAAACTTGTACAGGTGTGTCAGCAACAAATAGAGCCAAATACATAAGGGAAGAGAAGGAAGCCCAATACAAATCTAAAAAATCAAAGGGTTTCTTTGAACCAAGCTCACAATCACATGCACAAAGAACTCCTTCAGCATCATCCCATGGCAGTGGATATGGAGGCATAGGGTCACCAAACATCTCTTTAAGGCATAGAACCATATCAGATTTCCTTCATGAAGGGTGTAGGAATGATGTGGATTCAAAAGTTCACCAGTTTCTTTATGCATGTGGGATACCATTCAATGTTCTTCGCTCTTCTTGTTGGCATGAAATGGTTTCTGCCATAAATGATGCCCCTAAAGGATCCAAGAGCCTTGGGTATGACAAGGCTAGAACCGTTGGACTTGATCATGAAAAAGCAAAAATATCACATTCTTTGAGTAGAATGACAAATTCTTGGACTGAGCATGGGGTGTCCATTGTGATGGATAAATGTAAAAGGCAAGCCATTGATAAGTGTTCTTGCTGTGTCTATTAGTGGTGCCATCTTTCTTTCAGCATATGATTACTCAAACAAGTTCAAGACCGGCATCAACATTGCAGAACCATTACTTGAAACAATTGAACGTATTGGGCCACAATGTCATCTAAGTCATCACTGATAATGCTCCTAATTGTAAGGCAACAAGAGCAATTATTGAGGATAAATACCCCAACATATTTTGGTCTGGGTGTTTGGTTCACACAATGAACCTTTTGATGCATGATATTATTAAGAACAAAAACCAACAATACAAATGGATTGGTGATTTGTACAAGAGAGGAAAAGAAATCATAAAATTTATTACAAATCATAGCAATACCCATGGCCTTTTCCACAGTCACTCAAGATTGGAGCTGTTGAAGATTGCGAAGACTAGATTTGCTAGCTATTACCTCACCTTCAGGCGCCTTTTGAAGGTAAGAGAGTCATTGGCTAGCATGGTATCAAGTCCACACTGGAAAGTATTAAAGGAAAGGGCTACAAATGCAACTGACAGGAAAGGTTTTGAACAAGTAGATGAGACCGCTCTTGATGGTCAACTTTGGGCACGCGTGAGGCAAGTATTGGAATTCGCCAAGCCCATTTATCACATGATTCGATTTGCATATACAAATAAACCAGTGATTGGGGAGGTGTATGAGCAGATGGATACCATGTTGGGGCAAATAACAAATATTGTTCAGAAAGATGACCCCAACTTGTATACACTGATTCACAATTGTGTGTGTACATAGTGGAATAAACTTAATGTTCCACTAAATGCATTTGCGTATATCCTTACGCCAAATACTACTCTGCATCTTGGTTGGGCCAACCTGCACCTAGGGGTGGGGTTAGGGTCAAACCCCATATAGATGAAGAGGTATCTACAGGATATTTGCAAGCATTAGACAAGTTGATACCTGACAGGGAGGAATGTGCTAATTTGCGTCTTGAATTAGGCAGATACTTCAGTTTCACTGGTTTGTTTGGTTCCTTCGATGCAATGGAAGATAGAGACGGATTTCATGCTCTCACATGGTGGGAAGCATATGGCGGCTAGGGTCTTTTGCCAAAATTGGCAAAAAATGTTCTATCACAGGTTGTAAATACTAAATACTTCTTCTGCAGAGAGGTGTTGGAGCACCTACAACTTCATACATAATGTGAGAAGAAACAGACTCAATGAAAACTGGGCAAAAAGCTTGGTTTATGTGCACTACAACTTGAGGTTGTTGAGTCATTACTGTGATCGGGCTTATGAGGATCCAACATATAAAATTTGGGACAACCACCCAAAGGACGATAATTTGGAGGATGGCTCTATACATCTTGAAGAACTGGGAGCAGAACTTCTAAGAGAGGAATATGAAGCAACAACCATGCCACCCCCACCATCCAGTAGTAGTGCTTGAGTTCCAAGTCTTGCTCCTTTGTTGTCGCCGCCTCCATGTACATCCTCACGTGGAGGGCATGTGCCTTTTGGTCGTGGGTCTGTGCGGGAGGAGACTCCTAGAAGACTACCACAACCTGCTAAGAAATTAGACATTATTCGTGGTGGCAAGAGGAACATGTAGATGATAGATTTACTTGTCTTTGCTAGTTTCTAGTAGTTTTTATAATTGTTGACTCTTTCATATTTATTATGATATTTTTGTAAACAATATATGACAATTTAAGTTTGAAGTTTGAAGTTGGCAATTATAACTCATTGGTAATGAATTATGAATATGATGCTTCGTGAAAGTTGAAAGTTGTTTCATTTCATTCATTATATAACATTTCATTTCATGTTAGATATTATTTGTTGTAATGGTTAAACTTAGCTTACAAGTACAACTTTGGTGATCAATGATAATAAATGTTATATATTGGATTTTGAAAGCTTGAAACTTTAAGACTGATGAATCATGATTCATGAGACTCAATATGTTGTATGTTACTAACTTGTGGACGTGGTTGATGAAGATTATAACTTCTAGATGATTGTTGTTATATAGTTTAATCTATGTTTTTTATATTCAATTCATCATTCTACATGTTTTTGTTGACATATATGCATCAAAATATAAAAAACATATATATTATATAAAAACGCTCCGGGATTTGCTCCCAAACTGGGAGCTTCTGAAAATGTCGCTCCTGCTTCCGTTTTCACTCCCGCTCCCAAGTAACCCTGCTAGAGCGCATTCGATGCTACAAAATCTAATAGATATATGTTTTGTAGTGAACACCTTTGGATAGTTCATGGTGGAGCCCAGGCATGAGCATTGGGTAGCAGCATAACATGTGCTCAGATATATGAGGGGCATGGTCAACTTTTCTTCCTCCATTTGCTTATGAATCAAATCATCTACCCTAATTATCCCCTCCCTCCCACCCTCCCCAAAATGCTAAAATAAGGAGAAACCAAATCATTGTATTTAATATCAGTTAGCAGATGAGTGGGCATTGCAAATGTTGATCAGACCTTCAAAATATTATGAGTTCTTGCCAATGTCATTCATTGGTGCTTACAGGTCTTCAACTTTGTTAATTTTTGAACATGTTGATTTTCACACAGAACTTTGTCAACTCCAATACATTTGTAAATGCATCATCAACATAACAAGAAGGCATAAGAGCCAATACCCCCAGAATAAGCCTTATGCAACTCCCCTTGCTATAAGAATATCTTCAATATGAGGCATTTAGCGATTGCATCCTTAATAAATTTCTCAGTCTCTTGTCCACTTTGCTCATCAAAACTGATATCAAATGCGACATTGTTTTCCTTCTCAATAAATTTGACAGTTGGTACTCTAACTTTTCCAATAACATGCATTTATGTCCAAAGGACCTTTGAGACAAGGCTTTAACAAGAGCTTGTAGACCATTTTGAGGAACTTGAACCACATCAATGTTACTGAGAGGTAAATAAAGCATTGTCTCAAATGAACCATGTTGTCGCACAGATTGTCACGACAACGCTCAGATCGGGGGCTGTCACCCTGATCCCCGATCTCTCCGTTTAAGCCTGTCTACCGTGGCTAAGGGGGGTAGACCCTATAGGAAAATGGATGACCAACTGCGAATCAGTTGGTTTGGGAGACACAAAAAGAAACCAACACCAAATAGATTTTATTAAATTAATAGACCAGTGCCTTTTGGAGCTAATGTTTAAATGATTACTTACTAAATATTGCAGAAATGTGAACCATGTAGAGCAATCATTTATCACCAAATAACTCAAAGAAAGATTAATTAAGATGCAAGAAAATGCTTAAATGATATTCCAGCGATTTAAAACTTCGAAAGATAAAGATCGATACACAACCATGAAAAATGCTAACCAGAGATCACATACATATAGTTAATTTTCAGATGGACATTAAAGCATGTTAAACATTAATTCCCACATCAAAATTTTAGCCTCAGCAGAAAAGGTGAAACCTAAGAAATTCCCAAGCCAAGACTGAAACTGGCAAAATATTTTTATATTTTTCAGACAAAAATTTAAAACAAAAATTAAAACTAAATGAAACTAAAAAAAATCTAATTTTTTTTTTTTTTTTTTTTTTTTAATTTATTTTTAAATGGATCCTCGAACTTAGCCTTTGGAAAAATCACCTAGGACCTAGGACTTAGGACTTATGAGGGGATTAAAACATTTTCTAACCCTCAAGACACTTTACATCATGACTTTTACAACTTTACATCTCAAGGGGGAGAACCCAAGTGACATAGACCCTCATAAACCACCCAGTTCTGCGACACAACTATAATCTAGCAGATTAACACACTAGGATTCTCCTAAGATTCTAATGACAAAATTCATTCCGGCTTTGGGGTTAGGCTGAAGGAAAACTCTGCCGATCATGGATCGGTGAGATGAAAAACCTTCCGGAACGTAGATTATCACTAGAAAATTAGGTCCACCTAAGGCAATTTACATACATGACTCATATCTGCTAAGATTATTTACAATTTATACATGCAGACTGGGTTTACAACATAATATGATCAAGTCGATGATGACTGTCGAATGGCATGAACACGTCGACTAGGCGCTATCCCTTTTTGCGAAGAAAAGGGGGTGCACTGCTATGGGTAGTTGACCGACAGTGGTCAACATCTGGCTCTACTTGGGGACACGTTGCTGCACTGTAGGAATGTGAGAATCTAGAATCTGCATCCACGCAACACAATACAAAGGATGCCCCATGGCATCAGATATCATCTTTGAAGAACAGCTTGAGCATTTGGCCATTCGCTGGTAGATCAAGTGGTTCGCCATCCAATCTGCTCAAGTGGAATAAGTTTGGTCCAGCTATATCTCGAATGATGTAAGGTCCCAGCCACAAACTGTCAAACTTCTTATGTTTTCCTGGTTCTCATTCTTGCAATCCCAAAGAAGTACCATATCTCCCACCTGCAAATATCTAGATCGAGAGAATTTATCAAAGCTTTTCTTAATGTTAGATTGATTTTTACATATAGCATCAAAAGTTGTCCTACGAGCTTCATCTAACTCCACAATTTGATCTATTATATTCTGAACAATATCTTTATTAGTAGAAAAATTCTGAAGGAGCTGATAGGCTGGCGATTTCAGGTGCACAGGTAAAGTTACATCCAAGCCATAAACTAATTCAAAAGGAGATTTACCAGTAGCTTTCTTCTTAGTGATTCTATCTGCCCATAAAGCATACTTGATTTTGCTCTCCCATGATCTCTTATTATCTCCTACTATCTTCTTGATAATGGTTATGAGATTCTTGTTACTTGATTCAGCTAGACCATTACCCTGAGGATAGTAATTTGACGAATGAGATAAGACAATGCCATACTTGAAACAAAAAGATGAAAACTCTAAGGAACTAAAAGCTTTGGCATTGTCAGTAGTGATCTTAGCAGGGACACCAAATCTAGTAATGATATTATTTTCAATGAAATCCATAATAACCTTTTCAGTGGCATTCTTAGCAGGAATGGCTTCAACCCATTTAGTGAAATAATCTGTAGCAGTCAAAATCCATGAGTAGCCATTGCTAGAATTTTCATGGAACTTCCCTATGAAGTCCAGACCCCAATGTTGAAAAGGTGCCTCTACAATGACAGGTTGTAGGGGCAGGGCAGCAAGCTTCTGTTTCCTAGTGAATAGTTGACAGGCTTGACAGGCTCTAACAAACTTGTGCACATCAGAAAAGATTGGAGGCCAATAATAGCCAACTCTCAGGATTTTGTGGGCGGTAGTTCTAACAGCATAACGACCACCACAAAATCCTGAATGAAACTCAGAGATTAATTTCTTGGACTCAACGTCATCAACACACCTAAGCACTATGCCCTCAGGATTTCTCCACCCAAGGCCATCCTTCATAAGGCAATACTTAGTGGCTTTCAGTCTAAGAGCCCTTCTCTTATGAGCAACTAAATGGTTAGGACATGCAAGATTCATCAAGTAATAAACTATGTCCTTGTACCACTCATGCTCTCCTAATCTTTGCAACTCTGGCGAAGATAGATCGCTAAGACAAAACAAACCAAGAGTCTTTTCGTTACCTTCAGTCAACATCTGAGCCAAACCTTGGCCTTTGACTAGCTTGGTGGGTCTGATCTCTAAATCATATTCTTGTATTTTAGTAACCCACCTAGAACGAGTCCCTAAGCAATCGGTTTGAGTTAATATATCTTTAACAACAGAATGTGGGATGAAAGCAATGATTTTAGAATAACCCACATAAGTTTTGAAGTGCTTAAGAGACTTGACCAAGGCATAAGCTTGCTTTTCCATGGTATTGTACTTCAATTCGGAATTTTGAAGTGCTCTATTCATGAAAGCGATAGGCTGCTCGTGACCATCTTTATTCTTTTGTAGCAGGACACCAACAATGGTAGCTTCGGAAGCGAAAGAAAAAATCATGAAATCCTTGGAATAATAGGGACTAACTAAGACAGGAGCTCTTGCAATAGCACATTTGATTTCTTGAAAAGCCTTTTTGCTGTCTTCTTGCCAAACAAATTTTGCATCTTTCTTTAGAAGACTTTGAATAGGCTTAGCTATTTCTGCGTAATTTGGAATAAATCTTCTAATAAAATTTTTCTTTCCAAGGAAAGACTGAAGGGATTTAAGATTATGAGGGAGAGGAATCTTTTGGATTGCTTCAATTCTTTCCGGGTCAATTTTGATTCCTTCCTTAGAAATGATATGGCCAAGTAATTTCCCTTTCGTTACTCCAAAAACAGACTTAGCTGGATTCAAAGAAATCCCGTATTCTCTACATCTATTGAAAACCTGCCTAAGATGATTTACATGACTAATACCATCTTTAGAGAAAACAGTAAGATCATCTTGGTAAATTTCAATAAATTTCCCGATTAATCCTTTGAAGGCATAATCCATAGCCCTTTGGAATGTAGCCCCGGCGTTTGTTAATCCAAACGACATTCTGATGTATTCAAAGGTACCCCATGGTGTGGTGAATGTGGTTTTATGACGATCTTCCTTCTTAACCCATACCTGATTGTACCCAGAAAAACCATCTAGCAGCGACATCATCCCAGAACCAGTTACTCTTTGCAACAAAGTTTCCATGTTTGGCAAAGGGTAATTATCTTTTTTGCATGCTAGATTAAGGTTTCGAAAATCGACACACAGCCTTATCGTACCGTTCTTTTTCCTAACAATCACCAGATTTGAACACCATGTTGAATGCCTGGTTTGAGCGATAATTCCTGCTGCAAGCATTTTCGCAAGTTCTTTCTGAACTAAAGGGGCTAATTTAGGATTAATTTGCCTAAGTTTTGGACGAAAGGGTTTAGAATTTTCATCTTTTAAGGGGATAGTATGTTCCATGACATCTTCCCTATAGCCCTTTAATTCATCATAAGAAGAAGCTAAAACATCTCGATATTCGCGAAGTAAATCAGTTAACTTTTTTCTTTCTTCCACACTAGTACCTCTACCAATTTTAACAATCTTTGGGTTTTCAGAAGTACCAATGTTTATCTCGAGATATTCACCTGGGTCCATCTTATTTTCTTCTCTCAACTTCGTGGCATCATGCCGATCAAAATGTTTCTCTAATGCAACCACATTCCTAGGAGTAGGATTTATGATATGCTCATGATTTAAAGATCCATCCTCCTCAGAATCTATCCGGAAATCCTCAAACTCATCCAAACTATTAAGAAAACGAATGACTTGCTTTTCATCATTGAAGACCTGCCAATGCTCTGAGTTATCTGGAACAGATGGTCTAAATATTACTTCCATTTTTATCTTATCAATAATTAGTTCATCAGATAACTGGAAAGTAGTAGCAGCTACGGCAAGTTCATCTGCCAAACTATTTTGCTCTCTTGGGATAGCTTTGAGGTCAAGAGCATCAAAGTGCTCCATAGCATCCCACACAGCATTTCGATAATTCCTTAATCTTTGATTTCTGCATATGAATTTATTTTTAAGCTGCATGATAACTAAATCAGAATCCCCCTTAATGCTAAGCAATTTAACCTTCAAAGATTTTGCCAACTCAAGCCCCAACAATATAGCCTCATATTCAGCGACATTATTGGTTGCTTCAAATTCTAATCGATAGGCAAACTTGAAAATGTGATCAAGGGGAGATTTAAGCACTATTCCAGCACCTTTACCATGCCTAGATGATGCACCATCGAAGTACATATACCAAACTTTATCTTTGAGATCCTTAATCTTATCATCGGGAGGAATTATGAAATTAGACATGATGGCATAGTTCCCAATGTCAGATTGCTCTTTGATTATCTCATTGTGAGGTCTCTTAGGATCTTCAACATGAAATTTTCTTTCGAGCTCTCTATTTAGTCTTACAAAACCATCAACCTTAGGAGAAGGAATCATAGCATATGACCAATTCATTTGAATACTTCCTCCTAGATCAGAGGCCCACTTTCTGGATAACAGCATACCCCAGGCATCAGGCACATCCACAACAACAATATCCATGGCAACCATGATGTCTGGGTAAACTGATAGATGAACTTGCAAATCTCTGATTAAACCATGCACTTCGATTTTCTTAGAATCCATGGCGCATATGTTATAGTAGGGTCTAGAAACTCTTAAGTTAAGCTGTTCCATGACCCTTTTAGTCATTACACAAGCTGATGCACCAGAATCCAACATGCAATTATTCAATTTATATCCATTAACTAACAAGGTGATAAAGAAAGGTTGGTGATCTTTGTTATCAGCATCTAAGCTTTGCAAATATATGGGAGCATCATGATAGTCAACTTCCTGAGTCTTCTGTTGAGAAGTATTTACTTGAGGACCTTGAATAGATTTTAGTAACTTGTCTCTTTGGGAAGGGATTTTAGCAATCTCGGAGACAGGAACCCAGATTTTTGCATTGTTAAACCAACTTCCCAAATCGACATCTAATCCAGAGTTTACACCAGGGTTAAAAGTTCGAGGGGGAATTTGATTCCCGCTTTGATCTTTATCCCTTCTCTGATAGGTCAAACCCTTATCTCTAGCAATTTCCAAGATTTGCTCGGGAGAGGGTTTTTCACCATATAACCTAGCCAAAATGTCATCTTCATTTTCAAGGTTATTTATACTAAAAGCTGATGCAGGATTCATAACGTCGCGACTCTTTTCCTTAACCTCTATCCAATCATCCATAGACAAAGGAAACTTGCTACCAACTACATATATTTGATCACATGTTCCAAACATTCCATTATCTAAAATTCTTCTAACGATGGGACAAGTGGCCTCTTCATGAAGAGCATCACAAACCCGACAATAAGGAGGAGCATTATCAACCAAATTAGTTAGCGGAGTAGGAGGTCTTTGCTCACTATATTGACCCTTCCTTTGCCAATTGTTATTTCTATTATTATTATTTCGAGGTTGAAAATTCTGCGTTTGCGCTCTTTCCATTTGGATCAATCTATTCTGCAAAGTGGTTATCTCCCTATTATGATTAATTTCCATGGTCTCAATCTTTTGAAGCAATTTGAGAACAAGTTCGCTTTCAGGTTTTTGAACTGCTTTTCCTTTAGGTTCCTTTAATTTTGTAGCAGCTCTATCGAAACCTGGGATCTCAGACTTCCTAGATGCGGCCTTGTCCTTTTCAAGCTCTATAGCTAAGGCTTGGCAATCTCTATAATCATTAAGTTTAGCACACCTTAATTCATAAGATGGCTCAGGACTAAAGGCATCAATGTAAAAATCTTGGAGAGTTTTGTCTGTAGGTTTATAGTCTTGAGGTAATTCTCTGACAATACCATTAAACCTTTTATTAAATTCTTCAACAGTTTCATCCTCTCTCTTTTTTATTAGGCTAATAGCTTTTACGAGGTGTCTTCCTTCTCTCTTATCTCCATATTTTTCTTTAAATGCATTAATGATCGATTCTAAGGAATCAGATGAATTCTGAGGCTTTTCAGTAAACCATTCATGAGCATCACCCCCCAAGGTTAAAATGAAAAGAGTCATTCTAACATCTTCATGATCGAAATAAGGGGACCTTGCGTATTTAGCCATCCATATACTAAAGTCTCTTAGATGCGAATTTGCACTAATCGCATTATCTCCCTGAAAGCTAGGCAACTTATCTATCCCAACTAATGGAAGAGCATTGGGATACCCTGGAATGTTAGAAAAATTGCAAGGGGCATACATATCCATGATGATGTGCCTAACTTGACTAGTAAAAAGCAAATGGATATCAGAGAGGGCTTCTTGTCCAAGGTTAGCAAGAAGTGTACGAGAAGAGAGTTTGTATAATCGTACCCTGAGGACCTTTTCAGGATCAGGAGTAGGATTGCACAGAATGCTTGGATGTCTTCTAGTATACACTCTTGAGGATAATATATGAAGTGGAGTCGCCACCTGAACAAAAAGTGAAACACGAAAAAGCTCGAAATGAAAGAACCAAGGACAGAAAAACTCTATCCCCGGTAACGGTGCCAAAAAATGTTGTCGCACAGATTGTCACAACAACGCTCAGATCGGGGGTTGTCACCCTGATCCCCGATCTCTCCGTTTAAGCCTGTGTCCCGCGGCTAAGGGGGGTAGACCCTATAGGAAAATGGATGACCAACTGCGAATCAGTTGGTTTGGGAGACACGAAAAGAAACCAGCACCAAATAGATTTTATTAAATTAATAGACCAGTGCCTTTTGGAGCTAATGTTTAAATGATTACTTACTAAATATTGCAGAAATGTAAACCATGTAGAGCAATCATTTATCACCAAATAACTCACAGAAAGATTAATTCAGATGCAAGAAAATGCTTAAATGATATTCCAACAATTTAAAACTTCGAAAGATAAAGATCGATACACAACCATGAAAAATGCTAACCAGAGATCACATTCATATAAATTTTCAGATGGACATTAAAGCATGTTAAACATTAATTCCCACATCAAAATTTTAGCCTCAACAAAAAAGGTGAAACCTAAGAAATTCCTGAGCCAAGACTGAAACTGGCAAAATATTTTTATATTTTTCAGACAAAAATTTAAAACAAAAATTAAAAGTAAATGAAACTAAAAAAAATCTAAATCTCCTTTTTTTTTAAATTTTTAATTTATTTTTGAATGGATCCTCGAACTTAGCCTTTGGAAAAATCACCTAGGACTTAGGACTTATGAGGGGATTAAAACATTTTCTAACCCTCAAGACACTTTACATCATGACTTTTACAACTTTACATCTCAAGGGGGAGAACCCAATTGACATAGACCCTCATAAACCACCCAGTTCTGCGACACAACTATAATCTAGCAGATTAACACACTAGGATTCTCCTAAGATTCTAATGACAAAATTCATTCCGGCTTTGGGGTTAGGCTGAAGGAAAACTCTGCCGATCATGGATCGGTGAGACGAAAAACCATCCGGAACGTAGATTATCACTAGAAAATTAGGTCCACCTAGGCAATTTACATACATGACTCATATCTGCTAAGATTATTTACAATTTATACATACAGACTGGGTTTACAACATAATATGATCAAGTCGATGATGACTGTCGAATGGCATGAACACGTCGACTAGGCGCTATCCCTTTTTGCGAAGAAAAGGGGGTGCACTGCTATGGGTAGTTGACCGGCAGTAGTCAACAAACCAAATACTTTGACTTAGTAGCGGGGCCTTATAGATTTAATGACCTCTAAAACACGTGCTATTGCAACTGTGCATGTTGTTTTCTCCTCTTGGAGCTTCTTCAATTTGATTGCAGAGAAATAAGGATCATTGGACTCCACATATAGCATTGTGCCAAAACTACCTAATATCCTTCCATAAACATGTGCATCTCGAGATGAGATGGTTACATTTTTCAGATCCAATGTTTGTAAGATGAGATGATTAATTGTAACCTTGAGGAGAGTTGACAACTTGATAATGCACAAATCTAGTGGCCTTGTACAAACCCCAAAAAACTGAGCTATTTTTTATGCCGGATTTTCCTCTGTGCTTTATTTGATTTAAGTTGTTCAATTGAGAATTGAGAGACCTTTTGAGGAACAACTAAAAGACCTCCTGTACCTTGATCATAGGGAACAATTCCCATAGGTAGGTTGGATACCTCTGTCTCTGTTTCCACATCATTTTTCTTTAATGGTACTTCTAAAACAGAGTGTTCAACACTACAGTGTTGCCCTATGTAGCCATAAGCCTCTAATCCATCACAAGGCTTATCATTCTTGATAGCTGCTGCTTCCATATTTTTATCTGAATCATGATCTATCTTTGTGCTCACTTCAATTTCTCTTCTTGGTATTTAGCTGATGCTTTTTCATCTGCAGATCTGCAACTTCTTTTATCCTTTGCCACCACTGATGATGCCATGCTTCAATCCTATCTAACACTCTTGTGAGATTCTTGTTAGATTCTTCAACTTTTCTCTTATAACTTCAAGATTATTTTCAGTAATAATCTTCACATTCTCTACTATAAATATTCAAATTTTCTAGTGCAATCTTCAATTTTTTGAATTACTTCTACGAACAATTTCTCCTGCTGGTTCGGAAACATTTTCTTATAAACCCTTTAGGTTGACAGCAAACCAGCTTTGATACTGTTGTAATATCCCTTTATATTATTTTCATTAAAATATTAGGGAATTTACTTCAAAAAAATTATACCATGAATTTCATCAAAAAAACACCTTAAAATTTCAACCCATTGACACACTAGAAATTGCTAGCAAATTAAATGATGTAAAACCCATAAATTAAATAAAGTGCAACTGCTCTGGCAATTTTTATTAATGAATTCTCAAGAGAAAATTACATAAAAATTCTGGAGATGGAACCTGTTAAATGAACCCTGAAAATGTTGGTCCTTGGACTTCTGGGTAATTTGGCCCTCC
This sequence comes from Pinus tabuliformis, assembly GCA_031772625.1. NCBI lineage: Eukaryota > Viridiplantae > Streptophyta > Pinopsida > Pinales > Pinaceae > Pinus > Pinus tabuliformis. The sequence goes on from CM062817.1 coordinate 1,098,896,956, forward strand.
AACTGAATAAATCAGCCTTGTTGCACATGGCAATTTGCCCCTCCTTGCTGGTAGAAACTCGACCCTCTAACTGAGATAATTCGACCCTTCTTGCTGGTAGAAACTCGGCCCTCTAACTGAGATAATTCGGCTCTCCTTGGAGACCAATAAATGCAATCTCTGGCTGGAATTACTTGGGTTATGACTGATGTAACAATTCAAGCTCCCTTTAAGTTCAATGATTAGCAAGGGTGGCTTTATAACCACTGAAACCAACTGCCACCAGCTAGGGTGTATATTTCAATGCCAAAAATGAACTCGCATCCTCTTTTATAATTTTTCTCCTCCAAATGGGCGAATACCATGGTTCGCTGAAATACCATGGATCACCTTGTTGACCTCTACTGGTCAACTACCCATGCAGTGCACCCCGTTTTTCTTGACAGAAAGAAGCAGCACCTGATCAGCATGTCCGTGCCATCCTGCCATCATCAGCAGCTTGATCTTTTTGATTGTAAACCCAGTCTGCATGTATTAATTGTAAATAATCTTAGCAGACATGAGTCATGTATGTATTTTGCCTAGGTGGACCTAACTTTCTGATGATAATCTACGTCCCGGAAGGTTTTTCGTCTCACCGATCCACGGATCGGCAGAGTTTTCCTGCAAACCTGACCCCAAAGCCGGGATTGATTTTGTCATTAGAACTTTAGGAGAATCCTAGTGTGTTGATCTGCTAGATTATCGTGGTGTCGCAGAGCTGGGTGTTTTATGAGGGTCTGTATTAAGTGGGCTTGTCCCCTTGAGATGTAAATTGTAAAAGTCATGATGTAATGTGTCCTGAGGGTCGAGAAATGTTTTAAATCCCCTCATGAGTCCTAAGTCCTAGGTCCTAGGTGATGTTTCCGAAAGCTTAGTTCAGTGATCCATGTTAAATGAATTAAAAAATTAAAAAATGAATAAAAATAATAAAATAATAAAAAATTAAAAAAATGAAGCAAAAACCCTAACTAATAAAATAATAATACTTTAAGTTAATAAATCGACGGATGAGATCAAGAGATGTCTTGATCCTCATCAACGGTCAAGATCATTTCTACATGGATCACTCGAACTAGCCGTTAGGATCATTTCCTTTATATAGGGTCTTAGGTGGTCATTTCAGATCATTCGATCTGTGAGTCAAAGACTGAAGAAGCTCTCTTGTAAATTTGTTTCTGGTTAATAAAGAAGACTTTGGGGTCCATATCTTGCTGGTGTTACTCTCTTGAAATGCTGTGAGATTGTTTTAATTTTTTGCATATGTTATTTTCAGCTGTTAATAATAGCTTTTGTAGAGTATTGTGGGTACAGGTATCTTGCTCACTTGCTGGGGTTTGGGTGCTGTTAGGGTTTCTGAAGTAATGGCAGGTATCTCCATTACTTCCTGAGATCTAGCAGCATTTTTGCCCTCTTTATTGACAGTTGTTTTGAGCTGTGCAGAAAACATCATTAAAGGAAATTTTGTGGGCATTCGGGGAAGTTCTCGGCTGAACCAGCCAACTCCCGCAAGCATTTTTTGCTGAGCCCAGTTGGATTTGATCCTGGGTCTATCATTCGGTTTTATTTTTCTGATCTGCATGAGAGATTTTCTGAAGTTTTTCACAGTGACAATCTGAAATTTCTGTTCTTTAAATATTTTCCGTGCTTATTGCCAGAGCTGGCTGTTAAGGGGCCAAATCTGTACATTAATCAGCTGTCTTAGGGTTTCAAATTCAGTTTTGCTTATAGGTTTCTGATTTTGGTTTTATGTACATATAATTTTTTTTCTTTTTTTTGCAGCTTTCGTTAGGGTCTTCTCTGAAGGTTTCAAAGGATCTACTTTAAAAAATAATTTGCATCTTGTAGATTACAAAGAAGACCCTAGCGTTTTGGTTTTCAATCTCTTGCGTGTGAGGAATCGAAGCTGCCAGTTAACGAAACAGCAAAGCCTAACAGCGTGATATCTCCATTTCGCCGTTTTTCACCTGGGTACGTGATTTCTCCACCTGCTAGCGGCGTTTTTTCCATACATACGCAGGCCTGCAGTGATTATTTCATTGGAACATTGCGTGGGAAGACTGTGGCCCCTCGCTGCTGTAGAGACCCTGCAAGACGGCAAGAGAAAAACTTCTGAGCGTAGGCGTTTTGATTGCCGGCGTGCGTATTACCAGCAAACTCAGAGCTATTCACACATTGCCGCCATCACCCGTAAACCACGCTGGCAGCAGGGGAAATCCGTCGATCTGTAGCTGGGTTATGAAATTTGCAGTCCGCCGTCAACTATCTCTTCGAGAAATCACACCATTGTGCTGTCTGCCGACTGTGAGAAGGGTCGATTTCTAAGCATCGGATCAGGCATTTCGTTTAGAAGAAATTGGCTGCTGGATCGAAATTTCTACACTACACTGTTAGTAAAACGAGTCTCACAATCCACACGGGTTCTGTCGGCGTAGCAGGTAATATACTATATGCGTTGCAGAGTTGAGTTTCAGTTGCATCGACATTTCATCTGCAGAAAAAGCCAGAATTTTTTTTTACACGCGTACCAGGTAATGTATGGACGAGAATCATATAGTGGTAATGCTTTTTTATTTCGTTCTGACGGCTCGTTTGCTCAGCACAATAGCAGCTAGCGTGTAGTTACGTCGGGTTTGTTTGAGCGCAGGGGTTTTGTTTCATTTCACGCTGTAGATTAGGGTTCGATTTTATATTCATTTAGATTTTATTTTTTTAGGTGGAGCGTAGGTTCAGCACTTTAAAATTTACGTAGTTTATGTTTAATATTTTGTTCTAGATTCGTTCTTGCATTAGATTTTAATTAGCTTAGATTTTTTTTATTAGATTCTTATCATATGAAAATAAAAAATGCCGTTTTCATTTTCAGCGTAGTTTAATTTTTTTTTGGTAATTTTAATTTTTGTCTAGCTTTTATTTAGATTTAACTTTTATATTTTAGTTAGATTTAAATGTTATGTTAGAATTTATGTTTTAGATATTAGTTAGATTTTAGAGTTTAGTCTTTAGATTTTAAGTTTTGAATTTTGCTTTTAAAAAAAAGAAAAAAAAGAAAAAAAAAAAATTTAACTTTTATTTTAGATTAATTTTAGTATTTCTTTAACTTGGGTTTTGTTTAGATTTTAAAATAGTGTTAAAATTTTGTTATAAAAAATCAAAAAATATTTGTGTTATATTTTTAATTTGATTTTTAGTTTAGTTTAGTTTGAAAAAAAATTTCAAAAAAAAAAAAAAAAAAAATTTGAAAAAGTATAAAAATTTTGTGGAAATTTATTTTTACCAGTCTCAGTGGTTTTCATGTATATCTTTCATGCTGGGATCTAAGTTTTCAAGCCAAGATGCGAAATATGATATCTGGTTAATAATTTACGATTCTCGTGGTGGTTTTAAGCATTTTTCTTTTCGAAGTCTTCAATTGCTGGATATCGTTTTGGTCATGTGATTTAGCTGATGATAGATGGTTGCTGTTCATGGTCCATGTTTTTTATATCATTTAACAAGTAATCGTCTTATCCGCAATCTCTTAAGGCACTGGTCTGCTCAATTAATTAAATCTTTTTAGTGCTTATCCTAATCGCGTCTCGTGTCTCCCAACCAACTGGTCGATAGTTGGCCTCATCATTTCACAGGGACTACCCCCCTTAGCCGCGGGAGACAGGCTTAAACGGAGGGATCGGGGATCAGAGTGACAGCCCCCGGTCTGAGCGTTGTCGTGCCAATCCGCGCGACAACATTTTTTGGCGCCGTTGCCGGGAAACTTTGTTCTCGGTGTTTCAAACGACAATCATTCATCTTCTCATCTTTCTCATCTCTCAGTTGAGCTGGCAGATTCAATATTTTGGCATCTTTTCATCACATATCAGCAGCATCTCTTCGGTTTTGTTTCTTGTTTGGGTGGCGACTCCACTTTCTCATTTTTCCCAGACAAGAAGCTTTCCTCATATCTGCTTGTGGTTACCTTTTGGATCCTAGAATCAGATTCATTGTTCAAGTGGCGACTCCACTTCTCTCATCTCTTAATTTTCTTGAGCAGAAATCTCTTTCTATCATCCATTTGATCCCTTATTATTCATCATGGATTATTCATTTAAACCATGTCATCTTACTGATAATCTCCATGATCTTCCGAAAGAGGCCATTTCTAAATTACCTATTTTTTCAGGTGGTGATCCAATCGCTGTTAGAAGGCATCTAGGCTTGTTTGATCGCATCATGATCATATATTGCAGATCCCCTCAATTTAATCATGAAGATATCAAAATGCGTCCATTTGTCCTTTCTTTAGAAGATGATGCTTTGAATTGGTTTAACAGTTTTCCTAAGGAATCTTTCACTTCTTTAGAAGACATTATCGATGCTTTTAAAAATAGATATGGTTATCCAAACAGCTTGCCTTCTGCCTCTAAAATTGTGCAACAAAATGAAAGTAATTTGATAAGAGGTCCAGCTGAAAGATCCCAAAACGATTCATCATGTCGGAATGTGTCATCCACCGGAAATATTGCAAATCAAGTTCATGATAGTGAAAAATCAGGGACAAATGACAATGAAAGGGAAGAGCAAAAGCAAATTTTGCGAGACCTAATGATGCTGGTGAGAAATATGGAAATCAATCAAACTAATTATGTCAATGATGTGAAAACTTTATGCACCCATCTGGAAAAACGTAACAGGGAGATTGAGGTCACGCAAAGTCACCATGCTAAAGAAATTGAGGCCATAAAAACTAATTATGAAACAGAAATTAGAATCATGCAAAGCAGGTTGTCAGTCTTAGAGGAAAATATGGTGACCATGAAAGCTGATCATGATAAGGAAATTGACTCTATGCAAAACAAGTTATTAACTATGGATGAGGAAATGACTATCATGACGTTCAATCATAATAATCAAGTGGCTGACATGCAAGCGAATCATAAAGAAGAAATAAATTTTATGCAGCATTGCTTGATGGACATAAAGGAAAAGAATGTTAAAGTAATAAAAGACATGCAAGAACACCATGCCAGACAAATCAGTGCTACAAAGGTTGAACACTCTAGTCAGATGGATGCCATTAAAATACAAGTTCAAAGGCTTCAGCAACTGGCAGAGGATAAGAGAAACCAGCAAACATCAACAGATCAGGAGTCTTCTCATTTGCTGCAACAAGATTCATCTTATTATTGGGAGGTTGTTGATTCGATTGAAAGATGGTTGATTGAGGGTGATCCAGACAGACTTAAGAATGATAAAGATCAGATGCAAGATGAAGAAAGACATAGCACGCATATCTTACATACTTCATCTGATAGCTTTGAAACAGAAAGTACCAGATCATCAGTAATTCAACCTGCCAGAAAGAAAAAGCGTAAGAGAAAGAAGATGAGACGAAGATTTGATACATCAGACGGCCGTGAGCAGCTTGATTTTCGGATAGGAAAAAGTCCTACCATATGCAAAATTGGACATGGCACATCCGACAAGCAGCCCACAGATTTGCCTGAAAGCAGGCAAATGCTCAGTATGCACTACATTGAACACATCTGATGCCGTAGGGCATCCTTTTGTATCGTATTTCTAACCCTACTCCTTGTTTTTTCCGCATTTTCATTTCTGTTTTAGATAGTTAATAAATGAAGAGCTTTTTCTTTTCTGGTGCTTAATGTATATGTTGATTTTTGGATGGACGCTACTTATTTTTTGTGTTGTATGGATGCAGATTCTGGATTCTCACATTCCTGCAAGCAGCAACGTGTCCCCAAGTAGAGCCAGATGTTGACCTCTACTGGTCAACTACCCATGCAGTGCACCCCGTTTTTCTTGACAGAAAGAAGCAGCACCTGATCAGCATGTCCGTGCCATCCTGCCATCATCAGCAGCTTGATCTTTTTGATTGTAAACCCAGTCTGCATGTATTAATTGTAAATAATCTTAGCAGACATGAGTCATGTATGTATTTTGCCTAGGTGGACCTAACTTTCTGATGATAATCTACGTCCCGGAAGGTTTTTCGTCTCACCGATCCACGGATCGGCAGAGTTTTCCTTCAAACCTGACCCCAAAGCCGGGATTGATTTTGTCATTAGAACTTTAGGAGAATCCTAGTGTGTTGATCTGCTAGATTATCGTGGTGTCGCAGAGCTGGGTGTTTTATGAGGGTCTGTATTAAGTGGGCTTGTCCCCTTGAGATGTAAATTGTAAAAGTCATGATGTAATGTGTCCTGAGGGTCGAGAAATGTTTTAAATCCCCTCATGAGTCCTAAGTCCTAGGTCCTAGGTGATGTTTCCGAAAGCTTAGTTCAGTGATCCATGTTAAATGAATTAAATAATTAAAAAATGAATAAAAATAATAAAATAATAAAAAATTAAAAAAATGAAGCAAAAAACCCTAACTAATAAAATAATAATACTTTAAGTTAATAAATCGACGGATGAGATCAAGAGATGTCTTGATCCTCATCAACGGTCGAGATCATTTCTACATGGATCACTCGAACTAGCCGTTAGGATCATTTCCTTTATATAGGGTCTTAGGTGGTCATTTCAGATCATTCGATCTGTGAGTCAAAGACTGAAGAAGCTCTCTTGTAAATTTGTTTCTGGTTAATAAAGAAGACTTTGGGGTCCATATCTTGCTGGTGTTACTCTCTTGAAATGCTGTGAGATTGTTTTAATTTTTTGCATATGTTATTTTCAGCTGTTAATAATAGCTTTTGTAGAGTATTGTGGGTACAGGTATCTTGCTCACTTGCTGGGGTTTGGGTGTTGTTAGGGTTTCTGAAGTAATGGCAGGTATCTCCATTACTTCCTGAGATCTAGCAGCATTTTTGCCCTCTTTATTGACAGTTGTTTTGAGCTGTGCAGAAAACATCATTAAAGGAAATTTTGTGGGCGTTCGGGGAAGTTCTCGGCTGAACCAGCCAACTCCCGCAAGCATTTTTTGCTGAGCCCAGTTGGATTTGATCCTGGGTCTATCATTCGGTTTTATTTTTCTGATCTGCATGAGAGATTTTCTGAAGTTTTTCACAGTGACAATCTGAAATTTCTGTTCTTTAAATATTTTCCGTGCTTATTGCCAGATCTGGCTGTTAAGGGGCCAAATCTGTACATTAATCAGCTGTCTTAGGGTTTCAAATTCAGTTTTGCTTATAGGTTTCTGATTTTGGTTTTATGTACATATAATTTTTTTTCTTTTTTTTGCAGCTTTCGTTAGGGTCTTCTCTGAAGGTTTCAAAGGATCTACTTTAAAAAATAATTTGCATCTTGTAGATTACAGAGAAGATCCTAGCGTTTTGGTTTTCAATCTCCTGCGTGTGAGGAATCGAAGCTGCCAGTTAACGAAACAGCAAAGCCGAACAGCGTGATATCTCCATTTCGCCGTTTTCACCTGCGTGCGTGATTTCTCCACCTGCTAGCGGCGTTTTTCCATACATACGCAGGCCTGCAGTGATTATTTCATTGGAACATTGCGTGGGAAGACTGTGGCCCCTCGCTGCTGTCGAGACCCTGCAAGACGGCAAGAGAAAAACTTCTGAGCGTAGGCGTTTTGATTGCCGGCGTGCGTATTACCAGCAAACTCAGAGCTATTCACACATTGCCGCCATCACCCGTAAACCACGCCGGCAGCAGGGGAAATCCGTCGATCTGTAGCTGGGTTATGAAATTTGCAGTTCGCCGTCAACTATCTCTTCGAGAAATCACGCCATTGTGCTGTCTGCCGACTGTGAGAAGGGTCGATTTCTAAGCATCGGATCAGGCATTTCGTTTAGAAGAAATTGGCTGCTGGATCGAAATTTCTACACTACACTGTTAGTAAAACGAGTCTCACAATCCACACGGGTTCTGTCGGTGTAGCAGGTAATATATTATATGCGTTGCAGAGTTGAGTTTCAGTTGCCATCGACATTTCATCTGCAGAAAAAGCCAGAATTTTTTTTTACACGCGTACCAGGTAATGTATGGACGAGAATCATATAGTGGTAACGCTTTTTACGGCTCGTTTGCTCAGCACAATAGCAGCGAGCGTGTAGTTACGTCGGGTTTGTTTGAGCGCAGGGGTTTTGTTTCATTTCACGCTGTAGATTAGGGTTCGATTTTATATTCATTTAGATTTTATTTTTTTAGGTGGAGCGTAGGTTCAGCACTTTAAAATTTACGTAGTTTATGTTTAATATTTTGTTCTAGATTCGTTCTTGCATTAGATTTTAATTAGCTTAGATTTTTTTTATTAGATTCTTATCATATGAAAATAAAAAATGCCGTTTTCATTTTCAGCGTAGTTTAATTTTTTTTTGGTAATTTTAATTTTTGTCTAGCTTTTATTTAGATTTAACTTTTATATTTTAGTTAGATTTAAATGTTATGTTAGAATTTATGTTTTAGATATTAGTTAGATTTTAGAGTTTAGTCTTAGATTTTAAGTTTTGAATTTTGCTTTTAAAAAAAAAGAAAAAAAAAGAAAAAAAAAAAATTTAACTTTTATTTTAGATTAATTTTAGTATTTCTTTAACTTGGGTTTTGTTTAGATTTTAAAATAGTGTTAAAATTTTGTTATAAAAAATCAAAAAATATTTGTGTTATATTTTTAATTTGATTTTTAGTTTAGTTTAGTTTGAAAAAAAATTTCAAAAAAAAAAAAAAAAAAAATTTGAAAAAGTATAAAAATTTTGTGGAAATTTATTTTTACCAGTCTCAGTGGTTTTCATGTATATCTTTCATGCTGGGATCTAAGTTTTCAAGCCGAGATGCGAAATATGATATCTGGTTAATAATTTACGATTCTCGTGGTGGTTTTAAGCATTCATCTTTTCGAAGTTTTCAATTGCTGGATATCGTTTTGGTCATGTGATTTAGCTGATGATAGATGGTTGCTGTTCATGGTCCATGTTTTTTATATCATTTAACAAGTAATCGTCTTATCCGCAATCTCTTAAGGCACTGGTCTGCTCAATTAATTAAATCTTTTTAGTGCTTATCCTAATCGCGTCTCGTGTCTCCCAACCAACTGGTCGACAGTTGGCCTCATCATTTCACAGGGACTACCCCCCTTAGCCGTGGGAGACAGGCTTAAACGGAGGGATCGGGGATCAGAGTGACAGCCCCCGGTCTGAGCGTTGTCGTGCCAATCCGCGCGATAACACACCTTTTTAATAATAAAGTGACTTTATAAGTTATATTTCTTAATTAAATCAAAAGCCACTTATAATCTCCTTTTTAATTTAATTACTAAATCTCACCTTTAAGATGATATTAAATAATTAAATTAATTTTATCCCAATATTCTTGAAATGGGACATCGAATACTCCATCAACATCACTTGCATACTTTTAACATGTGATGAAAATCACAAGGGCCTCATACAAAATGAGGGGTAACATGTTGCACATAGTCACAACATGGAATAACATTTCAGGGGTTTTCTAGCAGCTTCAATCTCATTCTGGTCATACATGATATCCCACTTTTTAAGGGTGAAAACTCCATTCCTCTGATTTACTTTTGTAGCCGGGAAACATTTATTTCTGAAATATAGTACTGAAGTTAATATTAGGCTTTTTACTTATTTCTCCTCATACGCTTTTCAGCTTTTGATAGAGTGTAGCAATTTGACATGCTTTCAGTGTTTCACACTCCCAGTTCTCTTTTACTTACAGTGGATGTATCATTGAGTCCTATTGACTCACAATTGTGGTCATTCTTTGGGCATTAATATAATTACCTTATCAATTATTCGTTAACTACTTTGTTGTGGTGTCATACTTAGCCTCTCTCTGTCTCTGGCTGTTCTCTGTGAACATCCTTTAGGTATGCAAAGTAAGTGAGGTCTCATGATCATATATGCAAACGTTTTGCATAATTGCACAAATTCTTTATAATCGGTGATTCCTTAAACTTGCGCAATATCTCAAATAAGATATTAAGTGAACTCCATTATGTTTATTTAAATTTGAGTTTTGTGTCTCCTAGCTTCCAAGGAAATTTTCCATTATTTATTTGATCATTTACTCAACTTTATCCACTTACCTTTGTTTCAGTTTTGCATATTAATTTTATTCTTTTATATTTTGTCTTTGTTTGTTGTCCTGCTGGTGATATTGGCTATGGTTTCCAAGTCCATAATACTTTGGTTTCTTTGGAATTCATACTCGATTGGGATATTGTGTTTTTTTTGTCTTCAAGTGGTAAGTAAGATGTATGGTTAAAGATACTTTTTGGAAATTGCAATCGTTGATGCCACATGTTTTTTAGACTCTATTATTCTTCATGAAGCTTTAGTGGGTTATCGAGCCAACCTGATGCTTTATTTGGAAAACTATTAGTGTGTCTACGAACTGTTTGAATTATGTTTCCATTGTGCTTTGTAGAGTTTTCAAGCTTTGTATGGCTTATAGAACATGTATTCTTTAGTATGATCTATTTTGATTAGCTGAATTGGGGATCATGTAACAACCCAAAATTAAACTATACAACTAATTATATCAACTTATGCAATTAATAATCAACACACAACTATTCAACTATTTAGCATAGAATTTTCGAAAAAACCATGGGCAAGAAGACTTACCTGGAGCGTCGATATACCTTACTTGTGACTTAGGAGTTGTAATGCTATTCAAATCCTGTGGACTGCAACAAAGTTTTGGAGACGACTCTCCACCCAATCGCAGGCTCAGCTACACATAATCTTTCTACAACTGGTCACCCCTGAGTCCTCAATCAAATACCACTGCTAGGGTTGTCTCACAACACTCTTTTTCCAAATGAATGAATGAATGAATGCTTCTCATCCCCCTTTTTGTCCATTAAATAGAACAAATGGTTCCAAAAATGGAAAGGATTTTAAAGAGATCTGCATGAACACAATCCACATGTCAACATGCTGACGTTTATTTCTTTGCTTTAAGTTTACTTAACTCAACCTTTTTTCTTAATTTAACTTTTGCTTATTTTATTCATTTTTATTTTTGTTAACTTTACTTATCCTTACTATTTTTATATATATTTATTTAGAACTTCAATTTATTATTTATTATTATTTTTAGTATTTTCATTTTGTATTCTTTATATAATATTTATTATTATTTTTAGTATTTTTATTTTATATTCTTTATTTATTATTTATTTGCTATTCTTGTATTTCTATATTATTTAATGTTTTAATTTTTTTTCTTCACTTTCTGGTTCACGGATAACCGAATCAGTGGGTAGTCGCTACGTCCAGAGTTGTTCAACACCGAGTGGACGCCACCCGAAGGGCATCAACACCCCTCGGCCTATTTACTGACCTGACCCCAAGAGCTTTCGGGAATTGACCTTGTGACCTCCCGATTGGCGAGGCATTGATTTGACCGATTGAGCTAACTCTTGGGGCTTATTTATTGTTTTATTTATTTATATATTATTATTATTATGGGGCATTACATACTCCCCATTTTAAGGAACTTCATCTCGAAGTTAAGTTTAGTCATTTAATTTTTTCTTTTATTTTATTTAGTTATTGATTACTTCATGTTTCCCTACACCCTCTGTTGAATTGTATATCAACAGGCATCAGAAGTTACACAACACAAGGGAAATCCCAAGGAATCTTTGTCATTTTTCCAACTTTTAGAACCAAGCATAAAGCCTCATCGGTCTATACCATAGCCCAAGGCTGGCCCCAAGGCTCGTGCCAAGGCTTAGACTTCATCTACCCCAAGGTAGGCATCTGTTCCTAGTACTCAATGACTCTGAGCATTTCGTAAGGCTGACCCACTCCCTCCGCACTCACTAAGGTGCACAACCCCAAGCATCGAAGTCCTCATGCCCCCTCAGGACTTCGACATCTCAATCCAATATTAGGCACTCGACCTTCTCAAAATGGGCCCATAGCCCCTCAAGAATTATCCATCAAGAGCTATACAAGACAAAGGAACCATTGGCATATGTAGTGTTGATTGAGTTTGTCCCCAACCCATATGGTGTTACATATTTTCCCTCGCAGGTATGGGCTCCCACGATATCATCAAATAAACCTGCCCGTTTGTATAATTCTTGTCCATCACCACATCTCAACATGCAGCCAATGTATTAGTTATAACATCAACATATCTATATCAAAGACATATCATAACATCTCATGTCAATATAACTTCATTTGATAACATCATAATCCATATGCCACATATGCATATCATATCCATTGTGAACATAGAACATCATTATCATGACAAAATAAATAAATAAGCACCTCATATTCATCACTATCCTCTCATCAGAACTGTGTCCAATTACCACATACCATCACGTCATGAAAGATCACCACAATATTATACTTCAACATTTCCATGTTGACATAAAGAATAACTTAAACTATAACCTCATTCTTAGTTGTTGATTTTTGGTAACATCATATGTGCTCTAAGTATCAAACTTTGTAGAGTGTCCCCGGAGACAGTTTTATTAAAATAATTAATTATTTTTAATGGGTCCCTAAGTCTAAACTTAGGAAATTAAAGTAATTAATGTGTATTAATCTAAACTGTTGGTGAAACTTCTAGAAGAAGGCAGAGATGAAGTGAATATGATCTTAGCCATTGATGAGGATCTAATCTGAGCCATTGATTGATGTTGATTGATCAACGAGAGGATTATAAGAGAAAGCTTGATGGGCACTTGGAGAACACACCAGAGGCAGATACTTAGTTACTCGAGTAAGATCGATTTTCTCACTGGTCGAAGTTTGGCAAGAGAAAATCGAATCAAAGGGAGAGTTACAGGTGAGAAAGTGAGAGAGGGCATCAGCATCAGCATCAGTCGAGAGTGCAAGGGAAGAAGATGCAGAGCAAAGAGAAGACAACGCAGAAGCTGTGACATAGGGAGAGACAGTGCAGGGGTAGGTTGACGCTAGGACTGCGTGGGCAATTTGATGCTGAGATATCATGGGAAAATTGATGTAGAGGGAAGAGGAGCACTTCTATTGGATCAAAAACTTGTTAGGAAGCGTCTCTAAATTTTCTCACAAAGAATCACCTTCTATTCTACTGGTTGTATCTTGTACATGAGATTTTTGCTGAAGAATAATAAAGAAACCCTCATCTGCTGCACCGATTTTTCCCACATTGGGTTTTTCTGGGGACGATTGTCCAGAAATAACTGTCTTTGTGGTTATTCTTGTGTTGTTATTTTTCTTTGCATTCGCTTTCAATAGTATTTAATTTGTGAAAACTGTAGTAGAATTTATTTCGATATTCACCGTAAGAACACTATGAATAACTTATTTCTGAGTTAATGATTAGAAGAAATAATATTAATCACTGCAGTAGGTCTATTCTACTGGTTGTATCTTGTACATGAGATTTTTGCTGAAGAATAATAAAGAAACCCTCATCTGCTACACCGATTTTCCCACATTGGGTTTTTCAGGGGATGATTGTCCAGAAATAACTATCTTGGTGGTTATTCTTGTGTTGTTATTTTTCTTTGCATTCGCTTTCAATAGTATTTTATTTGTGAAGACTGCAGTAGAATTTATTTCGATATTCACCGTAAGAACACTATGAATAACTTATTTCTGAGTTAATAAGTAGAAGAAATAATATTATCACTGCAGTAGGATTTCTATTTTGAAATTTTCACATGGTATCAGAGCAAGGTTAAGCAAGAGCGTAGACCGGAAGAGCCAACGTTGAAGAGGAGGGAGTTCAAAATTACTGCAAAGGAAGAAAATCGAAATCCCAGAAAATTGCGCAGTCCACCCTAGGAGGGAAAAATCAGATTAAATGTTTGCTAGTGACAAAAGTAGAAGCGCAGAAACTTCACCATAGAGCAGTATTCAGGAGAGGATGCAATTTTTTTGTAGCAGTCGTTGGGGCAGGATAGCATTAGAAAATAACACAAAGATGGACACTCAAATTGTCTCAGAATTGGCTTCTAAACTAGAAGAAGAATTCTCATGCCTAGCAAGTTCAGCATCAGTAGATGTTTGGTACATTGATAGCGGGGCTTCAGCGCATATGACTGGAGTACGAGAATATTTCTCGAGTTATCAAGAAGAACAAATGGATTTCCATATTACTATGGGAAATCGGACAAAGTGTACTCCAGTAGGGAGGGGCACCATAGCATGTCAAATGGAAGTAGGGACCAGCATCTGAGCCACCAATGTTCTGCATGTGTCGGGATTAGGAATGAATTTGATTTTAGTGTCCCAGTTAAAGGAAAAGGGATACGATGTATACTTCATTGGAAAGAAAGTATATGCCAAGCATCCAAGTTGGAAGAAGAAGAGACAAATTGGAGCTCGAAGGAACAAATTGTATAGGTTGCAGCTTGAGTCTCCAATGGCATTGATAGGCAACAACTATGATGGTGAAAAGGAATGAAATGAATTATGGCATAGGCGAATGGGACACTTACACCATGGAGCACTGAGGATGCTCAGAGAGACTGTTACAGGAGCACCAACCCTTAGTAGCAAGCATGATGTCTTATGCAGAGGATGTGTACCAGGGAAGTACGCTAAAGCAGCTTTTTCCAGAAGTAACAATGGAACAGAATGTGTATTGAGATTGATACACTCAGATATATGTGGTTCTAGGTCCACAAGAGCTCTTAGTGGTGGCGAATACTTCGTCACCTTTATTGATGATCACTCCAAGAAAAACTGGATCTATTTCTTAAAGACCAAGAATGAGGTCTTTGATTGATTCCGAGAGTTTAAGGCTCTTGTTGAAAATATGACAGGGAGAAAAATAAAGGTATTGCGTTTAGATAATGGTGGAGAATATAAGGACAAAGACTTCACAAATTTCTACGCAAAGGAGAGCATCAAAAGAGAATGGACAACTCCATATAATTTGGAGTAGAATGGAGTAGCAAAGAGAAAAAATAAAACTATTGTTGGGGTAGCAGAAGCTATTTTTTATGATCTAGACTTGCCTAGATTCTTGTGGGCAGAGGCTTGCAACACAACAGTCTATATCTAGAATAGAATTCCTCACAGAGCGTTGGGGAAGAGAACACCTGAAGGTGTCTTTACAGGGAAGAAGCTGGAAGTAAGTTATCTCAAGATATTTGGAAGCGTGGCATATTATCACATTCTAGATGAAAAGCGCAGTAAGCTGGATTAGACTGCAGAGAAGGGGTACCTTGTAGGATATAGCGAGGCTTCAAAGGCATACAAAATCTACATTCCTAACAGTAGGAAGATAGTAGTGAGATAGGTTGCAAAGTTCATGGAGGATAAAGCTTTTAGGAAGTCTCGAGAGATGTCAGCGGAAGGTCAGTTTGAAGGTGTTCCATTAGTCCAGTAGCACCCGGGGCTGCAAGGAGGACAGACAAGAGGACAAACTCCTGGATCGAGTACAGTGACCAGTAACAGTATTTCCTCAAAAGAAGGAAATCCAGATAGTTCTCAGCAGATGGAACGACATGATCAGGAGGAGGAGTTGATTGAGCCTCCCACCACCTTTGGTAGAATTAGCAGGGAAGTACGACAGACGCTGAGGGACGTAGAGGAGTTTGTTGGAGCTCCTAGAAGCGAGAAGAGGCAGCATAGACAACCTGATAGATACCAGGCCTTGGTTGCACAGGTTGAAGAACCCTCTAGCTTTCAGGAAGCCGTTCAACACCAAGTTTGGGTGGATGCCATGGTAGAAGAGTATAATTCTATCATGAAAAATGATGTTTGGGAAGTGGTGCCTATACTAGAGGATAGATCTGTTGTAGGATCAAGATGGATCTACAAGATCAAGTATGTTGCAGATGGTGGTATAGAGAAGTACAAGGCTAGGTTCGTGGCAAAGGGGTACACACAGAAAGAAGGAACAAACTATGAAGAGACCTTCGCCCCAATAGCTCAATATACCTCTATCAGATCTGTTATATCCCTAGAAGCTCAACTGGGATGGGAGATTCACCAGACGGATGTCAAGACAACATTAATGAACAGGGTGATAGAAGAAGAGGTGTATATACTATATATAATAGCCTGAAGGCTTCGAAACTCATGAGAAGAGAAATTATGTATGAAAATTAACGAAAGCCCTGTATGGACTCAAGAAGGCACCCAAAGCATGGTATGGTTGGACTGATAGTTACTTGTAGTAGTTGGGATTCGTCAAGAGTGATGTTGATCCCAATCTCTCTTGAGTTTATTATTATTATTATTTTTACTATTTTTATCTTGTATTCTTTATTTGCTATTCTTATATTTCTTTATTATTTATTATTATTATTATTATGATGGGGCATTACAGATCACATGACACAAAATATTTGCTGAAATGGGATTTGACACATAACGTTAGCTGCCTTTAGTGTACGAGTAAGTAGCCAATGTTACTGTAATCCAATATCATCTTTCAGCGCAAAATGTTTTGAAAAAAACCTTGGAATCTTTTGAATATTATCCTCGCCAAGCTTTGACCAAATTTCAATTGTGCCTTTTAAGTGCTTTTTGTTTTCCAAAGTGCGAGTGATTAAATTTTTTCTTTTCGTCCTTAACCAATTGCTGATCACGGTCCACCATGGTTTCCAAATATAATGCCGCCTTCAAAACTATCTTTTTGCATTGAATATTGTGGTGCAGGTTTGAGGTGATTGAAACAAAATCTTCCATAGTCACATTTTAGAGTTTTCCTTAATGATAAAGGTTAATGCTTTGGTATTTATCTTTTGTTTGTGTTATGTTGCTGCAGATTATGCTGCTAATGAGAAATCTCTCAATAAATCTTTCTAGCCCTGATTTTGAGGAGAATGTGAGTTTCAAAACCATCACCTGTTTAACTAATGGATTATATTCATTCCTTTTTATGGTTTATAGCTAATATGGTTAAAGGTACTTTCATAGAGCATGATATATTGCATATTAGCAAGCTCATGTCTTTCTGGGATGTTATGAAACTTGGTGCAAATATTCTTTACTCTGTTCTAGTATTTTGAAATAACACATCTTTAAAGTTCATATGTCTGTAATGAGGTGTATTTACATTGTCTTTTCTTATTAGATGTTGCACTGTCAATGATTTCTTCTTGCAGAAGCTCGTGTCATCTCCTTGTGATATGAATGTAGGAGAGCAGAGGCCTGCTGTCACAACCATTGTGGATGGGCAAGTTGTGTAGGCATAAGTTGTGCTGCATCAATTATTATAAGATTTTAGAAGCAGGTTTGCAGCTTCATATCTCCTGATAGAAAATGCTTATATCTTTCCTTCAGGGTGGAATTTCAAATATATGTCACAATTCATTGCATATGAGGGATTTTCTTACCACTAATATGTTACCTAGTACTTTCATTTTCAATAATTAAATGTTTTTGCATCTTGTAACATTTTCTGAGCTTCAATGGCCTTATATCCCTTTCATATCTGAAATGACTTACTATTTTCTACCATTGGATGGAATAACTGGGGTCTTCTCTGTAGATCATATTGAAGGAGGATGATAAACTGCACGTGTTTTGAACTTGTGATCCCATGATTCTAATCACCATAAGGCAACACAAACCCTTCTTAAGATGAAATTCCTCAAGCTCAAGTGTGACCCTAGGAGCACTAAAGAAGGGCAACCCAATGTCAATGTTATCGACTAATTTAGTGATCTCGACAAAGTTTTTTTAAGGTACTAAGATGGTACCACAGAGGACAAATGTCCACTGTGACCTCAACACAAGTTCCCACTCTTCAAGCCCAACTCCTACAAAAGGCTATGGGAGGCTTCCTTGACAGATACAAGAAACCTAACCCTAGATGAATAGTCTAATGTGTAGTATTGATATCTAAGGTGAAGGTAGCAGTTAATTGTCTAAATCTATTGATTTGAAAATCAAAATTCACTGTAGAAAAATGCAAACCAACAAGCAAAATTTGACTCAAACCTTTAAACATATTATTCTAATTATCAACAATGATTGAGTAAAAGACACCCTTACCAAATATGAGATGATTGACTTAAATTACCACTTTGCTAAGTGGCTGTAGGTAGACCAATACCTTGTTGTTTTGTACTTTTAGACCATTTTGTAATTCTAGACCTGCAAAACTGTTAAAAAAATGCAGACAAAGCAGCAAGCTAATAGGCCTTTTGAGACCACCCAAAAGTTCAAAAGCGCACCAAAATGATAGATCTGTGGTGAGGAAACTTGGGCAGCAAATTAATGATGATAAAAATGGCCCAAAATTTCATATCTGCAAGTAAATTAAAGTTTCCAGCAAGATGGAAAGTACTTATAGTGAATTGGGGTTGAATGAAACTACTTATAGCTAATTGGGGTTGAATCCCTTCAAAGTCACGTTACCACCCAAAATAGTTGTCTCATCAAGGTCTTCATGAGAGGCGAAGGTGTTACCACATAGGACAAGTACCTACTATCACCTTGGCACGAGTCTCCACTCTTTATGCTCAACTCGTATTGAAAGGCTATAGGAGGATTCCTTACAGAGATTCTTCACCAAACAAATTAAAAGATCAATGTTTTGATGAGCAGCAACTTGTACTCATTCAGCACGTGCAACCCACAGTGGAGCACAGGATGTGTGATGGGCCATTTTTGGAGAGTGAGCTAGCGGCTCATGTTGAACGCATGATGGAGGATGAGCAGACACCCTTGGGGCCAGCCATTGGAATGGAGCAGACAGATGTGCAGGAAGCCTTTTGTTGATTTGTGGTAGCATCGGCTGTGCTCTAGCCATGAAAATTGGTGGAGAGGCTAAAGCACATGAGATATCCAAGACCCAAAAATGGTTTGGGGAAATTCCACCCGGTTAGAGAGATATTAAAATAATTAATATTTTTAATGAAGTTCCTAAGTCTAAACTTAAGAAAATTAAAATATTAATAGGTATTAATATAAAACTGGGTGAGAATGTTCTAAATGACATGGATCAATCCAAATCTAATCTTAGCCATTAATTAGGGACTTAATCTCGGCCGTTGAAGTCTCAACAGGAAAAGGTATAAGAGGAGGCTTGAGGGTCAGTTGGAGACACCAAGATTGATCAGTCAGTTCGATTTTCTGAAGCGGGGTTTGCTGAGAAAATTCGAACAAGCGATCTGAGTTGCAGCGAGGGGCAGAGAGGCAAAGATAGTGCTAGAGGGCCAGCGCAGTGATTGAGGAGGCTACGCAAAGGTAGCAGGAGCCATGCAGAGGTAGCTAGACACTGCGTAGAGGCTGAGGGGCCTGTGTGGGTGACACAGAAGGCCAGAGAGTTGACGCAGAGAGGCAGTAGGCTGACACAGAGGGTTCTAGAGCTACGCAGGGCTGATGCAGAGCCTTGGAGAAGCGCTGAAAGGATTTTCGTGGGGCAGACTAGTGCTGAGAAGCTGAATATCTGCCTCCGAGAAGAGGTATTACTGCCGTGTAGAAATCTATGTTGGGTGAGCTAGTTTGGCACCCTAGTTGTACTCAAGAACGCTGCTTAATCATAAAACACTCAGAACTGCTGCACTAGTTTTCTCGCATCGGGTTTTTCCGGGGACGATTCCAAAAATAACGGTGTCCCTTATGTTTTTGTATATTATTTCAGTTGATGTCCTGAGAGACAGAGTTGCTCCTAAGCAGAAAGCAGCAGAGAGGGAGTGACGTAGAGGGCCTGCGTCATCATTTTGAGCCAGAGAGAGGGCCAGCGCAGAGGCAAAGAGAGGCAGAAGAGGCTCACGAAGAGCCATGTCATCCTACTCAGTCAGGTAGGCTTGACGCAGTTGGCCAGAGGAGTGATTCAACCTTTGCCGAATTGCACAGAGCTGGAAGGCTCAGGTCCTTTAGTTGCTGGGGCATAGGGAGCTGTGGGCAGATCGTGGATTAGGAAGCTGGTGGGGTGCTATTGTTGTCAAAGCAGAACAGTACCTAACGGGACAACCAAGGTAGAAGGAGTCGCTGCCTTGACAGATTTCTAGCCAAGAAATCCAGATCCGAGTTGTAGTTGTAAAGAGGATCGGATCGACAGTTGGCGGGAAGATTTCCGACAGGGAAATCGAGACTCAGAGGGAGTCTAGGAGAGAACTTCCAGGAGGGAAGTCGAGACTCAAAGGGATTCCACAAAAGGAGCGGAGATGGAAATGAACAGACTGAGGGATCAGGACAGGTTGGACATGGCCTCCAACTTTGTCATCTGGAAGGCAATGATCCTGTCTATTTTGGATAGATATTGCATCAAGGGCTTCGCCTTGAGAACCGTGGCTATCCCAGTCAAACCAGCTGATAATGAAAGGTTTGAGGATGCAATGGCGAAGGCAAAGTGCATAATCCTTGATAGGGTCAAGGATCATGTAATACCGCATATTGCCGAGAAGAACATGACAAACGAGGTGTGGGATACCATGACGACATTATATCAGGGCACTTCCGTGCAGAGGAAGATGCTGTTGGAGAATCAGCTGTGGTCGTATCAGATGAAGAATGGGGGGAAGATAGATCTATACCTCAGCAGGTTGCAAGAGATTTGGGACCAACTTACTTCCATAGGGGCCACACCGGATCAAGAATTCATGGTGAGGACTGTTGGAATTTCTAAGTCTAACACGTTAGAAACCCGTCATGTACTTTACTGATTTATTCCTACCTACTTGTTCTGTTAATTAACAAGTTATTTACCATGTAAATACTGGAAATAAATACAAGTACATGCTCGACACATTACAAATCATCAAATGAAGGAAACATAAACAAGCACACAAGTGACACCGTTGTTTTTGGACTAATGTCCCCAGAAAAACCCAATACGGGAAAACTGGTGCAACTATCTGAGGGTTTGATTTATTAAGCAGTTTCAGAATACAATTTGGGTGCCAAATCCGGCTCACCCAATAGAGAAAAATCTCAGTAGTAGTACCTCTCCTTCGGAGACATATGCTCCGGTTGAAACCCCGGTTAAACACTCCAGCAACTCCTCAGCTCCATTCTGCCCCACAAAAAACCCCAGCGTCAGCCTCTATGGATTGCGCCAGCCTCTTCTTCCCTCTGTGTCAGCTTTCCCGTTAGTTCTCGACAATTTTGGCTTCTGCCCTCTGCGTCAACTTTCATGGCAATTCTGGCAGTTCCTGACAGTTCCGACTGTTCCCGACAGTTCTGGCTTCTGCCCTCTGCATCAGCTTTCCCGGCAGTTCCCGACAGTTCCCGACAGTTTCGGCTATTCCCGGTAGTTCCAACTTCTGCCCTTTGCAGCAGCGTTCCTGGCTGTTCCCGGCAGTTCCAGCTTCTTCCCTCTACGTCAACTTTCCTGACAGTTCTGGAAGTTCCTGGCAGTTTTGGTTGTTCCCGGCAATTCCGGCTTCTGCCGTTTGCGTCAACTTTCCCAGCTGTTTGGGCGGTTCCTGACAGTTCCGGCTGTTCTTGGCAGTTCTGGTTTCCGCCCTCTGCATCAGCTTTCTTGGCTGTTTCGGTTGTTCTTGATAGTTCCGGTTGTTCCCAACAATTCTGGCTTTTATCCTCAGCATCAGCTTTCTTGGCTGTTCTGGCTGTTCTCGGCAGTTTCGGCTGTTCCCTATAGTTCCGGCTTTTGCCCTCTGCATCAGCGTTCCCGACAGTTCCCGGCTGTTCCAAAAATTCCTAGCAGTTTCGACTATTCCGGCAGTTCCGGCTATTCCTGACAGTTCCAGCTTCTGCCCTCTGCGTCAGCTTTCCCGGCTGTTTCGGCAGTTCCCGGTGCTATCTCTACCTCTCTGCTTCTGTATTCACTGCTCCTCAACTGCAACTTTGATCACTCTCTCAACTTTCTCAGCAAACCCTACCCCAGAAACTCGAAATCTTGATCTCTTTGTGTGTTCTCCAAGTGACTCTCAAGCCTCTTCTTATACTTTTCTCGTTGACAGATCAATGGCTGAGATTAAGTCCCTAATCAATGGCTAAAATTAGATCTGGCTTGATCCATGACTTTTGGACCATTCTAACACAGTTTTATATTAATTCACATTAATATTTTAATTTCCATAAGTTTAGACAGAGGGAATCCATTAAAAATATTAATTATTTTAATATCTCCCAAACTGTTTAGAATTTGCCCAAACCCTTTCTGGGTATTGGAGATCTCATGTGCATTAGCCTCTCCATCAAATTTCGTGGCTAGAGCACATCCGATGCTGGGTATTATTCAAAAATACTTCTGCATAATAATAAACCCTCAGATCTGCTGCACCGGTTTTCCCGCATTGGGTTTTTCCGGGGACGTTTGTCCAAAAATAATTGTCATTTGTGTTGTATTTTCCTTCTTGCTCAGTTTCCTGTTTCATCATATAAATTTAAATGGTGTAGGCTGCAGTGTATGTATTTCGATGTTTGTCGTAGGAAACAACAAATCACTTGTTCATGTAAATATAACAAGTAGGAGAAATATCATTTGTTGTTGCAGTAAGGATTCTGGGTGTATGAATTTTCACAATTTCCAGAAGGGATATTTGTTACCTTGAGGAGGAAGTCTTCCCTCAACATTCGAAGTTGTTGTTGCAGCCCCACTTGCAATAGAGGCAACACTTGCAAACCCTGATGAAATTGGGAGAGGAGGGGCATCTCCAATGGGGACATTCTTTCGCTTCCTTTTCCCCTTCCCTGCTGGCCTTGATTGAGTCATGAATGCTGTAAAAAAGTAAACAAAAAATGCACAGATTTGTAAAAGAAATGCACTTGCAACCTATTGTAATAAAAATGCAAAAAAAAAGAGAGAAAATGCACTTACCTGTTGCTTGAATCTCCTTGAAAATGCTCCCACACCCTTTTCTCCCTGCTCCCAAACACCCACAACAAACACACAACTGTTAAAATTGCAACTAGGGCCAAAATCCATGTGGGTCTGTTTATTTATGGCAACTGATATTTTTCTTGGATTCCTCTCGTCGAGAGGTGTAGGATTGATTTAAAGATCATCCGATTCTGACATGTATTCATGGAGATATGAATTTATTTGTGTTATGTGACAATTCGTCAAAGTCGGCCAGCGACCAAATTACCCACTTGTTCTCCATGTTTTAGTATAAATAGAGGTGGCCTTCAAGTCACTTTGACATACACACTCTTGTGATCTCCCTTAATTCTGTTTTGGGTTTGATGAAGAAGAGATCTAGAGGGAGTGCCCTAGGATATACGTTGGCCTGATGATGCCCTAATCCGCAATAAAGGGAAGAACCTAATGATGCCCTAACGCTGCCATGAAGTGTCCTAGACGTGGAAGGAAAAGGGTCTTCTTGAAGATCCTACGCTGCCCTAATTTACAGTCAATGAAACAAGCCCTAATCAAAGTCATGATGGAGAATCCTTAATGCTGTGATAAAGACTTTAATGCAGTCTTGGAATCACAGCAAGGAGAGGCTAAACGCTAGTCTAGAAGAGACCTTATGATGCAGATCTATGAGGCCCTAAATCCGTTGTCATAATATGCCCTAGCCGCAAGCTTATGAGGAGATCTACGCACAGAAAAGAGGAGATTTATATGCAGCTTAAAGAAGCCCCTATACGCTGTCCTAAGAGGGAGATCTAGCCACAATAAATGAGGTGTCTTCATAGCTAAAAGAAAGATCCCAATATGCATTCCCTTGTTCCCTAAGTGCTGCCTTATTCCGCAGCAAAAATAAGTTCTAGATGCAGCTCTATCCCACAGCTAAAGGTGTCTCCTATGTGTTGCATAAAAGAGGTCTAAATGATGGCAAGGGAGACCTGATCTATATGTTGTTGAAGTGCCCTAATCCGCAATCTTGTAGGAGACTAAATCATAGTCATGGAGGACCAATTCACTGCCTAAAGAAGCTCCTTAACGTTGTCAAGGAAGGGCCTTTGACACAATTAAGAATGATGCCCTGCCACTGTTAGTGCAACCCTCATTTAGCAGCAAAGAAACCTTATACACAACAAGGTGTTGGAATTTCTAAGTCTATTCGTCAGAAATTCTTCCTGTACTATCTGATTTATTTCTCTCTACTTGTTCATTTACTTAACAAGTTATTTACGATGTAAATACTGAAAATAAATACAAGTACATTATCAATAGATACAGATCATCAACTGAAAGAAACAAGAACACAAGTGACACTGCTATTTTTGGATTAATGTTCTCGGAAAAACCCAATGCGGGAAAACTGATGCAGCTATCTTAGGGTTTTATTATTAAGTAGTTTCAGAATACAATCTGGGTGCTAGAAATGGCTCACCCAACAGAGAATGCCCTCGGCAGTAGTACCTCTCAGTCAGAGACAGATATCAACCCCAATCTGCTGCACGAAATCTCCCAGCGTTAGCCTCTAGGGTCTGCATCAACCCTCTCTGGCCCAACGTCAGCCTCTCGGGGCTCTGCATCAGCCTCTACGTCTCCACGCTAGCCCTCCTCAGGCTCTGCACAACTCCTAGCTGCGTCTGCATGGCCTCTGGCTACTTCTACGTGGCCTCTAGTTGGCTCTGCGTCAACCCTCTCTCGGCTTCTGCGCTGATGCTCCCGGTACTATCTCTGCCTCTCTGCTACTGCATTCACTGCACCTCAGCTGCAACTTTGATCACTCCTTCGATTTCCTCAGCAAGCTCTGCCCCAAAAAATCGAATTCTTGATCAACTCGGTGTGTCCTCCAAGTGACCCTCAATCCTCCTCTTATACTTTTCTCGTTGACAATTCAACGGCCGAGATTAAGCCCCTAATCAACGACTAAGATTAGATCTGGCTTGATCCATGACTTTTTGGACCATTCTAACTCAGTTTTATATTAATTCACATTAATATTTTATTTTCCCTAAGTTTAGACTAGGGACTCCATTAAAAATATTAATTATTTTAATATCTTCCAAACTGGTTATATTCTGCCCAAACCATTTCTGGGTTTTGGAGATCACATGTGCTTTAGCCTCTCCACCAATTTTCGTGGCTAGAGCACATCCGATGCTACCCCAAATCAACACTCCTTAGTAGCAAGGACTGTGCTCTAGTAATACTCCTCACTAAGCATCACCTTGATCATCTGGCATTGGTCCTTGTGCTGATGCTAGGCCTACTGCCCAACATCCTCTGCACTGCTACATCATGTATGGCTACCCATGGTCCTGCCACTGCCACTACTGCATCTGTATGACAACTCCCTCTGCATCCGTGCTGCTGCCCATGGCCCTGCCACTGCCACTGCTGCATCTGCACTGCAACCCCTCTCATCACGCTGCATTGTGTTGCCCATAGCATTGCCACTGCTAACTTTTGCATTGCAACTGCTAACTGTTGCACTGCAACTCAGTTACTGAGAAGTAAGTAACTGATCTCCCAACTCTGACATCTCCGTCAGGCTAGAAACACTCTCGATGCTGAAGCTCCCTCTATCACTGACAAGTGCGCCCTCTCTACGCTGCTGCAACAACTCTGTGCATCTTACACCACTGCTTCACGTTGTTCTGAGACTCCTGCACTGTAGCTCCCTCTGTCACTCCATCCGCATTTGTCTCTACCAACATCCGCCAGTCCTGCTACTCCTCTTCGGGGCTCCCGTAGCAAGGTATAATCCAAGAGGTTGGGTACCTCGAGGGTCCTGCCTCTCATTGCCTATAGTCTGTTTGACTATAGCTCGATGTCTCCCCTCTTCCTCTCAAGTGGGGCATGAGCACTCATGGCATAGTCATCATCTATCTCCACTTCCTTCTCTGCCCTTGCTCATGCAGCCTTGGTCTCAGAAGACTCTCCCTTTCTCTTCTTCCTCGGACACTGGCTTGCATAGTGACCAGTTCCCCACTAGTGGAAGCATTTGACCTTGGAGAGGTCCTTCTTCTTCCGTTTCTCCTGCTTTCCCTCAGATGCTAGGGCAGCATCCTCCTCTTCCTCCTCCTTGATTCTGACCCCCTTGCTGCTGCTTCTCGCCTTGGTTAGCCTTCTGATCTCTTTTTGACAAAGAGCCGCCCACAGTTCCTCCCAATCTAGAAGGGTCGACTTGCCCAGTATGCTCTGGACAAATAACTCCCAATCCTCTGAGATTGCGTTCAATGCGGTCCTCACCAACATCTCCCCATCTGGCATGGCCCCTATGGAAGTCAACTGATCCCGAATCTCCTTCAATCGACCGAGGAAGGTGTCTATCTGTTCTCACTTCGTCATCTAGTATGACCACAACTGATTTTCTAGTAGCATCTTCATCTGCATGGAAATATGCAGATACAATTTATGAGGGCCTCCCACATCGCATTTGTCTTGTCCTTTCGGCAATATGTGGTACTACATGGTCCTTGATCCTATCAAGGATGATGCTCTTGGCCCTCGCCATTGCCTCCGTGTACTTTTCATTCTCAGCTGGGTCAACTGGGATTGCTATCATGTTCAAGGCAAAGTGCTTAAGATGATTCCTGTCTAGAATGGACAAGATGTTAGTCTTCCAGACTACAAAGTTTGAGGCTCCGTCTAGTCTGTCTTGATCTCTTACCCCATTCACTGCCATTTCGCTGCTCCTCTTTTGACTCTTCCGAGTCTCTCTACTTCCCTCCTAGAAGTTCTTGGTGTGACTCCCTTTGAGCCTCGATTTCCCTCCTGGAAACCCCTCTGCCAATGTCGAGATGCCTCCACTCCGATCGTTAGTGCAGCTACACCACTAATCCAGATTTCTTGGTCAGAAATCCTCGGCAACAACTCCCTCCTCCTTGGTCTTGCCCTGTTAGGTACTGTTCTGACCATAGTACCCCACCAGCTTCACTCTGCAACTTGGCCACAACCTCCTATGCCCCAACAAACTGAATGTTAGAGCCTCTAGGCTCTGCGCAATCCCGACACCAGCAAAATCTGCATCTCCTGGCCACGGGCGTCAATCTTTCTTGACTGCGAAAGATGATCGGGCATTGCGTAGGTCAGGTCTACTCCTCTCTACCACTGCACTGATCCTCTTCCCGGCTTGAATTGATGACGCAGGCACTCCGTCACCCCTTTCTTGCTGCTTTTCCGCTAGGAATAGCTTCTGTCACTTGGGACTGTTGTTTCTGCTGCTGTTGCTTTTCTCGACTGATGCCCTAAGTTATCTTGTGATTTGCAACCACGCTCTGATACCATGTTGGAATTTCTAAGTCTATCCGTAAGAAAATCTTCCTGTACTATCTGATTTATTTCTCCCTACTTGTTCATTTACTTAACAAGTTATTTACCATGTAAGTACTGAAAATAAATACAAGTATAGTATCAACAGATACAGATCATCACATGAAAGAAACAAGAACACAAGTGACACCGTTATTTTTGGACTAATGTCCCCAGAAAAGCCCAATGCAGGAAAACTGATGCAACTATCTGAGGGTTTTATTATTAAGCAGTTTCAGAATACAATCTGGGTGCTAGAAATGGCTCACTCAACAATAGTACCTCTTCGTCGGAGAGAGATATCAACCCCATTCTGCCCCACGAAATCTCCCAGCGTCAGCCTCTAGGGTCTACGTTAGCCTCTCTGGCCCAACGTCAGCCTCTCAGGCCTTTGCGTCAGCCTCTAGGGTCTGCGTTAGCCTCTCTGGCGCGGCGTCAGCGTCTCGGGCCTTTGCGTCAGCCTCTGGAGCCTCTGCGTCTCCACGCTAGCCCTCCTCAGGCTCTGCGCAGCTCCTGGTTGCCTCTGTGTGGCCTCTGGCTGCTTCTCCGTGGCCTCTAGCTGGCTTTGCGTCAACCCTTTCCCGGCTTTTGCGCTGATGCTCCCGGTACTATCTCTGCCTCTCTGCTATTGCATTCATTGCCCCTCTGCTGCAACTTTGATCACTCCTTCGATTTCCTCAGCAAACCCTGCCCCAGAAAATCGAATTCTTGATCAACTCGATGTGTCCTCCAAGTGACCCTCAAGCCTCCTCTTATACTTTTCTTGTTTACACTTCAACAGCTGAGATTAAGTCCCTAATCAATGGCTAATATTAGATCTGGCTTGATCCATGACTTTTGGACCATTCTAACTCAGTTTTATATTAATTCACATTAATATTTTATTTTCGCGAAGTTTAGACTTAGGGACTCCATTAAAAATATTAATTGTTTTAATATCTTCCAAACTAGTTAGATTCTGCCCAAACCATTTCTGGGTTTTGGAGATCTCATGTGCTTTAGCATCTCCACCAATTTTCGTGGCTAGAGCACATCCGATGCTACCCCAAATCAACACAAGGAAAGAGACTACTCATCCGCAACATAAGATGGCATTTATTCACAGTATGAGGAGGTTTGAAAGGATAGCATATAATTTCGGATTGTTGTAGGTGACAGCATGGTGATAAGTCATTGTTACATGGTGAAAGAATGCATTTGCACTAGATCAGCTTATGTAAACAACTGGATATTTGAAAGGGCTGACAGTAGAGTCAAGTTCTTATGATGCTTGGATGTTGGTTGATAAAGGATTGGAGGCCTATCTTGTTGCTAGGCTAGGCCGTAGGCCATAGCCAGCAACAAGGCTATTCTCAAGATTGCCTATCAGATGGACAAAGCTACTATCATGGGTTAATATAATTATGTTGAGGATTAGTCAGCTAACAAGGATGCAACATAGTGATGGTTGCAGCATGATAGGTGCAACACAGTGATGATGGATGCAACATGGTGCAGCATAGTGATGATGAAGTGCAGCATGATGGGTGCAACACAGTGATGTTGGATGCAGTATGATGAGTGCAGCACAATGATGGGTGAAACATAGTGATGGGTACAACATGGTTATGGAATCACCTATGTTCAGATTTGGTACCTCATGTGTCGTCTTCCTAGGAAGATCTCTGCTCTTATTTTGATAAGTCAAAATGTTGACTTCTGATGTATATGTACTATCTCTTTTGTTGAACTATTGAAGAACATAAGAAGAATTGATCAAGGGTTTCCCCACATTGGCTTTGCCCCTGGTTGTGTCCTCTTGTCTTGGCTTGTCTTTTGCGATTTATGTTTATGTTCTATCTGCATTTTACTATCATGCTAAATGTGATTTCTAATCTAGAATTGAGCTAATATGGAAAATTGAAGTAAATTTTCTCTCAGCATGGAACATACCTAAAATTAACATGGTATTAGAGTTGAGGTGAAGACAAAGCTCAAGCAAGAGTGAAAGAGCAATCACCAAAGACAGTTGGAAAAGACAAAAAGGCTCAATGGGTTCCTCATTCCACTTCAAATTCACCAAGGGTGAGGTCAAAGCAAAGAAGATTATCAGAGTGGCGCAGCGGAAGCATCTGGTGGCCTACCTAAAGGTAACTTCAATGGGAAGTCCGGATCTAAGGGTGGAAGGAAAGGAAGATGCCTTGCTTGCAATGAGTTTGGCCATTATGCGAAGGAGTGTTCGAATAGAAGGGACACATCACTTGAAAATGATAACAATCATTCCAGGGGCATCTTCAGTGATCGGAGGAATGACAGGTTCAATGGCAAAGGAAAAGGGAATGCAGGTTATCAAGGAAATGACCGACTCTTCAAGGAAAGCAAAGAACTCCAGATATGAAGAATCAAATATTGTTTCTGAGTATTATCTTATGTCGGCCCTCTCCATCGGACTCGTTGGGAAAATTGATAGTGGTGCCTCAAGGCACTTCACTGGATTTAGGGAAGCACTCTCTAATTTGATAGAGAAGGAAGCAATCGTGGAGATTATACTTGGAGTCAATGGCACCTATCCTAGAAAGGGTGTAGGGAATGTTACCCCTTAATTGAATGAGAGTAACACGATTCATTGACAAGAAATCCTTTATGTACTTGATCTCAAGAAGAACCTAGTGTCCATTTCGGCAATGGTAGTCAAAGGTTTCAAGGTGGTATTCATCAATGGAAAGGTATGTGTTTGGAAAAAGAATTTTAAAATATGCTTTTGAGTTCAGTGTTGGCAATTTGAATCAAGTTGCAGGAAGTCCATTGGGGACCATGTCAGTTGACACATCTCTTCTATAGCACCGGAGGTCTGCTCATTATGGGGCCCTACCCGATGTGAGTCAGATGGTGACAGGGATGCCTGAATTCAAGAAGAGCATGGAGGTACATGTCCGAGATGTACCGAAGGAAAATCTTACAAGGGGACCATTCCCCTCATGTAGCAAGTCCATGGGTTTGGAACAACCCGAGGGGTTTGAGATTCATGATCGGGAATCTCATGTATGCAGGTGGAAGAAGGCCCTCTATGGCTTGAAGCAAGCACCCCGAGCTTGGTATGAGAGGATTATTAGCCTATCTGATGAAGCTGAGATTCATTAGGAGTGAAGTCGATTTAAACCTTTGCTTGAAGGTTGTGGATGATAGACCTCTCATATTGGTACCTTATGAGGATGACTTCTTTCTGATAGGTGCAGACCCTCTCATTTGCAAAAGTAAGAGGGAGTTGGATTCCGGATTTGGAATGGTGAACTATAAGCCCGCGACTACCTCGATGAAGCCTAACTTTAAGAAGTTATGTGGTAGTGATGCTGGACCTGATTTGGGAAATGCCTATGAGTTTCAACTTTCATAAACTCATACTAGCATTGATGTTCATGGTGAACTCCTGTTTGGATATATGTTTTTTAGTTAGCTTGTTGAGCTCATATATGGTTGAGCCTCTCATATATGGGAAGTACCTCTCATCTGGCCAATGAGTAGGGAAATGAGGATAGGGACCATAATAGTATCGATGGACGCATTGTGTATCTACCATACTCCCTATGTTAGGATGACATTGATCTGGGATCAATTGGAACTGACTTCAGGTCAGTGAGAGTGGTATAAGGCACTCTCTTTATTTGGAACCGACTTTAGGTCAGTAAGAGTGCTATTAAACACTTTTTAAGTTTTTTATCTGGGACTGACTTCGGGTCAGTAGAGGATGGTATGATACATTCGAAAGATTCGTGTTTGGTTTGGGAAGAGATTATGAATTCATGAAATTTGTGAATACATAATCTACTTTCATTAAGTAATCTATTAGATAACCGTAAATAGAAAATATTGGAGACTATTTGGAATTCGGAAGAACTATGTAAAGGAGCTATCGATCAGCTCGAGAAAGCTCGGGCTTGCTTAAGGAACGTGGAAATGATAGCGGACGAAATCCAGGTAAATGGAAACTCCCAAATAGAACGAGAGAAAGAGGATCTTCTTCTTCTTCTTCATAGTTTAGCAGAGCAGTGCAGGGCACTGATGGCAAAGATAGTACCCACTGGTAGATGGATTAGCAGATGGAGTTCTCCCTAGTTGAGAGGGAGTGTTAAAATTGGCAACTAGGGCCAAACTCCATGTGGGTCTTCTTAGTTATGGCAGCTGATATTTTTCTTGGATTCCTCATG
Source organism: Pinus tabuliformis (assembly GCA_031772625.1). Classification (NCBI taxonomy): domain Eukaryota; kingdom Viridiplantae; phylum Streptophyta; class Pinopsida; order Pinales; family Pinaceae; genus Pinus; species Pinus tabuliformis. The sequence goes on from CM062817.1 coordinate 1,098,928,125, forward strand.
TCGAGAGGTGTAAGATTGTTCTAAAGAGCATCCGATTCCGACATGTATTCATGGAGATATGAATTTATTTGTGTTATGTGACAATTCGTCAAGGTCGGCCAGCAACCAAATTACCCCCACTTGTCCTCCACGTTTTAGTATAAATAGAGGTGGCCTTCAAGTCACTTTGACACACACACTCTTGTGATCTCTCTTCATTCTGTTTTGGGTTTGATGAAGAAGAGATCTAGAGGGAGTGCCCTAGGATATATGCTGGCCTAATGATGCCCTAATCCGCAGTAAAGGGAAGAACCTAATGATGCCCTAACGCTGCCATGAAGTGCCCTAGACGTGGAAGAAAAAGGGTCTTCTTGAAGATCCTACGCTGCCCTAATTTACAGTCAATGAAACAAGCCCTAATCACAGTCATGATGGAGAATCCTTAACGCTGTTATAAAGACTTTAATGCAGTCTTGGAATTGCAGCAAGGAGAGGATAAACGTTGGTCTAGAAGAGACCCTATGACGCAGATCTATGAGGCCCTAAATCCGTTGTCATAATATGCCCTAGCCACAGGCTTATGAGGAGATCTACACGCAGAAAAGAGGAGACTTATATGCAGCTTAAAGAAGCCCCTATACGTTGTCCTAAGAGGGAGATCTAGCCACAGTAAATGAGGTCTCTTCACAGCTGAAAGAAAGACCCTAATACGCAGTCCCTTGTGCCCTAACTGTTGGCCTTATTCCGCAGCAAAAAGAAGGTCCAGATGCAGCTCTATCCCACAGCTGAAGGAGGCTCCTATGCGTTGCATAAAAGAGGTCTAAACAATGGCAAGGGAGACCTGATCTATACGCTGTTGAAGTGCCCTAATCCACAATCCTGTAGGAGACTAAATCACAGTCATGGAGGACCAATTCGCTGCCTGAAGGAGCTCCTTCTTAACACTGTCAAGGAAGGGCCTTTGACACAGTTAAGAATGATGCCTTGCCACTGTTAGTGCAACCCTCATTTAGCAGCAAAGAAACCTTATACACAGCAAGGAAAGAGACTACTCATCCACAACATAAGATGGCACTTATTCAAAGTATGAGGTCTGAAAGGACAGCATATAAATTTGGATTGTTGTAGGTAACAGGATGGTGATAAGTCACTGTTACATAGTGAAGGAATGCATCTGCCCTAGATCAGCTTATGTAAACAACTGGATGTTTGAAAGGGCTGACAGCAGAGTCAAGTTCTTATGATGCTTGGATCCTAGTTGATAAAGGACTGGAGGCCTATCTTGTTGCTAGGCTAGGCCACATGCCCTAGCCAGCAACAAGGCTATTCTCAGGATTGCCTATCAGATGGACAGAGCTACTGTCATGGGTTAATATTATTATGTTGAGGATTAGTCAGCTAACAAGGATGCAGCATAGTGATGGTTGCAGCATGATGGGTGTAGCACAGTGATGATGGATGCAACATGGTGCAACATAGTGATGATGAAGTGCGGCAGGGTGTAGCACAGTGATGATGGATGCAGTATGATGAGTGTAGCACAGTGATGGGTACAGCATGGTGATGGAATCACCTATGTTCAAATCTGGTACCTCATGTGTCATCATCCTAGAGAAGATCTCTGCTCTTATTTTGATAAGTCAAAATGTTGACTTCTGATGTATATATACTATCTCTCTTTGCTGAACTATTGAAGAACATAAGAAGAATTGATCAAGGGTTTCCCCACATTGGGGTTTGTCCCGGCTGGCACCACATCTTGTGTCCTCTTGTCTTGGCTTGTCTTCTGCAATTTATGTTTATGTTCTATCTGCATTTTACTATCATGCTAAATGTGATTGCTAATTTGGAATTGATATTAAGCTAATATGGAAAATTGAAGTAAATTTGCTCTCAGCATGGAACATACCTAAAATTAACAACAACAAACAAAACAAGTGAATGTTCAAATAGAAAGGCAAAAACTGCCTTTATAACGCTGTGTGCCATCCTTTCCTCTGGATTCAACTCCAAAAATCGGCATTCGTCGTGTCCAATCGAGACACGATCCGGATTCGATTGTGTCCCGATTGGACATGACGAATACTGATTTTCGGATTCAAATTTGCCTGAATCATGTTTGATTTGTTGGATTCGGAACACGACAGGCATGGGGGATGAATCCGGTTTCACAGTCCACTACAGATCACGTTCTCGGCTTTTCCCACGGGAATGATACGAACCCATGTGCAAACTAACTCGTGTTCTCTCAACTCCCCCAATCCACTACCACAACTATTGTTTCATCTTATGGCAATGAATTTTGACTTCAACAAATTGGAGAGTTTGGTTCCCATAAATTTCACGCACTGTGTTATGTGCTTCCATGATTCGCTTAGCGTCGAGACCAAATTTGATCCTCTTTAGAGTATCTCTGCTACAACGTGTGATGGTCTCCATGAGCACAATATTGAATTCACATTTCCACTGAAAAATCTCGATTAGCCTCTGAGCTAGCATTTATCCTCGTAATTTCTCCATTGCGATTCAACAAATTTGGCCCCAAATCATTTGCCTACTCGGCCTCAGTGACTGTCATAGACAAATAAATCAGGCAAGTTTTCATACCACAACACGTAACATATTAGTTACGTCCTCTGCCACTGACAATGCATTGATCAATTGATTCACATTCAACGAAATCGCGCCAAGGAACTCGAAAAATTGCCCCCCCCCCCAAATCAGTAATCTCAGGCTCAGCGCATAAAATGAATATACATTGTCACAATCTCAGCCTCACATGGTTTCAATGCTCGATACAGACTTTTAGTTCTTGATCCCGACATGGTGATCAGAGAATCAAACTTCTCTTCCACAGGTGGTATTGGTCTCCAAATGATGTGTAGTGCAGTCTCTACTATTTGAATGAACTCGACCTCCTAGAGAATAATATCAATGCAATTTCGATCTTGATAATACCCTCGCCTCCAACAATAATTTGGTGATCTCAGCCTTGGAGAATGGGTTTCCATCTAAGAAATTTGGTCTTCTTATGGCAATGATATATGTTTTAAAAAAGATATGTATTTGGCCTTCTGGTGGATCAATTAAACTTGACCTCCTTTAGTTTTGATGATCACTGCCTGCAATCAGGTGCAACTCAAACTTTGAGAATCAATTTATCTCAGCAAATACCCTGCAACAATGATGAATTATACTCGGAAAATTAACCCTTTGGATAACGGTTCTGCTCCTTGGTCCAAAACACCTCCAATAACAGTTGTGGAAGCCCTGAAATGGCCTCCCTTTGATGCAAAGAACTCATCCTTTGACCTCCAGAAGAAAATAATAAACTCGGTTCCAAAAGACAAATCTAACTTCGATATTCCTTGACTTTAGACCCACAACTAGCCAAGAGCATGCTCTGATACCATTGGTATATTTCAAACAGATAAAATTTAAAGAACTTCAGAACACTAATATTCCTTTTTATTTTCACTTAGGATTTCTAGGAAAAGTGCTTCAGAAACTTTTTCCATAATTTCTTAATAAAAATAACACATTTACATACATGAAATACCGGCAAAAAATAAACCTAGAAATCCTTCAACACAAAATATACAAGAAATAGCCGCAAACTCGACTAGACTCAACCTTATTATAATAATATGAGAACTTATTACAATGACAACAATGGTTGGTAATAGCTCCTCAAATCACTAGAGATGTAGCCTAAATTGGAGATCTATGTGATTCTGGCTCCAATCTAATAATAATGTTGAAGCTCCGTGAGATTCCTTAATGAAATCTCCACAAGTGAGTTGGGGTTTCATCCAACTCACCAAGAAACCTAAGGGTGTTCGTCCTGGGGCTTCCTAAAAGATGAGAACCACATTCCCAAACCTCTCCAATAGAAAATACCACAAATCCAAGATGATCCCAAATGACTTGCTTCCCTTCCTTTTAAAGCCCCTCTCCAACCTTCTAGAAGCACTTTTATTTTAGTATTTTATTCCCCCTCTAGAAGCTTCCCCTTTTTATTTTATTTAAGTGACCCTTATATTTTATTTTAAGACATTTTTCCCCTTTTTTATTTAATTGACTAATTAAAGTCACTTTTAATCCTGGAGGATGATTAATTTGCCTCCATGCTTTCCCCAATGACTGAAAGTTACTTTTCACCATCTCATCTTGTAGATCTCTTCATCCCAGTTCCAACGAGCTATTACACTAAGGTGTTTCAACTTTCACCAAATAATCTGCTCCAAATACACCTTGAATGTATATAATTATAATATGCTCGATAATAACCTGGTTTTACGAGAATCGTTGGAATGCATTGGAACTAAGAATAGACAGTGCGAAATTGGCCCCAATGATGAAATACAACACGCAAACCTTGTTATTCCCCATAAAACTCCTCCAAATCCCTCCTGGCCCACTAATGACATAATCTCACTCCTATGACCACGCTGACATAAACCCTAGAAATTCATCCTAATCACATCATAAGGGAAACAAAAAATGGGGATATTACAAGAATGGGATTGCGGAGAGGAAGAACAGGGCCATAGTTGGGTTAGCGAGAGCCATGCTTCATGATCAGAGGCTACCTTTCTTTCTTTGGGTTGAGGCATGTAACATTGTAGTGTCTGTGTATCTATAGAATAGGAGTCCACATAGAGTTTTCGGGAGCAAGACTCCTGAGGAGGCTGTTTCTAGGAAGAAGCCTAAGATTGGGCACTTTAGGATTTTTGAGTGCCTAACTTATTCACATGCCCCTATGGAGAAGAGGACAAAAAGCTAGAACCCACAATTGAGAAGGGTATTTTTTTGGGGTATAGCAAGATGTCAAACGCTTACGACATATACATTTTTTCCAAGAGGAAGGTTGTTGTGAGGTGGGATGCGAGATTTGAGGAGGAGAGAGCCTCGAGGAGGTCACGAGAGTTACGTCAGTGTGATATTCCTACTTAGTATTTTGCTAAGTAAATATCAATTTTGCTCATTTTTGGTTTATTGCACGTATGCACTTAGGAAAACTGGGCTTAGAGGACCCACATTTGACTTTTGGCTTAAGAGGCACTCAAACATTAGAGCTAGAGGAAAATTTGCATCTTTGGTGGAGCATGCGGGCCACCACAAGAGAATTTCGGCCCACATGGGAAGTACGCTCTCATTGGAGTGGAATTGGTGTGAGGAGTTTGATGTGGGGCCACATGGGAAATTTTGGAGGCAGGTTGACAAAAGGAGGAAGAGACACTCATTTTGCTCATTCATCTATCGTTTACAAAATTGTCTTAAGACATGAGCACGCTTGAGCTGAAGGAAACTCTGCAATTGTTGTTTAGCACACGAGTGTCTCCGATCGGAGATCTCAACCCTTGCTTTGGTGGACTTCGAGTGCCAGCGCAAGGAGGGAGTTTCACCTTGCCTTTTTTGCACTAACAGCAGGAGGATCGAATTTCTGAGAGAGAGGCAGCTACAACAGTGCAGGGGCTGCGCAGTGTTTTGTGGGAGCACTTCGGGAGGTGGAGGAGTGAGTTGGGGATTGAGCTGAAACTTTGAGTGAAGGCCTGGGGGACATTTTGAGGAGCATTGCAGCCATTTTGGAGACCATTTGCAGCAGAAATTACAGGTGGGTCGAATTACCCAGCGGTTGAGCCATAGAGGGGAAATAAGGCCGAATTTCCGAAGTCAAGCAAAGGCCAATTCCTTCGTGGGTATTTCTGGGTATTTGGTGGAGATGCTGGGATTAATTTCCCAGAATTTTTTGAGCAGAAAAGAGGGCCCTAGCAGTAGATCTATTTAGCCAATAGCGTATTTCTGGGCATCTTCAATGCAGAGCTTGAGCAGCATAGCAGCAGATCAAAGGAGGGTGTCTTATTTGTCATTTGGGGCTTTGCTAGCTTGCCTTGAGCAAGCCCAGGTGCACTCATTCTAGTACCTTATTGTACACCCATTTTCATTAATAAAAAGAGCTCAGCAGTGCAGTTTTGGTGCCAATTTGTGATCTGATTGTTTGTCACTGTTTTATGGTGTTTTTGTGACTTGTCTATGTTTGCGTTGCATATTTACTGTTAATTTTCCTTAGGGATATTACAATCATGTAGAAAAGCAAACTCTTCAGCAGGGGAGTTCACCATAGGGTATAGGATCATAGGGGTCTGGAGGATCATAGGCTTCAGGGGTGACAGGTTCACAGGTTATAGGGTCACTGGGCATAGGTTCCCAGGGTATAGGTTCACCACCGATCACAGGGGCATCATTGTCAGGGGTACAAACTTCAGAGAAGGATATTCCCACACTAGTTACAAGAGCCCACTTTAGGGAAGAAGAAGCTGAAATGGCTTCATGACACCTTGAAAGAAGCACAAGAGTCAGTAGGAAAGCCCAAGTGGTTAGTTAGGGAAACTAGATCACCAGAGCACTTTGGTGGTTATTTGGCTATTGTAAGATACCCTCCTGGGAATACCTTAAGTTTCCCAACAAATCTCTGAGTTTTTATTGATTTGGTCACTGATGAATTTTGTCAAACAGTTTGATGACACATGGCTGTAGGTGATATTTTCTTTTGTTTAGTTTCAAATGAGTGCTCACAGTGATAAATATAAGTTTCCAGAACACTTCCAATAGCAGTACGTAAATAATAATGAACTCAGAAAATAAGCAGACCACTAGTAATTAATATCAACAACAACAGGAACACTTTATCTTCATTGAAAATGGCACATAAGTACACAACAAATTAAGAGCATATTTTAGAACTGATTTCAATAAAAACCCAACCTTCAAACCTGGTATGTAACACCCAGAAATATGATAGCCATAGTTATTATATCCCAGCAAGAATATCGGTCCTTCAATCACAAATATCAGTCCATTAATGGCAGCTCGAACTAGTACAAAAAAGGTGATTGGCCTCTTCTAAATGGCTGACTTGACCAACAAAGAAGGCAATAACTCAACCCTTATTCTCACAGCGTAACTCAGACCTCTTAGTTAGAAACTCAGCTCGGAAGTGAATTAGTTAACTAAGCCAGCACACTGAAAATGTCTCTGCCCTCTTTTACAATGATAACTCAGCTCCACACATAGCAAGATAACTCACTCTTTTTTGAAGAGAAACTTGGCCACCATAACAGAGGAAATGCAACCCTTGTGGAAGATAAACTCGGCCCCTTTAAGATATCAGTCCCAGCTCTGAAAGAGGAGAAACTTGGCCCTCTATCAGTGGTAGACTCGACCTTTGATGGCAAATAGATTCGACCTCTGAGATTTAAGTGCAATTCTTGGCACAGTTATTAAATTCTCTTAGGGCTATATTGTTCGTTGCTTTAGATAATTGCATTTCTTCATTTGCATATTAAGTTCACCCCACAGCATCATATCATTATTCAGTTTACAACTTTCTTCAGCAACATATGCAATTATATAGAAAAAACAATATCATCATCAATGCAGCGGAACATAAATGAAGAATAAAAGAAAAACATTCACACATAGAGACACCAAGATTGGTCGGAGACTAGGGAAAAATCCACTATGGGGAAAACCCTTTCAAATTATTCTTCTTATCATATTGTCATTGAATGATTCAACAAAAGAGAGTACAATGATCCATATTTTCAATCATAATCCTATCCAGCGAAATCAACTAAACAACATCCATGAGATGAACCCAACAATGCTAATAATCAAAACCCTAATTCAAAACTCTGCGATCAACTGTCCCTGTCTGCGGTCAACAGTAAAACTCAAACCCTAGCTTCCATCTGCACGCAGAGAGTGATGCGCTTGCGGCTGAAACCCTCCAACCACATGCATGAGCATGCGTCCTTGCAGTTGTGACCGAAAATTGCCTTTGTCATGCCTACAGCTGGAAACCAAAACCCTAAACACACATGTGAGCTTCGGACCCTACAATCTCGGACCTGTACGAATCATTCTTTGTGACCCAGCCTCAAACCTGTGTGAGCTAAAAGCAAAAAAAGAAGAATGATCATGATGATGTCCAAATGAGGTTCACTTGATTTGTATTTATAGCCATCAACCTGTCCTTTTGTGCACATGTGGGATTTAATTGAAAAATACACTTTCCCTTGTCCAAATTGAGCACTTCAATAGTCAAAATTGGTCCTCTCAAAAAGAGGAATCTAGTCCTGTGATTGGAATTTGTCACTGAGTTGCCAAATTAACAATAGTTCATCCTTATGCAAGACTAAATTTGTCTTTTGACTTCAGCCACTTCAATTTCTGCCCTCAAATCTGGAAGGAATTCGACCCACTTGATTTGTGAGCTCGACCTTTTAATGAGTTGGAATCTTTGTCCTTCTGCAAATATTGTTTAACACTGAAGTTTGCCTACAATGTTAGTTTTTGGTAGCATCAGATGTGCTCTAGCCATGAAAATTGGTGGAGAGGTTAAGGCACATGAGTTCTAAAGAACCTAGAAACCGTTTGGTGAAATTCCACCAGATTGTATTTTATTAAAATAATTAATATTTTTAATGGGGTTCGTAAGTCTAAACTTAGGGAAATTAAAATATTAATAGGTATTAATCAAAATATGGGTGAGAATGATCTAGAAGGCAGATCAAGTCAAGTTTTAATCTTAGCCATTGATTAGAGACTTAATCTCGACCTTTGAAGTCTAAACGAGAAAAGTATAAGAAGGAGGCTTGGGGTTCATTTAGAAACACACACAGAGATTGAGGAAATCGATTTTTTGAGGTGAGAAGTTCTCAAGAGGAAAATCGATTGGGGAGATCTTGCAGCAGAGGAGCAGGGATAGTTCGGAAATACTGACAGAGAGGCGGAGAGAAGCTTGTGGAGGCAGCGCAGCAACCAGGAGGACTGACACTGGGCCAATCTGGTCCCACACAATCTAGATGCAAAGCCAAAAGAGAGAGCGCAGAGGAGAAAGCTGCCTTCCATGCAGAAAGTCGGAATTGTCGGAACTGCTGGGAAAGCTAACGCAATGAGCAGAAGTGATAGCGCAGGGCTGACGCAAAGCCTGCATAGGGCCACCGCAGAAGTAGTGGGGGTTAGCCAGTCTTGCTGCTGGATCAATCGGAATTTCTCTGGTGAAGTGAGGTAAAGCTCACTCAGATTTTTCGCCATTGTATTTCTTTGGCATAGGATTGTCGAGAGGGCATCCAACATTGCATTCAAAATTACTACTTAATAATAGAAAACCCTCAGAGCTGCTACAACGGTTTTCCCGCGTTGGGTTTTTTCCCAGGACTATTTTGTCCAAGAATAACTGTGTCCTATGTATCTTGTTCTTTGCTCAGTTTCCTTGTTTCATGTAAATCAAATTTAAGTAGTGTAGGCTATAGAAGTAGTTTACTTCAGTATTTAGAAGAATAACTTGATGAATGTAATTAATATCAATTAGGTGAAATAGATTCAGAATCGCTATAGTAGGGGTTCCTTGAAGAGTAGGAGTTTTCACATGCAACAAGACCCAAATTAGATCTTCATATAATCTCTAGGAAATGATCCAACTAGGGTGGCAAATAATGTCCATTGAAGATGGAGAAATACTAGCTAGGGTGGCAAGGGAACCACTAAAACTAGGGTGAGGAATTTTACTTGAAATCCTCGATCTGAAACTCACTTGAGTTTCTCTTCAATAACAATGAGAAAATGATCAGATAGATTAGAATGGTTAGCAAAAGAGTCCACTCTTCTTTTATAATTTCCATTGATACTCTCCAAGCTTCTAGATCCCCCTTTTTTTAATATTATTTTATTGGTGGGGTCACTTTCCACTAAGTGACTTTTCTCGCCCTCTCTAATAAAATAATATTTTCCACCCTTTTTTCAATAAAATAATCTTTCGCCGCCATTCTCTAATAAAATATTATTTTGGTGCCATTCTCCAATAATATATCATTTTGCTGCCTGTTGTCGCCTGGATTGTACAGGCACTGCGACAATGCTTAGGACGGGGGCTGTCACTCTGATCCCCGCCCACTCCGTTCTAGCTGTCTCCCAACAGCGGGCTACGGGGGGTAGTCCCTATGGAATGAGATGAAGGAAAACAAGTTGGAAATCAGCTTGTTTGGGAGACACAGATGAGTGGCCTAACCACCTAGTTGAAATAAAGCAAGATTATTGATTAGATTATATTTTCTATTATGAGATTAGTGCCTTGATGGAGTCACAAATTCTTGCTTCTTATAAATTGGAACCAAATCACTGGATGGACCCCCGCCGTTTGAATGGTTGACTAATCGATATGATATGAAAATCCTAGAACGTATGTGAGATGCAATGATCTTGGTAAATTTTAGTTAAATTCATAGTCTAGGTGTAACCTTCCCTTAACTATTTTGAAGTTGGGCTCCAAGGTAGGTTGTGGGAAGGAGGCTAACAGGGAGCAAACTAGGGTCTGATTAACGATACCATCTGTTAGGCTCCTATCACTCGATGCCTCTGGCACTGTAGAGACTGTTGAAATTTCTAAGTTTGACACGTTAGAAATCCCTACTGCATTATCTAGTTTAATTTCTCCTACTTGTTTATTCCATTAACAAGTTATTTATAAATATAAATACTGAAATAAACACAAATGCAACCTTAACTCATATACAGATCAACAACTGAAATAACTGAGACAAACACACAAGGGACACTATTATTTTTGGACAATCATCCCCGGAAAAACCCAATGCGGGAAAACCGGTGCAACAGATATGAGGGTTTTATTATTATGCAGTTTCTGAATACAACTAGGGTGCCAGAAATGGCTCACCCAACAAAGAATGTCCTTGGCAGTAATACCTCTCCTCGGAGACAGATATTTCGGCTAATCAATCACCGGATGAACAATCCCACAACTATGGCAGCTTCCACTACTCTGCATCACTCTGCAGGGACTGCGTTACCCTTCTCGGCTCACTAGCTCTCATTCTGCCCCACGAAAATTCTTCCAGCGCTACCTCTTGGCCCTGCGTCAGCTTTGCTAGCCTTTGCGCAGCTACTAAAGCCTCTGCATCAGCCTCTCTAGGCTCTGCACTATCTCTCTGGCACTATCTCTGCCTCTCTGCTATGTATTCTCGACCTCGTGTCGAACTGCCCCTCGTTGCAACAGATCACTGGTTCGATTCTCTCAGCAAACCCTATTCCAGAAAATCGAACTCATTGATCAATTTTGTGTCTCTCTAACTGACCCTCCAGCCTTCTCTTATACTTTTCCTGTTGAGTCTTCAACGACTGAGATTAAGTCCCTAATCAACGGCTAAGATTAGATTTGGCTTGATCCATGTCATTTAGAACATTCTCACCCAGTTTTATATTAATACCCATTAATATTTTAATTTTCCTAAGTTTGTACTTAGGAACCCCATTAAAAATATTAATTATTTTAATCTCTCCAACCGGGTGGAATTTCCCCAAACCATTTATGGGTCTTGGAGATCTTATGTGCCTTATCCTCTCTACCAATTTTCATGGCTAGAGCACATCCGATGCTACCACAAGGAAACCATTTATGGGTCTTGGAGATCTTATGTGCCTTAACCTCTCCACCAATTTTCATGGCTAGAGCACATCTGATGCTACCGCAAATCAACACTCGCTTTTAGCGAGGAATGTGCTCTAGTAATGCTTCACCAAGAAAAAATCACACTGATCCTCCGCACCGGTACTTATGCTGATGCTAGGCCTGCTGCCTCACATCATCTACACTGTTGCTTCCTATACTGCTGCCCATGACATTACCATTGCCACTGCTACATCTGTACTGCAACTCCCTCTCAATATGTTGCCCATGTTGTCCCTAGCACTGCCACTGCTAACTGCGGCACTGCAACTCAATTACTGAGAAGTAGATAACTGTCTTCTCCCAAATACTGACATCCCAGTTAGTCTGGAAGCCATGTGAAACTGAAGCTGCCTCTGCTGCTATACTGTGCTCCGTCTGCTGCTACTGCACTGTTGCATACAGCTCTGTGCCTCTCGTGCTATTGCACCCTCCATTGCACTGCCTTAGAGTTCTACACACAAGCACTGCTTTGTTGCTCCACTACACTTTCTCCACCCGACATCTATCATTCTGTTACTGTCATTAAGGGCTCCCATAGCCAGATATGATCCAAGAGTTTGGGCACTTCAAGGATCCTGCCCCTAGTGTGTAGTCCTGACTACAACTCGATGTCTCCCCACCTCTTCTCTAGAGGTGCATGAGCACTCATGGCAGAGTTGTCATTAGTCCGACATCTTTCTCTGCCTTAGCTGGAGGTGCCTTGGAGTCGGAAGCCTCTCCTTTGCTTTTCTTCCTTGGACATTGGGATGCATAATGTCCCAACTCCCCACAATGGAAGCACTTCACCTTGGAGATGTCCTTCTTCTTCCTCTTCCCTTGTTGTCTTGCAGATGCTAGAGCCGCATCCTCTTTCTCCTCTTTCTTGATTCGACTTCCCTTGCCATTACTCCCTGCCTTGGTCAACCTCATGATCTCTTCTTGGAAAAATGCTGCCCACATCTCCTCCCATCTTGCAAGAGTAGCTCTGCTCAAAATTCTTTGGACAAATGTCTCCCACTCCTCAGAGACTGCATTTAGGGCGGTCCTCACCATGAACTCCAGATCCGGTGTAGACCTTATGGAAGTAAGTTGGTCAAAAATTTCCTGCAATTTGAGGATGAACAGATCTATCTGCTCTCCCTTCTGCATCTGATATGACGGCCCCTGATTCTCCAATAACATCTTCCGCTGCACGGAAATGCCCTGATACAAGGTCATCAAAGTATCCAACATTTCCTTTGCTGTGTTCTTTTCAGCAATATGTGGTACGACATGATCTTTGACCTCATCGAGGATCATGCACTTCGCCATTTCATCCTCATACTTCTCATTTTTAGGTGGGTCGACTAGGATAGCCACGGTTCTTAAGGCAAAGTCCTTGATGCGATGTTGATCCAGGACTGCCAGGATCCTGGCCTTCCAAATGACAAAGTTGGAAGCCCTATCCAACCTGTCCTGATCCCTCAGTCCGTTCACTACCATTTCAACTCCTCTTCTAGACTTCCTCTGAGTTTCGACTTCCCTCCTGGAAATCTCCCTCTAAGTCCTGATTTCCCTGCTGGAAATCCTCTCGCCAAATGTCGAACCACTCCTCTCCAATCCTCCTTGCAATTGCGACTTGGATTTGGATTTCTTGGCTAGAAATCCGTCAAGGCAGCGACTCCCTCTACCTTGGTTTTGTCCCCTTAGGTATTGTTCTGCACCGACAGAAACAACACCCCACCAACTTCTCAATCACAATCTGCCCATAACGCCCCAAGCCCCGACAACTAAAGAAACTGAGCCTTTCAAGCTTTGCGCAATCCTAGCAACGGCAAAATCTGCTCCTCTTGGCCACAGTGTCAATCCTTCCTGGCTGAGAAAGATGATCGGGCACCTCGTAGGTCTGATCTGCCCCTCTTTGCCTCTGCGTTGACCCTCCTCCTGGCTCGAAATGGTGACGCAAGCCCTTTGCGTCACTTCTTCTCTACTGCTTCAGCTCTGGAACAATGCTGTCTCTCGAGACAGCTGCTACTGCTGCAAATTTTGGATTTTTTGCTGGTGCCTTCAGTCCTTCTGTGATCTGCAATGCTCTGATACCATGTTGAAATTTCTAAGTCTGACACGTTAGAAATCCCTACTGCATTATCTGGTTTAATTTCTCCTACTTGTTTATTCCATTAACAAGTTATTTATAAATATAAATACTGAAATAAACACAAATGCAGCCTTAACTCATATACAGATCAACAACTGAAATAACTGAGACAAACACATAAGGGACACCGTTATTTTTGGACAATCATCCCCGGAAAAACCCAATGCCGGAAATCTGGTGCAACAGATATGAGGGTTTTGTTATTTTGCAGTTTCTGAATACAACTAGGTTGCCAGAAATAGCTCACCCAATAGAGAATGTCCTTGGCAATAATACCTCTCCTCAGAGACATATATTTCGGCTGATCAATCACCAGATGAACGATCCCATAACAACTATGGCAGCTTCCACTACTCTGTGTCACTCTGCAGGGACTGCGTCACCCTTCCCGGCTTACCAGCTCTCAAGCTGCCCACGAAAATTCTTTCGGTGCTGCCTCTTGGCCCTGCGTCAGTAGCCTCTGTACAGCTACTGAAGCCTCTGCATCAGCCTCTCCAGGCTTTGCGTCGTCTCTCTGGCACTATCTTTGCCTCTCTGCTATGTATTCTTGACCTCGTGCCAAACTACCCCTCGCTGCCACAGATCGCTGGTTCGATTCTCTCAGCAAACCCTGCTCCAGAAAATTGAACTGCCCGATCAATTTTGTGTCTCCCCAACTGACCCTCAAGCCTCCTCTTATACTTTTCTTGTTGAGTCTTCAACAACCGAGATTAAGTCCCTAATCAACGACTAAGATTAGATTTGGCTTGATCCATGTCATTTAGAACATTCTCACCCAGTGTTATATTAATACCCATTAATATTTTAACTTTCCTAAATTTATACTTAGGAACCCCATTAAAAATATTAATTATTTTAATATCTCTCCAACTGGGTAGAATTTCCCCAAACCATTTCTGGGTCTTGGAGAACTTATGTGCCTTAGCCTCTCCACCAATTTTCAGGGCTAGATCACATCCGATGCTACCACAAGTCAATAGAGACTGTGGCTCTAACGACTGCAAGGTCACCGTGTTAACCACCGAAGAGTTGCCGAGGCCTCTCAAGCTAGATAAAAAGGGTTGTCGTATATCTCTATCAACCTAGATCATGCTAGGAGGTAAATTATTAATGCAATCTAAATCTAATATGCTTATGGGATAGATTATGGGTGAGATTATCTTGAGTTAATATTCCGTAGGTTATTTAAGTACTTATTCAGAATTTTGCTTAAGGCAAGAGTACTTAACAATGTTGTGATACAATCTTAAACAAGATACGTCTTAAGATATTCAAGTGTAAACTTCAACAATTAATTAATACCCCTTAATTAACCAGATTTCCTAAGTTTGGACTTAAGGAACCATTTAAAAAAGTTAATTATTTTAACTAAACCATCTCTAGGTGGAATTTTCCCAAATGATTTCTGGGTATTGGAGAATGCATGTGTCTTAGGCTCTCTACACAATCTCGAGGCAAGAGCACATCCGATTCTACAGAAATCAGCATAGCCCTCACTTAAGTCGACCTACAATGGAAGGAGGATTCAAGAAAGATGAAGTTGGCCTACCCTTGTGATCATGTTGGCCTAACTGTCTTGAAGCAACCACTATATATAGCAGTGTTCGACCTCATTTGGAGAACAAGAATTCGGTGAAGCAAGTCTGAGATTCTCAAGTGTTCAAATCATCCAAGAAGGAGCCTCAAAGTCAGAGAAGGAAGAAGGAAGGATAGCGAAGGAGAGAGTCATCGTTGAGGACTATTTTTGGGCTCGTTTACCCTCACATGTGCAAAGGTTGCAAATCCGAAGTTGTCAAAAGGAGGTTGAAAGATTGCAGTCACATTAAGATGATCTTGTTTGGGTGAATTCTTCACCAAAAGAAGTCGAGTAAGAGAGAGAAGAGTCTCCCTCAAGGAGGAGACTATTCAAGAAGCAAAGGTCAATCTAAGTTTTTTGTTGTAAAGAAAAGAGTTGCAGACTTACAAGAATAGGTCTAGATTCTGAAGGAAATTGAGAAGAGCAAGAAGAAGGGCAGCGTTGATCTAATGGTGAAGAGGAGGCTTGTGACTTGGTCTTGGAAGGGCTCTAGTGTCAAGGGTCTTTGTCATGGTCTTGGTATTCGTCAATTGAAGGTTCTATAAGAAGAATTTGTTTGGGTTTTCCTCTCAAAGAGTGAGAGGTTTTGGCCCTAGTTGACAGCCTACACACTGTGTCTCTTGTCTCCTTTATTGTTCATGCATTGGTAATTGTCTTGATGAAAAGAACACTATAATAACATAAGCAAGAGAAGATTATAATCAAGAAGTGAAAAAGCTCTCACAAACAATTATCAAGATTAAGAAATCAGTTAACTATTGATGCCCTAGATTTCTCAACATGGTATCAGAGCTAAGGTGACAAAAGTTGAGAATGGGCATCTAATCAAAGAAACACACAAGGAACGAATTTCAAGAAAGGGATCAAAGCGAGTCAAAGAATACCAAAGCAAAAAGTTCAAGATCTACATCATACAGAAACCCTCATCATATGGTTGAGCCTCATCACTCACATTGGGTTGGTGCCAAGAATCTTCTAAGATATCTTCGGGGCACAATCACTCATGGGTTGAGATACACTAACGGAGATGTGAGGCTACATGGATATTTCGATGCTGATTGGGCAGGCAGTGTGGTGGACCGAAAGAGCACTTTCGGGTGTTGTTTCTCTTTGGGTTCTGCCTCGATATCCTGGATGAGCAGGAAGTAGAAGTCGGTGGCTTTGAGCACCGCTGAGGCAGAGTACATCGTTGCGAGTATGGCCTGCTGTGAGGCTGTCTAGTTGAGGAAGCTCTACAGTGAGCTGTTTGGACATACGCTGGATCCTCTGCGACAACCAGAGTGGGATTTGTTTATCAGAGAATCTCGTATTTCATGATTGCTCCAAGCACATCGATATCAGGTACCATTTTATTCGGGATATGGTACAACGAGGAGCAATAAGGCTCCATCATATTGAGACTGATGAGCAGGTCGCCGACATTCTGACGAAGCCCCTGGGAAAGGTCAAATTCTTGACTTTTTGAGAACGACTAGGAGTTGTGGAGAGACCCTCTTATGAGGATCCTATATGATGCATACTTTGAGCTCTGGGAGCCCCGGGGTCTTGGGGTACTTCTTGGAGCGATGAGTGACCATAGGGTGACTCACCCTCCCCTAGTGGTATGCCATGTGCATGGTGAATGATTCAACCTTCCCTTGTGATACCCCATGGCGACATGTAGGCAGGATGAGTGGTTCATCCTTCTCCTGCTGAGACATCCTACCCATGCAGTCTGGGACTCATGGGAAATACCTCTCATCTGGCCAATGAGTAGGGAAATGAGGATAGGGACCATAGTAGCATCGATGGATCCATCGTGTATCTATCGTACTCCCTATGCTAGGATGGCATTGATCTGGGATCAATTGGAACTGACTTCGAGTCAGTAAGAGTGATATAACTCACTCTCTTTTGGAACTGACTTCGGGTGAGTAAGAGTGGTATGAGACACTCTCTTTATTTGGAACTGATTTCGGATCAGTGAGAGTGGTATGACGCACTCTCTTCATTGGGACTGACTTCGGGTCAGTAAGAGTGCTATTGGACACTCTCTTCTATCTGGGATTGACTTCGGGTCAGTAGAGGATGGTATTATACATTCTCAATCATTTCTTCTTCTTCATAGTTCAGCAAAGAAGAGTTGAGCAGTGCATTTGATCGCAGAGATAGTACCGACAGACAGATGGATTAGCAGATGGAGTTCTCCCTAGTTGAGAGGGAGTGTTAAAATTGGCAACTAGGGCCAAACTCCATGTGGGTCATCTTATTTATGACAGTTGATATTTTTCTTGGATTCTTCTCATCAAGAGGTGTAGGATTGATCTAACGATCATCCGATTCCGACATTGTATTCATGGAGATATGAATTTATTTATATTTCTTGACAATTTGTCAAGGTTGGTCAACAAGTAAAATAGCATTGCACACCCCCAGCGAAACCTCAACATGGCATATAAGTAGAGGAGACCTTGAGGCATTATGACACTCATCTCATCTCCACATCTCTTCTCTCTCCTAGCTTGTTTGGGTATGCGTAGGAGGAGCTTCTCTCTCTCACATGGGAAGAAGGAGGACGCAGTTAGGAGCAACAGCTTTGACGTGGGTGCAGGAGGACGCAGAAAGGTACAACAACTTTGACTTGGGTTGACCGAGGTGCTAGAGGACAGCGTTGACCAGTGTGAGGATACCCTTGACTGCGGATTTGTGTGGGGAGCCTCTATCTTGCAAGCCGCAGTTCAAATCAGCGTTCGTTGACCTCTGTTTGACCATGGTTTTGACCAGCGTTGACTAGTTAGGGCTGACTGTAGGAGCTGATATGTTGACTATTGTTTGACCATGTTTTGAGGACTGTTTTGGGGCTACTGTCTATTGCTGTTGGAGGTTGAGTTCTCCTAGGTTGTCTTGAGGACATTTGGGAGCTGATTGATCAGCCTTGTCTTTGCTGGTTAGGGTTTCATTACTGCTGTTGTAAATCACAAATTTGTGATATTGTACTATCTCTCTCTCTACTGAATTATTGAAGAATATAGAAGAATTGATCAAAGGGTTTCCCCGCATTGGGGTGTGTCCCTGGCTAGTGCCACATCTTGTGTCTGTTGTCTTGGCTTGTCTCTTGTTGTTTACATTTATGTTCTATCTACATTTTACTATCATGTTTATGTGATTGCAATACTGGAAATTGATATTGGGATAATAAGAAGAATTGAAGTAAATTGCTCCTAAGCATAGAACATACCATAATTTAACAAGATTTCTCCTGCCAATCATCCACAATGATTCCTGACACTGATCTCTGCTTATCTCCCAGCACTTCCGCGTTAACCTCCTCCAGTTTTTGTGTTGCCCCTCTGCGTCAATCTCCTCCAGCAGTTGCGTTGTCCCTTCTTGGCTCAACATTGGCTCTATTACTCTTCAATGTCTTCTTTGACGTATATTCAGTGGAACTAGAAATCACTTCCTTCTAGTACTGCCTCTAATCCTCACTGCTTGATCACTGGTTCGAATTCCTTAGCAAACCCTGCCCTAGGAAAATCGAACTAATTGATCAACTCTTTATGTGTTTCTAATTGAACCCCAAGCCTCCTTCTTATACTTTTCTCGTTGAGACTTCAACGGCCGAGATTAAGTCTCTAATCAACGGCTAAGATTAAAACTTGACTTGATCCGCCTTTCAGATCATTCTCCCCATATTTTGATTAATACCCATTAATATTTTAATTTTCCTAAGTATAGACTTAGGATCCCAATTAAAAATATTAATTATTTTAATCAAATACAATCTGGGTGGAATTTCACCAAACGGTTTATGGGTTCTTTAGAACTCGTGTCTTAGCCTCTCCACCAATATTCATGGCTAGAGCACATCCGATGCTATCAAAAACTAACAGCAAAGGTCTTATATGCTCATC
The DNA here is from genome assembly GCA_031772625.1 of Pinus tabuliformis. NCBI lineage: Eukaryota > Viridiplantae > Streptophyta > Pinopsida > Pinales > Pinaceae > Pinus > Pinus tabuliformis. The sequence continues at coordinate 1,098,947,219 of CM062817.1, forward strand.
TTCTGAAGCAAAGAAATGTGATTGGCTTGAAATTCTTCAAAGTGTCTTGTTCAAAACCTTGTTGAAACACAAGAGTATCTTGACTTCTTAAGCCTGATCTGAAGTAAAGAAGATATCGCACTGCAATTATATATATACATATTTGTTCAGTGATCTTCAAGATCAGTGAAGGAGCCGACCTCCATACATTTATGCAGTGTGAAGATTTCTGAAGGAACATATATTTAGTATAGTGAACTATACAATGGAACCTACAGTGAAGAAGCAAACCCAAAATGTCCTAGAATAAGAATATTCTGCCTTGAAGAAAGTGTGAAAATTCTATCATTGCAGCGACTGATTTACTTTTCCTACTTATTTCCTCATAAGTTATTCATGAAATTACTTCAACAAACATTAAAATAAATACTGCTGCAGATATCACACCATAATACAGAAACAAACATATGCACACATTGACACAGTTATTTTGGACTAATGTCCCCAGAAAAACCCAATGTGGGAAAACTGGTGCAGCAAGGGAGGATTTTATTATTCAGCAATTTTCTAGTACAACAGGGTGCCAAACTGGCTTACCCACAGATAGACAAATTTCCAGCACTTCTTCTAAACCCAGCGTAGGCCCTACTGACCTCTATGTCAGCCTGGAACCCTCTGCGTCAGCCTGAAACCCTCTGCGTTAGCCTACTGAGCCTCTACACAGCCTCTCTGGCCTTCTGTGTCACCCCTGAGCCTCTGCGTGGATGATGCAGGCCCTACTCTTCTGCCTCTCCACTGATCTCTCGTCTCTCTGTTTTGTATTTGTTGGCTCTTGACTACTCTCCAGACCACTGGTTCAATTTCTCAGCAAACCCCGCTCCAAAAATTGAATTGACTGGTCTCCCTTAGTGTGTCCTCCAAGTGACCTTCAAGCCTCCTCTTATACTTTCCTCATTGATAAATCAACGATCGAGATTAAATCCCTAATCAACGGCTAAGATTAGATCTGGCTTGATCCATGTCTTTTGGACCATTCTAACACAGTTTCATATTAATACACATTAATATTTTATTTTCCCTAAGTTTAGACTTAGGGTCTCCATTAAAAATATTAATTATTTTAATATCTCTTGAACTGTTTAGAATTTTCCCAAATCCTTTCTAGGTATTGGAGATCTCATGTGCCCCAACCTCTCCACCAAATTTCATGGCTAGAGCACATCCAATGCTACTCCAAATCAACATTCCCTCTTAGCAAGGACTATGCTCTAGGAATACTCCTCACTGAGTATCATCCTGATCATCTGACATCGGTCCTTGTGTTGATGTTAAGCCTCCTTACCCAACATCCTCTGCAATGCTGCATCCTGTACTGCTGCCCATGACTTTGCTACTACCACTGCTGCATCTGTACGACAACTCCCTCTGCATCTGTGCTGTTGCTGGTCCTTTCTCCCAACACTGCATCCGCATTGCAACTCCCTCTACATCTGTGCCACTGCTGGTCCTTTCTCCCAACACTGCATTTGCATTGCAACTCCTTCATTCGTGCTGCTAACACACTACTTCTGAAAGGGGTTCTTTACTATCCCCATCTTTCCCTTGAAGTAGTCAAATTTTGACCTTCCAAAGGCCTTGGTGAGGATATCTGCCACTTGTTCCCATGTAGGAGTGTAGCTCAACTGTATAAAAGAATGTTGAATGAATTGATTTCGAATGAGCAAACAGCTCAACCATAATACAGAGATATTTACAATAATAGAAACAATCAGTTTCATCAAAGAAACTGCTAAAAGAATATAAATAGCAACAGCTAAAAGGAATGAGCATTAAATGCTAAATAGGAATATTCTAATATATTCTAATACCCTCCCTTAATGCTCAATCTATTTACAACACCAATAGACCCTCTGAATTTTACAAATTTATCAGGACCAAGAGGCTTGGTGAAGATGTCGGCGGGCTGCTCTGTTGTGGGAACATATTGCAACTGAACTGAGCCGTCTTCAACAAGCTGGCGAATGTAGTGACAATGAGTTTCCACATGCTTTGTTCGTTCATGAAAGACAGGATTCTTGGCAAGTTTGAGCACTCCCTGATTATCACAAAACAAAGAAGTAGGCCCCGTCTGAGAAACATGCATATCTGCCAGCATACGTCGAAGCCAAACTGCCTCACAGGATGCCTTAACTGCGCCCCAATACTCGGCTTCTGTTGAGGAGAGAGTCACTACCTGTTGCTTCTTACTAGTCCAAGTAACAGCACCGGATCCTAGATTAAACACATACCCAGCTGTAGATTTACGGTCATCAACCGAACCGGCCCAGTGAGAATCAGTGTAACCACTGAGAATAGGATTGGAACTTCGAGTGTATAGGAGGCCATAATCAGAAGTGCCACGCACATATCGTAGCACACGCTTTGTTGCTTGCCAATGATCAGCTTTAGGAGCGGACATGAAGCGAGAAATGTAGCTTACTGCAAAACTGATGTCAGGTCTGGTAGCAGTAAGATAGATGAGACTGCCCACTAATTGCCTGAATAAAGTTTCATCCACAAGGGGAGAGGATGACTGAGCTGAAAGTTTGAGCCCTGGTTCCATAGGAGTTGTGGCCGGTTTACAATCCTGCATTCTGAATCTGTCCACAAGATTTTTGGCATACTTGGACTGAGAGAGAAAGATCTGATTTTCAGTCTGCCAAACTTCAACCCCCAGACAATAATGAAGAAGCCCCAAGTCTGTCATCTCAAAAGTTCTGCATAAATCTTGTTTGATCCCATGGATCAAATGTGCAGAGCTGCCAGTAATGATAAGATCATCCACATAGACAACCACAAACAAGATATCATCACCAGTATGTTTGATGTACAGGTTTGCATCAGAAGGGCTCCGCTGAAAACCCTGATCTGTCAGATACTGATCAATTTTCATGTACCAAGCCCGAGGAGCTTGTTTCAATCCATAGATTGCTTTAGCTAACCGACACACTTTCTGTTCTTGACCAGCAACCTTGAATCCTGGAGGCTGCGTCATGTAGACTTCTTCTTGGAGATCACCATTTAGGAAAGCACTTTTTACATCCATCTGATGAACTTTCCAATTGAACTGAGCTGCTAGGGCAAGAACAAGCCTTATGGTACTCATCTTGGCTGTAGGAGCAAAAGTCTCCTCATAGTCGATGCCTTCCTTCTGTGAAAATCCTCGAGCCACAAGCCGAGCTTTATACTTGTCTATGGTTCCATCAGCTTTGTATTTTACTTTATACACCCATTTGCAGCCTATGGGCTTTTTGTCTGCAGGAAGATCAGAAAGTGTCCATGTGTGATTCTTCTGAAGACTCTGAAATTCGGCTTCCATAGCCTGTTCCCACTCAGATGTACCCTTAGCCTCTGAATATGTTTGAGGCTCAAAAGTACTGTGCAGGTTAGCCATAAGAGCAAAATTGACTGTAGACTGTTGTCTGCTCTTATGTCTAGAAGTTCTGCCTTCAAGGAGCTCATCATCCCGGAGATCACCAATGGTTTTAGCCCACCATTTTGGTCGAAGAGTAGAAGAAGTAATAGCAGAAGTAGAGGAACCAATATCAGGAGGAGGTGGAGGAGACTCAAGAGCAATAGGGGCCGCAAGAGAAGGGTTATTTTCTGGAGGAAGCTCAGATAGAGTATGATCAAATACTGATGCTACATCATCCCTCCCATCAGGTGGACCGACCGGAAGAAGAACACTGTGAGGCTGATCCTCAGAACACTGCTGAGAAGAAAAAGACTGAAAAAATCCTCTGTCTTCATCAAATACTACATCCCGACTGAAGCTAAGACGACCAGTGGCTATATCTATCAGCCTATAGGCCTTGTGATGATCACTGTACCCTGTCATCATGAGTTTCTGGCTTTTGGAATCCAACTTAGATCGCTTAGCAGCTGGAATCCAAACATATGCAACTGAGCCAAATACTTTGAGATGACTGATCTTAGGCTTTCGGTCAGACCAAACCTCTTCAGGAGTCTTCCCTGTAACAGCCTGAGTGGGTGATCTGTTAAGAAGATAAACAACAGTAAATACTGCTTCAGCCCAGAATTTGTTTGGAACACTCCTGTGCTGTAGCATGGAACGAGCCATTTCAACAACCGTGCGATTGCGACGCTCGACAACACTGTTTTGCTGAGGAGTGTAAGGAGTGGTTAATTGGCGTTTGATGCCATGGATATCACAGAAGTTGGTAAACGCTGAAGAACAAAATTCCCCCCCATTGTCTGTCCTAAGGGTCATTATGTTACAACCAGATTCTTTCTCCACTAAAGTTTTAAACTTCTGAAAGGTACTAAGAACATCAGATTTATTTTTTTAAAAATATACCCACATCTTTCTACTGAAATCATCTACAATAAGTAAAAAGTATTTGCAAGCAGTGATAGAAGCTGTATTCATAGGTCCGCAAATATCAGCATGAAGTAACTGAAGTACCTTAGATGCGCGCCAAGATTCTCCATTTTTGAATGAAGACCGATGTTGCTTTCCCGCTTGACAGGCGCTGCATACCCCCAACTGCTGAGTCTGAATATCAGGTAATCCAGACACAAGTCCCTCCCTAGAGAGCTGAGAGAGATACTGCATATTGAGATGCCCATATCGCTGATGCCATAGAGTGCTGATAGGAGAAATACGTGCTGCTAGAGCCACTTCTGGAGAGTCACCGGTGTCAAGTAGCCTGTATAAACCATGATCTTCTAGGCCAACAGCAACTGTTAAACTAGACTCCCTGTCAATAATGGAGCACTTGTGGGTACTGAACACTACATCAAGTTGAGGAGAATTCCTCATAATCTGGCTGACAGATAGCAGATTAATTTCCATACCAGGGACATAGTATACATTCAGAAATATAAGTGTGCGCCCACCAGACTGAATTTGAACTGTACCTCTGCCAGCTACTGTGTACTTTTCACCTCCGCCAAATACCACGGAATCACTGAAAGGTGAGAAGTCAATAAACCAGTCACGCCTGTGAGAAAAATGACGTGATGCGCCAGAATCAATGTACCATGCAGAGGAAGGAACATGATCTGAAGACCTTTTAGCCATAAAGGCGTAAAAGGCAGACTCTGTCTGCTCGGAATGTTCTGCAACATTTGCTGTCTGATGTGGCCCTCCCTGTTTCCTCTGTTCAGAAGCAATCCTCTGTCGGCAATCTTTCTTCATGTGACCAAACTTGTGACAGTAATTACACTGCACACTTTTCTTCCGAGCAGGATCAAAAGGCTGAGAGGAGCCTTTCTGCTGAAAGGACTGAGAGGACTGATATTTTGCAGAAAATGCATTTTCCGAGGACACTGATGAGGCACTACTACCAAACTGCTGTTTCCACCGATCCTGCTGCAGAAGTTTGGTACATAAATCTGGAAACTTCAGATCAACATTTGTGGTGGTAATGTTGAGCGTTTCAATGAAGTGTTCATAAGATTTCGGTAGACTTTTCAAAGTAATGACTACCATATCTTCCTCCTCCATGGTCCGACCAATGGCTTCGAGCTGATCTCGAATGTCTTTAATTTTGTTGAGATGTTCCGGTAAAGACATATGTTCGTCCATCATGATGGAGAACAACTGATTTTTGAGAAAAAAAGCTCTGCTTTTATCAGATGTCTCATGCAGTTCTTTCAACTGTTGCCAGATTTCAGCAGCTGTCTTGCCAGAAGGGATCTGTGGTAACTGATCATCAGCGACAGAGAGCTTGAGAAGCATAACAGCCTCTCGATTTCGATCATCAAATTTATCTTGATCGGTCCCGGCTGTACCGGGACGAAGCTCTTTGCCCAAAATGAGTTGATCAAGACGCCTGTACTCAAAAATGGTCAACATTCTTTGTTTCCAAATGTTATAGTTGCTGCCATTAAAGCGTTGATTTCCTTCTAACATCAGATTGGTAAGTGTGGCCATTTTCCCAAAGAAAAATACAGAAGTCTGACACACAAGAACAATGTAGCTGCCTGTTTAACCTGATGTAAATTAAAGAACAGACTTTGTCCTGCTAAAAAAAAATTTTACCCAGCGAAAATATCTCTTCAGTCTAAAACAATAGTAATACTGCTAGCACAGAATACAGTTCTGAGAATACAGTTTCCCACAAGAGAATGCAGGTCTACCACAAGTGTATACTGATGCAATAAACAGATGTCACAGGTCTGAGTTTGTAATGAAGACTGTCAGGATCCCAAGAGAAAAAAAATTCTGCTGATTGGTAACACTGCCGTCAACCAGAACCACAAATACAGCAAATATAAATATTGAAAGATGGACCCACATGTGCTGTCTTAGCTTCACGTTTACACTGCCGGCAGACACCACGAATATATACGTCTCAGGTATGAAATTGGTCCACAAAACAGATACGAAGATCTTAAACAAATACGAAGATCTACACAAATTGGCCTACGTGAGCTATCAGAGCTTCACGTCACGTCTCAGGAATGCCGGCAAACACCACGGATATATACGTCTCAGGTATATACGTATATATATTTCACGTCACGTCTCAGGCATATACGCGTTTGAAAATAAACACGGGTTTGAAATTTGTATCCACGGGTCTGAGGTATATATCCACGGGTTTCAAAGTATTAACCACGGATTTCAAATATAACTGAACCACGGGTTTCAAATACGGGTCGGAAATATATATCTACAGGTTTCAACTGCCACGGGTCGGAAATATATATCCACGCCAAGATATATATCCACAGGTTTCAAAATGTGTATCCACGGGTCGAAAATATATATCCACGGCAGAATATATATCCACAGGCTTCAAAAGTGTATCCACGGGTTTCAAATGTAAATCCTCGGGCTTCAAAATGAATATCCACGAGTTTCAAAAATACACGCGTATCCACGGGTTTGACAGCTTTGAAAATAAAACCACGAATTTTCCCGCAGATCGAATTTTCAAACCACGAGTCTGACTTTCAAAAAAACAAATGAGTTTTGAGAGAAAACACCTGGATCACAAATGCTGAGAAATTCCACGTTGTGGTCAAGTAGCCGCCAGGTGAAGAAGAAGATAGCCGGATCCACGATTCCAAGCAGAACTGGCCAGCCAAAAAAAATCCGCTCCCACGAAAACAGTCACCGCCACAGAGTTATTTCCTTAATAAAATGATCATGCAAGGGAAGAATCCATTTCTGTATCGAGATGGACGACTGTAAGCTTTTATCACAGCGAGCAAAGCCGAGGCTAAGACTCAGTGAAGGCTGCCTGGCTTACAGAGGGCTCGACCTTAGAAAGGACTCAAGAGATTACAATGCAGAGAGAATTACTGTTCAAGAAATCTCTTAACCTTGCTCTGATACCATAAAAGAATGTTGAATGAATTGATTTCGAATGAGCAAACAGCTCAACCATAATACAGAGATATTTACAATAATAGAAACAATCAGTTTCATCAAAGAAACTGCTAAAAGAATATAAATAGCAACAGCTAAAAGGAATGAGCATTAAATGCTAAATAGGAATATTCTAATATATTCTAATACTGTACAGCTCCTCGTTGGACACAATCTCTGACAAAGTGACACCGGATATCAATATGCTTCGACCTATCATGGAATACTGGATTCTCAGAGAGTTTGATGCAACTTTGATTATCACACATGATCCTGGTCGCCTCCATATTTCTTTTGAATAGGTTTACCAGCAGTTTTCTAAGCCATATGGCCTCACACGAAGTTGTGCTTGCTGCCATATATTCTACCTCAGACGAGCTCAGAGCCACGGACTTCTGTTTCCTACTACACTAGGAGGTCATTCCTGATCCAATGTTGAAACAGTACCCAGAGGTACTTTTCCGATCCACTGAACTTCCTGCTCAATCTGCATCAGTAAATCCACTCAACCTAATATCCTTCCCCTTGGTGTATAAGAGCACATAATCAATAGTTCCCTGTAAATACCTGAGAACGTGTTTGGCTACTGCCCAGTGAACCCTCTTTGGTTCCACCATGAATTGACTGAGGGTGTTGACAGCGTAGCAAATATCTGACCTGGCATTGACTAGATACATCAAGGACCCTATGAGCTATCGGTATAGGGTGGGATCGACATCCTTGTCTTTTGATGCATCAATCTTCTTCTAGTTGGTGATCATTGGCGTAGCCATAGGTCTACAGTCTCCTATCCCGAACCTTTTCAGGATTTCTGTAGCATACCTCCCTTGCCCAAGGAAGATTTCTCCTTTCTGCTGCCAAACTTCCAACCCTAGGAAATAGTGCATTCTTCCCAGATCCTTTATATCGAACTCTGTGGCTAGATTCTTCTTGCAGTCCTCAATGAGTTTGGATAACCCTGTCAGGAAGAGATCATCCACATATAATACTAAGATAAGCGGCTCGTTCTCTACGACCAGATAGTAGAGATTCGGAGCAGCACCACTCTTGACAAACCCCATCTTCTCGCTCTCGGTGCTTGCTTCAACCCATACAAAGCTTTCTTCAGTCTACATACATGAGACTTCTTCTCATGAGTCTCAAAGCCCTCTCGTTGTTCAATGTAGATCTCTTCTTCTATTACCCCGTTTAGAAATGTCGTCTTGACATCCATCTAATGGATCTCCCATCCCATCTGGGCTGCAAGAGATATCACGGTCCTAATAGATGTATACCTGGCTACCGGGGCAAAGGTTTCCTCATAGAGTTTGGATCAGTGTGGAAAAAGTCGGGAAAAAATCGGGATTAAATCCCAATTTTTCGATTTTTTTGGCTGGCCGATTAAATCGGCCGATTTTTTCCCAGTCGAAAAAGTCGGGATTAAATCGGTACTTTTTCCAAAAAATCGTGGTATTTTTTTAATGATTTTTTTTTGTTTGAAAAAATCGGGGATTTTATTGAAAATATCGGGGATTTTATTGAAAAAATCGGGGATTTTATTGAAAAAATCGGGATTTTATTGAAAAAGTCCGGATTTTTTAAAAAATGAATATTTTTGTATTTTTTTAATTTTGCCGACTTTTTTGAAAAACTTCCAACTTTAACGACTTTTTCAACTTTTGGACCCTTGCCGATTTAATCCCGACTTCGACTTTTTCCACATTGCTCATAGTCAATCCCGTCCTTTTGAGCATACCCCTTAGCCACAAACCTGGCCTTGTATTTTTCAACACTGCCGTCCGCAGCATATTTGATCTTGTAGATCCATCTTGAACCTACCACAGATTTGTTTTGCGGCCTTGACACCACCTCCTAGACATCGTTTACCATTATGGAGTTATACTCCTCCACCATTGCATCTAGCCAAACCTGATGCTGAGCTGCCTCCTTGAAGCTGGCAGGCTCCCCATCTTGTGCTACTAACCCCTGATACCTATCTGGTTGTTTTCTCTCTCTTTTACTGTTCCTTGGTTCTCCGATGAAGTTCTCTGCATCACGTAGAATCTGACAAAGTTCCCTGCTGGTTCTTCCTCTGCCAGCAGGTGTTTCTGTTCGCTCCTCCTCCTCATCCTGAGAATCTTCCTGATCTGAGGAAGAATTCTTCACTTTCGTTGGTTGAAGAGGCATGACCAATGGATCCTCTTTCGGCTGCTCCTCAGAAGGCATTTCGCGATATCTTCTGAAAGCTCTATCCTCCATGAACTTTACATCTCATCGTACTACCACCTTCTTGCTTCCTGGAAGATAGATTCTGTATGCCTTAGTGTTCTCGCTATATCCTACCAGATACCCCTTTTCTGCAGTGTGATCCAACTTCTTCCTCTTTTCTTCAAGTATGCGACAATATGCTAAACTCCCAAATATCCTGAAATGACTGACTTCAGGCGTCTTCCCAGTGAAGACTTTCTCTGGAGTAATCTTGCCCAATGCCCGATGAGGAGTCTTGTTCTGAACATAGACAACTGTGTTGCATGCTTCTGCCCACAGGAATTTTGGCATATCCTGATCATACAACATGGCCCTAGCTGCTTCTACAATAGTCCTGTTTTTTCTTTCTGCCACCCCATTCTGCTCCGGATTGTAGGGAGCTGTCCACTCTCTTCTGATGCCCTCCTTAGTGCAATAATTAATGAAGTCCTTATCGACATACACTCCACCATTATCTGAGTGCAAAACTTTTATTTTCTGTCCTGTTAGATTCTCCACTAGAGCCTTGAACTCCTTGAATCGACAGAAAACCTCATCCTTGGTTTTCAGAAAATAGATCCAAGTTTTCGTCGAGTGGTCATCAATAAAGGTAAGGAATACTTGTCACCACTGAGAGCTTTGATGGACATAGGTCCACAGATATCTGAGTGTATCAATCCTAGTACACTCTTGTCCCTATGGTTGCTCCTAGGAAATGCCGCCTTGGCATACTTTCCTAGAGCACATCCCTTGCATACATCATCTCGTTCCGTACTCAGACCCGAAACCCGAAACTCCTGTTACAGTGCTCATGAGAATTCTCAGAGCTCCATGGTGCAACTGACCCATCCTTCTGTGCCATAGTTCGTTCAAGTCTTTGTTTCCGTGACTACCTATTAGTGCCATTGGAGATTCTAGTTGTAATCTATACAACCGATTACTCTTGATCCCGATCTGCACTTTCTTTTTCCAACTCGGGTGTTTGACGTATATCTTTTCCTTGATGAAGTAAACGTAATAGCTCTTTCCTTGTAGTTGTGACACGGAAAGTAAGTTCATCCCCAATCCTAGTACATGCAGCACATTTGTGGCACGGAATCGTTCTCCTGATTCTGTTTGAAAAACTATGGTACCCTTTCCTACTGGAGTACACTTTGCCTTGTTCCCCATGGCGATCTGAAAATTCATCTTCTCTTCTCGATATTCCAAGAAACACTCCCTAATTCCCATCATATGCCATAAGGCTCCACTGTCTATATACCATACTTCTGATGATGCAACACTAGTCATGCACGCCACTTCTTCTTCCAACTTGGAGCCAACATAGAGAAATTGAAATCTCTCTCTCTTGTGCAATCTTCTGAAAATCTGCATGAGTCCCCAGAGGTGTATGCCTCTGCATCGTGGTCTTGACCCATAACTGATTTTCCCTTCTGTCTCTACTTACTTGCTTTGATACCATGTGAAAATTCTATCGCTGTAGCAACTGATTTACTTTTCCTACTTATTTCATCATAAGTTATTCATGAAATTACTTCAACAAACATTAAAATAAATACTGCTGCAGATATCACACGGTAATACAGAAACAAACATATGCACACATAGACACAATTATTTTGGAATAATGTCCCTAGAAAAACCCAATGTGGGAACACCGGTGTAGCAAGGGAGGACTTTATTATTCAACAATTTTCTAGTACAACAGGGTGCCAAACTAGCTTACCCACAGATAGACAAATTTCCAGCACTTCTTCTGAACCCAGCATAGGCCCTACTGACCTCTGCTTCAGCCTAATGAGGCTCTGCGCAACCTCTCTAGCCTTATGCGTCACTCCTGCAGCCTCTGCATGGATGACACAGGCCCTTCTGGCTCTGTGCAGTCTCTGTTGCCTCTGCGTGGCTTCCTCTGGCTCTGCATCTGCGTCTTCTCCCTCTGCACTGATCTCCTGTCTCTCTATTCCGTACTTGCTGCCTCCTGATTGCTTTCCAGACCACTAGTTCAATTTCTCAGCAAACCCCGCTCCAAAAATTGAACTGACTAGTCTGAGGTCTCCCTCAGTGTGTTCTACAAGTGACCCTCAAGCCTCCTCTTATACTTTCCTCGTTGATAAATCAACGGCCGAGATTAAGTCCCTAATCAACGGCTAAGATTAGATCTGGTTTGATCTATGTATGTCTTTTGGACCATTCTAACACAGTTTCATATTAATACACATTAATATTTTATTTCCCCTAAGTTTAGACTTAGGGTCTCCATTAAAAATATTAATTATTTTAAAATCTCCTGAACTGTTTAGAATCTTCCCAAATCCTTTCTGGGTATTGGAGATCTCATGTGTCCCAACCTCTCCACCAAATTTCATGGCTAGAGCACATCCGATGCTACTCCAAATCAACAGAAAGGAATCCCCATTACACTTGGAGGATACGCTCTTTGAGCAAAGGTTTTTGGATATACATTATGACAATGAAACTCTGTTGAATGAAAAAGCCTATCTACAAGATTCTGTTGGACAAGTTTTGGTTGTACCTGTGATCTAGCTGAGCACTAACTCCTTAAACCTTCAAGATTTCAATGCATAACAGGGATAAATGTCTTAAAGGCCAATTGCTAAGGATTGATGTCTGTGAGACATTGTAGTAATCTAGTCAATGTGCACTAGCAATGGAAGACTCACAGTGAAGTTGAAGTTGAGGCTAACTGAAAAGTCATCTACAGCAGTTTGAAGACGAGTATTTGAGAATAGTGATCTTATATACAGTAATCTTCTATGTGATATGACAGCAAGCTTGATGTGTTACCTTGAATATCAGTGGGTATAACACCAGTGACACTTACCTTGATAGCGTGTTAGGGTTTGCACTATCTAGTCCTCTTAATGACAAGTGTCCTAAATGAACAGTATCTTTGTAATAGAATGTGTCACAATAACCTTTGATTTGACATACATTCCAAGCAGAAGCAGCAGCGATCTACATGAGAGTGCACTTGGTGTTTGATAGTATATTTTGGTACTTGACAGTGTTACTTGTACATGACAGTTTCTTGATGATAATGGTATGGATGTTGGGTTGATGGTATGACAATACTTGATTGACATAACACAATGATATTGATGATACAACAAGTATTGCTAACCTTGGACGGTGACTGACCTATTGTGATTGTGAAAGTGATTGAAACCCTAACATTTGATGTGCCAGAGATTCTCTTGACAATGAATTGGATATGTGACAGTAACATATTGACAGTGATGATTGTAATATTCTTCAGTTGCAGTGTGAACAATTGCAGATTGCAGAGTGGACAGAAATTGCAATAGTCAGTTTGAGCAGAGGCAGGATTGTCTATTGGAGTTAGGGTTTGAGGTATGATTGTGCAGGTCCCAGATTGAGTAGAGTATCCCTTACCAATTTTTTCTGTCTGTACTATGCGAGTTAAGTAGGTGTACTTCATTTTAGCATAAAACTATTTTACCACATAAGACCTTGACGGATGGTGAATGAGGTTCTCTTATAGTATAGTCACTGTTCATGCTCATGCTCTGTGTCCAGCTGTTTTCAAGTTTACAAAGCAGCATATTTCATCCTTGAGCTTTATGAGCATTGCATATAGAAGACCCACACACCTGAGATGCATGTTGAGGTGTTTAGGGATTGTTGTTCAATTGCGACAGTTTTTAAATTTTAACTGTCGTTATGCATTCAAAAATATTTAACTCATAATCTTTGTTATTTTATTTAAATGGCTATATATTTAGATATTGAGTTGCTAAAAGGTGGATGCCTTTTTATTTGATGTTTTCAAACACTTCCTTTTTACTGTTTCATAATGCTAGGTTTCTCTGTTTTGTGACATTTGCAAATGAAGGAAATTAGATTTGACGGGTGCCTCTTTCATTGCACAATGAGGTTTACAATTCTTTTAGTTTTTTAAGAGCAAGGTTTGATAGCTTGTTGGCATTTGTTGTGCAGGAAATAAGAGTTGACTCTGCAGTCCTGTTGTACATGCTTTTATATGGTCTGGTTGAGCCCAAGAAATGGCTGAAACAAACTGGATGGTAGGGTAACTCGAGATGCAAACTAATAGTCAGAACTTAGTGGCACACATTTCAGCTTATAGGTTATACCCATGTTGGAGCCATCTATGCACTCACAAAGTGCTACTGCCAAGTTTTGTTCTTATTATTTGACTGTAGTTGATCACAATGTACATTAACAACAGTATAAATTTTCTGGGAATGAAAAATACTGGAGGCCTACTAATTTGCATCAACCTATCCTACAATATTGCTAGTCTCTTTATTTCATCAACTTATGTTGTAACATCAACCTATCCTCCAATATTGCTATTGTCTCTTTATTTTATCAACTTATGTTGTAACAGTAAGTCCATCATGTAGGCATTTTACTTCTGTATTACATTACCATTCTAGCCTAAAATCCATACCTCTCACAGTTCAACAGGTTTGTTTCCTAACCTAATCATGTTTACTTCCAGCTTGTGACAAAGCTAGAAAGAACAGTTATTGGAATATTATATGAACCTAGAAGTAATGTAAACAAATTAGTTTGTAGTATATGTAACGTGCATATAATTTTATTCCACAAACTAATGCCATTATTTTATTTTGTACGTTATTTGTTGAAAGTATCCTTTTATGCAAGGCATACCGTCGTGGAATTTTTGCTGACTCCCTTTTATGAGCATTATGACCACTAACAAATAATTAGGATTCTAAAGGAATATGGATTCATTCTTCCTTCGATGAATTTTACTTTAAAGCATACCAACATTTATAACAGTGCAAATAGCTACTCAGATGTAATGTACCCAAGAAAAAATTCAAGAAAAATTTTGTTCTTGTTTTCCACAATTTGAAACTTTTCTCTTTGATATCTTTCTACAAATAGTTAGCATGCAAGTTCAGGAAAACACCTTCAGGAAAATTAACTCAAACTTTCGTCAAACATTTCATGAGCATAGTGAGAGAAATAACATCAGTCAAGAATTGAGGCAAATCTGAACTTTATTGGGACTTGATCTTCAATGTTTACAAATGCAAAATGGAGAGCAACACCTGGAATCTGCTTCAGCTGATAAGAATAAATATTTCAATTAATCTGCTGCCTGGAGGTTACACTTCAAAAATTAGTTCGTTTCTTTGATCAATATAAATTCGGCCTTCTTCTTGTGCTACAGCCCTTCATTCTACTTTAGGAAACGATTGCTATGCCAAGAAACAAGTTTCAGCCAATGCAAATATTCGTCCTCAGGAATCTGCTCCAAACTTGGTGACTTTGATCCACTGCTTGAAGATGGAGACAATTGGAAACTCACAGCCCATATATGGACCAATCTCCAAGGAACTCAATCTATGGATACAACTGAAATTGGCCCTCTGTTTGCAAGGAGAAAAATGTGCCAAACCCCTGGAATTGCCAAGAAACAAGTTTCAGCCAATGCAAATATTCATCCTCAGGAATCTGCTCCAAACTTGGTGACTTTGATCCACTGCTTGAAGATGGAGACAATTGGAAACTCACAGCCCATATATGGACCAATCTCCAAGGAACTCAATCTATGGATACAACTGAAATTGGCCCTCTGTTTGCAAGGAGAAAAATGTGCCAAACCCCTGGAATTGCCAATCTCGTCCTCCTCAGAATTCGACCCTCTTTCAATTAGCAATGAATAAGCTTCAAAGGGCAGTGTATTTCTGAAGAATTCAGGCTTATCACTTGTGCAAGAATTCTGGAACTGATTGGGATTAATAAGCCAAGCTAATGTCTTCAAGGCAAGACCCAGCTTAGCCTCTCTAAAGTTGGCACATCACTCTGGTATAACTCAGCCTCAGCTACCTGGAATCACTTCGACCTCAGATACAGGAGTGCCACTCTGCCCTCTTAAATCTGAAGTAACAATCAACTCGGCCTCCCTTAGTTTGGCTAATTTTGACCTCTGCGACAGGCTTGGAATTTGGCCTTTTTGAGCCTGAGTGAACAAACAATTCGGCCTCCTTATTTACTGATAAAATCTGAAGATGAAAAGCTTGTCATTGTGGTTTTTGGCTTGAGATTGGAGCCTCGGCCTTCTCACAGGATAAACTTCAAGCTCCCTTGAAAATAATAGGATCCACACTATCCTGCAAAGACCAAAATGAGTTGAGGAATACCTGCTACCAACTCGATTAGATCTTAATGAATTCTAGAAAATGACCCAACTAGGGTGCCAATGTTGTCCACCGAAATTGGGAAGAAACTAGCTAGGGTGGCAATGAGATCCACTGAAACTAGTGTGAGGATCTCGCTTGAAACCCTTAGACTGAAACTCGCATGACCTTATTTTCAATGGCAATGAGAGATGATGGGATAGAATGATTAGCAAATGAGCTCCACCCTCTTATAATTTTTTTGTAAAATACCAATTTGAAATGCTACTAGTTTTCTTTGAAAATTGTGGGTCTGTTATGAGTTTTTTTAGTGAGGCGTTTCTTCAAATAGTTTGGTTACACTCTATTGTGTTGGAAAATGCAATGTGACAGCTTATTAATTCAATTTTCCTTGACCTTAATACTTGCTTGTGAACTTTATTATTCTTCTTGTGTTTTTTGTTATTCTCCGTTGTGAAATTGGGCACTGGAAAAGGCCAAAGGAAGTGTGGGAGGAAAGGGTATGCATTTTTTGTTCTTCTGGAAAAGTGGAAACATAAAAACATTTCATTTTAGAATGTGAGGCCTTCAAAGACAACAGGGAAAGTTATGCAGATATGCTGGCAGCTAGCTCTTGGGATAATCTATTTAGCCAGGGGTTTGTCGAGAATTTGGGAGCATTCACTGTGAAGCTTCGCATAAAAAGGGCCGAATAGATCAAGCAAATGAAGAAGCAATCTGTCCCATAGGTTATTTTTAGCCTAGTGGACATTAAAATAATTTCTTTCTTTCTTTCAAACAGTTATCAAAAGCAAAATAATAAAGACAGTGGACACAAAATTAGGATCCAAGCTAGGGCAAAACCCCTCCAAGGGGAAAACCTAGAAACTCTTCTCTTCTTATAGAATCTGCTTCAAATGACACAACAAAGATCCAAACCCTATGAGTCGAATTCCTCCTTTATGCCAACTTGAAGCTTCCAAGGCAACTTGTACTTTGGAGGTTTCCAGGGCTTTCTAGACTCAAAATAAATTCTTTTACAAGATTTATGTTTCCCGGAAGGGTCTCATAAACATGATGTTCACTCTCTTGACTCATGACAATAAGCCCTATGACCTAACAAATCCTAGAAGCATGAAGAATATACTTTTACCTACAAGACCATAAATAAACAACATGAGATCCATAACTTTCTTTTTTCTTCTTTTGTTTGTTACATAAGATAGATATTTAAATGAGTACAACACCAATTATGAAGATCGAAACTAGTTACTTTTCCAACACTCCCTTTTAACTAGAGAGGTATTCATAATTGTACAACCAATACAACATCATTCTTAGACTAAAGAATTCTCATAAGAAGAGTCGGATTGATAAGAAAAACTGTAAGCATTATCATTATAACCAACACTGTCACTGAAGCCTAACTTGACAAGCTCAACTTCATTTGAGAGCATTATGCTGGGAGGCTTTACATGTGATACTACATTACCTCTACAAGGCACATACCCCATCTGGATGTTCACAAGGTATGTTGTTTTAGGACTATTCTAGTTTTGGATCTCCATTCCTGAATCCCCAAAGAATATTGTTCCTCTTCAACCACTCTTATTTTGGACACTTGGCCTATCCTCAAAGATTGTCGATCCCTTTCTTTTCTTGGATGTTATATCCTCAAGGAAACCACATATGACTATCCAATCCTCCACCATTCTCTTTCATCACCTGAAGAAGAGAATGCACATGTGATGTCCAACATCACTTCCTCTCAACCAAAGAGGATATCCCTATTACCTTTTGATTGGGGAATAGATCCTTGCTCCCTTTTAAGGAGACTCCTTTGCTCCCTCTCAAAACCAGAGGAGATCCTAGACTTCCTTTCTATTTGGGAAATCATATCCACAAGCTTTCTAGCTTGCATTCAAAAGAGTATCAGCTACTAGTTCTTCATAATTGCCTACTCCCTCTTTTTCCACATCTCATCGTATCGAGTCTCCTTCCTTTCGAGGTATCATGGAGCCATCTTCATTCTTCAATTTTGTGACGTGTACCAGGTCACTTTTCTTGCACATCACTTTCATCTTGTCATCATCGATGAAGACATTTTATTGAGCCTTTCCAAACTTCAAACTAGCTTCCTCGTGAAAGTGATCTCCTTTCACCTTTTGGTTATCTTCTCACCTGCTACCTTTCAATCCCAAGATGGGCACATCTTGATTTCACAGTTGCCAGGAACCAGATATTGAGCTGTCCTCAACATTCTTTGTATATTTTCATCCAAACAATTGAACTTGCTTCAATAATCATCATGCATTCCTACAACATCCTTCCAGGTAGCAAAATAATATGTTAACCAGATAACCAACAATTAAAATCAAACTTACCTTATCATAATGACTTTCTCATCCAGACATCAACATCCTTATGGTCCATCTCCACTTGAATCTTCCTATATGCATCAGAGTGCCCAAGGATCGAACTTGCTTACCAAGTTAATAACTTTTGTTTTGGAGATTATACTAAATGTTAATCATTATTCTATAACCTAGAGAAAGTCCTAATTATTTATTCATCATTTAGTAAGCCAAATCACATAATCATAGAAAGCATGTTACAAGATTCTATTGTGATACTCTCACTTAGCAATATTGCTAAGGGAAATATCAATCTTGCCCAATTTTGTCTTATTTCATGTTTGCACTTATGAGATGTGAGTTCACAGGTCCCACATGAATTTTGGGATTAAGTGCAGGGCCAAACATTAGGAAGGAAGGGAAATATTGCGGCTCTAGTGGAGCGTGGGGGCCACCCCATGGAGAATTACAGCCCACATGTGGAAGACACTCTCATTGGAGCGAAGTTGGTGGGGAAAGTCAAGCTGGGCCCACATGGGCATCTTGGAGGCTCTTTGATAAATAGAGCAAGAGGCACTCATTTTGGTCATTCATTCATCTATTCAGAAATTGTGTCTTTGACATAGCACGCTTGAGCTGAAGCCAAGTTTGTAGTGTTGTTTAGCACACGAGTGTCTCCGAGTGGAGATCTCAACCCTTGCTTCGGTGGACTTCGAGTGCTAGCCCAAGGAGGGAGTCCTACCTATACCAGTTCGTACCAGCAGCAGGGAGTGCGAGTTTGTGGAGAGAATTGGTAGCAACAATACAGGGACTGCGCAGCTCTTAGAGGAGGCACACTTGGAGGTTATGGAGTGAAGGGAGTTGGGGGGTGAAACTTGAGGTGGAGTGCGGGGAAGTGTTTGGGATTTTTTCCAACATTTTAGTGGAGCAACAAAAACACAACATTTGTTACAGGTTACATCTTCTCCTTGTGGAGGAGGGCCAAGCATTTGGGGATCAATTTTGGAGCGTCAAAACTAGGACAAACCCTTTCTTGGTTTTCTAGGTTTATTAAGGAGAGACCAAGATTAATTTGTCAGAATTTTTTGGGCAGATTTGAGGGGTTAAACAGGGGTCCCAACTCAACCAGCAGCGAAAGGACCTAGGGGAAAATTGGGCCGAAATTCCAAGGTCAAAATTTGGTCAATTCCTTCGTGGGTTTTTGTGGGTTATTGGTGGAGAGGCAGGGGTTAATTTCCTAGAATTTTCTAAGCACCCGAGGAGGGCCTAGCAGTAGTTCTTTGCAATCAGCAACGTATTTTCTTGGTAGTTTTAGTGCAAAGCCAGGAGAGAGCAACAATAGATTTGAGAGAGATTACTTATTGTTCATTCGGGCTTAGCTAGCTTGCCTTGAGCAAGCCCAGGTTTACTCTCTCTAGCACCTCACTGTACCTTCTTATTTATTAATAGAATGGCTCAGATCAGCGTAGTTCATGGAGACTTCTGGTTGTTAAATGTGCTGTAAATTTTTGTGTGTGTTTTTGCTATGTTTGCTTTGTTTAGCATTGTATATTTCCATTAGTAATATTACAGTGGTATCATAGCGTGATTTTGGCCAGCTGTGGATCTAAATCTACATAAATGCTCAAGTGCTATTGTGGACTAGAATTCTAGAGGCTAAAACATTAGTTTCATATTATTCTCCAGATTGAGCTTATGCCCAAAAATGTCTCAGCAGGAGGAATTTGAAAATGTTACTAGGAGCATCAAGACAGTGGCGGGGCTTCTCGTAGAGTGGTTGTTAGCAAAGGTAGCAAGAAGAAACAATAGTTGCTGACCCGCAGATGAAGGAAATAAGAGGAGCATGATTGTTGAACGAAATGTGAAAATTTGGAAGCCCAAATTTCTACCACAACTACTAATTACGTTTCTTCTATATGTTAATTACTAAACAAAATTATTTACTGTTTCCTATAGTAAACATCGAAACTAATACACTACAGCCTTCACCATTAAATAAAATGCAGAAACAAGAAAGAAATACACAACAC
This sequence comes from Pinus tabuliformis, assembly GCA_031772625.1. Lineage (NCBI taxonomy): Eukaryota > Viridiplantae > Streptophyta > Pinopsida > Pinales > Pinaceae > Pinus > Pinus tabuliformis. The sequence continues at coordinate 1,098,967,344 of CM062817.1, forward strand.
ATCTGCACAACTTTTTTTGGACAAATGTCCCCAAAAAACCCAACTTGGGGAAACCAGTGTAATAGTTGAGGGTTTTATTATTATGCAGTAGTAATTCTGAATACAATCTCTGGATGCCCACCTGGCTATCCAGTACAGAGAATATTACTGACAAAGAGATGAGTAGATTACCTGGCATTATCACTGGAAATCTCGTTGATCCAACCATTGAATGGCCAACCCCTAGATGCCTCTGCACAGTCTCTACACAACCCCTCTGTAGGCCTTGCGTAAGAGCTACTAGGGTTTGCGTCACTCCTCCTGGTTGATCGATTTTCCTATGAGACTTTGACTCTGCCCTCTTGGTCTCACACCCTGGCTTCTGGCTCTAGAAATCGATTCTCCAGCAAATTTACGGATCCCTTTTAGGCTTCGGCGCTACCTCTACGTGGCCCTGTGTCAGCCTCTTTGGCTCTGTGCTACCTCTACTAGATCTCTTGTTGTCTTCTCTGCTGAGTATTTCCAGATCAGGAGAAATCTCCAACTGGAACTATCCCTGTTTGAGTAGGGAGATATAAGATCCTCAGGAGATATAGATATTTAGCTGTAGAGGTCTAGGTCTAGGGTCTAGGTCGAGGGGTGGGGTATAGGGCAGTGGTTCCATCGAGGTCGATACAAAACTGTCATTTAAGGCACATCAAATAGTTCAGTATGAATCACCTATCAAAGACTTGAAATGGGCGCTCTTAAGGGGGAATGGCCTAGGACCACTAGGATTCCTATCAAAGGGATGTACTCTAGGATTTCTTCTGGTTCATCATAAGGTAGCGAATTTTCTTCCGGTTGAGCTGAGTCTTTGGTTCTTCGCCTTATTCTACGATATTCCTTGCTCTCTCTTTGGTCGAGCAAAACAATTGCACAATCTAAATTCTAGAGAAGGGGGAGGGCCTTTGCCATCAAAACCTAGGGCTCGACCAGTGCCCCCCACCCAATAAGCATCAAGGAAGCAGGCGACTATAGAATACGCTTCACCCTTTGTTAATCCCCTTTTAGTTAGTTGAATGGGACCACATATAACCGTCCCCACCATAGAATAGAGTCTCAGTCGCACACTCCAGCTGAAAGAAAGAAGAAGAGAGTTTGAGGGGAAGAAATCAAATATATAGGAAAGGGGAAGAAAGAGTTTGAGGGGAAGAAAACAAATATATGGGAAAGGGGAAGAAAGAGTTTGAGGGGAAGAGAAATTAAGTCAATTCGATCCAGAAAAAAGCATAATGACATATATAATATATGCATTATCCCTCACTACAAAAATCACTTCATATTCTCTTCCTGACAACTATTGTGCTTCAGAAATTCAATCTTCTAATCTCAACTCGATGTGTTATCCAAGTGCCCATCGATATCCTTCTTATAATCGTCCAGTTGAGAACCAACGACCCAATTTTGATTCTAATCAATGGCTCAGATTATTTGGACTCGATCTTCGTCTTCTTCTAAAAGTTTCACCCACAATTAGATTAATACCCTTTAACTATTTTAATTTCCTAAGTTTAGACTTAGGTACCCATTAAAAATAATTAATTATTTTAATAAAACTGTCTCCGTGTGGAATATCCCAAAACGATTTCTGGGTATTGGAGAATGCATGTGTCCAAGCCTCCCTACAAATTTTAAGGCTTAGAGCACATCTGATGCTACCAGAAATCAACACTCCCTCTTAGCGAGGAATGTACTCTAGTAATGCAACCTGCTGAAGCATCACCCTTCTCTATAACATCTCTCTCTGCGCTGTTGATGTTTGACATCGCTGCCCACCAGCTACTACGCAAATGCTGCATCTGTACTACTGCTGAAACTTCCACTGCCAACACTGCATTCGTACCGCAACTCCCTCTTAAATTCTGCACCCGTGTTGCTGCTGGGCCTGCCACTGCCAACACTACATATGCACTGCAACATTCTCCAATTGTTGTTGCTACTGCATCAGCGATGGAAAAGCATCTCAAATTACTGAACTAATGTTCAGTATGATGCATCTGTCGCTGGAGTTCTGACTGCTGCTAATCTTTGCGTTGACCCTTTGAAGCCTCTGCATTGCTGCCAGCTCTAACTCTGCATTGCTCAGTCTTTGGCGCTCCTAGCCACTACGTCTGTCGCTCTGACGCTCCTCTGCACCAGCTAACCCGATCCGTCCTGCTACTATTGATCTGGGCTCCTGTAGCAAGGTATTGATCCAAGAGGTGGACTCCTCAAGGATCCTGCCCATCTACAGTCCTTTCGAACTACAACTCTATATCACCCCACCTCTGGGCGATCATGGCAAACTCCTCGTCCTCGATCTGTGCAGATGCAGCCTTCGGATCATGCTTTTAGTCCTTGTCCTTCTTCTTGAGAAGACACCGTGTAGCGTAATGACCAAAATCGCCACACTGGAAGCACTTGATCTTCGAAATTTTCTTCTTCTTCCATTGCTCCTATTGCCCCTTAGATGTGAGGGTTGCATTCTCATCCTACTCCTTGGTCTTCGACCCACTGCTACTGTTGCTACTATCAAGCTTGCACTTGACTAAGTCTCTCCTCATCTCTTCCTGCTGAAGGGCAACCCACATTCCTTCCCAGTCTGGCAATTTATTCTTGCCCAGGATGCTCTAGACAAATGCTTGCCACTCTTCTGAGACTGAATTTAGAGCCAGCCTCACCATCTCGGTAGGCTGAGGTGTTGACCCCACAACTACCAACTCATCTCAGGTCTCCTGAAGCTTTGCAAGGAAAGAATCAATGTGTTCCCCCTTCTTCATCTGCGTGGATCTCATCTTCTGCGCCAAGTACATCTTCTGCTACTCAAAAGATCCCTGATATAGCGTGGACAAGGCATCCCACTTCTTCTTGGTTGTCCCTTTTTCCCTGAGATGTGACAAACTACATGATCCTTCATGCCGTCGAGGATCATCCGCTTGGCCTTCACCATTTCTTTCTTGTACTTTTTGAGCAGATATGGATCCGCGGGCTCAGCGACCACATTGTTGACGTAGATCTAGAGAAAATGTTCATCCAAAAGACATGACATCCTCGCCTTCCAGATCACATAGTTGGATGCACCATCCAACCGATCCCTATTTCGCAATCCACTGGCTGCCATCTCTACCAATCAAAAATATCGAATAACCTCCTCTCTCCTCTGCGCTGTCGCTGGGCTAGCATATGCACTCCCTATTGGAGTCAGTAGATCTGCTGCCCCTTGCTACTGCTTAGCAAATGAGAATTTGAATTCCCTGGCTAGGAATTCTCTGAGAAAGAAATTCCCTCGAGTGTCTTTCTTCTTCCTTCTGATGTCTTTCTTCCTAGCAACTGCTTACAGAAGCTGCGTCACACCAAAAAAGTGCCTCTTCGCTGAAGCTACTGCTGCATTGCTCTCTCCGCCGCTGACAGATTTCAATCTAGAAATCCTACCTCTCTGTCAAATGACTCAGAGAGATATTTTCCACTAAAATATTGCCCTCCTAGCCTGCACTGCGCAACCCCTCTGGGGATTTTATTTGTTGCCTATGCAACACTTCAACTTTCCTTATTCCTTCAGCGTTGGGCTCTTCCGACTCTATTCTCTTGTTTCACCTGCAACTTTGATACCATGTGAAAATTTGGAAGCCCAAATTTCTAGTGTAACAACTGATTACATTTCTTCTATTTGTTAATTACTGAACAAAATTATTTATTGTTTCCTACAATAAACATCAAAATTAATACGCCGCATCCTTCACCATTAAATAAAATGCGGAAACAAAAAACTGAACGAGAAAGAAATGCACAACACATCTACACAGTTAGTTTTGGACAAATGTCCCCGGAAAAATCCAATGCAAGAAAACTGGTGCAACAGCTAAGGGTTTTATTATTATGCAGTAGTAATTCTGAATACAATCACTAGATGCCATGCTGGCTTATCTAGTACAGAGAATATTACTGACAGAGAGATGAGTGAGATTACCTCACACTATCACTGGAAATCTTGGCTGATCCAACCACTGAATGGTCAGCCCCTCGCTGCCTCTGCACAGTCTCTATGCAATCCCTGCGTAGGCCCTGTGTAACAGACACTGGGTTCTACGTCATTCCTCTCTGGAGCATCTATCGCAGTTGGTAGACCTTGCTTACAAGCAGATGTTTAGACTCCAGGCAGTATTGGGGATCACTTTTAGGAGGCATGACGACATATTCCACTGCGGTATGGCTGGCGTAGGGTTATGTCGCACGCACTAGATAGGATCGTGATGTATGGAGTTCATATATTGATTGCACACAGGGACCTGAGATGTGGTATATGTTGGTTCCATCAGTGGTCAAGACTATGCCACAGTCATTCTGGCTATGGGATTCAAGGGTTTGGTTGGTTGATCGGATATTCTGCTTCGTGGTGAGTGCGATCAGGACGGGAGATGACCTAGTGCACCCTTGGCTTGATATGTGGGGAGCGTTGAGGCCTTGATCGCATAGCAAGGTTGGTTTTCATTGTTATCGCTATGGATCAGGGTGAGTGTTGCATGGGTAGGAGGTGACATCATAGAGTTGTTTGGTCTAGATGTGTTGGGACTCCATAGATGTTTTTCCATCAAGGCCCAGGAGAGATGGATACAACTTGAGTATGAGGGGGAGACTGTCATGATCAGAGTTGCACGTCGACAACATAGTGGCACCCATTTTAGAATAGCATGGGATGCGGGCATCATAGGACTTGGAAGTACAACTACCCTTAGGGATGAGTTGATTTCTACAGGGGAAGATCATTCAGATCTTCCATTGGGCTTTGGTGACTCACTGATGGCATGGGGGACTTCATTAGCATGGCAGGTGGGCCAGCAGGATGATATCAGGAGAAGCTCACGTGAGCGAGATGCTATCTCTGCAGGGATTGAGTGGTATCTTCGAGAGTATACTCATTGACTGCATGGGATGGCCTACGTGGTAGGACGACTTCACGAGGAATTCAGCATAGTGCAACATTATTATGATCCCCTACTCATTTATGGTATATAGGGACTTCTGGTACTTATACCAGGCAGGATAGTGAGTGGAGCGAGGGGAGCTTCAGGTGGGACAGGATGGCTTGGGATCCTGGTATTGAGGGATTCTTTCATGTCAGGACAGTGCAGAGGTCAGGGACGAATCAGTGGCGCATCTGGGACCCTGGCACATTTTTGCAGTGACAATGAGGAGCAACAACTAGCATTGTTTGGAAATTGCTTGAGGACAAGCACCATTTTGGTGGGGAGGACTGTGATATTCCCACTTAGCAATATTGCTAAGGGAAATATCAATCTTGCCGAATTTTGTCTTATTTCATGTTTGCACTTAGCATATGTGGCTTCAAAGGTGTTGATTTTTGGTAGCATCGGATGTGCCCTAAGTCTCAAAATTTGCAGGGAGGCTTAGACATACATTCTCCAATACCCAGAAATCGTTTTGGGAAATTCCACCTAGAGACAATTTTATTAAAATAATTAATTATTTTTAATGGGACCCTAAGTTTAAACTTGGAAAATTAAAATAATTAAAGGGTATTAATCTAACTATGGGTGAAACTTCTAGAAGACGACGAGGATCAAGCCAAAATGATCCAAGCCATTGATTAGTAGTTAATATAGGTCGTTTGTTGTGCAACAGAAAGATATGAGAAGAGGCTTGAGGGGCACTTGGAGAACACATCGAGTGAAGATCAGAAGATCGATTTTCTGAAGCAGAACAGCTGTCAGAAAGAATTTCAAAGTGATCTTTTGCAGTGAGGGGAAGGGATAGTTCCAGTTGGAGATTTCTCTTGATCCGGGAATACTCGATAGAGGAGGCAGAGAGAGATTCGAGAGAGGCAGTGCAGAGCCAAAAGAGGCTGACGCAGGGCCACGCAGAGGCAACATAGGCTGACATAGAGGCAGCGCAGAACCTTGTGGAGATCCGAAATTTGTTGGGGAGATTGATTTTTGTAGCTAGAAGTCGGGATGTGAGACCCGGAGAGCAGAAGTCAGAATCTAAGAGGCAATTCGATCAGCCGGGAGGAGTGATGCAAACCCTAGACAGTGTGACGTTGGGCTGACGCAATGACTCCGAAAAAGGTAGCGCAGAGGCAGCGAGGGGCAATGCATTCAATGGTTGGATTAGTTAGGGTCTCTAGTGATATTGTGAGGTAATTTCACTCATCTCTCTATCAGTGATATTCTCTCTATTAGATCGCTAGGAAGGCATCCAGAGATTATATGCAGAAAAACTACTGCATAATAATAAAATCCTCGGCTGCTGCACCAGTTTTCCCACATTGGATTTTTCCGGTGACATTTGTTCATAAATCACTGTGTAGATGAGTTGTGTATTTCTTTCTTGTTCAGTTTCTTGTTTCAACATTTTATTTAAATGGTGAAGGCTGCAGTTTATTAATTTCAGTGTTTACTGTAGGAAACGGTAAATAATTTCGTTTAGTAATTAACAAATAGAAGAAACGTAATCAGTTGTTGCAGTAGAATTTTGGGCATCCAAATTTTCACATGGTATCATAGGTGCAGGTTAAACAAGAGAACGGTGTCGGAAGAGCCCAACACTGAAGGAGGAAGGGAGTTCAAAATTCCTACAGAGGCAGCAATTCGAATACCCACATGGATTGTGTAGTTCAGGCCAGGAGGGCTAGATTTATGTGGTAAATCTCTCTCTGAGTGATTCAACAAAGAGGTAATATGTGAGTTCCAGAGTGAGCAACATAGCGATAGCTTCAACGAAGAGGGGTTTTTGGTGGGACGCAGGTTTTTGTAGGCAGTTGTTGGGCAGAAAGACGTCAAAAGGAAGCAGAGAGACACTTGAGGGAATTTCTTCCTTAGAGAATTCCTAGCCAAGGAATTCAAATTCTCATTTGTTGGGCAGCAGAAGGAGAGAGGAGGTCATTCGAATTTTTGTATTAGAAGAGATGGCAACCAGTGGATTGAGAGATCAGGATAGCATGGATGGTGCATCCAACTATGTGATCTGGAAGGCAAGGATGTCATGCTTTCTAGATGAGCATTTTCTTAAGATCTACATCGACAGCGTGGTAGCTGAGCCCACGGATCCAGATCCGCTCAAGAAGTACAAGGGAGAAATGGCGAAGACTAAGAGAATGATCCTCAACGGAGTGAAGGATCATATAGTTTGTCATATCGTTGGCATAGACACTTCCAAGGAGATTTGGGATGCTTTGTCGACACTATATCAGGGATCTTCCGAGCAGCGAACAATGTACTTGGAGCAGAAGATGAGATCTATGCAGATGCAAAAGGGGGAATGCATTGATCCGTTCCTTACTAAACTTTGGGAAACTTGAGATGAGCTGACAGTTGTGGGGTCAACACCTCAAGGTTCAAGATGGTAAGACTGGCCCTGAATTCAGTTTATGAGGAGTAGCAAGTTTTTGTCCACAGCATCATGGGCAGGGTGACTTTGCCAGACATGGATGGAATGTGGGGAACTCTTAAGCAAGAGGAGTTGAGGAGAGACTTGGGCAAGTGTAAACTTGACGGAAGCAATAGCAGTGGGTCGAAGCCCAAGGAGGAGGAAAAGAATGCAACCCTCGCATGCAAGGGGCAGCAAGAGAAACATAAGAAGAAGAAAGATGTTTCGATGATCAAATGCTTCAGGTGTGATGATTTTAGTCACTACACAACACAGTGTCCTCTTAGGAAGAAGGACAAAGATGAGAAGCATGATCTGAAGGTTGCAATCACGAAGATCGAGGAGTTTGACATGACATACCAGGCATCTCTAGGAGGGCAGTGGGGAGATTTAGATTTGTAGTTCGAAATGACTACAGTTGGGCAGGATCCTTGAGGAGCCCACCTTTCGGGTCAATACCTTGCTACGAGAGCCCAGATCAATAGTAGCAGGATGGACTAGTGTCAGTGGTTGCAGAGGAGTGTCCAAGTGATAGTTGCAGTGGCTAGGAGCTCCAAGGACCGAGTAGCACAGAGCTAGAGTTGACAACAATGCAGTTGGCACAGAGCAGAGTCAGAAGCAACATAAAGGCTTCAGAGGGTCAACGTAGAGACTAACAGCAGTCATAACTCTAGCAACGAGATGCATCATATTGAACACTTGTTCAGTAATTTGGGATGCTTTTCCATTGTTTATGCAGTAGCAATAACAATTGGAGAAGATTGCAGTGCAGATGCAGTATTGGCAGTGCCAGTCCCAGTAGCAGCACGGATGTCGAATTGAGAGGGAGTTGCAGTACGGATGCAGTGTTGACAATGGCAGGGCCAGCAACAGTACAGATGCAACATTTGCGCAGTAGTTGGTGGATAGGATGTTAGACATTAGCGACGCAGAAAGAGATGTTACAGAATAGTGTGATGCTTCAGTGGGTTGCATTGTTAAGAGCATGTTCCTCGCTAAGAGGGAGTGTTGATTTCTGGTAGCATCGAATGTGCTCTAAGTCTCAAAATTTGCAGGGAGGCTTAGACATGCATTCTCCAATACCTAGAAATCGTTTTGGGAAATTCCACCTGTAGACGGTTTTATTAAAATAATTAATTATTTTTAATGGGACCCTAAGTCTAAACTTAGGAAATTAAAATAATTAAAGGGTATTAATCTAACTATGGGTGAAACTTCTAGAAGAAGATAAGGATCAAGCCAAAATGATCCAAGCCATTGATTAGTAGTTATTCTGGGTTGTTGGTTATCCAATAGAAAGATATAAGAAGAGGCTTGAGGGGCACTTGGAGAACACATAGAGTGAAGATCAGAGGATCTATTTTCTTAAACAAGACAACTGCCGGAAAGAATTTCGAAGTGAGGTTTTGTAGTGAGGGGCAGGGATAGTTTTGGTTGGATATTTCTCTTGATATGGGAATACTTAGCAAAGGAGATAGAGAGAGATCTGGGAGAGGCAGTGCAGAGCCAGAAGAGGTTGACGCAGGGCCACACAGAGGCATCATAGGCTCATGCAGAGGTAGCGCAAAGCCTTGTGGAGATCCGAAATTTGCTGGGGAGATCGATTTCTGTCGCTGGAAGCTGGGGTGTGAGACCGAGAGAGCAGAAGTTAGAATATGAGAGGCAAATCGATCAGCCAAGAGGAGTGACGCAAACCCTAGACAATGTGGCGTTACGCTGATGCAGTGATTGCGCAGAGGTAGTTAGGGGTAGTTCATTTAGTGGTTGGATCAACCAGGGTCTCTAGTGATAGTGTCAGGTAATCTCACTCCTATCTCTATCAGTGATATTCTATGTACTGGATAGCCAGGAAGGCATCCAAAGATTGTATTTGGAAAAACTATTGCATAATAATAAAACCCCCAGCTCCTGCACCAGTTTTCCCACATTGGGTTTTTCCGGGGACATTTGTCGATAAATAATTGTGTAGATGTGTTGTGTATTTATTTCTTGTTCAGTTTCTTGTTTCAGCATTTTATTTAAATGGTAAAGGCTGTAGTGTATTAGTTTCGATGTTTATTGTAGGAAACAGTAAATACTTCTGTTCAATAATTAAAAATAGAAGAAACGTAATCAACTGCTGCAATAGAAATTTGGGCATCCAAATTTTCACAAGAGGTCCCACATGAATTTTGGGATTAGGTGGGGGTCCAAACATTACGAAGGAAGGGAAATATTGTGGCTATAGTGGAGTGTGGGGGCCACCCCATGGAGAATTACAGCCCACATGTGGAAGACACTCTGATTGGAGCAAAGTTGGTGGGGAAAGTCGAGCTGGGCCCACATGGGCATCTTAGAGGCTCTTTGATAAATAGAGCAAGAGGCACCTATTTTGGTCATTCATTCATCTATTCAAAAATTGCCTTTGACATAACACGCTTGAGCTAAAGCCAAGTCTGCAGTGTTGTTTAGCACACAAGTGTCCCTGAGCGAAGATCTCAACCCTTGCTTCGGTGGACTTCGAGTGCCAACCCAAGGAAGGAGACCTACCTATAACAGTTCGTACCAGCAGCAGGGAGTGTGAGTTTGTGGAGTGAATTGGCAACAATAGTACAGGGACTGCGCAGCTCTTGGAGGAGGCACACTTGGAGGTTGTGGAGTGAAGGGAGTTAGGGGTTGAAACTTGAGGTGGAGTTCGGGGAAGTGTTGTGGGGGATTTTTTAGCATTTTGGCAGAGTAAAAAACACAGTGTTTGCCACATGTTACATCTTCTGGTTGTAGAAGAGGGCTAAGCATTTAAGGGTCAATTTTGGATTGTCAAAACTAGGGCAAACCCTTTCTGGGTTTTCTGGGTTTAGTGAGGAGAGGCCAAGATTTGTTTAGCAAAATTTGTTGGGCAAATTTGAGGGGTCAAATAGGGGTCCCAACTCAGCTAGGAGCTAGAGGAGCTAGGGTAAAATAGGGTTGAAATTCCAAGGTCAACATTTGCCCAATTACTTCGTGGATTTTTGTGGGTTATTAGTGGAGAGACCGGGTTAATTTCTCAGAATTTTCTGAGCACCCGAGGAGGCCCTAGCAATATTTGCAGCTAGCAACATATTTTCTAGGTAGTTTCAACGCAGAGCTAGTAGAGAGCAACAACAAATTTGAGAGGAATTTCTTAATGGTCATTTGGGATTAGCTAATTTTCCTTGAGCAAGCCCAGGTGCACACTTTCCAACACCTCATTATACCCTCTTATTTATTAATAAAATGGCTCAGATCAGCGCAGTTCATGGAGATTTCTAGTTGTTAAATGTTTTGTAAATTTTTGTATGTGTTTTTACTATGTTTGTTTTGTTTAGCATTGTATATTTCCATTAGGAATATCACATCTATTCACATGAATCTTATCCAAGAGTCACTTTCAAGGTGTATCCCTATGCCTCTTATTTCATCATCTAGCTATATGTTTCATAATGAGCTTGCATCATGACCCATTGCATTACTTCATCCCTTTAACAATATTGTTTTCACATTACATAGAATTTATATATCTTTGTCATAATTCTTTTCCCAGGAACCTCCAAAAATGATGGTTCTTATAGAATCATGATGATCCACCTTAGCAAGATGACTACCTCTAACATAATGTTAGATAATGATTGGATGAATAATATGAAAAATGGTCTATCTTTCTACTTTAAAGACTAGATGATGCTATTATCGCATGCTTCTCTCTATGATGTTATGCAAAATCAAGATTCCTTTTACAGTAAACAACATTGCATGCTATCCTAAAGGAAATATTAATCTTCATAATGACCCTGACATATAGTGTGCCTTTAATAGTAAATATCTTTCACATCTTCTTTCTTCGACTTCTTCTCAGGTTCTCCTGCTCAGCTATGTGCGCCTTGCTCCTTTCCTTTCTTTTGTTGTTTTGTTGGTTTGGACAATGCCTCTTAAAGTGTCCATACTCATTGCACTTAAAGCATTGAATCTTGGACATATCTTTCTTTTTGGACTTTCCAAACTTCATCAATTTCTTGGCTCGGGCTATAAAGGCTTGAGACTGTTCATTTGATCCATTGTCATCCTTTGCTTTTTCCTAGTTTCTTCCAAGATGCATTGAGCCCATAACTCATCCAAAGGAGTTGAGTATTTCTTAGAGTAGATGCTTGTTGCAAAGCTGCTCCATTCCAGTGGCAATGCATTTAGTAGACAGATGGTCATTTCCAAATCAGGGATTGTATCTCCAAGCCCCTACAAGTGATCTCTTAATTGAGAGACCTTCATTAGAACATGTTCTCGTCCTTTGATTTCTTCATTCTATATAGCTTGTTCCTCAAAGACATATTTTGTCTTGATGTACTTACATAGTACAAATTCACTAACTTGTCATACATAGCCTTGGAAGTTTTCAAATTTGCAACAAATGGAACAAGAGGATCCTTAATGGATTCAATGATGATCCTTTGTGCCCTTACTTACCCTTTCTTGTATTTTGCTAGTTCTTGAGTCTTGTCTTTGCTAGGTTCAGTAATTTCCCTAGTTACCTATTCCATTACATCGTGTTCTATAAGTGCTAGGTCCATCCTTTTTTTCCATGCTAGGAAATTTGATGCTCCAACGAGCTTATTTAGATCCTTACAGAAAGAACCCATATGTCATATAGATTCAGACATAGAGTAATAATATGATACTTGCTTGATAACCAAGATTCTCCTCTTCATTGATGATATCTTCAACTTTGATGCCTTCAATACCTTTGAACAAACTTCAATAATTTCCTTGAAAGATGCTTCCTAAGATTCTTCCAACAACAACTTTGAAGAGTGATGAATGATACCAACATCCTTTTGATGCTTCCTTCAAAGATGCCTTTTAATGAACCTTTAAATAGATCTCCTCCTCTCAAGAGACAACATTTCTTGTAGTCTTCCTCTCAAGCCTTCCTTTGATGAGAGCTTGATGTAGCCTTGATCTTCTTTAGTGTAGAAACCCTTCTTCTGAATCAATAGGTCTTCTACTTCTTTTCTTCCACAAATGATTCCCATTGACAAGCAAACCCTTCTTTGTATCCATAAGATGATTTTTTCAGTTGCCTTCTTGTTCACCTTAGCTCTTGATACCATGTTGGAAAATGCAATGTGGTAGCTTATTAATTCAATTTTCCTTAACATTAATACTTGTTTGTGAACTTTATTATAACATCCTTGGGTTAAAAGTTCGTATAATAAATTTAATAAAAGCAAAATAAGACCAAGGTCATGGGACATGTATTCCAAGCTGAATGTCAGTATCTTAGTGGGCATCACTTGTTGTGTATTATGGCTATAAGGGGAAATTAGCCAAGGCAATGGAAAAGGATTTGAAAGGGAAAAAAATGTATTATTGGCATTTTATTTATGAAAATAAAGGAAAATAAGAGAAAAGGGAAGTCAAAGGTCACAGGTTGCATGTGAGGAGGAAATTGAAGGAAAATTAAGGAAAAATGAAGAAATTAGAGGCACCAATAATAAAAAGACATTAGAGAATCAGTTGGTAGTTTTTGTCAGTTCATTTTCAAGAATTGGTTTCAGAGAGGAGAAGAGCACCAAGAGGAGAAGGAAAGCAAGCAAGCAAAGGAAGGACAAGGAAATCAAGGAAAGGTTGGATCAAGCAACTTCAATAGGAATACTTGTAGGTAACAGGTTGCATGTATGATTTCCTAGCTAGTTTTGGCATGCATAGTATCTGCATGTGTGTATTTGGTTTCATTGTTGTTGGTACCATGGATTTTGTCGGGTTTTGACAGTGGTTTTAGCCTTGTCTTGTCATTTCTAGATAACCATGGTGTGATGTGATTTTTTCTTAGTTGAGCTTTGGATTTGCCAGAAGGTTTGGATACGAGTGAGGTGGTCTCAAGAAAATCCCAAGCATTGGGGGTGGAGATGGCTTTTTATTGGAAGCCCCCAACAGGTGGGTGGACACAAGAAAGTTCCTCAAGGGATGGTGAAGGAATTTTGAAGCATCCAAGCTCTGTTTGGTTTTAATCTCAGAGCCGGTTTAGGTGAGATCACGATATGGTGAGACTAGAGGTGGTTTATCTTTTGGATTTTCTTGGTTGTTTATGGATTAGTTTATCGCATGAGATCCCATATTCATACTTGGAATATGGCACGGGGGTGATTGGATGAATGAAAGATTTGATTCAGCCCAATTTATGGTCGGGTGGTACGTGGAAGTCTCTAACTTGGTTGGTTTTTGCATATGGTTAATACGAGCTAAGTTTCTGTTGTCTTTGATAAGTAAATGCACTTGTTATTATGTGGCTTTAATGACTATTCTATTATTGTTATCTATCTGGTTATATGTTGGTTATAAGCATGGTTATATGACATATCTAAATATGGTTCTTATCATATTTCATTCAATGAATGTCTGGTTAATGAATGCATGACCTAATTGTTATTATGACAACTATTGTGAGAAGGCATAGATCTTTCTTGTTAAACCTTAGACAAGTTTTCAGATCCATATGTTCAAATATACATTCATGACCTGTAGGATGCATGTTCATCATGTGTTTGACAGAATGTCAGTCTTGGTTGGGAGATGTTGATTTGGGGTAGCATCAAATGTGCTCTAGCCATGAAAATTGGTAGAGAGGCTAAAGCACATGAGATCTCCAATATCGATAAATGGTTTGGACAGAATCTAACCAGTTTGGGAGATATTAAAATAATTAATATTTTTAGTGGAGTCCCTAAGTCTAAACTTAGGGAAAATAAAATATTAATGTGAATTAATATAAAACTGAGTTAGAATGGTCCAAAAGTCATGGATCAAGCCAAATCTAATCTTAGCCATTGATTAGGGACTTAATATCGGCCGTTGAATTGTCAACGAGAAAAGTATAAGAGGAGGCTTGAGCATCACTTGGAGAATACACCAAGTTGATCAAGAATTCGATTTTTTGGGGCAGGGCTTGTTGAGGAAATCGAAGGAGTGATTAGAGTTGCAATTGAGGGGCAGTGAATACAAAAGCAGAGAGGCAGAGAGGGTACTAAGAGTATCAGTGCAAAAGCCGGGAGAGAGAAACACAGAGCCATCTAGAGGCCACGCAGAGCCAATCAAGGCCCATGCAGAGGCAGCCAGGAGCTACGCAGTGCCAGAGAGAGCTAGCGTGGGTAACACAGAGGCTCTAGAGGCTGACGCAGTGCCTCCAGAGGCTGATGCGGGGCGAGTTGGGGTGATGTTGCGCTGACGCAGTCCCTAGAGGCAGACGCTGGAGATTTCGTGGGGCAGATTGGAGTTGAGAGTTGTGGGATTGTTCATCCGGGGTTTTAGCCGGAATATCTGTCTCCGACTGAGAGGTAATATTGCCGAGATCATTCTCTGTTGGGTGAGCCATTTTTGGCACCCAGATTGTATTATGAAACTGCTTAATAATAAAACCCTCAGATAGCTGCACTAGCGTTCCCGCATTGGGTTTTTCTGGGGACATTGGTCCAAAAACAACGGTGTCACTTGTGTGCTTGTTTTTCCCTTTAGTTAATGATCTGTAATGTGTTGAGCATGTAATTGTATTTATTTTCAATATTTACATGGTAAATAACTTGTTAATTAAACAGAACAAGTAGGCAGAAATAAATCAGAAAGTACATGAAAGATTTCTAACAGTTAAACTTAGAAATTCCAACAAGAGAGGTCTGGTCAAGTCATGGTTTAAGTTTTGGTTTGGAAGCCTTTTTTCTATGTGATTCGTGATTTCTAGAAGTTTCATTGAGTTCTGGGCAGAGGCCTGCATCTTAGCCCTGAAAAAAATGGCTCAAAATTCGGGTTGTTGGCATAAAGCTAACAAACGAAGTCTGCAGTCATTGCAAAGCAAGCCTATGGGAGAGAATGGAGGGTTACAATCACTTAGAGGCCTTGGCAAGGGAGTGAGTGAAGCTCTAGGTCAATGAAACAGAGTTAACTCAGGGGTTGGACAGCTGGAGGGGTTGGCTTGCTCCTGCAGGTCCTGTGGCACCTAAGGGAGGTCAGTAACATCTTAAGTTATCGAATCCATTTCCTGAAGGTCATATAAGAGGTTGAGTCTTATCATAGTGACCCTCAACTGATGTTTACCTCAGGTAAACCTATGAAAGTGGGTAAATGTGGGAGGAAGGCGGTTACAGGGTGGTATTAGGGCAGGTTTTGTTGTTTTTAGGTAATATGTAGTACCATAGGGTGGTATCAGAGTGGGTTGCACCCTCTTTGGGTAAAATTTGATGTTGTCATTGTTATGGTTGTCATACATGGGGTCATGGTACATAGTTGGCATGGTCATGCATGATGTTTTTATATTGATGTGATTATGATTATACATATATCGTGCTAATGTGGATTGATTTTTCAAATGAGATAAGCCTCCCCTAAACATCAATGATGTATGGTTTTGATTTTGGTATCTATTTGGTTTATCTGACATGGCCTACTTGTAGAAAGAAGAGAATTAGAGATGACAAGAAAAATGGTAGACTACAGTTCCTGTCACTCTCCCTACATATCAGTTGGGCAATAAGAAGATGAGTATTCTCCTGGTATGGCATATGTATTGAGGAGTTTGAGGGCAGAGATAAGAAGTTGCAAATTAAACAATGATAGGTTGGTTGAGGCTCAGGAAAGACTTGCAAGAGCTCCGAAAAAGAAGGTAGAAGTCAATGCAGCGATGCTTCAAAGCTTGTTGGAATTGTGGAGATAGGGATAGTTGAGGATCAATCAAGAGCAGGAAGAGAAAACTAATGGAGCCTATGGAAGTAGGTCTTGGTCCGGATACAAGTTGGATAAAGTGGATACAGTAAGACGTGGCAGATCACTGGATACACCTAGCAGGAGGACTGGTATGTATGGGCATTGTTTTAGTTCCTCATCCAGGAGACATTATCATCATTATCACCATCATCATCCTTATAGGAAGAGTGAGTACCTTCTAGAGGAGCTCAAGAAATTCTAGCCTCCTACATTCGATGGAGAGATGAAGAAGTTAGAAGATGCAGAGGCATGGTTGCTTGGGATGAAGAAATTCTTCAGATTGCATAGTTATTCAAAGAACATGAAAGCCAAGATAGCCACCTTTAGTCTCAAAGCGAAAACAAATATTTGGTGAGAAGATGTGAAGAACGTGAAGGGCATTCAAGATGAAGAGTTGATTTGGGATGATTTCGAGAGACTCTTTAAGAAGTACCTATTGGAGAGGTACTATGATGATAGAGCTTAAGGAGTTCTATGAGCTGCATATGGGTTCTCTGACAAATGATGAGTATATTAGCAAGTTCCTGGAGTTTTTGAGGTATATGCCTTCCCTCAAGGATGTGAAGGCTAAGATTTAGAGATTCATCAGTGGATTTCCAGTAGTATATAGAGACCATATTGACTTTGATGAGCCTAGATCGTTGGAGGAAGCCATCCGGAGCCTGAAGCATTGTTATGAGCAGTCAAAGTGTAAAGATGAGCCTAAGTGTGATTTGAAGGGAAATGAGGAAGTTAAAGGGAAGTGACCACCGAAATGAGGAAGTGGCCACCGAAGTTGAGAAGGGACATGGGTCATAACATGGAGAGCAACAAACAAGAGGTGATGGTAGGGGATGGTTGCAGTGTTGGATATGTGGCAAAGATCATTGCAAGGAGTGTCCATTGTACCAGGGTGGTAGGCCTCAGATCTATAGTGCTCGGGAAATGCACACAGTCGGGGATGTTGGTCATAGTATTCCTTGGATTTATGCAGTTGTGGACAAAAAGCAAGCATATGTCATGTCCCTTCTAAAACACATTTGTAACAGGGTGTTTTCACACACTTTGCACAATTTTGGCCAAGGGAAAGAACCCAACATTTTCGACTTAGGGACAATTCGACTTAATTTGGTTTCTAGTGGAGGGCGGGGGCCACCCGCGTGGGAATTAGAACTAGGCCATTCAAATGGCTTGGAGGGAATTCAAAGTGCTTGATGGAGGGGTCCACATGAGGCAAGGAAGACCCAAAAAGATAAAAGGAGGAGAGAGCTCTCATTTGGATTCATTCTTACACCTTGCAATCAAAATTATTTGATTGTTCACTTTGTTGTTTAGCTGAGTCAACCAACTGTTTAGCCACGAATCTCTCAAGCGGGAGATTCAACCTCTACTTTGGGGGACCATTTGTGCCCGCCCTAGAGAGGCAGTTCCATAAGTATTTCAGGAGTTCCGGGAGTGTGTTACAACAATACCATTCAACCACAAAAGGGGGTGCGTATTTTTGGCTAGCTGGAGAATACACAAGGGGGTTTTGGAGCTATCAGTGATCAAGCATTTGCCGGGAGAGTTAGAGGATTAGGAGAGCAGCAAAGGGCCAACCTTTCTTGTGAGTTTGGAGCCAGGAAAACCAACATCCCAACAGTGCAATTTACAGTTACATGGGCCTGTGCAGAGAGCCATCACTAGGCTCACATGGGAGTTGGAGGAATGAATTATAGAGCTGGCGCTGGCCGGGAGAAGTAGGAGATCACTTGGAGGGCCATTTGAGGAGGATTGTTGCGAGTTGGGAGAGCAGAGATTGACAGGATCAGTCACAAAAACAAAATTCGAAATTGGAGGAGGGCCAAGCTGTGAAGGGTCAATTTTTAAAGGTTGGAACCAAGAGAAACCCTTTCTGGGTTTTTTTGGACAATGATCACACTACTAAATTTATAGAATTTTCTAGGCAGATCTAAAGGGTCCCAACTCAGCAAACAGCGAGAGTAGCTAAGGGGAATTTGGGCCAAAATTTTGTGGTCAACATTTGGCCAATTCCATCGTGGATTTTTTTGGGTTTAGGCCAAGGAGCAAGGAGTTGAAATCTCATAATTGTCTGAACACGGGAAGCAGTGGTTCCAGCCCTTCGAAGTCAGCAGACAAAGCAGTTTTCTAGGGCAACGCAGCTCAGTTTGGTGCAACAGTTGTAGTAGCCTTCAGTTCAACATTTTCTCACATGGGTTTTGTCATGTTTGTCCATTTATACAAGCCTAGGTGCACCATTCTATTTTACTATTGTATTTGCTCATGAAGAAGTAATAAAATGGCTCAGCAGTTATCTATTTAGTGTTTCCATGGGTTCATAATGTATATTTCATTTTTCTGATTGCTGGATTGTTTGCATGGTTTGTATATCACTTATATTCATGTTTAGAATCATTACAGTGGTATTAGAGCCATAATCTTGACTCAGTGTGTGGGAAATATTAGAATCAAACAACATGGTGGTCACCTGGAATGAGGTGGTGAAGATACAACAAATGATGATTGATGTGGGGAAGAAGTTGATTCATTTCTTAGTTGGGAATCCGGACATGATTGCAACCAATGTGGAGTTATTGGGGGAGAACTAGAGGGCATACCAATCATTGGGTTATGGCATTCAGGTGTCCCTCTCTTTTTGGGAAATCTATGAACTAAGGGGTATTCACAAACCAATGGAGATGTGGTGGGATTTTGCAGGGATGATGAGAAGTATTAAGGAAAAAGATGAAAGAGTAGTTGAAGGGGCCATGGTTGGCAAGGAGACAGTTGAGCATACACCCATTGATGGAGCGTCATCCATTGATGAGGTATTCGGGGTTGTGACCGAGTTCTCAGGTGATAACAATGCACCACAAGTTGATGAGGTGCCATAAGACAGCTCCACCGTTGTTGAGAAGTCGATAGGTATAAAGGTCTCTGGATCTATGACGGAGTTGCTAGACGACAATTGCCTATAGCTGATTGGTGAGGATATCGTGCATATTGGGTTGTCTATGGAGGAATAGTGGAAGGCTCATGTCAAGCCCATGATGGAGGAGGATGTGCAACCATCCCTTGGGCTAGCCATTGATGTCGGGTAGCATAGAGGCCACACGTTGGGTTTTCAGCACAGTTCACTTCAAAGGCCCACTGGTGTGGTCTATAGCATTATCAACCCACCCTTATGCGTTGGATTGAGGGAGACCGAGTTGTCTAGACGTACCCGAGGGGGTGGACAGGTTAGCAGGACTGAGTTGAGCATGATGCTGCATCAGCTTGGAGGGCTTGTTCCTTCCATAGAGGATTACACATTTGATCTCTCCCTTGGGATTGGATGGCGAGAGGTATTGAGCTGGTACTCGATGGAGCAAGTTAGGCGGTTGGATACATCCATGGCCACATGTCAGCAGAGGCCATGGATTACCAGAGGGACTCGAGGGCCGGACTATTTTTGGGATCCAGGTGGGATTTTCCATCACATCATAGAGCTGGTAGGTGATGGTAGTAGCTACGTGATGGACTTGATGCTTGAGCGCACCCACATTTTCAGATCTCCATTAGAGCCCCAGTTAGCACTAGTGATAGGATGGTTTGACATGGAAGCAGACATATTCCATGAGTTGTCTTTGCATATTGATGGTGCGTGGAGTCACAGGGTGACTAGCTTACTTTGGCAGGAGCTAGTAGGAGGAGGTGGCATCGGTAGGCTATCAGACAGGGCATGGTAGGAAGAGAGTGCTCTCTTACTAGCATATGGGACGCAAGGACTATTGAGGATAGGCGTAGTAGTGTCAATTACGTTAGCATGTGGGGAGTCAGGCTGCTCATGTCTTTCAGAGCAAATAGGGGGATGTAGCCCACATCATGGAGAGTGTACTAGCAGAGAGGTGGATATTTTGGCCCATGCATGATACTGTATGTTACAGGGTGGTACGACACTGGGCAGTGGTACATAGGACTACAGAGCGTTATGTCATAAGGTTTAGTGTTATGTAGAGGGATGCAGTCTGATGCATACAGGCCCAATGTTAGGCCATAACATCCAGTGGTGTGTGGGGCTATGGAGCGAGGAGCAGGGGCTGGCAGAGGAGCATGGAGATGCAGGGTGGTGTGTTGTAGTATGTTGGACACTGCTGTGGAGTGAGAGTGCCTCACATCGCATTGAGTACATGCGAGTAGTCACAAGTAAGGTGACACAAGCGAGACAGGCCAATACAGGATGGCATAGCCATAGTCGAGGGTATCCAGCGGTGTACAGGGGTAGGCCGTAGTGTACAATGGCATGTCCAGGAGTACTCGGATGATCGGTGGTATGCAGGGGTGTGTAGTGCTGCACAACGAGGTCTTGGAGTGTTGCCTCTAGGGAGACCCTTGGACGGAAACACCGGGCATACCTTTGGGTGTAGTTCACCCTGGATCGACAGGGACACAGAAGAGAAATACTTGATGGTATCCACGGGGACTCACATGCCTGACCCTCTTCTACATCCCTCACGGGTGCAGTCGATTTTGCTGTCGACTTTCTGCACTCTAGGCATGAATAACAGAGGACGAGGAGCTCACCCGAGATATTTGGGTGACACTCAGCGCACTGGGGGGGGGGACGTTTTTGCAATGACATTGGGTTGGTGCATCAATTGACTGCCACAGGTTGGGGGATGAGGTGATCATCTGCAGGGGTGGCATATCGTTCATCACCGAGCCTACGTCTATGGAGCTAGTCACATGGGAGACGTGTGTCACTCTTTTCTCAGGGCATGTCAGGACCATGGATGAGCAGAGGATACCGGGTATGATTGAGGTAGTTTCCCAGTATGTGTCCGGGCTCCAAACCTTATATTGGCACATTATCGAGAGGATGGATGGCAGACCCAAGGGAGATGGTTGCAGGGACAGGAGGGATCCACATACCCTGAGTCGATTACGAGAATCAGATACCCATCTTTTAGTTGCATTCAGGGGGTAGCTCTTTAGCACACATGGCTTCCAACGATCATTGCTACTACATAGTGGCAGGCACAGGGCAGATTAGCATGCATCAGATTTGGAGCCTATATAGTGATCACATGCAGGGACTAGAGACGAGGGTCAGAGGGATTCCATCGATTGACAGGGCTATGCCACAGCAAGTCTGGCTATGAGATGCAGGGATTCAGTTGATTGATAGATCACTTGTGATGAGCGATGTCATGGTAGAGAGTGATATAGTTCGCTCTTGGGATGACACATGGGGATTCACAGAGTGTTTCATCATATGGGGAGGCAGACATTCTCTGTTGTTGCACAGGTTCAGAGTTAGATTTGGATGGGTAGGCCTTGGTGCCATGGAGATGCCCAAACAGGATGTGTCTTTCCTCTTTTAGTATTCCACCACCGAGTTTAGGGAGAGGAGGATATTGACTGCGCACGATGGGGAGTATGACATAGTCAGAGTAGCATAGCGTCAGCATGGTGGCACCACTTTGGGACTAGTAGGGAATTGGGGCATCACAACTCTTCACAACTCAATAACCTTTAGGGATGCATCAACTACTACAGGGGGAGATAATACAGATCTTCCATTGGGCTTTAGCGAGTCACTTATGGAGCAGGGGACTTCTAGTACTTTAACTAGGCAGGATAGTGAGGGGAGCAAAGGGAGCTTCATGTTGGACAGGATTGCCTGGGATCCTGGTACTGAAGGATTCTTTCATATTAAGACAGTGTTGAAGTCAGGCACGATCCAGTGGCACATCTGGGACCCTGGCACATTTTGCAGTGACAGTGGGGAGCAACAATTAGAGAGGATGATTGCTCAGGCATTGCTTGAGGACAAACAATTTTTGGTGCAATGGAGGAGCTTACTAGGTGAGGGTGCCACCTGGGAGGGTGAGCACATGTTGGAGCACCCAGTTTTGAGGTTGCTTGAGGGCAAGCAACATTTGGGAGGGGAGGACTATTATGTCCCTTCTCAAACACATTAGTAACAGGGTATTTCCACATATTTTTGCACAATTTTGGTTAAGGGAAAAAACTTAGGGACTTAGGAGGAAATTCAACTTAATTTGGTTGCTAGTGGAAGGTGGGGAACACCCGTGTGGGAATTCGAACTAAGCCATTCGAATGGCTTGGATGGAATTTAAATTGCTTGATGGAGGGGCCCACATGAGGCAAGGAAGACCCACAAAGATAAAAGGAAGAGAGAGCTCTCATTTGGATTCATTCTTACACCTTGCAATCAAAATTACTCTATTGTTCATTTTGTTGTTTAGCTAAGTAAACTGACTGTTTAGCCACGAATCTCTCAAGTGGGAGATTCAACCTCTACTTCGGGGGACCATCCGTGCCTGCCCTAGAGAGGAAGTTCCATAAGTATTTTAGGAGTTCCGGGAGTGTGTTACAACACTATCATTCAACCACAACATGGAGTGCGTATTTCTGGCTAGTTGGAGAATATGCAAGGGTATTTTGGAGCTATCAGTGATCAAGCATTTTCCGGAAGAGTTAGAGGACTGGGAGAGCAACAAAGGGCCAACCATTCTTGCGAGTTTGGAGCCAACAAAGCCAACATCCTAACACTCTGATTTATAGTTACCTGGGCCTGCGAAAAGAGCCATCACTAGGCTCACATGGGAGTTGGAGGAATGAATTGTAGAGCTGGAGCTGGCCAGGAGAAGTAGGAGATCACTTGGAAGGCCATTTGAGGAGGATTGCTAGAGTTGGGAGAGCAGAGATTGATAGGATCAGTCACAACAACAGAATTTGAAATTGGAGGAGGGCCAAGCTATGAAGGGTCAATTTTTGAAGGTTGGAACCAATGGAAACCCTTTCTGGGTTTTTCTTGGTTTTGGGCAAGGATCACACTCCTAAATTTATAGAATTTTCTGAGTAGATTTAAGGGTCAAATAGGGGTCCCAACTCAGCCAGCGACTAGAGGAGCTAAGGGGAATTTGGGCCCAAATTTCGAGGTCAACATTTGGTCAATTCCTTCGTGGGTTTTTTCTGGGTTTAGGCCAAGGGGCAAGGAGATGAAATCTCATAATTTTTTGAACATAGGAAGCAGTGATTCTAGCCCTTCGAAGTCAGCAGACAAAGCAGTTTTCTGGGGCAGCGCAGTTCAGTTTGGTGCAACAGTTGTAGCAGCCTTTAGTTCAGCGTTTTCTCACTTGGGTTTTGTCATGCTTGTCCATTGAGACAAGCTCATGTGCACCATTCTATTTTACTATTGTATTTGCTCCTGAAGAAGTAATAAAATGGCCCAGCAATTCTTTATTTCCAGTGTTTACATGGGTGTTTAATGTATATTTCTTTTTTCTAATTGTTGGATTGTTTGCATGCTTTGTATATCACTTACATTCATGTTTAGGATCATTACAGCAGATCACCAGGCATCCATTATTGAGATGGAAGATAAGCTCTGTGGTCAATTTATTTCTATTTTGATTAACCCTGGATCTAATTATAGTTATGTTAATCTTGACTTGGTGGATAAGTGTGGTTTAAGAAAAGAAGTGCATGCAGAGTCTTGGTTGGTGCAATTGGATACAGGTACCAAGAAGAGAGTTTATCATTGGGTAAGAGCTTGTGCATTTGAGCTGAATGGTATGCCTACAACAACATATTTGAATGTACTGCCATTGGGATCATATAGTATGCTTTTAGGTATGGATTGGTTGTACCTTCGCATGACCAAAGTAAATTGTTATAACAAGGCTATTGAATGCCTAGATGATAATGGGGAAAGATAATTTTGCAAGGAAAGAAGAAGCCTACATCAGTGAGGATGGTCACCGCTATGCAGGTTAAGTACGGTTGCAAAGAAAGGGTATGTACTATTTGCAGTCCATATTTCCAATGACCAGGGTAAGGATGTTGAGGATGCAGAAATCTTCAAGAGATACCCTGTATTACAATAATTTCAGGATGTGTTTCCAGCGGAGATTCCAAAGTTGCCCCCCCACAAGGAAGTGGACTTTTCTATTGAGTTAGCACCTTACAAGATAAGGACACCAGAGTTAGTAGAGTTGAAGTTGTAGCTGAAGGAAATGCTTGACAAGGGATATATTAGGCCAAGCGTATCGCTTTGAGGTGCACCGGTTTTATTTGTGAAGAAGAAGGATGGTACTCTTAAGTTGTGCATTGATTACAGACAGGTGAATAAGGTGACAATTAAGAACAAGTACCCATTGTTGAGGATTGATGACTTGTTTGATCAGTTGAAGGGAGCAACTATGTTCTCGAAAATTGATTTGAGATCAGGATACCATCAGGTACATATCAAAGAAGAGGACATCTACAAAACTTTTTTTAGGACCAAGTATGGGTATTATTAGTTTGTTGTGGTTCCTTTTGGTTTGACTAATGCCCCAACTACTTTTATGTGCTTGATGAATAGTGTATTGCGTCATTATCTAGACAAGTTTGTGATTGTATTCATTGATAATATATTGATATATCTTAAGAATGAAGAAGAGCATGTCGAACACTTAGCAACAGTGTTGATTGCTAAAAGAGCATCAGTTGTATGCCAAACTTAGGCAAGTGTAGTTTCTTTCAGACAGAAGTACATTACTTGGGACATGTCTCTAAGGAAGGCATAACATTGTATCCAGAAAAGATAAGGACTATCATGGAGTGGGTAGCTCCTAAGAATGTGGATGAGGTTAGATCATTCATGGGGTTAGCAGGTTACTATAGGATGTTCATCAAGAACTTCTCACGCATTGCATATCCTATTACATCATAGCAAAGAAAAGGTAAGAAATTTGAATAGAACGAGGAATATGCAACCAATTTTGAGCAGTTGAAGCAGTTGTTGACAAATGCTCCAGTTCTTAATATTGCAGATCCAGATAGAGAGTTCGTGGTGTCTGTACAAATGCTTGCAAAATAGGGCTTGGTGGAGTCCTAATGCAGGAAGGACAGGTGGTGTGCTATGAGTATAGGAAATTGAATGAGCACGGGAAAAACTATGTAACTCATGACCTTGAGTTGGAAGCTATTATTCATGCCTTGAAGATGTGGAGGCATTATCTTCTTGGCAAGAGGTTTGTATTGATGAGCGATCACGGTAGATTGAGATATCTGTTAGACCAACCAAATCTGAATGTCATGCAGGCTGGGTGGTTGGCCACGATCGGTGAGTTTGATTTTGAGATCAGATACATTAAGGGTAAGGAGAACAAGTGTTGGGAACAGAATCCCCCAAGAACAAATTTGGGGCTAAAAGCCCATGTTTTGGGTCAAATTTTGTAATAAACTTGTAAAGACTCCACATTTTGTGGTCGCAAACCACAAAGGTGTCATGAGTCATAAAAGGTTGTCCACCCTTAGTTTTGTAAAGTCAGTTGTAAAAGATCTACCAATGGTCCGCGGACCATGGGATTGTATAAAAAGAGCTAAGTAAGCTCACCCTAAGTAGTTGAGATAAGTCTAAAATAGTCATAGGTCTAAAATAAGAAGTCTAAGTTTCGGGTCATAGCATAGATAGAGGCTTTGCAGCTGAGTGCGCAAAGGCCTAGGGGAGAAGTCCGCAACTGAGTGTGTGAACCCCTGCAGCTGTGTGCGCATGGTAGATAGAGTCTGTAATCACTTGAAAGATATCAATAAAGAGAAGTATTCTGCAAATTCTGTGTCTTTGTCCCTATTAATGCATCTTGACATGTTATGTATGAATTCCATTTATAATGCTTATATGATGCACGAATGTTTGTAATTACGTTGTTTAAGTGAATGCAAGTAAGAACATTTGGCTGGGGATAATTGGATAGAAAAAAACTTGAGCTCTGTGACGGGAGATTTTTGGATCTGGTTTCGATCCCTGCGACGGTATTAGCTCTCCGCCTTACCCATGTCAGCCAAACCCACGATGATACCATAAGCCCGAAGACTGATATCACAGGACTCGCACTGGTCATCTTCGCACCGCCAAGAGTAAGGGTTTTATGTTATTCGCTGCAGTTAGGGTTTATTAGAAACACAGAGGGGCGAATCCGGCCGGATCTGCTGCATATCGAGTTTCTACAGGTGACGAATATAACTGATACTCTCCCGATCGGATTAAAAGGGGTAGCTATGCTTCAGAAATGCTCGTGGATCAGGCACCTCTACGATGCAGATCTTATTTTCTACATGTTTGAGTGATCGCCGATGAGCCCCGATTGGGCAACATATGCCTTGATCCGGGGTATGTTGCACAGATCGAGCCCTGGACTCTTCGATTCAGACCCACATACTGTAGATCGACCCCTATGTTGGCCAGATCTGGAAGCCCAATCACTGCATAAGCTGTCTAGAGGTGAGAAAACTGCACAGAGTAGAATCTCAGGGTTAGATCTGGCGAATTCAAGATCTAGATCCCCGATAAGAGGTTTCCAAGTATCAACTTTGGTCAATGCTCAAACACTGGCGAGTCTGGACATGGATCTGTCTCTGTTTTTAAGTGACCGGCTATTTTCGCAGGAGAAATCCCCCCCTTATCTTTGCCATGGCAGATCTTCTCTCGGACGCACAAGAGGCCCTGGCACTGTGTCTACGCACTTCTTTGACTCATTTCAGATCCAAATTTCTCAACCTTCAGGCAGAACCATCCTGCAACGGGTCAGTTCTTCAGATTTGGTGCTGGATCTCAAAATGGATCTAGATCGGTGAATTAGGATCCCTTCAGGCCTTTAGAGACTTCTCTTTCAAGGTAAACAACTTGAAGACCTTCTTCCCCTCTCTTCTTACAGCATTACCAGAAACAGCTCTTTGGTGTTATCCTTTCGTTTGAGAGAAGGTGTAGCAGGACAGTCATCCTCTACTCCTCCTTTCTCTTACAAAGATGCAGTACACTCTGAGAACCCCAAACCCCTGGAAGGTCTTAAACCTAAGCCTTTTTTGGTTGACAAGATAGAGGAAGTTCCCTCTGTTGAAATCACCCATGAAGGTCTTGCAAACCAGCGTCAAGAATTTGCAGAAAGAGCCATCATTTGCAGATTTAATGGACTGTGGCCGCGATCTCAGGATCTTTATGCATGGATCCATGCAAACTGGACTCATCATTGTAATATCAGTTTCTGTTCAAAAGGATACTTCATTTTTCTTTTGATGACAGTAATCATTATGAAAAGGCTTTAGAAGAAGGCCCTTGGTTCATGGGAACTGCAGGGCCCTTCTTGACTCCTTGGTTCCCAGATTTTGATCCAGCAATTGCTTTCATTACCAGGACACCTGTATGGATCAGGCTTCCAAACTTACCTTCCCACTTATGGCATTGTGATGTCTATAAAGCTATAGGCAACACCTTGGGCAGTTTCATTATGGGAGATCACTGGCGGGAAAATAAAGGTCTCTACACATATGCCAGAATATGTGCGGAGTTAGATTTGAGCAAAGGACTTCCAGACCAAATCAATCTCAAGATAAACGACTTTTTCTGGACCCAGACACTGGATTACGAAAATACTGCATTCCGTTGCCACCATTGCCACCAATCAGGGCATCTACAGAACACCTTCCCATCTCTCCAGGCAAAAAAGAATAAGGATAACCTCTCCAAGCCCAAGTCCAAACGATGGGCTCCATGCTCTCCACCTCCAGTCGTGGATTTTGAATCCTCTAGCTCTGAAGATGAAGGTAGCGATACAGATTTGGATCAAGCCCCTCATTCCGTGGTCCCTTCCACCGATGGTCCGACGCATTTCTCCGATACAGTCATCGCCCAGAAACGCGTCCATATGACCTCCTCCTCTGATTCAGAAAAGGAGGGCCCCCTGGTGGAGAACCCCAATCTTCAAGTTGTTATTGCTCATTCACCCCAGGATGGTTGGGTCGAAGTCAAAAAAAGGAAAGGGAAAAAGCTTCGTGTTGAGGCGTCTGCCCATTCTGGGTAGAAGTCAATCTTTTTGCTTCCAGCCATATGTTGTAGCTTCTTGCTTGTTTCACTCCTTCTCCGGAACCGAGGTTGATAGTCCTATCATTTCCGGTTGTCGGATTTCTATCTCTCTTGATTGTATCATCTTGTACCATATTTTTGATTAATAGAATTAGTCCAATTCAGAAGAGAACATTTGGCTATGCGGTGCTAACTATGATTTTTTAATGCGATAAGTAAGACACTTAGACTAGTTTGGGAATCTACATGGTACGCTGCCATAGCAGCGCAAATGTACCTGAGCTGCAGGTTAGGGCTGCGCGAAGGTCAATCGTACCCTTTCGCAGAGGTTCTGAAGGACGGAATAAAGGGCTAGTCTGGCAAGCCCTAGAGCTAAGTGACCTGCGCGAACGTAGGAATAGAAGGAAGAAACCGACATCACAACCATCTTAGTGTGTAGAAACTTGGTTCCAGCATCCCCCCCATAATGCTTAGGGTGAGATTCCGGTCCGCACTTTGCAGGCTAATGCCGAAAGGGCCAGTGATGTAGGGATTTGTTTAACTAATTAACACTGAATCGGGGTCAGGCCTCAACAATCCAACAAATGGTTCTGTTGCTGGGACCAGAATCTGCATAAGAGATGTGTGATGTCGTATCATTGGAATCCAACTAAGAAAGAGATCGAAGACTGGTTGGATAGGAAGATCCACGAATTCGCAGTGCAGGGGAACAAAACCTCGCTACTGACAAAGGAACAGTGGTTGGACAGATACCTATGTACAGAGATCCACGAAGTCTTTTTCTACTCCTTTCCAGTTGAGCTATATGAGTGGATCGTGAAGCTAGCAGATAACCAAAGAAGGTGGAAACTTGACGGTCCTATTGTTTGGACCCTAGAGCTAGTACAAAGCTTGGAAGCATCTGAGGACAAGATCACCCGCGCTGTCGATCATTGGCCCGATCATGTCATAGGAGGATTTGTGACTGAATTTGCAGTCGACACCTCAATCAGCTACAATGAGGTGGAGCGACGCTTTTTCAAAGGACCGCGAGGTAAGTACTTGAAATCTTTGAATACCTGGATTAAAATGTTAGTGTGCGAAAAGCGGGTTATGCAACGACCTTGATGTTCAGAACTATGCGAAGCGGAAAAAACTTACAAGAACGAAGGAAAAAAGGATCCTGAATATAGTCCATTGATTTCACCTAAGCGAGGTGACGAAGAGGAGACAGTGCAGGCTTCTCCGCGAAGTGCTATTCAGTTGATAAGACAAGGATTCCCGCCACTGCCACCTCCACCCACACCACCTCCAACTTCACCACCATCGCCTACGATTTTACCTGTACCACCCCCACCTCCACCATAGTTCAGTATGGCAAATTTAGTGAAGCTGCCTTTGTTCAAAGGCTTGGGAAATGAGGACCCGGACCAATTCTGGTTCGTCGTGAAAGCCGTATGGGAAGCTCAGGGCGTTACAAATGATCACATGAAAAAGGCGATATTGGTTAGTGCTCTGCAGGATCACACGCTAACCTAGTATATCAATTACTCTAATGATAACCCGAATGCTGGAGTAGCAGACATCCAGACAACACTGAATAGAGAATTCAGTAGGCCTAAATTTGAGGCACAGTTGATTGTGGGGTTCAAAGAAATCGTGATGCAACCAGGCGAGACACCTTGGGAATTAGATCAGAGATTGAAGTGTAAAATCCGTAAAGCTAATATGAACCTAATAGACGGACAACATTGCGAATGGTTTGTGGCTTCACTCCTGCCACACTTAAGGGTTGCGCTATCACAACAAAAGATAACAACTCAGGCGGAGGCCTTGGAGATTGTCATGAGACTGCATGAAACACCGATGCAAGATCTAAATCTAGGGGTTCAGCAGATCCATGTGCAGTTAAAAAATCTTTGCCTTGAAATGAAAAGTTTGAAGCAAGACAGAAGAGTTCGACCAGAGGTGCGCGAAGATGTATGGTGCCTGAAATGCAAGGATCAGGGGCATGACAAAGACCATTGCCCAGTCTTTGCGAACTATATTGGAGGAGGAGGACCGATGCCTTTGAGGCCAGAAGCTCAAGTAGGACCGAGCGCAGGGCCTGCATTATGGTGCGCTATATGTCAAGTAGCAGGAAAACATGCCACTGATAACTATCGTTTGCTACAAAAGTTTGTACAGATGCCGCAACAACTATTCTGCAATTTCTATAGGTCGGTAGGGCATGATGAGTGTAATTGTAGAAGCTATGAATTAATGATGGATAGAACTCTTGCCTATAGGGTTCAGGCAGAAATGCGGCCCCCTGAACAATGCATGGGGATGGTGCAGACAAGATTCAGGGGCGCAGACGAGACCGAGGCGGAGGAGGACCTGGCAGAGGTCGAGGACAGAGGATCTGCTACAATTGCGGAGGACCAGGGCACTATGCCCGTGATTGCACTAACCCAACACGTCCGTTGTGTAAGTATTACACTCTGTTTGATCATGAAACGAAAGAATGTCCTAAGCTGATAGCAAGGATACGTGACAAAGGGGCGCTACC
Organism: Pinus tabuliformis; assembly: GCA_031772625.1. Lineage (NCBI taxonomy): Eukaryota > Viridiplantae > Streptophyta > Pinopsida > Pinales > Pinaceae > Pinus > Pinus tabuliformis. The sequence continues at coordinate 1,098,997,829 of CM062817.1, forward strand.
ACCTTAGCCGACTCAGAACCTGCAGATGATGAAGTTTGAGCCACGCGAAGAGGATCCGAACGTGAATATAGTGCTCTAATGTGGAATTACAACAGGAGATGACAAGAGGAAACAACCTGAAGACAGTACATGGGTTTGCAAAGCTCCAGTGAAGGAGGCTGAGTTCGATTTGGAGCACGCATGTGAAACCTTCATGGAAGCGAAGAAGAGCTTCGTTGAGGCTTCCACCTCAGGGAGCAAGGATAAGCCTGATCAGGAGATGGACCCTTCTCTGCTCACAACCTTCATAGAGACCTGCATGAAGTTACTGCACGATAGCAAAGTTGTGAAGAGGCTACAGGAGTTCATAAACAGATGTGCTGAAAATTCTCCAGGTGAGCCGTGCATAGTACAAAAGATTGATAAGCATAAAACAAGGACGGGACAGGAGATGAGGTTGACCGCGCAGATAGGAGAGTATGAAATGGATCAGGTTATTTTGGACATGGGGTCAGATGCGAACGTCCTACCAATGCAGACTTGGAAGCGGATGGGGAGACGTGCACTACAGTGGTCTCCGATTCAGCTAAGGATGGCGAGCCAACATAATATCATTCCCATGGGGCGTCTGCAGGGGGTGACTGTAGATATTGAAGGTGCGAGCACGCTGGCTGACTTTGAAGTAATAGAAATTGTGGATGACAACAACCCCTATCCTACGCTCCTGGGAATTGATTGGGCTACTGATATGAACGGGGTAATTAATCTAAAGAAGCAAAAGATGATATTTGAGAAGAAATCGCTCTGCATAATAGCACCCCTAGATCCTGCTGAAGGATCATGCTATATTGAAACAGCCCGCGATTATGAGAGCGATGATGATCTGCACTGTATCTATAAGATAATAGCGCGAGACCAAGATTGGGTGAATCTAATAGCGGATGGACAAATTACATGGGATCGCGAGAGTTCATGCACCTTGGACTCTGAGGAAGAGTTAGAGCGTTGGAGGAATCGGTTACATGAAGTAACTACACTGAGCTGTAACATGACCCGGTACACTGCGCCATGTCGTCGGAGGTAAGAAATCTGCCTACTTATGATGGCCTGAATGATGTAGATATCTTTTTGGATGCATTTGAGAGGGAGGTACCAGAAAAACAACACTTCTAGGTGTTGGTCTGGGCACTGCGCGCTACACCCACAAGGTGGTGGGGTACGCACAAGGGAAGCTTTGATGATTGACGTGAATGTGCGAATGACAGACAAGTATGATGCGCAGGATGATCTGCGCACGCATTTGGCCAAATGGGCTCATGCTTATAAAGAGAAGCCCCAACCTGAATGGGTGCACTTGTTCTGTCACACCCTAGATATCGTATTGATGAACTAATATGTATAAACGGAGCTCCGCCGTGGTACAGGTGAATGGGATATTCTGCGCAAAGGATTCATAATGACATTCAGTTTTGAAGACGGGTTTGACGGTATTGATGAGGTGCTATAAGAGGTGAAAGCAGCGATCTTTAGGATACCACAGGAACTTTTAGACCTGATTCAACTTGAGTGGGCTACTCAGCTAAGTTACGAGTTGGAATGCTATAATGTAACCACTGAAGAAGAGGATGAGGATCTGCGAAAAATTAACATCCCTGAAACAGAAGGCCACCGCGAGGTTGAAGGACCGCCGATTGAGAATCCCGATATAACTGTGTCACTGAAAACAAAACAAGTAAACATTGGTAGAGAGGTAGAGCCCAAATTTGCAAAGATTGGAGATTACTGGGATGACGCAACGGTGGATAAGGTCACTGAATTGCTCCGCGAATACCAGGATTTATTCCCTACCAAGTTTACGGATCTGAAGGGGATAATCGGGGACCTAGGTGTTATGAAGATCACGTTGAAACCCGACGCGAAGCTAGTTAAGCAAAGATCTTACTGTCTCAATCCGAAGTATAAGGAGAAGGTCCACTTAGAGCTAGACAAGATGCTAGCGGCAGGCATCATTGAGCCTGTGGAAGAATCTGACTAAGTAAGCCTAATGGTGGTACAGGAGAAGAAGCATAAGGATATGCGTTGATCTCAAAAAGTTGAATGACGCTTACGTACATGATCATTTCTAGACTCCGTTCACGGATGAAGTGTTGGACAATGTAAGCAACCAGGAAGCATATTCCTTCACTGATGGGTTATCTGGGTACCACCAGATCAAAATCGCGTCGGAGGATAGAAGCAACACGACCTTCGTGACTGAGTGGGGGTGTTTTCAATACACTGTAATGTTGTTTGGACTGAAGAATGCGCCTGCGATCTTCTTGCACATAGTCGTTGCTGCGTTCAAGGAATTTATTCATAAGTTCCTGGAAATATACTTTGATGAATGGACTGTGTTTGGACTGGTGAAACTCCATGTCGCTAGTTTATGCTTGATGCTAGATACTTGTCGAAGATACCAAATCGCGCTCAATCTGAAGAAGTGCATGTTTTATGTTCCTTTCGGGACCCTGCTGGGCCATGTGGTTTGCAGATAGGGACTGATGGTAGATCCCGCGAAGATAGTGTTGATACTGAACTTGGAAGCACTTAGGAGTGTGAAACAGCTACACGCTACCTTAGGGGACACAAGATATTACAGAAATTTTATCAAAGGCTATGCTCAGATCATCGCGCCTATGGAAAAGTTGTTGAAAAAGGATGTCACATTTTGCTGGAACGAGGACTGTAAGAAGAGCTTGGATGTATTGAAATAAAAGATGGTCACTGCGCCAATTGTAGTCTTCTCGGATTGGAAGGAGTTTCATGTACATGTCGATGCGTCATGTATAGAGCTGGGAGCAGTACTGACACAGGCTGGCGAAGGAGACTTGGACCATCCAATCGCGTTCGCAAGCCGAAGGTTATCCAAGGCGGAGAAGAACTATTCCACAACCGAGCGTGAAGGGTTAGCCATGGTGTATGCGCTCCAGAAGTTTAAGCACTACTTGTTGGGTGGCCATTTTAAGATGTACACAGATCATTCCACGCTAAAATACCTGGTCAATAAGCCTATGTTCGAGGGAGAATCTGCAGATGGTTGTTATTGTTTCAGGAGTATGATTTTGAAGTTATTGTGAAGCCTGGACGACTAAACGCGGGACCAGACCATCTATCGCGCATCGCAACAAGGGAAGAACCCACTAATTTGGAAGAAGGATTGCCTAATGCACAACTATTTGCAGTGTGCGTCGCAGATGGTCATTTTGAGGATATAATACACTTCCTAATGATAGGAACTACCCAGAAGGATACACCGTCTAGCAGAAGAAGGAATTAGTGGTGCACGCAACAGATTTTTCTGTCATTGCTGGGAATTTGTACAAAATGGGGTATGATGAGATATTGCGATGATATGTACTTGAGTTTGAAAGAAGCAGCATCCTCGCGAACGCTCATGGGGGTGTCGCGGGAGGACATTATGCAGGGAGAGTGACCGCACAGAAGATTTTATGGGGAGGGTTGTGGTGTCCAACCCTCAATCAGGACTCAAAAGCGTATTGCAAGGCATGTAATGTGTGTCAAAGAATTGGCAGACCATCGCGGAGGGATGAGATGCCTCTGAATCCACATATGACATTACAACTCTTTGAGAAATGGGCGATAGATTTTGTGGGACCCATCCAGCCCCAAGGGAAGATGAGAGCGAGGTACATTATCACCGCGGCGAAGTATTTGACTCGTTGGGCGGAGGCACAGCCTGTAAAGGATTGCACAGGTGCGACTGCTGCAAAATTCCTCTTTGAGTATGTACTGACGCGATTTGGCTGTCCAAAGATCTTGATGAGTGATCGCAGTACGCACTTTCTGAATGAGACGATCAGCACGTTGATGGAGGAATTTCAGGTATATCACCAGAAGAGCACGCCTTATCATCCGCAAGCTAATGGGACGGTGGAAGCATTCAATAAAGTGCTAGAGAACACGCTGACCAAGGTTTACAACACTCAGCGAAGTGATTGGGACCTACACATACTTGCAGTACTATGGGCTTATCGGACAACATGCAAGAAGTTGACTGAACAAACTCCCTTAGGCTTGTGTATGGTGTTGAAGCGGTAATGCCTATGGAGTATATTGTGCCTAGTTTGTGCATAGCGGCGTTCACGAGTATAACGGATCGCGGAGCCCTAGAAGAAAAGCTCGCACAGCTGGATGAGCTTGAGGAAGCGATATTTCTAGCTGGATTTCACCAACAAGTCCAAAAGCAGCGTGAGAAAGCCTAGCATGATCGACACATTAAGTTGTGCGCCTTTGAGGTAAGTGACCTGGTTTTGTTATATGACAGTAAGTTTGATAAATTTCCAGGGAAATTCAAAATTCACTGGTTAGGGCCATATGTCATTAAGGAAATTACCGACGGAGGATCAGTACAACTGGTCAAATTGAATGGAGAGCCCTTCCCAGGAAAGGTGAATGGCAGTCAGTTGAAGCCATACACCAGCAGTCCGGCCATGTGACTAGATGAAGGTAGCACAGTCTTAGTGCTCCAGGGAGTTGAAAGGAAGCACGAGACTATAAACTACATTGCCCGGGTTGGGGAGCTGCGCAATTTGAGGACTATGCAAAGCAAGGAAGTGTCATAGGGTTCACGACAGCGCGACGGGAGTTGCACTACCTAGGGAGAAATCGCGCAGGTCAGCGGGAAAGTGACCGTTAAAGTCATTGTTCATGATTTGACAGTAGAAGTGCAGCCAAATGGAGCGGGCGGCCGACATTTAAGACGAAATTTATCTCTCAGATCCTTGAAAATTTGCCGCCAATCCAACATTAATGAACCGAATTTTAGGGGAGTGGTCAAATTTGAATTCAAAATTCCCTATAAATTACAAGTGGCTGTCCAACAAAAAACACTTGGCATTTTGAGAATTGAGTTGTTGAGCTCTCAGGCACACATGAACCGAGAATTCTTCGAGGCTTTGAAAGAGACTCCAGCATTTGCAAACTTACCAGAGACGTCGCGAGCACTGTTGGAAAGCATTATGTCGGCACCCACAGAAGCTATAGACACCGAAGTAGAGGAGTTAGTGCCAGAAGTTGAGATGGAGGCAGAAGTAGCTGCTCCAGAGGTTGCCGAGGTACTAGCTGAAGTCCCTAAATCATCGAGAACGCCGAGACCAAAGCTGACCCCAACCAAAGAGACCGCCAAGGATAAAAAGGGCAAGCAACCTGCCATACCAGTGTGCACATCGCCAAGGAGAAACCCACCAAAACCCACCGCGCAAGAGAAAGGCAAGGCCATAAATTTGGAGTTGGAGGAGGAAGACATTGAAGACATCCCGATGGACGATGAGGATGTGGGAGTTGAAGTGGAGGAGGTTGAAGCCCAGGGTGTTGACCCTATTACTCAGTTGCCTGAGTATGTCCCTCCGCGCAAGCCCAAGACCAAGGTGCCGAAGGACATCGATGAGAGAAAGACCCCCTTGCAAACCCCTATGTTGCTAGATGAGATTGTTTTCGACGGACCGCGCTTGGCGTAGGTGCCGCTGCTAAAACTTGAGGACTAGGACCTGGTTGATCACGAGAAATTCCCACACCTAGCGATCGAGCAACTGATGCACCGCATCATTGATACAAACACTGGAATGACCGCATTGGAGCGGCGGAGGTGGCTCAAAGGAGTAGACAAGGCAAGACTGCTCAACCTGCTTTGGGTGCCACACTACAACTGCACTCCGGTGACAATGTTGGTCATTAAGTAGCTGTTATGCTTGGTGCATAATGGGTGTCTGTCGCTAGAAGAGCCAATACCCATCACAGATAGATTGATTCACCGGATAACGCGATTGCCTTACACATGAGAGAATCCGGCCATGATATTTGGTGGAAAAGGTGGTGAACAGGCCCACGCGGAGTATATGAAGGAAAAGTTTAAACTGGTGAAGAATCTGCGCAGATATGCTATATCTAGTATCTGTGACCTTGTTGTGAAGGTAGCCACACAGATCTTAGTAGGGAAGGTGATGAGGAAGTGTCGCGCCAATGAGGTGTCGGTGCCTGTCACCACGTTAGTAGCCCAGTGTGCTGAAGGAGTCCAGTTCAACTGGTCGGACTACCTTCACAGAGAGTTCCTGGCGAACTGTCGTGAAGCACAAGAGCTCAGCAAGACGTTCCACTATGTGTGGCTCTTGCTGTCAATTGTGCTAGTAGCGTGGGCACTGCCAGAGGACAACTAGTTCCCTTTAGTCATGCGAGACCTCCCAGAAGCAATGAAGTACGCTTCGTTGTGGGCAATCAACGACCACAATGAGTCAAGGACGACAATATCTTCTGGATCTTGATGGAGATGAACATCTGCATGGCCATCAATTGCAAACCATAGTTGTCGCCTACAGTGTACGCCAACCTGCAGGGCTACACCGAATTTAAAGCAAACTTCCATCGTATATCCATCAGGCCACGGAAGGACCCTGTGCAAAAATGGTACGACTTGCCTTACTTGGCAACGATTGACGCCATTGATGTGGTACTTGATCAATGGCCGACAAAGTGGCGCACTACCACAGACTTGGCGGTGGGCGGAAGCAAGTCTGTCGTGCAGAAGAAGAAGGAGGAGGCTAAGCTAAAGATGACTCAGCTAGTTGAAAAGAGGAAGAAGGAGGCCGCTAATAAGGTCCAGGCGGAGCGCGAGGCCGCGCAACAGACAATGAAGCAGACAGGTGGGACAGAGTGGGGCTCTGAAAAAGGCGCAAGGTCGCCTTCACCTGAGACAGAGGAGGAGACAGAACAGCACAGCGCGGACCCTCAGGAGACGTCCGCCCACATCAAGCGCCCAAGGGAGCAGGAGAAAGGAGGGTCCAGAAAGAAATCAAAGGCTACCAAGACATCACTGGACCCTATTACGCTAACAGAAGGCGACTTGCATGATATCAGTGACACAGTGAAGGATGTCACCGCGGAGGCCCTGCAACAATTTGAGCAGCAGCAGCAGATCATCTTGGGGGCTATCTAGACAGCGTTGCAGGAGTTACAGACCCATGCGTCGCAGGCTGGTATGGTGTCTACTAGCTTGGCTATTGGCACTTTAGAAGCTGCCAAGATGCTGCGCGTGAAGACCTTTAGTGCGATCGTGCTGCCTGATGGAGCACTGACCACAGAGAATGAGGCTGACAGACCCACTGTCAGTGCCCTAAAGGGAGTAGGGTTGAATCCGGCAGTGCTCTTGTGTGAAGCGGTCCACCTCTTGCTGGATGGAGTGATTGCAGAGCTGAGGGCCCATGAGCACCACACCTTCCAGGTGATCAGTGAACAACGGATCAACAACGAGCAAATGGCACTATAAGGAGATTCTGCCATCGTCGTTGAGACTGAAGCAACCAATCAGAGCAAGCGCATTATGTAGGTCGTCGAGGAGGCATGCCGAATGGTCCCAGAGTTGGCCATTCTGGAGGAGGAGCCAGTCGAGGTACGCATCCGCAAGTTGGCCACAAGGGTGCACGACATTCATACTGAGATGGCGAGGGTTCAGTTGGAGTTGACCCTACAAATCACGGAATTACAGTTGAAGACAGCCTTCAACTCTGCCAGAAGTGAAGGAGCAGTGGGCGACAGCTATCACAGAAGCAATAGCAACGGTGGACAATGCAGTAGCAGACTACATGCAATTGTTTGAGTAGTCATTTGAGGTTCTGACCAGCGTGCAGGGGGACCCCAATGTACAACGATTAGAGACGGAAGCGCACGAGCTATAGCAGCGCTATGATGAGGTTAAGGGCACAAGGCAAATCGTCACGCTGACACAAATATTAGCAAAGTTGCAAGAGGCCAAGCAGCTGAAGGAACAGGTGGATGCAGCGCTGCACAAGGAAGCAGTGTTGAAGGAAAGACTGAAGCCCTGGCTGGATGAGGCTTACACAGTGACAGGATCTATCGAAGGCAAGCTTGTGACTCTGCAAGCGACGCAGCAAAAGCTTCAGGCCAATAGCACAGGAACAGTGACCGAGCAGCTGGTTGAAGACGCGAAGCGGGCGATAGCTCAGTGCACTGCCAAGGTTGTGGTCATACGGGTCGAGCTGGAAGAACTTCGCGCAAAGATCTTTGCACTTGCCAAGTGACTTGAGGGCAAGTCACGATATTTGTGTTGGGGGCCTGTTGGGCCCGTGTTTTGGGTCAAATTTTGTAATAAACTTGTAAAGACTCTGCATTTTGTGGTCGTGGAGCGCGAAGGTGTCATGAGTCATAAAGGGTTGTCAACCCTTAGTTTTGTAAAGTAAAGTCGGCTGTAAAAGATCTACCCATGGTCCGCAGACCATGGGATTATATAAAAAGAGCTAAGTAAATAAGCTCTAAGTAGTTGAGATAAGTCTAAGATAGTCGTAGGTCTGAAGTAAGAAGTCTAAGTTTCGAGTCGTAGCATAGGTAGAGGTTCTGCAACTGAGTGCCTAAGGTGGAAGTCCACAGTTGAGTGCGAGGACCCCTGCAGCTGTGTGCGCAGGGTGCATAGAGTCTGTAATCACTTGAAAGATATCAATAAAGAGAAGTATTCTACAAATTCTGTGCCTTTGTTCCTGTTAATGCATCTTGACATGTTATGTATGAACTCCATTTATAATGCTTATATGATGTGCGAATGTATGTAATTACGTTGGTTAAGTGAATGCATGTAAGAACATTTGGCTACACGGTGCTAACTATGATTGGTTAATGCGATAAGTAAGACACTTAGACTAGTTTGGGAATCTGCACGATACGCTGCCATAGTAGTGCGAAAGTACCTGAGCCGCAGGTTAGGGCTACACAAGGTCAATCATACCCTTTTGCAGAGGTACTGAAGGACGGAATAAAGGGCTAGTCTGGAAATGCCTAGAGCTAAGTGACCTGCGCGAAGGCAGGAATAGAAGGAATAAACTGACATCACAACCATCTCAGGGTGCAGAAACTTGGTTCCAGCATCCCCCCATACTGCTTCGGGTGAGACTTCGGTCCGCGCATTGCGGGTTGATGCTGAAAGGGCCAGCGGTGTAGGGATTTGTTTGGCTAATTAACGCTAAACCGCGGTTATGCCCCAACAAGCCAAAAACAGGATTGTAGATGCTCTCAATAGGAGATTGCAGATGAACCATGTTGCAATAGTGAGCTTTTAGGGGACATATTTACAAGATCATATCTTACAAGCATGCCAACAGGATGTCAGGTACATGGAGCTTAAGCACAAGTTACAACAGGGTACGAGTGATCAAGATGCATACTATCATCTCACGACAAATGGTTTGGTGAGATTTAGGGACAAGATTTATGTGCCAGATGGCAGTGAGCTTAAGAAGCTTATCTTGAGGGAGTTTCATGTCAAGCCATATTCAGGTCACCCAGGATATCAGAAGATGTTGACAACAGTGAAGAAATTCTACTATTGGCTGAATCTAAATAAGGAAATGACAAAGTTTGTGTTAGATGTTTGGACTGTCAGCAAGTGAACATTGGGTGTAAGCATCCAGGTGGGTTGTTTCAGCCTATTCAGATTCTTGAATGGAAATGGAAGGTCATTTCCATGGATTTCATTACAAGTCTTCCGAGGACATCGAGGCAACATGATTCTATCATGGTTGTGGTCGATAGATTGAGCAAGGTAACTCACTTCATTCCAGTGAAGATTACTTATTCAGTTGGTGAGGTGGCACAAGTCTTCATCAGGGAGATCGTGAGATTGCATGGTGTTCTGAAGAAGATTGTGTCAGATAGGGATGCTAAGTTCACTTCCAAGTTTTGGAAGGAGTTGTTTGCAGGTTTGGGGACAGAGTTGGCCTTCAGTACAACTTATCATCCGCAGACAGATGGACAGACAGAGAGGGTCAACAAGATTATGGAGGATATGTTGAGGATGTATGTCATGCACCAACAGAGGAGATGGGAGGAGTACCTTCCATTTGTTGAGTTTGCTTACAAAAATGGTTATCAGGAGTCACTGAGGATGAGTCTATTTGAGGCACTCTATGGGCGGAGTTGTAATACTCCCATCAGTTGGAGCGATCCAGTGAACAGGGTACTTATTGGACCAGATATGTTGGCAGAAATGGAATAGGAGATGTGGGTTATAAATAATAATTTAAAGGCAGCACAGGACAAGCATATAAGTTATGCAAACCATCACAAGACATTTGAGGAGTTTCAGGTTGGGAAGCATGTGTTTTTGCGCATTAAACCCAAGAATAGATCCTTGAGGATTGGATCATGTGCCAAGTTTGCACCACAGTATTGTAGGCCTTTTAAGATCCTTGAGAGGATTAGACCAATGACTTACATACTTGCACTGCCTCCGACAGTGAAAGTTCATGATGTTTTCCATGTTTCATTGCTTAAAATATATTTAAAGGATGTTGATCATGTTATTGATTAGTTTGTATTGCAGGTGGAACTAGAAAGAGAATTCCAGCCAGAACCTTGGTGCATATTGTTAGAAAATCAGAAAGGCAGAAATATTTTCTTATATAGATAATTACTTGTGATTCTTTTATCTTTATGCTCTTTTATTTTTTAGTTCATCAAGCAATTACCAAAACAATAGCACAAGGACAACATATGTAGACAGACAGCCAGGGCAAAACCCCTATTTAGGGGAAAACCCAGTCAACAATTCTTCCTTCAATAGTTTCTTGAGATAGTTCAAGACTCTTGATCTAGACAAAGACTTCCTCCACACCAAGTCAGCCCTCAATCCTTCTTGCAGATGATAACCCTTCAAAAGAAACTTTGACCTAGTAGCATCAACTTGTAGTAGTAGCTTCGACCCAGCAACAGGTAGCAACAACAACTTCAACTAGACAAAGAAAAATTCATTCTCCCTAGATACTTCTCTGATCTGAGAGATAGATGGCTCAAAATTTTGATCTTGATGTCTTCTTCCTTCCTCCAAAATTTCGCACTTTCCAGCTCTTCTTTAACTTCGAATTTCCCAGCTTCCAGCTTCTAGGTATCGAACTATGAGAGAGAGAGTGAATTGCTCCAAATGAATTCAAATTGCCCTGTATATATAACCTTCCAATGAGGTCGATTTGTCCTTCTTGAAGCCGACTTGATCTCTTTGAGGCCGGCTTGGTATGGAGGGGACAAATAGTATATAAGACTTAATATTTAATTCTTTTTACATGATTCAAAAGCCCAAGAAGGGTTTCTTTAAATGGATAATGACTCTAATGACTCAAAATAAATCCTAAAAGTCCCCAATGGTGGCTTTGACCTAAAAAAATGACCCAAGCATGAAACTCATGCTTTAATAATAATAATAATATTTTCTTCATTCTTTTAATAAATACATTTCATTTTGACTCAAATATATTTATGAAGACCGAACGTAGTTACATATTTCAACACTCCCTCTTAACGAGGGTGGTATTCATAAGTACAAGTACAAGGAAGACCCAAAAACACATGAACCATGAAGAATTTAGGCACCGCAATGCCATGGACTAGATTCCTAACCAAGGAAATCTATCCAAGGTCCTCCAACAGTTTAGGCACTCACAATGCCATGGACTAGATTCCTAACCAGGGCAATCTATCCATGTGGGACTAAGACGGACTAAAGCTTTCAACCTCTCTAGGTACCATCATGCTTACTTGCTAACCATCAACCCATGGATCTAGGTGCGTATCTGAGATCAAATCTTTATGACCAACGCCACTCCTCCCTACTTCGAGAACTAGACATCAACACAAAGTGTCGTCTAGATTGTCCTCCCAAGCAATGTGTCTCACACACAAAGCCTCAACTTTCCTAATTATTCCAATCAGTAACAAATCCTCCCCGATCAAACAAATCGGTCACAATAAATCTCTCCTGATCAAATTGATCGATAATAATAAGCATGTAAAACATGTTATCAAACCTCCAAGAGATTTACCTATACAAGCACAACCCCAATCAGTAACAAACTTTCAAACGTAAATAAATAAATACAAACCTCAGGGGTCTTCCAAACAACTAATGTTGCTTCTTAGTTTATCATAGTGTGACTTCCAAACAAATCTTGAAAAACGATTCCTTAATCATATATCTTCCTTTCCTATTTCACATGCAGCAACATATTCTACAAATAGATTCAACTTTTTTCATTTCAACAGCCCCTCAAGATACATTCTCCAATTTTCTTCTTTCAAGGTGTCCAACATGACTATTATATGCCCTCCCTCTCAACTTAGGGAGATTCCTTTCATCCAAGCTCCCTCTCAACTTAGGGAGATTTCTTTCATCCAAGCTCCCTCTTAACTTAGGGAGCTCCACTTATTTTCTACGACATTAGAGAATCCTTCATGGCTTCCATCCTTTTTATCAGATTTATCATGACCATCATCATTCACATAAATGTCTTCATCATGCTTATCATATCAGCTTTACTTTACGAGCATCTTCACCATTTTGAAGATTATGTATGTGCACAACTTAGATAACGAGTACAACCAAATCTCTAGAAGCATGAAGTTAATGATATCATAATCATATAATAATGGAAGCATTTGTCATTGGACATTAAACATCTAAAATTAGTTTGGTTCACAGAGAATAAGAAACACATATTTTATACAAAAATTATATGCTAAGGTTTTTGTCATAAACCCTAGATTTCATCAAGACTTCGAGCACCTTAATCAAGAGAACAACCTTCATTATATCTAAGGCTTCAATATTTCTTCCAGAGGTATGACATAATCTACTACAAAATATTGCAAACCTTAGAAGCAATTCAAACAAATATAGTTTTATCTAAAAACTTTAGAATTCCATTGTTAGACTTCCACTAGGATTTGGTGCAAAATCCTAGACTTCATACATGAGCCATTAAGCTCCAACAATCCAAAAATCAATCACAACTCAATTTCAGATTTCAATAAATCTTTCATAATGTCAGATTATTACATTAGTCGTCACATATTAGAGAGTTGGACTTCTACTAAGGTTTACAAAACCCTAGAATTCACAAATACTATCATCCTAGAGAATCAAACTTTGACTAGGGATTAGTTCCAAACCCTAGGACTCATGACCATCAACAACTAAGTCCACACATATATCTAGGACTTCATCATCATGCAAAAACATATCATAACATATGTAGTCAAACCCAATGACACAAACATCAATATATTAAATTTTATACATAAAACTTGATCAGACTAGGGTTTTGATTGGACAAACACATATACCTAGGATTTCATTCCTAGGAAATGATCTAAAATAAGGACCTTTGTTCAAATTATCTTTCGGATACATCGCATAAGGATTCTTTTTCATCGACGTTTCGAACCAGCAACGGTGGTTCATCTTCAGGATGTGAGAGAATGACCTTTCTTAAGGACCTTTCTTATACACCCTACCAAACCCTAATGATATAGGGCTTCATAACACAACAAATCAATACATCAAAGGTTCAGGGTTTCAGACATAACCCTTCAACCGTAACAAGTTAGGGTTTTCATAACCATACCAAAACCCCAAACATGACATCATCAAAACATAAAAAAAATTCTTTTGACTTCAACAATAACTCTAAGTAGGTTAGGGTTTCACACATAATCATCGACATACCCTTAACTTAGGCTTTTCACAAAGACCCTTTCCAGGGTTCTACAAGAAAAATAAGAGATATGAGGAGGGTGGATTTATCTAACAATGAATCACCCAATCAAGAATCTTTAAGATTCAATAAAGTTAGACACAATGATATTAGTAATAGTTTATCAAGAATGAATATGAAGAGAGAAAAAACTTGTAGTTTCAAAACATACATTTTTTATTCCAATGCTTTGTCTTGTGAGGCCTTCTTTCATAATCCTCCAATATTCAACCAATTTTCCTTTGGAGATTGGTGAGGGCTCCCTCCAAGATTGAGGGATACCTATAACCTTGTAAAAACAAATAAAAATGTTTTTCCAAAAAATGTTAAACCTACAAATTCTAGAAATCAAATAATGAAATAACAAAGGCTTAGATCAAAGGACTTAGTAGTGTAAGTCCCCTATATCCAGTTCTTTGGGTTTATTCTTCTTTAGAGATCCTTCTTCAACAACAATAGCTTGGTCTCTGCTTCTTTTCTTGTTCTTTGGATTGTCAAGACAATCACTTCTATAGTGACCCATTTTGTAACATTGGTAGCATTCTATCTTGGACATATCAACCTTCCTTCTTCTCCCCTTTGACTTCTTGAAGTTTCCTTTCTTGTGAGAAGCGGAGTATGCATTTGAAACCTTTCCTTCTTCATTGTTGGATTGTAATGTCCCAAATGGAACAATTTGGGGTTTTCTTGAAATTCTAATTCAGAAATACTTCAGATAAAATTTCCATTCATACACAGAAGATTACCATGTAAAATTTAACAACATAGAACATGCAAATAACGATAATGAGAAGAAGGAAATATCAACTTTATTTATAATATATAAACTAGGGTTTTACATGTCAAAACAACTGATACAACTGAGATAGAACTATCCTCAAGAATTTGCTCCAATGTTGCGCTGACCCCCACCAAAATTGAACTGAACTACGACTGTTAAGCTCTCCTATGAATTCCGGATGAATTCACCAAGGGGAGATGGGTACTCATACAATCTCATTGGATTACCCAAGGGTTTTCATCCCGGGGCTACCAATGGAGTAGAGATCCGAGTTCTCAACTTCTCATACAATAAAAAATATCAAATCCAAGATGTCCTGCAATGGCCTCCTCCTACTTCTTTATAGATCTGATGGACCCCTCTAGAACCTCCTATTTTATTATTATTTTAATCATGGAGCACTTTTCTCTCTATTATTTTAATTAAATATTTTTTTTAATGTGAGAAAATAATAAATTGGCCATCATGTCTCCCTAGGTCACTGAAACTCATATATAACCATCCCATCATGGAGATCTTCTCGTTTTGGTTCCAACGAGCTATTACACTAAGGTGTTCTGCCCAGTATTCCTCCCGAAATGCCACCTTAAGCGTAATTAAGTAAGTCAGGCCCAATAATAAATTTGTTTTCTTAAAGTTGTCAGAATGCACCGGAATGAAAGTCAAATTTATGCGGATGATGGAATATACCAAGTGAATGTCATTGGACCTCATAGAAACTCCTACAAACCCCTCCAAATCCCTAGCCCTGCTAATGACAACAACCTACACCTATGACCTGTCTGCCCCCAACTCTAAAAGCCCATCCTAACCATGTCATAAGGAATACCAGAAAAAGGAATATTACAAATCCTCCCACTCCAAGATTGCTTTCCCTCAAGCAATCCAAACATGTGGACCATTTTGGTGGCCCATTGCCCGAATCCCATATGAACCATTGGGTGACACTGTTGCCTCTATGTCAACCCATCATGAATGGACCCCTCAATTCTCGAATCCCAAACTGAACTCTCACTATACCTGTCATCAACCAATCCTCCTAGATCTCAATGCCACCCTGGTCAATCATCACCCAAGTCCCATGGGTCAGACTGTGCTCTACCTTTGGCTATATCTGCTACTCCATAAAGTGAATACTAACTCATCAACTCTCTCCAATCCCGCCTCTGGCATAGGTCGAGGTCAACCCCACTCTGCTAATGTTGGGCTAGTGCTATTGAAATACTAATGAATTGTTGGTCTACATCCCACTACCCACTTAAACATGTAGCAACCCCCTCATCTAAGCGCCCTTGTTATGTTGTGCCCCAGACTAGGTTTGATACTCCAAAAGGATACCAACTCACGATCTCATGCCAATCCATCCTGTGGGAAGGATCAAATGCATAGGCACCTGAATATGTGATAAGTCCCCTATGCTACACCGTGCCCCACTCATGCAACCCTGCCTGGTCAGTGAACAATATCCATCGAGAAAATCCTGTCTCTCTCCCTGTAATGGGTACAAGTGGCCAAACTGTGTTGCAAGCCCTATCTATACACACCTGGAGAGGGCTACTGCGTGAAAATGCGGCAGCGATATGTTTACACCTCATCAATGGGTAGACCCAAAGATGGATACATTGCCATTTCCCTCGTATGATAGGAAACTCCATGCTCCTCCAGTCCACCAATCTCCTGCCAAATTGTCTTGTCATACTCCAACACCTCTTGAGGACAAGTGTCTTCAAATACTATCACTCGACTAGCTGTCTGTACATTTTTCTGCTCTCCATCAATGGTTGTCTCAAAGGGTAGTTGGTCATCCATCATGGGTTCAATATGAACCTCCAACTGACTCTCCCCAAAAGGCTCATCATGTATATTGTGCACATCATCCTCCTCAACTAGCTCATGCTCCACCATGTGTTGCTCATGTTGAATCATTATTGGTGACTCATCATCCTAAATGTCTCCCATAGGGTCCATTGACTGCTCATCATAAAAAATTGGCCTACTGTCAAAAACTCTACATGACTCGTGCCCCTCAGGGACATCCTCGTATGAACCCATGGACTTGTCCAAAGAAGAATCCTCACCTTGATGGTCAGAAGGAGTCTCCACCTGCTCTACTTTTATCATCTCCTCAGTGTCACTCAAACATGAGTGATCAGGTCCCCAAGGTCCGTTGCAAATGAAGCAAAGTCCCTTCCTCAGCTCATTCGTGTTGCATGATCCACCAAACCAGAGCATCCCCTCCCTGGTCAATTGTCTCCTGAACAACCCAATGTTTGATGTGGGAGCATGTGACTCAGAGGGGAAAAATCTTCCAAATTATTCCAAAAATCCAAAAAAATTTACAGGCAAGGGAGTGGGGTCCTTTAGCCTGCAATTTCTATGCTTTCTTAGTTAAAAATAGAATAAATTCTAGCAATAAATCATGCTATTTGTAACAGAGCTTTTCAAGCTTTAAATCATCCTGTAAAGCATGCTTTTCTTTGTATCGGATAAGGACCGAGAAGGCCTATCCTTAGTTATAAATAAAGAGGCAACGAAGCTCTAAAGGGGGAGAGAAGGAGGAGCGAGGCCACAACATTATTATTAAACTTCCTCTCGGTGTTTCTTATCAAATGATTCTGTAATGTGCATGCATATATTATTGTATCGTGCCTTAACAGTGTTAATTATTTATTGTTTTCCGCATGTCACCCATACTGTGTAGTTAACCATTGGAATCATCTTCTCTTTCAATTATGCTTATACAAGCCTTAACTCTTAATTTACAATTGCGCATATATTTATGAGAATTCTTGCAATTTTCCATTAAAGTGGCTGTAGCGGGAGTGAATTATTATAATTATAAGTTCTTACCCATATCGGGTCCGAACCCATATCAGCGTCAGAGAGAACCTTTGGAACACTTAGTTGTGCACTCCGAATTTCCGGAGCCGATTTGTTATAGAGGCCAGTGTATAAAGCTTTTCAGGTCTGAAAGGATCCCATAGCGCAAAACCTCCGACTGAGCTTTCCATATCCGGAGCCAAAGTTATATAAATTACAATATATTTATCGTCGGGTCCGTCATTTCGGAGGTGGGAGAATTGTTAATTGTGGCGACCGCCGAAAAGCGGACCCGCCGAAATTATAAAGGCAGTGTATATAAGTGGATCGGGTCCGCGGAGGCCTTGTAGCACTTCGGAGGAGCGACTAACCGAGACCGCCGAAAGATCCGGACCCGAAATCTTTATAGGGCAGTTCGGAAGGAGGCATCGGGTCCGTTAGTTCGGAGGAGAAGATCATTTGGTTGGAGCGACTACCGATACATGTATCGGACCCGAACTCAACATAGGGGGGAATATATATATACGTCGGGTCCGTAATATATCGAAGCCTGTGTTCCATTGCAAAGCCACTGATAGTAATCGCCGATGCGATATCGCATCGGGGAAAAGATAAAGAGACATTATAAAGCGGGATTATGTTATAAGGTAATTCTGTGGAATTACTACCGATAGTGTGTGCGTAAGTCCTTCCTTTGCAAGCCTCGATAGTGTTGTAAAGCCTCTGATAGTGTGTTGGCATAATTCTTTTAGAATTACTGCCGATACAATTAAAGCCACTGTTTTAGCCAATAGCACTTGGGTAATTCTTTTAAGAGTTTTCCAATACAGCCACTATGTGTTAACAAAGTCAGGTTAGGGGGTTGTTAAAGAAAGAAATGAATATATCAGTTTAATGACTGATACACCTGAAGAAAGGGAAGTTGATGAAAACATTGAAGAACTTGCCTGCAAATTAGAGAGATTGTCTCTAACGCCTGCACGCACACCATCATTAGTGGTATCAGAGCCATCAATTGACATTGAATTGAATCTCAGGAGCGGAAGAATGATGGCTTTCAGAGTTGGAAGAGGACGAGGACGTGGTGGAAGAGGACGACCTGCTGCAAATGCTGAACTAATGGAAACAGTAGAAGAGCTGCGAGCTAGAGTGGATGCACTAACTTCAGATAGAAATATAGATGATGGAGATGTCAGTGAGCCCGAAATTGAAGCTGCGGAAGAGGAGGAAGCTGTACAGGTTACTCCTGAGATGAGATTCTTTCAGTCAGTGTTAAAATCCACAGCCAGGCCATGGAACCAATTAGTACCGATATATCAAGGAGGATTGAATCCAGAAGAATTGATCGACTGGATTAACAGCATGGAGAAATTCTTCGATTACGAGGAAACAGAAGATGAGAAGAAAGTAAAGTTTGTTGTCACCAAGTTAAAAGGCCATGCAGCACTATGGTGGGATGGTGTGCAGGCAGAAAGGAAGAGACTTGGTAAGCAGCCAATCAAGAACTGGAGCCGAATGGTAGCAAAGTTAAGAGGTAAGTTCTTGCCAAGTAATTATCAGCAAACATTGTTTAGACAAATGCAAAATCTTAGACAGAGAGCTTTAACAGTAAAATAATATACAGAAGAGTTTTATAAAGTAAGCATAAGAGCTGGAGAAGCCCAAGACACAGATGAGAAGGTGGCTAGATATATGAATGGCCTCAGGATGGACATTCAGGATGAGATAAGTTTGTTGTCTCATAAAACAGTAGAGGAAGCTTATCAGATAGCGCTGAAAGCTGAGGAAAAACTCATGAGAAAGCAGTCTGCCAAAGGGAGAGGGACTTTCAGAGGAAAAGGAAGTCAAGGTGGTAGAGCAAGATCTACAGCACCTAGAGATGGAGCTAGCAGTAGCTCAACCCAGCATGCACCCGGAGAAGGTGATGCAAGAGGCAGAGGGAGTTTTTCCAGAGGAAGAGGAGGCAGAGGAAGAGGCAGAGAATTAAGATGTTACAGATGTAACAAGCTGGGACACAGAGCTTTTGAGTGCCCAGAGAATGCAGACATAAAGCAGAGTAATGAAATTGTTGCTCCAGCTGAAGAAGCACCAGCGACAGCGGTAACAGAAGAAGAAAATACACCAGAAAGAGGAGAATCTCTGGTGGTTAATAAAGTCTTACTTAAGCCAATGAAGGAGGTGGCTGCTGAACCGCCACAAAGGAAAACTTTATTCAGGACAGTGTGCAAAGTCCAAGGGAAATGTTGCCAAATGATCATTGATAGTGGCAGCACTGATAATTTGGTCTCTACAGAAGTAGTGGAGAAATTGAAGCTGAAGACAATGAAGCATCCAACACCTTATAAGGTGTCATGGTTACAAAAGGGACATCAACTGTTGGTAAGTGAACAGTGCGAAGTGGAATTTCAAGTGGGCAAGTACAAAGATAAAATTGTTTGTGATGTGATGCCAATGGACATGTGTCACATATTGTTTGGAAGACCTTGGCAATATGACAGAGGAGCCATACATGATGGGAAGAGAAACACCTACAAGTTTGGAAAGGATGGTGTTAATCATACATTGTTGCCTTTGCAAGAAGAAGAGGCACCGGGGCAGAAGACTAGTCCAAAAACTCTGTTGCTTGGAGGGAAAGAATACTTGAAGCAGATTGAAGAAAATGAGGTAAACTTTGCTATAATTTTCAAGCCCAAGGTAATATTGACTTCTACTAAAATTTCTGAATTACCCATTGAAATTCAAGAAATGCTGGAGAATTATTGTGATATTATTGTTGATGATTTGCCTAATGAATTACCGCCAATACGAAAAATCAGTCATCATATAGATTTGATTCCTGAAGCAAGCTTACCTAACAAAGCAGCATATAGAATGACTCCTGCAGAAAATGAAGAAGTTAAGAAACAGGTGCAAGAATTGCTTGACAAGGGGTTGATCAAAGAAAGCCTGAGTCCTTGTGCAGTGCCAACAGTGCTGAGCCCGAAGAAAGATGGACGCTGGAGAATGTGTACAGATTCAAGAGCCATCAATAAGATTACTATCAGGTATAGATTTCCGTTACCCAGAATTGAAGATCTAATGGATTGCTTGTCTGGCACAAAATATTTTTCAAAGTTAGATCTTAAAAGTGGCTATCATCAGACAAGGATAAGAGAAGGGGATGAATGGAAAACTGCTTTTAAGACCAATGAAGGATTATATGAGTGGAGAGTGATGCCTTTTGGGTTGTCCAATGCACCAAGTACCTTCATGAGGCTTATGAATGAAGTTCTTAAAGAATTCATTGGTAAATTTGTAATAGTATATCTGGACGATATATTAGTCTATAGTAGGTCCAAAGAGGAGCACTTGAGGCATTTACATTATGTCTTACAGAAGCTACAGCAAGAAAAATTATCGTTGAATCTGAAGAAATGTTTATTCATGAAAGAGGAGCTGGTGTACTTGGGATTTGTTATCTCAGCTGAAGGATTAAAGATGGATCCAGAAAAGATCAAAGCAACTGTGGAGTGGCCTTCACCCAAGAGTATTTTTGAGGTAAGGAGTTTTCATGGTCTTGCTAGTTTTTACAGAAAATTCATTAAGAATTTTAGTAAGATTAATGCATCTATTATTGAGACCATAAAGAAGGATAGACAGCCATTTAAGTGGACTGCTGAAGCAGAGAGAAATTTTCAGCTGTTAAAGAGGAAAATAACTGAAAAGCCTGTTTTGGTTCTTCCTGATTTTAACAAAACTTTTCAAGTTAAGTGTGATGCCAGCGCAGAAGCAATTGGAGGGGTTTTAAGCCAAGAAGATAGACCAATAGCTTATTTCAGTGAAAAGCTAAATGATGCCAAAAGGAAGTATTCTTCTTATGATAAGGAGTTTTATGCAGTTGTGCAGGCACTAAAGAAGTGGAGGCATTATTTAATGTCGAAGGAATTTATTCTTTATTCAGATAACCATGAATTGCAGTTTATAATGCAGCAGCCAAAACTCAGCCAGAGACATGCTAAATGGGTAGAGTATCTTCAAGGCTTTCATTTTGTGTTGAAGCATATAACTGGACAATCAAACAAAGTGGCAGATGCCTTAAGTAGGAGAAGTGTATTGCTACAAGAAAGTCAAATCCAAGTGCTGGGTTTTGATTTTCTTAAAGAATTATATGAGACCGATTCAGATTTTAAAGAGGCATTTGAGGCTTGTAAGAATCCTGTTTTGGCGGACAGGAGCAAGTGGCTGGATTATTTTATACAAGATGGACTATTATTTAAAAAAAATCAGCTGTGCATACCCAACTGTTCAATGAGAGAGAATTTAATCAAAGAGAAGCATAGTGGAGGACTTGCAGGACATTTTGGTAGAGAGAAAACCTTTGAACAGCTCAACAAATTTTACTTCTGGCCGAGAATGAAATCTGAAGTAGAGAAGTATGTAAGAAATTGTAAAGTCTGCCAGTATGCAAAAGGAAGGAGCCAGAACACAGGGTTGTATATTCCTTTGCCAATTCCAGATAGGCCTTGGGATATGGTAAGTATGGATTTTGTGCTACGATTGCCAAAGACTCAAAGAGGCTATGATTCAATTTTTGTTGTAGTGGACAGATTTTCAAAAATGGCACACTTTATTCCATGTTATAAAACTAGTGATGCTTCTCATATTGCTAACTTGTTTTTTAAAGAAATTGTAAGATTACATGGATTGCCCAAAAGCATTGTTTCAGACGGGGATTCAAAATTCGTTGGACATTTCTGGAGAACACTATGGAAGAAGCTAGGAACTAAATTAAATTTCAGTTCTGCCTATCATCCACAAACTGATGGACAGACTGAAGTTGTGAATAGAAGTTTAGGCAATCTTTTGAGGAGCTTTACTGCAGAACATCCAAAGCAATGGGATCAAGTGTTACCACAAGTTGAATATGCATATAATGACTCACCAAACAGGAGCACAGGACAGAGCCCATTCCATATTGTTTATGGAATGCACCCAAGGGGAATATCTGAATTAAGGAATTTGGAAAAAGAAGAAGTGAGAAGTGCAGAAGGTGAAGACTTTGCTTCAAGAATGCAGGCGATAGATGAACAGGTGAAACAACAGCGACAGGACAGCAACATTTAATATAAAACCAGAGCTGACATGAAGAGAAGAGAAATGAACTTTGAATTTGGAGACGTGGTTTTAGCACACCTCAGAAAGGAGATATTTCCAAAGGGAGCATATAATAAGTTAAAATCCAAGAAAATTGGGCCATGCAGGATACTGAGAAAGTTCTCTGCAAACGCTTATGAGATTGAATTACCACCTGGTGTGGGAATATCACCAATTTTTAATGTTGCAGACTTGTACAAATATGAGAATGAAGCTGCAAATAATACAACACAGGATCAAGAGACTCCGGAGATTGACTGGGTAAAGCAGTTACCCACAGCCAAAGATTTACAGCCAGAAAGAATTATGGATAAGAAAGTGTATAAGAAGACAAGGGCACGAGAGTATTTCCAGTATCTGGTGAAATGGAAGGGACAGCCGATCGCTGAAGCTACTTGGGTTACAGAAGACATTCTACAGAAATTGGGCAAATCTGTAGATGAGCTCATGGACAGGAGCCCATGAAGAATTTTGTCCTCAAGAGTCTGATGCGGGAGCATGTGACTTAGAGGGGAAAAATCTTCCAAATTATTCCAAAAATCCAAAAAAATTTACAGGAAAGGGAGTGGGGTCCTTTAGCCTGCAATTTCTATGCTTTCTTAGTTAAAAATAGAATAAATTCTAGCAATAAATCATGCTATTTGTAACAGAGATTTTCAAGCTTTAAATCGTCCTGTAAAGCATGCTTTTCTTTGTATCGGATAAGGACCGAGAAGGCCTATCCTTAGTTATAAATAAAGAGGCAGCGAAGCTCTAAAGGGGGAGAGAAGGAGGAGCGAGGCCACAACATTATTATTAAACTTCCTCTCGGCATTTCTTATCAAATGATTCTGTAATGTGCATGCATAGATTATTGTATCGTGCCTTAACAGTGTTAATTATTTATTGTTTTCTGCATGTCGCCCATACTGTGTAGTTAACCATTGGAATCATCTTCTCTTTCAATTATGCTTATACAAGCTTTAACTCTTAATTTACAATTGCGCATATATTTCTGAGAATTCTTGCAATTTTCCATTAAAGTGGTTGTAGCGGGAGTGAATTATTATAATTATAAGTTCTTACCCATATCGGGTTCGAACCCATATCGGCATTGGAGAGAACCTTTGGAACACTTAGTTGTGCACTCCGAATTTCCGGAGCCGATTTGTTATAGAGGCCGGTGTATAAAGCTTTTCGGGTCCGAAAGGATCCCATAGCGCAAAACCTCCGACTGAGCTTTCCATATCCGGAGCCGAAGTTATATAAATTACAATATATTTATTGACGGGTCCGTCATTTCGGAGGTGGGAGAATTGTTAATTGTGGCGACCGCCGAAAAGCGGACCCGCCGAAATTATAAAGGCAGTGTATATAAGTGGATCGGGTCCGCGAAGGCCTTGTAGCACTTTGGAGGAGCGACTAACCGAGACCGCTGAAAGATCCAGAACCGAAATCTTTATAGGGCAGTTCGGAAGGAGGCATCGGGTCCGTTGTTCGGAGGAGAAGATCATTTGGTTGGAGCGACAGCTGATACATGTATCGGACCCGAACTCAACATAGGGGGGAATATATATATACGTCGGGTCCGTTATATATCGGAGCCTGTGTTCCATTGCAAAGCCGCCGATAGTAATCGCCGATGCGATATCGCATCGGGGAAAAGATAAAGAGACATTATAAAGCGGGATTATGTTATAAGGTAATTCTGTGGAATTACTACCCGATAGTGTGTGCGTAATTCCTTCCTTTGCAAGCCTCGATAGTGTTGTAAAGCCTCCGATAGTGTGTTGGCGTAATTCTTTTAGAATTACTGCTGATACAATTAAAGCCATTGTTTTAGCCAATAGCACTTGGGTAATTCTTTTAAGAATTTTCCAATACAGCCACTATGTGTTAACAAAGTCAGGTTAGGGGGTTGTTAAAGAAAGAAATGAATATATCAGTTTAATGACTGATACGCCTAAAGAAAGGGAAGTTGATGAAAACATTGAAGAACTTGCCTGCAGATTAGAGAGATTGTCTCTAACGCCTGCACACACACCATCAATGTTTTTCTCAACCAACCTTTTGGCCAGTTCATAAGAAACAGGTGAAACGAGTTGTTTTCTCCTCCAAATGGTCAACAATCTAGCCTGAAACTCCCTTCAAATGGCATCACGGTCTCCCATAACTAAAGAAAAAATCGACAACATGTTTGCTTTGATCGTTTCAGGGTGATGTTTCTTAATGCTAAAGAAACATTGGAACATTTGATGGATCAAATCATCACACCCCAAATCAAGCATGATGTCATAAGATCTAACCTAAGCCATGGCTTTTAGAATCTCAAGCTTCTTCCCAAAAGTAGGATCTTCATTATTATCCAAGTCCTGGAAAGTCTCTGCTATCAGTCTGAAAACTCGCCTCATAACATCATCATTGTAAGGACCTACAGGGGCGGTTAGTCCCATGATGTTACAAAGACAAGATGCAACTAGAAGTCTATTCCCTTCACAAGGTTCCTCTAAGAACTTTTGTTGTATGAGAGCAAGCATCGTTGGTTTTAAAGCCCAAATTAGTTTCTTCCCTTCTAACTTGCTCACATTGGAAAGGAGTGCATCTAGTTCATCTAATTTGAAAAGAGCTTTCATTGTGACCCTCGTGTGTTTCAAATCTGTTCCAAGCGCAAAGATCTTGTGTCCCAACTCATGTTCTTTTTGTGGTTGTTCTTGCTATAGCAAAGTAAGTATTCCCTTAGAAAGGGATTTGTTGATTATCGTTGCTAGCTTATGAAGGGCTTTTTTGAAATTTTCATCCATGTTTTAGGTTATTAATGACATGTACATCAAAATGTTTCATGCATGACTCTGATTGAAAAACTTCATACAATGATGATGGACAAGCTTGACAGTTCAAGACCCTGACTCATTACACTAATTACATGAAAAATGAAAATCTTCCAGTAGTTAAAAAAAAAATTGACCTCTCTCCCAACCTAGTAGCAAACTCAACTTAATAAGGTTCTCACAGTTCATAGGTTCAAGGCATGCATCAATCTCTATACGCAAAGTTCCCTCCTTATTTTCAAGAGGGTTTTCAGAGTTCAAATGAGTTTTCAGTGAGGACTTTCTTCAATTGGTTTGATTACACGCTACAGAAAGATCATTATTTTCAATGCACAATAATTCATGTACTCAAATGATATCACAATGTTATGGCCCACTGTTAACATAGACCTCTCATGAAACTTGTAATGTGGTACAAACTTCTGAAAATAAGTGTTATATTAGGTTGTCGGTGCTCTCTCACAATTTTAGCCTCAGTAAATATGCATCCCAAAATAACCCTTCGAGAGTTCAGACTGATAAATACAACACTAATGAATTTACATATTTCTAGTGCATGACGATAAGAAAATGAACTGTGTTAGTGTCGGTCTTGAAGCCCTCCATCAGCGATCAAAGCTCTTTGCATTTGCATAGGTAGGTGTCTCATCAGTGTCAAGTTTTGCATCCCGTTAGGCATGCCATAACCCTGATAGAGGAGCTGGTGTCTTTGTGCCCCTCTTGGCATTGCTGGATCAGGTCATATCAGTCATTAAGCTCTTTCAAAGCTTGTCTTGTTTTGTATTGAAGTCAATTCCTAGGTCTAGGGTTTTGGTCATTTATCTCTGCAAGGTCATGTCTCTGAAAGTTCATAAGTGCTCAGCAAGCCAGAGGGAGGATTGTAAAGATGTTTCTTTGATATTTTTATCTTGTACAGTTCATTTTCACCTTGGATTTAAAAACTCTGTTTTTAAACCCAAGGTCATTTTAAATTTTTGTAAAAAGTGATGAAATTTCAAAAAGACTTCAAAAGGGCAGCAGTAACCCTGGTCCCCTTGCCAAGATCCCTCAGATGATCTCCCTGCAAAAAGAATCAAGTCAAAGCACTAAAAGAGTCAATTTCAGGACAAAGGAAGCCAAAAAGACAGTTTTAAAAAGTGTCAATGAGAAAACTTTAGAAAGTGGGTTTGAGCATGAAATTTTTTCAAATGAAACCTATAAACACTCAATCTCCCTCCTTTTACTCTCATTGTGCATCCAAGGCATTGAGGAGTGAGAGTGAGCAAGCATTCAAGAGTTTTGGGCAAAGTCTGGTCGAATTCGGGCTCAGGACAGGCGCGCGACCCGTCAGGACAGGCGCGCGACCCGTCAGCGCCATTTCCGCAGTGCATTTTGTAACGGGCACGACCCGTCAAGCGCGCGTGACCCGTTGGGCGTGGCGCGCGACCCGTCAAGGTTTCCCCTGCAAATTCAATTTGAAACCGTTCAAACTCCCTCAAATCTTCAAGATTGTTCGAGGCAGGATCTCTACACTTCAGTTTGGTGGTTGGTTATGATTGATGACCGCCATGCTTGTGTTTAAAAGTTAAATTGTGCAAGTGGATGAAATTTCAAATGACTGTAATGTTAATGATTAAATGTGCTAGGGTTTGTGTTGTTTCAAGGTTTTTTCCCTTTGTAATTGTTTCCCTCCTTCCCCTTTCCATTCATATGTGTACTCATATCTAGCTTCCCATACTATTCCATAAATAAAATGTAAACCCTCCCCTCTCCCTAATCACTAAAATACAAACCCTGCCCCTCTCCCAAAGCATCAAAAACACTCAAACCCTAATCTTGCTGCACCATATGCATGAGAAAACACAGCAATTTGTTGGTGAATATGTAAAAAGTTTTGTATATTTCCTTATCTTCCCCTGTTAATACATGTATTCATATTCCCATATTTTTCCTTTTTATACTTGTATTCCCATATGCAGTGATCTTTGCAAATGATTTCCCAATATCCCTGAGTATAAAAATGTATTCCTATATGCAAAAATTGTTTGCAATGTTTCCTTAAATTCCCTGTTATGTTCATATATTCCCAATTCCTTATAAAAAGGTCCCTCCCCTAACATTTCCCTCATGTCATTGTCCCCTTGAAACAGCATAGAATTCAGCTCTTTTAAAGGCAGAAACAGCAGTACATTTTGTCCATTCTGCTCCTCAAACATGTCAGACACTGAAACATATGAGCAGAGTGATGACCATTCATCATCTCCAGAGATTGAGGTACAGAGGAGGCCACATAAGGGTGGAAAAGGTGGACATCACAGGTGAGAGGAGCCCACATCTTTAGCAGAATTACAACACTGTCCTATGGCAGTCTCTTGCTTTCAGTATATGTCATGTTATGAGTTTTGTGAGAGGATCTCTCGTATTCAGCACCACAGAGAGTTGGCTCGTCTGTTTGTTTTGCACTTGCATGATAGGCATGTCAACCTTGCTGGGGTAGAGTTCACTTTGACACCTGAGGTGATTGCATAGGCTACAGGGATTCCAAATGTCGGGGAAATTTGGAATAAGCGTAAGGTATTGGATACAGTTCACTTTGAGCCTTTTGTCCGGCCACCATTCATGAGACATTTGGCCAGTGTGTTTCCTTTCAGGTTCCTCCGGAGTCAGTATGCCCCCATGTTGAGACTCATTATGCTTTATTTCACCTGTGAGGGCAGATTTTCCCAGGTATACTCATATCACATTCGCCTCTTGATGCACTTCACTCGAGTGCGGATGATGAACATCCCGGTCTTCTTTTATCAGAGCATTGAGAGGATGGTCTCCGTCATGCAGAGGAAGAGCCCGGCCCAGCAGTACAGGAGCCTATGTCATTATGGTTTGATTCAGCTCGTAGTCTTGCATCAGTTGGCTCAGCAGGGCATCTCTTGGGATGAGTTCATCTCTCGAGATTTTTTCACAGCACCACTTTCACCACATCATGGGGTTGTTCACGAGGAGGGAGGACCATCACAACAACATGACATCCCTGTCACTAGACATGTCAGCTCCTCACCTCTGGTTACATATCAGAAAGGCCCAAGGGCCTTATTTGCAGCAGCTAGGCAAGTACTATCTCCACAGCAGGTGGAAGGGGTCTCGCCTTCATCATCGGCTCAGCGAGTGTTATCTCCACATCAGGTGGAAGGGGCCTCGCTTTCTTCACCAGTACAGGTACCAGAGAGGGGCAAACAGCCCATGATTGATGAGGATCCATCAGGAGTTCCCGATATTGAGCTTGTTGACCTAGAAGCTAGTTCTCCGAGCCAAGAGGCAAAGGAGACCATTCAGCATCTCAGAGCTGAAAATGATGCCTTGCAGAGGAGATTAGAGGGGGCACAATGGAAAATCACATACCTTGAGCAGCGCAACAAACAGTTGGAAGATGAGCAGGCACTTGATGAGTTATGGAGGATTCGTAGTGACCGAGTCTTGAACCGAAGAAGACCCGGTGATCCCTTGCCCGCTGACCGAGAGTCCATGCTCATCCAGGAGAATGCACACTTAGAGAGGCTGTTGGCTAAGGCCAACCAAGAGAAGAAATTGCTGAGGAACATGAAAAACCATTACTGGGCAAGAATGCATGTGCGCAAGGCCAAGATGAAAATGTTTCAAAGGCGGTTGGCCAAGGCACTAAAACGACGGAAAAGGCCCGATCCACTCCAAATTTTGGCCAAAGCCTCTTTGACTGAGCAAGGCACTAAATAGCCTAGCCACAGCACAAATCCCAAGAAATTTTGAGCATTTTTGGTAAATTTTGGTTTTTTCAGGCAATTTACAGGTTTTCTCCATTAACGGGTCTCACCCCCCGCGCGACCCTTCATCTTGGCAACTCCATTTTGCAAAAACTCAGCATTTCTAGTTTTTTCATGAGAATTTACATATGCTCATCAATGGACTTGAGATTTTATGAAGTTTTGGGCCTCCAAAAGTCAAAAAACAAGCAAAAAATGACTTTCTGCCACATTTTTGAGACACAGAAAGCAGTATTGGGAGATTGCAATTTTGGAGGGGCAAATGACCACCAAATTCAGAAATTCCAGTTGGGTTGGAAAGTAGACTCAAAGGCCTTTTCAACAAGCCTACTCTTGCTCAATTTGGACACCTGGAAGTGCCCCAAAAGTGGTCCCAGAGGCGCGCGACCCGTCAGGCAAATTTCTCCAAATTTCACTCTACAGCTCAGAAAAACGCAGTTTGACCCTGTTTGACTTTTTGGGGTGGATTATTATGCTCTTTGATGTAATTAATGTACTTTTATGACACTTTTACACTTATGTACCTCTTCTAGAAGATTCATTCATGAAAAAGGTGAAAATTAAATGAATGAATTGGTTTCCTAGCTTATAGAGGTAAGTTGTTTTGATTGCCTAGTTTTCAATGTTTAGTTTAGAAGTGGTTGAAACAGCTCCTAGGATAGTGAGCTCGACCCATGGAGGCAGGGAAAGAGGTTAGATGATCTATATTATGTACTTTCTTGCTCATTTTCATAGTTGGACTCTTGAGGGAGAAGCTATCATTGTATTATTTCACTGTATCCCTGCAATTTTTGGCTAAGGAAGACCAGGGTTTTGTAGTCCTCTTTGGGATTCTTGTGGACTCATGTGTTGATGGTGTGTTTCTCAATGTTCTTGTAAGTGTGTTTATGTGAATCATTTCATTTCATTTACTGCTGCACATTAAACAAATGAAGTGTTAAAGTAAGAATTCATGCTTGTCATGCTTTGCTTTTAAATTTGTTTAATTTCTATGTTTTCTACTGTTTAAGGAGAATTCAAAGTATTATTTGCTCTCCTTAGCTCCTCACCGGTCTTTTCCATCCACTCACCTCAATCAAAGGCATCAATACGGTCTCCTACCTCGCCCCAAAGAACCCCCTGCAGAAACTGTGTCAAATCCCCGCACCCAAAATTGCAATTCCTCAATTTGCCACCAAAAACCCAAAAAACCCCAAATCAACATTTTTAATCAGTTTACTAGCCTAATATCAGTGTTACCTTGTTGGTCATCTCATCCCATTGAAGATCTGCCGAGATTGACCGGAGAGAGTCTTCTCCTGCCCCGTAGGGCTAGCTACGAGGCTAAATGGTTTGATGTAGCCTTGAGGTTTACCTTCCTCAGCCTGAGGTGAAATTTCAAGCGCTAACAAACTGGAGCAACCTTCTTTCACTTTTAACAAATGAAATATACAGAAAGGAAATAAAGTGATAGATTAACCTAGGAAATTTATTTTACTGCAGCCTCCAACATATCATTCATAGCAGGAAAGAGACCAGCCATATAAATTCAGAAATGGCAGCCCCAAAAATTGATACATAATGTGCCTTTGTCCACAGTGAGAATAGGCCATGCAAAACTAGGAAATGTCTGCTCATTGGGCTTTAAAGTTCAAGCCATAAAAGCACCAACAACAAAACTAGCAAGAGAAGGAATCATAGCATGCTCCAATTGATGGTAATCTCCAGCAAAACTACACATTCTTCTTAGCTAATAAACCTTCACAAAATTTTTCCCTTGAGGAAAGATATTCATCTCATGCCTAAAATTTGATATGGCTCCCAGACAAAGATGAAAATTTGTCCTTTAATGGCAAAGAAACTACCCAGTTATTAGTGGTTCTTCTAGCAAGGAGAGAGAGGATCCTTTCTTCGTAGACAGTGGTCTCCTCTTCATCACAATGAACCCAACAACTTGACTAAAACTAGCGGCCTCATTCAATCAAGAAAATAAGACCCCGAACAATCCCAGATCGACCTCTAAACAGGATACACGCCCAACAATAGTCTAACAGTGATGATAGCAACTTGAACTCTCCCTCAATGAAAACTCCTCCAGAATGATAGTGAACTTGAGAGTGTAGGTATGGTGGCTCTGTTCTCAAGGAGTACGTTGCCCAGGACAAGAAAAATTGGCCCAAACGCAGTGTTGTCTTATGCCAAAATATGCATAGCCAGGGCTATGGTCTGTATGGTTACTAATGGCAATCTATAACACGTGCAACACATTCCACTCACTTCATGAAACTCACATCGGGGCTCTCAATAGATGCATACACAACCAATGATGACTGCAGCCCTCAAGAAAGATAAATTGTGTCCCTAACACCCAGAACTCGACCTCAAGCTCAATAAGCTCATTTTGGTGAGATGATAAGGTTCCCAACACTTGGAGGTTCTCACGTAGTTAGGAAATGAAGAACTTGGACACCAATTGCTTGGCTCAGATGCGTTCTCCTTCCTATCAATTACAATTCTCGCCTAGTTTATGAACTATGTTAATGGGCCCCTTGCAATAGTGCATCCCACGTGATCGAATCTTTGACCTACGATCCACCAACTCGTTCGCTGACTACTGTCAACCCTTTTGCTCATAAATCTAACCAAATAAATCGGTATGCCCACCAACTCCACACAGTGCATGCACGTAACAATCCTATGAACCAGTCGATCTAGGTGGCGAGCCGCATGCATCAACTCATCCTTTTGAATAAGAAATTGACTCAATGTATTACGTCCTTCTCTAGTTCGTGGCAAACTCAACGAGTGAATCAAACCCTCTTGGAGTGTGGAGGCGCACTGTGCTGCAATTTCTCTGCGACCAATTTGACTTTCGGCCTCTTAAAAAAAAAATGATCCATGACTTCCTCAAATAAACTCAGTTAATATTAAATTCGGCTCGTCATAATAATCCATGCAAAAAAAAGCATAATCGACCCCTTTGAACACTTTAACCTCTGATCCCTCTTCAAATGATGTTATGACCCCACAAGATGTGAGATAATAAAGCTTTAGATTTGTTTCGCAAATGGTGTCTATTTTGTTGGTTACTTATTAAAGGGGCAATAATTTAGTAAATGGAACATTTCTTCAGTGATGATCTGGCTCAATCTTGATCTTTCTTGCAATAAAAATTGGCTCCATCAATAGAATTTGGCATATTCAAAATAAACCTTCAACTTCGCCTTTCAAGATAACCCACCGCTGTCCACTTGGGGTAGCTCAATTGACAATGGTCGTGGAAATGAAGTCTCACTGAACCAGAAGTCTTGGATTCAAATCTTGTGTTATCGCCCCTCCCCCCTCCCCCCCACAATCAGGGTGAGAAGTTGGACATGAGGAAGACGTAGTCCTACCAAGCTTACAAAAAAAGAAATATAACCCATGGTTGAACCAATATCAAGGCTCTGATACCACTATAATGTCCGAAACGGAACAATTTGGGATTTTCATGAAATTCTAACTCAGAAATACTTCAGATAAAACTTCTGTTCATAAATAGAATATTTCCATGTAAAATTTAACAACATAGAACATGAAAATAACGATAATGAGTAGAAGGAAATATCCTCTTTATTTATAATATATAAATTGAAGTTTTACATGTCAAAACAACTGATACAGCTGAGATAGAATTGACCTCAAGAATCTGCTCAATCTGCTCCGATGTTGTCTTGGCCCTCCACCAAAACTGAACTGAACTGCCACTACTAAGCTCTCCTGTGAATTCTATATGAATTCACCAAGGGGAGATCAGTACTCGCCCAATCTCACTGGATCACCCAAGGGTTTTCATCCCGGGGCTACCAATGGAGTAGAGAATCGGGTTCTCAACCTCTCATATAATAAACAATATCAAAACCAAGACATCCTCCACATTAGTGACATTTTGAGGTCTAAAATGGGTCTCCTAAGGAAAATGTATAACCAAAATAAACTTTATAAGGATCAATAGGATTCAAAATGATGATGTCAACCATGGGGGATGATTCACCATTTTTGGAATAAAAAAGTAAAATATTAAAAAATAATAAAATAATAAAATTACTTTTTCAACTCGTATTTTCAACTTATTTCCCTAAGATTGTACTCAAATTTCGAGCAAGAGTACTCGTTGGATGCAAAATTTAATTCCTCCTCCAAGAAGTACGCATGTTGCATACTTTCGATTGACCCTACTAAACGAAAACTTAGAAATACATGAAAAAACATGATTGCAATCACGTTTTTCATGTATTTCTAATTTTTTGTGTAGCAACCACGGTTGTTTTTTTTTTTTTTTAGTATATTCCAATGTATTTCTCATTTTGCGTGTAGCAGGGTCCATCGAAAGTATGGAACATGTGTACTCATTGGATGGGGAATTAAATTTCTCATCCAACAAGTACTCCCACTCGAAATTTGAGTAAAATCTTAGGATTATAAGTTGACCATACGAGTTGGAAAAATAGGTTTTCCTTTTTTCCCACAAAAGTCTGATGATGTAATCTTAATCTTATTTTATTATTTCCACTATTATTTTATAACTTTCTTACGAGACCCATTTTAGACTTCAAATGTCCCCTAATGATGGCCTCATCCTCTTTTATAGATCTGATGGACCCCTCTAGAAACTCCTATTTTATTATTATTTTAATCATGGAGCACTTTTCCCTCTTTTATTTTTATTAAAATATTCTTTTTAATGCAGGAAAAGGGTAAATTGGCCACCATGTCTCCCCAGGTCACTGAAACTCATATATAACCATCCCATCATGTAGATCTTCTCATTCTAGTTCCAACGAGCTATTACACTAAGGTGTTTTGCCAATTATTCCACTCAAAATGCCACCTTAAGTGTAATGAAGTGAGTCAGGCCCAATAATACCTATGTTTTCTTAAAGTTGTTGGAACGCTTGCGAGAGATTTTTCGGCGAAAATCACATGAGAAACCATTTGTCGACGCGTTTCGAACCAACCAGTGTGGTTCATCGTCAGGACAAGTTGAAGAAACAGATCCAGCTTAGCAAGTTAAATAGACAGAGCAGAGCCTCCAACGGCTAAAAAGACCAACAGCTACTCTCGACTAGGTACCGGGATAAAACCCTTTTTAATAATTTAAGGGAAAAAATTGCCCTAGGGGGACCAATCCCTTAAAATAAAAATAATAATTTTATGATAATAGTTAGTTAAAAATATTAATAAATAATTAAAATATTATGTAAAAATTAAATTATGATAATAGTTAGTTAAAAATAAATAATTAAAAAATATATTTAAGGGAAAAAACTACCCTACAGGGACCAATCCCTTAAAATAAATTAAATAAAAATAATTTTATGATAAAAGTTAGTAAAAAATTATTAATAAATAATTTTATGATAATAGTTAGTTAAAAATATTAATAAACAATTGAAATGTTATGTTAAATTAGTAATTAAAATAATTCATGATAGTAGTTAGTTAAAAATAAAAAATAAAAAATTATATTTAAGGGAGAAAAAAAAAAAAGAATAAAAAAAAAATGTATTACCCTAGGGGGACCAATCCCTTAAAATAAAATAAAATAAATAAAAATAATATAATGATAATATTTAGTTAAAAATTATTAATAAATAATTAAAATATAGATATATATTTTTATTTATTTATTAATTATTATTAATATTATTATTTTAAAATAAATAATTAAAAAAAATAAGTTAAATTAGATTAGAGGAATTAAAAACAGGACTATTTTTATATAAATGAATATAAAAGAAAGAGAAGGTATGAATGAAAAATTAATATAAGTCAAATTAAAATATATATATATATATAATAAAATAAATAGGAATAAATAAATAAAAACCAAAATCAAAATCAAATAAACTAAACTAAAATAATAATAATAATAAATAATAAATAATAATAAATAAATAAATAAAAGTATCAAAATCAAATAAACTAAACTAAAAAAAAAAAAAAAAAAAGGACGACTAGGACGAGAGTGCTGGGACCCAACACCGACTGATTTTCCAGCCATCATCTCTATTGAGATTACTCGGCCTCTTTTCAATCTCAAGCGCCTCCCTAAATTTCCGATGATGGAAGTGCGAAACCTTAGCAATAACACTAGCTTCCTCAATACAAACATGATGATTGGTTTTCTCAGCATGCTCAGCTAAAGCGGAAGACTTAGTTCGCCTATGCTTAAGGTCTGCTGCATGCTCACTAATCCTCTGATTAATGGAGCGACCAGTTTCCCCAATGTAGGGGGTCCCACAAGAACAGGGGATCAAGTACACACCTTTCATATCTTTAGGGTCGATAGGATCCTTCGCTGATCGGAGGGACATGCGAATGGTGTTCAGGGGCCTAAAGGTCACAGGGACACTATGCGTCTTGAGAATCCTACCAATCTTATCAGTAGTCCCCTGAACATACAGAAGATGGACACCTGGAACTCGCTCCTTTGGTTCTCGTTGAGACAGCGAATTCTTGGAAGCTTTAAGGAAAGCCCTCTGACCCATGAATCTACTATAACCATTCTCAACAAAGACATCAAGGAGATGGGATTTTTCTTTCTCCAAACTCTTCTTATCCGAGATCCTTAGAACCCGAGTAGCAAGGGTATTGAGAACACCCATCTTTTGAGCCGGGAAAGAAAAATCCCATCTCCTTGATGTCTTTGTTGAGAATGGTTATAGTAGATTCATGGGTCAGAGAGCTTTCCTTAAAGCTTCCAAGAATTTGTTATCTCAACGAGAACCAAAAGAGCGAGTTCCAGGTGTCCATCTTCCGTATGTTCAGGGGACTACTGATAAGATTGGTAGGATTCTCAAGACGCATAGTGTCCCTGTGACCTTTAGGCCCCTGAACACCATTCGCATGTCCCTCCGATCAACGAAGGATCCAATCAACCCTAAAGATATGAAAGGTGTGTACTTGATCCCTTGTTCCTGTGGGACCCCCTACATTAGGGAAACTGGTCGCTCCATTAATCAGAGGATTAGTGAGCATGCAGCAGACCTTAAGCATAGGCGAACTAAGTCTTCCGCTTTAGCTGAGCATGCTGAGAAAACCAATCATCATGTTTGTATTGAGGAAGTTAGTGTTATTGCTAAGATTTCGCACTTCCATCATCGGAAATTTAGGGAGGCACTTGAGATTGAAAAGAGGCCGAGTAATCTCAATAGAGATGATGGCTGGAAAATCAGTCGGTGTTGGGTCCCAGCACTCTCGTCCTAGTCGTCCTTGTTTTTTTTTTTTTAGTTTAGTTTATTTGATTTTGATTTTGATACTTTTATTCATTTATTTATTATTATTTTTATTTATTATTTATTATTTTTATTTATTATTATTATTATTATTTTATTTATTTATTTATTTATTTATTTATTTATTATTATTATTATTATTATTTTAGTTTATTTGATTTTGATTTTGGTTTTTATTTATTTATTCCTATTTATTTATTTATTTATTTTTATTTATTTTATTATTTTTATTTTTTGTTTTATTATATATATATATATATATATATTAATTTGACTTATATTAATTTTTCATTCATACCTTCTCTTTCTTTTATATTCATTTATATAAAAATAGTCCTGTTTTTAATTCCTCTAATTTAATTTAACTTACTATTTTTAATTATTTATTTTAAAATAATAATAATAATAATAATAAATAAATAAATAAAAATATATATATCTATATTTTAATTATTTATTAATAATTTTTAACTAAATATTATCATTATATTATTTTTATTTATTTTATTTTATTTTAAGGGATTGATCCCCCTAGGGTAATACATTTTTTTTTTTTTTATTCTTTTTTTTTTTCTCCCTTAAATATAATTTTTAATTATTTATTTTTAACTAACTACTATCATGAATTATTTTAATTACTAATTTAACATAACATTTCAATTATTTATTAATATTTTTAACTAACTATTATCATAAAATTATTTATTATTTAAGGGATTGGTCCCCCTAGGGTAATTTTTTCCCTTAAATATAATTTTTAATTATTTATTTTTAACTAACTATTATCATGATTTAATTTTTACATAATATTTTAATTATTTATTAATATTTTTAACTAACTATTATCATAAAATTATTATTTTTATTTTAAGGGATTGGTCCCCCTAGGGCAATTTTTTCCCTTAAATTATTAAAAAGGGTTTTATTCCCGGTACCTAGTCAAGAGTAGTTGTTGGTCTTTTTAGCCGTTGGAGGCTCTGCTCTGTCTATTTAACTTGCTAAGCTGGATCTGTTTCTTCAACTTGTCCTGACGATGAACCACACTGGTTGGTTCGAAACGCGTCAACAAATGGTTTCTCATGTGATTTTCGCCGAAAAATCTCTCGCAAACTTGTTATGGATCACAGAAGCCTCAGCTCTACAATTGTTGGAATGTGCCGGAACGAAAGGTAAGATGTGCGGGTGATGGAATATACTAAGCGAATTCCATTGGACCTCATAGAAACTCCTCAAAACCCTTCCAAAAGCCCTTGGACCCGCTAATCACACCAACCTGCACTTGTGACCTGTCTGCCCCCAACTCTGAAAGCCCATCCTAACCATGTCATAAGGAACATTACATGGATACTAATGAGATTCTCATTTCTTCTTGGCTGCAAGCATTCTATAATTGCTCGAAGGTATGAGCTTATTTCCAGCTGTTGAGACCTGAAGCAAAAGAACTCCAAGTAGGTGGAAATCCTAATAACGCAGTAATTACTAGCTCTTTTTGCGGTACAATCTCATCTATGGCTTGAAGTTCATCTCCAATTCTAGATATCCTTACAAAGAAGGAAGCCACAATGTCATCCTTTGTCATTTTTGTACTCCTTAATTCATTTTTCAGACTTGCTACTTGATCGATGTTCTTGATAGTGAACAATTTTGATAAGGCTTCATGCATTTCTTGAGCATGGTTTATATTAGAAATGTATGGGACAAAATTTTCCTTTATGCTTTCTACCATTAGTGTCATAGCCAATATTTTTGACTCTCTAAACTTCGCTTTGTCTGCATCACTAGATTTTTTAGTAGGTTTCTTCACATTTCTTTTGACCAAATCCAAGACCTTGTTCTTTTCAAGAATGGGGTCAATTCTCTTCTTCCATACCCTATAATTTGATGCTCCTTCCAATTTGTTCTCACTCTTTATTGTTAAACATTGTCCTTGAAGATAGTGAGCTTCTTCCCTTATAAGATCTCCTTGTATGATCCCTTGATCATACCTTTAGTCTCATTTTAGTAGATTCTAAAAATTGCATTTTTCCTTCTTCACATTAGCTCTAATACCATGTTAGAAAATCAAAAAGGAAGAAATCTTTTCTCATATAGATATTACTTGTGATTATTTTATCTTTTAGTTCATCAAGCAATTACCAAAACAATAGCACAACAACAACATATGTAGGCATACAGCCAGGGAAAAACCCCTATCTAGGGGAAAACCCAGTCAACAATTCTTCCTTCACTAGTTTCTTGAGATAGTCCAAGACTCTTGACCTAGACAAAGACTTCCTCCACACCAAGTTAGCCCTCAATCCTTTTTGCAGATGATAACCCTTCAAAAGCAACTTCGACCTAGCAGCATCAACTTGCAGTGGCAGCTTCGACCCAACAACAGGGAGTAGAAACAACTACGACTAGACAAATAAAACTTCAATATCCCTAGATACTCCTCTGATGTGAGAGATAGATGGCTCAAAATTTCGATCTTGATGTTTTCTTCCTTCCTCCAACATTTCACACTCTTTTTCAGCCCCTTTCCAACTCTTCTTTAACTTTGCATTTCCCAGTGTCCAGCTTTTGGATATCAAATTATGAGAAAAGAGAGAGTGAATTGCTCAAAATGAATTCGAATTTCCTTGTATATATAGCCTTCCAGTGAAGTCGAATTTTCCTTCTTGAAGCCAACTTGATCTCTTTGAGGCCGACTTGGTGTGGAGGGGACAAATAGTATATTTGACTCAATATTAATTATGTTTACATGATTCAAAAGTCCAAGAAGGGTCTCTTTAAATGGACAATGACTCTAATGACTTAGAATAAATCTTAGAAGTCCTCAATGGAGACTTTGACCTAAAACAAAATGAACGAAGCTTGAAACCCATGCTTTAATAAGTCATAATATTAATAATAAAAATATTTTCTTCATTCTTTTAATAAATACATTTCATTTTGACTCAAATATATTTATGAAGACCGAACCTAGTTACATGTTTCAACACATATTGCAGCGGAAACAACGCATGCTCTGGAATAGAGCAATCGAGCAAGTTAAAGTGCATTGGAAGCATTTTGGGCCCGATGAAGCTACATAGTATATGGTTGATGAGATGTAGACCATGTATCCTTCATTGTTTATCGGTTGAGGCAAAACAATTTTGGTATATATATATATATATATATATATATACATGGATGTAAATATCGCCATAAGTTGTGTTTTAAAGCTTCGATAAGCGGTATGGTTGTCATGTTGTCATGTTTGTCATTATGGTTTTGCTTTTGAGCAGGTTGTTCATTGTAAATATTGCAATGAGATGGGTTATAAAGCTCCATACGCAATATGTTTTGGTTTTCAGTGGTTTTGTTGGTTGCATGTGTCATTGAACATTGAGGACAGTGTTCCCCTAAGGGGGAGGGGTCTATAACAACCCCAGGTTAAAAATTCAGGTAATAAAGTTAATAAAAGCAAAATATGGCCAAGGTCATGGGACACGTATTCCAAGATGAATGTTGGGAAAAGTATCATAGTGG
The DNA here is from genome assembly GCA_031772625.1 of Pinus tabuliformis. NCBI lineage: Eukaryota > Viridiplantae > Streptophyta > Pinopsida > Pinales > Pinaceae > Pinus > Pinus tabuliformis. Next base: position 1,099,037,477 of record CM062817.1, read on the forward strand.
GCATCACTTCTGTATTATGGCTAAGGGGAATTGGCAAAGGCAATGTCAAAGGCTTTGAAAAGGAAAAAATGTATTATTGGAATTTTATATATCAAAATAAAGGAAAATATGAGAAAATGGAGGTGAAAAGTCACAGGTTGCATGTGAGGAGAAAATTGAAGGAAAATTAGGGGGAAATGAAGAAATTAGAGGCATCAATAATAAAATGACACTAGAGCATCAATTCGTAGTTTTTGTCAGTTCATTTTCAAAATTGGTTTCAGAGAGGAGAAGAACACCAAGAGGAGAAGGAAAGAAAGCAAGCAAAGGAAAGACAAAAAAGGACAAGGAAAGCAAGGAAAGGTTGGATCAAGTAGCTTAAGAAGGAATACTTGTAGGTAATAGGTTGCATGTATGATTTCCTAGTTGGTTTGGCATGCATGGTATGTGCACGTGTGTATTTGGCTTCAATTTTGTTGGTGACGTGGATTTTTCTTGGTTTTGACTGTGGTTTTTAGCCTTGCCTTGCCATTTCCAAATATCCATGGTGTGATGGGATTCTTTCTTGGTTGAGATTTGGATTGCCAGAAGGTTTTGGATCCGGGTGAGTTGGTCTCAGGAAAATCCCAGGGGTTGGGGCTGGAGATGGTTTTCTCTGGGAATCCCTCAACAGGTCGATGGAGATAGGAAAATTCCTCAAGGGAGAGTGAAGGAATTATGAAGCATCCAAGTTTGGTTTGGTTTTGTGATCTCGGCATTGGTTTAGGTGAAATCATGGTATGGTGAGGGTGGAGGTGGTTTAACCTCTGGATTCCCTTGGTTGTTTATAGATTGGTTTATCCTATGAGATCCCACATTCATGCTTGAAATATGGCATGGGGGTGATTGGTTGAAAGAAAGATTTGGTTCAGCCCAATCTATGGTCAGGTGGTACGTGGAAGTCCCTAACTTGGTTGGCTTTTTCATATGGTTAATAAGAGTTAAGTTTCTCTTGTCTTTGATAAGTAAATGTACTTGTTATTATGTGGCTTTAATGGTTGTTTTATCATTGTTATCTATCTGGTTATATGTTGGTTATAAGCATGGTTATATGACAGATCTAAGTATGGCTCTTATCACATTTCATTCAATGAATGTCTGGTTAATGAATGCATGACCTAATTGGTGTTATGACAACTATTGTGAGAAGGCATAAATCCTTCTTGTTAAACCTCAGATAAGTTTTTAGATCCTTATGTTTAGATATGCATTCATGACCTATAGGTTGCATGTTCATCATGTGTTTGATGAAATGTCAGTCCTGGTTGGGAGAGATCAGGTCAAGTCTTGATTTAAGTTTTGGTTTGGAAGCCTTGTTTCTATGTGATTCATCATTTCTGGAAGTTTCATTGAGTTCTGGGCAGGGGTCTGAGTCTTAGCCATGAAAAAAGTGGCTCAGAATTCGGGTCGCTGGCATATAACTGATTGAAAAAGTCTCTATTTGCTGAGAAGCAAGCCTATGGGAGCGACTAGAGGGTTATAGTCACTTGGAGACCTTGGTAAGGGAGTGATTGAAGCTCTAGGTTAATGAAACGGAGATTTAACTCAGGGGTTGGACACTTGGAGGGTTATAGTCGCCTAGAGGACCTGTGGCACCTGAGGGAGCTCAGTGAAGTCTTAAGTTGTCGACTCCATTTCTTTAAGGTCATATAGGAGGTTGAGTCTTATGATAGTGACCCTCAGCTCATGTTTACCCCGGGAAAATCGATGAAAGTGGGTAAATGTGGGAGGAGGGAAATTACATTTGTTATTATTCTTGTGTTTCTTTATTAGATATTCTTCATCAAACAAATATCAAGAGAAAAATAATAAAGACAGTGGACACAAAAGTTAGGCTCCAAGCCAGGGCAAAAACCCTTTGAGGGGAAAACCTAGAAACTCTTATTTTCTTATAAAATTTGCTTCAAATGAAACAACAAAGACCCAAACCCTAGACCAAGTCCTCCTCCAAGAACCAAGTCAACCCTTCCAATATCATAGCTCAAACTTGGATAAACCAGCGTCCAGTTGCAACTTCGACCACAACTTCAACCCTACAGCTTCGTCTAGCAACTTCGACCTACAATTTCATCCCTATAACTATTGTAGAAACTCTGATCCAACTTCTTCCTAAGTCCTTTGAGCAAGACAGATCCTCCCAAGGTCAACGAGGTCAAGATAGAGTATTCTGTGCAGCAGCAACTAGATTTTTACTTTGCTCTCCTATTTTGGCCCTCTTTGTAGTTACAGAAACCCTAGTCTTTCACATGTGTGAGAGAGATATAGCACAAAAACAAGTTTTCTTTGCCTTCTTCTATCTCCTACAACTTTGCTCCACCTTCCTTGACTCTTTTAGCCTTAGATCAAACATTTTCAAGAGAGATCGAACTTGTTGGTGAGTGTGCCCCAAATGAGGTTGAACTGCTCCTTTATATAGCCTTTCCAAGGGGTCGAATTCCTCCTTTACCCCGAATTGAAGCTTCCAGGGACAACTTGTACTTTGGAGATTTCTAGGAATTTTAGACACAATAAATTATTTTACAAGATATATTTTTCCCGAAAGGGTCTTATAAACATGATGTTGACTCTCTTGATTCTTGACAATAAACCCTATGAACTAACAAACTCTAAAAGCATGAAGAACATGCTTTTACCTAGAAGATCATCAGTAAAGAGCATGAAACTCATGCTTTACAATGATAACTTTTTCTTTTCTTCTTTTGTTTATTACATAAAATACATATTGAAATGAGTACAACAACAATTATGAAGACTGAAACTAGATACTTTTCTGACATGTTGTAGGTTCATTTTCACAATCTTAGCTCAAATAGATATGCACAGTGATCAATATGTGTTCAACTAAGATATTCAAAGAGCCCATGCAAACATATATAATACCAAAAAATTATAGATTGTTGGTACATGACAATAGCATAATGGAAATAAACGAAATCAACCCCCTTTACTTTCATCAAACAAATACACAAAGAAACATTTATAATAGATGAACTTGGGGATTTTAATTTAGTGTAGCCTCTAATATATCAATCAAAGGCGGAAATGAGACCATCCATGTAGACTCAGAAACAACAACTCAAAAATTGATATAAATGTGCCCCTACTTATTGTAGGAAAGAGGCCACGCAAATTTGGAACATGACTACTCTTGGGCTTTAGAGTTCATGCATAAAATTACCAGCTACATGCTCATCAAAATAGGGAGTTGTAACAGACACAAATTGATAATAATCACCAGCGGAGTTACTTAGCCAACAAAACACTTCAATAAATCGATCCCTTAAGGAAGGATATTTAGCCACACGCCCAAGACTTGTTATGGCTCCCTAACACAGATGAAACTTGTCCTTCAACTACTAAAATGTGATATAGAATGGTGGTGGCTTGTCCAATAGCTGAGGTAATGAGATTCAACCTCTTATTCCTCGAGGGAATCTCATGCAGGTTGTAGCAAATGGTTCAGAAAATGAAAAGGATAGATTCAACCTTCCTAGTGGAGAAATTCGTGCTAATACTGATCAGATTTCGTCCCCTTGCCTTATTCCTCAAACCCAACCTCTACTTCAGGTGATTCGAACAACAAAATGAGAGGAACATGTCCTCTTTTCAACAGTGACTTGGCTCCTGTTCTGGGCTCGGATATTTGGCTCCCAAAGATTTGTCTCCATGCTAAAAAGATAAATGAGTTAAAATAAATCATAGATTCTACTCATGATACCTCTTCTTGCTCAAATCTCTTGTAAATATTTTTCTCTTTTGAATTCCAATGGTGAAATCTGAGTGATTTATCTCCTTGAATGAGTTAGAGTGTATAGTTTCAACAATGAAACCATCTATGACAGTTAGAGTTTTGTTGACAGTGTTGGACTTGCCAACATTTAGGGGATCTCCCTGATATGAAGTCCTAATTAGACTTCACACCATTTGGTTTAGGAGTCTCATCTGGAATACGGCTTGGTTGTTGATGCAATGGGTTTTAATGATGTGACTTGGCTGCAAAAAGGCATAGTGATGTATAGTGACTTTCATGAGAACAAGTGTGTGACCCTACGGAAAGTCAAGTGCAATGCATAAAGGTTCTAACACACGAAAGGGAAAATGAGTGAGCCCCTTAGAAGACTATAATAGTACGCAACTTGAAATATGGCCTTGCCATGTAAGTTGACAATAGTATGCAACAAGCTAATATGCGAAATAGTTCACAAGTTAACAATGATGGAATTAAACAACAACATGCATTCAACGAGATTCGTACCAATGAAAATGAAATAGTCCATAAGAATAACCGTAAGTTAAATAACATACATTGCAAACATAACAAGAATAGTCATACTATATTCACAACATATGCATGAAAATGTGTTGGCTCTGAGCTTTTATTAAGTGAAAGTTCTAATCATACACACACCATTGACGAACCATTGGCCCCAATAGTGGAACGTGAAGTCAGCATCACTTGCTCCTCCAAAGAATGATACTCCCTTTATGCTACGAAGAAGCCATGGCTCTCACAAACTCCTAAGCTCCTCATTCTAAGCCTAAGCCTAGCCAAAAGCTTGGCTCCCAAAAGCCCTTTACATGAGTTATGAGGATGTATTTATAACAAGAGGGGTGACTCTTCAACTCCCCTTTGTGACTTTTGGACTTCCCTTATGACTTTTCAACTTCTTTACAAAATGACTCATTACATTACATCATGACTCTTCACATTCCAATATTGACACTCGGAATTCCACTTACAAATTACAAAATAATATTACAATTTACACTCATACTCATATAAGACAAATTGGGTAGAGTCAAATAGACAACCTAATAAGAAAACATATCATTCTTGAGTTTGGGGAAACTCCAACTCAGCAACTTCCACTTGATGTTTCTTGATTACGTAGCAATGCCAAGCTTGGTATTGCGCAATGATATCTCCAAACTGTGCGATGGTGTCTGGATGGAAGCGGACTCTAGCCTCCATGGAATTTGGGTAAACTGACTTGGAACCGGTTTGTACTTCTGTCTGGAGTAGGAGCAACATTGTGTTGATTTGGATAGGGCCACCAATGTACTTTTGCATACTCTGTCTGTTTACTTCAAGATCTTCCTCGATGGTAACCTGTCTCCATTGTTCCAAGTATTCATCTATCTTTTGCCTGACCTAGTTCATGTGCTTGATTTCCGTGATTGAATCGACTGGCGGGATCCTGTGGGACTTCACCAAGAAGTCCATGTTATTGTATCATCGTGCATATGAGGCTTGAATGCTACCAATGAACAAGACGAGTTGTTTGTTATTCTGGATCAATATCCAAACTCTTGCTTTCTCCAACTCTGCATATTGCTTTGTTTTCTTTCCCAAGTCAAGCAGTGCCCCTTTGTATTGCATTGACCATTCATGCATGGCAATGATCACAACTTTTACATTCCTGAGAGTTTTGACATAATCTTTACACTGTCATTGCAAACCATGTAAGTGCAAAACTGCCTTATGCACGGTAACAAGCTCCTCATAAATACTCTGCATGGTTTGTTCCAGTGTCGATACTTCACCGAGTATCATTGCCTTGAGTTCTTCTAGATGGACCTATGCAGAAACTGCGTTTTGTGCCTCTGCTCGAAGTTGTTCAACCTCTTTCCTAACAACCTTCAAGTTCTTTATAAATTGCTTGTTCTAGGCCATCAAATACTTCGTGTTTGACTTCGAAGCACCTTCAAATTCCAAGTTGGTTTTGACAATGGCACCTGGATTTTTTTTGTTGTTGGTCATGATAATCCTTTCTCTGATGAATGTTGTAACACCCTCCTCCCACATCTACCCAAGAAACCAGCTAACTGCGGTAAACATGCGACGAAAGGATACTATGATATGATTCAAGCTACTAGGTAACCTTAAGTGATGATGATGATGATGATGATGATGGTTAACGTCCACTGAGACCAAATTGGTCTATCGGACCTACAATTTTCTTAATTTTTACTTGTCTGGCTCCTCGTCTTTCTTGGCGAGATTGGTGTTGTAGCTTTCTTTCTTTTCTCTACAGTTTTCCAACTTCCTTTGTCTTGCATCTCCTTCATCTCTTTTGGTTCTTGGGACATTGGTGTCTTAGCTTCGCGATCTATAGTCGGAGAAGTTTGGTTTAGGAGATCTGCTTTGCTGTTAAATGAAGATTTAATTTCTGTGGTATTCAGATCCTCATAACTGTTGATTTGTTGGGGCGGGCTTTCTCCTTGCTTGCTTTGAGAGTTGTTTCCTTCTTCCTTGATTTCTTGTGACTCAGAGTTTTCTCTAGAATATTCTTCCTTGATGACAGTGTAGTGTTCTTTTTGTGCTCCTTCCCACCATGTAGATCTGTGGTGGTTTTTTCTAGCAAAATTTTTCTCAGAGGCTTTTGGGCAATTTTTGGCTAGATGCCCTGTCTCAAAGCACGATCGACATCTGAAGAGGACACTTTCATAATCAAGCTTCTGGTTCCACACATAGTCTTTACTTGTTAGGTTTATTTCCGCTGGGAATCCGGCGCTGAAATCCATTTCCACACAGATGCGTGCATAGGTGGTTCTGGCATATTCCTCTGTTTCTGGGCACCTGCAGTAAAATTTCCCAATTGCATTTCCGATGGCTTTTAGCGAGGAGAGATTCCAGAGATGCAAGGGTAGGCTTGGCAATCTCACCCAAACTGGTGCTGAGGTTATCACTGCTGTAGAGGGATCGAATGATGGGTTCCATGGCTTCATGAATAGGCCTGATTTTTCCCAAAACCAAGGGCCGGAATCTAGAATACATTGTCTGCTTTCAGGATTTTCAAAATCTACTATAAAGAAACCTCTAGCACAGGGGTAGATATTAATTTCATCAGAAATGATAGGCTTCCATACCTCCGAGATCCAATTGTGGAGTGCTATCAGCCGCGGCCAAAAACCATTGAACCGGCAAATTAGGGCACTTTCGGAGAACTTCAAAGCTTCATCGAGTGAGTCCTGGACCACTTGGATAGTGGGAGCTGGGGCTTCACTCACGATATGGGCAGGAGATTGCCCTCCAGAGGCGGATGAGCCACCAGTTATTTTTGCGAAGCTCGGAGCCATATTTTACGCAGATCTGCACCAGATCTGAGAATGCTGGAACAACAGCAAATATTTGAACCGCAGACCCTAAGAATGCTGGGACAGCACCTGTGTCCTCCACACGTTACGTTGCCTCCAAAAGATTACGAACAGCTTTTGAAGCTACGTCCTCCACACGTTCCGGATCTGTGGAAGAGATCTGAAATGTTGAAAAACCGGAATAGATCTACGGAAGAGATATCTAAATTGAAGGAAAAAATCGCCCAAAATCTGCGAGATCTGCCCAAAATCGCCCAAAATCACATCTAAACTGCGAGATCTGCGTGAAAAACTAGAAGAGATCTGCGAGAAAACTGCGAGAACCGCAGAGAACAGCAGAGAATGATCACCGAAGGATCACCGTAGAACCGCAGGATATCTCACCGTAGAAGTCAAATGCCAAGAAGCAGAGAACCGCAGCGCAAGCATTCGGAGCTGCCGTGAGGAGCGTTAGCACGCATACAGCGTGGGAGTTCTAGAAGTTTTTCAAAGGCGTATTTTTTCACGTGGAGTACGTGGGTTGTTCTTCTTTGGAAACCCACATGCGCACCAAATCTGAGAATCGACGTAAACACAACACACAGACCTCATTCAGGTGCTTCAGGACCCTTAGGAGCTAATCCACCACTCCAGGTGCCCAACCCCCGAGTTAACCTAGCATTTACATGAATTAAACCCAAAGTCAGTCCCATGACAAGGAATGCATGTGACTGTAAACCTATAGTTTCTCCCACAGTGCCTATAAGGGAGAGATTGCAGCCTCTATCAGCTAGTTCTGTGCCAGAGACTGCGAGATTTAAGCCATTTTTTCAGGGCTAGTCTCCAAACCAATGCCGAGAACTTGATGAGACTTTCCAAGACAATAAATGACACCAAGGCAAATCCTCTAATACAAAACTTGATCAAGTGCTTGAACTAACCAAGCCTAACCATGACATTCATTTTGTCAAACACTTAGTAAATATGCAACCTACAGGTGTAAATAACAGATCTAAGCATAGGGGTCTCATACTTATCTGAGATTTGCTATGAAGCATTGTCTCCTTATCACATTAGTTGTCATTTCATCCATTAGGTCATAGATACTCTAATCATTCAATAACAAGTAAGAACATGATGAGAACCAAAAATAATTGTTGTCATAAAATACATACATAACCACCATAATAAGGACAGAAATATCAATGAAATCGCAACGATATACACTACATATAATCCATCATAATACTCGTAGAAATAATCTTTCATTAATGATGCAAAATCCAAACTCGGGATAGGACTTCCACGTTTCACCCGACCGTAGAATGGTTGAGCCAAATCTCTCTTCAGCCATTCACCCCCATGTCATATTCCAAGCATGAATGTGGGATCTCATAGAACACATCAATCAAAACTCATCAAGTGCTTCCAGAGGCCATCCCCCTCAACCCATCAAATAGTGATTCCACCTCACAGTCGGACATCACAAAACCATCATCAGATCAGTCTCTATCCCAACCTTTCAGGGCTCCAAAGTGTTTGTTCCAATCCAGCTCCCAAGACTAGTAACTCAACCCATGGTTGCAGTTGGGCTCCAAAGTGTTTGTCCAAGAAAGGCTTTCAGGACTAGTAACTCAACCCACAATTGTTGTCGGGCTTCTAGAGCGTTTGTCTAACCAAGGCTTCCAGGACTAGTAACTCAACCCATCAATGGCTTCCAGAGTGTTTTTCCAACCAAGGCTTCCAGGACTAGTAACTCAACCCAATTTGTTACAGGGCTTCCAAAGCGTTTGTCCAACCAAGGTTTACATGAACTAATAACTCAACCCAAGCTAAGGAAACATGAGAACCAACTAAAACAAACAAGGAAATAAACCCACAATCTCCATGGCTATCTAGGAAATGACAAGGCTAAGCAATCCACTATCAATCTAGGCAATCCTCAATGCCAGTGACAGATCATGACCAAGAATCCACATGCATGCCAAAACTAGTTAGGAAAAAATACATGCAACTCGATACCTGCAAGAAAAACTCGTTGTAGTTGTTGATACTGATGCCTTCTTGTGCTTTCCTGCTCTTCCTTTGCCTTCTTGCTCTAAAACTCCAAGTATGCCACACCATTCAAAAGTGCTCCAAGAAAACTCTAAGTATCCAAGAGTATGAGAGAGAAAGAATAATTAGAGAGAGATTCAACACTAAACTGGCCAATTCTTAGCCAAGAGCTTGCCAATTGATCCTCATAAACCTTTTTATTAATGAGGCTTCTATTTTTTTCATTTTCCACTATTTTCCTTCACTTTTCTCCTCACATGAGACCTATGACCTTTCACACTCCTTTTCTCCTAATTTCCATTATTTTCCTAAAAAAATGTGCCAATTAATGCCTCATAGCTTTCCAAATGCTTTAGCCATTTCCTTTCCAATTTCCTTAGCCATAATAAACCGAATCAACACCCACTAGGATGTTTCCCCCACCATTCAGCTTAGAATACATGTCCCATCACTGTGGCCTTATATATTTTTACATGTTATTTTCACCAGGGTTGTTACAAAACCCTCCCCCTTGGGGGTACACTGTCCTTGGTGTTCAATGAAAACTATAACCAACAAGACTACTGAAAACAAAACATACTGCCCATGGATCTTTATATCACAGCTCGTTGCAGTATTTACAATGACCACCTACTAAAACATGACAAACATACCGTTTAATGGAGCTTTATAACACAACTCATTATAATATTTACAATAACCACATATAAACATACACATTTGCTTCAACCAGCAAATAACCCACAAATACCCATACTGTCTATGGAGATTTAATAATGCAGCTCGATATAGCATTTACAATAATATATGCATATACACATTTGCTCAACCAACAAATAAAAGATACGATGTTTGCATCCGCAACAAGGGAATCCAGAGGCTCGCGCCTCCATCCTCAAAGTAATACCAGGATTCACCTCCTTCCCAGGAAGTCTAGAATCCACTGCAAAGTCAGATCTGCATGCAATGTCTAGTGTTATAATCTCGTGCCATGTGTCTTCTAAGTGAACAATTACCAACTCATTGTTCTAGGGCGCACTCCCAATGTGCATCTGATACCATCTGGCAACGCTAATGACCAAAACAAATCCATTGGTGACCTTCCCTTCTTTGTTACATAGTCCCTCAGGAGATCCGATCATCCCTTCCATGCAATCCCTCACCTTCCAAGTTCTGCTAGCACCCCCATCTCAGGCAGTCCATCCCTTGGCAAGGCTTCCTCACATCGGAAGATACAAAAACCATGGCATATCTCTACCTCAAAACCATCATACCAGTCATAACATGCTCATGGAAATCAATGGACACTATTGGGTTACAGTGTCCTATAATGGGCCTGTTACTGAATGCTTTTACTAGCATACTATTGCACGTTTCAATTCCTTTTGTTGTTGTTGCTAATTCTTGCAGTCGATTTCAACCACATAACTGGGCATTTCATGCATTCCTGTACCAAGCACATAACTTCCATTAGATTTAAAATAAATTGAAATACATTCACATCATACCTCATTGGTACTTCATCAATAAAGTACATTTGTAATCCTATTCGCTTTATGTCACAACAAGTCAAACTAGCATATTTGGCCAAATCAACATATATAAAAATATCTCATCAAGTTAGCTCAAAACATAACCATCATAGATCAAAATCATAAATCATATGTAACCATCATAAATCAGAATCATAATTCACATGTAATCATCATATACTAGAATCATAAATCGCATGCATAATAAAACTGAAATAATATACCATTACTTATCCTTTAATCGATCCTTACTTCTGCCTTTGTTCTTATTTCATACGCACACCGAATCAATTGTCAAACCCGACAAACACCCAATTCCTTCTCCTCAACCAGTTTCACATATACATAGTGTGCATCACACACATATGACCACATACGACATACAACTCGATGCAATACATGCACCTATACCTGACATGCAACACATACACCTACACCCAGTGTATACAATACAATACATACACCTACATCTAGTGCATAACACAATACATACACCTACACCCAATGTACAACACAACACAACACGCATACGTACATAATGTATATCACAAGGCATGCATCTTCACATAACGTGCGACACCACAAATTCATACACATACATCCGATATAAAACACAACTCATACATCTATATCTGATGTACAATGCCACACAATACATGTATACACACAGAGTACAACACAACAAGTACGCATGTCATGACACCACAATTACACAATACACATACATAGTACCGCATGCCCGCAACATAACATGTATGACATTCACTCAATCTGACATGTACACTAGTACCACATGTACAACACGTACAGAGGACCACCTGTACAAAGCACCACCTGAACAACGTGTGCATTGCATCACATGTGCATGGCACCACCTACACAACGTGTACACAACACCACCTGTACACTGCAACACCTATACAATGTGCACACAATAACATATGTACACAGTACCACATACATGACACCACATATACACAACGTCACATGCACGACATGTACACAACACCACCTACACACAGCGCCACTCGTACAATATGTACACAACACCACATTCATACAACACCACTTTTACAATCCTGCACACCACACCATATGTACATAACACCACATGTACAACACGAGCACAACACCACATGTACATAGCAATGCATATCCAACATGTACATATCATCATATGTACACAGGGCTGCATATTCAACATGCATAGAGCACCATATGCACACAACATTGCATATCCATCATGCACACAATACAGTGTGTACACAGTACCGTATATCCAACATGTATATAGCACCATCTATACGCAACACTGAATATGCAACAATCATACAACACTATTTGTACTAACTCCCTATACATAATATTGCATAAACAACATGTGCACTCACTACATATACGCAATACTGCATGCGCACAATCATCACAGATGCAACATTTAAAACATGTACGACATATGCACAACAGTAATACCTCACATCCGAAAGAACATTGTCTCTACAAAGGAACATTTCTTCCAATGTCTTATCCATGCTTATCCTAGCATGTCGCGAACCACCTGCTTTCATTTCGTTGATGTATCCTTCCACATTACCTGTCATAAAATAAACATAGGCATAATATAATCACATAATATCAACTCATAACCACATGATACTGGTCTCATATATTTGTCGTGACTACTCTTCCACTTGATTCCTCATAGCTAGAAACCTCTTCATTTCATTCCTCTGTGTAAGCAATCATTCCTCCACAAGGACGATTCCTGATGACCCTATCAAGCAGTGACATAGATACATTGATACATACATATATATACATAAACATTATCATAAAACAAGCATGATCCATACATACATACATATATGCATATAATCATTATCATGAAATTATGATCACAACATAAATACTAGATATCAAGATCAAGATTAAGAGAAATTCCTTTATTCATGCACAACATTGAGAACCATTGTTCCCAACTTATTCAAGCCATCCAACATCTCAGGTCCATTTACTTTACCTTTTACGATTACCTTCTCCTGACTATCCTGTCATCGTCGTTTAGACCAATGGACCCAACCAGTCCAACTGGTTGTCATAGTCTTCTCCTCTAATGCACTTAATTAGGCACAAAGCTTCATCTGAATATTACATTACCTTTTGGGTACCATACAGCTCTCTCGAGCTCCATCAAATTTCCTCTTTCCCAACAATCCCCAAGACTCAAAACATAAAAGGCAAGACAAGAAACAACTAAGAAGAAAACTAGGAAAGTCAATAACAATATGACACCACAAAAAAGTGGCAAGGCCTTGCACTAGACATAAACAAAACCACAATCAAGGTCATCAATTCATAAAATACCAAAAGCACAAGACTAGCAACAAACACCATGACTCAATCCCCATGGTTCCTGAGGAAAGCTCAACCTGAGCCTTCTTCAAGATTTCGTGGCAATCTCTCTTGTCATGTAACTCCCTGCATCATAATGCCATAAGCACAAAACTGTCAGTGCACACCAGTTACCTTATCTTGTTGTGACAAGCACATTGCTTGTAACTGAACACATCCATGCCATCTCTCAAGGGAGTCCAATTTCCTTGACAAATCCACCTGCAACTAGAGACTGGCTAATATACCTGTCAAGTACATGTTCATGACTGTAGCACATATCCACATAATTTCGGACAAAATAAAGGTTAAGAAGACTCCCTGTATGTAAGGCACTCATTCGTTTGGAATTAGGGTTTCCAAACATAGCGAAAGGAATTCTTGTCCAATTCCTTCATTTTACCGTTTTTACCTTGTTGAAATCGAGGCTTATTATGTACTGTCACATCGCCCAATTGTTCTTTATATAAACACATCAATTATTACCTCGCCACGCTAATACCAAACATGTTTTCTGCAACTGTTCACTCATGTCAAACACATGTTCCAAATATCAAGACAATCATATCTATCAATTTGAAATCAACTTTTACAAACAATCATGTCATAATCCATAGTCATTAAATATAATGCTACAACTATCACCTACTACACTCAAGTACATATCAACTGTCTGAACACATATGTATTAGTACAATCATCTTAAAACAAGATCATTGGAACATATATTCATATTATGCAATTCATCAAACATTCAACCAACTTGCAAACATACCATGTTAAATGAATCAACTAGGCACCAAACACTCAAACACCAAGTAGGCGTCATAATCAAACAACCAAGTACCAAATATACGACATAATAAAACTCATACTTTAATGTATATCAGAGAAGGCTATCTTGTTTTCATAATCAATCTAGGTTAGCACAATACAACTTCACAACATATCAACTCAAACATAAATCATGATATCCATAGCAGTAAATAACTAACATGTTCGCATCATAAGCTCATAAACATTTGTCGTTCATGCATAACAATCACATATGTACGATCAGTAGATATTAGTACGACACCATATCACAATTATGTCGACTCATACCTGACTATCGCAACCATAACCATCTGCATAGGTCAAACCAGATTAACACAATACATATAACATCAAGATCTCCAATACAATGAACATAACCATCACGCATATGACCAATCCAAATTACAACATCAAGATCTCAATGAAATAACCCTAATTATCAATTTAACTAACATATAACAACAATCAGTTAACATATAACATGCTCTTTAGTAAAGGAGGAATGACCTGTTATAGAGTTTTGTGAACCCAACGTTTCGGACTACTAAGTGAGTCCATCATCAGGGGATGCGTCAATAGATATTTTCAGATCTTAATGGTGTATCCAAGAGCTAGATTTAGGTTATATATATAGGATATTAAAGAAAATATGAAAGAAAATAGGTCGGCTATTATTTTACTGGTTTCTACTTTATTTATTTAATTAATTAATTTAATTATTATTATCATTATTAATTAATTAATTTTTATTTTATTTTATTTTATTTATTTTTATTTTTTATAATAAATTAATTGATTAATAGGTTAAAGGGATAACTTAATTAATTTTATTATTTATATAATTCCTAATTATGTTTATTAATTTTCTTTAATGTTTTATTTTATTTTATTATTTATTTATTATTTAATTGATTTATTAATTAGTTTAATTAATTAATTAAAAGAATATTGATAAATTAATTAATTTTACTAATTATTCTTTATTGATATGTTTATTAATTTATTATATTAATAATTTGTTTATTTGATTAATTATTTAATTTTATTGTTAGTTTATTAATTTTTTTTAATAATATGATTAATTACTTTTATTAATATTTTTAGCTAATTATCTAATTTGTTTGATTAAATTAAATTTATTAATTTACTATTTATTATTTGCTAATATGTCTATAATTAAATTATTTATTTATTCTATTATTATTATTATTATTATTATTTTACTTCATGTTTAATTATTTATTAATTTTATTTAATTGATTAATTTAATCAATTTTTTAATTAATTAAGAAATCCTTATCGATTTGGTGTGTTATTGTTATAATATGACCTAATCATCAAGCTAACTATCATATAACAACAAGTTAACCTATAGCATACTTATCAACAACATATAACACGATCATCAAGTTACCTAACATAAAACAAAAATAGCAATGCATACAACCATAGGATACTACCATCATTGACTATCCGACGCATGTGCATATAACTACACTGATCAACTAACATTTATCATGAATGTAACCATAACATCAAAATACATGTACATAAACCTAATGTATATAAACCTAATGCATATAAAGATCCTTAACTTACATACCTGCATGCCAAACATGCAATACATGTATGACGATCTGCTCTTACCCCAAAGTCTAACGTTGCAACCTCATTATGATGATTTACATCTCATGTTCTATCTCAACCAAGACATTAGCATCATAACAATCAATAGCATCATGATGACTTAAATTTCATACCATGACTTCACAAAGCATGTTTGACCTACTATTCAAGCATAACTATAACCAAAAACATATCTACATGGCAATTGCATAATCAATCATACACACAGGAAGACATACTACACGACAACACCTCCAACATTCACATGATGACATCACTACAACCGTGATCAAAACCATGCAAATGCAACAAGCACATGGACTACATGCATAAGGAACACGTATGCAACCATATGAAAGCATGATCAACACACAACCTAAGGAGAACACAACCACGCTCTAATACCACTCTATAACACTCTCCTCCCACATCTACTCAAGCAACCGGCCAGCATGGGTAAACATGTGATGAGAGGTTAATATGATATGATTCAACCTCCTATGTAACCTTAATGAAATGGAATCAATTGAAACACAACACACGAAGCTCCCTCAGGTGCTTTAGGACCCCCAAGAGCTAATCCACCACTCCAGGTGCCCAACCCCTGAGTCAACCTAGAATTTACATGAATTAAACACATATTCGCTCCCATGACAAGGAATTCATGTGATTATAAACCTATAGTCGCTCCCACATTGTCTGCAAGGTAGAGAATGCAGTCTCTAACAGTCAGTTCTGTGCCAGAGACTGCAAGATTTAAGCCATTTTTGAAGGGCTAGTCTCCAAACCAATGCCCAAAACTTGATGAGACTTTCCAAGGAAATAAATGACACCAAGGCAAAGCCTCTAACACAAAACTTGATTAAGAGCTTGAACTAACCAAGCCTAACCATGATAGACATTTTGTTAAACACTTAGTAAATATGCAACCTACAGGTGTAAATAAAATATTTTAGCATAGGGGTCTCATACTATTATGAGATTCACTATGAAGCATTGTTTTCTTATCACATTAGCTGTCATTTCATCCATTAGGTCATAGATAAATTGATCATTCAATAACAAGTAAGAACATGATGAAAGTTAAACATAATTTTTGTCATAAAATACATATATAACCAACATAATAGGGACAAAAATATCAATGAAATCATAGCCATATACACCACATATAATCCATCATAATACTCATAGAAATACCAAGAGAAATAACCTTTCATTAATGATGCAAAATCCAAACCTGGGATGGGACTTCCACATTCCACCCAACCGTAGAATGGCTGAGCCAAATCTCTCTTCAGCCATTCACCCCCGTGCCATATTCCAAGCATGAATGTGGGATCTCATAGAACACATCAATCAAAACTCATCCAGGGCTTCCAAAGGCCATCCACCTCAACCCATCAAACAGTGATTCCACCTCATGGTTGGACATCACAAAACCATCATCAGATCGATCTCTATCCCAACCTTTCACAACTCCAGAGCGTTTGTTCCAACCCGGCTCCCAAGACTAGTACCTCAACCCATGGTTACTGCCGGGCTCCAGAGCGTTTGTCCAACCAAGGCTTCTAGGACTAGTAACTCAACCCACAACTGTTGTTGGGATTCGAGAGTGTTTCTCCAACGAAGGCTTCCATGACTAGTAACTCAACCCAGCAAGGGCTTCTAGAGCGTTTGTCCAACCAAGGCTTCTAGGACTAGCAACTCAACCCAAGTTGTTACAGGGCTTCCAAAGAGTTTGTCCAACCAAGGCTTCCAGGACTAGTAACTCAACCCAAGCCGTTACAAGGCTTCCAGAGTGTTTGTCCAACCAAGGCTTCTAGGAACTAGTAACTCAACCCAATCTAAGGAAACATGAGAACCAACCAAAACAATCAAGGAAATAAACCCACAGTCTCCATGTCTATCCAGGAAATGACAAGGCTAGGAAATCCACTATTGATCTAGGAAATCCTCCATTCTAGTGACAGATCATGACCAAGAATCCACATGCATGCATCATGCATGCCAAAACTAGTGAGGAAAACATATATGCAACTCGGTACCTGAAAGAAAAACTTGTTGTAGTTGTTGATACCAATTCCCTCTTGTGCTTTCCTTCTCTTCCTTTGCCTTCTTGCTCCAAAACTCCAAGTATGCCACACCCTACAAGAGTGCTCCAAGAAAACTCCAAGTATCCAAGAGTACAAGAGAGAGAATAATGAGAGGGAACTCCAACATGAAATGACAAAATCTTAACCAAGAGCTTGCCAACTGATCCTCAGAAGCCTTTTTATTAATGAGGCCTCTATTTTCTCCATTTTCCATTATTTTCCTTCAATTTCCTCCTCACATGAAACCTGTGACCTTTCACCTTCCTTTTCTCCTAATTTCCATTATTTTCATAAATAAATGTGCCAATTAATACCTCATCCCTTTCCAAATTCCCTAGCCATTGTCTTTGCCAATTTCTTTAGCCATAATAAACCAAATAAAACACCCACTAGGATGTTTCCCCCAATATTCAACTTGGAATACGTGTCCCATTACTGTGGCCTTATATATTTTTACATGGAATTTTCATCAGGGTTGTTACAAATGTAGATGATGCAAGGTCGTCCGGAAAATGATTCTTCCTCACTTGTACAATTTTTTTTTCTAAAGCTCATCATAAGATAGATTGTACGTTTCCATAACCAAACCATCATCGAGAGAAACAATTTCTTCTCTCTCGCTTGGAGCCAACTCTAATGCTGGATGGGGTGGAGACTGAATGGTGACCTGCTATGTGTTTGGCATCAGGTCAACATCTTGATTTTGTGGCTCTGGTTCCACCTCCGTGTATTCAATCTCGATTAATTCTTCAATCTATTAAGCAATCTCCTTGTCTTGCATCTTCTTTCTCTCCTCTTCTTCTTGTTGGTTTTGTTCTATCTCTTCTACTTGTTTTTTCATAGTTTCTTCTGCTATTTCCTCCGCTCTTTTCCTTTCTTCTTCCTATTGCTTATGCTTCTCTTATTCTTCTTTCCTCTTCTGCTCTTATTCTTCTCTCTGCTTCTGTTCTTCTTTCTGTACCCTTTATTTCCTCTTCTTCTCTGCTACTAAATCCGATTTCATAATGGTTGAATATGCCTTCATCTTGCATCTTCATTCTACCCCTGGACTATGCAAAACCTTCCTCTTTCCCTTCCCGCACACTGGTTTGCGCACTTCTATTGGTGTTGCCTCTGGAGTGCCTGCCTACTGTGGAGCAACCTGTGAATTTCCTACCAAACTAATTGGTTCGTGAGAATTTAAGGCATTGTAACAATTCTTCCATCCATCCTCCTCTGGTCAATGAAAGGTCTCGCTTAGCCACTAAAAATGGATTCTCTCACAGTGGCCGTTGCAAATACTCATGGGATCGTACATATTGAAGTCCCAAGTAACAACATCAAATCCTACCATGGAAGGGATATGATGCGCAACGCATCAGAATTTGAGAAATTAAGATTATCCAGAGCTAAACTCAGTTCCAGTCTAGATTTTCTTAAAAATTGTAGAGATAACAATCTCATTCCTAAATTTGATATCTGCAATTCTCTCAGGTTCGACCTATTTTCTTACATATTTTCTTTAATATCCTATATATATAACCTAAATCTAGCTCTTGGATACATCATTAAGATCTGGAAATATCTATTGACGCATCCCCTGATGATGGACTCACTTGGTAGTACGAAATGTTGGGCTCACAAAATTCTATAATAGGTCATTCCTCCTCTACTAGAAACTATCCTCACCTATATGGATTCATTATTTAACAACATCAAATCCTACCATGGAAGGGATATGATGGACAGCGCATCAAAACTTGAGAAATTAAGATTATCCAGAGCTAAACTCAGTTCCAGTCTAGATTTTCTTAAAAATTGTAGAGACAACAATCTCATTCCTAAATTTGCTATCTGAAATCCCCTCAGGTTCAACCTATTTTCCTACATATTTTCTTTAATATCCTATATATATAACCTAAATCTAGCTCTTGGATACATCATTAAGATCTAGAAATATCTATTGACGCATCCCCTGATGATGGACTCACTTGGTAGTCTGAAACGTTGGGTTCACAGAACTCTATAACAGGTCATTCCTCCTCTACTAAAAACTATCCTCACCTATATGGATTCATTATTTAACAACATAAAATCCTACCATGGAAGGGATATGATGGACAGCGCATCAAAATTTGAGAAATTAAGATTATCCAGAGCTAAACTCAGTTCCGGTCTAGATTTTCTTAAAAATTGTAGAGATAACAATCTCATTCCTAAATTTTCTATCTGCAAACATCCTCTCAGGTTTGACCTATTTTCTTACATATTTTCTTTAATATCCTATATATATAACCTAAATCTAGCTCTTAGATACATCATTAAGATCTGGAAATATCTATTGACGCATCCCCTGATGATGGACTCACTTGGTAGTCCGGAAAGTTGGGTTCACAAAACTCTATAACAGGTCATTCCTCCTCTACTGAAAATTTCTCTTATCGCCTTCCCTTCAGTATCCACAACTTTCAAGTTCTTAATCTCGTACAATCCAATTTGCAAAGGAAGGATATGCCAAGGTGCTTTCTTCTTCCTATGCAGAGCTGCTGATAACTCTGTGGAGAGATGATATGTAACCTCTTGCATGACTAACTTGTCAGTGGCATACCTCGGTAAAATATGTGGCAACTTTTGTCTCCTGAATACCCTGAGGAAAGTGCTATCCGGTGAGGCAAACCAATCTGTTATCTGCGATATTGCTTCCATTTCCCCATGTAACATGCAAGGTGGCTCCTCCTCAAAGATCATCTTGTAAAACAGAATGAGGAACTGATCAGTTAACTTCTCCATTACTCCTCTGTGGCTACACTATGAAAGAATCTTGCAATAAACATACATGGCAGGCTCCCGTGGTGTCCAATTCCAATTCATGCTAGGAAATGCATTGTGTGGGCAGAATGCATCCAGTAGATATGTAAACATATGAAATATATCTTGCCTGCCCATGGGAGGACTAAGGGCATTAGATACATGGATTCATAGCCGTTGAGCCAACAAATCTGACCAGTTGAATGATTTACCTTCATTCACAAACTATTCCAATAAGAAAACCCACCCTTCAGGAAAGGTCTCGGTGCTCTGCTGACCGCAGATTCTACAACATAAGATGATCTACAATTGATAGTACCTCCTAAGAGATCTCGTCTTGTATGTGTTGGTGGGTGTTTGACAGAACTTCATTGTCTCTTTCACCCAACCTTTAACAATCTCCTTGGTGCTCAAGTAGCTAGTCTTCGCATAGAAGAACAAATCCATGAGAGCATAATGTCTCGAATGAAAATAATTTGGAACAAACCCTTCAAATCAAATTATCAAGCACTTAACAGAAAATTTCCATGAAAAACCCAAACACTAGAAATTTGATAGAAACCATAAACCCACAAATGGCACAAAAATCTCATTAAAGATCACAACATGAAGAACAATGAGAAATGTAGCAACAAAATCCATCTTTATTATATAGAAATATGTATGCCAATACAATCATTGGAAACGACTAAGATAGTAATACTGAAATTGGCCTCCAAACTGAAACAGGAAATCAATTACCACACCTATGGATTCTTAATGAGTCCACCAAGGGGAGATGGGTGCTCTCCCAATCTCTCTAAATCACACGAGGGTTTCCTTCTTGGGGCCACCAATGGAGTAGAGAATCGGGTTCTCAATCTCTCATACAAGAAACAATATTCAATCCAAGGTGTATCCAAATGCTCTCCTCCTCCCCTTTTATAGATATGATGGATAAATCTCCATGCCTCTAGAAGCATCCTATTTTATTATTTTATTATTATTCTAAAAGCTCCTCCATTGACTTTATCTTAAGTGACCTTTAATTTTATTTTATTTCACTTAAGTCACTTTTGGCCCTTTTTCTTCAATTAATTATTTTTCCTTAATTAAATGGCTAATTAAAGTAATTTTTAATTAAGGAAAATGGAAAATCAACAACCATACTCTCTTCGGCCATTGAAAGTCTCTTCTCAGCATCCCATCATGTAGATCTTCCCATTCCAGTTCCAACGCGTTATTACACTGAGGTGTTCCATCAATTAATCTCCCCGAAATGCCACCTCGAGCCTAATTAATTGAGTTACGCCCAATAATAACGCTGATTTTTTAAAGTTGTCAGAATGTGATGAAATGAAAGAAAAATTGTGCCGATGATGGAATATTCTAAGCGAATGCCATCAAATCCCATAAAAAATCCTCAAAACTCCATCGGGACCCCTGATGACATAAACCTGCTCCATTGACCTGACCATCCCCTGCCCTAAAAATCCAACCTAGCTATAATATGAAGAAGAATAAAAATGGGGACATGACAGTCCTCCCGCCCCAAGATTTCTTTCCCTCAAGCAATCCAAATATGTGGACTAATCTAGTGGCCCCATGCAATTGAGACCCAATCCCTGGATCCCATACGAACCATTGGGTGATGCTCTACTCCTGTGTCATCCCACCATGAACGGACCCCCCAATGCTCGGATCCCAGACCAATCTTCGACTGAAGTTGTCATCAACAAATCCTCTGGGATCCCAATGCCACCAAGAAGGAACATCAATGCTCCATAACTCCTGTTGTGTTATAGCTTAGGTTGTGAATGTTGCACCACCAACTGTGTACCAAATCTTCTGAATATGCTTAGGGGGGATAATATGGGGTACAGAGGGAGGTACCCAAGGGAATAATGTAATAATAAAATGGGCCATAGTAATAAATAAGGTGGTTAACCCGTATCATGTAAGGGACCACAAGTAGTTAGCAATAATGTAATAAGCCCATGGTATTAGATAGATGGTATTGAGGGAACCATGGTAATGACCCATGGTATTATATGTATGAGGCCTACATAGAGGCTAGAGACTCCCCATTGAGAGATGTCAAGGATTATTTTGTGAATAGGCATATGGCTTGTGGAGTGTTCTCCTTCCTTAAGGAGTGAATGTATGGTGTTGCCATACCTTAAGGGTTTGATCAATAAAAAGAAGCATTTCTATCTATATTCAGATCTTGTTATTTCTTGAGTTTATTTATATTATCTTATATTTTTGGATCAGATCTATAACAAGTAGTATCAGAGCACTTTCTTGGGCAAAGAAGAATTTTTTTTGCAGGAACTTTTTGGGGCGACAAATTTGTAGATCAGATCTGTACATTTTGGTGCAAAATTTGTATAATATAATTGCAAATTTGGGTTGTTTATGAAAAAATACCCAATTAAAAAAAAAAAATCGGCCGAATCGGAGTCTGGATGAGGGAGATATCACTAATTTAAACAATAGCAGTGTTGCAGACATTTTTCGGGGCGATGAGTTTGCAGATCAGATCTGTACATTCTGGGTAAACATTTGCAGAATCTAATTGCAGATCTGGGTTATTTGCAAAATAATATCCAATTTCAAAAAAAAAAATCAATCGATTAGAAGTCTGGATGAGGGAGATATCGCTGATTTAAAATCAGCTCTTCTTTTTAGAATTTTTTGTGACAGTGGAACAGTCGCAGTGCGAATCTGAAATTCCAGTGCCTAGAGTGGGATTTCTATCACATGGGAAAATCCAGAATGGTTGTTCCATTTCTGGAAATAGGTTATAATAGTAATTCTGAGCAATATTTACTAAATTGTAGCCATTTCAAATTTTCGCCAAGTAAGTGAATTTTTTTCAAAACTCTCTTCGTGGTGGTTCTATATTTTATAGGAAAAGATAATGGTCCTACTATTGAAGAATACATAAAAGAAAAAAAGTCATTATGGGAAAAACATTGGAAATTTTGGGTAGTGGCTCAATTTAAAGATAAGGCAGCCACATGGTGGGAATTACTTAACAAAAATAAGTGTTCCAACTTGCCCGATGAAGAATTTGAAAAATTCTTTTTAGACCAATGGTCTCATGCTAGAAAACAAGATAATTAGAAACATGTGGGGTTATTTTCTACTGGTATCTGCTTATTACAGGTTCATGGATATATTCAAAAAGAGAAGATCATTGTGTCTATACATCCTAGTTGCAAGCAAAATCTTATAAATGTCAATTTGGCAAAAACATTGCAAGTTCCATCGAAACAAATGGAGCACACACAGGTTAATAATGAGTAGGTGCAAGTTTATAAATATTTGAAGATTTCTATGGACAAGTATGTATTGCATTATGATTTTTATGCTTCAAATACAGTTAATGTGGATGTTGTTTTGGGATACCCTTGGATGGAATCAGTGGGTACTATCAATATTAATGTGCAGAAGAAATTTCAGAAGCTCTGGTATAAAAAGAAGAAAATTACATTACAAGATATTTCCATCAATAAACAAGTAGAGTCCAAGGAGGCTGAAGTAGAAGATGTTCCAGGGACTGACACATTAGATGATAAGCCTTTGATGGTTGACAAGCAAACACAAACATCAAACCAGGTATCAAAAAAATAGGTAAAGTCCAAGGAGGCTGAAGCAGAAAAGGTATTGATACATCAGATAAGGACTCAGTGGTTGAAGTAATATTGGAAAATAAGAAACAACAACAGGCACCACAACATGTACCAGATACCAATCAGGCTCCATTAGGTGGTGAATTACAGAAAGATACACCGTCGATTAAAACTTCAGCATATCACCACCCACATCACCCCGTAAGAAAACAACCAACAAGATGGCAACGAATTAGCCACAAGGACAAAAACCCCCACGTGACAAATAGAGAGGGGCGATGATCCACCTACTACACATCAACACAGAAGAACCGCTAGGGTCAACTTCCATCTCAAACGAGCAAGGCACCAGTTAAATCGAAAGTTCACCTTTCTCTGGGATGGCTAGATGCACGTGCATGGTATCAGTGGACTACTCTTTTGAGTAGATCTTATTATTTGTGTTCTTCTTATATTTCAAGGACGAAACATGTTTAAGGGGGCTGGAATGTAGTATACTTAGGGGGGATAATATGGGGTGCAGAGGGAGGTACCCAAGGGAATAATGTAATAATGGGATGGGTCATAGTAATAAATAAGGTGGTTAACCTGTATCATATAAGGGACCACAAGTAGTTAGCAACAATGTAATAAGCCCACAGTATTAGATAGATGGTATTGAGGGAACCATGGTAATGACCCATGGTATTATATGTATGAGGCCTATATAGAGGTTAGAGACTCCCCATTGGAAGATGTCAAGGATTATTGTATGAACATGCATATGGATCGTGGAGCGTTCTCCTTCTTTAAGGAGTGAATGTATGGTGTTGCTCTACCTTAAGGGTTTGATCAATAAAAAGAAGCATTTCTATTTATATTCAGATCTTGTTATTTCTTGGGTTTATTTCTATTATCTTATATTTTTGGATCAGATCTATAACATCATCACCTCTTTCCAGTCCAACCCCTAACTCAATCCATAGCTAATCCTTCTCTCCCGATTTCGGGAAGGAATGTTGAGGAGTCATCGAACTTTATCTCACTGCCAACCAGAGCATGTAGTCTCTGACATGTCTAGGAGTGCCCGCTCTACTACGCCCCTAGATAAGGATATCACACAATCAATATGATACCAACTCATGATCTCCTACCAATCTATGTCATGGACTCCGGTGTAAGGAACAAGTCTATTATGTTGATGAGAGTCTATGATCAACTCATGCTACTATATCTGGTTGGTCATGCATGGAGAAAACCATGCCTCTCTCCCTGCAATGGGTACAAGTGGCCAAACGATTTTGCAAGCCCCATCTATGTACTCTTGGAGAGGGTTGTTGCCTGAAAATGTTGTAACTCGACTAACTTCCACTACATCAGTTCACACCTCATCAATGGGTAGACCCAAATATGGATGCACTACCATCTCCCTCGCCTGATAGGAAACTCCACGCTCCTCCAGTCCACCAGTGTCAGCGAATACTGTCACCCTTCTAGATTTCTACACATATGTCTTCTCCTCATCAATGGTTGTCCCAAAGGGTGGCTGCCCATCCTCCTCCATTACAGGCTCAATATGAACCTCCAACTGGTTCTACCTGAAGGCCTCATCATGCGTACTGCACGCATCCTCCTCCTCAGTTGACTCATGCTCCACCATATGCTGCTCATGATAAATCACCATTGGTGACCCATCACCCTGAATATCTCCCATAGGGTCCACTAACTTCTCATCATATGAATCTAGTCTGCTATCAATGACTCTACATGACTCATGCTCCTCGGAGGTGTGCTCGTATGAACCCACGGACTCGTCCAAAGAAGAATCCTCATCCTTGAAGACAAAGAATATCTCCCTACTCTACCACTGTCATCTCCTCTGTGTCACTCAAGCATGAGTGGTTAGGTCCCAAATGCCCTTTCCGGATGAATCAAAGTCACTTCCTCCTTAGCTCATTCCTACTACATGCTCCCCCAAACCTGAGTAGCTTTTCCTTGGTCAACTGTCTCCTGAACAACCCAATGTTCTTCTCAACCAACCTTTTGGCTATCTCATAAGTAGCAGGTGAGACCAACTACTCTCTCCTCCAAACAAATAACAATCGAGACTGCAACTCCCGACAAATGGCATCACAACCTCTCATACATGATGATAAGATGGATAGTATGTGTGCTATGATTGTGTCATGATGATGTTTTCTAATGCTGAAGAAGCATTGGAACATATGCAAGATCAAACCATCACACTTTAGATCAAACATGATTTCATAATTCCCAGTCATGGCCATACCTCTTAAAATCTCAAGCTTCTTCCCAAAGGTAGAGTTTGCACTTTTGTCTAAGTCTCGGAAAGTTTCTATCATCAGTATGAAAACTCTCCTCATAACATCATCATTGTAAGGAGCTATAGGGGTGGTTAGTCTCATGATATTACTGAGACAAGATATAGCTGGAAGTCTAACCCCTGCACAAGGTTCCTCTAAGAACTTGGGTTGTATGAGAGCAAGCATAGCTGGTTTTAGCGCCAAATTAGTTTTCTCCCTTCTAACTATTTTACTTCAGAAACAAGTGCATCTAATTCATCCAATTTAAAAAGAACTTTCCATGTGACCCTTATGTGTTTCAAATATGTTCTAAGTGCAAGGATGTTGTGTCCAATCTTCGGCTCCTTCTACGAATCTCGTGGTTGCTCATGGGTAATAATGGCATGGATCTCTTTTGAGAGAGGTCTGTTGGAAAATCTTGTTTTCTGATCTATATTACAGCCCATGGAAGTATCGCTTTTTTGGTTCATGAGGTGTTCTAAAAACTCTTATCATTCTGTAGCATATACAAGGATATGGAATTAGTACACAATTATGCACATAAAACTCTGACTCGTATGATTAACACATGAAATCAGTTCATACATCACTCATACAACCATATCTAGTCCTCAAAGGATAGTTATAACACCATACTCAAGTCCCTTCAACATATAAAATAGAAGCCACACTACAATGGACAATGCATCAAGCTACTCTCAATACCCCGACAAGTGTCATAATGCACTTAGAAATTTATAATGACATTGACTTTTAAGGACTCAAAAACATGACATAAGTGGATAACCCCTGAACCTCACTTCAAATCTGAGTTTAATGGAATTTTAAGTGATAAGTGTGGAGGGTTTTGTTGTAGCGGTAATTTGATGTTTGAATATGTACTTCAAGTTGACACTACAAATACTCTGAATATTACAAATCTCATGCCCAGAATTTACACAATATTGACATAAGTCTGCATAGAAAAGGACTTTAAACAAACAAATATTTCATGAACTAGGTACAGGAGCAGAAGAACCTAGAACAAGCCCAGTATGCAAAATTCAACAACCAGACTGTGTAATGAGAGATACCATAATGTAATCTTCAGGCTTGAAGGCTAAAAACTCACCCTCCTTTTATTTGGTATGCAATCCTCGTTGGCTCTCGGCCTTTGATGAAGATATAAATTAGACCCTTATGAGTCTCGTCCTCTTGGAATGATAACACTTTCCAGATGTAAATTAAATCTGAGAAATGGTTTTGACTGTTGAAGATGTCTCTGCATTCAAGGTGTCGATGACCTATCAAATGTGACCCCTTTGAGAAAGCATCCAAATGGAAATATATACTTTTGTAGAATTTGGCTCGGCTTCTTGTGCAATTTCTGGAATCAATTATGATTAATAGACTAAGTGAGTGCCTTCAAGGAAATACCCCAACTCGGTCCTTCTTTAAATTTGAATCAACAAAGATACAAGGTCTACTACAAGTGTATATAGTGTACATTGTCTTTCCCTTTATAAGTGGCCACAAATTCTTTATGCTGGTTGCTTTCTCCAGGAAAACAGTCATGCGGTTACAATCATATTAAATTGTTCCCAAAAAAAAATATCTATGTCACCAAGCCCAATACACTCAACGACTCCAGTAAACAAGTGTCAATTTTTCTGCCCGAATAAAGTCAACTCCGGTTAGTGATAACTCCCCCGAAACTTGGAACATGGCTTCAACGCTTGTTTATGGCATGGTGAAATTTCCCCATAAGAACCACGCCGGCCTCAATCTCTTCTCCAGAGTTCGATTAATCAGAGAGAACTCAACTTCGATGGTGATATTATGATCACGACTTGTCTTCCTAGCATATGGCAATTTCGTGCTAGTGTTGATTCGACCGATACTCCAGCGATGGAATTTGAATATTGGTCTTGACTGGAAGATGGAGCTACTCATTCACAATGTAAATCAAGCCACTGGCACTTACAGCTAGACACCAGATGTGAATTGACCCTTAAAATAAAAATTCAGCCTATATTTTTGCAATGAAAGTTTTGGTATTTGGCTCCTCACAAGAAATGACGCTCGAATTCAAACTGGAGATTCACTGCTGATAATAATATCAGCCTCCTATCAAAGAGAAGGATCATGCCAAAAATAAGTCGATGGTCTTGTCCCCTGCTCAGCATGTGACGTCGGGACAAGAGCATCTCGGTCAGAGAGCAGTGCGACCCTCTACGATCTGCAATTCGACCTTCATGTAAAACTGCCTCAATTCATGCGTGTTCTTCCTGGTACTATTTGTGCTTTTTGTTGGACACCTAATCCTAAATGGGTTAGTGTGGAAGCTGAATAGACCAAAGGAGTCCAAGAGACCTTGGGATGTGAAACCCAACGGTCACAACAATGTACTATAAATGTATATCAGTTGTTAATAAAAATCGTATTGCATGTTTTATCTTTCATATCTCTCTTGCTGCCCATGTGTGTTTAACATGGTATCAGAGCGGGCGATTGCTGGTCCTGCTCCAATGTGAGCCACTTGTTTTGTGGTCTCTGTATACATGTCAGTTCTGCCTTTCTCCTAATCAGAGTTGATCAGAATTGCTACCTTATAAAGCATTTCATTGTGTGCATTAAAACCGCTCCTTGCTCAGACCTGCCATTTCTGCCCATTACCTGTAACGCTCCATTAATTCATGGTTTGCCAGAAATTCCCTGCCTCTCCTCACTGGCATCTTTGTCACTGTTCTGTCCCTGAGGAGTCAGTCTACTGCCCTCTCCACAGTCGCTACTGCAAATCTCTGATATTATCTGTGGATGGATGGTAGCTTATGCGGGAGCGTTTTTGAAACCTTATGTGCGGTCTTTCTGTCTTTGAAGAAAACATAAGGTAATGGCCTCTCTTCTTTCCGGGTCTGGTGCATGGTTGTACATTGAATTGTTCCATATTCTCAAGTTCTATTTTCCGTAAGCATTTCTACTTCTTTAGACCAACTGAGCAATGCGAATTTTACAATCTTCAATCGTGTTATACCACGACCAACAATTTATAATAGATTTGTGCGCTACTGGTTTTATCGTCTCAACTTCACGCAAATTTGTGATATAAACGGTGCGAGATTGTTTTTCAGTAGATTTCTTGCCCATTACCTTAGCTCAGGACGAGCAGACTGCTGCGAGTTTTATAGTGTCAAATCGGTGCGGGCTCGTGTTTGCTGTTCAACAGATTTCCTGAGGTGAAAATCCCTGAACAGTTTTGTTCAACCGCTAGCCATATGTTGAACGCTGCCCATATAAGTCTATTGAACGCTCCCACGCTACGCTGCTGTGAACGCTGCCTTGAATGCCTTGAATGCCTTGAACGCCTCTCCTACCAGGTCACTCTTAGGCTCAGCATGGGTATCGACAGGCTTAGTGCACTTCGTTAGCCATTCCAACCGAGGGTTCTAACATCTAGGTGCTTTCTAGACCACTGAGTTTTGTCAATCGCCGGCATAAACCATTGGGTCCACTTCATTTTGCAGAAGACCAACCACAGAGAACTTTATTGTGCATAAGGACGGCGCACCCCAGCTCCAGCTGATCATTGTCAACAAAGGACAGAATGCCGACATAATACGCTGTCGATTATGGTTTGAATGAAACCGTGATGCAAAATCCCTATGCCTATTAGGGTTTAATGCGACTCTATGATCACGATTTCTCGATCTCTGAAATTCACGTATATAGGTAGGTGCTTTTAAAACTTACAGCGCTGGGGCCTTTTTGTGAACAGCGCGGGATTCTTTTGACATAGGACTTCGTTCGGCCTTTTTGCGAACTAAGCGTGATTCGATTTACATAAAGGGACTTCATTCAGCCTTTTTGTGAACTAAGCTTGCATTTTGTGAGTGAGGTAGCAATGGGAAGCCGTGCAGAAGCCTCCAGACCCTTCTGCTTACGCTGTTTTTTACCTACACGAGCAGGCAGAGCAATTGGCTCGTATTTCCTTTCCTTCAATCACCCGGCTTACGATCGCCCGTAGAGTCTACATGGTATTCTGAATGTCGTATGCTGGTGTGCGCTCTGTTGGATTCTGTGTTGAATTGAAGACCTAAGTTGGTATGCAAGTGGTTTGTGGTATGTGTTGAGTTCTTTCCTTGAAGGTTGTGCCGATGTTCTTTAAAGTTTTCAATGACATGTATTTTGACATATATGGATTATGAACCTGTGTGATCCACAACGGGATGGTCAATAGAAGAGAAATGGTAATGAATGAAGATGACGTGTGTATACCATGTTTACTTTTCCAATACTAAAGTTTATCTCTCATATTTGAATTGATATCAATAAAGAAGCATCAGAAAAAGAATTCGATAAAGATTATGATAACAATAAGTTGTGGAACATGATCAAGGATACGAGCTCCGCCAACGCTATTCCACTTACAAACATTTCTAGAAAGATACTCTCGGAGGTGTTGGGAGTTTTTGAACAGAATTTTCTGCACCATTGATGTTGCTCGACCCTTTAGCTTTAACAAGGGAATCAAGCCTTATATGTCTATCACTTTGAGTTGATAATTTTTAAAGGAAGGAGGCCAAAACCAAAGTAGTAGAATATACCAAGTTTATACATTGCATTCCCTTTCTAGGCCCGATATTCAATAATTTGGAAATCATCATCTTCCTCACCACGTGACTTCCTTAATGCTTCTTTGTTCTCTTTAGCTCCATCATTGATCCGTACTGGTTCAACCAATGGTGATCCATTGAAACTAAGAAGCTAGCCACTGCTACAGATGCAAGTTCTGCATAAAGCTTAACAGATTTCTCATACATCTGTTGTTGATAATAGGTATAGGCTAGTATCATCTTAGATGGAAAGTTTCCACCTTCTACTCAGCAAAATTTCATAAAGCAATAAGGCAAACACCCTCCATTGGCTACATCGTATTTCCTATTCTACTGCCATTGGCTTATATGCTCAGATTGAAGTATCGAGATAGCATATTGAAGTTGGTATTGAAGTTTTTCTTAATCAGTTTTTGTCTAATCATGAAGGTAGAAAGTTGAAAATTAAAAGCAGCATTTTCTGGAGGAGAGCTCAGTCATTTCCTGCCATTAGAACTATTACACTTTGATTTTAATAGTGGTGCACTTGTTATGGCTCTAATTGGTGGTGTATTAGAGTTTCTCAAAACCCTGATACAATCTACTGTCGAAGACACAGTTAAAATCAACAAGAACACTCTTTGTGACATTAAAGCATGTCTGCAGAATACACAGGAAAAAATAGACTTTTTGAAGCTTGAATCTCAGCTTCAGCGAGCAGAATTACAGCAGTGGAGTCATCATTCTGAACCTGTTTCTGTTCAGAAGATTGAAATAGACTTCCATAAACAGCAAGTCAATAATGTTACAGTGCATTCAAATAAAGCAGCAATTGTACATGCAGATGCAGAAACTCAGTCTGCACTTCCCAAGCCCATCATCAGACCTTGGGAACAGCGTGTCCACAACAAGCACAGAACTGGTCTTGGATATGACAAGGACTTGTCCTTTCATATTGCAGACTACACCAAGCCCATTCAATTTCAGAGTGCTGGATTCATTCATGACAGTTCACCTGCTCCTCATGACAGTTCAACTTCAGCTGTTCCAAATTCTGCCCCTCTTCCACAGCAACAAAAACAACAGATTGTGAAATGCCAACACTGTGACCGAGTTGGCCATTTGAAAGATCACTGTTTTGATCTTCATCCATGTAAGCACTGTCATAAAACTAGTCATTCTTCACACATATGCTTCAGAAACAAACGTCCTGCAAGAACAAAGATTCATCTTGGATGGATCGCTTCTTGGCAATGGGCATCAACAGCCAAGAAGATATTCCAAACACATGTTAGAACTTGTTCCAGAATATTGAACAGTCTTGCAATTGAGTTTCCTCCATCATTTCATCTTGTATCTGACAGGGGGGGAAATGATGGTCATCTACAAGCTTCAAAGTCACATCAAGCGAGCCTGAGCCACAACCTGCCACACCAGTTTCAGAGTTGTAGCCAGAGACAAAGATGCCTGAACATGCCTTCAGTTGGCAATCTGGGACACTTCCTCTAGCAGAAGACTTTAGCTTCTTGCCAGTTTCGGAAGAATTCCAGGAACAAAATTGAGAACACTTCCTCTAGCAGAAGACTCCAGCTTCTTGCCAGTTTTGGAAGAGTTCCAGGAATTGCATTAAGCATTCCAGAGTTGTTGGTTATCCTTAAACCATCACAGGTTGAGACTTCCCTTTTCAGGTTGAAGTTTTACCTTTTATGCGAGGTGAGACCTCCCTTTTATGGTTGAAGGTTTCCCTCTTTAAAACAATAGGATCACTTCCTCTAGCAGAAAACTTCAGTTTCTTGCCAGTTTTGGAAGAGTTCCGGGAACTGCACTAAGCGTTCCAGTGTTGTTGGTCATCCTTAAACCATTACCCTTTATACCAACATTTCAAAGAGCATATTCAGCCTAGTGCTGCCATGCATATTTGCACATTTTGTATTACAGCTCTCTTCTTGGACTCATACATAACCCTTCGGATTAAGGGGGGGAATGTTGGACACCTAATCCTAAATGGGTTAGTGTGGAAGCTGAATAGACCAAAGCAGTCCAAGAGACCTTGGGACGTGAAACCCAACGGTCACAACAATGTACTATAAATGTATATCAGTTGTTAATAAAAATCGTATTGCATGTTTTATCTTTCATATCTCTCTTGCTGCCCATGTGTGTTTAACACTTTTGATAAAAATTTGGTTCAGGTCTTCAAAAAATTAAATCGCCCCTCAGCCTTACACTCCGGACGACACGAACAATGCTACAGGCATTGGAATCTGGCCCTCTCAAACCTTGAATGATTTATGAATTTCGCAGATTGATCTCCTACGGCCAAAGAATGGATAGCGGCTCACGTTTTTTCGGCCTCTATAAGATCATGGATGCTTATCACAATCCCCTTAAAAACAAAGATAAAGGAACTCGACCCTTGAAATTTTCAATATGACCCCACATAAAATTTTCACAGCCCAAATCATACAGTCATGGCCCAAGAATAATATTTTGGCTTATAGTTCCCAACAAGAAAATATTTAGATATGAAAAATAAGTGGGCATAAATTAAAATTTTGGCCAAAGGATACCAAAAACTTTCATTTCTAATTCTTGGCACCAAATAAAAGTTTGCAACAAAGAATGACTTAAACCCTTGAATACTTAAAATTGAAACTGAAAACCTGAACCCGCTTGTTGAGCCAAGTTCAATGCTCTGATACCACTATAATGCACCGAATGAAAAGAATTTGGAGCAAACCCTTCAAATCAAATTATCAAGCACTCAACAAAAAATTTACATGAAAAGCCCAAACACCAAATATTTGATAGAAACCATAAACTCACAAATTGCACAAAAATATCATTAAATATCACATCGTGAAGAACAATGAGAAATGCAACAACAAAATCCAGCTTTATTATATATGAATATATATGCCAATACAATTGCTAGAAACAACCCTCCAAGATAAGAATATTGAAACCGGCCTCCAAACTGAAACATGAAATCAATTACTACACATGTGGATTCTTAATGAATCCACTAAGGGAGATGGGTGCTTGCCCAATCTCTCTAAATCACCCAAGGGTTTCCATCCTAGGGCTACCAGTGTAGTAGAGAACTGGTTTCTCAACCTCTCACACAAGAAACAATACTCAATCCAAGGTGTCTTCAAATGATCTCCTCTTCCCCTTTTATAGATCTGATGGATAGATATCCAAGCCTCTAGAAGCATCTTATTTTATTATTTTATTATTTTATTATTATTCTAGAAGTTCCTCCATTGTCTTTATCTTAAGTGACCTTTAATTTTATTTTATTTCACTCAAGTCAATTTTGACCTTTTTTTCTCCAATTAATTATTTTTCCTTAATTAAATAACTAATTAAAGTCATTTTTAATTAAGGAAAATGGAAAGTCGCCCACCATGCTCTCTTCGACCACTAGAAGTCTCTTCTCAGTATCCCATTATGTAGATCTTCTCGTTTCAGTTCCAACGAGCTATTACACTAAGGTGTTCCATCAATTAATCTCCTCGGAATGCCACCTCGAGCATAATTAATTAAGTTAGTCCCAATAATAATGCTGGTTTTTAAAAGTTGTTAGATTGCGATGAAACAAAAGGCAAACTGTGCAGATGATGGAATATGCCAAGCTAATGCCATCAAATCCCATAAAAAATCCTCAAAACTCCATCGAGACCCCTAACGACATAAACTTGCTCCACTGACTTGGCCATCCCCTACCCTGGAAATCCACCCTGGTTGTAATATGAAGAATACTAAAAATGGGGACATGACAAAGCGATTCTGGCTCAGGAAAATGGTACATAAGATGATAGTCTGCTGCTAGAAAAGAATCAGGTCTCCATCCACTGGTACTGCCAAGATTCATAGTCTTTGGATCCATGTGAGACAGTATCCAGCTAATAACATATGCACATGGAAATGTTGGGTACCTACATGCAACCTTGTGTAACCCCAACTTCTGGACATTAATGTATAGTTGTCGGTCTTCCAGATCTGCTTTGAAGGTTCTTGATGAGAAATTTTCATTCACCTTCTTCCATGTGAGATTTGATTCCTTTTCTACAAATAGTTGAGTGTCTGAGTACACTGGCAAGTAAACTGGTGTACTCTTAACTGCCTCCATGGTGCTACTCTCTGTGGTATCCTTTGAAGAAGTTCTCTTGGCTGCCATGATAATAGTGGCTAATGAAGAGAAATGCCCAAAACCTACAATACCTGTGAGAGGAAAAAGCACTCAAGACAGACATAAATTAGCTTTAGCAAATTAATTTACAAAGAAAGATCAACACAACCACATGCATTGACTAGGAAAATTGCGCAATTCTAGAAGTGAAGGGAGGGAGGATGGCTGAGGGAACTATGCATTGCGCAGTCTCAATAGCCAATGGTGCAACTTGAGGCTAGAGATTGAGCAATGCGCAATCCAGCCTGGGCAGACTGTGGGAGAGACTGCGTATTGCGTTGTCTGAGTGGCAAAGGTGGTAGACCTGAGCCCTGGAACTGTGCAATGCTCATTTAGGTCAACCTATACTGCGCATTGTGCAGTATTATAGGCCAAGCCGAGAGCTTGAGCCTCAAACTTGTGCAATTCCCAACTAGACAAGGTGAAAATTGGCCAACGGATGAGCGGATCTGTGCGGTGAGAGTGTGGGAAACAAGAAGATCTGAGTGATAGTGCATGTTAAAGTGCAGATATGAATAAGTATGGATAGATCAGTGCAAAACAAGTGTAGAAGATCAACATGAAAAACAAAAACCAAACATGCAAGAAGATTTGCCGCAACAACGACCACTAACGGGTAAAAACAAGAAAACTAATGCGACACATGTGAAAGGAGAATGATGGATCGAATCAACACTTAAAAAATCTAATATAAATTAAAAACGCCAACAACCATGAAAATAAGAAAGCAAAACAACACTCATAGAAACCAAAGGACAAAAAGCGACAGAAAAAGAGATAAAAGACGACAAAAGCAAAACTCACCCAGAAAAGCGTTGCAAAATCCACCGAAGGCTTCTTGATCTTCTTGGTAATGCTAGAGCTCCAAGATCAAATGTACAAATGAGCTCTAGGGACATCAATTAAATAGATCTAGATTGATTGAGGTTTATGGCGTGCATGCCTAAAATCAAGGAAAAAACGACACTTGGTGGAAAGTTCCAAAAAATAACAATTGTGCCACCTTTGGGAAACTAATTAGTGAATCCCTATTTTCTAGGGATGATTTTTTCTTTTTGCTTCTTTTCATTTTCAAGAAACTTTTCATGCACACTACCAAGAAGGATTGCACAATTCCTGAGGACTGGGAAACTTCTTGACTCAGTGCATTACACAGTTTCTGAACTCAAGTGATGGTTTGCACAGTGTCTCATCAAGGTTGGGCTACCATCCATAACTGCACAATTCTAAAGCTCAAGGCTCAACTGCCATCCAGAATTGCGCATTTCTCAAGCTCAAGGTTGGATTTCTAGGAACGATTGCACAATTTTTGGAGGCAAGGTTGGTCTGCCTTCCAAGATTGCGGAGTTTCTGGAGGCAAGCCCAACAATGTTGCAAGGTCAAGTCAGAAGGTTGCTTGTGGCTACAAAATTTCAGATCAAGGTAAAAACAAAGAGTCACAAGCACAACATAAAAAGATAATACCATGAATAATTGAAGACATTAAGAGATAAGCTCCTATGGATAGAAGGAAGGCTCCAAAATCAAAGAATGGGAAAATTTTTGGAGGGTGGTTGTAGCAGTTACAACAGGTTCTCCAAACTCTAAATTTTTCTCCAAAAACTCTCCAAGAGAGAATTTCTCAAAAAAACAAGTGAATGAATGAGGAGAGTCTCCTCACTTTTTCTATTTTATGAACTTATGGCCACTTTTTCCCCCATTTTATCCTTTTAAATTTTATAGAGTCACTTTATAATATTTTCACTTTATAAAGTTAAAGTGACTTTTCACTTGTCTAGGAAATATCCCTTTTTACCCCTTCGGATTTTATAATGTTTCCTTAGGCGAATTAAGTCCCCTTATTAAACATTTCCCCCGCTTTAACCTATAGTAACCATGTTAGCTTAGCAGACTTCGTCATAAGCTTCCTAATTGGTCAAGGACATTACAGTCTTCCCTGCCCAAGATTGCTTTCCCTCAACCAATTTCAACTCAGGATGTCTGAGCACTTGCTCACCTTCCTAGGTGGTGTCTTCCACAAGTAATTCCTTCCATTTTACCAGGTACTCTTTCATCGTCCTAATCCACAACTTCCTCTCCCTTGTTTCTAATATCTTCTCTGGAACTGAGATCAACTCTCCCTCCTCATCCAACAGTGGGAGTTCTCTAGAAGTGACGACATGTTGTCCCAGGGCCTTTCTAAAGCACGGGACATGAAAGACATTATGAATCTCACATCCTTCAGGAAGCTCAATTTCATAGGCCACTTCTCTTACTCTTATTAAGATTTTGAATGGTCCATAGAACCTCAGTTTCAACTTTTCTGCCCCTTTTGTTTTAAGTGATGACTATCTATGTGGTTAAAGATAGAGGTACACTATATCTCCCACTTCAAAGAAACATTCCACTTTGTGTCTATCTACATATAATTTGTGTTGATTCTGAGCCATGTGTAAGTTGTCCTTGAAGACCTTTAAAATATCTAGGCTTTCCTAAATCTAGTACTTGGCTAGAGGTGTACAAATATCTCCAAATATCCTTTCTGAAAATGTTGGGGTGTCATACTCATATAGCGCTTTGAAGGGAGTCATGTCGATAAAAATGTGGAAATTGGTGTTGTTGCAATGCTCTCTGAGGTGCAACCACTTTACCCATGCCCTTTGTTGGCCAGTTACATCATTTCAAAGATAGTCCTCCAACAATTTGTTGACTATCTCTATCTGACCATTAGTTTGTAGGTGGTAGCTGGTGTGCAGCATTAGCTCAGTCCCCATAATTTTGAATAATGCCTTCCATAAGCCGCCCATGAACCTACTATCCCTATCACTGACAATGGTTTTCGGCAACCCATGTAATCTAAAAACCTACTTGAAAAACATCTCAGCCACCTGTGATGTTGAATATTTGATGGTATGGCAAAGAAATGAGAAAATTTTGTGAGCTGATATACCACCATGTGTATACAATCTTTTCCTTGCACCAGAGGTAGCTTAGTGATAAAGTCCACGAAAATGTTCTCCCATTTCTACTTCGGAATAGGGAGTGGTTGTAGTAAACCAGCTAGATGAGTGTGTACAACTTTGTTATGCTAGCAAGAGTTGCATTCCTTCACAAATTTCAAGACAACAATTTTGAGGCCCTTCCAATCGAACCTCTCTCTAACCTGTCTGTAGGTCTTTATGTATCTCGGGTGCCCTACTAAGGGTGAGTTGTGAAATGTATGCATAACTTTCTCTTTAAGATTTGATTCTAACACCAGATAAATCTAGTGCTTGTAGTAAATGATATCATTCACAACTCAATACCTATCATCATGAATCAAGCCCTCTAGAATCTCAAAGGTAAATTTATTTTTTGAGTACTCCATAAGCAACAACAACTTCCAATCTTTTGTCATCTCCATGAGTGAGAGAGTGGATGGCATCCTCGAACGAGCATTGACCACTATATTATTTTTGTCTTTGACATACTCTATCTCGAAGTTGTAGGCCTGCAATATTGATCCACTTTTGTTGCCTTCCTTTTATGCTATGAGGAACCTCAGGTTGTTGTGATTTGTCCTTACTTTGAACTTGTTCCCCACTAGATATTGTATGAATTTGGCCAATGCATGAATGATGGCCAACATCTATTTATCATAGATCGAATCGTTCCACTCATAATAGTTGAGTTTGCGGCTCTTGAACATTATGGGGTGGTGATTTTGCATAAGAATTGCTCCTATCCTTATCCTTGAAGCATCACATTCCAACACAAATGGTTGGGTGAAATTTAGTTAATGCAAACACAAGGCATGTACTCAACACCTCCTTCATCTTCTCGAAGGTTTCTTATGATTTCTCTGACCAACTGAAAGCCCCATTCTTGGTGAGGTTTGTAAGAGGAGTTTTTCACTGTGAGAACCCCTTAAGAAATTTCATGTAGTAAGTGGAAAGACCTAGGAATCTCTTCAGTTTTGTCACATTCTTTGGGGTGGGCCACTTGATGAATACCTAGTTTTTCCCCTGGTGAACCTGAACCCCATCATGCCCAGTCACATTCCCTAGGTAAATCATCTATGTCATGCCAAACTCACACTTAGAGTCCTTATCATATAACTCCTTTTCCTCCATAATCCCCAATACCTTGTCCAAGTGCATTAAATGGTCCTCACACATCTTTTTGTAGATCAATATGTCATAAAAAAAACTAGCAAGTACTTTCACAATTGTTTATTGAACACATGGCTCATGCATGACTAGAAAGTTGCGGGGGTGTTGGTTAGCGCAAATGGCATAACCAAGAACTTGTAGTGCCCATAGTGGCACCTGAAAGCTATCTTTGGGATGTCCTTTGAAAAATATTTGTCCCATTTCAATTCATCCATTAGCTCATCTATCCTGGGGATAGGATATTGATTCCTTATTGTCCTCTTATTGAGAGCTTGGTAGTCTATGAACATCCTCAAGGTGTCGTCCTTCTTCATATCCATCACTACTGAAGAAGTGAACGAACTAGAGCTAGGTTGAATATGGACCAACCTCAACAGCTCCTTAATGGCCTTCTCTATCTCATATTTGTAGACCCTGGGATGTTGGTAAGGGTTGGTTATCATTTCTTGCACACCATCCAATTCTATAACATGCTCAAAACTCCTGTCTGGTGGTCTACCTAGAGGAATGTTAGCAAAACAAATTGGTCTTTATGAAGCAATACATGAATGTCATCTGAGTGTTTTGGTTGCTCTGGCTTCCCACTGTTTGTAATAAGGCACTCAATTGCCCTCTCAACATCGCCTCACCTCAATACTGCTTCCATGTGGTTGGATGATGCTATCCTCAATGGGTACTAATGCATGGCCCTCAAAAAAAATCTTCTTCCATCTACTGGATCTTGAATTCCATTTCCATGTTCCCCTAGTTTGTAGTGTATTTACCAATGTAGTAAAGCCACTGACAACCTAATACCACATTAGTGTGTGACACATCCACCATGAAGAAGCCCTCAACCACTGTATATTTCCCCATGGTTAGGTGTAGTTTTGGGATGTATATGTTGCAGTCCATCTAATGGTTACCGAGTAAGATGACCATAAAGCCATCAAACTCCTCAATGGGAATCCCTCTCCGGCCTACCATGGTTGCATCTAGGAAATTGTGGGAAGCTCCACTCTCAATCAACATTGACACCTTGTGTCCTTTTATAACCCCTCCCACTCTGAAAGTGTGATACCTAGGGAATCCTAACATGGACGTAATGATAG
The DNA here is from genome assembly GCA_031772625.1 of Pinus tabuliformis. Taxonomy (NCBI): domain Eukaryota; kingdom Viridiplantae; phylum Streptophyta; class Pinopsida; order Pinales; family Pinaceae; genus Pinus; species Pinus tabuliformis. Next base: position 1,099,077,782 of record CM062817.1, read on the forward strand.
GGGGTTTTCCCTTTGCATGTTAAGTCTCACCCCCAATTGTCTGATGCATCTGACCCTGTGCTTGTCCCTACACCTACTCCTCATCTTAATCATCAGTGTCACTCTTAGGGTACATCTCAATATATTGAGCCTTGCCTACTTTGTCTTTACCTGCACACTTGTGCCCTAGTGCCCAAGGCTCTTGATAGCGGAAACAAAGCTTCTTCTTTCTTATCTCCTTCCAGGTTTCCTCACCCATCTTTTGTTTCTTGGTCCACTCCTAAAAGGGCTTGCCCTCTTTATTCTTCTAAGGGTAAGAGGGTTTAGGAGTGAATTTGTTTTTAGATATGAAATCCTACAAATCCTTGGTCTTGTTAATTTTTGTGCAAAGAGTAAAAGGTTCAAAGACTTTAACCCTTCTACATAAGGGCTCTGAAAATCCCTCTACATCAACAATCTGGTCTTTGAGATATTTGTGACCATAATTGTAAATCTTTGGTAATAGCATCACCAATCTAGTGTTTGACATATTTGTAACCATAATTTTCAATCTTTGAAACTCTGAAATGTAAGCCTCCAGATTTCCTGTATGCCTGAGCTGTGTCAGCTCCCTAAAATGAAGCTTCGAATCCTTCTTATCCAACTGCTCAATGAGCCTTTCTGTGAACTCATTATATGAGATGATGCTTGTTATGTGAAATTTATGATTGCGAAAAAAAGTAATTTCCCTAGACCTAGTGGACTGGTCTAGAATAACAAAAGGCAAATAATATAGAGTTTTCCTTTGATTAATTGAAGAATGGGAAAGAATCCTACTTGGAATCCATCGCAAGCTTTAATTTCGTCCTTGCTTGTAAGCTCCAATCGTAGCTATGATTTCTATAATTAGAACTTGCACATATAACTAAAACAAGACAAGGATCCACAACACCTACATAGCATAATTCAGTTACTCTATTCATTGAATTAGCAAGGCATTGAAATACATGAATGTAAATGTAACACAACACATATAGGAAAACAAGATATTATTTGTATTAATAAAAATAGGAGAGAGTTTACAACCAATAATAGTAGTTGATCATATAGAGATCTCCCCAAGTTGACTTGTCCTTCCTTGTCACAAATCACACCTCAATGTCACCCCAATGCATGAAGATGATGACTCCTTTAGATTCAAGGCAGCTAAAAGAGGGTATGATTAGTCTCCAAAATTCTACCCTGATGTTATGGATGGAAGTAAATTTATAGGAAAGGGATGGTAGTTTAGAATTTACCATAATGAGCTTGAGATCCACTTATGATGGGAGGATGAATTCAAGGGATAATAGGTGGCGTCTCTGAGGTAGGATCAAATAGGACTTGAGTTTCTTATCCAAGGTAAATGGGTAAAACAACTACTTGAAGCTTTTGGAAGAGGAAGTTTCAGAAATATTTTTAATTTTCTAGAATTTCTAGAATCAGCGGACACCTAGAAAGGAGAAACTAGTGCTGACCAATGTTGGTGTAGAAGGGAACAACCAGCGTTGAACGCGGGTGCCTAAAGGGGTAGGTTACATTAGGGCTAAAAACATTGATTTTGAGCAGTTAATCCCATAAAATCAAACTTTTTGGAAAGTTCATGCTTAGGGCTTTGTGTAGGGATGATGAAAACATGTTCACTAATGCTGATTGATCTGGTTTGCAAGCCTATTGACCATATGTGAGAAAATGGCCTATAACAGATTGCCCCCTAAAGCGCAAAGTAAAAAACAATAGCTGATGACTGAATTGTTTTACCTTGTGACAAGTCTGGATTAAGAACAACTTGTTGAGATCATCATATGTTACACTACATTTTAGTCATGATATCTTTGCTGAGGGAGGCATACCCATGCTCAGCACATAATCTAACATTACATGTATAATGATCAAGAAGTTTGTCCACTAATAATAGAGAGTGGACCATGATTGGATGACTATTTGTATGATCATAGCCATCATACTTTTGTAATCTTGTATTAATCCTGAAAGCACAACTCGTATGGATGGAACTAGATTTGGGGTCTTTTGTCTCGTTCACTCAATTGTCTAATGTACTAGTCTAACCATGTGAATGAATGAGCTGATTCGAACATGGTAGACACCATATGATTACCAACCAATGATGTAAGTCGTTAGCAAACATGGGATAAACCACCAATGATGTTAATGGTTCTCAAGGTACTGTAGTACAATCTATATGGTGTGAATGAATGAGTTGATGTTGAACACCACACAGAGTCATCCATTCAAAGGCCAATGATGAAGGCGTGTCGCTGAGAGCGAGGAAACTTCCTAGAAGTGATACGTCACAAGAGAACCTTGATATATCCTCCATCAACGACATGAAACGGGTATCAATATTTGTGAAAAAATGATGTTGATGTGGATATTAAGAGTATCATAGTAGATATGAACTGAATGACTTCTATTGAACATATCAGTGACACTAGATAGAGTTGGCATCATTGACCCAAAACTGAATGCAGAGGCTTTGATATGGTGCAATGAACCAAAAAGACAAGAGAATTCCCCAACCCAACAACCACCGAGATGAAGTGGAGGAGTGTCATGTTCAAGAGTGACTCGCTGCCATTAATAGTTAGAGTACCATGTTTTCCAAATTTTCCCAAACATTTATGGTTAGTACCTCTTTATTTTTTAACAAGCTTTAGGAGGATAACAAATTCTTGATTTGTAAGTTCATCCTTCGAATGAATCCATCTCAATATTTTTAACGAACCTTGAGAATGAGTCGTTTAGTCCTACCATGTTCGATGAGTCCATCATTGTTTGATGCTATTACGAGTCCAACGAAGGTCTAACTTGACTTATTTTTCATGTTTAGAGAGTTTGAAAAAGAGGCGAAAAAGAAAAATCCAAAGGTTCATTTTCATAAATAGTATCTTGAGTCCAAAAAGGCATAAAAGGATACTCAAGAGAACCTCTTATCCATGTTTGACTAAGGTATTATTTTTTCGTAAATAGTATATCTCAATGTGGAAGTTAAACTTATACTGAGTAGATGTCCTTTCATATAATTTAATGAGTTTGAAAGTACAAGTGCTCGAAAATCTTTTCATATTTAAGAAGTCTAAAAAGAGTTGAAACAAGACTCCAGGGTGTTCCTTTTTCGTGAGTTTACTAGCTCAAAAAAGAGATAAAAGTATGCTCTTTGGTCAAAATGATCTATTTCGATTCAAACATCATCAAATTCGTCAAACAATTTTTAACCTACTCAGAACATCACCAAAAGATTAAAATATCTAATACACAATCAAATTAAGTCATATTTAGGACAAAATAATAAAATAATCATGATAATGCCCATAAATAGGAAAAACGTAATTTCATTCTTACCATTTTACATTTTACCTCTTGGCAAGTGAGATCTAAGTGCATTTTACCCCCGATCTTTAGCAACTGATTGCGGCCAATCTAATAGATCATTTTGAGTGTCGTCACTTCTAGGTATGATATCTCACCTTCCTCTTTCTTTTTACAGTTTCAATTTTTCATTTCATGCATATTTTTTCAATTTTTGGGTGACCTAGGGCTTTAATTTTTCACCCTAATAGTTTTGAAAGGTGCGTTGGGCAGGAAAATTTTGAACTATGGAGGGCGTTGCAACACATTGTTTTCCTTTGATAGGGTGGGCGCATTTCAAAAAATTGTTTTGCTTCTTTCACTCAAATTTCTCTCAATTTTTTGCATGGGATTCACTCTAATGATTTTTTTTGTCATGTTTCAAGTATCCATCGGAACGAAATGGATTTAATTTGGCGAGAAAGAGAACATGAAGTCCAAGACATGGATGTTGTCAATGATCCAACAACCATTCAGGCATTGAGAAACTATGGGCTTCTCAAGTTATTTTGGCTTCCTGGGATGAGACAACAGATGGAACTATTGGAGTATCTCATTAGGGCATGGGATGTGCAGGTACATGATTTCAGGCTTGGAGCACATATGCTCAACATACAGGTAGAAGACAATTATTTCTTGATAGGTTTATCAAGGACAGGTGCTCCTATCTTGTTATCTAGTTCGAGTAGGGGTGGAGAGACTGTAAAGGACTATATCACTTCACATTATAGACATCGATTCCAACCAAAAAAATATGGGAAAATCAAGATAAAGGATGTGGTATGCTTGCCTATGAGGACAATCTTGTTTATTATTGCTAGATTGACTGACAACATTACCTTGCATTTGGCTAACATGTCCCAAGTGTGGTATGCTTTAGAGTGCATAGAGCTAACATTATTTAACTAGAGTGAGTGAGTACTAACAAATATGAAGGAACAACTCATTAAGGTGAAGGATGGATGATTGAAAAACTTCGAGTATGCTTCCATTTTTATCTCATTTTCCTTGGAGCAGATTCCATTACTCTGACCACAACATATCTCATTCGAGCTCTTGAATCCTAGAATCCCACAGATGTGACGATGGGTGGATATCATGTCCAAACATGTAGGTCCATCATCCATGATTTTCACTTTAGTCTTCTTCCGATGGCTGTGCATGAAACTCATTATGATTGAAGACTATCCATACTTTGGGATGGATTTTTGCAGAGACCCAAGGCTCGTGCTTCATAGTGGCGAGCGATGGGATGCCATAGGGAAAAAATCATTTTTATCATTTTTTTTTTATTGTCGAGTTTTACAATTTTCATCTTTTACGTATCCGAGACTAACTATCAATTTTTACATGCAAACGTTGGACCCGTTCATCCAGTGGGTTCATCCTATCTTCAGTGTGTTGGAGACCCACAATAGGCACCAGTTGGAGTATAGGATGTTGCAGGGGGATAAGAGGTATTACAATATCCCAGTGTAGTTGATACTCTCGTAGAGGTCGAGCGACATATTGAGGGATTTACCTAGGGCATAGTTGAGACTAAGGTCGATCAAATCCCTATGAGACTGCAACATCATACTATTGATGTTTTTGGCCATATCAACTGCCTTTTGTGCAAGATGGCTCATGGAGTTTCTTGTTATCATGATCATCATCAGGATTAGTCTACTAGGAGGCTATATAGCCATATTTTGACTGCATGTATTTTTTTGATATGACAAGTTGTGTGGCCATATGTGTCTCGGGCACAAGTTTTTGTAAAACCAAACTTTGATATATATACAACTATCTACCTATCGGTGTTTCTTATGTGTTCTATCATCTTGTTCAATGTATGTGATGTGAATTGAATTTTAATTTACATATGTCGCAAATGTTTGTCTAAAACATGATTTTCCAATGCATTTGTCAATGTATTTAGACTTCTAAGAATGTGTTGATATTGGATATAATCAAAATGTCTTTCCAGAAGGTGAACCCTTAAGAACATACGAAGCATAGTTGGAATTCTAACTAAATAGACATTAGTTAACTGTAGTACTACAAGTTGTGAGTCAATTTTGATAACTATATAGTGGATACCATGAGAAATAACATCAGACAATAGTTTAATCACTACGCTATACTTAGCGATATTATTGGTAGAGTGACTGATACAAATCCCTTGTAAACTCACTAACTCACCACTTGGAGCATATATAGCCCATGTTGTGGAGGAAAGGTTCTAAGTACTATGACTAGTGCCATCAGCATAACCAACATATGGTTGAAGGGATGTCGACATCTGCAAACCAAATGTAAATAGGATTAACAGAAACTGTAGGAAACTCCAAAGGGAATACACTACAAACACACTCAACACATCTATATACAACATGTACATAGTGAACTACACAAAAATAACTTAAGTATAGTATTTCTTGAGGTGAAACCCATTTATAGGTTACGCCAACAGAACTCCATTGAAATCAATAAGCTCGTAGACCCCTTTAGAAAGAACACTTTTAAAAACATATGGGCCTAGCTACATTAGTTTGAACTTCTAGATCCTAACTTATCAGATTCTTGGTCATACAACAGGACAAGGTCACCTTCCAAGAAGGCACGAGGCTTGACATTCTTATCGTATTGTGCCTTAATGTGTTTCTTATGGGCCTCATTAGCCATCGCAACATCACATTGGGTTTCATCTAAATGTGCCAGCTGTAAGAGACACTCTTCTTCTATGGAAGTGGCAGGGATAAATTCGACAACAAATTTCAGAGATGGAATTTCACACTCAATAGAAAGGATTGTTTCCATACCATACACCAATTTAAATGGTGTGAATTTGGTAGCAGCCCGAACAAAGGTTAGATATTCCCACAAGGTTGCATAAAGGATAAGATGTCAATCCAATTTTTGGATCCCTATCGTGCATTGAAGAATCATTTTCAAAACTTTTTTGATTGCCTGAACTTGCCCATTCACCTGAGGCTAGTAGGGAGTTGAGATCTCATGGTGGAGGCCCACCTTGGTAGTGAGTTCAGACATCATGTGATTATGTAAATGTTTTCCATGTTCTATAACAATAGTCTATGACACACCAAACCTTGCAATGACATGATTGGAGAGAAAGAGAACAGTTGTTTCGTCGGTGTTATTGTATGTAGGCATCACCTCAGCCCACTTGGTAAAATAGTAAACTGCCACAATAATATAGACATGGACCTTAGCTGAGTGAGGGTTACTTTTCATAAATTCAATGTCCCATTTCGTGAAAGGTCCAACACCAATAAAAAGGTTTGAAGGAGTTGGTGGAATATGAGTTTTACAATCATATATCTAGCAGGCATGACACTTTTGGACCATGAGGATGAAATCGCGAAACATAGTAGGCCAAAAGTAGCCAACACGCAAAACATTATGTGTTGTGGTATAACCAGACATATGTCCACCACATGCCACAGAATGGCATTTAAATCTTTCTTGGCCTCCTCATGGGTGAGGAACATTCGAAAAATCGTATTGATACCATGATGATAAAGGGTGTCTCCAACTATAATATAATTTTTAGCCTAATATCTTATATGTTGCTAGTCAAAGTGAGAGGTATTAGGATGAAAAGTTTGGGTTTGGAGATATATGATAATTTCTCCATACCATGGGTCAGATGAATCTATTAGGAACAATGACTCATCTGGAATAGAATTGTCAAATGTCATTTCTGCTTTGGTAGTGGGAAGGTCACATATTAGTTCAACAAAGACTAACGATTTCTTCGATTTGGACTTGATGAACTCCAAATCGAACTCCTAGAGGATGAAAATCCATTTTGATTACTTCCCCCCATCAATTTTCGTGATAATATTTATGTCATGGGGTTGCAATCAGAAACAACCACAGTCTTGCGAAGCAGGATATAGTGACGAAATATTTGGATAGCATGGACAACTGCCAAAGCTAGCTTTCGACACGAGTATATTTGATCTCGATATCATTTAAGTTTTGACTAAAATAATAAATAGGATGTCCATTCCCTACATCGTCCTCTTGGACCAATACCATACCGATTGTGGTAACTGCAGTGGAAAGGTACAAGAAGTAATCGCATTGGTAATCCAGGGGACGCAAAAATGATGCCTGAATCAGAACATCTTTCAAGACATCGAATGCTTTTTGGATAGTGTCATGCCAATGAAAGGGAACCCCTTTCTTTAACAAGTGATTAAATTCTTTGGTCAATTTGGTGTACTTGGGAACGAATCTCCACAAAAAGTTAGCCTTCCCTTGGACTCGTTGAAGTTGAACAAGAGAGGAAGGAACGAGTAGATCTAGGACCGCCTAGAATTTCAATGGGTCAATACGAATTCCTTGCTTCGATACAACAAAGATGAGCAGTTGACCAAAGCTTACAAAAAACAAACACTTATGCGGATTGAGCCTAATATTATAATGTCGACAACGTAAAAATATAGCCCTAAGATGCATTAGATGATCAACACGATGTTTCGAGTGAACAGGTAGGTCGTCCAAATATGGTTGTACGATGTGCTTAATATCATGGAAGTCATATTTCATTTCCCTTTGAAAAGTCACCCCAACATTTTTCAATCTGAAGGGGAGCTTTCGATATGAAAATGTTCCCCACTAACAAATAAATGTGGTTTTATGTTGGTCTAATGGGAGAATGTTGATATGATTGTAGTAAGAAAATTCATCCATAAATGAAAATACTTCATTTCTAGCACAATCATCAATAATCTAGTCGATAAATGGGGTAAGATAATTGTCCTTAGGGCAAGCACAACTAATGTCCTGGTAATTGACACACACACGAATTTTCCCATGTTTCTTCATGACAGGAACAATGTTCGACACCCAATAAATTAGAGGTACTAGGTAGATGAAATGAATGCATAGAATTTTTTCAACTTCAGCATTAATAGTGGTAGTATTCTTAGGATGGATTGGACATAAGCACTTCCAAACTGGCTTAACATCAAGATATGTTTTGATTTCATGTACAATAATGTTTGGGTCAATACCTAGCATCTCTTCATAAGACCGGAGGAAAACATCTCTAAACTCTTGGAAAAGGGATTTATAGGTCTTGATCTCATCAGGAGAGAAATATGCACCAATATGTACGTTCTTAACAATTCCGAGTTTGATTGAAATATTGAGAGGAATAGTCTCTTCAATATTCGAAAAATTCTTCTCAGAATAGATATCATGGATAGATACAAAATTCCTAGACATCTCAAATCCATTAGGACAATAGAGATTGTTAGGGCCTAAATCTACCTCAGGCTGAGAAAGGCAGGATCTAGGGTAACATCAAAGCATGCTTAACCTGGTAGCTAGCCCTACCAGGTCGGGAGAGGGCTCTCTCCTTGTCAATCTCAGGAAAATATAGCAAATGAGGCTTGAGATGACTGATGTAAAGACTAATTTTAGGCTAGGTATATGCTCAGAGGAGTTTGATTTAGTTTTGGTTTTGTTGGCTCAAATGTGAAAGGCAGATTTGGGTCCGGGGAATGGACATAGTCTTGCAAAGATATCTATGGGGCGAGGTATGAAAATGGTTTGCTACTTCAAACTGAGTGAGATGGAGAGATTTTAGACCGGTGAGGAGTTGAGGAGGGCATGAAAGTCTCATGGATACTCTTCAAACAGCTGAAAACATAAATAACTAAGCAAACCCTAGGTAGAGCACTGCAACTTCAATGAATTCTACCTTTATCCTTGTTTAATTTAGTTAAGATGAACAAAGAGAGATGATGGCATACATAAACACATGTAAACTTGCAATTACAGAAGGAAAAACAATACCAAATCAAGTTTCCACAAGAATCCCATAAAGTGCTGCAAACCCTGGTCTATTCCTTTGCCAAACTGCAAATATGAGCATACAATAATGCTCAAAGAATTCACAAGAGTCCAACCTTTACCAATGACTAAAAAACTACTAGATATAGGCAATAAACAACTCATGCTAGGATTTAGGGGTCGAATTCATAAGTTTAGGAGTTGTTTCAACAAGATCTAAACTAAGAACTGAAAAGTAGGCAGTGGAATAGCTTGCCTCTAAAACCTAGGAAACTGATTCATTCAGTTTCAAACGACCTTTTTATGATGTATCTACCTCTATGAGTAAAAATTTAGCATATTTACATCAAAATCCATCAAGTCACATTAAATTACATCATGAGTTTGACTATTAGAGAGAGAAAATTCAAACTGAGAAGAGACTAGGCAAAAAAATAGAGTATTTTGGCCAAAATGAGAAACTTTCATCCTGTGCGCCGCGCTCCTGTCCCTATGCGCCATGCTACTTTGGAACTGATTTTGGAGGCCTTCCCATGCACCAAATTTGCTCCAAGTGGGCTGTTGGAAAGGTCTGCCTGTCTACTTTCCAGAACAAGTGGAATTTCTAAATTTTGTCTCCATTTTCCCCTCCAAAAATGAGTTCTCCCAACACTGCTTCCTGTGTGGCCAAAAAGGGGCAGAAAGGGCATTTTTGAGGTGTTTTTGACCCTTTTGGAAGCTCAAAACTTGTCAAAATTTCTTGTTCATGTTAGAACATTCATATTTTTCCATGAGGAATCCAAAAATGTTGAATTTTCCTCCAAAGGAGGTCCCTAGAAAAGGCGCCCGCTAGGTGGCGCGGTGCACCAGGCAAAAAAACCTATTTTTTAGTCCAAAAATTCAAAATTTGCAAAAATTTTCCCAAATTTCTTGAAATTTGGGCTGAGTGTCCTTCATCAAGTGTTGTATTGGGCTAAGGAAGCGTCAGCCAAGATCTAGATTCTATCTTGCTCTTTTCTCTTCCTCAATGCTTTCCTCAACTTGGCCTTCAGAGTCATAATTCTCGCTTTGCAAGCTTTGTTTCTCGCCAAGTAGTGGTAGGCCATGTGCCTCAACATCTTTTTCTCTCTTTTGGCCTTCTCCAACATCTTTTCCAAGTGCAAGTTTATCCTCTCAAGCCAAGATTCACGGTCATGTTCAATCTCTCCCTCATACCCATGATCACTGTCTCTTTCCATTGTTTTCCTTTGGTTTTGAAAAATGTGGTTGTATATGGATGGTTTTGTGGATAACAGTGTGAAAATATGGTGGAGGAATGAAATGGGTAGAGTGTATGGAAGAGAGAGTGTAAAAATGTATGTGTGAACAGAGTTTAGGGACGTGAATAGGGTTTAGGGATATGGATAGGGTTTGGGGAGTGTAGAGTTTTGGAAATTATATGTGGATAATGGGATTAAGGGGAAAATGTATGAGGGGAGTGGGATTAAGGGGATAGGGTATACAACCACTAGTGCAATGAAGAAAACTAGGGTTTCACCCTAGAAGCTAGGGTTTTAGGGTTTTGGGGATAAGGGAGTAGGATGAGTGGAAATGAGAGGGGGAATGGGAAATGAAATTAGTGAAATGTAGTGAAGGGGATGTGAAAGTGGTAGAGGGGAATAAGACAGCAAAAGTAGCAATTTTGCAAACCCTAGGCAGATTTTCAATGAAACTATGCAAGGAACTAGGGTTTTATTTTTCACCTATTGAAACACCATGAAAACTGACTAAAACCATGCAATGGCACTTAGGAATGTTAAAATCACTTGTGAAATGAGGTTTTCAATATTTGGGAGCTTTGCAGGATGATTTGAGTGAAATTTGAGCTAAGTAGACAGGTGTGTCGCACCACTACCCAGGTGCGCCATTCCTTTTTTCAGACCAGTTTTGGAGGCTTTCCCGGTGTCCAAATTGGGCATGGGATAGCTTGTTGGAAATATTATGGAGTCTAATTTCCAACACAACTTGAATTTTTCAATTTGGAGTTCATTTGCCCTGTCAAAAGTTAAATCTCCTAAGACTGGTCAAAATGTGCAAAATGAGGCCGCTTAAAGGCAGAGTGCTATTGCAGTCAACTTTTGAAGGTCTTCCTCAACCCCAAATTGAGCTCATGATAGCTCATTGGAAAGAGATTTGTGTCTAGTTAACACTTGACTCATCAAGAAAGTCATTTGGCCAACCAAGCTAGTAGAAATCTTGATTTTCCCAAGGTCACTTCAAAGGTGCATCAATTCTCCTGAGGCAACTGTATTTTTGACATTTCTCTAAAACCATGAAACTTGTGTAAAAAGTGAAGGAGTTTTTTCTTCTTTGGCCTATTTTGGACAAAAACCTCTCTCAGTTTTCTCAAATTCATCTTTTCTTGCTCAGAAACATCATTGGAGTAAAACCTATCCCGATGTGTGGAACAAGGGATTTATCGAAATGAAGTGAAATGAAGGGGATAAGGGGCTTCTAAATTCTTGAGAAAATTTTTGGAAGTAGGGAGGGATGTTAGGAAGCAGGGGAAAGTGGAATTTCAAATATTGAGTGAGGGGAAAGGGTCCAAAAGGGCAAAACACAGGCCTAGCCTAGAAAATTGTCAAATTGTAGCAAGAAACTAGGGTTTGTGCGAAAATGAGGAATTTGAGGGATATCAGTGATGGGAAGTGTTTAATAAGGTACATTAAGGATAGGGGAAGGTGTATGAACATCAAGATACAAGTTTTGCTGATGATTTGACCATCCAAGAGAAATTACCTTCAAAACCCTAGGAGAGGGAAATGAACCTTACCTAGGCACAACTGAAGCATGAACAAGGTGTAAAATGACCCATTGGAACCTGACATGATGATGACAACCTCTGAATGATGGTACACTCAGCTGAATGGTGACATGGACCGACATTTGAACAACTTTGAAAGGAGTGAAAACAAACCCTAGGCCTAATACCTAGTGACCAAATTTTGTTTGAAGACTCACTGAAATGACAAAATTTAACCTTGACACCTTAGAATCACTTTGTAAGAGCATGTTTGATCACTGGAGGAAGGTTTCAAAGAATGACACTAACAGAGATCACTAATATTATCCTTAGAGAAATATGGCAAGGAGGAATGATGGTGATGGTCATCCCATGATGCATCATCTGGCATCATGATCTCCTTGATGCTCTCATTAGTAGAAAATGTACCAAAGAACGGATCATAGGATGTGTCGTAATCTAAGGAATGATCAACCCAATTGATCGTAGAGGAGAAATTAGAATGTGTCACACAGGACAAATAGGTGGCTTCATAGTCGAGCTCAATGGGACTGAGCGCCATACTATCACCTAAAGTATCAATATTAGATTCAACTGGTACTACCCAAGGATCAGATGGAGTAGCACAAGAATATATCATGTTGACATAGGAAACTGGATTAGAGTTGTCGGGAAGGGACTGAGGAAAAGGAGGAGGAAGTGAAAAGGTTCCCATGAGGGAAGAGTCCTTAAGTAGTCCAACCCTGATATGCTAACGGATGTGGGGTTTCCCCCACAAGAGGGATGCCTCTAGTAACTTGAGAATTGGTAGCAAAGAAAGTGAGCTGATCAATGGATACTATACCTCCCTTATGAGGGAAAGTTATCATTCCGAAATATGTTGAAACAAAAACAATCATAACATAAACCCACATATGACCTAGTAGAAGGTTATAATCTAATGGTTCGTCGATAACTTCGACTTCTACTGACACTGTCTTGCCACCTAATTCAACTTGTAATGAATTAAAAGTTCCATAAGGCTTGAAGCCTCTTCCATCAAAGGCCTTAAGAGTAGTCGGTGACTGATTTAATTGAGGATAACCAATGGCCTTCCAGCAAGAAAGTGACATGATATAGTTTGAAGCTCCTTCGTCCACAATAGTGCGATGGATGGTCTTACTTCGAATGACAACTTGAATCATGAAAGATAATTGGGTTGGAAGTCAAGGCATATGATTCTCATGGTTAAACACTATAAGGTTAGAATATGAGGGATCAATACATCCGATTGCAAAAAGTAAAGCCTTCTTTTGGGCAAGACAATTTTGCAATACCTCGAGAGTTGACATAGCTAAAGGAGCTTGAGCCAAGCCCTCAACTATGTTATGATTTTGGGCAGCTCTCGCTCAGGGTTGAATGCAGATTTATGGATGATGCCCTTGGGAGGATTAATTATCAATTCAATAGGGATCGCATTTGGAGTAGGATCTAGTAGAGATGTGGTAGAACTGGCAAGTTGATTAGTAGCCTGACTAGTCAAGAGATTTGAATTACCAAAATCTTTATTCCTGGATGCCACCATAACATCATTTTTTTGGCTTAGTGGAGGAAAGCATCATAAGCGAGGGAGAGGAACCAGGATCCTGAGAAACCATGTTATTCTTCTGATTAGGAAAGGGATCTATCAACACAACGGGTGCAGAGGATGACTTAAGGAATTGATTTACTTTTGCCAGATGTGGACAATCACGAGTGACATGCTCCTCATTACAAATGAAGCATGGATAATGAGGTTTTCAATTTTCCTTAGAATACTGGTTATTTTGTTTGTCTTGCAAAGGATTATCTTTCCCCATTTTACCTTTGCCTTTCTTCCTACTTCCTAGTTGCTAGGATTTTCCTTTTGTGGATTGAACAACATTAATCTCGGAAGTAGAAGCCACAGGAGCAGTGGAGGAGGGGTTTTAGGCAGCCAAAACAAGATTCAAACCAGATGGTTTACTCACCAACTGTTGGCTACCATTACCAATCATGGCATCAACAACATGTGATTCTTTATTGGAATATGGGGAACAGTTTGTCCGAGTCACGGAGCATTGGGTATTTTATCGTAGGGCATGTTGAATTATGTATAAACAAGATCCAAATATTGGGGATGAGCAATTACTTTCTCTGTAGTCAAAACTACACCCTTAGCAACATATTCAGTGATAGGAGCTAATAAATACTTAGTGAGCCATTCAGTTAATCGTTGATCAAGAACAAATGTTTTAACCAAACGACGACAATGTCGCCACTTGTGAATGTGATAAAAAATATGAGTGGAACCAGATTATTTGAAATTGGTTAAAAGTTCAGTTCCAGTCTCATGTCAATTGGGTAATTGAAAATGAGTTAAAAATTTGGTTGCTAAGGCTCTTGAATTATTAAACGAAGCTTGTGGTAGTTCAATATACGATTTTGTTGTCATATCCATAAGTGTGCACTAGAAAAGATGTTAATGGATTTGTTATCACTCAGGTTGTCCTTTTGGTCAGCTCAAAAGGATACGGCCGAGGTAACCACAAACCGATCTTTGGACTGCAGGTTCTAGCCCACCTGCAATCAGAGAGGGCTCTCTCTTTCTGATTTAGCTTTGTTGATATGGTTTTAGGCTAGTTATTGAGTTCAAGGGGTTTTGTTTTGATTTTTGGTGGGAGGAAGATGCTTTCAAGTAAAGAGGCAGGGATAGCATGAAAGTTTTAGAACCATTGGGCGTGGAGTCAAGGAGTAGGACTGCTGGTGCGTTTTCTTGGTCATAAGAAGGAATTATGGAGCAAGACAGCTGCATATGAAACAATCATTCAAGGTAAAAGAGATGGATTAAAGGCTAAGGAATGAGGGGCAATTAAGAATCTCTCTTTCAGGTTAGCAGAAAGAGGACAAATGAGCCCTATCTAGGAGCAGTTAAGAATTCCTAGATAACAGTAATTTATATGTGAAATAGATCAAACATGAGCCATAATAGAATTCATATTTATGCCTAAATCAAGAGGAAAACATTAAGAAGCCACAGAAACTGAGCATAGAGTGCAGCTAAGCAAATTCTAAACCAATCCTTTGTTCAGTGACTTGAGCATATGTGAAATTGAAATAACAGAGGTAAGGAACACTTATTGATTCATACTGCAGCACAAGAATTCCACATTCACTTCTTCAAACCATTAGACACAGAGCAGACAGTCTGTCCTCCAAAGCTTTTTAGCAATCTTTGATTAAGTAAAACATCTCAGATACAGTGCGAGTCTCTAATGAAGATTATCAACCAACCAACCCCCTTAACAATGCAGAGGGTCGTATAAATAGGGAAAATTATCCAGAATTAATCTATTACAGCCGACCTAAATAGGTCCAAAAGAAAATGATTACTTTAACCTAATCTTATCCAGAAATAAATGCATTAAAATATATTTGAGCTGCGCTGAGGGCAGCTGTATCAAACTGAGTTAATGTCTGTCCTGGGTGGCTTGGTGCAGTCTTTCTGTAATAAATGTGATTTGTCTTTTACCTCCACCTCTAACTTGGTTCTGCTGCTGTTTGGTGGCATTAATGTGCACTAATCCCGACCAGATAAGTTTTTAAATGGCCTTAATTGCTTTGCTGACTTTGATGGAGGTTTTTAATTTTCACCTGCTTTGATGTTGCTAAACTGATACTCTTTGCTGCTTCCTGATACTCTTTGGCGCTGAACCTGGCCTCTTTAATGTCTTCTGAGTGCTTTAGACTGTCCCATTGACCTTTATGGCAGTTGTTTGGCCCTCTGTTGCTTTAAAAACTGTGTTCGCCCCTTTCTGAACACTTTGCGAAGAAAATCTGGTCATTTTGCGCCTTTCGTGCATGCTGGAGGCCGAGTCACAAAGGGGCTTTCCATTTTGGCCTATTTCCTATAGCCAAACTGCCTCAGATTTTGATTCTGGGCTTCCTAGGCTGCGATTTGTGCCTTTCGCACTTTTTGACGGTGACGTTAGCATGACGTCAGCAGGCGAGTCCGAGTACGTCGGTGACGTGGCAGGGTGACGTTAGCGGGGTGACGTCAGTAGTACAGTCGGGTGACGTGGCGGTACGGCGGAGGAGGTGACGTGGTAGTACGGTGGCAGTTACGTGGCAAGGACACAGTGGCAGGGGGCCGACGCGGGATGGTGACGTCAGCGGTGACGTGGTGCTGACGCAGGAAGGGGGAAAGGCGGTTTACGGTTTCGGGCGCACCGCCTTTCCCCGCAGGTGGTTTCGGCAGAGGGGGCTCCGCCACAGTCGAGAGGGTGACGCGTGGCGGGAGTACGGCGGGAAAACCGCCGATCTCCCGGGCGTTAACCCTCGGCGGCTTCGCTGGGGAAAGGACCCGCCCACCGTTGATCTGCGGCGCGCCAGATCTAACGGTTGGCGGCAAAGATGAGGCGGCGGAGGATTAGGGACGGGGCCCGCGGCGCGATTTGAATGATTTATTACACGGAGGGGGGTTTTAAACATTAGAAATGTGGGTTTATGGGTTATAACAGATTTTTAAAGGCATCGGAAGGGGTTCGAAAGCCTAGAAAGATGGATTTACGCGGTTTGAGAAGGGTTTTAAGGCAAAACAAGGGGTTTATGCCTTGGGAAGGTGAAAATAAGTCAAATAAGATGGTTTTTATACACATGAAAGGAATTTTATGCTATGTAATGGAGTAAAATGCATGAAGAGATAGTTTGAGGGTGGAGATGAGGGCTCTTGCTGAGTTTCAGATAAACTTAGCAATTCCCAATGAACTTATGGTTATGTTTCAACCAGGGGGAGGGGATAAGTATATAGGGGAGCTATTAACATAATTTTAGTAGGGGAAGGGGAACACAGATAGGGATTTACATAATAGAGTCAGTAGTTAATATGAAAGTGTGAAGAAAGTGCTAAGTATGTGAATCTTAGGCTATTAGGGGGGATAGAACTTGTAGAAGAGATATCAGCACTCCTAAGTAAAGCAGATCTCTACTTAGGCAAATGATATGGAAAATGATGAAACTAAGAGGAATCAAGCAGATCTTGACCTCTTTAGGGAAATTAGTGAGTGACTTGGGAAATAAGAAGAAGGGGAGTTAGAGGTATCCAGCTTGAGCTCCTCCAAATAAAAATTGCCTTACATTGTGATCTGAAGTAAAATATCACTTTGAAACATAAAATTGATCACAAATCAACATTCTGCAACCTCAAAACTACCTACCTAACATTTTTTTCTTCTTTTAGTTTGGGTGCACTTAGACTTGCAGACCCTGATTTACAATTTTTCTTTTGACTGCCCTCCTATCTAAATCTACACTTATTTCTGCCAAGGGCCCAGATTAAGCAGTTGGGCTCCTTTGATTCTCTACCTATCTACAAATCTGCCAAGATTAAGCTGTTTGGACATATATTCATTCTCTATTTTTAAAGCAAGAAATTGAAACCTAGGGAAACCAAGATTAAGATGTTTGGTCTTCGCTTTTACAGAACATTCTTCAAAAAAGGTTAAGTCATCAAAATTGGAATACAGCAGTGGCATTTAGATTGGCACACTCTCATGGCCTCTTATTTGGCCTCTTTAGGAAATATGGAGCATTGCAGTATGCAAAGTATGAAATATTTGGCATGTAAAACTGTCAATCATGAAAGATGAACACCTGTTGCAACAAGAGGCTAACAGTGGCTCCACTTGGGGATGGCTTTTTCCTTGTGAAAAGCCAAGAATAGCAGGTCAGACTGCCTTGATCTTCTATGGTTGCTGTAGACTGAAACTTTTCTTTGTACTGGCTACTAGAAGTGTGAAATTTTGAAATATGAGCAGCTCTCTCCTCAACTGAATTACTGTGAACTGTATAGCATCGCCTGCTTTCTTCTGCGAGCTCAATACTATGTACAATATTGTTTGAGCACTGTGCCTTTGAAAAATGTAGATAAAAAATGATGTGTTTCTTTTGGCTCTGGTCTAGAAACAGTTGCTAAAAGATTGCTCCTCTCCTATTGATACTGTTTGACTAAAGACTGTAAGCTGCACATTGTTTTGCTTTTACCATGAATTTCTGTGATATGTCAGTGCTACTCTTGCTGTTTTGCTGAGATTAATGCAGAGATAGAGTCTAAAAAAAAAGGAATTCTTGCATTAACTATGTCTTCGCAAACTTTGCTGCTGCTTCTCTAATCTTCAGACTGCTTATACAATTAATAAAAAAAAAGTGTTGATATATACACATATCAATCTACAAAGAAATATGTACAGAGCTACATTGTATCCCTTTAAAAGGGATCATGGTAATGTTTTAACATTCGGCCATTAACAAGGCCTTCTTTAGCAGTGCTGCCCTCTACAGATTTGAGAAAATATGTGTTATTCCCCTGAACAGCAGAAATAACGAATGGCCCTTTCCATAAAAAATCAAACTTTGCATGTTTTCCCTTGTCTTCTCTTTGTGAATCCCACCTTAGAACTTTGTCGCCAATGTAGAAATCCTCAGCCTTAGCTCTCTTATCAAACATCTTTTTGAGCTTTTCTTGCAATATTTGAGCTCTGTCATAGACTTGCTCTCTGGTTTGCTGAAGATGGATGGTCTGGTTGATTCTTCGTTGAATGTCATTTGGTTCAGCCTGAATCTCCTGTAACAGTTTGATAGTAGGGATGCCCAAAGATGAAGGAAAACTAGCCTCCATGCCATATACTAGCTCATAAGGGCTCATCCTAATGGATTTCTTGGTTGAAATTATGTCGGCCCATAGGGCATTTGTGAGCTTTTTATGCCAGCTCTTCTTGTTTTCTTCTAAGATCTTCTTGATAATATTAATGAGACTTTTATTTGAGGATTCGGCCAAGCCATTACCTTGAGGGTAATAGGCCGTAGAGTGGCCCAAGGTAATATGAAATTTATGGCAAAAGTTGATCATCTTTTTGGATTTGAAAGCAGCGGCGTTGTCAGTAATGATCTTCTCAGGGCAGCCAAATCTAGAAAGGATATTGCACTCAAGGAATTGGATAATGATGGTATCATTGGCTTGCCTACATGGGATGGCTTCAACCCACTTAGTGAAATAGTCGGTGGCTGTTAGAATCCACTTGTGCTGGCCTGAGGAGGAGGGATGGATTTCTCCAATGAAGTCAAGACCCCATTGTTGAAAAGGCTTTTTAGTTGAGATGGGCTTAAGGGGCAGGGGCAACAGCTTTCTTTTTCCCTCAAAGATTTGGCATTTGTGACATGAAGTGGCAAATTTCTTTACATCTGCAAAAAGAGAGGGCCAGTAGAAACCAACCCTTAAAATTTTATCAGCAGTGGACTTCCAATATAGATGTCCTCCACAGTCACCTGCATGGAATTCTTTCATTACATTGTTAGTTTCATTCATGGTTAAACAGTTAAGCAATATGCCTTCGTGATTTCTCCAAAATAATGCACCATCTACGACACAAAACTTTAAAGCCTTCATTTTCAAAAATCTTTTCTTGGTTCTGGACAATCCTGGGGGAGCAAACAGGTTTAACAATCAACGTATATCAGCATACCATGGGGATTGCAAAAAGGCTTCACTGATCTGTGGAGTCGCCAGCTCCTGTTCATTGTCCAATTGGTTAATGTCTAAGGCTTGAAAGTTTGTTTCGGACATCAGTTTGGCTAAACCTTGTCCCTTTATCAGCTTAGTTGGTTTTATTTCTATGTCATACTCAAGGATATTGGCAATCCACTTGCCTCTTTTGCCCTCTAACCCCTCTTGGGTTAATATGTCCTTTACAACAACATTTGGGACATAAGCAATCACATGTGAATATAAAATATAAATTCGGAAATCCTTGATGGCCTTAACAAGTGTGATAGGCATGCTTCTCCATGATTGGGTACTTCAAAGGGGCATCTCTTAAGGCTCCACTGAAAAATGCAATTGGCTTCTCATTTCCATGTTCATTCTTTTGCAAAAGGACAACAGCTATGGTGTGATCAGATGCAAAAGAAAATATGATAAAAAATTTGTCAAATTGTGGACTTGTGAGGATAGGGGCTTGGGTTAAGGCAGATTTGATGCTCTCAAAGACTTGCTTGGTCTCGAGAGACCATTTTACCTTGGAATCCTTTTTTAACATGTTGCTTAACAGTCTTATCAACTCAGCTAGATTCGGGATAAATCTCCTTAGGAAGTTGATCTTCCCAAGGAATGCTTGCAACTCTTTTATGTTCCTTGGATATGGGATTTGGAGGATAGCTTGGATTCTTTCAGGATCAATTCTAATCCCATCTTTTGATATGATATGGCCAAGAAGTTTGCCTTCTTCAAGACCGAAGAGGGACTTCTTGGGGTTCAAGGAAATGCCATATTTCCTGCATGTCGTGAATATTTGCCTCAAATGTTTTAGGTGCTCTTGATCAGATTTGGAAAAAGGGGTTAAGTCATCAAGGTAGACAACTAGGAAATCATGTATTTCTTTGGCAAATGCAATGTCCATTGCTCTTTGAAAGGTAGCACCAGCGTTTTTAAGTCCGAAAGGCATCTTCACATACTTAAATGTTCCCCACGGTGTGGTAAAGGTTGTCTTGTCTTGGTCATCCGGGTGAACCAGTATTTGATTGAAACCTGAAAAGCCATCTAGCAAAGAGATTCTAGATGACTCCACTACTCTCTGCAGAATATGATCCATTTTGGGCAATGGGTGGTGGTCTTTTAGGGAGACTTGGTTTAAATTTCTTAGGTCTACACATAGCCTAATCTCACCTATCTTTTTTCTTGTAGGAACAAGATTAGATACACATTCAGAAAATCTGATGGGAGCTATTATGCATGCTTCAAACATCCTTTTCACTTCCTTTTCAATCAGAGGGAGAAGCATAGGATTAATTCTCCTCAGTTTCTGCTTGAAGGGCTTTTGGTTTGGTTTTAAGGGAATGGTGTGTTGGATTACTGAGGTGTCATAGGACTTCAAGTCCTCATAGCTCCAAGCAAATACATCTTGGAATTCTTTGAACAAATCAACATATTTGGGCTTCTGATCAGGTGGCAGATGTTTGGATAATTTGATCATTTTGGGATGCTCTGCTGTTCCAATGTTGTGTTCTTCTATAGCAGCATTCAATGGTTGCATTTTTGGTTTTTTGGGAACATCATTGGCATCAAACATGTCTTCTAATGGAGTGAGGCCGGCAGGGAGAAAGTTATCTTTCAGATCAACGATCTCGGCCTCTGTTTCTGCTATTTCCTCCAAATGCCTCTGTTTCAGCTATTCTATGTTTGTATTGTCAAAAACAATTGGGTTCAGCATTCGTTTGGCTGTTACAGGTGTTACAGCTTGCTGATTTTCATGTGTTTGGTGTTGTTCATTCGTCATAGCATCCATGTCAATGTTAATATTTGAAAACTCATGCTCAAGAGTGAGGAAATTGTTAATCTGGGCATCATTTTCGAACACTTGCCAATCTTTAACATTATTTGGGACAACAGGCCTATGTTTTATCTCAGCAGTTAAGTGGTGATTTGGCTCAAAGCGAAGCTTGCATGTACTAGAAAACGTGGCTAGGCTGTGTGCATGAATGTTATGCTCTCTTGAAATCTTGGCAAGCTTGGATTCAGTGAATGTATTGAGTATACTAGTGGCAGCAGTCCTATAGGCCCTCATTCTATTGTCATTGGTAACAAAATTACCTTTCATCTGTTGTATGATTAAATTGGAGTCACCTAAAATGGACACTTTTGCAGCCCCCAGAGCTTTGAGCAGTTTAAGGCCTAGGAGGAGAGCCTCATACTCTGCCATGTTATTGGTGCATTTAAAGTTCAGTCTGTAGGCATGGCCTTGTGCATGATTGTTATGTGTATTGTGAATCCAAACACCTGCCCCTGCTCCTAACTTGTTGACAGAGCCATCAAACTCTAAATACCATGTGATTTCTTGCTTGTGGTCAATATCAAGAGTTTCAGTCATTCTTGCAGTGGACAGATTTGAACTTACTGTTTGGGGAAGTTCTTCTTGTATGCTGGTTGTGTCTGTGGTTTTGACAGTTTCATCAGTATGAGCAACCGATTCTTCATTGGTGTGTGTGTTCAGTTCTAAAGCCAACGACTTATCATCCATAAGAGGATTTGTTTCATCATTAAATAAAATAAAAGAATCCATATCAGAATGGATTGAGTAAATGGGAAAATTTTCAGGCTTACTCTCACTAGTTACCACATGCTTCATCAGTGTTTCTCTATATAGTCTCTTTGGTTGCCCAAAGATAGATATAGTGGCATAAGAGAGGTCTAATTGGAGGGACTTTTGGAGTTTTTCTCCCCAAGATCTTGACAACAACATGCCGTACTTTGGTGGAATGTCAACAA
The DNA here is from genome assembly GCA_031772625.1 of Pinus tabuliformis. Classification (NCBI taxonomy): domain Eukaryota; kingdom Viridiplantae; phylum Streptophyta; class Pinopsida; order Pinales; family Pinaceae; genus Pinus; species Pinus tabuliformis. The sequence continues at coordinate 1,099,100,035 of CM062817.1, forward strand.
CCACCACATCCATGAGGATTGTCTTGTTAGGAAGTTGGACTAAGGAGACACACAGGTCTTTGATGAGGCCTAAACACTTGACTTGACTCGAGTCAAAGGAGAATAGATCTTTGTAGGGTCTTGTAACATCAAGGTTCAACTTTTCCATTACAGCTTTGGGCATAAGGTTGTGTGAGGCACCTGGGTCAAACATGGCATTGTGCAGGACTTTGTCATGTATATGTAAACTGACATAAAAGGGTAAGACAGATCCATATGTTGATTTTCCATTAACTTCTGGACCGAACAACAGCTCAGGCTAATCATCAAGAACATTGACATCATCCTTGACTTCTGGCATTTGAAGTGATCTTCGAATTTGTTGCCTATACACATCATGTCTAGCAAGTTCAGATAAGGGGATGGATATCTTCAATTTACCTATTTCTGCCTCTAAGTCAAATGATTTTTCAGATTGGGTTTTAGTATTGTGAGAGGCAGGTTTCCCTTTTTCCATTGGAGTATCAGCAATTCGGTCTTGTTTATCATTGTTATGGGAAGTGACTGTTTGCAGTTTTTCAGCTTTAGGAGGGCTTTTTGGAACACTGTTCGAATTCTCTTTTGAGGAAGAAGGTGGCAAAGGCTGGTCAATAGAAGGTTGCATTTCTGTTATGTCCTCTAAACTCACTTGATGGGGGTTTGGGACAGGTATATCAGCTGGTTCTGTTATGACGGCCTTGCCTTTAGTCTTGTTGGGCTGTTTGCCATCCTTTGGTTTGCTAGGTTCGGAAATATCAATGGTCCTAGTTCTCAGCTTATACTGTTTGTGGACCTCATACACAACAGTATCATAGCCTTGTTTAAAATCAAAAGACTCACCAGACTTGGTCTGAAACTGATTAAAGTCATGCTCATCTTGGTCTTGTTGGGTTAGGAAAATTTGTTGCTCAGCCCTTGAATCCACCAAGTTTATGTGAGTGTCCTCTGGGGGTTCACTAGATGTAGAGGCTTCCGCATAATTTTCATGAAAAGGGGGCCTTATGTCATGGTCTGGGCTAGACCTGCCAGCATTTGCGTTCTGCGCTTTCCTAAAATTTGGGTTCCTTATGGTATTGGGCTCTTGTGCTTCCCATGAAGACTTCCTCTCAACACTTTCTACTCTGTCTCCCAGCCTTTGCATGCCATTGATAATAGCATCAAGTTTCTGATCTAAGGCTGAGGGTTCTTCCTTAAAGGTGGTTCTTCTCTCCATTCTAGCTCTGTTTCTTTTGGCAATTAGGTTGGCCTCTACGCTAACAGCAACATTTTGCATGTCTGCAAGGGTTTGAGGGGCTCTTTCTTTTAACTGGTATGCCATATCCGGGTCGAATCCATCAGGGAATTTATACAAGGCAAGGTCAGGTGGAGGTCTTAGGTTCTGTGGTATTGCATTATAGACATTGTTGAATCTTGCACAGTAATCTAGGACAGACTCTTGAGGGCCTCTTTTTATTGTATCGTATTCAGCTAGTATGTGCAAGGGGTCTTTCTTTTTCTCCCATCTGTTGGTAAAGGATTGGTAAAGCTCATCCGGAGTGGTTATAGAATTTGCAGCAAGTGATCTGAACCAAGTTCTTACATCACCTGTTAAACTTTGAACAAAAATTTTCATTCTCACACTATCATCATCTATTTCGTAGTTCTCAAAGTAGTCTTGCATCTTCTTGGTATGCTGAAGGGCTGTGCAAGTACCAGTCCCATCAAAATATGTGATTTTAGTTTGATAATCCTGAGGCATAGCCCCAGGGTTTGCAGGTAATTGCAGGGGTGCATATCTATTAGCCATATTCACAGGAATAAGTGGAACAACAGGAACAACAGGGACAACTGGAACAACAGTAGTGGTAATGGGAGTATGTGCAGTGAATGGAGGTGTGGAAGGAGTGCTTTGAGAGGTGGACGATGAACAAGGGGAAACAGGGGTTGAACGAAATAAAACTTTGACAGGGGTTGGAACTCTGCTTGGGTGAACTGCTTCAGGACTATTATCGGCAAAATCTTCTCTTTGTTCTTGCTTCCTAAGGATCTTTGGGATTAAGTTCGGATTTTCAAAAGCAGCTGGGGGATCTGGGTCTGGATTTGACCTAGTATAACGAGAATTCTTTTTGGGAGCCAGATTCTGAATTTGTTTTGGTATTTTCTGTGAATGTTTTTTAGAATTAGCAAGGAACTGATCAAATTTTTGGAACAACTATCTTCAGTTTAAAACTAACATGAAGATTGACTGAAGCAGCATTTATTTACTCCTGTAAATGCAAAGCAAGAACAGTTTCAAAGGCTTCCTGGCCGACATTCAGACTTCATCTGTAGTTTTAAGGAACAGACAACACTTGAACAACTGATTTTTGTTTCTATGGAGTTTTCCAACTTGATTTGTGAAATTAACTGAGGATGTTCCCCAGTGGAGTCGCCATTATGTTATCACTCAGGTTGTCCTTTTGGTCAACTCAAAAGGATATGGCTGAGGTAACCACAAACCAATCTTTGGACTGCAGGTTCTAGCCCACCTGCAATCAGAGAGGGCTCTCTCTTTCTGATTTAGCTTTGTTGATATGGTTTTAGGCTAGTTATTGAGTTCAAGGGGTTTTGTTTTGATTTTTGGTGGGAGGATGATGCTTTCAAGTAAAGAGGCAGGGATAGCATGAAAGTTTTAGAACCATTGGGCGTGGAGTCAAGGAGTAGGACTGCTGGTGCGTTTTCTTGGTCATAAGAAGGAATTATGGAGCAAGACAGCTGCATATGAAACAATCATTCAAGGTAAAAGAGATGGATTAAAGGCTAAGGAATGAGGGGCAATTAAGAATCTCTCATTCAGGTTAGCAGAAAGAGGACAAATGAGCCCTATCTAGGAGCAGTTAAGAATTCCTAGATAACAGTCATTTATATGTGAAATAGATCAAACATGAGCCATAACAAAATTCATATTTATGCCTAAATCAAGAGGAAAACATTAAGAAGCCACAGAAACTGAGCATAGAGTGCAACTAAGCAAATTCTAAACCAATCCTTTGTTCAGTGACTTGAGCATATGTGAAATTGAAATAACAGAGGTAAGGAACACTTATTGATTCATACTGCAGCACAAGAATTCCACATTCACTTCTTCAAACCATTAGACACAGAGCAGACAGTCTGTCCTCCAAAGCTTTTTAGCAATCTTTGATTAAGTAAAACATCTCAGATATAGTGCGAGTCTCTAATGAGTATTATCAACCAACCAACCCCCTTAACAATGCAGAGGGTCGTATAAATAGGGAAAATTATCCAGAATTAATCTATTACAGCCGACCTAAATAGGTCCAAAAGAAAATGATTACTTTAACCTAATCTTATCCAGAAATAAATTCATGAAAATATCTTTGAGCTACGCTGAGGGCAGCTGTATCAAACTGAGTTAATGTCTGTCCTGGGTGGCTTGGTGCAGTCTTTCTGTAATAACTGTGATTTGTCTTTTACCTCCACCTCTAACTTGGTTCTGCTGCTATTTGGTGGCATTAATGTGCACCAATCTCGACCAGATAAGTTTTTAAATGGCCTTAACTGCGTTGCTGACTTTGATGGAGGTTTTTAATTTTCACCTGCTTTGATGTTGCTAAACTGATACTCTTTGTCGCTTCCTGATACTCTTTGGCGTTGAACCTAGCCTCTTTAATGTCTTCTGAGTGCTTTAGACTGTCCCATCAACCTTTATGGCACCTGTTCGGCCCTCTGTTGCTTTAAAAACTGTGTTCGCCCCTTTATGAACGCTTCGCGAAGAAAATTTGGTCATTTTGCGCCTTTCGGGCATGCTGGAGGCCGAGTCACGAAGGGGCTTTCCATTTTGGCCTATTTCCCGTAGCCATGCGCGGCGCTAATTGCGCATGAAAAACTGCCTCAGATTCTGATTCTGGGCTTCCTAGGCTGCGATTTGTGCCTTTCGCACTTTTTGACGGTGATGTCAGCAGGCGAGTCCCAGTACGGCGGTGACGTGGCAGGGTGACGTCAGCGGGGTGATGTCAACAATACGGCCGGGTGACGTGGAGATACAGCGGAGGAGGTGACGTGGTAGTACGGTGGTAGTTACGTGGCAAGGACACGGTGGCAGGGGGACGACGCAGGATGGTGACGTCAGCGGTGATGTGGTGCTGACGCAAAAAGGGGGAAAGGCGGTTTACGATTTCGGGTGCACCGCCTTTCCTCGTAGGTGGTTTCGGCAGAGGGGGCTCCGCCACAATCGAGAGGGTGACGCGTGGCGGGAGTACGGCGGGAAAACCGCCGATCTCTCGGGCGTTAACCCTCGGCGGCTTCGCTGGGGAAAGGACCCGCCCATCGTTGATCTGTGACACGCCAGATCTAACGGTTGGCGACAAAGATGAGGCGACGGAGGATTAGGGACGGGGCCGCAGTGCGATTTGAATGATTTATTACAAGGAGGGGGGTTTTAAACATTAGAAATGTGGGTTTATGGGTTATAACAGATTTTTAAAGGCATCGGAAGGGGTCCGAAAGCCTAGAAAGATGGATTTACGCGGTTTGAGAAGGGTTTTAAGGCAAAACAAGGGGTTTATGCCTTGGGAAGGTGAAAATAAGTCAAATAAGATGGTTTTTATACACATGAAAGGAATTTTATGCTGTGTAATGGAGTAAAATGCATGAAGAGATAGTTTGAGGGTGGAGATGAGGGCTCTTGCTGAGTTTCAGATAAACTTAGCAATTCCCAATGAACTTATGGTTATGTTTCAACCAGGGGGAGGGGATAAGTATATAGGGGAGCTATTAACATAATTTTAGTAGGGGAAGGGGAACACAGATAGGGATTTACATAATAGAGTCAGTAGTTAATATGAAAGTGTGAAGAAAGTGCTAAGTATGTGAATCTTGGGCTATTAGGGGGGATAGAACTTGTAGAAGAGATATCAGCACTCCTAAGTAAAGAAGATCTCTACTTAGGCAAATGATATGGAAAATGATGAAACTAAGAGGAATCAAGTAGATCTTGACCTCTTTAGGGAAAATAGTGAGTGACTTGGGAAATAAGAAGAAGGGGAGTTAGAGGTATCCAGCTTGAGCTCCTCCAAATAAAAACTGCCTTACATTGTGATATGAAGTAAAATATCACTTTGAAACACAAAATTGATCACAAATCAACATTCTTCAACCTCAAAACTACCTACCCAGCCTACCTACCTAACATTTTTTCTTCTTTTGGTTTGGGTGCACTTAGACTTGCAGACCCTGATTTACAATTTTTCTTTTGACTGCCCTCCTATCTAAATCTACACTTATTTCTGCCAAGGGCCCAGATTAAGCAGTTGGCCTCCTTTGATTCTCTACCTATCTACAAATCTGCCAAGATTAAGCTGTTTGGATAGATATTCATTCTCTATTTTTAAAGAAAGAAATTGAAACCTAGGGAAACCAAGATTAAGCTGTTTGGCCTTCCCTTTTACAGAACATTCTTCAAAAATGGTTAAGTCATCAAAATTGGAATACAGCAGTGGCATTTAGATTGGCACACTTTCATGGCCTCTTCTTTGGCCTCTTTAGGAAATATGGAGCATTGCAGTATGCAAAGTATGACATATTTGGCATGTAAAACTGTCAATCATGAAAGATGAACACCTGTTGCAACAAGAGGCTAACAGGATCAAGTCATCATTTAGAGAGTTTGAAGAACACCATAAATGATCCAGGAGGATCCAAGAGGATTGATCTAGGAGGATTGATCAAGGAGGATCGAGGAGGATTGATCCAGGTGTATCTCCAAAATGTACCAGTCACATTGTAAAAAAGCTCAAAACTCAAATTGGTAGAATCTCGAAAAACTTAGCATCAGATCGAAGTGCTCGTCATCCTGGTTCCAACGATGCAAATGCCACTTGAATCTGAGCTCATATGAAGAAGTTAGGAAAAGTCAAAGTTCAAGTTTGACTTGGATAGGTAGCATGAGAAAATGATGTGGCAGAGTCTTCAGGGAATGGGGAAGTGCCAAGTGGCAGGCTGCCATTGGCCCCGCAATTCATTGATCGCAGAAGTCAAAATTCCACGGCTAAAGAATCGGCCCCAGTAGTCCCCGAGTTTGGATGAGATAATCACACATCGCACATCACATGCGGAAAAGGGATAGAATTAAGGAATCGGCCCCGACAGAGTCAGGTTGCGATTGCAATATTGCACATCACAAAGGGAAGCGGTTAAGGAATCGGTCTTGACAAAGTCAGGTTGCAATTGCGATATCGCACTCGCACATCGCACAACGTAGTGTCCTGATAACAATACTACCCTTTGGTTATGCTGATTGCAATTCACCGATACTCCCGGATGTGATACAGTATGCGGTGTGGTTTGTAAAACCCATCGGGTCCACCAGTTCGCACATCGCATATTGCATAATATCCCATTATGGAGAATCACCCCTACTTTGACCGATTTCGATTTGCGATATTCTATCGGATCCAATAGATTTATGTGTTGTAGTTGATAGCCCGTCGGGTCTACCTTTATCGAAGAACGCTTATTGCCAAGGATTCAGGTCTATCCATCGGTTTAAAATGCTGATTATCTGTGTTAAAACCATTGGGTTAAGGATTAATGTGCGGTTAAGAAGTTAAGAAGAAATGCTCTGTAGGAATTTTTTTTCGATGGATTTTATAAGAATGAGAAACAACCGTGAGCTGTGTTCGAACTAATATGCCGATGGTTGAAACGACATGCTAAACTTGTCATTTGGTTAAAACTGCCTAGATTTTTAGGGATCCTACCCACCAGAATATAAAGTGGGCTATCCACATAGCGAGAGGATGATATTAGCAGAGAGAAACATAAATTTACAGAGCAAAGCAGCGGCACCTGCTCCTGGCAGGTGGCTAGAAGCTCATCTCAGAAATTAGAAGGTTCTGAGAAGGTGCAGAAATCCCTTTTATCAGAATTGGGCATTTGGATAAGGGATTCTACATTATTTTTCACCAGGAAGTCAGTGGTGCTGTCTGTTTCTAGAGCTAGGCTCTCCATTTGTCATCTATCTTCTAGATTGGAGGTATAAGGGTGTTTATGTGAAAAGCTTCTTGTTCTTCTCTTTTCATGCCATTCAATGAATGAAGGCCTCCCCAATATTGAGCAAGGCCCAGAGATGTAGTCCAAATTGGATGAACTCCATAATAAATTCTTTGTGTCCTGATCTCATGCATGATTATGCCTTTTATATTCGTTTTATATGCTTATGTTCCATGGTTGTTAAGTGCTCTGTTATATGTAATTTAATAACGCGTCCATAGCAAAAAGATCATGGATCAAGTGATATCAGAGTAGGGCTTAGTTGATGTGAATTGCATGAGTACGGTAACCATAAATAAGCCTCAAAGGATGTACATCATGAAGAGGAGACATGACGGATGTTGGAGCTCATTGGGAAGAGAAACAATCTTGTTTCTTTTAAGAATTGCGAGCATGAATGACCGAGGCTGCAGCCATGGAGAATGATAAATAAATGCACGAGACCTTCCTATGAATGTCCAAAATGGTGGACATCATGTATGGCACGTATGAGAAGAGAAGAGAGGAGGATACAGAGAGATCAGAGAGTGATGTGTCATCCACATCTTTCGGTGCTTATGCGTCTTAGTCATCGCCGCCCTCAAATGAGGAGATTAACCAGAGACTTGAAAAAAGAGAATGTTGAATTAAGAAGGCTATTGTGAGAAGAGAAAGAGGAGAAAAATTGATTGCATCTTCAGTTATGAACCAGAGATGAGGTCCTGGAAGAATTGAAGTGCAACAACCAGAGTCTTCAAGCAAATCTTGCTGAATTAAGGAGGCTTCTACATGAAGAGAAAGAGGAGAAACAAAGGTTGCTACGCCAACTGCAAGTTAAGGACAAGGCCTTGGAAAATCTACAATGTGGCCCTCGTGAGGTAAAAATCAATTCTTCGACTCCATGTATTTTCCCTGATGATGATTTCGCCGCTTTCAAAAAAAATGCCACAGGAATCGGCTCCAAACTGTTAAGGAGAATGAGGCATGAGGGGAAGGGCGTCAACATTAATGGCTAGGGCATCATAAACCCCATCAAAGTAGAGGAATTACCCTATCATGCAGGACTTGGGTATGTCAGGAAGGAGGTTTGGGAATGCACCAAAACAGTAAGCAAACCACCAACGACAAATGATGAGAAGCCCTCATCAGTTCTTTCCAAATCGACAGTGGAGGTAAAAGATGTTGATTTCTCTTTAGTTTCATCTTCACATAGTATATTTTATTTTGGAAATGTGATCTAGGTGGATATTGGTGGCCACCCGCCAATTCCACGTGGACCCCCACCATTGTTCTTTCAGTTTTTTAGTTTCCTTAATTGTAGCACAATTTATTATTTTTAGCAGTTTTGAGGCCCTAAATGACGTTTTGTTGGAAATCTACTGCCAACGACTTTTGATAAGTCAATTTTTCAGTCATATTCCTTAGAGATATCTTTCCAACGGGGTATCATGCACGTCAAATGGAGATAATATGACCAAGTCATGACCCTGGGAAGTTGGCTACCCAACTAACCCCAACGGGGCCCATAAACGCTTCGTGTTACATCTCTTCAGGTTAGTGTTTTAGTTGTTTAGGGTTTGATATTATTGTTCAATCATAAAAAGGCCCTTGAGCCTCATTGTAACGTAGTTCAGAGGCATGTAGCCACCACATCTCTTCTCAGAGATAAGCTACCATCATCGAGCTAGTATCATTTCCATATTGTTTGTAAGCATATTTCATTATTTGATATTAATCAAAGGAAGTGTTATTTCTGCTACATCTTTGTATTTATGGTTATATCTGTAATTTTTTGTGTTCCTGTTTAAATCTGAATCAGTGGTATTAGAGAAATCTTCTCTTACTCTATTTTTCTTTGCATGTCCCCAACGAGGTTGGGATATAAGGAGTTAGGGCTTGAACTGGTCGAACCTTTGCAAGACTAGCCTCATAAATCCTGACAGCTTCCCATGGAGGAAGAAAATAAAGGCAAGGGAGCAGGAGATCCTATCAAAATATTGCTCGAGGAGGCCCTTGAGAAACAAAGGAACATGATGATGGATAACTTTTCCCAGATCCTTCAATAGTTGCCCACTAGCGGTGCATCCACATCCAACAACCACTCTGGAGGCTCCACACCTTTTAAGGTACAAGTAAACTTTGACATTCCCATATTTGAGGGCAAAATAGATGCAGACGCTATAGATAAATGGTTGAATCTGTTCGAAGGATATTTTTCTGTTCATGATTTTTCTAGCCGAGAAAACATTACTTTTTCTCTTCTCAAATCCGCCCCCCACGTCAAGGACTGGTGGGAAACCTATTGTGAGCAGAAGGATGAAAATACAAACTCATTATTTTCAGCCACTCCCACTTGGAATTCATTCCAGGACACCTTCAAGGAGCAATACTACCTTGTCGGGAGCTATGAGGACATATACATAAAGTGGACCATGCTGCGGCAGGGAAGGGACCAAGATGTGCTAGAGTTTACCAATTTTTTTCATACCCTGCGCATGAAGTTGGGCATCAAGGATTCTGAGAAACATTTGGTACTCAAGTACCACGGTTGCCTACATAGATACATCGAGGATGAGATGGAGTTCCTGGACATCTCCTCGCTCGGCATGGTGTACCGATACGTCGTCAAGATCAAGCAGAAGTTTAAATAGAAGAAGTGAGACTTTGGATCTGTGAATCCAAAGCAAGGGAAAGGTGCCCCCAAACTGCATAACAAAGGACAAAGCCAATCCGGGGCAAACCAGGCAACCCGCCAAGGCCATAAGCAAAGTACAACACTGCAAAGCCGAAGAAGGACATGGGAAAGTGGTGTGAGTTCCATAAGAGCCCCACCCACACCACAAGCGAGTGTCGGGTCAAGCAATCACTGGTGGCCGAGATGAAGGCTTCAGAGTCAGATGCATGTTCCGACTTTGAGTCAGAACCCGACAAAGGGAATGATAAAGGGAAGAATATTATTGATGCGGATCCCAATGCCATTGTCGCCACCACAAAGATCCAGAAGGAGGAATTCGAAGATCCAGAGGAGGAGGAGCGTATCTTCCACTCCCAGATGTGGGTGAAGCGTTCCCTGCTATTGTTCATTGTCAACAGCGGGAGCCAAAAGAACCTTATTGCAGCAGAGGTCATGAAGCGGCTGGGCTTACCAACCACAACACACCCACAACCATACACCATCAGGTGGCTTCACCAAGGACATGATCTATGCGTGAGCCAACAATTCCTCCTTCCATACAACATCAAGCCCTTCATGGATGAGGTATAATGTGACATTGGTCCCCTTGATGTTTGTGATGTATTATTAGGCCAACCATACTTGTGGAAATGACATGTTGTGTATGAGTCAAGGCCTCGTGCTGTTACTGTTACATTAGGAAATAAGTTGTATAGGATACCGGAGGTAGCCTCGCCTACCGCCATCTCTTTGGTTACTGCAAAACAATGCAGTAAGCTAATTTCAAAAACTGGGAAATTTGTTTTCCTGATGATACACCCTCATGAATAGAAGAAGAAAATGGCCACGACCTCCACATAAGGTCCATCCACATGACAACAACAGATGGATAAGGTTGTGGAGGAGTACGAGGACATCTTCACCTCCCCCACAGGGGTGCCTCTTCACTGTAAGGTCAAGCACTCCATCGATTTGACCCAAGGCGCATCGTTATCCAATGGACCAATCTATTGATGCTCCATTCTAGAGAATGACGAAATAAACAGGCAAATTCGGGAGATTCTACAAAAAGGTCACATTCGGCCAAGTTCATCACCCTGTGGGAGCCTGATTGTGTTAGTACTAAAGAAGGACGGGACTTGGAGACACTGTATTGACTATCCAGCGTTGAACAAGATCATCGTTCGGAATAGGTACCCGATCCCACGGATTGATGACCTTCTAGACCAACTCAAGGGAGAAAAATATTTTAGCATGATCGACTTGAAGTCCAGATATCACTAGGTACCAATCGAACCCTCTGATGTGTGGAAGACTACCTTCAAAGCCAAGGAGGGCCTTTTCGAATGGTTGGTTATGCCTTTCAGGTTGAAGAATGCTCCTGCAACCTTCATGAGGCTCATGGCTGACATCTTATGGCGATTCACCAACTCATTTGTGGTGGTATACTTGGATGACATCCTGATCTTCAGCCAGAGTTGGGAAGAGCACCTCCACCACATCTGACAGGTTCTCAAAACACTGCAACAACACAAACTCTGTGCCAATTTGGAGAAATCTACTGACCCAGGTTCAGTATCTGGGATACATTATTGATGAATGGGGGGTGTATGTCGATCCAGCCAAGATCTAAGTCATTCAGGATTGGCTAGCCCTAACCACTCTGACAGAGCTTCATAGCTTTCCGGGTCTTGCCAATTTCTACTACAGGTTCATGTTGGGGTTCTCTCATATCACTTGGCCCTTGAGTCAAGTCACCAAAGGAGGAGCGAAAGAAAAATTATTTTGGTCTGAATCTCAATAGAAGGCATTCGCATAGTTGAAATATCGCCTCTGCTCTGCACCAGTGCTCACATTACCAGACTTGAAACAACCATTTGAGATTGAGACAAATGCCTCTAACTATGTTATTGGGGCAGTCCTTACTCAACAGGGGCATCCAGTGGCATATCACAGTGAGACACTTTCAGACACGGTCTGAAAGTATCCCATGTATGATAAAGAGATGTATTCCATTGTGCAAGCCTGCCGATAATGGAAGCATTACATTTTGGGGAACGAAACGGTCATCCACACAGACCATCGACCCCTGCAATTCATATAGACACAAGGGAAGTTGCAGAATGATTTCCATCATACCTGCAACAATTCCATTTGAATATCAAGTAAAATAAGGTCAACACAAATAATGTTGCAGACTGCCTCAGCCGACCACCTATCATGGCATTAACTACCGTGCTCAACTCTTGTGGGCATGAGACTTCTGATTAGCCACTTCCCTATAAAAGCGAGCTAGAATTCAGCCACACATACCATATGCTCTTGGAGGGTAAAAAAGTTCCAGGTTTTCACCTCCAGGATGCTTTATTATGCCATAAGGGACACCTTTGTGTTCCTTCAAGTGAGCGTGTGAAGATGATTTGGGAATCGCACTATAGTTGGGCCGCTGGGCATTTTGGGATTGAGAAAATTGTGGCAGTACTGCAGAAGTATTTCTATTGGTCAAATCTTCGACAGGATGTCGGGAAGTACATCAGATCCTACACTGCCTGCACCATCGCCAAACCGACCATCAAGAAGCAAGGTCTCTATACTTCGCTGCCTACCCCTAGTCAACCTTGGGAATCTATCTCCATGGATTACATGTCAAGCCTTCCTTCTACTAAGCATGGCAACGAATATCTTTTTGTGGTCATTGACTGATTCTCGAAGATTGCCATTATGGCGGCTTGCAAGAAGAGTATCACAGCAGAAGCCACTGCTAAACTCTTCTTTGAACGAGTGTGGGAACACTTTGGGATCCCACAGTCTATCATCCCAGATCAGGACAGAACGTTCCTCAGTACATTTTGGTCCAGTCTCTAGTCGATGTTGGACACCAAGATCACTAATTCCAAAGCTTTCCATCCCCAAACTGATGGCCAGACAAAGGTCTTCAACAAGATAATCATACACATTTTGTGCATGTACAACTGAAAGCATCCACGTACATGGGATAATAGCCTCCCCTATGTCCAACATAGCTACAACTGGGCTCTCCATAGCTCAACTGACCACAACCCTTTTCAGGTGGGCTTGGGATTCCAGCCATTATGTCCCATTGATGAGGCCATACCAGTTGCAATGACTCTGGGAGATTTGGCTCATGTCTAGTCCAAAGCCGACAAGGCAAATAGCTTCATTGAGCATATTCAACACATCCGCCAACAAGTCCATGACATATTGGACAAAACCAATGCCAAGTACAAGTAGCGACATGATCAACATCAGGTGCCACACAAGTTCTAGGTGGGTGACAAAGTTTGGCTACATTTGCAGAAGGAGCGCCTCGTTGGGCCCCACCGCAAGATTCGCCCGCTTCATATGGGCCATACACCATCACCAAGGCTGTGGGAGATAATTATTTTGAGCTCAGCATTCCCCCATTCCTTGGCCTACACCCAGTGTTTAATGTGGATCGCCTTCGGCCATACTTTCCACCATTACTAGACACATCCAACATTGCAGAACAACTCACACCAACAGAGTTAAATCTAGATTGCATGGAACAAGCTACAACTGATCAGATCATGGACACGTAGATAACGAACACTCGCCAGTAGAAGATCCAACTATATCGAGTTGTCAAAGCAGGCCAACTCCTTCACCAGGGCAAGTGGCTCACCAGGGACCAAGTTCAACTGAATTTTCCTCATCTCATGGAGGAACTCAATGCATTGGGGGGCATTGCTTCCTAAGGGGGGAGGAATGATCCAGGTGGATATTGGTGGCCACCCGCCAATTCCACATGGACCCCCACCATTGTTCTTTCAGTTTTTTAGTTTCTTTAATTGTAGCACAATTTACTATTTTTATTAGTTTTTTGGGTCCTAAACTTCTGAAGTTATTTTGAGGCCCTAAACGACATTTTTTAGGCAATCTACCGCCATCGACTGTTCTGAAGTTATTTTTTTTGTCGTATTCCTCAGAGAGATCTTTCCAACGAGGTATCATGCACGTCAAACAAAGATAATATGACCAAGTCACAACCCCAGGAAGTTGGCTACCCAACTAACCCCAATGAGGCCCATAAAATCTTGGTGTTACATCTCCTTGGGTTAGGGTTTTGGTTGTTTAGGGTTTTCTCTTATTGTTCAATAATAAAAATGCCCTTGACCCTCATTGTAACACAGTTCAAAGGCATGTAGCCACCACATATCTTCTCAAAGATAATCTACCATCACCAAGCTAGTATCATTTCCATACTGTTTGTAAGCATATTTCATTATTTGATATTAATCAAAGGAAGTGTTATTTCTATTGCATCTCTATATTTATGGTTATATCTGTAATTTTTTGTGTTCCTATTTAAATCCGGATCAAATGTGGAGATACCCATTACGGGGACAAACATGAGACTCCTTACCGAGATGAGGTACAAGGAAGAAGAAGGACTTGGTGTTAATGGCCAAGGCATAACTCAGCCATTGGAGGTTGAGCAAAGACCTCGATTCGCAAGGTTGGGGTGCACTGAAGGATAATGCTCAAAGATTTCAGAAGCTTCCATGACATTGTTGAAACTGTCGAGGAAAGAGGATGATGGGAACACATCACCATAAACCTATGGTAGTATGCATTGTAGAGAAAGAGTTGAGGCAAGCTCTCATTTCCATGATCATACCAGAGACCAACAGGAAAGGTATAACAAGTCTCGGCATTCTAATGTTAATTTTGATTACAAATGTATTGTTAATAATGAATGAAAATCATGGCATAAAAAAACTTATAGCTTTTTTGCATTGCATAACCATGTGTTTGCTGAGTGCTGGAGAAGAATAGCAGCACGAAAAGGGATGAGGCGTGAAAGAACCTCTTAACAGGAGGAAAGGAAGAAGCTAAAGTAGATATGGATGAAGAAGGATTATTGTAGTCATTGCGACAGAGGTGGTAATCAAAGAGCAACGTGTTGGAGGCTCCATCCAGAGCAACGTCGCAAGAACAAAGCAACCGTGCATGAACTAGGTGAAACAGTTGTTCAACCAGTGAAGGCGCCACAAGGAGATGACCTAGTCACTTTGATAAGTGAGAGATGGTTCTTCTAGGTGTGGTAGAATGTCATGGCCTTATTTTTGCAAATCATGTGTTGCATTTTAAATTGTAAAAGTGATGATGTGTTTTCCATCACTTGTTGCAGCAACAATGATGTTTGGCCTTATTTTGTGTTGCATTTTAAACTGTGAAAGTGATGATGTGTTTCCATCACTTGTTGAAACAACAATAGTGTCATGGCCTTATTTTTGTAAATCATGTGTTGTAGTGATGATGTGTTTTCCATCACTTGTTGAAGCAACAATGATGTTTGGCCTTGTATTGATAGTTGGAGTATTGTTTCCATTTTTATGTAAACTTGACCACAGAGTATGTGTTATAAACTTGTGGCAAGTATGGGATGCTTGGCTCATTTTTTGTCATATAGCGAAACATGTAATTTGCAAGATATTGTACTACAGGTTTGCAGGGGATGCAGGTGTCGACTCATCGCTTATGGCTCTGAAGGACAAAGGTGAAGGAGAAGGAAGGATGACATGTTAGGAAACTTGTGGTGTAGACACTGTATAGAGCAGTTGGAGATTATTTAATTCTTTTGGAGGACCAAAAGCTTATCTTAGTGGGGAGTATTGATCCAGGAGGATCCAGGAGGGTTGATCCAGGTGGATCTCCAAAAAGTACTAGTGGCATGGTAAAAAGGCTCAAAAATCAAAGTGGCATAATCTTGATAAACTTAGCATCAGATCGAAGTGCTTATCATCCTGATTCCAACGATGTGAACGACACTCGGATCCGAGCTCATATGAAGAAGTTAGAGCAATTCAAAGTTCAAGTTTGACTTGGAAAAGTGGCAGGAGAAAATGATGTGGCAGTCTTCAAGGAATGGGGAAGTGCCAAGTGGCAGGCTGCAATTGGCCTCGCAGTTTGTTGATCACAGAAGTTAGAAGTCTGCGGCTAAAGAATCGGCCCCAACAACCCCCGAGTTATGATGTGATAATCACACATCGTACATTGCAGACGGCAAAGGGATAACGTTAAGGAATCGACCCTAGCAGAGTTAGGTTGTGATTGCGATATTGCACATCAAAAAGGGAAGCGGTTAAGGAATCGACCTCGAAAAAGTTAGGTTGTGATTGCGATATCGCACATCGCACAGTGCAGCGTCCTGATAACAGTACCACCCTCTGATTCCACTGATTGTGATTCACCGATAGTCCCAAATGCGATACAGTATAGGGTGTGGTTTGTAAAACCCATTGGGTCTGCCAGTTTGCACATTGCATATCACACAACAACCCATTATGGAGAATCACCCCTGCTTCAACTGATTTTGATTTGTGATATTCTATTGGATCCAATAGATTTATGTGTTGCAGTTGATAGCCCTTCAAGTCCGCCTTTATCGTAGAACACTTAATGCCAAGGATTCAGGGTTGTCAACCGGTTTAAATCTCTGATTCTCTGTGTTAAAATTGTCGGGTTAAGGATTAATGTGCAGTTAAGAAGTTAAGCAGAAATGGTCTGTAGGAACTATTTTCCGGTGGATTTTCTAAGAATGAAAAACAATCGCAAGTTGTCTTCAGGGTAATATGTCGATGGTTGAAATGACCTGTTGAGCTTGTCATTTTGTTAAAATTGCTTGGAATGTTAGGGATCCTGCACACCAGAATATAAAGTGGGCTATCTACACAATGAGATAAGGATAGCAGCAGAGAGCAGTGTATATTTATAGAGCAGAGTAGGAGCACCTGCTCCTGGCAGGTGGTCAGAACCTTACCTCAGAAATCAGAAGGTTCTGATAAGGTGCAAAAAACTCTTTTATTAGAATTGGACATTTGGATAGGTGATTCTTCATGAGTTTTTGCTAGGAAGTCAGTGGTGCTATCTATTTCTAGATCTGGGCTCTCCATTTGTCATCTATCTTCCAAATTGGAGGTATAAGGGTGCCTATGTAAAATATGCTTGTAGTTCTTCTCTTTTGATGCCATTTAATGAATGAAGGCCTCCCCACTATTGAGCAGGGCCTGAAGATGTAGTCCAAATTGGATGAACTCCATAATCAATTCTCTATGTCTTGATCTCATGCATGATTCTTTATTTTATCTTCATTTTATCTGCTTATGTTCCATGGTTTTTAAGTGCTCTATTATATGTAATTTAATAATGCCTCTATAGCAAAAAGATCATGGATCAATAAATGATAAGTCATAACATGTGTAGATAGGTATTCTCCAAGATTTCCATTGAACTTAGGGATATCACTAGGAAATTTTGTAGGAATAACTAACCACCAAGGAGAATGGAAAATGGGATCATTTGTAAGCCAAGTCAGATCTAGCAATTCAAGATTTGCAACAAATGACAACTACCTATTGAAGTTCGGTGGAGGATACCCTGTAAGATGGGATGAATTGAGCAACATGTATTTGCGCTCTGGGATAGGGAGGATTCCGATAACCTGGATACACATAACCTTGTTTCCCAACTCCAAGATAACCTTGTAAGGGTTGAAATGGTTGGGTTTGGATTTGCTGATCTTGGTAAGGAATTTGAGGGGTACCTTGATACGGTTGCCTTGTGGGATTTTGTATCATCCCAACATAAGGTTGGCTAGGTTGTGCCTGCGTTATACATATAGGTTGACCCACTTGGATTTTAGAAATAGTTTGACCAAGCGGTAGGGGTTGTAATATACTTTGAAGAGGTTGGGTAAATGGGGTTTGGGATGCTCCAGATATCAATAGAATAGGTTGAGTCAAAGATGCATCCTACAAAGGTTGAATTACATTAACTTGAGCTTGAAAAAGTTGAGGCATAGGTTACTAAGTAGGAATATAAGATGTAGATGGAATAGTTTGAGAGGTTGGAACTTGAATTAAAACGAAGCTAGGTTGTGTAGGCAATGTAGGTTGCCAAGAATTAACAACTATTCTTGGATGTAGATGACTTGAATGAGGTTGAGAACTAACTTCCAATGTTTGATGAGGAGATGGGAATATTCTGACAACAAGTTTTCGCCCTGCCAGAAGAGGATGCAAATAAGAAGGCAACTGCCCCCAAGAGGATGGTTCCCAATATTAGGTGGATTGGCTTGTTGTTAGTGTCCATACCCACTTACATAAGGGTCAGACTACTGCTCAATTGTAGGTTGAGATGGAGAAGAAAGAGAAGATTGTGTAGCACTCATTAAAGAAGTGCCAAATAGGATTTAAGAAGAAATTGACATGGGAGAAGTTCATGGACTGGATGTCGCACCCAAAAAGGTACCAAATAATGATTGGTAACTAGGCAAGACAGACGAGCCACCGTATAAATGTGTCTTCGGCGATGTTGTAAACATGGATGAAGCTGAAACATGGGTTGTCTCGGTCATAGTGGTAGATGTAGGCTAAGAAACCATAGTGGACTCAATCATTGTTAACTATCCTAAAGAGGATTGCTGAGGGAAATTTAAGGGTGAGTGGAAAGCAGATGAACTAGACAAATGAGCTTGTGATGGAGTATGAGGAGAAGGAAAAGGATGGGCTTGGTAAAGAGGAGTCCCCTTCAAATGGATAGGAGAGGAGGGTTGAGGCTCTTCTTGAGGAATCTCCTCAGTACTCACAAGAGTAGGTGGAAATGGTTCACCATCAGGTCCAAGATATATAGGTTGTGGTTGGGTTTGAGACAGAGGAAGAGAAGAAGAAGGTCCTCAAGTAATTGGTGTAATTCACTGAGGTGCCTTAGGTTGTAATGTTTCTGATTCAAGATATTCAGGTTCAATAACCTCAGGTAATAAAAGCTTAGGAGATTTTGTTTCGACTATTTCGGACTCACCAAAAAATGAAGAAGTAATCTCGAGTTCAGTACTCACAGGAAGAGAGGATTATGGTGGATAAATTTCAGATGGAGAACTAGAAGGAGTAGCTCCCGAAGTACTATATTTGGTAGTTTGCATTTTTTTGTTCTTTTGAAAACATCTAGGAGTTTCCTTAGGAGGAAAATGAGGAAATATTTGCATCCTACGTGAAGGACGGTGTTGAGGGGGTTGTTTTTTCACGTTGGCTTAATAAATTTTAAAAATTAACAACAAAAATAAATGAAAAAGGGTAATATAGGCAAAAGGGTTTACCAAGCAACTGTGAACTGCAATATATCACCTTGGAGAACCAATGATTTATGTACGGGTGGGAAATCTCCCTGAACGCTCTGTTTGGTGTATCACAATATACAAGGTGGCTGACTCGATTAACTAAGGTGAGGATAGCAACCTAGTGTGGACTTCCAAGATATACCCAAAGGTACATGGAAGTGCAGTCCGTGCTAGTGTTGTCTAAAGTGTAACCATATGATGAGAGCATTCCTATATATTTTTTTATGTGTGGAGCTCCATTTGATATGCCTGAAGGTACGTGGAGAACAATTGGATACAGTTACGTAGGTGGAAGGGGATATCACCCCTGGAATGCAAAGCTGGAAAAAAATGACAACTCTTATGTTTATAGATGTCGGAACACGTCTCTAGCCTAGACCTTTAGATGTTTACGTTAATGTTTCAAATGATCCTTAGATTGATTCAATAAATTTTAAATTTTATCTTGAATTATGTTTCAATTTTCAAGGTTCACTGCAAATTTCACCTGAATAACCTAAGAGTGTAATCTAACATGATAAAATGAAAATTTTATTTCTAACAAAAATCTATGTACAAGAGGGAAGAGAACAAAGAGTAACGTTGCATACAAAATGAAACAAACAAAAATTGTTAAATCAATTCCCATAATGCAACTGTCCAATGTCTAATTTTACACACAAAACCCTAAATATGAAGAAAAATGATAATATTTTTATTTCAATCATCTTAATTTCCAAATTAAATGAAAACTATGATACTTGCTAAATCATTGATAAGAGAAACAATACATAATGATGATTGTAATATTGATTCTTTCAAGCAATCAATGATCAAGCAAAATTTCGCCAATGACCTAATTGACAAGAACAAAGAAAAATCCAAACAAATTCTTATCAAAGGCTATTAAAACCAAAAGCAAACAAAGTGAAGGCTTTTCAAAGACCAAGACACACTCAGGGACAGAAGGAAAACCAGTTGGAACAAAGCATATCAGAGAGCAAGGAAAATAGGCAATTTTTTTAATCTTATGGGGATCATCATAGATGCAGAATAGGCACCAGTGCTTTGCAACACATGTTCATAGAAGGAGGAGGTGCGTTGGAGTGGTATTTCTCCACACCAGGGGGTGCACTGAAGTAGATCTGGCCAAATAACGACAAAAAAAATCAAATAAAGCTCAGGGAAGGGTTTTCCTAGGGTCAATCAAGGTCTGAGTGAGGCAGTCAAGGTCGGTTCAAGAGGTGAAAAAGGTGCTAAGGTCGAAGAAACCACTAAGGGAAGAAAACTATCCCCAGTATGGTTACTAATTTATTATGTGGAATTTACGATTGCGGACAAAAGTAATTTTGCTAGACCTAGTGACCTAGTAGACTGGTCTAGAATAATAGAAGACAAAGAATATAGAGTTTTCCTTAGAGAAATTGAAGAATGTGAAAGAAACCTACTTGGAATCCATCGCAAGCTTTACTTTCCTCCTTTCTTGTAAGCTCCAATCATAGCTTTGATTGCTATAATTAGAACCTAAACATATAACTAAAATAAGACAAGGATCCAAAAAATCTAGGTAGCATAATTCAATTACTTTATCAATGAATCAACAAGGCATTGAAATACATGAATGTAAATGTAACACAACACGTATAGGAAAACAAGATACTCTTTGTATTAATAGAAATAGGAGAGAGTTTACAACCAAGAATAATAGTTGATCTTATAGAGATCTCCCCAAGTTGACTTGTCCTTTCTTATCACAAAACACATCTCAATGTCATCCTAATGCATGAATATGGTGACTCCTTTATATTCAAGGCAACAACATGAGGGCATGATCAATCTCCAAAATCCAACCTTAATGTTATGGATGGCAGTAAATTTATAAGAGAGGGATGGTAGTTTATAATTTAACATAATGAGCTTGAGACCTAGTTATGATGGGTGGATGAACTCAAGGGATAAGAGGTGTAGTCTCCAAGGTAAGATCATATAGGAATCGAGCTTCTTATCCAAGGTAAATGGTTAAAACAACCCATGGAAGCTTCTGGAAGAGGAAGCTTCAGAAATATTTTTAATTTTCCTGAATTTCTAGAATTAGTGCACCCTAGCAAGGAGCAACTAGTGCTGACCAGTGCTGGTGCAGAAGGGAGAAATCAGTGTTGAAAGCAGGTGGCTAAAGTCGCAGGGTGTGTTGGGGCTAAAAGCATTGGTTTTGAGCATTTAATCCCGGAAACTAGGACTTTTTGGAAAGTTCATGCTTAGGGCTTTGTGTAGGGATGATGACAACATGTTCATGGATGTTGATTGATCCGGTTTTCATGTCTATTGAGAAGATGTGACAAAATGGCCTATAACAATGTTGTTGTGACCCATAATCACCAACCCATGGTACCACCACTCATGGGACTTGCAATCCAAGTGTAATGTGGCTAGCTTAATAGCCTCCTCCTCTGTCATCTGATGAAACTAGAAATATGTATCCATATTTTGTACCCACAACCGAGTTGAGCATTTAGATGATCCGTTAAAATAAGGGATGGTCACCTTCCCTAATGTATTTTGTAGCTCTTGGTTCTGTCTCAAACCCCTCTGAAATGGTTTATGCTTACTTTTCAACTGAAGGCGGAAGAATTCAGTGATGCTCATGGTAGCCTGTAACTCCTGTCCCAAATCTCTATACTCATCCATATAATATCCATAAGGAATCCCTTGACTGGACTGCTCATGTAGGTCCTCTGGTGTCTCATGTAAAAACTGAGCCATTTTGGGTCTGAGAGTTTTGTTAATTGTGTGTGATTGGATCTGCATAGTAACATGGGCATCACTGCCCTCGACACTATTAGACCCTTCTCCGTTCATGGGTTATTTTCTGGTGGAATTTTCTTTGTTTTTCATCCCTTTCATCAGGACTACCATCTTCTTTTGGCCTTTACCAAAATATTTTATTGCCCTGAGGAAACTATTAAAATATTTTTCCTCCTTTTCGCCCATGTCTAGCCCTTCTATCTCATGTGTTTCTTCTATCCCTTTTCCCTTTTTTGGTGTTTCTTCACTCTCACTATCTGGAATTTCTTCTTCTCCAATAGGGGTGGGTTCTTTATGTAGATACTTACTCCTGTAAGTTATCCCTCTAAAAGGACCTTCCTCTGTCATGAAATCATTAAAAAGTTGCCCTTAGACCTCAGAACTGTCCAAGAACATGCTTTGATACCACTGTAAAACACCAATTTGGAATGTTACTAGTTTTATTTGAAAATTCTAGATCTGGCATGAGTTTTTTTAGTGAGGCATTTCTTCGAACAATTTGGTTACACTTTGTTGTAGGTTCATTTTCACAATATTGGCTCAAATAGATATGCACAGTGATCAATATGCATTCACTCGAGGTATTCAAAGAGCCCAAGTAGACATATATAATACTTAGAAATTTATAGATTGATGGTACATGACAATATCATAATAAAAATAAACTAGAGAAACCCCCTTTACTTTCATCAAACAAATACAAAAAGAAACAATGTAATAGAGGAACCTATGGATTCTAATTTAGTGCAACCTCCAATATATCAGTCAAAGGCGGAAATGATACCAACCATGTAGACTCAGAAATAGCAGCTCCAAAAATGATATAAATCATGCCCATGTTTACTGTAGGAAAGAGGCCATGAAAATATATAATATGACTTCTCTTGGGCCTTAGAGTTTATGTATAAAATTAGCAACTACATGTTCAATAGAATAGAGAGTTGTAACACACACAAACTGATAATAATCACTATAAGGGTTACATGTTCTTCTCAGCCAATAAAACACTTCTGGAAATTGATTCCTTAAGAAAGCATATTTAGCCACACACCCAAGACTTGTTATGGATCTCTAACATAGATGAAACTCATTCAACTGCTGAAACTCAACCCAGAACTGTGGTGACTCGTCCAATAGCCGAGGTAATGAGATTAGACCTCTTATTCCTCAGGGGAATCTCGTACAGTTCGTAGAAAATGGGTCATCAAATGAAAAAAAGAGATATTCAACCATCGTAGTGGAGAAACGCATGCTAATAGTGATTAGAACTCGTCCCCTTTCCTTATTCCTCAAACCCAACCTCTAATTCAACTGATTCAAGCAACAAAATGGCAGGAACATGTCCTCTCTTTTCAACAATGACTTAGCTCTTGATCTGGGCTTGGATATTTGGCTCCCATAGATTTGTCTCCAACCTAAAAGGATAAACGCAGTAAAATAAATTAGATATTAAACTGATAATACCTCTTCTCCTTTGAATTTCAACGGTGAAATCTAAGTGATTTCCCTCCTCGAACAAGTTAGAGTGTAAAGTTTCAACATTGAAACTAGCTATAGTGGCTAGGGTTCTTCAAACCCTAAAATCCTCTCTAAAAACTCTCCAAGAGCTATTTTCTCAAAAACACAAGTGAATGAATGAGGAGAGTCTTCTCTCTTTTTCTCTTTTATAAACCTATGGCCACTTTTGTCGACATTTAACCCTTTTAACTGTTATAAGGTCACTTTGTAATATTTTCACTTTGTAAAGTTAAAAAGACTTTTCACTTGCCTAGGAAATGCCCCCTTTTTACCCCTTAGACTTTTATAATGCTTCCTTAGGTGAATTATGTCCCCTTATTAATATTTTCCCCCACTTTAGCCTATGGAAACCATGTTAGGCTAGCGGAATCTATCATAAGCTTCCTAAGTGGTCGAGGACATTACATTTTCATTGAGTTTTCTCCAAGCTTCTAGAACTCCTTTTAATTTTATTTTATTGATGAAGAGACACTTTTTCTCCCAAGTGACTTTTTGCCCCCTTCTAATAAAAATATATTTTGCCCCTTTTTCTATTAATAATATCAAAATTGGGTAAATTAATTTTGGGTCTCTTAGATAATTTTTCCTTCTCACTAGCATAAAATAGACAATTAGGCAAGCCAAAGCAATGGCTCCCATCTCAAGAAATAGGTAACATTACAGTCTTCCCCGCCCAAAATTTATTTTCCTCAAGCAATTTTAGTCTGGGATGCTGCAATATGTATTCACCCTCCCATGTAACAACTTATGAAGGCAAATATTTCCACCGTATAAGATCTTCTTTCATTATTCTGCTCCTTAGACTTCTCTCTCTCTCCTCCATAATCTCCTCAGCAATTAATACCAAATGTCCCTCCCCATCCAAGGGAGGTAGCTCTGATGAAGTAACAATCTATTTTCCAACTACCTTCTTCAAACAAGACACATGGAAATCATTGTGTATCTTGCTTCCTTATGGAAGCTCCAACTTATATGCCAGTTCTCCTAATCTCCTGACAATTCAATAAGGTCCATAAAACCGTGGCTTAAGCTTATTTTCACTCTTCAGCTTGAGGGAATACTACCTATATGGATACAAGTGCAAGTAAACTATCTCTCCCACCTTAAAGCTCCTCTCTATCCAATGTTGATCCGCATATAACTTCTACTAGTTCTAAGTTGTGCAAAGGTTGTCCTTGAGTGCCTTAATGATATCCTAGCACTCCTCAACTCAATCTCTAACCAATGGGGCCCCACTATCATCGAAAACCATGTCATCAAAGGAAAATGCATCATAGCCATACAACACTTTAAATGGTGACATCCCAATCAACACATGGTATAGAGTGTTGTAATAGTACTTGTTGGAATTCCAATATAAAATTGAATTCCTTAACATGATATTTACTTGTGAGCATTATTATGATTCTTCTTAGTTTACTAATCTTCTTCTTCATCAAGCAATTAAGATTAGAATGCAAGAAAATAAAAAAAGAGACAAATGACACTAGAGATTAGGCTCCAAGCCAGGGAAAAACCCCACCAAGGGGGGAAACACATAAATCCTTTCCTTATAGAGTCGTAGAAAAATCCAAGTGAATACAACTTATGCATCCCAAGTGCCAAGTTAACCCTCCACTGAACAACATTTTCCTTTATAATTATGTCCACAGATTTGGTCATAGGTCAATTCATCAAATCCTTCATAGATTACCATAGGAGCTAGCATATTGTCACAAATATGCACCATAGAAAGGACTGAAGTTCATCACAGGTCCACATTATAGATAGCTCGAATTTCTTCACATAGATTATCATAGAGAGCCCAAATTTCTTAGAAATGATCATAGAGAACTTGAAATTTTCTTCAAATATGACCACCGAGAACTCAAATAATTACTGGTAAGGGTCGTTTGGGTTTCATAGAGAATCACAAAGAGAGACACTTGAAATCCTTCTTTCCATAAATATCTGTACTTTCTATATAAGATCCATGAATTATTTTTCAAATGAAGGAGCATGCTTCCCAATATATAGTAGTTTGTTTTCCAAGAGGGTGCTTCATGGGGTTGAGTTGACCTGTCTCCTAGGAGGGTCAACTTGGAAACTTGGAGGAAAAATTAATAAATATAAAATTGTAATTTTCCTTTTCTTTCAGGTTTCCAAATGGGACATATACAAAATCATTTTTCTTTTATAAAATAAATGTCTTCTTCAATTAATTATGAAGACCGAACCTAGTTCCAATCTTTAACACTCCCTCCTAAGTAGGATATTTTGTTGATGGTGTTGGATGCTACCAACATACAAGGGGTTTCCTCAATGTGAAGTCTCAATTATACATCACACCATTTGGTGTAGGAGCCGCATCCAGATATAAGGTCCAACCACCTTTGTAAGTGATCTTAAAGGAATTCCTTTGTTGCAAAAACATACACAAGAGATCATGTACATAAATTTTGGGTAGAAAGTATGTAAGCTTTGTGAGGCATCAAGTGTAAGGTGTAAAAGTAGCTTCCACGCAAGAGAGATAAGAAACAAGCCTCTAATAGAAAAGTATTAGTACTATCCTAAGAGAGAGACACAAGAGAAATCGAGAAAGAATTGTTGATTAACCTACAAATTAGTTCACGAGATAACAACAATAATGTAAACACAAAACAACAACCATTCAACAAGATTCATATTTAAAGAAATGACATAGTTCATTTCCTTTAGTATGTGTAACATAACATATACCACAAACATCTAAAGAATAGTCTTACAATATTTATGATACATGCATGAAAGAGTGTTGGTTCCAAGAGCTTCTAATAATTAATGAAATATCCAAGTACATTATTACATTGATGAAACACTAGCTCCAATAGTGGAAAATGAAGCTACAACTTGCCTCTCCAAAAGAACGATCTTCTCCCTTATGCACAATTAGAGAAGCCAAGGCCAAATCTCTAAAAGTCCAAGCCCTTTTCTTGAGTTATGAGGACTTATTTATAACAAATGCTAATGACCTTTGAGATTCCTCATGATTCTTTGACTTCCACAACCTATGGATTTCTATGTAACTCTTCACATTCCACATGTGTTTGTTGGACTTATATTACATTAAAATTCTTATTCCTAAGAGACAAATTACATCAAAATGGTGGTTGTATATGACAAAACTATAATAAGACAAAACATTCCTCATATTGGAGAAAGAAACAAATCAGTAGCTTGAACATGGAGTTCATTTTTTATGTAGGAGTGTCATGCTCTGAACTTTGTTGTGATAACTTTAACTCTGATTGGTATCTCCACAACATATCGCATCTTCACCTTCAATGCATCTGACAATATGGATTTGGAGTATAACTGTATGTTATTCCACAACTACGATAATTTCATGTGAAGTTTAGTTATCTCAATCGCATACTGTAGAATAACATTCTTGGTGATCTCCAAACCTTCCTAATTTCTTGCTTGCTTAATTTGCTCAATAAACTCTTTTATCTCCCGCGTGATGACATCCTTGCCTCTTATTTCTCCAAGTGAACCCACAGAAGGCATCTTATGCTTATGTGTTGGGGACTATAAACCACTATGCAGTCGAACATAAGCAACTATGGTGTTTGTCACTTATTCACTAAGGCATCAAAGCGTGGAGTTGGGTTACGTTTTTTGGCAACATGATGGCACATTTTACTGAAAAATGGATACTCGATTGAGTAATTTTAAGTATTTGATCAAGCATTTTTTAAGTGCTTGATCGAGCTGTTGAGCACTTAAAAATAACTTGATCGATCATTTAAACAAACTCTCGATCAAGTCGTTTTCTAACCCGAGTTAATGACTTGATTGAGAGTTATGGCTCAATCGATAGTTATGGATCAATCGAGCTATATCTTTCATCATTTTGCTTGGACCGCGAGAGGAAAAGGAATTCGACAGAATATTTCTAAGCTCGACTAAGATGGAGGAACTCAATCTAGCTACCCATCAACCCTGCCAATGACCCAAAGGCTCAAGCCAAGGTGGGTTTCCTGTCATTTTTGTCTCTTCTATTTAATTGTTTTCTGCAAAATAAAACAAATTAACTTGAAAAAAAAAACCTAGCGTACTAAAAGTACAAAAAACAATCATAAAAAACACAAAAAAAACCTAAAAACCCACCAATAAAACTCTTGAAAACACAAAACAACCTAGAAAACCCTTGAAAAGCACAAAAAAATACGTATAATTTAGGTTTATTTTTAATTTTTTTATTTTCATTGTATAGTTATCTACAATATTAACATGTTTATTATAAATATTTTCTATAGTAAATTTTATTTTTAATTATTTTATGTTTTAAATATTTTTTTAGTATTTTAGTAAAAAAAAAAAAAAAAAACAACTTTTTGTTATTAAAAATGCATTTTAAATTTCGAACAAATTTGATCAGAAATATGCCCAATTTTTTTTCAAAACAAAAAACAATTAAACTATAGAACTCCAATAAATAAATAAATTAGGAACTTTAAATTGACATAATAAATATGGTTGCTCATGGTGAATCTCTATTAAATCAAATAAGAAATTTTATTTTATTTTTTATTTAAAGTTAAATAAATTTATATCTGAAATATTTTTTAATAATAAATATATTAATTTATTTTTATAAAATTAATTGTACTTAAATAAAATATTAACTAAATTAAAAGTTCGAAAACTATTTTTTTATTTAATTAAATTTTATTTTATATATATATATATATAACGAAGTATAGCATGTAATATAACTATATAACATAGTTATAGTTATAACATTTCTCTTTCACACATACACATATATAACATTTAACATAGTTTTATAACTATTTAACATAATGTGCTCTTCATAATAACATAAGATGGGTGATGCTCAACAACTTTTTTAAGACTCGAGTTGATCTATAAACTATAATTTTCCTTAAATTTTCCATTACTCATATTTGTAGAATTATTTAATATAATGATACATGACAACTATATATCTCTTAGTTCCTGCCCTTATTAAATTTATTAGTTGAGTAATGATTTTGTAACTTACACTTCCTATATTTTTATTTAACTATATAATGCAACATAATATATATATAAGTTTCAACAATGCATCATTGATACATATGTTAAATCCATGGTGAAAGGTGCATTTAAAGTGAATACATAAGCAATTCGACTTTTTTCTAAGATTGTCTCATTATGTAGTGTGTCGTACCAAAAACATTATCTTCATGTGCTTGCACCTAGTACATGTCATGTGTCAAAATCAAACATTATAAGAACTTGTCTTATGGAGTATTTGGTTGGCAAGAAGTTTTATTAGTTTTTCAAATAGGTTTATTTCAATTTTTTTACATACATTTACATATTTATTCTCTATGAATAAAATGCATTATTTATAAATGGGAAAAAGTGTAAAATAGATTTTCAATCACATTTTTTGATTGTGTCTATATGGAGTTTGATACTTTAGTTGATAATTGATCAAAATAGACACTCTAGTCAGTTTAGGACTTTAGCATAGATTATTCTACTTGAGTTTATAAATGGTTTTCTTATAAACATTCTTTCTAGGTCAACATTATTTTCTTGGATTAGTTTATATGTATTATATGTAATTTGCAGAGCCATCTCCCATACACCCTCCAACCGCAGCCCGTCGGAGTGTTGGGGGATTTGTTATACATGGTCGGGCTAGATCACGTAGCCATACTAGAGTGTTTGTTCCACTCATAGATCCTCCCTCTAACACAAGTCAGAGTGTCAGAGGTAGTGTTTTTGTCTTTGTTGATGATCTTGCTATGGATAGTGGACCTTCTTCACCTGTTGCAGGTATACATATTTCATTTTAAATCCTCTTTAAACTTTGTGTTTGTCTTGAAATTGTATTTAATTTTTAAATAGTCTTCAATTGATGTGTTTGAATTTAATGTATATGTTATTATGCTTCTAGTTTGTATATATATATATATATCTATATATATATATATATATATATATATATATATATATATAGATATATAGATATATATATATATATATTAAATTATGTTTATGATTTACAGACCCTCAATAGCATGAAGGCAAAGACTAAGGTGTAGTGTCAATCCCTCCATGGAACGACGCTATAGTCAGTATCACAATTGAGGATGTTAGGGCCCAACAAACATGGATCAAATAAGAGTTGGATAAAATATTTTATAGTTCACCTACTAGGCGTAGTTTGTCTCTAATGTTAGATAACATCAACAAGTTAATTGAGACATGCCAGAGGGTGGGACAACAAAGCCACCTCATATATTCCATACATAGGATTAGGAAGCTAGAGGTTAGAGGCCCACATACTTGGAAGTAATTGAAAGACTTCACCAAGAACATTGATATTCATGTGGAGTTGTTTGACATCTCTCTATATTGTCATGCTAGACATGCTAGTCTGATTTTGCTAACATATTTTAAGAATGTTGATGAGGCCCCTTTTGTTTATGATCAATTCATTGAAGCTTGGGGCTAGTTCCCCACCATGACTAGGTCCTCATTTACTTTGCAAAGCATATATATGCAAATTTTGTGCTACATATGAGGCTGAATTATACTAGCACCGGATCTAGTATTTATGGACCCGGTTTGGAACGCAGTTATGAACATGTCGGGGCTCGTAGGGACCCTATGCATGTAGCACCACCTCTGATATTGTTGCCATGGCCATCTTTGAGCATGGTATTGTTGACGGAGCTAAAGAAGTCATCATAGCTTAGCATTGAGATTATCCGAACTTACACAGGAACGCAAAAATTTATAGATATAATCATAAACACAGAGATGCAGAATAAAAACATTTCATTTCATTAATACAAAAATACTGGACCATGCTTACAAACAGAATGGAAATAAGATAGCTCAAGCGATGGTAGCTTATCTCTAAGAAGAGATGTGGTAGCTACCTGCCTCTAAACTGTGTTACAATGAGGCTCAAGGGCCTATTTATTATTGGAAAACATGAGAAAACCCTAACCCCAGGAGATGTAACACCAAGATTTTGTGGGCCTCGTTGGGGTTAGTTGGGCAGCCAACTTCCAGGGGTCGTAACTTGGTCATATTATCTCCATTTGGCACGTACGATACCTTATTGGAAAGGTCTCACTGAGTAATAAAGGTTTCGCCGCAGGCCCCTGCCTACGATAATGGGCCTACCGCAAACCTTAAAAAAACGCCGTTTAGGGGGTCAAAACTGGTCCAAAAGTTCAGGACTCAAAAACCTGCTAAAAATAGTAAATTTTGAAATGAACAAGGAAACAAATGAAACTTACTCGGGGGTCTAGGTGGAATAGTCGAGTGGCCACCAATATCCACCTGTATCATTCCTCCCCCCTTAGGAAGCAATGGTCCCCATTATGTGCAAAGCCTCCATGAGGTGAGGAAATTTTTGTTGAACCTAGTCCCGGGTGAAACACTTACCCTAGTGAAGGAGTTGGCCTGCTTTGAAAACTCGATATAATTGCATCCTCTGTTGGCGAGTTTTCTTGATTTGTGTTTCCATGATCTGATAAGTTGTTCCATGTTCCATGCAACTCGGGTTGAGCTCTATTGGTGTGAGTTGCTCTACAATGTCAGATGTGTCCAACAATGGTGGAAAGTATGGCCAAAGGCGATCTACATTGAACACTGGGTGAAAACCAAGGAACGGTGGGATGCTGAGCTCGAAGGCATTATCAGTGATGACCTTGGCGATGGTGTATGTCCCATATCAGAGCAGGCGAAGCTTGCGGTGGGGTCCAGCAAGGTGTTCCTTCTGCAAATGTAGCCAAACTTTTTTGCCCACTTGGAACTTGTGCGACACTCGATGTTGATCATGGCGTTTCTTGTACTTAGCATTGGCACTATCCAATATATCATGGACCTATTGGTAGATGTGTTGAATGCACTCAATGAAGTTGTTAGCCTTTCATCTTCAGACTGAATGTGAGCCGGATCTACTTGAGTGGTTGCAAATGGTATAGCCACATCAATGGGGCATAATAGCTGAAATCCCAACCCTGAATGAAATGGGTTGTGGCTGGTTGAGTTGTGGAGAGCTTTGTTGTAAGTATGATGGACATAGGGGAGACTTTCATCCCACATCCATGGATGCTTCGAGTTGTACATGCACAAAATGTGTATGATAATCCTGTTGACAACCTCTATTTAGCCTTTAGTTTGGGGATGGAAAGTCGTGGACTTAGTAATTTTTGTATCCAGCATCGACCAGAGACTTGACCAAAATGCACTCAGGAATATGTTGTCCGGATCTGAGACAATGCACTGTAGGATGCCAAAGTGTACCCACACTCGCTCAAAGAAGAGCTTAGTAGTGGCCTCTATTGTGATACTCTTCTTGCAGACCACCATGATGGCCATCTTAGAGAATCTGTCAATGACCACGAAAATGCAATCGTTGTCATGCTTAGTAGAAGGAAGGCCCGACATGTAATCCATGGAGATAGATTCCCAAGGCCGGCTAGGAGTAGGTAGAGGAGTATACATGCCTTGCTTCTTGATGGTTGGTTTGGCAATGGCACAAGTGGTGCAGGATCTAATGTACTTCCCAACATCCTAATGAAGTTTTGGCCAATAAAAATACTTCTACAATACCGCCACTGTTTTCTCTACTCTGAAATGTCCAGTGACCCGACTGTAGTGTGCCTCCCAAATAATCTTGGCACGCTCATTTGAAGGAACATAGATGTGTCCCAGGTGGCATAACAGTGCATCCTGAAGGTGAAAAATTGGAACTTGCTTCCCTTCCAGGAGCGTCTGGTATATGTTGTCGAATTCTGGATCGCTCTTGTAAAGATGCAACCACCCTGATGTCTCGTGCCCACAAGAGTCGAGCACAGTGATAAGTTTCGTGACTGGTGGTTGGTTGAGGCAAATAATGACATTATTGGTGCTGCCCTTCTTATACTTAATGTTCAAATGGAACTGTCATAGGTTTAGTAATGTGAGCACCGGTTCAGAACATAGGTGATTCTTCAACTCGGAGAACGCCTTTTGTTAGGTTTCCAACCAAAAAATATTTTCTTTCGCTCCGCCCTTGGTGACTTGACTTAAAGTCCAAGTGGTATGAGAGAACCCCAACACGAACCTATGGTAAAAATTGGCGAGACCAAACAAGATGTGGAGCTCTATTAGAGTGGTTGGGGCTAGCCAATCCTGAATGACTTGTATCTTGGATGGGTCCATATGTACACCCTATTCATCAATGATGTATCCTAGATATTGAACCTAGGTCAGGCCAAAAGTGCATTTCTCCAAGTTAGCACATAACTTGTGTTGTCGCAGGGTTTGAAGGACTTATCGAATGTGGTGGTGCTATTCCCACCTTTGGCTAAAGATCAAGATGTCATCTAAATACACCACCACGAATGCATTGGTGAAGAGTCGCAAGATGTCATCCATTCGTCTCATGAAGGTTGTAGGCGCATTCATCAATCCGAACAGCATGACCAACCATTCGAAAAGGCCCTCCTTGGATTTGAAGGTAGTCTTCCACACATCAGAGGGTTCAATAGGAACTTGGTGATAACCTGACTTCAAGTCAATCTTGCTGAAATATTTGGCCCCTTTGAGCTGGTCCAGAAGGTCTTCAATCCGCGGGATTGGGTACCTATTCCAGACAGTGATCTTGTTCAGCGCTCGATAGCCAATACGGGGCCTCCAGATCCCATCCTTCTTCTGTACCAGTATAATCGAGCTCCCACGAGGTGATGAGATTGGCCTGATGTTCTTTTTCTACAACAGTTCCTGAATCTGTCATCATTATCTAGAATAGAGAGTCGATAGATCGGTCCATTAGGAAGTGATGTGCCCAGGGTAAAATCGATGGAGTGCTTGACCTGACAGTACAGAGGTACCCTTGTGGGTGAGGCGGAAATATCCCTATACTCCTCCACGACCTTGTCCATTTTTTTTTGTTGTGTAGAGGAGCCCTGCCTGGAAGCCATGGCCACAAAATTCTTCTTGCCCTGGGGATGAATCATAAGGAAAACAAATGACCTAGTCTGGGAAATGATATTACTGCATTTCTTTGCAGTGATCAAAGAGATGGAGGTAGGCAAGGCTACCTTCAGTATCCTATACAACTTATTAGCCAAAGTAATAATCACAGAGCAAGGTCTAGATTCATATACAAGATGTTTCTTCCACAAGTATGGTCGTCCCAACAATACATAAAAAACTTCAAGAGTAGCAACGTCATACAATACGTCATCGGTGAAGGGCTTGATGCTGTAAGGAAGGCGACATTGTTGGCTGACGCGAAGATCTCGTCCTTGGTGAAGCCACCCAATGGTGTACGTTTGTGGATGTGCTTTAGTCTTTATGCCTAACCGCTTCACGACCTCTGCTGAAATGAGGTTCTTTTGGCTCCTACTGTCGACAATGAACTGCAACGGAGAACCCTTCACCCATATCTGTGAGTGGAAGAGGCATTCCCCATACTATGGATCTTCAGGATCAATCTTATGGATCTTGGTGGTGGCCACGATGGCACTTGGATATGCATCAATGATCTACTTCCATTTGTCAGTTCCCTTATCAAGTTCTCATTCAGAGTCAGAACTTGTGTCTGATTCATAAGCCTTCAGCTCAGCCACTAAGGATTGCTTGGCCCGACACTAACTTGTATTGTGAGTGGAGCTCTTATGGAACTCACACCATTTTCCCATGTCCTTCTTCATCTTCGTGATGTTGTTCTTTTCTTGTAGATTCAATGGGCTGTCCTGGGTATCCCCACCTAGGATTGGTCCTTTATTTTGTGGTTTGGGGGCACCTTTTCCTTGCTTTGGATTTGCAGATCCAAAGCCTCACTTCTTCTGTTTAAACTTCTACTCAATCTTGACAGCATACCCATACATCGTGTTGAGCGAGGAAATGTCTAGGAACTCCATCTCGTCCTGGATGTATTTATGTAGATAGTCACGGTACTTGAGCACCAAATTCTGCTCAATATCCTTGATACCCAGCTTCGTGCGATGGGTATGGAAAATATTTGTGAACTCTGGCACATCTTGGTCCCTTCCCTGCCATAGCGTGGTCCACTTCATGTATTTGTCTTCATAGCTCCTGACAGGGTAATATTGTTCCTTGATGGCATCTCAGAAAGAATTCCAAGTGGGCACGGATGAAAACAACAAGGGTTCACTCTCTTCCTTTTGTTCATAGTAGGTTTC
Source organism: Pinus tabuliformis (assembly GCA_031772625.1). Taxonomy (NCBI): domain Eukaryota; kingdom Viridiplantae; phylum Streptophyta; class Pinopsida; order Pinales; family Pinaceae; genus Pinus; species Pinus tabuliformis. The sequence goes on from CM062817.1 coordinate 1,099,134,389, forward strand.
CCACTAGTCCTTGATGTGTGGGGCAACTTTGAGAAGTGCAAAAGTAATCTTTCCTCGATTGGAAAAGTCAACACTGAAAAATATTCTTCCAACATATTTAACCATTTTTCTACGATGTCTGCATCTATCAGGCCTTTTAATATGGGAACATAGAAGTTAACTTGTACCTTAAAAGGAGTGGCGCCTCCAAGGTGGTCGCTGGATGAAGATGCATCGCCTGTGGGTAGTCATCGAAGTAACTTGGCGAAGTTATTCATCATCGCGTCCCTCTATCGCTCAAGGGCTTCCTCGAGTAACATTTTGAAAGGATCTCCTACCCCCTCGTCTTTCTTTTCTTCCTCTATGGGATGTCGTCGGATTTTTCGAGGCTGATCTTGCAATGGTTCAACTAGATCAAGCCCTAACTCCTTATACCCTAACCTTGTTGGGGACATGCAAAGAAAAATAGAGAAAGAGCAATCCGCTCTGATACCACTAATTTGAACTTACACAAGAATGCAACAACTTACATATATAATCATAAACACAGATATGCAACAAAAAAACACTTCATTTCATTAATAGAAAAATACTAAACTATGCTTGCAAACAGAATGGAAATAAGATAGCTCAGGCGATGGTAGCTTATCTTTGAGAAGCGATGTGGTGGCTACCTACCTCTAAACTATGTTACAATGAGGCTCAAGGGCCTATTTATTATTGGAGAACATGAGAAAACTGTAAACAACCAAAACCCTAACCCCGAGAGATGTAACACCAAGAGTTTGTGGGCCCCGTTGGGGTTAGTTGGGCAGCCAACTTCCTCGGGTCGCAACTTGGTCATATTATCTCTGTTTGGCGTCGACGATACCTTGTTGGAAAGGTCTCGTCGAGTGCTACAGGTTTCGCCATAGGCCCGTGCCCATGGATATGGGCCTGCTGTGGAGCCAAAAAAACGCCGTTTAGGGGGTCAAAACTGCTTCAGAAGTTCAGGACCCAAAAAACTGCTAAAAGTAGTAAATGCTGAAATGAACAAGGAAACATATGAAACTGACTGGGAGTTCTAGATGGAATATGCGGGTGGCCACCAATATCCACATGGATCATGAGACTAGGCATATCATTACAGATAGCATGAAGAGAACTTTGGCCATTGCACATGTTGCATTGCGTGGAGAGATGAGAATACCACCTTGGTTGCCTCGTGACCCACTAGTTGTATTACATGATGATTCATATCTCGAGATTCTAGGGCATGACCAACTTTTGTCATATGCACGTATGTGTCATGATATCATCTGTGACACTTAGAGGGTGCACGACCCACATGACATGGATTAGGTACATATATACAAAAATTTTGACTCTTATCGTCAAATTTTACATTATTTATATTAATAAGTTTGTATCAGATGGCATTTATATTAATAATTTCATGATAACATGCTTGCACAACCCAACTACATAGATAAGCTTTTGAGTTCATCTGAGGGGGAAGTTGACCAACCAGAGCAGCCTCCTTTGGTGCATGTTTCTATGGCTCATTCTCCTCCACATCCACCTCCACCTCATAACACTCATGAACTAATAGTTGAGGTGAATTTTTTTATTCTTAACATTTCAACATTTCCTTTTTTTAATTTACATTTGTGCATGCTAATTAGTTCATGGACTAATTATAATTTGTCTTTTCCATTGTGTACATAGGCATATATGTAGAGGGGTGTCAATGTTGTAGTTATATGGACACATGAGTGAGATGTTGGGTATGGGGGCATTGAGCCACAAGCAAGGGAGCACCAAAACTAGATTGATTAGACCTCCATCCCACCTGACTTCCATTTTCACTTGACTAAGTCACAGGTAGGGGACTATTTAAATGCACAATCCAAAATCATTTATTTCCAGATTGTTTATTTTGTACAAATGATGTTTTAATTAACTTGAATTTGAATGTGTTATATTGTAGTACTGCATTATGGGCGCTCACTCTGTGCAATGGAACACACATAAGAGTTATAGAATCGATACTTTCTAGAGTGGATCATATATAGTTTGTATATTTCCAGGCCCATTTCATAGGGCGTATTCATATGTGATGAACATACTTTGTATATTTTCATGCATGGACAATTTATGGATGCATGAACATTATTTCCGTTTATGGATGCTTATTAATTCAATTTGTGGACATTCATGTGTATAATGTAATTTGTATATATTTTCATAGATTATTATCATACATAGCTAACAAGATAACAATTTTGACTTCTCAAGAAATAAACTAAGAAAATAAGTACAATCTTAGACTATGATGCAAGTCATTTTGATACTTAAAATGAACTAAAATATATGTTAATGGTTCGATTAAAATACATAGATAGGAGTGAAATGCATTTTAAATTCAATTTTAAAAGATGTCTTCAACTAGTAATGTTCAACTAATAACTTGTTTTATTAAATTTTATTTCTTTTGAGGTCATCTACAACAACTTAGTCATAACACATGATATAAGTCATATGTATTGGAATTTAATATACCAAAAAACAATTAATGATATGTTTTTAGATAATTTTATATAATTTTATGAGTCTTCCTAAATTTAGTTGGCTGTCAAATGTTTCAATCAATTATTTAACTCAATACATTCAATTAAGAACGTTCAAGAAGTAAATTTTACAAAATAACAATTTTGAATTTTAGTTCCATAGGTTTAGGAAATAAGTACAATCTTACTATGAAGCAAGTCACTTTAATACTTAAAATGAACTAAAATATATCATGTACATCAATTTAATATTGAATTTCTAGTAAGTGTCTTTTAGTGCATAATCAATGTATATTAAATTACAATTATTTTAATTTAGATGTCAAAACATAAACTACTAATAAGTTTTATTTGATTTTATTTATTTTGAGGTTATTTAAAAAAGCTATAGATATATATATATATATATATTATTTGCTGCACTTTTACATTCCAATATGAAGCATGTGTGTAACTCTTCCCATGTTTTATATCAAACTAACACAAGACATATTTATTATTAACAACATAAAAATATTTCAATGTTATTCATAACCTAGGTTGTTGAATTTCCATTTTAAGTAAAATAATATATCAACTTGGTTGTTACATACTGAAATACATTTTCTAGAAACCAAATATATATGACATGTATATAGATCTATACAATTTCTTGCATGCTCAACATGAATATTATACACGTGACATTTAAAAAAAATTGAGATGAAAATTTTAAATTAAATCTAAATCTATATCTAAATCCCTACTGATTCTAAAACACCTCCTTGAAATTTGGTGTACTTTAGAAACTTAAGCACCTCAAGGAAACTAAGCTTATATAACATATATGTGCACCATTATGAATCCATCCTAGATAACAAGGAAACATTTCTCTATCAAAACTACAAAATTACAAGAGTATTCAATTGTCACATTTATAGATTACAAAAATCATACATTTGAGATCTCTTATACTAGATTAGATTACACTTGAATTGACTATAGACTCAACTTCAAGGCTTTCCATTTGCATCATCTACTCATCTAGCCAATGGCTCATAGGAATGCAAGTCTCCATAATACGTTCATGGTCTGATTCTATCATCTTCCATCTCCTTGGTTCACCTTTCTTTGTTTTGATTTCTATGAGATTGATCCGAGATGCTATGAATAGATGACTATATTGACAAGATATATATTTAGGCATAAAATCTCTATAAATGATGTGATCAGTCTGTTTTTTAACCTTTTAAAAAAAATGACCCATCACAACCATGTCATCAATTTGGTATGTGAATTGTTCATCTTCATATGGTCTCACCAAACTACATTTCACTTGTGTGCATCGTATCAAATAGTAGACCACATTCTCTTCATTTCATGCGAGGGGAGTGATAACAAAAACATAACCTACAACCAAAATACAATATATGTATTAGTTAAATACGTTCAATATTTTAATTTGTAATTGAAATTATTAATGATATATGGGCCACATACCTTCCCTTACAAGATCATAGACTCGATCATGATCAAGTGAAATAATGGTCTCTTAGTTGCACATCTCTTACCAAATCGGAATTGGATGAGATCCCTTTGGATTAAGAGGGACATATTTCCTTCCTTTCATGTACCCGTGTTTTTCACAATGATCAAGTCTACATCCATTAACACCAATACAAAACTCATAAAAACATGCGATTTTTCTTATCTCGATGGAAAATATTTACCCATGTCTTTTCTCCACAGTGAATGTAATTCCCTTGTTCCTTCTACAGTATTACAATACAAAGGAATGGATCTATTCACATCGCCAAGTTCAATATTCCAGAAGAACCTACGCACAGGCTTTATAGATTCGTGACCTTTGTGTCCTAAATGGGATCTACATCAGTTGACCACCTCTATTGATGATTTGAGTTGATCTACATCATGACTCATTTGGTACCCCTATGTTCTCGCTTCACACAAGCACTTGCACCATCGTGCTCACCATTTACATGTATGTTTCAAAGTAGCTCCAAGTATGCTAAATTTTTGTCTTCTTGTGTAGTCAATTCAACCAATAAAAAGTTTTTGCTAACTTGAACTTACTTGAACAACCATCTGACCATATTCTCAGTTTCATGAATGATATGCCATTTTATTTGAATGATTCATAAATCAATTCAAAGCAATGTTGCACGAACAATGTGTCATTCTCATGATCATCACTGTTGTAAAAGTGATACTCCTTGATCACATCACATGACTCGTCAGTGCTATCCCTACCATCAATGTTCAATTGTGCGTGTCTATACAAAACATGTACTAATATGGACACTTGGTCTAAGTGATAATACTCACTTTTTATCTCTGTCTGAGGAGAAAATTTATAATTCTCAGCAAATTCCACCACTAATAAGAATGTTCCTAATTGAAATACTTTGTGAGAATGCTTAAATTTAGACGCTTTCCACCTAGACATGTGTGAGTGTTTGATATATTTATAGATATGGTTTTGAAACACCCCCATTAATTGTGAAATAGAAATATCATCCTCAACATTTTTTGTCCTCTTACGTGCCAGTGTCGAAGAAGATGGTTGATTTCCCACGACGTACTCATAATGCTTCCATGTGACGGTGACCTCTAACATCCTAGAATGGTTGGGACTAATAAGAAACTTCCTCTGGAACAATGCCAAATCAACACATTCAATGCATATTCTCCCACCTATACATATTTTCTTGTAATACAACTCTTTTGGCTCCCTTCTGCATAATATTGATGAAACAAAATCACGCACTATAGGAGGAGGAGGGTCGTCATGACAATTCTTCTTGTAAAATTCCTAGAAAGTGTCATAATGAAGTTGAAATTCAACATGATATTGGAAACAACACGTGTCACAGATTGTATTAGGCCTAATAAACCATGGCTTCAATTTCTGAAACATCCTTATGGATATCTTCACATGGTGATTGCTTTCCTAAAATTCCTTGAACAATGCAACTTCTATCATTTCTACAATGTTCTTAGCATGTTCCACATACTCACCTTTAGCTATGCAATGTCGTATGACATGCTTTCTATTTGGAATAACATGGGAATGGATCTCCCAAAACTCTACCACAAATGCTTTGATTCCTATTGTAAGCCTATCTTGGTAGGGTTTCCTAGTGATAAGAGCCCAACAAGTAGATTCATCATTTTCATTCACTTGAAACCTGAATTTGATATGCTTGTGAAAAAAATTTCTCGATACATGGAGAAATTTTGAGATTGTTGCCAAATTTTGTTGTCTTGATGTACTTGGTGCAACAATAGCAGTTGTAATTGCCCTACGTGCAACTCAAACATCGGGTTTTCTTGATTTTCCAAACATAGTGAATGCCTTTGATATATTTTCAATGACATTCATGTGTCTTCTTTCTTTTAGCATCTTGGACACCCAAAATATTTGTGACATGTTTTAGTTTCTTATGTTTGATCAACCCATGTAATATTTGAGCTTGTGCAACAGCTGAATGTTTCTCTAATTGTTTTCGAACAATGTTATTGACATGGTTTCTAATAGTGAAAGTAGGGATAAGCTCCCCAAGGTCCTCTATTGTGCTTTCATCCAAATTTTATGCAAATGTTCCACCCCTTTCCAAACCACTGCAACTCCCTGTTATCCTGTCAACTTGAGAGGAAACAATTTGTTCTTCCAGTGGTTGATCAACTTGATAGGGAAAATATTCTTCCTCCATTGGTTGATTACCTTGACATGGAACATGTAGTTCCTGTTGTAGCTCTTTTATTTTTGATAAGTTAACCATTAGTTGAAAAAATCAAAATTCCATAGAAAAAATGATAAGTTAGGATATGGACCAAAAAACAAAATTGAAAATAAAAAATGTTAGGATTTATTATTATTTTAGGTCCATATCATAAAAAATGATAGGGTAGTTGCTCTAAAAAAGGAAGGCAAATAAAAAATGTTAGATAAGCAATAAAAGAAAATATTTTCTTTAGAAAAATTAATTAAGGCTGCTAGTTCAAACACGCCTTTAAAATTGTTGTTTAGTTTGAAAATAATGTTTAAATCCTTAATCAAGGTTTAAATTATTATAATAAACATAATCGCAACTAGTCAATAAATATGATGTTGTTGTAAATGGAGGAAACGACAAAATTAAAATCAAGCGTCGAATAACCGTCGGGCACCTTTCAATGGATAAGATTCACTCCGCCCGGATCAACAACGGAGGAAGCTTTTTGGCCTCCCTTCAGACGTTTCTCGTTAGTGTTAGGGGGGGAAGCAGTTTTAATTGCTGCCATTTTTTGCTACGTGGCATTCTCGTAGCTTTTTGGGCCCCCAAAGCTCAAAACCAAAAACTACCGCACCCCCCGAAATCCTGCCGATAATTTTCCTCCATCTAGCCATTGACCTTGTTCCCGTGCCATGCCATAGACCCATTATCCCTTGCTCCATTCACAACCCTCCATGTCACTAGTTCGTTATATCTCACCCATTCGCCACCTGCCACGTCGCAAAGACTTTGCGCCCTACGCTCCAAAGTCGTTACCAGCGTTAGTTAACTGTTTAATCTCCCATTAGAAATTAATTCTGGCTCCTCTACAAATTAATTGCCTACGGTTAGATTTAAACAGAAAATTAAGCCCAATTTCATTTATAAATACCCCATGGCTCTACATTTTACCACTTTTCTTCTTCCATCCTATCACCTAAAGCCTTTTTTGCTCTGTGTATTTTCCCCTATCATCTGTCTTTCAATTAAAATAGTTTCCAAATCCCTCACCCGCAAAAAAATGGCTCCCAAGGCTAAAACACAGAAATTTGTCGAAGAAGGAAATCCATCTACAACATTGCTTGATTTAGATCACCTTCCCCTTGTAGACTCCCTGTTCAAAGCTACTGACTGTGAATGCGAATTCGATTTCCACAAATTGCATTTATGGTTAAAGCAGAAATATGTTGATAAAGAGGATCCCATTCATTTCTAGGAGACACTTTTTCCCTTTTACTCCTTTCCCAAGACTCATCACTTCCCTGATTTAATCACTTGGTGTCAAGCCAAGTATGATCTTGTACAAAGAACAGTGATGACTCAGGATGGAAAAATCCTGATCACCATTACTACTCAAAGCATAAACCAAATGTTAATGATACCTCCATCTGACTCCCTCAACCTTTTCTCACCAGCAGCTCTCATGGACCTTTAAAATAAACTCACTTTCCCACAGAGAGCCCTTATCTTTGAACTTTTTCTACCAAAAGATGTTGAATTACCCAAGAGAAATCCACCTTATCCATCTTCTATGTTCCCTGAAGCCACTAGACATATTATCTCCCTGCTATCATACCTCCTAGGCTATGAAAATGATCAATCTATTGATGAATCCATCCTTGGATTCTTTTCCATTTTCAGCAAAGAATATCAACCTGCTTTCATGTATAATTATAGCCAATTTCTGGCTGATAATATACATGAACAATTTATGAATTTTACCACTCAAGGAGTTTTCAAATATAGCTCAGTCATAATCCATTTGATTTTGTTTCAACAGGGAGATTCATTGCCCATTCAGCTTAACAGACAAGATGAGCAGGGAGTGAATCAATCAGTGATTCACTGGACAAAATTAGTGAAAGCAGCATCATCAAAATTTAATTTCTCTGAGTTTATAGATTCTTTTGTATATCAAGTGCTTCAATTACTCAATAGCTAGACAGAGCCCAGAATTGGAGAAGAGATTAAGAAGACATTGCACTTATCAGAGAAAACCAAGACTGGTGACTGGTACCTCTACTAGAACTACACTGAGATTAGGATATATGGTAGTGAGTTGGCTCCATCTAAGTATGTGCCAATTAGGATATTCTCACTGGAATACATCAAGTAGATGATAAATATGGATGAAGTCCATTTTGTCTCAAGCAAGAAAAAATCACAGTTCAAACTCAAAATCCAAGGTAGGAAAATTCATTTGTAATACTAGGTCTGCAGGTACAGAGGAAGACAAATTATTGAAGAGTATGAATCTCCAGCCAAGGCTCACTTGGTATTATGATCCTTTTGGGATCACTTCATCCCTAAGAGTTCAGTTGAAGGCAACACCTTACAACCATACTCCTAGGCCATAATTGGAGAAGCTTATGAACTAGGAGCAGTGGTCTGAAGGAACTCTCACAAAAGCATATGAACAGGTTATATCCACTCCACAGGTAAAGACTACAATCACTTAAAGTACTCAACACAAAAGAGCCAGAGAGGAAACTGATTCAGCTATAGAATCAGTTAAAGAGTACTATATACTACACAAGAAATTTAATACAGGATTGTCACTGTCAACCGGGAGCAAGCCACCATAAATAATTGATCTTGGAGAATTGGAAGATGTTTCATCAGCAAGGACCACAGATCCCAAACCTCCTTCTACTTCTTCAACTCCTTCTTCAACTAAGCCTATGGAGATTATTCAGTCAATTGAGACCAGCTCAACAGAAGATACTAATATCTTCTCAACGTTTTTGGAAATCAAACAAAAGAATGAAAGTATTAAATCACAAGTATACAATCAGTTTTGGAAGCAGACATCCACTTCTCAGCACAAACTTCTCTTTTCCTTTGACAGTGAAAGAGTAAGGATGCAAATGGCATTTTTGCAAGCTCAAATTCCATTTCCCAAATCCACAGCAGATTACAAGAAGACTATTTGATGTAAACCAGATACATCCTATTGACCAAATGGATTTGCATAGACAATCATGGGAAATGTTATTTTTAACAATGACTACAACTGTCATGTCTCTTTCAAAGCTCAGAACTACCTTGTCAAATGTGCAGTCACAGCTTAAGATTGAAAAACTGTCATCTTTATCTAAAGATAACAAATTAAAATCTTTAGAAGATATTATTATTAAGATTGGATATGATCCCCAAGACTGTAAAGAAATTGAAGAAATGCTCAAGAAGAAGAATAAAAGATAGCAGCCTTGAAGAAACAGTTGAAACTGCCTTCAACCGAGGATCCACAAACCAAAGAGATGGTAGAAAATGAACAACATAGGGAGGAGATGTTGAAGCTCATTATTGAGAAAAACATACAGATCAAGAAAATGGAAGAGCAAATAGAACAACTGCTCAAGGAAAAAGAGGCATCACAACTTGTTGTGACCTCAGTGACAACAATTCCCATAATAGGTACAGATCTAAGCTCATCTCCTACTGAAATTGCTTCATCTTCAGCAACAGTTGAAACAACAAGATTATCACAGGAGTTATAGGTACAAAAATAGCAAAATGAAAAGCTACTCCAGAAGTTCCAAGCCCTGGAGTCACAGAAGGTAAAGAATGATACCTTGTATGTAGAGGAAATGCATAAATCACATAGGTTAGAACAAAGGGTCAAAAAATTAGAGAGTAAGACTCTAATGGAAGACACTTTGGCCCAAGCCAAAGAAGACATCTAGTTAGATATCAGCCACTCCATAACAGAAGTATGGCCATCCATACAAATCATTTTTGAGTAGCAAGAATTGATTGCTAGATGCATGACAAAGATAGATAATCAGAAGGCAGCATTGGGCACAAAACCCAAAGAAGCAGTAGGGATGATCAAGGTACTAAACTCTAAGACTAGGCAACAGTTAGAAGAGATAGATATTCCAGATAGGACAACTACTATTTTGGAGATTAAGAAAGTCCTAATGAAGAAAAATCTATTAACTTGGCTAAAAACAAAGAGTGAAGCTTTGAGCACTGCGTTCAGAAGGTTTCATTTTAAATTTAGTATGTTGCATAAGAAAGTTTACCATATTTAGTGTCATCAAATGATCAGCTAGTAAAATTAGAGGATTACTTTGATATATACTATTGCAACAGATAGCAGTCAATTTGTAGGGATAAAAAGACAGATTACTGGCAAAGAGTTTTTGGAAGTCCTGAGCTCTAACCTCACAATTAAATATGAAGTTGGACATCTTTTTCTCACTAAACCTAATTTTGAAAGATATACCGAAGTTGATGAGATATTTAGAAGGATAGTAAATCTGGAGATACCGAGTGAGAAGAGGTGGGATCAATTGTGTGAAACAATTGATTAACTTTCTATTCCAACAAGAAGATAACACAACAGAATTCGAAGGAACAACCATCAACAACTTCCTACAAAATAGGGACACATCATTCAACAATTTTCCTTTCCTATTTTCTTTCATCCTATTTTGTAATTAGTTTAGGATATTTTGTTTACTATCTAAACTAGTATAAATAACCCTCTTCGACGAGTTATTAAAGGTGGTACCTGTTAGCTACCTATACCAATAGGTTTCATATTTCATGATTGGCACTGAAAAGGTCCAAATATGCTCTGCTTTGATGATGCAAAGATCACATATTTCCATGAGAATACAATCTGTGCTTATAGCTTGGTATGGACTCAAATTTTTATGGATGGTCCAACAGTCTAATCTGGATCATGTCATGTTTTAAATTTTCAGTTGTAGAATAGAGAAAGAAGTCTGTCCAAACTGTTTAATCTGGGCAGACAAGTAGTTCAGGTAGAGAAGCAAAGGCTCCCAACAGCTTAATCTGGGACCTTGGAAGAAATAAGGGTAGAAGTAGATAGAAAAACAAAAGAAAAAGCCAAAGAAAAGAAAAGGCAAGTAAGGGTCTGCAAGCCTAAGTGCACCCCCCAAGAAGAAACAAAAAATGCTAGGCAAAGTAGCTGGGTAAGTAGATGGGGTTGCAGAAGTGGTATTTATTTCAGATCTAACCTTGATGGTCAAGATGATAAAAGAAAAACAAAGAAGCATGTTTAATTTCCCAATTATCCCTTTTCCCACTCATTACTAACATCCCCTCATCAATTGAATTGCTTAGAAAAACTTGAGGTTAGATGGTGGTTTTATTCATTGAAAAGCCACATTTCTTGTCTAAAAATTCTTTTCATTTTGATCTACTCCCTAAACTAAGTAAGTTTCAAGTAAACTTAGTGATTTTCCCCTCATTCACATTTTCCCCCATATTAACTCTAACTCTATTATGTAAATCCCCTATGGCACCCTTTCCCTAGTATTATTAACACCATGGTGTATAAACCCCCAAGCACTCTATAAATATCCTCCTTTTAGCATTATAGCTAAATATGTTTGTCTAAGGGAGACTTTAGTCCACCTGGGACTATGCTCAACCCTGTCAAGGGATTACTCTAACCCCTGGTTAAGAGCAATAACCTCTCCATAAGCTCAAACCTCACCTCTGCTAAAAACACTCCATAAACCCTTTTTCACAAATTAACCCAAAAACCCCAAAAACTCACGAAAACCCACAATCCTAAAGTTTTCCGCCGAAGGTATTTAATTGAATATTTAAATAAACCGGCGGGACCCCCCAACCTGCACGATCCGTCGGAAGGCCCGCCAGCCGTCGATCCTCTGCCACCCACGATCCAACGGTGGGCGGGCATTTACAGATCTCGACCTGCCGCCCTTTAGCGTCCGGGGAACAGCGGTATTAGGGCCCGTACACAAGACGCGTGTCAAGCGCTGGGGTTGTTCGGAGCCCCCCTCCCCGATACCGCTTATCACCAAAGGCGGTGCGGGGAGACCGCTTACCGCCTCCCCATTACCGCCCATCCGGCGCACGTCACCCTCACGCCATCCTGACGTCATATCCCTTATGCCCGCCCCCGCGCCCCGTGGCCCTCCACGCTGCCCTGCCGCCACATCCGCCTGCCACCTCGTCCAGGCACGCTGGCCTCCAGCTCAGCGTCCACGTCACCCGTACCCGGGCCCGCCATGACGTCATGCTGACGTCATCGGCGGAAAGGCGCCAATTACTTATTTTTGCCAAAATGGTCGTTATAAACACCCAAAATAGCCGTTTTGTATCATTTTTCAAGCGAATTGCAAAGAACTCTTGTCGCTGCCTCACCACCAACTCGCTTCCGAACCTCCAAATTCGAAATTTCGACTGTGCCAACTCATCAAATCAACTACCACAAAGCCTTCACGGTTCGGCCCGCAGGCTTGTCGAGCGTTTTATCCAGGTATTCACCATATTTCCCCATTTCGCCCATGCATTCCATTTCTCCGTAAATTCACCATTGAACACTTGTCAAAATCCTAAATTCAACTCTGTCTGCTACCTAAAAGTCAGCTAAAGTAACCTACATTGCCTCTGCATTATAATTCGGCATTGAAACAGTCGACCCACGCACCTAGAACCATAAAATTGTCCTCAAGGTGCTCGGCATTGTTCCCTTTTGCCGAGTACAGGCCAGCTACAAATTAACCAAAATAAATCCTGCACACCCTCTGCAAATCATTCCTAACAATTCAAAACCCCTGTGAATTTACTAAAACCTGCAGAAACAAGCCAACCTCTTTCACTGTGAAGAAGAGTTCAAGCATTGTCAACATTAAGGCTATCACTGAACTCTGAGGAGCTTTGCAAACCACTGCAATTACATTATTCACAATCAGATTATACAATGGCTGCCCCTGCACCCACAGCTCTCAATGTTACTCCTTTAAATGCACCAAACAAAGACCTGGAGGCCTTGCCTCTTGTTGACAGGGACTCCCTTATTGAAGACTTTGTGGGTAACAGGGACTTCATGCAGACCTTCAGGCAGTTGAGAGAAGACTATTTGAATGGCAAGGACACCTATGGGATATGGGAGTCAAACCTACCATACTACTGCCTCCCCTCTGTCAATGTTTTCCCTCAGATTGTGCGCCTATGTGCTGAAAACTATGATGTACAGCAGAGAGCCATTAAGTCTCCATCTGGGAGCATCCTCTTTCACATCAATCCTGAATCCATTAATAAAATGCTCCACTTTGACCAGACTGAGCTGCTATTTCCCTTTTCCATGAATTATCTGCTGGATGCTGCTGCCAAAATGACTAGTGAGGAGATTCAGAATGTCACCAGGACATTCATGAAACCTGAATGCCAGCCTGCAGGGCCACCTCCCTATATGGATGTCTCCTTTACAGAAACAGGCAGACTACTACTAGATATGATCTCTTATGTGCTGGGGTACAGAACCAGTGAGCATGTGGATGGAACAATGCTGGTTTTGTTATCTGTTTATAGTCCAGGCCAGCCCCCTGCCCGCAAGTTTAACTTTGCTAAGTTCATAGCTAACAAAATTCATGATCAGTTGAGCAAAGTGGACAGACAGGGTGTCTTCAAGTACTCCTCTTACATCTACCATCTTTTCATGTATTATCAGTCCCAGGTTTTTCCATGCTACATCAAAAAGCTGGATTATAGAGGGGAAAGAAGATCTGTCATCTTCTGGACATCTATCTATCACCTGGTCCAAAATCCACCCTATTCCTATTGTGAGTTTATTGACCAGTTTGTATACCCTGTCTCCTGCTTGTTGATGAGGGCTCCTCCTCCCAGAATATCAACTGAAATACAGAAAGCTTTGCAGCTTTCCAAGAAGTCCAAAATAGGTGATTGGTATCTATATGAGGATCATACAGTCATCAGAGTGTATGGATGTGAGCTTTGTCCATTCAGGCTCCCAAAATATGTGCCTATGAGGATATTTTCCCTTGAGTATTATAGGCAGCTGATTCAGTCTGACCTTACCCACTTCCACAGCTCCAAAAAGAAAGCCCACCTCAAGTTCAAACATCAGTTGGGCCCTTTCATCATGAATAAAAAGGAAGGTTGGGAACAGGCTGACCAGATCCTCAAAGACAAATACCAGCTGTCATATAGTTTTCGGTGGGTCCATTATGACCCTGAAGGCTTCATTTCTACTAGGAGAGTCAAGTACAGGCTAGTAGGCATTAAGCATTGCAGTTATCCCCATATTGAAAAATATGCCAACCAGCAGGAATGGCTACAGGATTCTATAGTTGACAAATTAACTGAAGAAGAAATGATGATAAAGAATGTCAAGGAATTAGAAAAGACTCTTGACCTAGACTCTGTGTAGCAGGTACCCTTCAAACGGCCTCATTCAGCAGGAGAAGGGACCTCGACCTCAAGGACTGCACCAGCCACACAAGCATCTTCTACAGCAGCACCAGGCTTAGACAAAGGAAAAGGAATAATGGGTGTTGAAGAGGAAGCAGTGAAAGAGAAGGCTGCCCCTTCCACCGAGCAGCAAACTGAACAGCAAAATGAGCTGCAGAGGGAGGAGCAAACAAAACAACAGCAAGAGAAAACTCCTCCTCCACAAACTGAGCCACTAATAGCACCAATTTTGCAGACCCCAGCACATGAGGAGAGGGGTACTAAAAGAGACAGAGAAGAGTCCACTCCTATTAGTGGATCCTCCCATCAGCCAGAGACCAAAAGGCAAAGGGCTGACTCCCCAGAAGTTGAAGACATCACTGAGGAATTCCTTGATAGTTCAAGGAAAGACAGAGAAGCAAGCCAGCACACAGGTACCAGCTCATTCCAACAGGAGCAAGGCTTGCAACTTGGTTTGGAGGTGTCATCCTCTTCTCAGCAAAGCAAGAAGCCTAAAAGCACTAAGGCTTCTTTTAAGAAAATCAAGGCAGAGAATGATTTGCTAAGAGTGGAGGTGTACAAACAATTTATGAATGCTACACCAGCCCAGCAAGAAAGATTAATGTCTGTATATGACATTAAAGAAGAAAAAATGATATTAAGTCATTTCAGGCCCACAGTACCGCAGCCGAGTTCAGCTGCAGATTTTGTGAAGACAAGGGTGGAGGTAAGGGCAAAGGACATCCACCCCATGGACCAAATTGAACTCCACAAACAGACTGGAAAAATGGTCTATGCAACCTTGGTGGAGAAGGCAACCATGGCCCATGAACTGAAGGAGTCACTCAAAAATACCAACACTCAGTTGGATTTTGAGAGAATGTCCTCCCTGGCCAAAGATAACAGAATAAAATCTTTGGAGGACATTATCATAGACCTAGGACATGATCCTAAGGATCCAAAGGGTGTAAGGGCAATTATGAAGAAAAAGGAGGATGACCTCAATGCACTAAAGAAGAGGTTAAGACTGCACAGAACACCCTCAGACAGCAGAGCTACAAAAGGAAAAGCAGGTTGATGAACAACTGGACCTCATCATGCAGCTGAATCAGAAGGTCCTCAATCTGGAGAAAGAGCTAGAAGGAGCACTACAAGATAAACAGGGAGAATCCACATCCCAAGCTCCTCCAACAACTTCAACAACAGCAACAACTACAGGGGCAGCAGTGGCCCCCACATCAGAAGCAGCAGGAACAACAACGGCCCCAGATGCCAGTGCAAGCATAGAAGAATTAACTAATGCCATCAAGGAAATGGAGCTCCAGGCAAATGAGATAAAGAAGGCCAAGGAAAAATTGGCAGAACTGGATGCCAAGTATGACAAATCAAAGGTAACTGTAGCAGAACAGGGCAGAGAAATAAAGGCCCTAAAGGACAAAATAAAGGCCCTGGAGAAGGAGCTAAATCTGGAAAGTGCCATGGCCGACATAAAAATAATTTTATGGGGTAAGATTGGCCAAACTATCACCAAACAATGGAAATCCATCAAAACAATCCATGAGCAAATGGATTTGATTGGCCAAGCACAGACAGAAATCCAGAGGGCCAAAACAGTGCTGGGAAACAGACCTGAGCAGGCAAACAAACTGATAGATTTTTTTGAACGGGCAAGACAAAGAGGAGCTGGCAGCCATTGGCATCAACAACAGAACAGAGGCCATCCTCACAGCTAAAAAGGTGCTAACTCTCAGAAATTATGTGCAAACTGTGGAGAGAAAATGCTATGAAATACAGGCTGAGGTGGAGGAGTATAAACTCAAAATGGGGATGCTGCAAGCAAAGGGACTGCCCAGCCTACTAAGCAGCACAGGAAGATTGATCACCAGAGACCAATTTACCAATAGGATGGCTACTTATATTGAAAATCAAATCACTGCATCTGGCAGTACTCCTGAGCAAACAGGGCCTCCAACAGGACAGAGCTTGTACACTAAACTTGAAGGCCTATTCTTCATTGAAAATGAGGCAAACCATCTGTTTGAAACTCCTCCTAACTTTTGGCGGTATACAGAGGCCGATGAGACCTTAATAAAAATTCGGAGACATCAAATGCCTAAGGAGGATTGGTGGCAGGCAATGCTCCAGATTTTGCCACGGTAGCTTCAGTCATTCGGCCACTGCCAGCTCCAGGTCACTAGAAGACAAACAGCAGAAAAGGGTTAGCATTTAAAAGCAGCTAAAAAGTGACTCATCACATAGACGATGACAGCTAGCCAAGTTTTGAACAGCGCATCTCCAACCGACTCTAACAGCCATAAAGTCCAAATATCTTCTGACTATTTTGACAGCTGAAGCATTAAGGAATTACTGCAGCATTCACTCCTTCAGCTACTGCATTCCGGAGATTAGCATATCATAAATGAGATATTAACTCATTCGTTGATATTTTTGATGTAAATTTTGTATATAAACTCCCCTGAGTAACTCATAAGGGGTTGGTAATTTTCTCTATGAGACAAATGTATTTGACACTTTCAGAATTATCTAATACAAAGGGCTGGAAGAGCTCAGTGATTTCCTGAAACATCTGATGTCATATTGATGCCATGCGTACTGGTGCAGAATTCCTTTGTTGTCTGATGGAATAATAAGTCTTTCTCAAACTCTGTTTTGTCTTCTTATGTTTATCAATACACACTCATGTTTTACTGAACTAGCAGTATAGTAAAAGAATAGTGCTGGACATGTTTTGATGACACCTAGTGCTCAATCTTTACTGTTGTATATGTTTTCTTCAGAATTAGCCATGAACATGAATTCTTAATTGCTCATGTTTCGCTGATTCCATAAATATGAATGTTATTTAGAAATTCTTTACTGCTTCTAGATTAACATTCTCACTGTTTTCTCCATGATCATTTAAGTGAAAGATTCTTAATTGCCTTTCCTTACCTGAAACACATCACATCTAATTACAGTATCACATCATTATTTCTCAGACACTAAACTGGCTCTGCAGCATTACCACTGTATCAAAGCAGCATATCAAAGAACTAAAGGACCACTGACTCCATTGCCCAATGGACTAGAACACCCTGGAAAATGCATAAGTATCTTGACTAAAATTATCATCCAACAAAGACCTTAAACAAACCTGAACTCATAGCTAGCCTAAAATTATTCCAAAACAGAGACAAATCATAAAGAGAGAGCCCTCTCTGATTACAGTTTGGCTAGAAACTGTGGTCCAAAGATTGGTTAGTGGTTACCCCGGCCGTATTCCCTTAGAGTCAAAGGGAACAACCTGGGTGTTAACATAATTGGCGACTCCACTGGGGACTTCTTAGGATTTTCCAATTTCTATACATCTCTCAAAGCTACAGATCAAGCCTGAAATCAGTCAGGAGGCCTGCAAAGTTGTTTCTGTGTCACATTGACAGCTTTAGGGAAGAGCTTTTTCAGTGAGTCTTCATCTCAGCTTTGAAATATATATAGCCATTCCAAAATCTTTATCCAGTCCTTGAAGATATAAAAATTTCCTATAAAATCCTAAAAAACAGTTAGAAGCTGGCTCCCAAGAAAAATCCACGGCACACTAGGGCAAATCCTGACCCTAATCCACCCATCATTGTTGATAATCCAAATACCATCCCTAGAAACATTAGGAGGCAGCAAAGGCAGGAGCAGCCTGCTGATCTAACCTCAGATTCAGATCATCCCAGCCTTATCTCTACTCCATGCAAGGTCCTTTTCCGGTCTACCCCTAGTTCCCCTAGTTCACCACCCACATCTCAAAGTCCTCCTCTCACATCTTCATCCACTGCACATATCCCCTTGACCAACACTCTAGGTTCACCCTTACCTATTACCCCTGTGGTACCCACTGTTCCTATTATCCCAGCTGCCCCTGTTAATCCTCTAAACCCTGTAAATATGGCTAACAGATATGCACCCTTGCAGATACCAGCTAATGCTACAGCTCTACCTCAAGATTACCAAACCAAAATCTCATATTTTGACTCCAATGGCCCTCTGACAGCTGTCCAGCATGCTAAGAGGATGCAAGACCATTTTGAGACCTATGAAATAGATGATGACAGTGTCAGAATGAGGATGTTTGTTCAAAGCCTAACTGGGGATGTAAGAACTTGGTTTAGATCCCTGAATGCAAATTCCATCACAACTCCTGATGAACTGTATCAAGCCTTTACTAGCAGATGGGAGAAGAAGAAGGATCCTCTGCACATACTAGGGGAATATGACACCATCAAAAGAGGTCCCCAAGAGACTGTTTTGGAGTATTGTGCAAGATTCAACAATGTATATAACGCAATCCCACAAAATTTAAGACCCCCTCCTGATTTAGCTTTGTACAAATTCCCTGATGGTTTTGACCCTGACATGGCCTATCAGTTGAAGGAAAGAGATCCTCAATCCCTTGCAGAAGCCCAAAGGGTTGTTGTCACAGTGGAAGCCAACCTGATTGCCAAAGGAAACAGAGCAAGGTTGGAAAAAAGGATTGTTTTCAAAGAGGAACCCTCTGCCTTTGATCAAAAACTAGATGCAATACTCAATGGAATGAAAAGATTGGGTGATAGAGTGGAATCGGTTGAGAGAAAATCATCATGGGAAGCACCACAAAACAACCCTCCTAGGAATCCAAATTTTAGGAGAACTCAAAACCCAGGCATTGGGAAGCCCAGTACTGACCAAGACATAAGACCCCCTTTTCAAGAAAATTATGCAGAAACTTCCACATCAACAGAGCCCAATGAAGATCCCGAGATTAATTTAATGGGTCTAGATGGTGAAAGTCAAGTTTTCTTAACACAAGAAGATCATGAGGATGATGAAATCAGACTGTTCCAAACTAAATCAGGTGAATCCTTTGACTTCAAACAAGGCTATGACACTGCTGTTTATGAAGTCCATAAACAATACAAGCTGAGGAGCAGAACTGTGAATGTAAACCAGCCTGAAAAGATAAAGGATAATCAGCAGCCTGAAAGAGTCATAGTCACAGAGCCTAATGACAAAACAAATTCATCTGCAGAAGAAGTGATTGTTGAAGAGATCACTGAACCACTGCCCTTAAAACAGCAGCCTGTGGCCACTTCACCTTCTCAACCTAATTTAAATGTTACTCCCCAAGAGATGAGTAAAAGAGGCAAGTCCCAAAGTCAAGATAAAAATCAAGAAGAAGATTTAATAAACAAGGAAAGGACTGTTGTCCATAACCCCAAGACCCAATCTGAAAAACCCTTTGACTTAGAGACTGAAATCGGCAAACTAAAGATAGCTATTCCTCTCTCAGAACTAGCCAAGCATGACATCTATAAACTACAGATCAAGAAGTCCCTTCAACTCACTAGCAACAAAGATGATGTCAATGTGCTGGATGACACCCCATAACTCCTGTTTGGCCCAGAAGTGGATGGAAAAACGGTAGTCACAGGGGTATTACCTTTCTATGTCAGTTTACATATTCATGATAAAATATTACATAATGCAATGTTTGACTCAGGTGCTTCTCACAATCTCATGCCAAAAGCAGTCATGGAGAGATTGAATCTAGACATAACAAGACCATACAAAGACCTGTTTTCCTTTGACTCCAGCCAAGTCAAGTGTTTAGGTCTCATAAAAGACTTATGTGTGTCTCTAGTTCAATACCCAAACAAAACAATCCTAATGGATGTGGTAGTTGCTGATATCCCACCTAAGTATGGGATGCTGTTATCAAGATCATGGGGAGCTAAACTCCAAGGTTCCCTACAATTAGACATGTCATATGCCACCATCTCTGTTTTTGGGCAACCAAAAAGACTGTACAGAGAAACACTCATGAAATATATGGTCAGCAGTGAAGAAAAGCCTCAAAACTTTCCCATATATGCTGTCCATTCAGACATAGACTCATACATCCTCTTCAATGACAGCACAACTCCCTCAAAAGGTGAGGTTGAAACCAAGATACTCATACAGGAGGAAGACTCAAATGAAAGAATTACCACCCATGAAACAACAGTCAATCAAACACTAGATACTGCTGCTGTTTTAAATATCAAGCATACCCAATCAAATGATGAAACTGTCCTAGAAGACAAGCTAGATGAAAAACCACAACTTCTACTCACATTTCCAGCCCATGAACAGATCATTAAATCTCCTTCCCAACAGGATATTCTATGGTTCCTTGAATTTGATGGCTCAGTCAACAAGTTAGGGGCAGGAGCTGGAGTTTGGGTACACAATAAAGAAAATAGTCATGCAGAAGGCAGAGCCTATAGATTGAACTTCAGATGTACCAATAACATGGCAGAATATGAAGCTCTTTTACTAGGCCTCAAGCTAGTAAAGTTCTTACAAGCTGCCAGGGTTTCAATCATGGGTGATTCAGATTTAGTTATTCAACAAGTGAAGGGAAACTTTGTCACCAATGACAAAAGACTAAGGACTTATAGGTCTGCTGTTGCTGAGGTACTAAACTTTTTCTCTGAATTCCAAATCACTAAAATTCCTAGAACCCACAATCTGCATGCTCATAGTTTAGCCACCTTTGCAAGTACCTGCAAGCTGCCTTTTGAGTCCCATCATTGCTTTACAGCTGAGGTAAAACACAGACCCTCTATTCCAAACAATGTTAATGATTGGCAAGTATTTGAGGATGACAAGCAAATAAACCATTTTTTAACTCTGCAACAAGAATTTGCAGGATTAAATATTGACACTGATACAGCAAGTCAATCACAAATACTTGATACAGCAAGTCAATCACAAATACAGTTTCAAAAAACTACTCACCCAATGTCACCTAGAACAGCAAAACAAATGCTAAATCCAACTATTTTCGACAAGGACAACATTCAGCAAATTCAATCAATCAATGGTGAGGAAGTGGCTAATGCTGAAACTGAAATCATAGAGCTGAAAGACAATTTTCTACCAACAGGCCTAACTCCACTAGAAGACATCTTTGACTCAAATGATCTCCCCAGAAAACCAAAAATGCAGCCCTTAAATGCAGCCATTGAAGAATGCAACATAGGTACAATTGACAAACCCAAAATAATTAAATTGTCTGCTTCTTTACCTCCTGACCAAAAGCCTAAATACATTGACCTCTTTAAAGAGTTCCAGGATGTCTTTGCATGGAGTTATGAGGACCTAAAGTCCTATGACACCTCTGTAGTCCAGCACACTATCCCTCTCAAGCCTGATCAAAAACCCTTTAAACAAAAACTGAGGAGAATCAATCCAATGCTCCTCCCAGCAATGGAACAAGAGGTACAGAAAATGTTCAAGGTTGGCATTATAGCACCAATCAGATTCTCTGAATGGATCTCCAACTTAGTCCCTACAAGAAAGAAAACTAGTGAAATAAGGCTGTGTGTGGACCTAAGGAATCTGAACCAAGTATCCCTCAAAGACAACTATCCCTTACCCAAGATGGATCACATTCTCCAAAGAGTGGTAGGGGCCTCAAGGATCTCATTACTGGATGGATTTTCAGGCTTCAATCAAATCCTGGTGCACCCTGATGATCAAGACAAAACAGCATTCACTACCCCATGGGGAACTTTCAAATATGTAAAGATGCCTTTTGGATTGAAAAATGCAGGGGCAACTTTTCAAAGAGCAATGGATATTGCTTTTTCCAAAGAGATTCATGACTTCCTTGTCATTTACCTAGATGACCTTACACCTTTCTCAAAATCAGACCAAGAACATATAAAACATTTGAGACAGATCTTCCTAAAATGCAGAAAATATGGAATTTCCTTGAATCCCAAGAAATCCCTGTTTGGTTTAGAGGAAGGTAAGCTGTTGGGCCACATCATTTCTAAAGATGGCATTAGAATTGACCCAGATAGGATACAGGCTATCCTACAAATGCCCCACCCAAGAAATGTCAAAGAGTTGCAAGGATTCTTGGGAAAAATCAATTTCTTGAGAAGGTTTATCCCAAACTTAGCAGAACTAATCAGATTATTAAATAACATGCTAAAGAAAGATTCAAAAGTCAAATGGACTGTTGAAGCCAATCAAGCCTTTGAAGGTATAAAACTGGCCTTTACCCAAACCCCAGTGCTGACCAATCCTCAGTTTGACAGAGAATTTATCATTTTCTCTTTTGCCTCCCAGCATACTATTGCTGCTGTTTTATTGCAAAAAGATGACCAAGGAAATGAGAAGCCAATTGCTTTCTTTAGCAAAGCTCTTAGAGATGCACCTTTAAAGTATCAAATCATGGAAAAGCAAGCTTATTCTTTGGTCAAAGCCATTTAAGACTTTAGGATTTATATCCTTTATTCCCATGTTATAGCCTATGTACCAAGTCCTATTGTCAAAGACATTCTCACCCAAGAAAATTTAGAGGGCAGAAGAGGAAAGTGGATTGCCAACATCTTGGAATTTGATATTGAGATAAAACCTACAAAGCTAATAAAAGGGCAAGGCTTGGCCAAATTAATGACAGAAGCAAATTTCCAAGCCTTAGACATTAACCAGCTGGACAGTGAACCGGAGCTGGCGACTCCAAAGATCAATGTAGCCTTTGAACAATCCCCTTGGTACTCTGATATATGTTATGTATTGCAAAACCTGTGTGCTCCCCCAGGATTGTCCAGAACTAAATGTAGGTTCCTAAAAATGAAAGCTTCTAAATTCTGTGTTATGGATGGAAATTTATTGTGGAAAAACCATGAAGGAATATTGCTAAACTGCCTAATTGAGAATGAAACCGACAATATCATAAAGGAATTTCATGCAGGTGACTGTGGTGGACACTTGTACTGGAAGTCCACTGTGGATAAAATACTAAGAGCTGGGTACTATTGGCCCACCATGTTCTCTGATGTCAAGAAATTCACCACCTCATGTCATAAATGTCAAGTGTTTGAGGGAAAGAGACAGTTGCTGCCACTTCCCTTAAGGCCTATTGCAACAGAGAGACCTTTTCAACAATGGGGCTTGGATTTCATTGGGGAAATTCATCCCTCATCTTCAGGCCAACATAGATGGATCTTAACAGCCACAGACTACTTCACCAAGTGGATTGAAGCTGTTCCATGCAGACAAGCAAATGATTCCACTATCATTCAGTTCTTGGAGAACAACATATTGGCTAGATTTGGCTGTCCTGACAAAATAATAATAGACAATGTTGCTGCTTTCAGATCCAAGAAAATGGTGAACTTCTGCCATAAGTTTCACATCACCTTGGGCCATTCTACTGCATACTATCCCCAAGGAAATGGCCTTGCTGAGTCATCAAATAAAAGTCTGGTAAACATCATAAAGAAAGTACTAGAAGAGAACAAAAAGAATTGGCATAAGAAGCTTGTGAACGCCCTATGGGCAGATAGACTAACAACCAAAAGATCAATTGGGACCAGCCCATATGAGTTGGTTTATGGATTAGAGGCCAAATTTCCTTCATCACTAGGAGTGCCTGTTATAAAACTTCTTCAAGAAAGCCAAGCTGAACCAAATGATATGCAAAGAAGAATCAATCAAATCATATGTTTACAGCAAACTAGAGACCAAGTTTTCAGCAGAGTTCAAGTTCTACAAGAAAAATTAAAGAAGGCTTTTGATAGAAGAACTAAGGCAGAAGATTTCAACATTGGTGACAAAGTCCTCAAGTGGGATTCAAGAAGAGAGGATAAGGGAAAACATGGAAAATTTGATTCCCTTTGGAGAGGACCATTTGCTGTCCAAGCAGTACAAGGAAACAACACTTATTTCCTTAAGAGTCTTAATGAAACTGATTTGGATGAAGGTCCTGTGAATGGCAGGATGCTTAAGCACTATTTTGAATATCACCCATAAGTGCAGCCTAAGTTTTCCCTTGTACATATCCAGATTTAAATATTATTTTCTGTCAACATGTAAAAATGCAATTTCTCAAAGTTTTCTTAAACTGCCAGCACAAGGTGAATAGAATCAGAGGTCTACCAAGAAGAGAAGCACACAATTTTGGCATTTCAAAGCAGCAAACTTCAAGATTGGCAAGAGCAGTCAAGGAGCAAGGCAATCTGACCTGCTGTTCTTGGTCTTTCTAATGAAACACCATCCCCATGTGGAGCCACTGTTAGCTACCTATACCAATAGGTTTCATATTTCATGATTGGCACTGAAAAGGTCCAAATATGCTCTGCTTTGATGATGCAAAGATCACATATTTCCATGAGAATACAATCTGTGCTTATAGCTTGGTATGGACTCAAATTTTTATGGATGGTCCAACAGTCTAATCTGGATCATGTCATGTTTTAAATTTTCAGTTGTAGAATAGAGAAAGAAGTATGTCCAAACTGTTTAATCTGGGCAGACAAGTAGTTCAGGTAGAGAAGAAAAGGCTCCCAACAGCTTAATCTGGGACCTTGGAAGAAATAAGGGTAGAAGTAGATAGAAAAACAAAAGAAAAAGCCAAAGAAAAGAAAAGGCAAGTAAGGGTCTGCAAGCCTAAGTGCACCCCCCAAGAAGAAACAAAAAATGCTAGGCAAAGTAGCTGGGTAAGCAGATGGGGTTGCAGAAGTGGTATTTATTTCAGATCTAACCTTGATGGTCAAGATGATAAAAGAAAAACAAAGAAGCATGTTTAATTTCCCAATTATCCCTTTTCCCACTCATTACTAACATCCCCTCATCAATTGAATTGCTTAGAAAAACTTGAGGTTTGATGGTGGTTTTATTCATTGAAAAGCCACATTTCTTGTCTAAAAATTCTTTTCATTTTGATCTACTCCCTAAACTAAGTAAGTTTCAAGTAAACTTAGTGATTTTCCCCCTCATTCACATTTTCCCCCATATTAACTCTAACTCTATTATGTAAATCCCCTATGGCACCCTTTCCCTAGTATTATTAACACCATGGTGTATAAACCCCCAAGCACTCTATAAATATCCTCCTTTTAGCATTATAGCTAAATATGTCTGTCTAAGGGAGACTTTAGTCCACCTGGGACTATGCTCAACCCTGTCAAGGGATTACTCTAACCCCTGGTTAAGAGCAATAACCTCTCCATAAGCTCAAACCTCACCTCTGCTAAAAACCCTCCATAAACCCTTTTTCACAAATTAACCCAAAAACCCCAAAAACTCACGAAAACCCACAATCCTAAAGTTTTCCGCCGAAGGTATTTAATTGAATATTTAAATAAACCGGCGGGACCCCCCAACCTGCACGATCCGTCGGAAGGCCCGCCAGCCGTCGATCCTCTGCCACCCACGATCCAACGGTGGGCGGGCATTTACAGATCTCGATCTGCCGCCCTTTAGCGTCCGGGGAACAGCGGTATTAGGGCCCGTACCCAAGACGCGTGTCAAGCGCTGGGGTTGTTCGGAGCCCCCCTCCCCGATACCGCTTATCACCAAAGGCGGTGCGGGGAGACCGCTTACCGCCTCCCCATTACCGCCCATCCGGCGCACGTCACCCTCACGCCATCCTGACGTCATATCCCTTCCACCCGCCCCCGCGCCCCGTGGCCCTCCACGCTGCCCTGCCGCCACATCCGCCTGCCACCTCGTCCAGGCACGCTGGCCTCCAGCTCAGCGTATACGTCACCCGTACCCGGGCCCGCCATGACATCATGCTGACGTCATCGGCGGAAAGGCGCCAATTACTTATTTTTGCCAAAATGGTCGTTATAAACACCCAAAATAGCCGTTTTGTGTCATTTTTCAAGAGAATTGCAAAGAACTCTTGTCGCTACCTCACCACCAACTCGCTTCCGGACCTCCAAATTCGAAATTTCGACCGTGCCAACTCATCAAATCAACTACCACAAAGCCTTCACGGTTCGGCCCGCAGGCTTGTCGAGCGTTTTATCCAGGTATTCACCATATTTCCCCATTTCGCCCATGCATTCCATTTCTCCGTAAATTCACCATTGAACACTTGTCAAAATCCTAAATTCAACTCTGTCTGCTACCTGAAAGTCAGCTAAAGTAACCTACATTGCCTCTGCATTATAATTCGGCATTGAAACAGTCGACCCACGCACCTAGAACCATAAAATTGTCCTCAAGGTGCTCGGCATTGTTCCCTTTTGCCGAGTACAGGCCAGCTACAAATTAACCAAAATAAATCCTGCACACCCTCTGCAAATCATTCCTAACAATTCAAAACCCCTGTGAATTTACTAAAACCTGCAGAAACAAGCCAACCTCTTTCACTGTGAAGAAGAGTTCAAGCATTGTCAACATTAAGGCTATCACTGAACTCTGAGGAGCTTTGCAAACCACTGCAATTACATTATTCACAATCAGATTATACAATGGCTGCCCCTGCACCCATAGCTCTCAATGTTACTCCTTTAAATGCACCAAACAAAGACCTGGAGGCCTTGCCTCTTGTTGACAGGGACTCCCTTATTGAAGACTTTGTGGGTAACAGGGACTTCATGCAGACCTTCAGGCAGTTGAGAGAAGACTATTTGAATGGCAAGGACACCTATGGGATATGGGAGTCAAACCTACCATACTACTGCCTCCCCTCTGTCAATGTTTTCCCTCAGATTGTGCGCCTATATGCTGAAAACTATGATGTACAGCAGAGAGCCATTAAGTCTCCATCTGGGAGCATCCTCTTTCACATCAATCCTGAATCCATTAATAAAATGCTCCACTTTGACCAGACTGAGCTGCTATTTCCCTTTTCCATGAATTATCTGCTGGATGCTGCTGCCAAAATGACTAGTGAGGAGATTCAGAATGTCACCAGGACATTCATGAAACCTGAATGCCAGCCTGCAGGGCCACCTCCCTATATGGATGTCTCCTTTATAGAAACAGGCAGACTACTACTAGATATGATCTCTTATGTGCTGGGGTACAGAACCAGTGAGCATGTGGATGGAACAATGCTGGTTTTGTTATCTGTTTATAGTCCAGGCCAGCCCCCTGCCCGCAAGTTTAACTTTGCTAAGTTCATAGCTAACAAAATTCATGATCAGTTGAGCAAAGTGGACAGACAGGGTGTCTTCAAGTACTCCTCTTACATCTACCATCTTTTCATGTATTATCAGTCCCAGGTTTTTCCATGCTACATCAAAAAGCTGGATTATAGAGGGGAAAGAAGATTTGTCATCTTCTGGACATCTGTCTATCACCTGGTCCAAAATCCACCCTATTCCTATTGTGAGTTTATTGACCAGTTTGTATACCCTGTCTCCTGCTTGTTGATGAGGGCTCCTCCTCCCAGAATATCAACTAAAATACAGAAAGCTTTGCAGCTTTCCAAGAAGTCCAAAATAGGTGATTGGTATCTATATGAGGATCATACAGTCATCAGAGTGTATGGCTGTGAGCTTTGTCCATTCAGGCTCCCAAAATATGTGCCTATGAGGATATTTGCCCTTGAGTATTATAGGCAGCTGATTCAGTCTGACCTTACCCACTTCCATAGCTCCAAAAAGAAAGCCCACCTCAAGTTCAAACATCAGCTGGGCCCTTTCATCATGAATAAAAAGGAAGGTTGGGAACAGGCTGACCAGATCCTCAAAGACAAATACCAGCTGTCATATAGTTTTCGGTGGGTCCATTATGACCCTGAAGGCTTCATTTCTACTAGGAGAGTCAAGTACAGGCTAGTAGGCATTAAGCATTGCAGTTATCCCCATATTGAAAAATATGCCAACCAGCAGGAATGGCTACAGGATTCTATAGTTGACAAATTAACTGAAGAATAAATGATGATAAAGAATGTCAAGGAATTAGAAAAGACTCTTGACCTAGACTCTGTGCAGCAGGTACCCTTCAAACGGCCTCATTCAGCAGGAGAAGGGACCTCGACCTCAAGGACTGCACCAGCCACACAAGCATCTTCTACAGCAGCACCAGGCTTAGACAAAGGAAAAGGAATAATGGGTGCTGAAGAGGAAGCAGTGAAAGAGAAGGCTGCCCCTTCCACCGAGCAGCAAACTGAACAGCAAAATGAGTTGCAGAGGGAGGAGCAAACAGAACAGCAGCAAGAGCAAACTCCTCCTCCACAAACTGAGCCACTAATAGCACCAATTTTGCAGACCCCAGCACATGAGGAGAGGGGTACTAAAAGAGACAGAGAAGAGTCCACTCCTATTAGTGGATCCTCCCATCAGCCAGAGACCAAAAGGCAAAGGGCTGACTCCCCAGAAGTTGAAGACATCACTGAGGAATTCCTTGACAGTTCAAGGAAAGACAGAGAAGCAAGCCAGCACACAGGTACCAGCTCATTCCAATAGGAGCAAGGCTTGCAACTTGGTTTGGAGTTGTCATCCTCTTCTCAGCAAAGCAAGAAGCCTAAAAGCACTAAGGCTTCTTTTAAGAAAATCAAGGCAGAGAATGATTTGCTAAGAGTGGAGGTGTACAAACAATTTATGAATGCTACACCAGCCCAGCAAGAAAGATTAATGTTTGTATATGACATTAAAGAAGAAAAAATGATATTAAGTCATTTCAGGCCCACAGTACCGCAGCCGAGTTCAGCTGCAGATTTTGTGAAGACAAGGGTGGAGGTAAGGGCAAAGGACATCCACCCCATGGACCAAATTGAACTCCACAAACAGACTGGAGAAATGGTCTATGCAACCTTGGTGGAGAAGGCAACCATGGCCCATGAACTGAAGGAGTCACTCAAAAATACCAACACTCAGTTGGATTTTGAGAGAATGTCCTCCCTGGCCAAAGATAACAGAATAAAATCTTTGGAGGACATTATCATAGACCTAGGACATGATCCTAAGGATCCAAAGGGTGTAAGGGCCCTTATGAAGAAAAAGGAGGATGACCTCAATGCACTAAAGAAGAGGTTAAGACTGCTGCCCACAGAACACCCTCAGACAGCAGAGCTACAAAAGGAAAAGCAGGTTGATGAACAACTGGACCTCATCATGCAGCTGAATCAGAAGGTCCTCAATCTGGAGAAAGAGCTAGAAGGAGCACTACAAGATAAACAGGGAGAATCCACATCCCAAGCTCCTCCAACAACTTCAACAACAGCAACAACTACAGGGGCAGCAGTGGCCCCCACATTAGAAGCAGCAGGAACAACAACGGCCCCAGATGCCAGTGCAAGCATAGAAGAATTAACTAATGCCATCAAGGAAATGGAGCTCCAGGCAAATGAGATAAAGAAGGCCAAGGAAAAATTGGCAGAACTGGATGCCAAGTATGACAAATCAAAGGTAACTGTAGCAGAACAGGGCAGAGAAATAAAGGCCCTAAAGGACAAAATAAAGGCCCTGGAGAAGGAGCTAAATCTGGAAAGTGCCATGGCCGACATAAAAAGAATTTTATGGGGTAAGATTGGCCAAACTATCACCAAACAATGGAAATCCATCAAAACAATCCATGAGCAAATGGATTTGATTGGCCAAGCACAGACAGAAATCCAGAGGGCCAAAACAGTGCTGGGAAACAGACCTGAGCAGGCAAACAGACTGATAGATTTTTTTGAACGGGCAAGACAAAGAGGAGCTGGCAGCCATTGGCATCAACAACAGAATAGAGGCCATCCTCACAGCTAAAAAGGTGCTAACTCTCAGAAATTATGTGCAAACTGTGGAGAGAAAATGCTATGAAATACAGGCTGAGGTGGAGGAGTATAAACTCAAAATGGGGATGCTGCAAGCAAAGGGACTGCCCAGCCTACTAAGAAGCACAGGAAGATTGATCACCAGAGACCAATTTACCAACAGGATGGCTACTTATATTGAAAATCAAATCACTGCATCTGGCAGTACTCCTGAGCAAACAGGGCCTCCAACAGGACAGAGCTTGTACACTAAACTTGAAGGCCTATTCTTCATTGAAAATGAGGCAAACCATCTGTTTGAAACTCCTCCTAACTTTTGGCGGTATACAGAGGCCGATGAGACCTTAATAAAAATTCAGAGACATCAAATGCCTAAGGAGGATTGGTGGCAGGCAATGCTCCAGATTTTGCCACGGTAGCTTCAGTCGTTCGGCCACTGCCAGCTCCAGGTCACTAGAAGACAAACAACAGAAAAGGGTTAGCATTTAAAAGCAGCTAAAAAGTGACTCATCACATAGACGATGACAGCTAGCCAAGTTCTGAACAGCGCATCTCCAACCGACTCTAACAGCCATAAAGTCCAAATATCTTCTGACTATTTTGACAGCTGAAGCATTAAGGAATTACTGCAGCATTCACTCCTTCAGCTACTGCATTCCGGAGATTAGCATATCATAAATGAGATATTAACTCATTCGTTGATATTTTTGATGTAAATTTTGTATATAAACTCCCCTGAGTAACTCATAAGGGGTTGGTAATTTTCTCTATGAGACAAATGTATTTGACACTTTCAGAATTATCTAATACAAAGGGCTGGAAGAGCTCAGTGATTTCCTGAAACATCTGATGTCATATTGATGCCATGCGTACTGGTGCAGAATTCCTTTGCTGTCTGATGGAATAATAAGTCTTTCTCAAACTCTGTTTTGTCTTCTTATGTTTATCAATACACACTCATGTTTTACTGAACTAGCAGTATAGTAAAAGAATAGTGCTGGACATGTTTTGATGACACCTAGTGCTCAATCTTTACTGTTGTATATGTTT